>JASERS010000002.1:30272301-31580386 GCA_036711965.1 Onthophagus sagittarius | reverse complement strand
TCTATCTTAATGGGTGCCAAAGTTACACAAGACCTCTTAATAATATTTTTAATCGCTATCTTGGTAACCGTAAGTCCAAAAAATAAAAAGGTGTCAGATATGAGCGATTTGGCGTTCTAGCAGCATTTTGAAACATATTAGAAATTTCTATCTTAATGGGTGCCAAAGTTACACAAGACCTCTTAATAATATTTTTAATCGCTATCTTGGTAACCGTAAGTCCAAAAAATAAAAAGGTGTCAGATATGAGCGATTTGGCGTTCTAGCAGCATTTTGAAACATATTAGAAATTTCTATCTTAATGGGTGCCAAAGTTACACAAGACCTCTTAATAATATTTTTAATCGCTATCTTGGTAACCGTAAGCCCAAAAAATAAAAAGGTGTCAGATATGTGCGATTTGGCGTTCTAGCAGCATTTTGAAACTTATTAGAAATTTCTATCTTAATGGGTGCCAAAGTTACACAAGACCTCTTAATAATATTTTTAATCGCTACCTTGGTAACCGTAAGTCCAAAAAATAAAAAGGTGTCAGATATGAGCGATTTGGCGTTCTAGCAGCATTTTGAAACATATTAGAAATTTCTATCTTAATGGGTGCCAAAGTTACACAAGACCTCTTAATAATATTTTTAATCGCTATCTTGGTAACCGTAAGTCCAAAAAATAAAAAGGTGTCAGATATGAGCGATTTGGCGTTCTAGCAGCATTTTGAAACATATTAGAAATTTCTATCTTAATGGGTGCCAAAATTACACAAGACCTCTTAATAATATTTTTAATCGCTATCTTGGTAACCGTAAGTCCAAAAAATAAAAAGGTGTCAGATATGAGCGATTTGGCGTTCTAGCAGCATTTTGAAACATATTAGAAATTTCTATCTTAATGGGTGCCAAAGTTACACAAGACCTTTTAATAATATTTTTAATCGCTATCTTGGTAACCGTAAGTCCAAAAAATAAAAAGGTGTCAGATATGAGCCAATTGGCGGTCTAGCAGCATTTTGAAACATATTAGAAATTTTTATCTTAATGGGTGCCAAAGTTACACAAGACCTCTTAATAATATTTTTAATCGCTATCTTGGTAACCGTAAGTCCAAAAAATAAAAAGGTGTCAGATATGAGCGATTTGGCGTTCTAGCAGCATTTTGAAACATATTAGAAATTTCTATCTTAATGGGTGCCAAAGTTACACAAGACCTCTTAATAATATTTTTAATCGCTATCTTGGTAACCGTAAGTCCAAAAAATAAAAAGGTGTCAGATATGAGCGATTTGGCGTTCTAGCAGCATTTTGAAACATATTAGAAATTTCTATCTTAATGGGTGCCAAAGTTACACAAGACTTCTTAATAATATTTTTAATCGCTATCTTGGTAACCGTAAGTCCAAAAAATAAAAAGGTGTCAGATATGAGCGATTTGGCGTTCTAGCAGCATTTTGAAACATATTAGAAATTTCTATCTTAATGGGTGCCAAAGTTACACAAGACCTCTTAATAATATTTTTAATCGCTATCTTGGTAACCGTAAGCCCAAAAAATAAAAAGGTGTCAGATATGAGCGATTTGGCGTTCTAGCAGCATTTTGAAACTTATTAGAAATTTCTATCTTAATGGGTGCCAAAGTTACACAAGACCTTTTAATAATATTTTTAATCGCTATCTTGGTAACCGTAAGTCCAAAAAATAAAAAGGTGTCAGATATGAGCGATTTGGCGGTCTAGCAGCATTTTGAAACATATTAGAAATTTTTATCTTAATGGGTGCCAAAGTTACACAAGACCTCTTAATAATATTTTTAATCGCTATCTTGGTAACCGTAAGTCCAAAAAATAAAAAGGTGTCAGATATGAGCGATTTGGCGTTCTAGCAGCATTTTGAAACATATTAGAAATTTCTATCTTAATGGGTGCCAAAGTTACACAAGACCTCTTAATAATATTTTTAATCGCTATCTTGGTAACCGTAAGTCCAAAAAATAAAAAGGTGTCAGATATGAGCGATTTGGCGTTCTAGCAGCATTTTGAAACATATTAGAAATTTCTATCTTAATGGGTGCCAAAGTTACACAAGACCTTTTAATAATATTTTTAATCGCTATCTTGGTAACCGTAAGTCCAAAAAATAAAAAGGTGTCAGATATGAGCGAATTGGCGGTCTAGCAGCATTTTGAAACATATTAGAAATTTTTATCTTAATGGGTGCCAAAGTTACACAAGACCTCTTAATAATATTTTTAATCGCTATCTTGGTAACCGTAAGTCCAAAAAATAAAAAGGTGTCAGATATGAGCGATTTGGCGTTCTTGCAGCATTTTGAAACATATTAGAAATTTCTATCTTAATGGGTGCCAAAGTTACACAAGACCTCTTAATAATATTTTTAATCGCTATCTTGGTAACCGTAAGTCCAAAAAATAAAAAGGTGTCAGATATGAGCGATTTGGCGTTCTAGCAGCATTTTGAAACATATTAGAAATTTCTATCTTAATGGGTGCCAAAGTTACACAAGACCTCTTAATAATATTTTTAATCGCTATCTTGGTAACCGTAAGTCCAAAAAATAAAAAGGTGTCAGATATGAGCGATTTGGCGTTCTAGCAGCATTTTGAAACATATTAGAAATTTCTATCTTAATGGGTGCCAAAGTACACAAGACCTCTTAATAATATTTTTAATCGCTATCTTGGTAACCGTAAGTCCAAAAAATAAAAAGGTGTCAGATATGAGCGATTTGGCGTTCTAGCAGCATTTTGAAACATATTAGAAATTTCTATCTTAATGGGTGCCAAAGTTACACAAGACCTCTTAATAATATTTTTAATCGCTATCTTGGTAACCGTAAGTCCAAAAAATAAAAAGGTGTCAGATATGAGCGATTTGGCGTTCTAGCAGCATTTTGAAACATATTAGAAATTTCTATCTTAATGGGTGCCAAAGTTACACAAGACCTTTTAATAATATTTTTAATCGCTATCTTGGTAACCGTAAGTCCAAAAAATAAAAAGGTGTCAGATATGAGCGAATTGGCGGTCTAGCAGCATTTTGAAACATATTAGAAATTTCTATCTTAATGGGTGCCAAAGTTACACAAGACCTCTTAATAATATTTTTAATCGCAATCTTGGTAACCGTAAGTCCAAAAAATAAAAAGGTGTCAGATATGAGCGATTTGGCGTTCTAGCAGCATTTTGAAACATATTAGAAATTTCTATCTTAATGGGTGCCAAAGTTACACAAGACCTCTTAATAATATTTTTAATCGCTATCTTGGTAACCGTAAGTCCAAAAAATAAAAAGGTGTCAGATATTCGCGAAATGGCGGTCTAGCAGCATTTTGAAACATATTAGAAATTTCTATCTTAATGGGTGCCAAAGTTACACAAGACCTCTTAATAATATTTTTAATCGCTATCTTGGTAACCATAAGTCCAAAAAATAAAAAGGTGTCAGATATGAGCGATCTGGCGTTCTAGCAGCATTTTGAAACATATTAGAAATTTCTATCTTAATGGGTGCCAAAGTTACACAAGACCTCTTAATAATATTTTTAATCGCTATCTTGGTAACCGTAAGTCCAAAAAATAAAAAGGTGTCAGATATGAGCGATTTGGCGTTCTAGCAGCATTTTGAAACATATTAGAAATTTCTATCTTAATGGGTGCCAAAGTTACACAAGACCTCTTAATAATATTTTTAATCGCTATCTTGGTAACCGTAAGTCCTAAAAATAAAAAGGTGTCAGATATGAGCGATTTGGCGTTCTAGCAGCATTTTGAAACAAATTAGAAATTTCTATCTTAATGGGTGCCAAAGTTACACAAGACCTCTTAATAATATTTTTAATCGCTATCTTGGTAACCGTAAGTCCAAAAAATAAAAAGGTGTCAGATATGAGCGATTTGGCGTTCTAGCAGCATTTTGAAACATATTAGAAATTTCTATCTTAATGGGTGCCAAAGTTACACAAGACCTCTTAATAATATTTTTAATCGCTATCTTGGTAACCGTAAGTCCAAAAAATAAAAAGGTGTCAGATATGAGCGATTTGGCGTTCTAGCAGCATTTTGAAACATATTAGAAATTTCTATCTTAATGGGTGCCAAAGTTACACAAGACCTCTTAATAATATTTTTAATCGCTATCTTGGTAACCGTAAGTCCAAAAAATAAAAAGGTGTCAGATATGAGCGATTTGGCGTTCTAGCAGCATTTTGAAACATATTAGAAATTTCTATCTTAATGGGTGCCAAAGTTACACAAGACCTCTTAATAATATTTTTAATCGCTATCTTGGTAACCGTAAGTCCAAAAAATAAAAAGGTGTCAGATATGAGCGATTTGGCGTTCTAGCAGCATTTTGAAACATATTAGAAATTTCTATCTTAATGGGTGCCAAAGTTACACAAGACCTCTTAATAATATTTTTAATCGCTATCTTGGTAACCGTAAGTCCAAAAAATAAAAAGGTGTCAGATATGAGCGATTTGGCGTTCTAGCAGCATTTTGAAACATATTAGAAATTTCTATCTTAATGGGTGCCAAAGTTACACAAGACCTTTTAATAATATTTTTAATCGCTATCTTGGTAACCGTAAGTCCAAAAAATAAAAAGGTGTCAGATATGAGCGATTTGGCGTTCTAGCAGCATTTTGAAACGTATTAGAAATTTCTATCTTAATGGGTGCCAAAGTTACACAAGACCTCTTAATAATATTTTTAATCGCTATCTTGGTAACCGTAAGTCCAAAAAATAAAAAGGTGTCAGATATGAGCGATTTGGCGTTCTAGCAGCATTTTGAAACATATTAGAAATTTCTATCTTAATGGGTGCCAAAGTTACACAAGACCTCTTAATAATATTTTTAATCGCTATCTTGGTAACCATAAGTCCAAAAAATAAAAAGGTGTCAGATATGAGCGATCTGGCGTTCTAGCAGCATTTTGAAACATATTAGAAATTTCTATCTTAATGGGTGCCAAAGTTACACAAGACCTCTTAATAATATTTTTAATCGCTATCTTGGTAACCGTAAGTCCAAAAAATAAAAAGGTGTCAGATATGAGCGATTTGGCGTTCTAGCAGCATTTTGAAACATATTAGAAATTTCTATCTTAATGGGTGCCAAAGTTACACAAGACCTCTTAATAATATTTTTAATCGCTATCTTGGTAACCGTAAGTCCTAAAAATAAAAAGGTGTCAGATATGAGCGATTTGGCGTTCTAGCAGCATTTTGAAACAAATTAGAAATTTCTATCTTAATGGGTGCCAAAGTTACACAAGACCTCTTAATAATATTTTTAATCGCTATCTTGGTAACCGTAAGTCCAAAAAATAAAAAGGTGTCAGATATGAGCGATTTGGCGTTCTAGCAGCATTTTGAAACATATTAGAAATTTCTATCTTAATGGGTGCCAAAGTTACACAAGACCTCTTAATAATATTTTTAATCGCTATCTTGGTAACCGTAAGTCCAAAAAATAAAAAGGTGTCAGATATGAGCGATTTGGCGTTCTAGCAGCATTTTGAAACATATTAGAAATTTCTATCTTAATGGGTGCCAAAGTTACACAAGACCTCTTAATAATATTTTTAATCGCTATCTTGGTAACCGTAAGTCCAAAAAATAAAAAGGTGTCAGATATGAGCGATTTGGCGTTCTAGCAGCATTTTGAAACATATTAGAAATTTCTATCTTAATGGGTGCCAAAGTTACACAAGACCTCTTAATAATATTTTTAATCGCTATCTTGGTAACCGTAAGTCCAAAAAATAAAAAGGTGTCAGATATGAGCGATTTGGCGTTCTAGCAGCATTTTGAAACATATTAGAAATTTCTATCTTAATGGGTGCCAAAGTTACACAAGACCTCTTAATAATATTTTTAATCGCTATCTTGGTAACCGTAAGTCCAAAAAATAAAAAGGTGTCAGATATGAGCGATTTGGCGTTCTAGCAGCATTTTGAAACATATTAGAAATTTCTATCTTAATGGGTGCCAAAATTACACAAGACCTTTTAATAATATTTTTAATCGCTATCTTGGTAACCGTAAGTCCAAAAAATAAAAAGGTGTCAGATATGAGCGATTTGGCGTTCTAGCAGCATTTTGAAACGTATTAGAAATTTCTATCTTAATGGGTGCCAAAGTTACACAAGACCTCTTAATAATATTTTTAATCGCTATCTTGGTAACCGTAAGTCCAAAAAATAAAAAGGTGTCAGATATGAGCGATTTGGCGTTCTAGCAGCATTTTGAAACATATTAGAAATTTCTATCTTAATGGGTGCCAAAGTTACACAAGACCTCTTAATAATATTTTTAATCGCTATCTTGGTAACCGTAAGTCCTAAAAATAAAAAGGTGTCATATATGAGCGATTTGGCGTTCAAGCAGCATTTTGAAACAAATTAGAAGTTTCTATCTTAATGGGTGCCAAAGTTACACAAGACCTCTTAATAATATTTTTAATCGCTATCTTGGTAACCGTAAGTCCAAAAAATAAAAAGGTGTCAGATATGAGCGATTTGGCGTTCTAGCAGCATTTTGAAACATATTAGAAATTTCTATCTTAATGGGTGCCAAAGTTACACAAGACCTCTTAATAATATTTTTAATCGCTATCTTGGTAACCGTAAGTCCAAAAAATAAAAAGGTGTCAGATATGAGCGATTTGGCGTTCTAGCAGCATTTTGAAACATATTAGAAATTTCTATCTTAATGGGTGCCAAAGTTACACAAGACCTTTTAATAATATTTTTAATCGCTATCTTGGTAACCGTAAGTCCAAAAAATAAAAAGGTGTCAGATATGAGCGATTTGGCGTTCTAGCAGCATTTTGAAACGTATTAGAAATTTCTATCTTAATGGGTGCCAAAGTTACACAAGACCTCTTAATAATATTTTTAATCGCTATCTTGGTAACCGTAAGTCCAAAAAATAAAAAGGTGTCAGATATGAGCGATTTGGCGTTCTAGCAGCATTTTGAAACATATTAGAAATTTCTATCTTAATGGGTGCCAAAGTTACACAAGACCTCTTAATAATATTTTTAATCGCTGTCTTGGTAACCGTAAGTCCAAAAAATAAAAAGGTGTCAGATATGAGCAATTTGGCGTTCTAGCAGCATTTTGAAGCATATTAGAAATTTCTATCTTAATGGGTGCCAAAGTTAGACAAGACCTTTTAATAATATTTTTAATCGCTATCTTGGTAACCGTAAGTCCAAAAAATAAAAAGGTGTCAGATATGAGCGATTTGGCGTTCTAGCAGCATTTTGAAACATATTAGAAATTTCTATCTTAATGGGTGCCAAAGTTACACAATACCTCTTAATAATATTTTTAATCGCTATCTTGGTAACCGTATGTCCAAAAAATAAAAAGGTGTCAGATATGAGCGATTTGGCGTTCTAGCAGCATTTTGAAACATATTAGAAATTTCTATCTTAATGGGTGCCAAAGTTACACAAGACCTTTTAATAATATTTTTAATCGCTATCTTGGTAACCGTAAGTCCAAAAAATAAAAAGGTGTCAGATATGAGCGATTTGGCGGTCTAGCAGCATTTTGAAACATATTAGAAATTTTTATCTTAATGGGTGCCAAAGTTACACAAGACCTCTTAATAATATTTTTAATCGCTATCTTGGTAACCGTAAGTCCAAAAAATAAAAAGGTGTCAGATATGAGCGATTTGGCGTTCTAGCAGCATTTTGAAACATATTAGAAATTTCTATCTTAATGGGTGCCAAAGTTACACAAGACCTCTTAATAATATTTTTAATCGCTATATTGGTAACCGTAAGTCCAAAAAATAAAAAGGTGTCAGATATGAGCGATTTGGCGTTCTAGCAGCATTTTGAAACATATTAGAAATTTCTATCTTAATGGGTGCCAAAGTTACACAAGACCTCTTAATAATATTTTTAATCGCTATCTTGGTAACCGTAAGTCCAAAAAATAAAAAGGTGTCAGATATGAGCGATTTGGCGTTCTAGCAGCATTTTGAAACATATTAGAAATTTCTATCTTAATGGGTGCCAAAATTACACAAGACCTTTTAATAATATTTTTAATCGCTATCTTGGTAACCGTAAGTCCAAAAAATAAAAAGGTGTCAGATATCAGCGAATTGGCGGTCTAGCAGCATTTTGAAACATATTAGAAATTTTTATCTTAATGGGTGCCAAAGTTACACAAGACCTCTTAATAATATTTTTAATCGCTATCTTGGTAACCGTAAGTCCAAAAAATAAAAAGGTGTCAGATATGAGCGATTTGGCGTTCTAGCAGCATTTTGAAACATAGAAATTTCTATCTTAATGGGTGCCAAAGTTACACAAGACCTCTTAATAATATTTTTAATCGCTATCTTGGTAACCGTAAGTCCAAAAAATAAAAAGGTGTCAGATATGAGCGATTTGGCGTTCTAGCAGCATTTTGAAACATATTAGAAATTTCTATCTTAATGGGTTGCAAAGTTACACAAGACCTCTTAATAATATTTTTAATCGCTATCTTGGTAACCGTAAGTCCAAAAAATAAAAAGGTGTCAGATATGAGCGATTTGGCGTTCTAGCAGCATTTTGAAACATATTAGAAATTTCTATCTTAATGGGTGCCAAAGTTACACAAGACCTCTTAATAATATTTTTAATCGCTATCTTGGTAACCGTAAGCCCAAAAAATAAAAAGGTGTCAGATATGAGCGATTTGGCGTTCTAGCAGCATTTTGAAACTTATTAGAAATTTCTATCTTAATGGGTGCCAAAGTTACACAAGACCTCTTAATAATATTTTTAATCGCTATCTTGGTAACCGTAAGTCCAAAAAATAAAAAGGTGTCAGATATGAGCGATTTGGCGTTCTAGCAGCATTTTGAAACATATTAGAAATTTCTATCTTAATGGGTGCCAAAGTTACACAAGACCTCTTAATAATATTTTTAATCGCTATCTTGGTAACCGTAAGTCCAAAAAATAAAAAGGTGTCAGATATGAGCGATTTGGCGTTCTAGCAGCATTTTGAAACATATTAGAAATTTCTATCTTAATGGGTGCCAAAGTTACACAAGACCTCTTAATAATATTTTTAATCGCTATCTTGGTAACCGTAAGTCCAAAAAATAAAAAGGTGTCAGATATGAGCGATTTGGCGTTCTAGCAGCATTTTGAAACATATTAGAAATTTCTATCTTAATGGGTGCCAAAGTTACACAAGACCTTTTAATAATATTTTTAATCGCTATCTTGGTAACCGTAAGTCCAAAAAATAAAAAGGTGTCAGATATGAGCGATTTGGCGGTCTAGCAGCATTTTGAAACATATTAGAAATTTTTATCTTAATGGGTGCCAAAGTTACACAAGACCTCTTAATAATATTTTTAATCGCTATCTTGGTAACCGTAAGTCCAAAAAATAAAAAGGTGTCAGATATGAGCGATTTGGCGTTCTAGCAGCATTTTGAAACATATTAGAAATTTCTATCTTAATGGGTGCCAAAGTTACACAAGACCTCTTAATAATATTTTTAATCGCTATATTGGTAACCGTAAGTCCAAAAAATAAAAAGGTGTCAGATATGAGCGATTTGGCGTTCTAGCAGCATTTTGAAACATATTAGAAATTTCTATCTTAATGGGTGCCAAAGTTACACAAGACCTCTTAATAATATTTTTAATCGCTATCTTGGTAACCGTAAGTCCAAAAAATAAAAAGGTGTCAGATATGAGCGATTTGGCGTTCTAGCAGCATTTTGAAACATATTAGAAATTTCTATCTTAATGGGTGCCAAAATTACACAAGACCTTTTAATAATATTTTTAATCGCTATCTTGGTAACCGTAAGTCCAAAAAATAAAAAGGTGTCAGATATCAGCGAATTGGCGGTCTAGCAGCATTTTGAAACATATTAGAAATTTTTATCTTAATGGGTGCCAAAGTTACACAAGACCTCTTAATAATATTTTTAATCGCTATCTTGGTAACCGTAAGTCCAAAAAATAAAAAGGTGTCAGATATGAGCGATTTGGCGTTCTAGCAGCATTTTGAAACATAGAAATTTCTATCTTAATGGGTGCCAAAGTTACACAAGACCTCTTAATAATATTTTTAATCGCTATCTTGGTAACCGTAAGTCCAAAAAATAAAAAGGTGTCAGATATGAGCGATTTGGCGTTCTAGCAGCATTTTGAAACATATTAGAAATTTCTATCTTAATGGGTTGCAAAGTTACACAAGACCTCTTAATAATATTTTTAATCGCTATCTTGGTAACCGTAAGTCCAAAAAATAAAAAGGTGTCAGATATGAGCGATTTGGCGTTCTAGCAGCATTTTGAAACATATTAGAAATTTCTATCTTAATGGGTGCCAAAGTTACACAAGACCTCTTAATAATATTTTTAATCGCTATCTTGGTAACCGTAAGCCCAAAAAATAAAAAGGTGTCAGATATGAGCGATTTGGCGTTCTAGCAGCATTTTGAAACTTATTAGAAATTTCTATCTTAATGGGTGCCAAAGTTACACAAGACCTCTTAATAATATTTTTAATCGCTATCTTGGTAACCGTAAGTCCAAAAAATAAAAAGGTGTCAGATATGAGCGATTTGGCGTTCTAGCAGCATTTTGAAACATATTAGAAATTTCTATCTTAATGGGTGCCAAAGTTACACAAGACCTCTTAATAATATTTTTAATCGCTATCTTGGTAACCGTAAGTCCAAAAAATAAAAAGGTGTCAGATATGAGCGATTTGGCGTTCTAGCAGCATTTTGAAACATATTAGAAATTTCTATCTTAATGGGTGCCAAAGTTACACAAGACCTCTTAATAATATTTTTAATCGCTATCTTGGTAACCGTAAGTCCAAAAAATAAAAAGGTGTCAGATATGAGCGATTTGGCGTTCTAGCAGCATTTTGAAACATATTAGAAATTTCTATCTTAATGGGTGCCAAAGTTACACAAGACCTCTTAATAATATTTTTAATCGCTATCTTGGTAACCGTAAGTCCAAAAAATAAAAAGGTGTCAGATATGAGAGATTTGGCGTTCTAGCAGCATTTTGAAACATATTAGAAATTTCTATCTTAATGGGTGCCAAAGTTACACAAGACCTCTTAATAATATTTTTAATCGCTATCTTGGTAACCGTAAGTCCAAAAAATAAAAAGGTGTCAGATATGAGCGATTTGGCGTTCTAGCAGCATTTTGAAACATATTAGAAATTTTTATCTTAATGGGTGCCAAAGTTACACAAGACCTCTTAATAATATTTTTAATCGCTATCTTGGTAACCGTAAGTCCAAAAAATAAAAAGGTGTCAGATATGAGCGATTTGGCGTTCTAGCAGCATTTTGAAACATATTAGAAATTTCTATCTTAATGGGTGCCAATGTTACACAAGACCTCTTAATAATATTTTTAATCGCTATCTTGGTAACCGTAAGTCCAAAAAATAAAAAGGTGTCAGATATGAGCGATCTGGCGTTCTAGCAGCATTTTGAAACATATTAGAAATTTCTATCTTAATGGGTGCCAAAGTTACACAAGACCTCTTACTAATATTTTTAATCGCTATCTTGGTAACCGTAAGTCCAAAAAATAAAAAGGTGTCAGATATGAGCGATTTGGCGTTCTAGCAGCATTTTGAAACATATTAGAAATTTCTATCTTAATGGGTGCCAAAGTTACACAAGACCTCTTAATAATATTTTTAATCGCTATCTTGGTAACCGTAAGTCCAAAAAATAAAAAGGTGTCAGATATGAGCGATTTGGCGTTCTAGCAGCATTTTGAAACATATTAGAAATTTCTATCTTAATGGGTGCCAAAGTTACACAAGACCTCTTAATAATATTTTTAATCGCTATCTTGGTAACCGTAAGTCCAAAAAATAAAAAGGTGTCAGATATGAGCGATTTGGCGTTCTAGCAGCATTTTGAAACATATTAGAAATTTCTATCTTAATGGGTGCCAAAGTTACACAAGACCTTTTAATAATATTTTTAATCGCTATCTTGGTAACCGTAAGTCCAAAAAATAAAAAGGTGTCAGATATGAGCGAATTGGCGGTCTAGCAGCATTTTGAAACATATTAGAAATTTTTATCTTAATGGGTGCCAAAGTTACACAAGACCTCTTAATAATATTTTTAATCGCTATCTTGGTAACCGTAAGTCCAAAAAATAAAAAGGTGTCAGATATGAGCGATTTGGCGTTCTAGCAGCATTTTAAAACATATTAGAAATTTCTATCTTAATGGGTGTCAAAGTTACACAAGACCTCTTAGTAATATTTTTAATCGCTATCTTGGTAACCGTAAGTCCAAAAAATAAAAAGGTGTCAGATATGAGCGATTTGGCGTTCTAGCAGCATTTTGAAACATATTAGAAATTTCTATCTTAATGGGTGCCAAAGTTACACAAGACCTCTTAATAATATTTTTAATCGCTATCTTGGTAACCGTAAGTCCAAAAAATAAAAAGGTGTCAGATATGAGCGATTTGGCGTTCTAGCAGAATTTTGAATCATATTAGAAATTTCTATCTTAATGGGTGCCAAAGTTACACAAGACCTCTTAATAATATTTTTAATCGCTATCTTGGTAACCGTAAGTCCAAAAAATAAAAAGGTGTCAGATATGAGCGATTTGGCGTTCTAGCAGCATTTTGAAACATATTAGAAATTTCTATCTTAATGGGTGCCAAAGTTACACAAGACCTTTTAATAATATTTTTAATCGCTATCTTGGTAACCGTAAGTCCAAAAAATAAAAAGGTGTCAGATATGAGCGAATTGGCGTTCTAGCAGCATTTTGAAACATATTAAAAATTTTTATCTTAATGGGGGCCAAAGTTACACAAGACCTCTTAATAATATTTTTAATCGCTATCTTGGTAACCGTAAGTCCAAAAAATAAAAAGGTGTCAGATATGAGCGATTTGGCGTTCTAGCAGCATTTTGAAACATATTAGAAATTTCTATCTTAATGGGTGCCAAAGTTACACAAGACCTCTTAATAATATTTTTAATCGCTATCTTGGTAACCGTAAGTCCAAAAAATAAAAAGGTGTCAGATATGAGCGATTTGGCGTTCTAGCAGCATTTTGAAACATATTAGAAATTTCTATCTTAATGGGTGCCAAAGTTACACAAGACCTCTTAATAATATTTTTAATCGCTATCTTGGTAACCGTAAGTCCAAAAATAAAAAGGTGTCAGATATGAGCGATTTGGCGTTCTAGCAGCATTTTGAAACATATTAGAAATTTCTATCTTAATGGGTGCCAAAGTTACACAAGACCTCTTAATAATATTTTTAATCGCTATCTTGGTAACCGTAAGTCCAAAAATAAAAAGGTGTCAGATATGAGCGATTTGGCGTTCTAGCAGCGTTTTGAAACATATTAGAAATTTCTATCTTAATGGGTGCCAAAGTTACACAAGACCTCTTAATAATATTTTTAATCGCTATCTCGGTAACCGTAAGTCCAAAAAATAAAAAGGTGTCAGATATGAGCGATTTGGCGTTCTAGCAGCATTTTGAAATATATTAGAAATTTCTATCTTAATGGGTGCCAAAGTTACACAAGACCTCTTAATAATATTTTTAATCGCTATCTCGGTAACCGTAAGTCCAAAAAATAAAAAGGTGTCAGATATGAGCGATTTGGCGTTCTAGCAGCATTTTGAAACATATTAGAAATTTCTATCTTAATGGGTGCCAAAGTTACACAAGACCTTTTAATAATATTTTTAATCGCTATCTTGGTAACCGTAAGTCCAAAAAATAAAAAGGTGTCAGATATGAGCGAATTGGCGGTCTAGCAGCATTTTGAAACATATTAGAAATTTTTATCTTAATGGGTGCCAAAGTTACACAAGACCTCTTAATAATATTTTTAATCGCTATCTTGGTAACCGTAAGTCCAAAAAATAAAAAGGTGTCAGATATGAGCGATTTGGCGTTCTAGCAGCATTTTAAAACATATTAGAAATTTCTATCTTAATGGGTGTCAAAGTTACACAAGACCTCTTAGTAATATTTTTAATCGCTATCTTGGTAACCGTAAGTCCAAAAAATAAAAAGGTGTCAGATATGAGCGATTTGGCGTTCTAGCAGCATTTTGAAACATATTAGAAATTTCTATCTTAATGGGTGCCAAAGTTACACAAGACCTCTTAATAATATTTTTAATCGCTATCTTGGTAACCGTAAGTAAAAAAAATAAAAAGGTGTCAGATATGAGCGATTTGGCGTTCTAGCAGAATTTTGAATCATATTAGAAATTTCTATCTTAATGGGTGCCAAAGTTACACAAGACCTCTTAATAATATTTTTAATCGCTATCTTGGTAACCGTAAGTCCAAAAAATAAAAAGGTGTCAGATATGAGCGATTTGGCGTTCTAGCAGCATTTTGAAACATATTAGAAATTTCTATCTTAATGGGTGCCAAAGTTACACAAGACCTTTTAATAATATTTTTAATCGCTATCTTGGTAACCGTAAGTCCAAAAAATAAAAAGGTGTCAGATATGAGCGAATTGGCGTTCTAGCAGCATTTTGAAACATATTAAAAATTTTTATCTTAATGGGGGCCAAAGTTACACAAGACCTCTTAATAATATTTTTAATCGCTATCTTGGTAACCGTAAGTCCAAAAAATAAAAAGGTGTCAGATATGAGCGATTTGGCGTTCTAGCAGCATTTTGAAACATATTAGAAATTTCTATCTTAATGGGTGCCAAAGTTACACAAGACCTCTTAATAATATTTTTAATCGCTATCTTGGTAACCGTAAGTCCAAAAAATAAAAAGGTGTCAGATATGAGCGATTTGGCGTTCTAGCAGCATTTTGAAACATATTAGAAATTTCTATCTTAATGGGTGCCAAAGTTACACAAGACCTCTTAATAATATTTTTAATCGCTATCTTGGTAACCGTAAGTCCAAAAATAAAAAGGTGTCAGATATGAGCGATTTGGCGTTCTAGCAGCATTTTGAAACATATTAGAAATTTCTATCTTAATGGGTGCCAAAGTTACACAAGACCTCTTAATAATATTTTTAATCGCTATCTTGGTAACCGTAAGTCCAAAAATAAAAAGGTGTCAGATATGAGCGATTTGGCGTTCTAGCAGCGTTTTGAAACATATTAGAAATTTCTATCTTAATGGGTGCCAAAGTTACACAAGACCTCTTAATAATATTTTTAATCGCTATCTCGGTAACCGTAAGTCCAAAAAATAAAAAGGTGTCAGATATGAGCGATTTGGCGTTCTAGCAGCATTTTGAAATATATTAGAAATTTCTATCTTAATGGGTGCCAAAGTTACACAAGACCTCTTAATAATATTTTTAATCGCTATCTCGGTAACCGTAAGTCCAAAAAATAAAAAGGTGTCAGATATGAGCGATTTGGCGTTCTAGCAGCATTTTGAAACATATTAGAAATTTCTATCTTAATGGGTGCCAAAGTTACACAAGACCTCTTAATAATATTTTTAATCGCTATCTCGGTAACCGTAAGTCCAAAAAATAAAAAGGTGTCAGATATGAGCGATTTGGCGTTCTAGCAGCATTTTGAAACATATTAGAAATTTCTATCTTAATGGGTGCCAAAGTTACACAACACCTCTTAATAATATTTTTAATCGCTATCTCGGTAACCGTAAGTCCAAAAAATAGAAAGGTGTCAGATATGAGCGATTTGGCGTTCTAGCAGCATTTTGAAACATATTAGAAATTTCTATCTTAATGGCTGCCAAAGTTACACAAGACCTCTTAATAATATTTTTAATCGCTATCTCGGTAACCGTAAGTCCAAAAAATAAAAAGGTGTCAGATATGAGCGATTTGGCGTTCTAGCAGCATTTTGAAACATATTAGAAATTTCTATCTTAATGGGTGCCAAAGTTACACAAGACCTCTTAATAATATTTTTAATCGCTATCTCGGTAACCGTAAGTCCAAAAAATAAAAAGGTGTCAGATATGAGCGATTTGGCGTTCTAGCAGCATTTTGAAACATATTAGAAATTTCTATCTTAATGGGTGCCAAAGTTACACAAGACCTCTTAATAATATTTTTAATCGCTATCTCGGTAACCGTAAGTCCAAAAAATAAAAAGGTGTCAGATATGAGCGATTTGGCGTTCTAGCAGCATTTTGAAACATATTAGAAATTTCTATCTTAATGGGTGCCAAAGTTACACAAGACCTCTTAATAATATTTTTAATCGCTATCTCGGTAACCGTAAGTCCAAAAAATAAAAAGGTGTCAGATATGAGCGATTTGGCGTTCTAGCAGCATTTTGAAACATATTAGAAATTTCTATCTTAATGGGTGCCAAAGTTACACAACACCTCTTAATAATATTTTTAATCGCTATCTCGGTAACCGTAAGTCCAAAAAATAAAAAGGTGTCAGATATGAGCGATTTGGCGTTCTAGCAGCATTTTGAAACATATTAGAAATTTCTATCTTAATGGCTGCCAAAGTTACACAAGACCTCTTAATAATATTTTTAATCGCTATCTCGGTAACCGTAAGTCCAAAAAATAAAAAGGTGTCAGATATGAGCGATTTGGCGTTCTAGCAGCATTTTGAAACATATTAGAAATTTCTATCTTAATGGGTGCCAAAGTTACACAAGACCTCTTAATAATATTTTTAATCGCTATCTCGGTAACCGTAAGTCCAAAAAATAAAAAGGCGTCAGATATGAGCGATTTGGCGTTCTAGCAGCATTTTGAAACATATTAGAAATTTCTATCTTAATGGGTGCCAAAGTTACACAAGAACTCTTAATAATATTTTTAATCGCTATCTCGGTAACCGTAAGTCCAAAAAATAAAAAGGTGTCAGATATGAGCGATTTGGCGTTCTAGCAGCATTTTGAAACATATTAGAAATTTCTATCTTAATGAGTGCCAAAGTTACACAAGACCTCTTAATAATATTTTTAATCGCTATCTCGGTAACCGTAAGTCCAAAAAATAAAAAGGTGTCAGATATGAGCGATTTGGCGTTCTAGCAGCATTTTGAAACATATTAGAAATTTCTATCTTAATGGGTGCCAAAGTTACACAAGACCTCTTAATAATATTTTTAACAGCTATCTTGGTAACCGTATGTCCAAAAAATAAAAAGGTGTCAGATATGAGCGATTTGGCGTTCTAGCAGCATTTTGAAACATATTAGAAATTTCTATCTTAATGGGTGCCAAAGTTACACAAGACCTCTTAATAATATTTTTAACAGCTATCTTGGTAACCGTATGTCCAAAAAATAAAAAGGTGTCAGATATGAGCGATTTGGCGTTCTAGCAGCATTTTGAAACATATTAGAAATTTCTATCTTAATGGGTGCCAAAGTTACACAAGACCTTTTAATAATATTTTTAATCGCTATCTTGGTAACCGTAAGTCCAAAAAATAAAAAGGTGTCAGATATGAGCGAATTGGCGGTCTAGCAGCATTTTGAAACATATTAGAAATTTTTATCTTAATGGGTGCCAAAGTTACAGAAGACCTCTTAATAATATTTTTAATCGCTATCTTGGTAACCGTAAGTCCAAAAAATAAAAAGGTGTCAGATATGAGCGATTTGGCGTTCTTGCAGCATTTTGAAACATATTAGAAATTTCTATCTTAATGGGTGCCAAAGTTACACAAGACCTCTTAATAATATTTTTAATCGCTATCTTGGTAACCGTAAGTCCAAAAAATAAAAAGGTGTCAGATATGAGCGATTTGGCGTTCTAGCAGCATTTTGAAACATATTAGAAATTTCTATCTTAATGGGTGCCAAAGTTACACAAGACCTCTTAATAATATTTTTAACAGCTATCTTGGTAACCGTATGTACAAAAAATAAAAAGGTGTCAGATATGAGCGATTTGGCGTTCTAGCAGCATTTTGAAACATATTAGAAATTTCTATCTTAATGGGTGCCAAAGTTACACAAGACCTTTTAATAATATTTTTAATCGCTATCTTGGTAACCGTAAGTCCAAAAAATAAAAAGGTGTCAGATATGAGCGAATTGGCGGTCTAGCAGCATTTTGAAACATATTAGAAATTTTTATCTTAATGGGTGCCAAAGTTACAGAAGACCTCTTAATAATATTTTTAATCGCTATCTTGGTAACCGTAAGTCCAAAAAATAAAAAGGTGTCAGATATGAGCGATTTGGCGTTCTTGCAGCATTTTGAAACATATTAGAAATTTCTATCTTAATGGGTGCCAAAGTTACACAAGACCTCTTAATAATATTTTTAATCGCTATCTTGGTAACCGTAAGTCCAAAAAATAAAAAGGTGTCAGATATGAGCGATTTGGCGTTCTAGCAGCATTTTGAAACATATTAGAAATTTCATCTTAATGGGTGCCAAAGTTACACAAGACCTCTTAATAATATTTTTAATCGCTATCTTGGTAACCGTAAGTCCAAAAAATAAAAAGGTGTCAGATATGAGCGATTTGGCGTTCTAGCAGCATTTTGAAACATATTAGAAATTTCTATCTTAATGGGTGCCAAAGTTACACAAGACCTCTTAATAATATTTTTAATCGCTATCTTGGTAACCGTAAGCCCAAAAAATAAAAAGGTGTCAGATATGTGCGATTTGGCGTTCTAGCAGCATTTTGAAACTTATTAGAAATTTCTATCTTAATGGGTGCCAAAGTTACACAAGACCTCTTAATAATATTTTTAATCGCTACCTTGGTAACCGTAAGTCCAAAAAATAAAAAGGTGTCAGATATGAGCGATTTGGCGTTCTAGCAGCATTTTGAAACATATTAGAAATTTCTATCTTAATGGGTGCCAAAGTTACACAAGACCTCTTAATAATATTTTTAATCGCTATCTTGGTAACCGTAAGTCCAAAAAATAAAAAGGTGTCAGATATGAGCGATTTGGCGTTCTAGCAGCATTTTGAAACATATTAGAAATTTCTATCTTAATGGGTGCCAAAGTTACACAAGACCTCTTAATAATATTTTTAATCGCTATCTTGGTAACCGTAAGTCCAAAAAATAAAAAGGTGTCAGATATGAGCGATTTGGCGTTCTAGCAGCATTTTGAAACATATTAGAAATTTCTATCTTAATGGGTGCCAAAGTTACACAAGACCTTTTAATAATATTTTTAATCGCTATCTTGGTAACCGTAAGTCCAAAAAATAAAAAGGTGTCAGATATGAGCGATTTGGCGTTCTAGCAGCATTTTGAAACATATTAGAAATTTCTATCTTAATGGGTGCCAAAGTTACACAAGACCTCTTAATAATATTTTTAATCGCTATCTTGGTAACCGTAAGTCCAAAAAATAAAAAGGTGTCAGATATGAGCGATTTGGCGTTCTAGCAGCATTTTGAAACATATTAGAAATTTCTATCTTAATGGGTGCCAAAGTTACACAAGACCTTTTAATAATATTTTTAATCGCTATCTTGGTAACCGTAAGTCCAAAAAATAAAAAGGTGTCAGATATGAGCCAATTGGCGGTCTAGCAGCATTTTGAAACATATTAGAAATTTTTATCTTAATGGGTGCCAAAGTTACACAAGACCTCTTAATAATATTTTTAATCGCTATCTTGGTAACCGTAAGTCCAAAAAATAAAAAGGTGTCAGATATGAGCGATTTGGCGTTCTAGCAGCATTTTGAAACATATTAGAAATTTCTATCTTAATGGGTGCCAAAGTTACACAAGACCTCTTAATAATATTTTTAATCGCTATCTTGGTAACCGTAAGTCCAAAAAATAAAAAGGTGTCAGATATGAGCGATTTGGCGTTCTAGCAGCATTTTGAAACATATTAGAAATTTCTATCTTAATGGGTGCCAAAGTTACACAAGACCTCTTAATAATATTTTTAATCGCTATCTTGGTAACCGTAAGTCCAAAAAATAAAAAGGTGTCAGATATGAGCGATTTGGCGTTCTAGCAGCATTTTGAAACATATTAGAAATTTCTATCTTAATGGGTGCCAAAATTACACAAGACCTTTTAATAATATTTTTAATCGCTATCTTGGTAACCGTAAGTCCAAAAAATAAAAAGGTGTCAGATATCAGCGAATTGGCGGTCTAGCAGCATTTTGAAACATATTAGAAATTTTTATCTTAATGGGTGCCAAAGTTACACAAGACCTCTTAATAATATTTTTAATCGCTATCTTGGTAACCGTAAGTCCAAAAAATAAAAAGGTGTCAGATATGAGCGATTTGGCGTTCTAGCAGCATTTTGAAACATAGAAATTTCTATCTTAATGGGTGCCAAAGTTACACAAGACCTCTTAATAATATTTTTAATCGCTATCTTGGTAACCGTAAGTCCAAAAAATAAAAAGGTGTCAGATATGAGCGATTTGGCGTTCTAGCAGCATTTTGAAACATATTAGAAATTTCTATCTTAATGGGTGCCAAAGTTACACAAGACCTCTTAATAATATTTTTAATCGCTATCTTGGTAACCGTAAGTCCAAAAAATAAAAAGGTGTCAGATATGAGCGATTTGGCGTTCTAGCAGCATTTTGAAACATATTAGAAATTTCTATCTTAATGGGTGCCAAAGTTACACAAGACCTCTTAATAATATTTTTAATCGCTATCTTGGTAACCGTAAGTCCTAAAAATAAAAAGGTGTCATATATGAGCGATTTGGCGTTCAAGCAGCATTTTGAAACAAATTAGAAGTTTCTATCTTAATGGGTGCCAAAGTTACACAAGACCTCTTAATAATATTTTTAATCGCTATCTTGGTAACCGTAAGTCCAAAAAATAAAAAGGTGTCAGATATGAGCGATTTGGCGTTCTAGCAGCATTTTGAAACATATTAGAAATTTTTATCTTAATGGGTGCCAAAGTTACACAAGACCTCTTAATAATATTTTTAATCGCTATCTTGGTAACCGTAAGTCCAAAAAATAAAAAGGTGTCAGATATGAGCGATTTGGCGTTCTAGCAGCATTTTGAAACATAGAAATTTCTATCTTAATGGGTGCCAAAGTTACACAAGACCTCTTAATAATATTTTTAATCGCTATCTTGGTAACCGTAAGTCCAAAAAATAAAAAGGTGTCAGATATGAGCGATTTGGCGTTCTAGCAGCATTTTGAAACGTATTAGAAATTTCTATCTTAATGGGTGCCAAAGTTACACAAGACCTCTTAATAATATTTTTAATCGCTATCTTGGTAACCGTAAGTCCAAAAAATAAAAAGGTGTCAGATATGAGCGATTTGGCGTTCTAGCAGCATTTTGAAACATATTAGAAATTTCTATCTTAATGGGTGCCAAAGTTACACAAGACCTCTTAATAATATTTTTAATCGCTATCTTGGTAACCGTAAGTCCAAAAAATAAAAAGGTGTCAGATATGAGCAATTTGGCGTTCTAGCAGCATTTTGAAGCATATTAGAAATTTCTATCTTAATGGGTGCCAAAGTTAGACAGGACCTTTTAATAATATTTTTAATCGCTATCTTGGTAACCGTAAGTCCAAAAAATAAAAAGGTGTCAGATATGAGCGATTTGGCGTTCTAGCAGCATTTTGAAACATATTAGAAATTTCTATCTTAATGGGTGCCAAAGTTACACAATACCTCTTAATAATATTTTTAATCGCTATCTTGGTAACCGTATGTCCAAAAAATAAAAAGGTGTCAGATATGAGCGATTTGGCGTTCTAGCAGCATTTTGAAACATATTAGAAATTTCTATCTTAATGGGTGCCAAAGTTACACAAGACCTTTTAATAATATTTTTAATCGCTATCTTGGTAACCGTAAGTCCAAAAAATAAAAAGGTGTCAGATATGAGCGATTTGGCGGTCTAGCAGCATTTTGAAACATATTAGAAATTTTTATCTTAATGGGTGCCAAAGTTACACAAGACCTCTTAATAATATTTTTAATCGCTATCTTGGTAACCGTAAGTCCAAAAAATAAAAAGGTGTCAGATATGAGCGATTTGGCGTTCTAGCAGCATTTTGAAACATATTAGAAATTTCTATCTTAATGGGTGCCAAAGTTACACAAGACCTCTTAATAATATTTTTAATCGCTATCTTGGTAACCGTAAGTCCAAAAAATAAAAAGGTGTCAGATATGAGCGATTTGGCGTTCTAGCAGCATTTTGAAACATATTAGAAATTTCTATCTTAATGGGTGCCAAAGTTACACAAGACCTCTTAATAATATTTTTAATCGCTATCTTGGTAACCGTAAGTCCAAAAAATAAAAAGGTGTCAGATATGAGCGATTTGGCGTTCTAGCAGCATTTTGAAACATATTAGAAATTTCTATCTTAATGGGTGCCAAAGTTACACAAGACCTCTTAATAATATTTTTAATCGCTATTTTGGTAACCGTAAGTCCAAAAAATAAAAAGGTGTCAGATATGAGCGATTTGGCGTTCTAGCAGCATTTTGAAACATATTAGAAATTTCTATCTTAATGGGTGCCAAAATTACACAAGACCTTTTAATAATATTTTTAATCGCTATCTTGGTAACCGTAAGTCCAAAAAATAAAAAGGTGTCAGATATCAGCGAATTGGCGGTCTAGCAGCATTTTGAAACATATTAGAAATTTTTATCTTAATGGGTGCCAAAGTTACACAAGACCTCTTAATAATATTTTTAATCGCTATCTTGGTAACCGTAAGTCCAAAAAATAAAAAGGTGTCAGATATGAGCGATTTGGCGTTCTAGCAGCATTTTGAAACATAGAAATTTCTATCTTAATGGGTGCCAAAGTTACACAAGACCTCTTAATAATATTTTTAATCGCTATCTTGGTAACCGTAAGTCCAAAAAATAAAAAGGTGTCAGATATGAGCGATTTGGCGTTCTAGCAGCATTTTGAAACATATTAGAAATTTCTATCTTAATGGGTTGCAAAGTTACACAAGACCTCTTAATAATATTTTTAATCGCTATCTTGGTAACCGTAAGTCCAAAAAATAAAAAGGTGTCAGATATGAGCGATTTGGCGTTCTAGCAGCATTTTGAAACATATTAGAAATTTCTATCTTAATGGGTGCCAAAGTTACACAAGACCTCTTAATAATATTTTTAATCGCTATCTTGGTAACCGTAAGCCCAAAAAATAAAAAGGTGTCAGATATGAGCGATTTGGCGTTCTAGCAGCATTTTGAAACTTATTAGAAATTTCTATCTTAATGGGTGCCAAAGTTACACAAGACCTCTTAATAATATTTTTAATCGCTATCTTGGTAACCGTAAGTCCAAAAAATAAAAAGGTGTCAGATATGAGCGATTTGGCGTTCTAGCAGCATTTTGAAACATATTAGAAATTTCTATCTTAATGGGTGCCAAAGTTACACAAGACCTCTTAATAATATTTTTAATCGCTATCTTGGTAACCGTAAGTCCAAAAAATAAAAAGGTGTCAGATATGAGCGATTTGGCGTTCTAGCAGCATTTTGAAACATATTAGAAATTTTTATCTTAATGGGTGCCAAAGTTACACAAGACCTCTTAATAATATTTTTAATCGCTATCTTGGTAACCGTAAGTCCAAAAAATAAAAAGGTGTCAGATATGAGCGATTTGGCGTTCTAGCAGCATTTTGAAACATATTAGAAATTTCTATCCTAATGGGTGCCAAAGTTACACAAGACCTTTTAATAATATTTTTAATCGCTATCTTGGTAACCGTAAGTCCAAAAAATAAAAAGGTGTCACATATGAGCGAATTGGCGGTCTAGCAGCATTTTGAAACATATTAGAAATTTTTATCTTAATGGGTGCCAAAGTTACACAAGACCTCTTAATAATATTTTTAATCGCTATCTTGGTAACCGTAAGTCCAAAAAATAAAAAGGTGTCAGATATGAGCGATTTGGCGTTCTAGCAGCATTTTGAAACATATTAGATATTTCTATCTTAATGGGTGCCAAAGTTACACAAGACCTCTTAATAATATTTTTAATCGCTATCTTGGTAACCGTAAGTCCAAAAAATAAAAAGGTGTCAGATATGAGAGATTTGGCGTTCTAGCAGCATTTTGAAACATATTAGAAATTTCTATCTTAATGGGTGCCAAAGTTACACAAGACCTCTTAATAATATTTTTAATCGCTATCTTGGTAACCGTAAGTCCAAAAAATAAAAAGGTGTCAGATATGAGCGATTTGGTGTTCTAGCAGCATTTTGAAACATATTAGAAATTTCTATCCTAATGGGTGCCAAAGTTACACAAGTCCTCTTAATAATATTTTTAATCGCTATCTTGGTAACCGTAAGCCCAAAAAATAAAAAGGTGTCAGATATGAGCGATTTGGCGTTCTAGCAGCATTTTGAAACTTATTAGAAATTTCTATCTTAATGGGTGCCAAAGTTACACAAGACCTCTTAATAATATTTTTAATCGCTATCTTGGTAACCGTAAGTCCAAAAAATAAAAAGGTGTCAGATATGAGCGATTTGGCGTTCTAGCAGCATTTTGAAACATATTAGAAATTTCTATCTTAATGGGTGCCAAAGTTACACAAGACCTCTTAATAATATTTTTAATCGCTATCTTGGTAACCGTAAGTCCAAAAAATAAAAAGGTGTCAGATATGAGCGATTTGGCGTTCTAGCAGCATTTTGAAACATATTTGAAATTTCTATCTTAATGGGTGCCAATGTTACACAAGACCTCTTAATAATATTTTTAATCGCTATCTTGGTAACCGTAAGTCCAAAAAATAAAAAGGTGTCAGATATGAGCGATCTGGCGTTCTAGCAGCATTTTGAAACATATTAGAAATTTCTATCTTAATGGGTGCCAAAGTTACACAAGACCTCTTAATAATATTTTTAATCGCTATCTTGGTAACCGTAAGTCCAAAAAATAAAAAGGTGTCAGATATGAGCGATTTGGCGTTCTAGCAGCATTTTGAAACATATTAGAAATTTCTATCTTAATGGGTGCCAAAGTTACACAAGACCTCTTAATAATATTTTTAATCGCTATCATGGTAACCGTAAGTCCAAAAAATAAAAAGGTGTCAGATATGAGCGATTTGGCGTTCTAGCAGCATTTTGAAACGTATTAGAAATTTCTATCTTAATGGGTGCCAAAGTTACACAAGACCTCTTAATAATATTTTTAATCGCTATCTTGGTAACCGTAAGTCCAAAAAATAAAAAGGTGTCAGATATGAGCGATTTGGCGTTCTAGCAGCATTTTGAAACATATTAGAAATTTCTATCTTAATGGGTGCCAAAGTTACACAAGACCTTTTAATAATATTTTTAATCGCTATCTTGGTAACCGTAAGTCCAAAAAATAAAAAGGTGTCAGATATGAGCGATTTGGCGGTCTAGCAGCATTTTGAAACATATTAGAAATTTTTATCTTAATGGGTGCCAAAGTTACACAAGACCTCTTAATAATATTTTTAATCGCTATCTTGGTAACCGTAAGTCCAAAAAATAAAAAGGTGTCAGATATGAGCGATTTGGCGTTCTAGCAGCATTTTGAAACATATTAGAAATTTCTATCTTAATGGGTGCCAAAGTTACACAAGACCTCTTAATAATATTTTTAATCGCTATCTTGGTAACCGTAAGTCCAAAAAATAAAAAGGTGTCAGATATGAGCGATTTGGCGTTCTAGCAGCATTTTGAAACATATTAGAAATTTCTATCTTAATGGGTGCCAAAGTTACACAAGACCTCTTAATAATATTTTTAATCGCTATCTTGGTAACCGTAAGTCCAAAAAATAAAAAGGTGTCAGATATGAGCGATTTGACGTTCTAGCAGCATTTTGAAACATATTAGAAATTTCTATCTTAATGGGTGCCAAAATTACACAAGACCTTTTAATAATATTTTTAATCGCTATCTTGGTAACCGTAAGTCCAAAAAATAAAAAGGTGGCAGATATGAGCGATTTGGCGTTCTAGCAGCATTTTGAAACATATTAGAAATTTCTATCTTAATGGGTGCCAAAGTTACACAAGACCTCTTAATAATATTTTTAATCGCTATCTTGGTAACCGTAAGTCCAAAAAATAAAAAGGTGTCAGATATGAGCGATTTGGCGTTCTAGCAGCATTTTGAAACATATTAGAAATTTCTATCTTAATGGGTGCCAAAGTTACACAAGACCTCTTAATAATATTTTTAATCGCTATCTTGGTAACCGTAAGTCCAAAAAATAAAAAGGTGTCAGATATGAGCGATTTGGCGTTCTGGCAGCATTTTGAAACATATTAGAAATTTCTATCTTAATGGGTGCCAAAGTTACACAAGACCTCTTAATAATATTTTTAATCGCTATCTTGGTAACCGTAAGCCCAAAAAATAAAAAGGTGTCAGATATGAGCGATTTGGCGTTCTAGCGGCATTTTGAAACTTATTAGAAATTTCTATCTGAATGGGTGCCAAAGTTACACAAGACCTCTTAATAATATTTTTTATCGCTATCTTGGTAACCGTAAGTCCAAAAAATAAAAAGGTGTCAGATATGAGCGATTTGGCGTTCTAGCAGCATTTTGAAACATATTAGAAATTTCTATCTTAATGGGTGCCAAAGTTACACAAGACCTCTTAATAATATTTTTAATCGCTATCTTGGTAACCGTAAGTCCAAAAAATAAAAAGGTGTCACATATGAGCGAATTGGCGGTCTAGCAGCATTTTGAAACATATTAGAAATTTTTATCTTAATGGGTGCCAAAGTTACACAAGACCTCTTAATAATATTTTTAATCGCTATCTTGGTAACCGTAAGTCCAAAAAATAAAAAGGTGTCAGATATGAGCGATTTGGCGTTCTAGTAGCATTTTGAAACATATTAGAAATTTCTATCTTAATGGGTGCCAAAGTTACACAAGACCTCTTAATAATATTTTTAATCGCTATCTTGGTAACCGTAAGTCCAAAAAATAAAAAGTTGTCAGATATGAGAGATTTGGCGTTCTAGCAGCATTTTGAAACATATTAGAAATTTCTATCTTAATGGGTGCCAAAGTTACACAAGACCTCTTAATAATATTTTTAATCGCTATCTTGGTAACCGTAAGTCCAAAAAATAAAAAGGTGTCAGATATGAGCGATTTGGCGTTCTAGCAGCATTTTGAAACATATTAGAAATTTCTATCCTAATGGGTGCCAAAGTTACACAAGACCTCTTAATAATATTTTTAATCGCTATCTTGGTAACCGTAAGCCCAAAAAATAAAAAGGTGTCAGATATGAGCGATTTGGCGTTCTAGCAGCATTTTGAAACTTATTAGAAATTTCTATCTTAATGGGTGCCAAAGTTACACAAGACCTCTTAATAATATTTTTAATCGCTATCTTGGTAACCGTAAGTCCAAAAAATAAAAAGGTGTCAGATATGAGCGATTTGGCGTTCTAGCAGCATTTTGAAACATATTAGAAATTTCTATCTTAATGGGTGCCAAAGTTACACAAGACCTCTTAATAATATTTTTAATCGCTATCTTGGTAACCGTAAGTCCAAAAAATAAAAAGGTGTAAGATATGAGCGATTTGGCGTTCTAGCAGCATTTTGAAACATATTAGAAATTTCTATCTTAATGGGTGCCAAAGTTACACAAGACCTCTTAATAATATTTTTAATCGCTATCTTGGTAACCGTAAGTCCAAAAAATAAAAAGGTGTCAGATATGAGCGATTTGGCGTTCTAGCAGCATTTTGAAACATATTAGAAATTTCTATCTTAATGGGTGCCAATGTTACACAAGACCTCTTAATAATATTTTTAATCGCTATCTTGGTAACCGTAAGTCCAAAAAATAAAAAGGTGTCAGATATGAGCGATCTGGCGTTCTAGCAGCATTTTGAAACATATTAGAAATTTCTATCTTAATGGGTGCCAAAGTTACACAAGACCTCTTAATAATATTTTTAATCGCTATCTTGGTAACCGTAAGTCCAAAAAATAAAAAGGTGTCAGATATGAGCGATTTGGCGTTCTAGCAGCATTTTGAAACATATTAGAAATTTCTATCTTAATGGGTGCCAAAGTTACACAAGACCTCTTAATAATATTTTTAATCGCTATCTTGGTAACCGTAAGTCCTAAAAATAAAAAGGTGTCAGATATGAGCGACTTGGCGTTCTAGCAGCATTTTGAAACAAATTAGAAATTTCTATCTTAATGGGTGCCAAAGTTACACAAGACCTCTTAATAATATTTTTAATCGCTATCTTGGTAACCGTAAGTCCAAAAAATAAAAAGGTGTCAGATATGAGCGATTTGGCGTTCTAGCAGCATTTTGAAACATATTAGAAATTTCTATCTTAATGGGTGCCAAAGTTACACAAGACCTCTTAATAATATTTTTAATCGCTATCTTGGTAACCGTAAGTCCAAAAAATAAAAAGGTGTCAGATATGAGCGATTTGGCGTTCTAGCAGCATTTTGAAACATATTAGAAATTTCTATCTTAATGGGTGCCAAAGTTACACAAGACCTCTTAATAATATTTTTAATCGCTATCTTGGTAACCGTAAGTCCAAAAAATAAAAAGGTGTCAGATATGAGCGACTTGGCGTTCTAGCAGCATTTTGAAACATATTAGAAATTTCTATCTTAATGGGTGCCAAAGTTACACAAGACCTCTTAATAATATTTTTAATCGCTATCTTGGTAACCGTAAGTCCAAAAAATAAAAAGGTGTCAGATATGAGCGATCTGGCGTTCTAGCAGCATTTTGAAACATATTAGAAATTTCTATCTTAATGGGTGCCAAAGTTACACAAGACCTCTTAATAATATTTTTAATCGCTATCTTGGTAACCGTAAGTCCAAAAAATAAAAAGGTGTCAGATATGAGCGACTTGGCGTTCTAGCAGCATTTTGAAACATATTAGAAATTTCTATCTTAATGGGTGCCAAAGTTACACAAGACCTCTTAATAATATTTTTAATCGCTATCTTGGTAACCGCAAGTCCTAAAAATAAAAAGGTGTCAGATATGAGCGATTTGGCGTTCTAGCAGCATTTTGAAACAAATTAGAAATTTCTATCTTAATGGGTGCCAAAGTTACACAAGACCTTTTAATAATATTCTTAATCGCTATCTTGGTAACCGTAAGTCCAAAAAATAAAAAGGTGTCAGATATGAGCGATTTGGCGGTCTAGCAGCATTTTGAAACATATTAGAAATTTCTATCTTAATGGGTGCCAAAGTTACACAAGACCTCTTAATAATATTTTTAATCGCTATCTTGGTAACCGTAAGTCCAAAAAATAAAAAGGTGCCAGATATGAGCGATTTGGCGTTCTAGCAGCATTTTGAAACATATTAGAAATTTCTATCTTAATGGGTGCCAAAGTTACACAAGACCTCTTAATAATATTTTTAATCGCTATCTTGGTAACCGTAAGTCCAAAAAATAAAAAGGTGTCAGATATGAGCGATCTGGCGTTCTAGCAGCATTTTGAAACATATTAGAAATTTCTATCTTAATGGGTGCCAAAGTTACACAAAACCTCTTAATAATATCTTTAATCGCTATCTTGGTAACCGTAAGTCCAAAAAATAAAAAGGTGTCAGATATGAGCGATTTGGCGTTCTAGCAGCATTTTGAAACATATTAGAAATTTCTATCTTAATGGGTGCCAAAGTTACACAAGACCTCTTAATAATATTTTTAATCGCTATCTTGGTAACCGTAAGTCCTAAAAATAAAAAGGTGTCAGATATGAGCGATTTGGCGTTCTAGCAGCATTTTGAAACAAATTAGAAATTTCTATCTTAATGGGTGCCAAAGTTACACAAGACCTCTTAATAATATTTTCAATCGCTATCTTGGTAACCGTAAGTCCAAAAAATAAAAAGGTGTCAGATATGAGCGATTTGGCGTTCTAGCAGCATTTTGAAACATATTAAAATTTCTATCTTAATGGGTGCCAAAGTTACACAAGACCTTTTAATAATATTTTTAATCGCTATCTTGGTAACCGTAAGTCCAAAAAATAAAAAGGTATCAGATATGAGCGATTTGGCGGTCTAGCAGCATTTTGAAACATATTAGAAATTTCTATCTTAATGGGTGAAAAAGTTACACAAGACCTCTTAATAATATTTTTAATCGCTATCTTGGTAACCGTAAGTCCAAAAAATAAAAAGGTGTCAGATATGAGCGATTTGGCGTTCTAGCAGCATTTTGAAACATATTAGAAATTTCTATCTTAATGGGTGCCAAAGTTACACAAGACCTTTTAATAATATTCTTAATCGCTATCTTGGTAACCGTAAGTCCAAAAAATAAAAAGGTGTCAGATATGAGCGATTTGGCGGTCTAGCAGCATTTTGAAACATATTAGAAATTTCTATCTTAATGGGTGCCAAAGTTACACAAGACCTCTTAATAATATTTTTAATCGCTATCTTGGTAACCGTAAGTCCAAAAAATAAAAAGGTGCCAGATATGAGCGATTTGGCGTTCCAGCAGCATTTTGAAACATATTAGAAATTTCTATCTTAATGGGTGCCAAAGTTACACAAGACCTCTTAATAATATTTTTAATCGCTATCTTGGTAACCGTAAGTCCAAAAAATAAAAAGGTGTCAGATATGAGCGATCTGGCGTTCTAGCAGCATTTTGAAACATATTAGAAATTTCTATCTTAATGTGTGCCAAAGTTACACAAGACCTCTTAATAATATTTTTAATCGCTATCTTGGTAACCGTAAGTCCAAAAAATAAAAAGGTGTCAGATATGAGCGATTTGGCGTTCTAGCAGCATTTTGAAACATATTAGAAATTTCTATCTTAATGGGTGCCAAAGTTACACAAGACCTCTTAATAATATTTTTAATCGCTATCTTGGTAACCGTAAGTCATAAAAATAAAAAGGTGTCAGATATGAGCGATTTGGCGTTCTAGCAGCATTTTGAAACAAATTAGAAATTTCTATCTTAATGGGTGCCAAAGTTACACAAGACCTCTTAATAATATTTTTAATCGCTATCTTGGTAACCGTAAGTCCAAAAAATAAAAAGGTGTCAGATATGAGCGATTTGGCGTTCTAGCAGCATTTTGAAACATATTAGAAATTTCTATCTTAATGGTTGCCAAAGTTACACAAGACCTTTTAATAATATTTTTAATCGCTATCTTGGTAACCGTAAGTCCAAAAAATAAAAAGGTGTCAGATATGAGCGACTTGGCGTTCTAGCAGCATTTTGAAACATATTAGAAATTTCTATCTTAATGGGTGCCAAAGTTACACAAGACCTCTTAATAATATTTTTAATCGCTATCTTGGTAACCGTAAGTCCAAAAAATAAAAAGGTGTCAGATATGAGCGACTTGGCGTTCTAGCAGCATTTTGAAACATATTAGAAATTTCTATCTTAATGGGTGCCAAAGTTACACAAGACCTCTTAATAATATTTTTAATCGCTATCTTGGTAACCGTAAGTCCAAAAAATAAAAAGGTGTCAGATATGAGCGATCTGGCGTTCTAGCAGCATTTTGAAACATATTAGAAATTTCTATCTTAATGGGTGCCAAAGTTACACAAAACCTCTTAATAATATCTTTAATCGCTATCTTGGTAACCGTAAGTCCAAAAAATAAAAAGGTGTCAGATATGAGCGATTTGGCGTTCTAGCAGCATTTTGAAACATATTAGAAATTTCTATCTTAATGGGTGCCAAAGTTACACAAGACCTCTTAATAATATTTTTAATCGCTATCTTGGTAACCGTAAGTCCTAAAAATAAAAAGGTGTCAGATATGAGCGATTTGGCGTTCTAGCAGCATTTTGAAACAAATTAGAAATTTCTATCTTAATGGGTGCCAAAGTTACACAAGACCTCTTAATAATATTTTCAATCGCTATCTTGGTAACCGTAAGTCCAAAAAATAAAAAGGTGTCAGATATGAGCGATTTGGCGTTCTAGCAGCATTTTGAAACATATTAAAATTTCTATCTTAATGGGTGCCAAAGTTACACAAGACCTTTTAATAATATTTTTAATCGCTATCTTGGTAACCGTAAGTCCAAAAAATAAAAAGGTATCAGATATGAGCGATTTGGCGGTCTAGCAGCATTTTGAAACATATTAGAAATTTCTATCTTAATGGGTGAAAAAGTTACACAAGACCTCTTAATAATATTTTTAATCGCTATCTTGGTAACCGTAAGTCCAAAAAATAAAAAGGTGTCAGATATGAGCGATTTGGCGTTCTAGCAGCATTTTGAAACATATTAGAAATTTCTATCTTAATGGGTGCCAAAGTTACACAAGACCTTTTAATAATATTCTTAATCGCTATCTTGGTAACCGTAAGTCCAAAAAATAAAAAGGTGTCAGATATGAGCGATTTGGCGGTCTAGCAGCATTTTGAAACATATTAGAAATTTCTATCTTAATGGGTGCCAAAGTTACACAAGACCTCTTAATAATATTTTTAATCGCTATCTTGGTAACCGTAAGTCCAAAAAATAAAAAGGTGCCAGATATGAGCGATTTGGCGTTCTAGCAGCATTTTGAAACATATTAGAAATTTCTATCTTAATGGGTGCCAAAGTTACACAAGACCTCTTAATAATATTTTTAATCGCTATCTTGGTAACCGTAAGTCCAAAAAATAAAAAGGTGTCAGATATGAGCGATCTGGCGTTCTAGCAGCATTTTGAAACATATTAGAAATTTCTATCTTAATGTGTGCCAAAGTTACACAAGACCTCTTAATAATATTTTTAATCGCTATCTTGGTAACCGTAAGTCCAAAAAATAAAAAGGTGTCAGATATGAGCGATTTGGCGTTCTAGCAGCATTTTGAAACATATTAGAAATTTCTATCTTAATGGGTGCCAAAGTTACACAAGACCTCTTAATAATATTTTTAATCGCTATCTTGGTAACCGTAAGTCATAAAAATAAAAAGGTGTCAGATATGAGCGATTTGGCGTTCTAGCAGCATTTTGAAACAAATTAGAAATTTCTATCTTAATGGGTGCCAAAGTTACACAAGACCTCTTAATAATATTTTTAATCGCTATCTTGGTAACCGTAAGTCCAAAAAATAAAAAGGTGTCAGATATGAGCGATTTGGCGTTCTAGCAGCATTTTGAAACATATTAGAAATTTCTATCTTAATGGTTGCCAAAGTTACACAAGACCTTTTAATAATATTTTTAATCGCTATCTTGGTAACCGTAAGTCCAAAAAATAAAAAGGTGTCAGATATGAGCGATTTGGCGGTCTAGCAGCATTTTAAAACATATTAGAAATTTCTATCTTAATGGGTGCCAAAGTTACACAAGACCTCTTAATAATATTTTTAATCGCTATCTTGGTAACCGTAAGTCCAAAAAATAAAAAGGTGTCAGATATGAGCGATTTGGCGTTCTAGCAGCATTTTGAAACATTTTAGAAATTTCTATCTTAATGGGTGCCAAAGTTACACAAGACCTCTTAATAATATTTTTAATCGCTATCTTGGTAACCGTAAGTCCAAAAAATAAAAAGGTGTCAGATATGAGCGATTTGGCGTTCTAGCAGCATTTTGAAACATATTAGAAATTTCTATCTTAATGGGTGCCAAAGTTACACAAGACCTCTTAATAATATTTTTAATCGCTATCTTGGTAACCGTAAGTCCAAAAAATAAAAAGGTGTCAGATATGAGCGATTTGGCGTTCTAGCAGCATTTTGAAACATATTAGAAATTTCTATCTTAATGGGTGCCAAAGTTACACAAGACCTCTTAATAATATTTTTAATCGCTATCTTGGTAACCGTAAGTCCAAAAAATAAAAAGGTGTCAGATATGAGCGATTTGGCGTTCTAGCAGCATTTTGAAACATATTAGAAATTTCTATCTTAATGGGTGCCAAAGTTACACAAGACCTTTTAATAATATTTTTAATCGCTATCTTGGTAACCGTAAGTCCAAAAAATAAAAAGGTGTCAGATATGAGCGAATTGGCGGTCTAGCAGCATTTTGAAACATATTAGAAATTTTTATCTTAATGGGTGCCAAAGTTACACAAGACCTCTTAATAATATTTTTAATCGCTATCTTGGTAACCGTAAGTCCAAAAAATAAAAAGGTGTCAGATATGAGCGATTTGGCGTTCTAGCAGCATTTTGAAACATATTAGAAATTTCTATCTTAATGGGTGCCAAAGTTACACAAGACCTCTTAATAATATTTTTAATCGCTATCTTGGTAACCGTAAGTCCAAAAAATAAAAAGGTGTCAGATATGAGCGATTTGGCGTTCTAGCAGCATTTTGAAACATATTAGAAATTTCTATCTTAATGGGTGCCAAAGTTACACAAGACCTCTTAATAATATTTTTAATCGCTATCTTGGTAACCGTAAGTCCAAAAAATAAAAAGGTGTCAGATATGAGCGATTTGGCGTTCTAGCAGCATTTTGAAACATATTAGAAATTTCTATCTTAATGGGTGCCAAAGTTACACAAGACCTCTTAATAATATTTTTAATCGCTATCTTGGTAACCGTAAGCCCAAAAAATAAAAAGGTGTCAGATATGAGCGATTTGGCGTTCTAGCAGCATTTTGAAACTTATTAGAAATTTCTATCTTAATGGGTGCCAAAGTTACACAAGACCTCTTAATAATATTTTTAATCGCTATCTTGGTAAACGTAAGTCCAAAAAATAAAAAGGTGTCAGATATGAGCGATTTGGCGTTCTAGCAGCATTTTGAAACATATTAGAAATTTCTATCTTAATGGGTGCCAAAGTTACACAAGACCTCTTAATAATATTTTTAATCGCTATCTTGGTAACCGTAAGTCCAAAAAATAAAAAGGTGTCAGATATGAGCGATTTGGCGTTCTAGCAGCATTTTGAAACATATTAGAAATTTCTATCTTAATGGGTGCCAAAGTTACACAAGACCTCTTAATAATATTTTTAATCGCTATCTTGGTAACCGTAAGTCATAAAAATAAAAAGGTGTCAGATATGAGCGATTTGGCGTTCTAGCAGCATTTTGAAACAAATTAGAAATTTCTATCTTAATGGGTGCCAAAGTTACACAAGACCTCTTAATAATATTTTTAATCGCTATCTTGGTAACCGTAAGTCCAAAAAATAAAAAGGTGTCAGATATGAGCGATTTGGCGTTCTAGCAGCATTTTGAAACATATTAGAAATTTCTATCTTAATGGTTGCCAAAGTTACACAAGACCTTTTAATAATATTTTTAATCGCTATCTTGGTAACCGTAAGTCCAAAAAATAAAAAGGTGTCAGATATGAGCGATTTGGCGGTCTAGCAGCATTTTAAAACATATTAGAAATTTCTATCTTAATGGGTGCCAAAGTTACACAAGACCTCTTAATAATATTTTTAATCGCTATCTTGGTAACCGTAAGTCCAAAAAATAAAAAGGTGTCAGATATGAGCGATTTGGCGTTCTAGCAGCATTTTGAAACATTTTAGAAATTTCTATCTTAATGGGTGCCAAAGTTACACAAGACCTCTTAATAATATTTTTAATCGCTATCTTGGTAACCGTAAGTCCAAAAAATAAAAAGGTGTCAGATATGAGCGATTTGGCGTTCTAGCAGCATTTTGAAACATATTAGAAATTTTTATCTTAATGGGTGCCAAAGTTACACAAGACCTCTTAATAATATTTTTAATCGCTATCTTGGTAACCGTAAGTCCAAAAAATAAAAAGGTGTCAGATATGAGCGATTTGGCGTTCTAGCAGCATTTTGAAACATATTAGAAATTTCTATCTTAATGGGTGCCAAAGTTACACAAGACCTCTTAATAATATTTTTAATCGCTATCTTGGTAACCGTAAGTCCAAAAAATAAAAAGGTGTCAGATATGAGCGATTTGGCGTTCTAGCAGCATTTTGAAACATATTAGAAATTTCTATCTTAATGGGTGCCAAAGTTACACAAGACCTCTTAATAATATTTTTAATCGCTATCTTGGTAACCGTAAGTCCAAAAAATAAAAAGGTGTCAGATATGAGCGATTTGGCGTTCTAGCAGCATTTTGAAACATATTAGAAATTTCTATCTTAATGGGTGCCAAAGTTACACAAGACCTCTTAATAATATTTTTAATCGCTATCTTGGTAACCGTAAGCCCAAAAAATAAAAAGGTGTCAGATATGAGCGATTTGGCGTTCTAGCAGCATTTTGAAACTTATTAGAAATTTCTATCTTAATGGGTGCCAAAGTTACACAAGACCTCTTAATAATATTTTTAATCGCTATCTTGGTAAACGTAAGTCCAAAAAATAAAAAGGTGTCAGATATGAGCGATTTGGCGTTCTAGCAGCATTTTGAAACATATTAGAAATTTCTATCTTAATGGGTGCCAAAGTTACACAAGACCTCTTAATAATATTTTTAATCGCTATCTTGGTAACCGTAAGTCCAAAAAATAAAAAGGTGTCAGATATGAGCGATTTGGCGTTCTAGCAGCATTTTGAAACATATTAGAAATTTTTATCTTAATGGGTGCCAAAGTTACACAAGACCTCTTAATAATATTTTTAATCGCTATCTTGGTAACCGTAAGTCCAAAAAATAAAAAGGTGTCAGATATGAGCGATTTGGCGTTCTAGCAGCATTTTGAAACATATTAGAAATTTCTATCTTAATGGGTGCCAATGTTACACAAGACCTCTTAATAATATTTTTAATCGCTATCTTGGTAACCGTAAGTCCAAAAAATAAAAAGGTGTCAGATATGAGCGATCTGGCGTTCTAGCAGCATTTTGAAACATATTAGAAATTTCTATCTTAATGGGTGCCAAAGTTACACAAGACCTCTTACTAATATTTTTAATCGCTATCTTGGTAACCGTAAGTCCAAAAAATAAAAAGGTGTCAGATATGAGCGATTTGGCGTTCTAGCAGCATTTTGAAACATATTAGAAATTTCTATCTTAATGGGTGCCAAAGTTACACAAGACCTCTTAATAATATTTTTAATCGCTATCTTGGTAACCGTAAGTCCAAAAAATAAAAAGGTGTCAGATATGAGCGATTTGGCGTTCTAGCAGCATTTTGAAACATATTAGAAATTTCTATTTTAATGGGTGCCAAAGTTACACAAGACCTCTTAATAATATTTTTAATCGCTATCTTGGTAACCGTAAGTCCAAAAAATAAAAAGGTGTCAGATATGAGCGATTTGGCGTTCTAGCAGCATTTTGAAACATATTAGAAATTTCTATCTTAATGGGTGCCAAAGTTACACAAGACCTTTTAATAATATTTTTAATCGCTATCTTGGTAACCGTAAGTCCAAAAAATAAAAAGGTGTCAGATATGAGCGAATTGGCGGTCTAGCAGCATTTTGAAACATATTAGAAATTTTTATCTTAATGGGTGCCAAAGTTACACAAGACCTCTTAATAATATTTTTAATCGCTATCTTGGTAACCGTAAGTCCAAAAAATAAAAAGGTGTCAGATATGAGCGATTTGGCGTTCTAGCAGCATTTTAAAACATATTAGAAATTTCTATCTTAATGGGTGTCAAAGTTACACAAGACCTCTTAGTAATATTTTTAATCGCTATCTTGGTAACCGTAAGTCCAAAAAATAAAAAGGTGTCAGATATGAGCGATTTGGCGTTCTAGCAGCATTTTGAAACATATTAGAAATTTCTATCTTAATGGGTGCCAAAGTTACACAAGACCTCTTAATAATATTTTTAATCGCTATCTTGGTAACCGTAAGTCCAAAAAATAAAAAGGTGTCAGATATGAGCGATTTGGCGTTCTAGCAGAATTTTGAAACATATTAGAAATTTCTATCTTAATGGGTGCCAAAGTTACACAAGACCTCTTAATAATATTTTTAATCGCTATCTTGGTAACCGTAAGTCCAAAAAATAAAAAGGTGTCAGATATGAGCGATTTGGCGTTCTAGCAGCATTTTGAAACATATTAGAAATTTCTATCATAATGGGTGCCAAAGTTACACAAGACCTTTTAATGATATTTTTAATCGCTATCTTGGTAACCGTAAGTCCAAAAATAAAAAGGTGTCAGATATGAGCGATTTGGCGTTCTAGCAGCATTTTGAAACATATTAGAAATTTCTATCTTAATGGGTGCCAAAGTTACACAAGACCTCTTAATAATATTTTTAATCGCTATCTTGGTAACCGTAAGCCCAAAAAATAAAAAGGTGTCAGATATGAGCGATTTGGCGTTCTAGCAGCATTTTGAAAAATATTAGAAATTTCTATCTTAATGGGTGCCAAAGTTACACAAGACCTCTTAATAATATTTTTAACCGCTATCTTGGTAACCGTAAGTCCAAAAAATAAAAAGGTGTCAGATATGAGCGATTTGGCATTCTAGCAGCATTTTGAAACATATTAGAAATTTCTATCTTAATGGGTGCCAATGTTACACAAGACCTCTTAATAATATTTTTAATCGCTATCTTGGTAACCGTAAGTCCAAAAAATAAAAAGGTGTCAGATATGAGCGATCTGGCGTTCTAGCAGCATTTTGAAACATATTAGAAATTTCTATCTTAATGGGTGCCAAAGTTACACAAGACCTCTTAATAATATTTTTAATCGCTATCTTGGTAACCGTAAGTCCAAAAAATAAAAAGGTGTCAGATATGAGCGATTTGGCGTTCTAGCAGCATTTTGAAACATATTAGAAATTTCTATCTTAATGGGTGCCAAAGTTACACAAGACCTCTTAATAATATTTTTAATCGCTATCTTGGTAACCGTAAGTCCAAAAAATAAAAAGGTGTCAGATATGAGCGATTTGGCGTTCTAGCAGCATTTTGAAACATATTAGAAATTTCTATCTTAATGGGTGCCAAAGTTACACAAGACCTCTTAATAATATTTTTAATCGCTATCTTGGTAACCGTAAGTCCAAAAAATAAAAAGGTGTCAGATATGAGCGATTTGGCGTTCTAGCAGCATTTTGAAACATATTAGAAATTTCTATCTTAATGGGTGCCAAAGTTACACAAGACCTTTTAATAATATTTTTAATCGCTATCTTGGTAACCGTAAGTCCAAAAAATAAAAAGGTGTCAGATATGAGCGAATTGGCGGTCTAGCAGCATTTTGAAACATATTAGAAATTTTTATCATAATGGGTGCCAAAGTTACACAAGACCTCTTAATAATATTTTTAATCGCTATCTTGGTAACCGTAAGTCCAAAAAATAAAAAGGTGTCAGATATGAGCGATTTGGCGTTCTAGCAGCATTTTGAAACATATTAGAAATTTCTATCTTAATGGGTGCCAAAGTTACACAAGACCTCTTAGTAATATTTTTAATCGCTATCTTGGTAATCGTAAGTCCAAAAAATAAAAAGGTGTCAGATATGAGCGATTTGGCGTTCTAGCAGCATTTTGAAACATATTAGAAATTTCTATCTTAATGGGTGCCAAAGTTACACAAGACCTCTTAATAATATTTTTAATCGCTATCTTGGTAACCGTAAGTCCAAAAAATAAAAAGGTGTCAGATATGAGCGATTTGGCGTTCTAGCAGCATTTTGAAACATATTAGAAATTTCTATCTTAATGGGTGCCAAAGTTACACAAGACCTCTTAATAATATTTTTAATCGCTATCTTGGTAACCGTAAGCCCAAAAAATAAAAAGGTGTCAGATATGAGCGATTTGGCGTTCTAGCAGCATTTTGAAACTTATTAGAAATTTCTATCTTAATGGGTGCCAAAGTTACACAAGACCTCTTAATAATATTTTTAATCGCTATCTTGGTAACCGTAAGTCCAAAAAATAAAAAGGTGTCAGATATGAGCGATTTGGCGTTCTAGCAGCATTTTGAAACATATTAGAAATTTCTATCTTAATGGGTGCCAAAGTTACACAAGACCTCTTAATAATATTTTTAATCGCTATCTTGGTAACCGTAAGTCCAAAAAATAAAAAGGTGTCAGATATGAGCGATTTGGCGTTCTAGCAGCATTTTGAAACATATTAGAAATTTCTATCTTAATGGGTGCCAAAGTTACACAAGACCTCTTAATAATATTTTTAATCGCTATCTTGGTAACCGTAAGTCCAAAAAATAAAAAGGTGTCAGATATGAGCGATTTGGCGTTCTAGCAGCATTTTGAAACATATTAGAAATTTCTATCTTAATGGGTGCCAATGTTACACAAGACCTCTTAATAATATTTTTAATCGCTATCTTGGTAACCGTAAGTCCAAAAAATAAAAAGGTGTCAGATATGAGCGATCTGGCGTTCTAGCAGCATTTTGAAACGTATTAGAAATTTCTATCTTAATGGGTGCCAAAGTTACACAAGACCTCTTAATAATATTTTTAATCGCTATCTTGGTAACCGTAAGTCCAAAAAATAAAAAGGTGTCAGATATGAGCGATTTGGCGTTCTAGCAGCATTTTGAAACATATTAGAAATTTCTATCTTAATGGGTGCCAAAGTTACACAAGACCTCTTAATAATATTTTTAATCGCTATCTTGGTAACCGTAAGTCCAAAAAATAAAAAGGTGTCAGATATGAGCGATTTGGCGTTCTAGCAGCATTTTGAAACATATTAGAAATTTCTATCTTAATGGGTGCCAAAGTTACACAAGACCTCTTAATAATATTTTTAATCGCTATCTTGGTAACCGTAAGTCCAAAAATAAAAAGGTGTCAGATATGAGCGATTTGGCGTTCTAGCAGCATTTTGAAACATATTAGAAATTTCTATCTTAATGGGTGCCAAAGTTACACAAGACCTCTTAATAATATTTTTAATCGCTATCTTGGTAACCGTAAGCCCAAAAAATAAAAAGGTGTCAGATATGAGCGATTTGGCGTTCTAGCAGCATTTTGAAAAATATTAGAAATTTCTATCTTAATGGGTGCCAAAGTTACACAAGACCTCTTAATAATATTTTTAACCGCTATCTTGGTAACCGTAAGTCCAAAAAATAAAAAGGTGTCAGATATGAGCGATTTGGCGTTCTAGCAGCATTTTGAAACATATTAGAAATTTCTATCTTAATGGGTGCCAATGTTACACAAGACCTCTTAATAATATTTTTAATCGCTATCTTGGTAACCGTAAGTCCAAAAAATAAAAAGGTGTCAGATATGAGCGATCTGGCGTTCTAGCAGCATTTTGAAACATATTAGAAATTTCTATCTTAATGGGTGCCAAAGTTACACAAGACCTCTTAATAATATTTTTAATCGCTATCTTGGTAACCGTAAGTCCAAAAAATAAAAAGGTGTCAGATATGAGCGATTTGGCGTTCTAGCAGCATTTTGAAACATATTAGAAATTTCTATCTTAATGGGTGCCAAAGTTACACAAGACCTCTTAATAATATTTTTAATCGCTATCTTGGTAACCGTAAGTCCAAAAAATAAAAAGGTGTCAGATATGAGCGATTTGGCGTTCTAGCAGCATTTTGAAACATATTAGAAATTTCTATCTTAATGGGTGCCAAAGTTACACAAGACCTCTTAATAATATTTTTAATCGCTATCTTGGTAACCGTAAGTCCAAAAAATAAAAAGGTGTCAGATATGAGCGATTTGGCGTTCTAGCAGCATTTTGAAACATATTAGAAATTTCTATCTTAATGGGTGCCAAAGTTACACAAGACCTTTTAATAATATTTTTAATCGCTATCTTGGTAACCGTAAGTCCAAAAAATAAAAAGGTGTCAGATATGAGCGAATTGGCGGTCTAGCAGCATTTTGAAACATATTAGAAATTTTTATCTTAATGGGTGCCAAAGTTACACAAGACCTCTTAATAATATTTTTAATCGCTATCTTGGTAACCGTAAGTCCAAAAAATAATAAGGTGTCAGATATGAGCGATTTGGCGTTCTAGCAGCATTTTGAAACATATTAGAAATTTCTATCTTAATGGGTGCCAAAGTTACACAAGACCTCTTAATAATATTTTTAATCGCTATCTTGGTAACCGTAAGTCCAAAAAATAAAAAGGTGTCAGATATGAGCGATTTGGCGTTCTAGCAGCATTTTGAAACATATTAGAAATTTCTATCTTAATGGGTGCCAAAGTTACACAAGACCTCTTAATAATATTTTTAATCGCTATCTTGGTAACCGTAAGTCCAAAAAATAAAAAGGTGTCAGATATGAGCGATTTGGCGTTCTAGCAGCATTTTGAAACATATTAGAAATTTCTATCTTAATGGGTGCCAATGTTACACAAGACCTCTTAATAATATTTTTAATCGCTATCTTGGTAACCGTAAGTCCAAAAAATAAAAAGGTGTCAGATATGAGCGATCTGGCGTTCTAGCAGCATTTTGAAACATATTAGAAATTTCTATCTTAATGGGTGCCAAAGTTACACAAGACCTCTTAATAATATTTTTAATCGCTATCTTGGTAACCGTAAGTCCAAAAAATAAAAAGGTGTCAGATATGAGCGATTTGGCGTTCTAGCAGCATTTTGAAACATATTAGAAATTTCTATCTTAATGGGTGCCAAAGTTACACAAGACCTCTTAATAATATTTTTAATCGCTATCTTGGTAACCGTAAGTCCAAAAAATAAAAAGGTGTCAGATATGAGCGATTTGGCGTTCTAGCAGCATTTTGAAACATATTAGAAATTTCTATGTTAATGGGTGCCAAAGTTACACAAGACCTCTTAATAATATTTTTAATCGCTATCTTGGTAACCGTAAGTCCAAAAAATAAAAAGGTGTCAGATATGAACGATTTGGCGTTCTAGCAGCATTTTGAAACATATTAGAAATTTCTATCTTAATGGGTGCCAAAGTTACACAAGACCTTTTAATAATATTTTTAATCGCTATCTTGGTAACCGTAAGTCCAAAAAATAAAAAGGTGTCAGATATGAGCGAATTGGCGGTCTAGCAGCATTTTGAAACATATTAGAAATTTTTATCTTAATGGGTGCCAAAGTTACACAAGACCTCTTAATAATATTTTTAATCGCTATCTTGGTAACCGTAAGTCCAAAAAATAATAAGGTGTCAGATATGAGCGATTTGGCGTTCTAGCAGCATTTTGAAACATATTAGAAATTTCTATCTTAATGGGTGCCAAAGTTACCCAAGACCTTTTAATAATATTTTTAATCGCTATCTTGGTAACCGTAAGTCCAAAAAATAAAAAGGTGTCAGATATGAGCGAATTGGCGGTCTAGCAGCATTTTGAAACATATTAGAAATTTTTATCATAATGGGTGCCAAAGTTACACAAGACCTCTTAATAATATTTTTAATCGCTATCTTGGTAACCGTAAGTCCAAAAAATAAAAAGGTGTCAGATATGAGCGATTTGGCGTTCTAGCAGCATTTTGAAACATATTAGAAATTTCTATCTTAATGGGTGCCAAAGTTACACAAGACCTCTTAGTAATATTTTTAATCGCTATCTTGGTAATCGTAAGTCCAAAAAATAAAAAGGTGTCAGATATGAGCGATTTGGCGTTCTAGCAGCATTTTGAAACATATTAGAAATTTCTATCTTAATGGGTGCCAAAGTTACACAAGACCTCTTAATAATATTTTTAATCGCTATCTTGGTAACCGTAAGTCCAAAAAATAAAAAGGTGTCAGATATGAGCGATTTGGCGTTCTAGCAGCATTTTGAAACATATTAGAAATTTCTATCTTAATGGGTGCCAAAGTTACACAAGACCTCTTAATAATATTTTTAATCGCTATCTTGGTAACCGTAAGCCCAAAAAATAAAAAGGTGTCAGATATGAGCGATTTGGCGTTCTAGCAGCATTTTGAAACTTATTAGAAATTTCTATCTTAATGGGTGCCAAAGTTACACAAGACCTCTTAATAATATTTTTAATCGCTATCTTGGTAACCGTAAGTCCAAAAAATAAAAAGGTGTCAGATATGAGCGATTTGGCGTTCTAGCAGCATTTTGAAACATATTAGAAATTTCTATCTTAATGGGTGCCAAAGTTACACAAGACCTCTTAATAATATTTTTAATCGCTATCTTGGTAACCGTAAGTCCAAAAAATAAAAAGGTGTCAGATATGAGCGATTTGGCGTTCTAGCAGCATTTTGAAACATATTAGAAATTTCTATCTTAATGGGTGCCAAAGTTACACAAGACCTCTTAATAATATTTTTAATCGCTATCTTGGTAACCGTAAGTCCAAAAAATAAAAAGGTGTCAGATATGAGCGATTTGGCGTTCTAGCAGCATTTTGAAACATATTAGAAATTTCTATCTTAATGGGTGCCAATGTTACACAAGACCTCTTAATAATATTTTTAATCGCTATCTTGGTAACCGTAAGTCCAAAAAATAAAAAGGTGTCAGATATGAGCGATCTGGCGTTCTAGCAGCATTTTGAAACGTATTAGAAATTTCTATCTTAATGGGTGCCAAAGTTACACAAGACCTCTTAATAATATTTTTAATCGCTATCTTGGTAACCGTAAGTCCAAAAAATAAAAAGGTGTCAGATATGAGCGATTTGGCGTTCTAGCAGCATTTTGAAACATATTAGAAATTTCTATCTTAATGGGTGCCAAAGTTACACAAGACCTCTTAATAATATTTTTAATCGCTATCTTGGTAACCGTAAGTCCAAAAAATAAAAAGGTGTCAGATATGAGCGATTTGGCGTTCTAGCAGCATTTTGAAACATATTAGAAATTTCTATCTTAATGGGTGCCAAAGTTACACAAGACCTCTTAATAATATTTTTAATCGCTATCTTGGTAACCGTAAGTCCAAAAATAAAAAGGTGTCAGATATGAGCGATTTGGCGTTCTAGCAGCATTTTGAAACATATTAGAAATTTCTATCTTAATGGGTGCCAAAGTTACACAAGACCTCTTAATAATATTTTTAATCGCTATCTTGGTAACCGTAAGCCCAAAAAATAAAAAGGTGTCAGATATGAGCGATTTGGCGTTCTAGCAGCATTTTGAAAAATATTAGAAATTTCTATCTTAATGGGTGCCAAAGTTACACAAGACCTCTTAATAATATTTTTAACCGCTATCTTGGTAACCGTAAGTCCAAAAAATAAAAAGGTGTCAGATATGAGCGATTTGGCGTTCTAGCAGCATTTTGAAACATATTAGAAATTTCTATCTTAATGGGTGCCAATGTTACACAAGACCTCTTAATAATATTTTTAATCGCTATCTTGGTAACCGTAAGTCCAAAAAATAAAAAGGTGTCAGATATGAGCGATCTGGCGTTCTAGCAGCATTTTGAAACATATTAGAAATTTCTATCTTAATGGGTGCCAAAGTTACACAAGACCTCTTAATAATATTTTTAATCGCTATCTTGGTAACCGTAAGTCCAAAAAATAAAAAGGTGTCAGATATGAGCGATCTGGCGTTCTAGCAGCATTTTGAAGTATATTAGAAATTTCTATCTTAATGGGTGCCAAAATTACACGAGACCTCTTAATAATATTTTTAATCGCTATCTTGGTGACCGTAAGTCCAAAAATCAAAAAGGTGTCAGATATGTGCGATCTGGCGTTCTAGCAGCATTTTGAAACATATTAGAAATTTCTATCTTAATGGGTGCCAAAGTTACACAAGACCTCTTAATAATATTTTTAATCGCTATCTTGGTAACCGTAAGTCCAAAATTCAAAAAGGTGTCAGATATGTGCGATCTGGCGTTCTAGCAGCATTTTGAAGCATATTAGAAATTTCTATCTTAATGGGTGCCAAAGTTACACAAGACCTCTTAATAATATTTTTAATCGCTATCTTGGTAACCGTAAGTCCAAAAATCAAAATGGTGTCAGATATGTCCGATCTGGCGTTCTAGCAGCATTTTGAAACATATTAGAAATTTCTATCTTAATGGGTGCCAAAGTTACACAAGACCTCTTAATAATATTTTTAATCGCTATCTTGGTGATCGTAAGTCCAAAAAATAAAATGGTGTCAGATATGAGCGATCTGGCGTTCTAGCAGCATTTTGAAGCATATTAGAAATTTCTATCTTAATGGGTGCCAAAGTTACACAGGACCTCTTAATAATATTTTTAATCCCTATCTTGGCGACCGTAAGTCCAAAAAATAAAAAGGTGTCAGATATGAGCGATCTGGCGTTCTAGCAGCATTTTGAAGCATATTAGAAATTTCTATCTTAATGGGTGCCAAAGTTACACAAGACCTCTTAATAATATTTTTAATCGCTATCTTGGTAACCGTAAGTCCAAAAAATAAAAAGGTGTCAGATATGAACGATCTGGCGTTCTAGCAGCATTTTGAGGCATATTAGAAATTTCTATCTTAATGGGTGCCAAAGTTACACAAGACCTCTTAATAATATTTTTAATCGCTATCTTGGTAACCGTAAGTCCAAAAAATAAAAAGGTGTCAGATATGAGCGATCTGGCGTTCTAGCAGCATTTTGAAGCATATTAGAAATTTCTATCTTAATGGGTGCCAAAGTTACACAAGACCTCTTAATTATATTTTTAATCGCTATCTTGATAACCGTATGTCCAAAATTCAAAAAGGTGTCAAATATATGCGATCTGGCGTTCTAGCAGCATTTTGAAACATATTAGAAATTTCTATCTTAATGGGTGATAATGTTACACAAGACCTCTTAATAATATTTTTAATCGCTATCTTGGTGACCGTAAGTCCAAAAATCAAAAAGGTGTCAGATATGAGCGATCTGGCGTTCTAGCAGCATTTTGAAGCATATTAGAAATTTCTATCTTAATGGGTGCCAAAGTTACACAAGACCTCTTAATTATATTTTTAATCGCTGTCTTTGTAACCGTAAGTCCAAAAAATAAAAAGGTGTCAGATATGAGCGATCTGGCGTTCTAGCAGCATTTTGAAGCATATTAGAAATTTCTATCTTAATGGGGGATAATGTTACACAAGACCTCTTAATAATATTTTTAATCGCTATCTTGGTAACCGTAAGTCCAAAAAATAAAAAGGTGTCAGATATGAACGATCTGGCGTTCTAGCAGCATTTTGAAGCATATTAGAAATTTCTATCTTAATGGGTGCCAAAGTTACACAAGACCTCTTAATAATATTTTTAATCGCTATCTTGGTAACCGTAAGTCCAAAAATCAAAAAGGTGTCAGATATGTCCGATCTGGCGTTCTAGCAGCATTTTGAAACATATTAGAAATTTCTATCTTAATGGGTGCCAAAGTTACACAAGACCTCTTAATAATATTTTTAATCGCTATCTTGGTGATCGTAAGTCCAAAAAATAAAATGGTGTCAGATATGAGCGATCTGGCGTTCTGGCAGCATTTTGAAGCATATTAGAAATTTCTATCTTAATGGGTGCCAAAGTTACACAAGACCTCTTAATTATATTTTTAATCGCTATCTTTGTAACCGTAAGTCCAAAAAATAAAAAGGTGTCAGATATGAGCGATCTGGCGTTCTAGCAGCATTTTGAAGCATATTAGAAATTTCTATCTTAATGGGTGCCAAAGTTACACGAGACCTCTTAATTATATTTTTAATCGCTATCTTTGTAACCGTAAGTCCAAAAAATAAAATGGTGTCAGATATGAGCGATCTGGCGTTCTAGCAGCATTTTGAAACATATTAGAAATTTCTATCTTAATGGGTGCCAAAGTTACACAAGACCTCTTAATAATATTTTTAATCCCTATCTTGGTATCCGTAAGTCCAAAAAATAAAAAGGTGTCAGATATGAGCGATCTGGCGTTCTAGCAGCATTTTGAAGCATATTAGAAATTTCTATCTTAATGGGTGCCAAAGTTACACAAGACCTCTTAATTATATTTTTAATCGCTATCTTGATAACCGTATGTCCAAAATTCAAAAAGGTGTCAAATATATGCGATCTGGCGTTCTAGCAGCATTTTGAAACATATTAGAAATTTCTGTCTTAATGGGTGATAATGTTACACAAGACCTCTTAATAATATTTTTAATCGCTATCTTGGTGACCGTAAGTCCAAAAATCAAAAAGGTGTCAGATATGAGCGATCTGGCGTTCTAGCAGCATTTTGAAGCATATTAGAAATTTCTATCTTAATGGGTGCCAAAGTTACACAAGACCTCTTAATTATATTTTTAATCGCTGTCTTTGTAACCGTAAGTCCAAAAAATAAAAAGGTGTCAGATATGAGCGATCTGGCGTTCTAGCAGCATTTTGAAGCATATTAGAAATTTCTATCTTAATGGGGGATAATGTTACACAAGACCTCTTAATAATATTTTTAATCGCTATCTTGGTAACCGTAAGTCCAAAAAATAAAAAGGTGTCAGATATGAACGATCTGGCGTTCTAGCAGCATTTTGAAGCATATTAGAAATTTCTATCTTAATGGGTGCCAAAGTTACACAAGACCTCTTAATAATATTTTTAATCGCTATCTTGGTAACCGTAAGTCCAAAAATCAAAAAGGTGTCAGATATGTCCGATCTGGCGTTCAAGCAGCATTTTGAAACATATTAGAAATTTCTATCTTAATGGGTGCCAAAGTTACACAAGACCTCTTAATAATATTTTTAATCGCTATCTTGGTGATCGTAAGTCCAAAAAATAAAATGGTGTCAGATATGAGCGATCTGGCGTTCTAGCAGCATTTTGAAGCATATTAGAAATTTCTATCTTAATGGGTGCCAAAGTTACACAAGACCTCTTAATTATATTTTTAATCGCTATCTTTGTAACCGTAAGTCCAAAAAATAAAAAGGTGTCAGATATGAGCGATCTGGCGTTCTAGCAGCATTTTGAAGCATATTAGAAATTTCTATCTTAATGGGTGCCAAAGTTACACGAGACCTCTTAATTATATTTTTAATCGCTATCTTTGTAACCGTAAGTCCAAAAAATAAAATGGTGTCAGATATGAGCGATCTGGCGTTCTAGCAGCATTTTGAAACATATTAGAAATTTCTATCTTAATGGGTGCCAAAGTTACACAAGACCTCTTAATAATATTTTTAATCCCTATCTTGGTATCCGTAAGTCCAAAAAATAAAAAGGTGTCAGATATGAGCGATCTGGCGTTCTAGCAGCATTTTGAAGCATATTAGAAATTTCTATCTTAATGGGTGCCAAAGTTACACGAGACCTCTTAATAATATTTTTAATCGCTATCTTGGTGACCGTAAGTCCAAAAATCAAAAAGGTGTCAGATATGTGCGATCTGGCGTTCTAGCAGCATTTTGAAACATATTAGAAATTTCTATCTTAATGGGTGCCAAAGTTACACAAGACCTCTTAATAATATTTTTAATCGCTATCTTGGTAACCGTAAGTCCAAAATTCAAAAAGGTGTCAGATATGTGCGATCTGGCGTTCTAGCAGCATTTTGAAGCATATTAGAAATTTCTATCTTAATGGGTGCCAAAGTTACACAAGACCTCTTAATAATATTTTTAATCGCTATCTTGGTAACCGTAAGTCCAAAAATCAAAATGGTGTCAGATATGTCCGATCTGGCGTTCTAGCAGCATTTTGAAACATATTAGAAATTTCTATCTTAATGGGTGCCAAAGTTACACAAGACCTCTTAATAATATTTTTAATCGCTATCTTGGTAACCGTAAGTCCAAAATTCAAAAAGGTGTCAGATATGTGCGATCTGGCGTTCTAGCAGCATTTTGAAGCATATTAGAAATTTCTATCTTAATGGGTGCCAAAGTTACACAAGACCTCTTAATAATATTTTTAATCGCTATCTTGGTAACCGTAAGTCCAAAATTCAAAAAGGTGTCAGATATGTGCGATCTGGCGTTCTAGCAGCATTTTGAAGCATATTAGAAATTTCTATCTTAATGGGTGCCAAAGTTACACAAGACCTCTTAGTAATATTTTTAATCGCTATCTTGGTAACCGTAAGTCCAAAAATCAAAATGGTGTCAGATATGTCCGATCTGGCGTTCTAGCAGCATTTTGAAACATATTAGAAATTTCTATCTTAATGGGTGCCAAAGTTACACAAGACCTCTTAATAATATTTTTAATCGCTATCTTGGTGATCGTAAGTCCAAAAAATAAAATGGTGTCAGATATGAGCGATCTGGCGTTCTAGCAGCATTTTGAAGCATATTAGAAATTTCTATCTTAATGGGTGCCAAAGTTACACAGGACCTCTTAATAATATTTTTAATCCCTATCTTGGCGACCGTAAGTCCAAAAAATAAAAAGGTGTCAGATATGAGCGATCTGGCGTTCTAGCAGCATTTTGAAGCATATTAGAAATTTCTATCTTAATGGGTGCCAAAGTTACACAAGACCTCTTAATTATATTTTTAATCGCTATCTTGATAACCGTATGTCCAAAATTCAAAAAGGTGTCAAATATGTGCGATCTGGCGTTCTAGCAGCATTTTGAAACATATTAGAAATTTCTATCTTAATGGGTGATAATGTTACACAAGACCTCTTAATAATATTTTTAATCGCTATCTTGGTGACCGTAAGTCCAAAAATCAAAAAGGTGTCAGATATGAGCGATCTGGCGTTCTAGCAGCATTTTGAAGCATATTAGAAATTTCTATCTTAATGGGTGCCAAAGTTACACAAGACCTCTTAATAATATTTTTAATCGCTATCTTGGTAACCGTAAGTCCAAAAATCAAAATGGTGTCAGATATGTCCGATCTGGCGTTCTAGCAGCATTTTGAAACATATTAGAAATTTCTATCTTAATGGGTGCCAAAGTTACACAAGACCTCTTAATAATATTTTTAATCGCTATCTTGGTGATCGTAAGTCCAAAAAATAAAATGGTGTCAGATATGAGCGATCTGGCGTTCTAGCAGCATTTTGAAGCATATTAGAAATTTCTATCTTAATGGGTGCCAAAGTTACACAGGACCTCTTAATAATATTTTTAATCCCTATCTTGGCGACCGTAAGTCCAAAAAATAAAAAGGTGTCAGATATGAGCGATCTGGCATTCTAGCAGCATTTTGAAGCATATTAGAAATTTCTATCTTAATGGGTGCCAAAGTTACACAAGACCTCTTAATTATATTTTTAATCGCTATCTTGATAACCGTATGTCCAAAATTCAAAAAGGTGTCAAATATGTGCGATCTGGCGTTCTAGCAGCATTTTGAAACATATTAGAAATTTCTATCTTAATGGGTGATAATGTTACACAAGACCTCTTAATAATATTTTTAATCGCTATCTTGGTGACCGTAAGTCCAAAAATCAAAAAGGTGTCAGATATGAGCGATCTGGCGTTCTAGCAGCATTTTGAAGCATATTAGAAATTTCTATCTTAATGGGTGCCAAAGTTACACAAGACCTCTTAATTATATTTTTAATCGCTGTCTTTGTAACCGTAAGTCCAAAAAATAAAAAGGTGTCAGATATGAGCGATCTGGCGTTCTAGCAGCATTTTGAAGCATATTAGAAATTTCTATCTTAATGGAGGATAATGTTACACAAGACCTCTTAATAATATTTTTAATCGCTATCTTGGTAACCGTAAGTCCAAAAAATAAAAAGGTGTCAGATATGAACGATCTGGCTTTCTAGCAGCATTTTGAAGCATATTAGAAATTTCTATCTTAATGGATGCCAAAGTTACACAAGACCTCTTAATAATATTTTTAATCGCTATCTTGGTAACCGTAAGTCCAAAAAATAAAAAGGTGTCAGATATGAACGATCTGGCGTTCTAGCAGCATTTTGAAGCATATTAGAAATTTCTATCTTAATGGGTGCCAAAGTTACACAAGACCTCTTAATAATATTTTTAATCGCTATCTTGGTAACCGTAAGTCCAAAAATCAAAAAGGTGTCAGATATGTCCGATCTGGCGTTCTAGCAGCATTTTGAAACATATTAGAAATTTCTATCTTAATGGGTGCCAAAGTTACACAAGACCTCTTAATAATATTTTTAATCGCTATCTTGGTGATCGTAAGTCCAAAAAATAAAATGGTGTCAGATATGAGCGATCTGGCGTTCTAGCAGCATTTTGAAGCATATTAGAAATTTCTATCTTAATGGGTGCCAAAGTTACACAAGACCTCTTAATTATATTTTTAATCGCTATCTTTGTAACCGTAAGTCCAAAAAATAAAAAGGTGTCAGATATGAGCGATCTGGCGTTCTAGCAGCATTTTGAAGCATATTAGAAATTTCTATCTTAATGGGTGCCAAAGTTACACAAGACCTCTTAATAATATTTTTAATCGCTATCTTGGTAACCGTAAGTCCAAAAAATAAAAAGGTGTCAGATATGAACGCTCTGGCGTTCTAGCAGCATTTTGAAGCATATTAGAAATTTCTATCTTAATGGGTGCCAAAGTTACATAAGACCTCTAATAATATTTTTAATCGCTATCTTGGTAACCGTAAGTCCAAAAATCAAAAAGGTGTCAGATATGTCCGATCTGGCGTTCTAGCAGCATTTTGAAACATATTAGAAATTTCTATCTTAATGGGTGCCAAAGTTACACAAGACCTCCTAATAATATTTTTAATCCCTATCTTGGTATCCGTAAGTCCAAAAAATAAAAAGGTGTCAGATATAAACGATCTGGCGTTCTAGCAGCATTTTGAAGCATATTAGAAATTTCTATCTTAATGGGTGCCAAAGTTACACGAGACCTCTTAATAATATTTTTAATCGCTATCTTGGTGACCGTAAGTCCAAAAATCAAAAAGGTGTCAGATATGTGCGATCTGGCGTTCTAGCAGCATTTTGAAACATATTAGAAATTTCTATCTTAATGGGTGCCAAAGTTACACAAGACCTCTTAATAATATTTTTAATCGCTATCTTGGTAACCGTAAGTCCAAAAATCAAAATGGTGTCAGATATGTCCGATCTGGTGTTCTAGCAGCATTTTGAAACATATTAGAAATTTCTATCTTAATGGGTGCCAAAGTTACACAAGACCTCTTAATAATATTTTTAATCGCTATCTTGGTGATCGTAAGTCCAAAAAATAAAATGGTGTCAGATATGAGCGATCTGGCGTTCTAGCAGCATTTTGAAGCATATTAGAAATTTCTATCTTAATGGGTGCCAAAGTTACACAGGACCTCTTAATAATATTTTTAATCCCTATCTTGGCGACCGTAAGTCCAAAAAATAAAAAGGTGTCAGATATGAGCGATCTGGCGTTCTAGCAGCATTTTGAAGCATATTAGAAATTTCTATCTTAATGGGTGCCAAAGTTACACAGGACCTCTTAATAATATTTTTAATCCCTATCTTGGCGACCGTAAGTCCAAAAAATAAAAATGTGTCAGATATGAGCGATCTGGCGTTCTAGCAGCATTTTGAAGCATATTAGAAATTTCTATCTTAATGGGTGGCAAAGTTACACAAGACCTCTTAATAATATTTTTAATCGCTATCTTGGTAACCGTAACTCCAAAAAATAAAAAGGTATCAGATATGAACGATCTGGCGTTCTAGCAGCATTTTGAAGCATATTAGAAATTTCTTTCTTAATGGGTGCCAAAGTTACACAAGACCTCTTAATAATATGTTTAATCGCTATCTTGGTAACCGTAAGTCCAAAAGATAAAAAGGTGTCAGATATGAACGATCTGGCGTTCTAGCAGCATTTTGAAGCATATTAGAAATTTCTATCTTAATGGGTGCCAAAGTTACACAAGACCTCTTAATAGTATTTTTAATCCCTATCTTGGTGACCGTAAGTCCAAAAAATAAAAAGGTGTCAGATATGAGCGATTTGGCGTTCTAGCAGCATTTTGAAGCATATTAGAAATTTCTATCTTAATGGGTGCCAAAGTTACACAAGACCTCTTAATAGTATTTTTAATCCCTATCTTGGTATCCGTAAGTCCAAAAAATAAAAAGGTGTCAGATATGAGCGATCTGGCGTTCTAGCAGCATTTTGAAGCATATTAGAAATTTCTATCTTAATGGGTGCCAAAGTTACACAAGACCTCTTAATAATATTTTTAATCCCTATCTTGGTATCCGTAAGTCCAAAAAATAAAAAGGTGTCAGATATGAGCGATCTGGCGTTCTAGCAGCATTTTGAAGCATATTAGAAATTTCTATCTTAATGGGTGCCAAAGTTACACGAGACCTCTTAATAATATTTTTAATCGCTATCTTGGTGACCGTAAGTCCAAAAATCAAAAAGGTGTCAGAAATGTGCGATCTGGCGTTCAAGCAGCATTTTGAAACATATTAGAAATTTCTATCTTAATGGGTGCCAAAGTTACACAAGACCTCTTAATAATATTTTTAATCGCTATCTTGGTAACCGTAAGTCCAAAAAATAAAAAGGTGTCAGATATGAGCGATCTGGCGTTCTAGCAGCATTTTGAAGCATATTAGAAATTTCTATCTTAATGGGTGCCAAAGTTACACAAGACCTCTTAATAATATTTTTAATCGCTATCTTGGTAACCGTAAGTCCAAAAAATAAAAAGGTGTCAGATATGAGCGATCTGGCGTTCTAGCAGCATTTTGAAGCATATTAGAAATTTCTATCTTAACCCTCGTATTCCGGTGCCTGGGTCTATTTGGACCCAAATAAATTTTTGCGAGAAATTGTAATAAATAGATTTGTCGTTACTCAAGGAGTGCGTTAAGTTAGATCGGCGTCAAACGGACGTTCCTACGAAAAAACGACGAAAAAATATGACTCGACCGTTTCTTTACAGCGCCAGGCGTCTGTCTGTGGAAGAGGCTATAGCGACAATACAATTGCCATTAAATTCTTGATTTAGTTCACAGAAGGTGTATTTTAGAGCAACGATCTACATCGAAAAATAAAATGTTTGCTAATTTTGTAAATAATAATTATGATTATAACAATGAAGTGTCTTCTGATGATGAATGTGCGTCATTGACTTTTAGTGATGCAGTACCAGAAGAAGAGGATTATGAAAGTGATGAGTTTAGTGGTGAAAATAGTAATAATATGTCACACTGTAAAGACCAAAATGTTTGTGGACGAACATGGAGATATATTTCCCCCACAAACAGAGATGCAGAATTTGGTAAATATGATGCTACACTCACAGCAAATTCTGAGGGTGTAGAAACCATGGAACAATGTTTTGATTTATTTATAAATGATGAAATCATGGACATTATAATTACTTATACAAATGAAAAAGCGGTTAAATATTATGAAATGTTTTCAAATAATATATGGAAGCCGGTAGACCGTGTTGAATTGAAGGCATTTTTTGGGATTTTACTAATTACTGGCCGTTTTCGGGAATCACGTGAAAGTAAAAAAGATCTATGGAAGAAAAAGATTGCTTATAGTCGACAAATTTATCGAGCATCTATGCCTCGTGATAGATTTACAAACATTTTACGATTTTTGCGTTTTGACGACTTTCAGACACGAGAAGAAAGAAAAATGACCGATAAGTTGGCAGCTTTGAGAACCATTACAAATATTTTAACAAGAAATTGCAGAGATAATTACCGAGCGTCTAATGTAGGCACTATTGATGAACAATTAGTAACATTTCGAGGAAGATGTCCATTCAAGGTGTATATGCCGAGCAAGCCGGGGAAATATGGGCTGAAATTATGGGCCCTATGTAACGCTACTACATATTATTGTTGTAATTTTGAAGTGTATTTAGGAAAATGCGGAAACACACCGGAGAAAGGACAAGGACAACGAGTAGTTAGAGTTCTTTCAGAGTTTTGGAAGGGATCTAATCGAACTATCACAACCGACAATTTTTTTACGGATATCTCACTTGCAGAGGATTTACTCAAAGATAACATATTTATAGTGGGAACAATGCGGAAAAATAGAAAGGATTTACCAAAATCTTTGATAACAATATCCGGAAGAGCTCAATTCTCTTCCGATTTTATATTTTCTGAAAATCTAACACTTGTGTCGTATATCCCAAAACCAAGAAAATGCGTAGTTTTACTTTCGAGCGTTCATCGAGAAACCTAATATTATCAATTATTACAATTCAACAAAAAGTGGAGTGGATGTTTTAGATAAAATTCTAAGAGAATACACTTGCCGGAGATGTACACGACGTTGGCCTCTGTCGCTTTTTTTTACATTATATAGATATTGCAGCCTATAATGCATTTGTACTATGGCAACTCAAAAATCCGGATTGGGCAACTGGTAACATAAAATCAAGAAGAAAACAATGTATAGAAAATTTGTCTGAACAGTTAGTTGCTGCAAACATAGATTCTAGAGCTAGAGCATTTGAAACCAATGCAGTAGTATTTTCGAGACACATTGTGGACGCCATCGAAAGTACAGGCCGAAAAATAAATAAACAAATGAGTACAACATTAGAAAAACGCTCAAGACATCTTGAGCTTGTGTATTGGAAATAACAATAAATATAAATCAAAATGTGATGTTTGTCATAAATATGTATGTAATATACATTCAACATCTACAAAAAATATTTTGTGTACAAATTGTAATGATTTAGAATAAATATTATTTATGTAATTTTTTTAAAATTTTATTTTTATGTATTATTTTATATCCCTAATAATAGTTCACCTTTAAAATAAAATAAGTCAAAATCATAGTGGCAAAAGCTTCATTTTTTATATTCCACGTAAACAAAACTGTTCGGGTCTCGGTTGACCCAGGCACCGTCCGCAACGGTTGGCGAAACGTCAGTACTGCGAGGGTTAATGGGTGCCAAAGTTACACAAGACCTCTTAATAACATTTTTAATCGCTATCTTGGTAACTGTATGTCCAAGAAATAAAATGGTGTCAGATATGAGTGATCTGGCGTTCTAGCAGCATTTTGAAGCATATTAGAAATTTCTATCTTAATGGGTGCCAAAGTTACACAAGACCTCCTAATAATATTTTTAATCGCTATCTTGGTAACCGTAAGTCCAAAAATCAAAAAGGTGTCAGATATGTGCGATCTGGCGTTCTAGCAGCATTTTGAAACATATTAGAAATTTCTATCTTAATAATGGGTGCCAAAGTTACACAAGACCTCTTAATAATATTTTTAATCGCTATCTTGGTAACCGTAAGTCCAAAAAATAAAAAGGTGTCAGATATGAACGATCTGGCGTTCTAGCAGCATTTTGAAGCATATTAGAAATTTCTATCTTAATGGGTGCCAAAGTTACACAAAACCTCTTAATGATAATTTTAATCGCTATCTTGGTGACCGTAAGTCCAAAAATCAAAAAGGTATCAGATATGAGCGATCTGACGTTCTAGCAGCATTTTGAAGCATATTAGAAATTTCTATCTTAATGGATGCCAAAGTTACACAAGACCTCTTAATAACATTTTTAATCGCTATCTTGGTAACCGCAAGTCCAAAAAATAAAAAGGTGTCAGATATGAACGATCTGGCTTTCTAGCAGCATTTTGAAGCATATTAGAAATTTCTATCTTAATGGGTGCCAAAGTTACAAAAGATCTCTTAATAATATTTTTAATCGCTATCTTGGTGACCGTAAGTCCAAAAATCAAAAAGGTGTCAGATATGAGCGATCTGACTTTCTAGCAGCATTTTGAAGCATATTAGAAATTTCTATCTTAATATGTGCCAAAGTTACACAAGACCTCTTAATAGTATTTTTAATCCCTATCTTTGTGACCGTAAGTCCAAAAACTAAAAAGGTGTCAGATATGAGCGACTTGGCGTTCTAGCAGCATTTTGAAGCATATTAGAAATTTCTATCTTAATGGGGGATAATGTTACACAAGACCTCTTAATAATATTTTTAATCGCTATCTTGGTGACCGTAAGTCCAAAAATCAAAAAGGTGTCAGATATGAGCGATCTGGCGTTCTAGCAGCATTTTGAAGCATATTAGAAATTTCTATCTTAATGGGTGCCAAAGTTACACAAGACCTCTTAATAATATTTTTAATCGCTATCTTGGTGATCGTAAGTCCAAAAAATAAAATGGTGTCAGATATGAGCGATCTGGCGTTCTAGCAGCACTTTGAAGCATATTAGAAATTTCTATCTTAATGGGTGCCAAAGTTACACAGGACCTCTTAATAATATTTTTAATCCCTATCTTGGCGACCGTAAGTCCAAAAAATAAAAAGGTGTCAGATATTAGCGATCTGGCGTTCTAGCAGCATTTTGAAGCATATTAGAAATTTCTATCTTAATGGGTGCCAAAGTTACACAAGACCTCTTAATAATATTTTTAATCGCTATCTTGGTAACCGTAAGTCCAAAAAATAAAAAGGTGTCAGATATGAACGATCTGGCGTTCTAGCAGCATTTTGAGGCATATTAGAAATTTCTATCTTAATGGGTGCCAAAGTTACACAAGACCTCTTAATAATATTTTTAATCGCTATCTTGGTAACCGTAAGTTCAAAAAATAAAAAGGTGTCAGATATGAGCGATCTGGCGTTCTAGCAGCATTTTGAAGCATATTAGAAATTTCTATCTTAATGGGTGCCAAAGTTACACAAGACCTCTTAATTATATTTTTAATCGCTATCTTGATAACCGTAAGTCCAAAATTCAAAAAGGTGTCAAATATGTGCGATCTGGCGTTCTAGCAGCATTTTGAAACATATTAGAAATTTCTATCTTAATGGGTGATAATGTTACACAAGACCTCTTAATAATATTTTTAATCGCTATCTTGGTGACCGTAAGTCCAAAAATCAAAAAGGTGTCAGATATGAGCGATCTGGCGTTCTAGCAGCATTTTGAAGCATATTAGAAATTTCTATCTTAATGGGTGCCAAAGTTACACAAGACCTCTTAATTATACTTTTAATCGCAGTCTTTGTAACCGTAAGTCCAAAAAATAAAAAGGTGTCAGATATGAGCGATCTGGCGTTCTAGCAGCATTTTGAAGCATATTAGAAATTTCTATCTTAATGGGGGATAATGTTACACAAGACCTCTTAATAATATTTTTAATCGCTATCTTGGTAACCGTAAGTCCAAAAAATAAAAAGGTGTCAGATATGAACGATCTGGCTTTCTAGCAGCATTTTGAAGCATATTAGAAATTTCTATCTTAATGGGTGCCAAAGTTACACAAGACCTCTTAATAATATTTTTAATCGCTATCTTGGTAACCGTAAGTCCAAAAAATAAAAAGGTGTCAGATATGAACGATCTGGCGTTCTAGCAGCATTTTGAAGCATATTAGAAATTTCTATCTTAATGGGTGCCAAAGTTACACAAGACCTCTTAATAATATTTTTAATCGCTATCTTGGTAACCGTAAGTCCAAAAATCAAAAAGGTGTCAGATATGTCCGATCTGGCGTTCTAGCAGCATTTTGAAACATATTAGAAATTTCTATCTTAATGGGTGCCAAAGTTACACAAGACCTCTTAATAATATTTTTAATCGCTATCTTGGTGATCGTAAGTCCAAAAAATAAAATGGTGTCAGATATGAGCGATCTGGCGTTCTAGCAGCATTTTGAAGCATATTAGAAATTTCTATCTTAATGGGTGCCAAAGTTACACAAGACCTCTTAATTATATTTTTAATCGCTATCTTTGTAACCGTAAGTCCAAAAAATAAAAAGGTGTCAGATATGAGCGATCTGGCGTTCTAGCAGCATTTTGAAGCATATTAGAAATTTCTATCTTAATGGGTGGCAAAGTTACACAAAACCTCTTAATAATATTTTTAATCGCTATCTTGATAACCGTAACTCCAGAAAATAAAAAGGTGTCAGATATGAACGATCTGGCGTTCTAGCAGCATTTTGAAGCATATTAGAAATTTCTATCTTAATGGGTGCCAAAGTTACACAAGACCTCTTAATAATATGTTTAATCGCTATCTTGGTAATCGTAAGTCCAAAAAATAAAAAGGTGTCAGATATGAACGATCTGGCGTTCTAGCAGCATTTTGAAGCATATTAGAAATTTCTATCTTAATGGGTGCCAAAGTTACACAAGACCTCTTAATAGTATTTTTAATCCCTATCTTGGTGACCGTAAGTCCAAAAAATAAAAAGGTGTCAGATATGAGCGATTTGGCGTTCTAGCAGCATTTTGAAGCATATTAGAAATTTCTATCTTAATGGGTGCCAAAGTTACACAAGACCTCTTAATAGTATTTTTAATCCCTATCTTGGTATCCGTAAGTCCAAAAAATAAAAAGGTGTCAGATATGAGCGATCTGGCGTTCTAGCAGCATTTTGAAGCATATTAGAAATTTCTATCTTAATGGGTGCCAAAGTTACACAAGACCTCTTAATAATATTTTTAATCGCTATCTTGGTGACCGTAAGTCCAAAAATCAAAAAGGTGTCAGATATGAACGATCTGGCGTTCTAGCAGCATTTTGAAGCATATTAGAAATTTCTATCTTAATGGGTGCCAATGTTACACAAGACCTCTTAATAATATTTTTAATCGCTATCTTGGTGACCGTAAGTCCAAAAATCAAAAAGGTATCAGATATGAGCGATCTGACGTTCTAGCAGCATTTTGAAGCATATTAGAAATTTCTATCTTAATGGGTGCCAAAGTTTCACAAGACCTCTTAATAATCTTTTTAATCGCTATCTTGGTAACCGTAAGTCCAAAAATCAAAAAGGTGTCAGATATGTGCGATCTGGCGTTCTAGCAGCATTTTGAAACATATTAGAAATTTCTATCTTAATGGGTGCCAAAGTTACACAAGACCTCTTAATAATATTTTTAATCGCTATCTTGGTGATCGTAAGTCCAAAAAATAAAAAGGTGTCAGATATGAGCGATCTGGCGCTCTAGCAGCATTTTGAAACATATTAGAAATTTCTATCTTAATGGGTGCCAAAGTTACACAAGACCTCTTAATAATATTTTTAATCGCTATCTTGGTAACCGTAAGTCCAAAATTCAAAAAGGTGTCAGATATGTGCGACCTGGCGTTATAGCAGCATTTTGAAGCATATTAGAAATTTCTATCTTAATGGGTGCCAAAGTTACACAAGACCTCTTAATAATATTTTTAATCGCTATCTTGGTAACCGTAAGTCCAAAAATCAAAATGGTGTCAGATATGTCCGATCTGGCGTTCTAGCAGCATTTTGAAACATATTAGAAATTTCTATCTTAATGGGTGCCAAAGTTACACAAGACCTCTTAATAATATTTTTAATCGCTATCTTGGTGATCGTAAGTCCAAAAAATAAAATGGTGTCAGATATGAGCGATCTGGCGTTCTAGCAGCATTTTGAAGCATATTAGAAATTTCTATCTTTATGGGTGCCAAAGTTACACAGGACCTCTTAATAATATTTTTAATCCCTATCTTGGCGACCGTAAGTCCAAAAAATAAAAAGGTGTCAGATATGAGCGATCTGGCGTTCTAGCAGCATTTTGAAGCATATTAGAAATTTCAATCTTAATGGGTGCCAAAGTTACACAAGACCTCTTAATAATATTTTTAATCGCTATCTTGGTAACCGTAAGTCCAAAAAATAAAAAGGTGTCAGATATGAACGATCTGGCGTTCTAGCAGCATTTTGAGGCATATTAGAAATTTCTATCTTAATGGGTGCCAAAGTTACACAAGACCTCTTAATAATATTTTTAATCGCTATCTTGGTAACCGTAATTCCAAAAAATAAAAAGGTGTCAGATATGAGCGATCTGGCGTTCTAGCAGCATTTTGAAGCATATTAGAAATTTCTATCTTAATGGGTGCCAAAGTTACACAAGACCTCTTAATAATATTTTTAATCGCTATCTTGATAACCGTAAGTCCAAAATTCAAAAAGGTGTCAAATATGTGCGATCTGGCGTTCTAGCAGCATTTTGAAGCATATTAGAAATTTCTATCTTAATGGGTGCCAAAGTTACACAAGACCTCTTAATAATATTTTTAATCGTTATCTTGGTAACCGTAAGTCCAAAAATCAAAATGGTGTCAGATATGTCCGATCTGGCGTTTTAGCAGCATTTTGAAGCATATTAGAAATTTCTATCTTAATGGGTGGCAAAGTTACACAAGACCTCTTAATAATATTTTTAATCGCTATCTTTGTAACCGTAAGTCCAAAAAATAAAAAGGTGTCAGATATGAACGATCTGGCGTTCTAGCAGCATTTTGAGGCATATTAGAAATTTCTATCTTAATGGGTGCCAAAGTTACACAAGACCTCTTAATAATATTTTTAATCGCTATCTTGGTAACCGTAAGTCCAAAAAATAAAAAGGTGTCAGATATGAGCGATCTGGCGTTCTAGCAGCATTTTGAAGCATATTAGAAATTTCTATCTTAATGGGTGCCAAAGTTACACAAGACCTCTTAATAATATTTTTAATCGCTATCTTGATAACCGTAAGTCCAAAATTCAAAAAGGTGTCAAATATGTGCGATCTGGCGTTCTAGCAGCATTTTGAAGCATATTAGAAATTTCTATCTTAATGGGTGCCAAAGTTACACAAGACCTCTTAATAATATTTTTAATCGTTATCTTGGTAACCGTAAGTCCAAAAATCAAAATGGTGTCAGATATGTCCGATCTGGCGTTTTAGCAGCATTTTGAAGCATATTAGAAATTTCTATCTTAATGGGTGGCAAAGTTACACAAGACCTCTTAATAATATTTTTAATCGCTATCTTTGTAACCGTAAGTCCAAAAAATAAAAAGGTGTCAGATATGAACGATCTGGCGTTCTAGCAGCATTTTGAGGCATATTAGAAATTTCTATCTTAATGGGTGCCAAAGTTACACAAGACCTCTTAATAATATTTTTAATCCCTATCTTGGCGACCGTAAGTCCAAAAAATAAAAAGGTGTCAGATATGAGCGATCTGGCGTTCTAGCAGCATTTTGAAGCATATTAGAAATTTCTATCTTAATGGGTGGCAAAGTTACACAAAACCTCTTAATAATATTTTTAATCGCTATCTTGGTAACCGTAACTCCAGAAAATAAAAAGGTGTCAGATATGAACGATCTGGCGTTCTAGCAGCATTTTGAAGCATATTAGAAATTTCTATCTTAATGGGTGCCAAAGTTACACAAGACCTCTTAATAATATGTTTAATCGCTATCTTGGTAACCGTAAGTCCAAAAAATAAAAAGGTGTCAGATATGAACGATCTGGCGTTCTAGCAGCATTTTGAAGCATATTAGAAATTTCTATCTTAATGGGTGCCAAAGTTACACAAGACCTCTTAATAGTATTTTTAATCCCTATCTTGGTGACCGTAAGTCCAAAAAATAAAAAGGTGTCAGATATGAGCGATTTGGCGTTCTAGCAGCATTTTGAAGCATATTAGAAATTTCTATCTTAATGGGTGCCAAAGTTACACAAGACCTCTTAATAGTATTTTTAATCCCTATCTTGGTATCCGTAAGTCCAAAAAATAAAAAGGTGTCAGATATGAGCGATCTGGCGTTCTAGCAGCATTTTGAAGCATATTAGAAATTTCTATCTTAATGGGTGCCAAAGTTACACAAGACCTCTTAATAATATTTTTAATCGCTATCTTGGTGACCGTAAGTCCAAAAATCAAAAAGGTGTCAGATATGAACGATCTGGCGTTCTAGCAGCATTTTGAAGCATATTAGAAATTTCTATCTTAATGGGTGCCAAAGTTACACAAGACCTCTTAATAATATTTTTAATCGCTATCTTGGTGACCGTAAGTCCAAAAATCAAAAAGGTATCAGATATGAGCGATCTGACGTTCTAGCAGCATTTTGAAGCATATTAGAAATTTCTATCTTAATGGGTGCCAAAGTTACACAAGACCTCTTAATAATCTTTTTAATCGCTATCTTGGTAACCGTAAGTCCAAAAATCAAAAAGGTGTCAGATATGTGCGATCTGGCGTTCTAGCAGCATTTTGAAACATATTAGAAATTTCTATCTTAATGGGTGCCAAAGTTACACAAGACCTCTTAATAATATTTTTAATCGCTATCTTGGTGATCGTAAGTCCAAAAAATAAAAAGGTGTCAGATATGAGCGATCTGGCGTTCTAGCAGCATTTTGAAGCATATTAGAAATTTCTATCTTAATGGGTGCCAAAGTTACACAAGACCTCTTAATAGTATTTTTAATCCCTATCTTGGTATCCGTAAGTCCAAAAAATAAAAAGGTGTCAGATATGATAGATCTGGCGTTCTAGCAGCATTTTGAAGCATATTAGAAATTTCTATCTTAATGGGTGCCAAAGTTACACAAGACCTCTTAATAATATTTTTAATCGCTATCTTGGTGACCGTAAGTCCAAAAATCAAAAAGGTATCAGATATGAGCGATCTGACGTTCTAGCAGCATTTTGAAGCATATTAGAAATTTCTATCTTAATGGGTGCCAAAGTTACACAAGACCTCTTAATAATCTTTTTAATCGCTATCTTGGTAACCGTAAGTCCAAAAATCAAAAAGGTGTCAGATATGTGCGATCTGGCGTTCTAGCAGCATTTTGAAACATATTAGAAATTTCTATCTTAATGGGTGCCAAAGTTACACAAGACCTCTTAATAATATTTTTAATCGCTATCTTGGTAACCGTAAGTCCAAAAATCAAAAAGGTGTCAGATATGTCCGATCTGGCGTTCTAGCAGCATTTTGAAACATATTAGAAATTTCTATCTTAATGGGTGCCAAAGTTACACAAGACCTCTTAATAATATTTTTAATCGCTATCTTGGTGATCGTAAGTCCAAAAAATAAAATGGTGTCAGATATGAGCGATCTGGCGTTCTAGCAGCATTTTGAAGCATATTAGAAATTTCTATCTTAATGGGTGCCAAAGTTACACAAGACCTCTTAATTATATTTTTAATCGCTATCTTTGTAACCGTAAGTCCAAAAAATAAAAAGGTGTCAGATATGAGCGATCTGGCGTTCTAGCAGCATTTTGAAGCATATTAGAAATTTCTATCTTAATGGGTGGCAAAGTTACACAAAACCTCTTAATAATATTTTTAATCGCTATCTTGGTAACCGTAACTCCAGAAAATAAAAAGGTGTCAGATATGAACGATCTGGCGTTCTAGCAGCATTTTGAAGCATATTAGAAATTTCTATCTTAATGGGTGCCAATGTTACACAAGACCTCTTAATAATATGTTTAATCGCTATCTTGGTAACCGTAAGTCCAAAAAATAAAAAGGTGTCAGATATGAACGATCTGGCGTTCTAGCAGCATTTTGAAGCATATTAGAAATTTCTATCTTAATGGGTGCCAAAGTTACACAAGACCTCTTAATAGTATTTTTAATCCCTATCTTGGTGACCGTAAGTCCAAAAAATAAAAAGGTGTCAGATATGAGCGATTTGGCGTTCTAGCAGCATTTTGAAGCATATTAGAAATTTCTATCTTAATGGGTGCCAAAGTTACACAAGACCTCTTAATAGTATTTTTAATCCCTATCTTGGTATCCGTAAGTCCAAAAAATAAAAAGGTGTCAGATATGAGCGATCTGGCGTTCTAGCAGCATTTTGAAGCATATTAGAAATTTCTATCTTAATGGGTGCCAAAGTTACACAAGACCTCTTAATAATATTTTTAATCGCTATCTTGGTGACCGTAAGTCCAAAAATCAAAAAGGTGTCAGATATGAACGATCTGGCGTTCTAGCAGCATTTTGAAGCATATTAGAAATTTCTATCTTAATGGGTGCCAATGTTACACAAGACCTCTTAATAATATTTTTAATCGCTATCTTGGTGACCGTAAGTCCAAAAATCAAAAAGGTATCAGATATGAGCGATCTGACGTTCTAGCAGCATTTTGAAGCATATTAGAAATTTCTATCTTAATGGGTGCCAAAGTTACACAAGACCTCTTAATAATCTTTTTAATCGCTATCTTGGTAACCGTAAGTCCAAAAATCAAAAAGGTGTCAGATATGTGCGATCTGGCGTTCTAGCAGCATTTTGAAACATATTAGAAATTTCTATCTTAATGGGTGCCAAAGTTACACAAGACCTCTTAATAATATTTTTAATCGCTATCTTGGTGATCGTAAGTCCAAAAAATAAAAAGGTGTCAGATATGAGCGATCTGGCGTTCTAGCAGCATTTTGAAGCATATTAGAAATTTCTATCTTAATGGGTGCCAAAGTTACACAAGACCTCTTAATAATATTTTTAATCCCTATCTTGGTGACCGTAAGTCCAAAAAATAAAAAGGTGTCAGATATGAGCGATCTGGCGTTCTAGCAGCATTTTGAAGCATATTAGAAATTTCTATCTTAATGGGTGCCAAAGTTACACAAGACCTCTTAATAATATTTTTAATCGCTATCTTGGTAACCGTAAGTCCAAAAAATAAAAAGGTGTCAGATATGAGCGATCTGGCGCTCTAGCAGCATTTTGAAACATATTAGAAATTTCTATCTTAATGGGTGCCAAAGTTACACAAGACCTCTTAATAATATTTTTAATCGCTATCTTGGTAACCGTAAGTCCAAAATTCAAAAAGGTGTCAGATATGTGCGACCTGGCGTTATAGCAGCATTTTGAAGCATATTAGAAATTTCTATCTTAATGGGTGCCAAAGTTACACAAGACCTCTTAATAATATTTTTAATCGCTATCTTGGTAACCGTAAGTCCAAAAATCAAAATGGTGTCAGATATGTCCGATCTGGCGTTCTAGCAGCATTTTGAAACATATTAGAAATTTCTATCTTAATGGGTGCCAAAGTTACACAAGACCTCTTAATAATATTTTTAATCGCTATCTTGGTGATCGTAAGTCCAAAAAATAAAATGGTGTCAGATATGAGCGATCTGGCGTTCTAGCAGCATTTTGAAGCATATTAGAAGTTTCTATCTTTATGGGTGCCAAAGTTACACAGGACCTCTTAATAATATTTTTAATCCCTATCTTGGCGACCGTAAGTCCAAAAAATAAAAAGGTGTCAGATATGAGCGATCTGGCGTTCTAGCAGCATTTTGAAGCATATTAGAAATTTCTATCTTAATGGGTGCCAAAGTTACACAAGACCTCTTAATAATATTTTTAATCGCTATCTTGGTAACCGTAAGTCCAAAAAATAAAAAGGTGTCAGATATGAACGATCTGGCGTTCTAGCAGCATTTTGAGGCATATTAGAAATTTCTATCTTAATGGGTGCCAAAGTTACACAAGACCTCTTAATAATATTTTTAATCGCTATCTTGGTAACCGTAATTCCAAAAAATAAAAAGGTGTCAGATATGAGCGATCTGGCGTTCTAGCAGCATTTTGAAGCATATTAGAAATTTCTATCTTAATGGGTGCCAAAGTTACACAAGACCTCTTAATAATATTTTTAATCGCTATCTTGATAACCGTAAGTCCAAAATTCAAAAAGGTGTCAAATATGTGCGATCTGGCGTTCTAGCAGCATTTTGAAGCATATTAGAAATTTCTATCTTAATGGGTGCCAAAGTTACACAAGACCTCTTAATAATATTTTTAATCGTTATCTTGGTAACCGTAAGTCTAAAAATCAAAATGGTGTCAGATATGTCCGATCTGGCGTTTTAGCAGCATTTTGAAGCATATTAGAAATTTCTATCTTAATGGGTGGCAAAGTTACACAAGACCTCTTAATAATATTTTTAATCGCTATCTTTGTAACCGTAAGTCCAAAAAATAAAAAGGTGTCAGATATGAACGATCTGGCGTTCTAGCAGCATTTTGAGGCATATTAGAAATTTCTATCTTAATGGGTGCCAAAGTTACACAAGACCTCTTAATAATATTTTTAATCGCTATCTTGGTAACCGTAAGTCCAAAAAATAAAAAGGTGTCAGATATGAGCGATCTGGCGTTCTAGCAGCATTTTGAAGCATATTAGAAATTTCTATCTTAATGGGTGCCAAAGTTACACAAGACCTCTTAATAATATTTTTAATCGCTATCTTGATAACCGTAAGTCCAAAATTCAAAAAGGTGTCAAATATGTGCGATCTGGCGTTCTAGCAGCATTTTGAAGCATATTAGAAATTTCTATCTTAATGGGTGCCAAAGTTACACAAGACCTCTTAATAATATTTTTAATCGTTATCTTGGTAACCGTAAGTCCAAAAATCAAAATGGTGTCAGATATGTCCGATCTGGCGTTTTAGCAGCATTTTGAAGCATATTAGAAATTTCTATCTTAATGGGTGGCAAAGTTACACAAGACCTCTTAATAATATTTTTAATCGCTATCTTTGTAACCGTAAGTCCAAAAAATAAAAAGGTGTCAGATATGAACGATCTGGCGTTCTAGCAGCATTTTGAGGCATATTAGAAATTTCTATCTTAATGGGTGCCAAAGTTACACAAGACCTCTTAATAATATTTTTAATCCCTATCTTGGCGACCGTAAGTCCAAAAAATAAAAAGGTGTCAGATATGAGCGATCTGGCGTTCTAGCAGCATTTTGAAGCATATTAGAAATTTCTATCTTAATGGGTGGCAAAGTTACACAAAACCTCTTAATAATATTTTTAATCGCTATCTTGGTAACCGTAACTCCAGAAAATAAAAAGGTGTCAGATATGAACGATCTGGCGTTCTAGCAGCATTTTGAAGCATATTAGAAATTTCTATCTTAATGGGTGCCAAAGTTACACAAGACCTCTTAATAATATGTTTAATCGCTATCTTGGTAACCGTAAGTCCAAAAAATAAAAAGGTGTCAGATATGAACGATCTGGCGTTCTAGCAGCATTTTGAAGCATATTAGAAATTTCTATCTTAATGGGTGCCAAAGTTACACAAGACCTCTTAATAGTATTTTTAATCCCTATCTTGGTGACCGTAAGTCCAAAAAATAAAAAGGTGTCAGATATGAGCGATTTGGCGTTCTAGCAGCATTTTGAAGCATATTAGAAATTTCTATCTTAATGGGTGCCAAAGTTACACAAGACCTCTTAATAGTATTTTTAATCCCTATCTTGGTATCCGTAAGTCCAAAAAATAAAAAGGTGTCAGATATGAGCGATCTGGCGTTCTAGCAGCATTTTGAAGCATATTAGAAATTTCTATCTTAATGGGTGCCAAAGTTACACAAGACCTCTTAATAATATTTTTAATCGCTATCTTGGTGACCGTAAGTCCAAAAATCAAAAAGGTGTCAGATATGAACGATCTGGCGTTCTAGCAGCATTTTGAAGCATATTAGAAATTTCTATCTTAATGGGTGCCAAAGTTACACAAGACCTCTTAATAATATTTTTAATCGCTATCTTGGTGACCGTAAGTCCAAAAATCAAAAAGGTATCAGATATGAGCGATCTGACGTTCTAGCAGCATTTTGAAGCATATTAGAAATTTCTATCTTAATGGGTGCCAAAGTTACACAAGACCTCTTAATAATCTTTTTAATCGCTATCTTGGTAACCGTAAGTCCAAAAATCAAAAAGGTGTCAGATATGTGCGATCTGGCGTTCTAGCAGCATTTTGAAACATATTAGAAATTTCTATCTTAATGGGTGCCAAAGTTACACAAGACCTCTTAATAATATTTTTAATCGCTATCTTGGTGATCGTAAGTCCAAAAAATAAAAAGGTGTCAGATATGAGCGATCTGGCGTTCTAGCAGCATTTTGAAGCATATTAGAAATTTCTATCTTAATGGGTGCCAAAGTTACACAAGACCTCTTAATAGTATTTTTAATCCCTATCTTGGTATCCGTAAGTCCAAAAAATAAAAAGGTGTCAGATATGAGCGATCTGGCGTTCTAGCAGCATTTTGAAGCATATTAGAAATTTCTATCTTAATGGGTGCCAAAGTTACACAAGACCTCTTAATAATATTTTTAATCGTTATCTTGGTAACCGTAAGTCCAAAAATCAAAATGGTGTCAGATATGTCCGATCTGGCGTTTTAGCGGCATTTTGAAGCATATTAGAAATTTCTATCTTAATGGGTGGCAAAGTTACACAAGACCTCTTAATAATATTTTTAATCGCTATCTTTGTAACCGTAAGTCCAAAAAATAAAAAGGTGTCAGATATGAACGATCTGGCGTTCTAGCAGCATTTTGAGGCATATTAGAAATTTCTATCTTAATGGGTGCCAAAGTTACACAAGACCTCTTAATAATATTTTTAATCGCTATCTTGGTAACCGTAAGTCCAAAAAATAAAAAGGTGTCAGATATGAGCGATCTGGCGTTCTAGCAGCATTTTGAAGCATATTAGAAATTTCTATCTTAATGGGTGCCAAAGTTACACAAGACCTCTTAATAATATTTTTAATCGCTATCTTGATAACCGTAAGTCCAAAATTCAAAAAGGTGTCAAATATGTGCGATCTGGCGTTCTAGCAGCATTTTGAAGCATATTAGAAATTTCTATCTTAATGGGTGCCAAAGTTACACAAGACCTCTTAATAATATTTTTAATCGCTATCTTGGTAACCGTAAGTCCAAAAATCAAAATGGTGTCAGATATGTCCGATCTGGCGTTCTAGCAGCATTTTGAAGCATATTAGAAATTTCTATCTTAATGGGTGGCAAAGTTACACAAGACCTCTTAATAATATTTTTAATCGCTATCTTGATAACCGTAAGTCCAAAATTCAAAAAGGTGTCAAATATGTGCGATCTGGCGTTCTAGCAGCATTTTGAAGCATAATAGAAATTTCTATCTTAATGGGTGCCAAAGTTACACAAGACCTCTTAATAATATTTTTAATCGCTATCTTGGTAACCGTAAGTCCAAAAATCAAAATGGTGTCAGATATGTCCGATCTGGCGTTCTAGCAGCATTTTGAAACATATTAGAAATTTCTATCTTAATGGGTGCCAAAGTTACACAAGACCTCTTAATAATATTTTTAATCGCTATCTTGGTGATCGTAAGTCCAAAAAATAAAATGGTGTCAGATATGAGCGATCTGGCGTTCTAGCAGCATTTTGAAGCATATTAGAAATTTCTATCTTAATGGGTGCCAAAGTTACACAGGACCTCTTAATAATATTTTTAATCCCTATCTTGGCGACCGTAAGTCCAAAAAATAAAAAGGTGTCAGATATGAGCGATCTGGCGTTCTAGCAGCATTTTGAAGCATATTAGAAATTTCTATCTTAATGGGTGGCAAAGTTACATAAAACCTCTTAATAATATTTTTAATCGCTATCTTGGTAACCGTAACTCCAGAAAATAAAAAGGTGTCAGATATGAACGATCTGGCGTTCTAGCAGCATTTTGAAGCATATTAGAAATTTCTATCTTAATGGGTGCCAAAGTTACACAAGACCTCTTAATAATATGTTTAATCGCTATCTTGGTGACCGTAAGTCCAAAAAATAAAAAGGTGTCAGATATGAGCGATTTGGCGTTCTAGCAGCATTTTGAAGCATATTAGAAATTTCTATCTTAATGGGTGCCAAAGTTACACAAGACCTCTTAATAGTATTTTTAATCCCTATCTTGGTGACCGTAAGTCCAAAAAATAAAAAGGTGTCAGATATGAGCGATTTGGCGTTCTAGCAGCATTTTGAAGCATATTAGAAATTTCTATCTTAATGGGTGCCAAAGTTACACAAGACCTCTTAATAGTATTTTTAATCCCTATCTTGGTATCCGTAAGTCCAAAAAATAAAAAGGTGTCAGATATGAGCGATCTGGCGTTCTAGCAGCATTTTGAAGCATATTAGAAATTTCTATCTTAATGGGTGCCAAAGTTACACAAGACTTCTTAATAATATTTTTAATCGCTATCTTGGTGACCGTAAGTCCAAAAATCAAAAAGGTGTCAGATATGAACGATCTGGCGTTCTAGCAGCATTTTGAAGCATATTAGAAATTTCTATCTTAATGGGTGCCAAAGTTACACAAGACCTCTTAATAATATTTTTAATCGCTATCTTGGTAACCGTAAGTCCAAAAATCAAAAAGGTGTCAGATATGTGCGATCTGGCGTTCTAGCAGCATTTTGAAACATATTAGAAGTTTCTATCTTAATGGGTGCCAAAGTTACACAAGACCTCTTAATAATATTTTTAATCGCTATCTTGGTGATCGTAAGTCCAAAAAATAAAAAGGTGTCAGATATGAGCGATCTGGCGTTCTAGCAGCATTTTGAAGCATATTAGAAATTTCTATCTTAATGGGTGCCAAAGTTACACAAGACCTCTTAATAATATTTTTAATCCCTATCTTGGTGACCGTAAGTCCAAAAAATAAAAAGGTGTCAGATATGAGCGATCTGGCGTTCTAGCAGCATTTTGAAGCATATTAGAAATTTCTATCTTAATGGGTGCCAAAGTTACACAAGACCTCTTAATAATATTTTTAATCGCTATCTTGGTAACCGTAAGTCCAAAAAATAAAAAGGTGTCAGATATGAGCGATCTGGCGTTCTAGCAGCGTTCTGAAGCATATTAGAAATTTCTATTTTAATTGGTGCCAAAGTTGCACAAGACCTCTTAATAACATTTTTAATCGCTATCTTGGTGACCGTAAGTCCAAAAAATAAAAAGGTGTCAGATATGAGCGATCTGGCGTTCTAGCAGCATTTTGAAGCATATTAGAAATTTCTATCTTAATGGGTGCCAAAGTTACACACGACCTCTTAATAATATTTTTAATCGCTATCTTGGTAACCGTAAGTCCAAAAAATAAAAAGGTGTCAGATATGAGCGATCTGGCGTTCTAGCAGCATTTTGAAGCATATTAGAAATTTCTATCTTAATGGGTGCCAAAGTTACACAAGACCTCTTAATAACATTTTTAATCGCTATCTTGGTAACTGTATGTCCAAGAAATAAAAAGGTGTCAGATATGAGCGATCCGGCGTTCTAGCAGCATTTTGAAGCATATTAGAAATTTCTATCTTAATGGGTGCCTAAGTTACACAAGACCTCTTAATAATATTTTTAATCGCTATCTTGGTAACCGTAAGTCCAAAAATCAAAAAGGTGTCAGATATGAGCGATCTGGCGTTCTAGCAGCATTTTGAAGCATATTAGAAATTTCTATCTTGATGGGTGCCAAAGTTACATAAGATCTCTTAATAATATTTTTAATCCCTATCTTGGTGACCGTAAGTCCAAAAAATAAAAAGGTGTCAGATATGAGCGATCTGACGTTCTAGCAGCATTTTGAAGCATATTAGAAATTTCTATCTTAATGGGTGCCAAAGTTACACAAGACATCTTAATAATATTTTTAATCGCTATCTTGGTAACCGTAAGTCCAAAAAATAAAAAGGTGTCAGATATGAACGATCTGGCGTTCTAGCAGCATTTTGAAGCATATTAGAAATTTCCATCTTAATGGGTGCCAAAGTTACACAAGACCTCTTAATAATATTTTTAATCGCTATCTTGGTAACCGTAAGTCCAAAAAATAAAAAGGTGTCAGATATGAGCGATCTGGCGTTCTAGCAGCATTTTGAAGCTTATTAGAAATTTCTATTTTAATGGGTGCCAAAGTTACACAAGACCTCTTAATAACATTTTTAATCGCTATCTTGGTGACCGTAAGTCCAAAAAATAAAAAGGTGTCAGATATGAGCGATCTGGCGTTCTAGCAGCATTTTGAAGCATATTAGAAATTTCTGTCTTAATGGGTGCCAAAGTTACACAAGACCTCTTAATAATATTTTTAATCCCTATCTTGGTGACCGTAAGTCCAAAAAATAAAAAGGTGTCAGATATGAGCGATCTGGCGTTCTAGCAGCATTTTGAAGCATATTAGAAATTTCTATCTTAATGGGTGCCAAAGTTACACAAGACCTCTTAATAATATTTTTAATCCATATCTTGGTGACCGTAAGTCCAAAAAATAAAAAGGTGTCAGATATGAGCGATCTGGCGTTCTAGCAGCATTTTGAAGCATATTAGAAATTTCTATCTTAATGGGTGCCAAAGTTACACAAGACCTCTTAATAATATTTTTAATCGGTATCTTGGTGACCGTAAGTCCAAAAAATAAAAAGGTGTCAGATATGAGCGATCTGGCGTTCTAGCAGCATTTTGAAGCATATTAGAAATTTCTATCTTAATGGGTGCCTAAGTTACACAAGACCTCTTAATAATATTTTTAATCCCTATCTTGGTGACCGTAAGTCCAAAAAATAAAAAGGTGTCAGATATGAGCGATCCGGCGTTCTAGCAGCATTTTGAAGCATATTAGAAATTTCTATCTTAATGGGTGCCTAAGTTACACAAGACCTCTTAATAATATTTTTAATCGCTATCTTGGTAACCGTAAGTCCAAAAATCAAAAAGGTGTCAGATAAGTGCGATCTGGCGTTCTATCAGTATTTTGAAACATATTAGAAATTTCTATCTTAATGGGTGCCAAAGTTACACAAGACCTCTTAATAATATTTTTAATCGATATCTTGGTGACCGTAAGTCCAAAAATCAAAAAGGTGTCAGATATGAGCGATCTGACGTTCTAGCAGCATTTTGAAGCATATTAGAAATTTCTATCTTGATGGGTGCCAAAGTTACACAAGACCTCTTAATAATATTTTTAATCCCTATCTTGGTGACCGTAAGTCCAAAAAATAAAAAGGTGTCAGATATGAGCGATCTGACGTTCTAGCAGCATTTTGAAGCATATTAGAAATTTCTATCTTAATGGGTGCCAAAGTTACACAAGACATCTTAATAATATTTTTAATCGCTATCTTGGTAACCGTAAGTCCAAAAAATAAAAAGGTGTCAGATATGAGCGATCTGGCGTTCTAGCAGCATTTTGAAGCATATTAGAAATTTCCATCTTAATGGGTGCCAAAGTTACACAAGACCTCTTAATAATATTTTTAATCGCTATCTTGGTAACCGTAAGTCCAAAAAATAAAAAGGTGTCAGATATGAGCGATCTGGCGTTCTAGCAGCATTTTGAAGCATATTAGAAATTTCTATCTTAATGGGTGCCAAAGTTACACAAGACCTCTTAATAACATTTTTAATCGCTATCTTGGTAACTGTATGTCCAAGAAATAAAAAGGTGTCAGATATGAGCGATCTGGCGTTCTAGCAGCATTTTGAAGCATATTAGAAATTTCTATCTTAATGGGTGCCAAAGTTACACAAGACCTCTTAATAATATTTTTAATCGCTATCTTGGTGACCGTAAGTCCAAAAAATAAAAAGGTGTCAGATATGAGCGATCTGGCGTTCTAGCAGCATTTTGAAGCATATTAGAAATTTCTATCTTAATGGGTGCCAAAGTTACACAAGACCTCTTAATAACATTTTTAATCGCTATCTTGGTAACTGTATGTCCAAGAAATAAAAAGGTGTCAGATATGAGCGATCTGGCGTTCTAGCAGCATTTTGAAGCATATTAGAAATTTCTATCTTAATGGGTGCCAAAGTTACACAAGACCTCTTAATAATATTTTTAATCGCTATCTTGGTGACCGTAAGTCCAAAAATCAAAAAGGTGTCAGATATGAGCGATCTGACGTTCTAGCAGCATTTTGAAGCATATTAGAAATTTCTATCTTGATAGGTGCCAAAGTTACACAAGACCTCTTAATAATATTTTTAATCGCTATCTTGGTGACCGTAAGTCCAAAAATCAAAAAGGTGTCAGATATGAGCGATCTGACGTTCTAGCAGCATTTTGAAGCATATTAGAAATTTCTATCTTGATGGGTGCCAAAGTTACACAAGACATCTTAATAATATTTTTAATCGCTATCTTGGTAACCGTAAGTCCAAAAAATAAAAAGGTGTCAGATATGAGCGATCTGGCGTTCTAGCAGCATTTTGAAGCGTATTAGAAATTTCTATTTTAATGGGTGCCAAAGTTACACAAGACCTCTTAATAACATTTTTAATCGCTATCTTGGTGACCGTAAGTCCAAAAAATAAAAAGGTGTCAGATATGAGCGATCTGGCGTTCTAGCAGCATTTTGAAGCGTATTAGAAATTTCTATTTTAATGGGTGCCAAAGTTACACAAGACCTCTTAATAACATTTTTAATCGCTATCTTGGTGACCGTAAGTCCAAAAAATAAAAAGGTGTCAGATATGAGCGATCTGGCGTTCTAGCAGCATTTTGAAGCATATTAGAAATTTCTATCTTAATGGGTGCCAAAGTTACACAAGACCTCTTAATAATATTTTTAATCCCTATCTTGGTGACCGTAAGTCCAAAAAATAAAAAGGTGTCAGATATGAGCGATCTGGCGTTCTAGCAGCATTTTGAAGCATATTAGAAATTTCTATCTTAATGGGTGCCAAAGTTACACAAGACCTCTTAATAACATTTTTAATCGCTATCTTGGTAACTGTATGTCCAAGAAATAAAAAGGTGTCAGATATGAGCGATCTGGCGTTCTAGCAGCATTTTGAAGCATATTAGAAATTTCTATCTTAATGGGTGCCAAAGTTACACAAGACCTCTTAATAATATTTTTAATCGCTATCTTGGTGACCGTAAGTCCAAAAAATAAAAAGGTGTCAGATATGAGCGATCTGGCGTTCTAGCAGCATTTTGAAGCATATTAGAAATTTCTATCTTAATGGGTGCCTAAGTTACACAAGACCTTTTAATAATATTTTTAATCGCTATCTTGGTAACCGTAAGTCCAAAAATCAAAAAGGTGTCAGATAAGTGCGATCTGGCGTTCTATCAGTATTTTGAAACATATTAGAAATTTCTATCTTAATGGGTGCCAAAGTTACATAAGACCTCTTAATAATATTTTTAATCGCTATCTTGGTGACCGTAAGTCCAAAAATCAAAAAGGTGTCAGATATGAGCGATCTGACGTTCTAGCAGCATTTTGAAGCATATTAGATATTTCTATCTTGATAGGTGCCAAAGTTACACAAGACCTCTTAATAATATTTTTAATCGATATCTTGGTGACCGTAAGTCCAAAAATCAAAAAGGTGTCAGATATGAGCGATCTGACGTTCTAGCAGCATTTTGAAGCATATTAGAAATTTCTATCTTGATGGGTGCCAAAGTTACACAAGACATCTTAATAATATTTTTAATCGCTATCTTGGTAACCGTAAGTCCAAAAAATAAAAAGGTGTCAGATATGAGCGATCTGGCGTTCTAGCAGCATTTTGAAGCGTATTAGAAATTTCTATTTTAATGGGTGCCAAAGTTACACAAGACCTCTTAATAACATTTTTAATCGCTATCTTGGTGACCGTAAGTCCAAAAAATAAAAAGGTGTCAGATATGAGCGATCTGGCGTTCTAGCAGCATTTTGAAGCATATTAGAAATTTCTATCTTAATGGGTGCCAAAGTTACACAAGACCTCTTAATAATATTTTTAATCCCTATCTTGGTGACCGTAAGTCCAAAAAATAAAAAGGTGTCAGATATGAGCGATCTGGCGTTCTAGCAGCATTTTGAAGCATATTAGAAATTTCTATCTTAATGGGTGCCAAAGTTACACAAGACCTCTTAATAACATTTTTAATCGCTATCTTGGTAACCGTAAGTCCAAAAAATAAAAAGGTGTCAGATATGAGCGATCTGGCGTTCTAGCAGCATTTTGAAGCGTATTAGAAATTTCTATTTTAATGGGTGCCAAAGTTACACAAGACCTCTTAATAACATTTTTAATCGCTATCTTGGTGACCGTAAGTCCAAAAAATAAAAAGGTGTCAGATATGAGCGATCTGGCGTTCTAGCAGCATTTTGAAGCATATTAGAAATTTCTATCTTAATGGGTGCCAAAGTTACACAAGACCTCTTAATAATATTTTTAATCCCTATCTTGGTGACCGTAAGTCCAAAAAATAAAAAGGTGTCAGATATGAGCGATCTGGCGTTCTAGCAGCATTTTGAAGCATATTAGAAATTTCTATCTTAATGGGTGCCAAAGTTACACAAGACCTCTTAATAACATTTTTAATCGCTATCTTGGTAACTGTATGTCCAAGAAATAAAAAGGTGTCAGATATGAGCGATCTGGCGTTCTAGCAGCATTTTGAAGCATATTAGAAATTTCTATCTTAATGGGTGCCAAAGTTACACAAGACCTCTTAATAATATTTTTAATCGCTATCTTGGTGACCGTAAGTCCAAAAAATAAAAAGGTGTCAGATATGAGCGATCTGGCGTTCTAGCAGCATTTTGAAGCATATTAGAAATTTCTATCTTAATGGGTGCCTAAGTTACACAAGACCTCTTAATAATATTTTTAATCGCTATCTTGGTAACCGTAAGTCCAAAAATCAAAAAGGTGTCAGATAAGTGCGATCTGGCGTTCTATCAGTATTTTGAAACATATTAGAAATTTCTATCTTAATGGGTGCCAAAGTTACACAAGACCTCTTAATAATATTTTTAATCGCTATCTTGGTGACCGTAAGTCCAAAAATCAAAAAGGTGTCAGATATGAGCGATCTGGCGTTCTAGCAGCATTTTGAAGCATATTAGAAATTTCTATCTTAATGGGTGCCAAAGTTACACAAGACCTCTTAATAATATTTTTAATCGCTATCTTGGTGACCGTAAGTCCAAAAAATAAAAAGGTGTCAGATATGAGCGATCTGGCGTTCTAGCAGCATTTTGAAGCATATTAGAAATTTCTATCTTAATGGGTGCCTAAGTTACACAAGACCTCTTAATAATATTTTTAATCGCTATCTTGGTAACCGTAAGTCCAAAAATCAAAAAGGTGTCAGATAAGTGCGATCTGGCGTTCTATCAGTATTTTGAAACATATTAGAAATTTCTATCTTAATGGGTGCCAAAGTTACACAAGACCTCTTAATAATATTGTTAATCGCTATCTTGGTGACCGTAAGTCCAAAAATCAAAAAGGTGTCAGATATGAGCGATCTGACGTTCTAGCAGCATTTTGAAGCATATTAGAAATTTCTATCTTGATAGGTGCCAAAGTTACACAAGACCTCTTAATAATATTTTTAATCCCTATCTTGGTGACCGTAAGTCCAACAAATAAAAAGGTGTCAGATGTGAGCGATTTGGCGTTCTAGCAGCATTTTGAAGCATATTAGAAATTTCTATCTTAATGGGTGCCAAAGTTACACAAGACTTCTTAATAATATTTTTAATCGCTATCTTGGTAACCGTAAGTCCAAAAATCAAAAAGGTGTCAGATATGTGCGATCTGGCGTTCTAGCAGCATTTTGAAACATATTAGAAATTTCTATCTTAATGGGTGCCAAAGTTACACAAGACTTCTTAATAATATTTTTAATCGCTATCTTGGTAACCGTAAGTCCAAAAAATAAAAAGGTGTCAGATATGAACGATCTGGCGTTCTAGCAGCATTTTGAAGCATATTAGAAATTTCTATCTTAATGGGTGCCAAAGTTACACAAGACCTCTTAATAATATTTTTAATCGCTGTCTTGGTGACCGTAAGTCCAAAAATCAAAAAGGTGTCAGATATGAGCGATCTGACGTTCTAGCAGCATTTTGAAGCATATTAGAAATTTCTATCTTAATGGGTGCCAAAGTTACACAAGACCTCTTAATAATATTTTTAATCGCTATCTTGGTAACCGTAAGTCCAAAAATCAAAAAGGTGTCAGATATGTGCGATCTGGCGTTCTAGCAGCATTTTGAAACATATTAGAAATTTCTATCTTAATGGGTGCCAAAGTTGCACAAGACCTCTTAATAATATTTTTAATCGCTATCTTGGTGATCGTAAGTCCAAAAAATAAAAAGGTGTCAGATATGAGCGATCTGGCGTTCTAGCAGCATTTTGAAGCATATTAGAAATTTCTATCTTAATGGGTGCCAAAGTTACACAAGACCTCTTAATAATATTTTTAATCGCTATCTTGGTGACCGTAAGTCCAAAAATCAAAAAGGTGTCAGATATGAGCGATCTGGCGTTCTAGCAGCATTTTGAAGCATATTAGAAATTTCTATCTTAATGGGTGCCAAAGTTACACAAGACCTCTTAATAATATTTTTAATCGCTATCTTGGTGACCGTAAGTCCAAAAAATAAAAAGGTGTCAGATATGAGCGATCTGGCGTTCTAGCAGCATTTTGAAGCATATTAGAAATTTCTATCTTAATGGGTGCCTAAGTTACACAAGACCTCTTAATAATATTTTTAATCGCTATCTTGGTAACCGTAAGTCCAAAAATCAAAAAGGTGTCAGATAAGTGCGATCTGGCGTTCTATCAGTATTTTGAAACATATTAGAAATTTCTATCTTAATGGGTGCCAAAGTTACACAAGACCTCTTAATAATATTGTTAATCGCTATCTTGGTGACCGTAAGTCCAAAAATCAAAAAGGTGTCAGATATGAGCGATCTGACGTTCTAGCAGCATTTTGAAGCATATTAGAAATTTCTATCTTGATAGGTGCCAAAGTTACACAAGACCTCTTAATAATATTTTTAATCCCTATCTTGGTGACCGTAAGTCCAACAAATAAAAAGGTGTCAGATGTGAGCGATTTGGCGTTCTAGCAGCATTTTGAAGCATATTAGAAATTTCTATCTTAATGGGTGCCAAAGTTACACAAGACTTCTTAATAATATTTTTAATCGCTATCTTGGTAACCGTAAGTCCAAAAATCAAAAAGGTGTCAGATATGTGCGATCTGGCGTTCTAGCAGCATTTTGAAACATATTAGAAATTTCTATCTTAATGGGTGCCAAAGTTACACAAGACTTCTTAATAATATTTTTAATCGCTATCTTGGTAACCGTAAGTCCAAAAAATAAAAAGGTGTCAGATATGAACGATCTGGCGTTCTAGCAGCATTTTGAAGCATATTAGAAATTTCTATCTTAATGGGTGCCAAAGTTACACAAGACCTCTTAATAATATTTTTAATCGCTGTCTTGGTGACCGTAAGTCCAAAAATCAAAAAGGTGTCAGATATGAGCGATCTGACGTTCTAGCAGCATTTTGAAGCATATTAGAAATTTCTATCTTAATGGGTGCCAAAGTTACACAAGACCTCTTAATAATATTTTTAATCGCTATCTTGGTAACCGTAAGTCCAAAAATCAAAAAGGTGTCAGATATGTGCGATCTGGCGTTCTAGCAGCATTTTGAAACATATTAGAAATTTCTATCTTAATGGGTGCCAAAGTTGCACAAGACCTCTTAATAATATTTTTAATCGCTATCTTGGTGATCGTAAGTCCAAAAAATAAAAAGGTGTCAGATATGAGCGATCTGGCGTTCTAGCAGCATTTTGAAGCATATTAGAAATTTCTATCTTAATGGGTGCCAAAGTTACACAAGACCTCTTAATAATATTTTTAATCCCTATCTTGGTGACCGTAAGTCCAAAAAATAAAAAGGTGTCAGATATGAGCGATCTGGCGTTCTAGCAGCATTTTGAAGCATATTAGAAATTTCTATCTTAATGGGTGCCAAAGTTACACAAGACCTCTTAATAATGTTTTTAATCGCTATCTTGGTAACCGTAAGTCCAAAAAATAAAAAGGTGTCAGATATGAGCGATCTGGCGTTCTAGCAGCATTTTGAAGCATATCAGAAATTTCTATTTTAATGGGTGCCAAAGTTACACAAGACCTCTTAATAACATTTTTAATCGCTATCTTGGTGACCGTAAGTCCAAAAAATAAAAAGGTGTCAGATATGAGCGATCTGGCGTTCTAGCAGCATTTTGAAGCATATTAGAAATTTCTATCTTAATGGGTGCCAAAGTTACACAAGACCTCTTAATAATATTTTTAATCCCTATCTTGGTGACCGTAAGTCCAAAAAATAAAAAGGTGTCAGATATGAGCGATCTGGCGTTCTAGCAGCATTTTGAAGCATATCAGAAATTTCTATTTTAATGGGTGCCAAAGTTACACAAGACCTCTTAATAACATTTTTAATCGCTATCTTGGTGACCGTAAGTCCAAAAAATAAAAAGGTGTCAGATATGAGCGATCTGGCGTTCTAGCAGCATTTTGAAGCATATTAGAAATTTCTATCTTAATGGGTGCCAAAGTTACACAAGACCTCTTAATAATATTTTTAATCGCTGTCTTGGTGACCTTAAGTCCAAAAATCAAAAAGGTGTCAGATATGAGCGATCTGACGTTCTAGCAGCATTTTGAAGCAAATTAGAAATTTCTATCTTAATGGGTGCCAAAGTTACACAAGACCTCTTAATAATATTTTTAATCGCTATCTTGGTGATCGTAAGTCCAAAAAATAAAAAGGTGTCAGATATGAGCGATCTGGCGTTCTAGCAGCATTTTGAAGCATATTAGAAATTTCTATCTTAATGGGTGCCAAAGCTACACAAGACCTCTTAATAATATTTTTAATCGCTATCTTGGTGATCGTAAGTCCAAAAAATAAAAAGGTGTCATATATGAGCGATCTGGCGTTCTAGCAGCATTTTGAAGCATATTAGAAATTTCTATCTTAATGGGTGCCAAAGCTACACAAGACCTCTTAATAATATTGTTAATCGCTATCTTGGTGACCGTAAGTCCAAAAATCAAAAAGGTGTCAGATATGAGCGATCTGACGTTCTAGCAGCATTTTGAAGCATATTAGAAATTTCTATCTTGATAGGTGCCAAAGTTACACAAGACCTCTTAATAATATTTTTAATCCCTATCTTGGTGACCGTAAGTCCAACAAATAAAAAGGTGTCAGATGTGAGCGATTTGGCGTTCTAGCAGCATTTTGAAGCATATTAGAAATTTCTATCTTAATGGGTGCCAAAGTTACACAAGACTTCTTAATAATATTTTTAATCGCTATCTTGGTAACCGTAAGTCCAAAAATCAAAAAGGTGTCAGATATGTGCGATCTGGCGTTCTAGCAGCATTTTGAAACATATTAGAAATTTCTATCTTAATGGGTGCCAAAGTTACACAAGACTTCTTAATAATATTTTTAATCGCTATCTTGGTAACCGTAAGTCCAAAAAATAAAAAGGTGTCAGATATGAACGATCTGGCGTTCTAGCAGCATTTTGAAGCATATTAGAAATTTCTATCTTAATGGGTGCCAAAGTTACACAAGACCTCTTAATAATATTTTTAATCGCTGTCTTGGTGACCGTAAGTCCAAAAATCAAAAAGGTGTCAGATATGAGCGATCTGACGTTCTAGCAGCATTTTGAAGCATATTAGAAATTTCTATCTTAATGGGTGCCAAAGTTACACAAGACCTCTTAATAATATTTTTAATCGCTATCTTGGTAACCGTAAGTCCAAAAATCAAAAAGGTGTCAGATATGTGCGATCTGGCGTTCTAGCAGCATTTTGAAACATATTAGAAATTTCTATCTTAATGGGTGCCAAAGTTGCACAAGACCTCTTAATAATATTTTTAATCGCTATCTTGGTGATCGTAAGTCCAAAAAATAAAAAGGTGTCAGATATGAGCGATCTGGCGTTCTAGCAGCATTTTGAAGCATATTAGAAATTTCTATCTTAATGGGTGCCAAAGTTACACAAGACCTCTTAATAATATTTTTAATCGCTATCTTGGTGACCGTAAGTCCAAAAATCAAAAAGGTGTCAGATATGAGCGATCTGGCGTTCTAGCAGCATTTTGAAGCATATTAGAAATTTCTATCTTAATGGGTGCCAAAGTTACACAAGACCTCTTAATAATATTTTTAATCGCTATCTTGGTGACCGTAAGTCCAAAAAATAAAAAGGTGTCAGATATGAGCGATCTGGCGTTCTAGCAGCATTTTGAAGCATATTAGAAATTTCTATCTTAATGGGTGCCTAAGTTACACAAGACCTCTTAATAATATTTTTAATCGCTATCTTGGTAACCGTAAGTCCAAAAATCAAAAAGGTGTCAGATAAGTGCGATCTGGCGTTCTATCAGTATTTTGAAACATATTAGAAATTTCTATCTTAATGGGTGCCAAAGTTACACAAGACCTCTTAATAATATTGTTAATCGCTATCTTGGTGACCGTAAGTCCAAAAATCAAAAAGGTGTCAGATATGAGCGATCTGACGTTCTAGCAGCATTTTGAAGCATATTAGAAATTTCTATCTTGATAGGTGCCAAAGTTACACAAGACCTCTTAATAATATTTTTAATCCCTATCTTGGTGACCGTAAGTCCAACAAATAAAAAGGTGTCAGATGTGAGCGATTTGGCGTTCTAGCAGCATTTTGAAGCATATTAGAAATTTCTATCTTAATGGGTGCCAAAGTTACACAAGACTTCTTAATAATATTTTTAATCGCTATCTTGGTAACCGTAAGTCCAAAAATCAAAAAGGTGTCAGATATGTGCGATCTGGCGTTCTAGCAGCATTTTGAAACATATTAGAAATTTCTATCTTAATGGGTGCCAAAGTTACACAAGACTTCTTAATAATATTTTTAATCGCTATCTTGGTAACCGTAAGTCCAAAAAATAAAAAGGTGTCAGATATGAACGATCTGGCGTTCTAGCAGCATTTTGAAGCATATTAGAAATTTCTATCTTAATGGGTGCCAAAGTTACACAAGACCTCTTAATAATATTTTTAATCGCTGTCTTGGTGACCGTAAGTCCAAAAATCAAAAAGGTGTCAGATATGAGCGATCTGACGTTCTAGCAGCATTTTGAAGCATATTAGAAATTTCTATCTTAATGGGTGCCAAAGTTACACAAGACCTCTTAATAATATTTTTAATCGCTATCTTGGTAACCGTAAGTCCAAAAATCAAAAAGGTGTCAGATATGTGCGATCTGGCGTTCTAGCAGCATTTTGAAACATATTAGAAATTTCTATCTTAATGGGTGCCAAAGTTGCACAAGACCTCTTAATAATATTTTTAATCGCTATCTTGGTGATCGTAAGTCCAAAAAATAAAAAGGTGTCAGATATGAGCGATCTGGCGTTCTAGCAGCATTTTGAAGCATATTAGAAATTTCTATCTTAATGGGTGCCAAAGTTACACAAGACCTCTTAATAATATTTTTAATCCCTATCTTGGTGACCGTAAGTCCAAAAAATAAAAAGGTGTCAGATATGAGCGATCTGGCGTTCTAGCAGCATTTTGAAGCATATTAGAAATTTCTATCTTAATGGGTGCCAAAGTTACACAAGACCTCTTAATAATGTTTTTAATCGCTATCTTGGTAACCGTAAGTCCAAAAAATAAAAAGGTGTCAGATATGAGCGATCTGGCGTTCTAGCAGCATTTTGAAGCATATCAGAAATTTCTATTTTAATGGGTGCCAAAGTTACACAAGACCTCTTAATAACATTTTTAATCGCTATCTTGGTGACCGTAAGTCCAAAAAATAAAAAGGTGTCAGATATGAGCGATCTGGCGTTCTAGCAGCATTTTGAAGCATATTAGAAATTTCTATCTTAATGGGTGCCAAAGTTACACAAGACCTCTTAATAATATTTTTAATCCCTATCTTGGTGACCGTAAGTCCAAAAAATAAAAAGGTGTCAGATATGAGCGATCTGGCGTTCTAGCAGCATTTTGAAGCATATCAGAAATTTCTATTTTAATGGGTGCCAAAGTTACACAAGACCTCTTAATAACATTTTTAATCGCTATCTTGGTGACCGTAAGTCCAAAAAATAAAAAGGTGTCAGATATGAGCGATCTGGCGTTCTAGCAGCATTTTGAAGCATATTAGAAATTTCTATCTTAATGGGTGCCAAAGTTACACAAGACCTCTTAATAATATTTTTAATCGCTGTCTTGGTGACCTTAAGTCCAAAAATCAAAAAGGTGTCAGATATGAGCGATCTGACGTTCTAGCAGCATTTTGAAGCAAATTAGAAATTTCTATCTTAATGGGTGCCAAAGTTACACAAGACCTCTTAATAATATTTTTAATCGCTATCTTGGTGATCGTAAGTCCAAAAAATAAAAAGGTGTCAGATATGAGCGATCTGGCGTTCTAGCAGCATTTTGAAGCATATTAGAAATTTCTATCTTAATGGGTGCCAAAGCTACACAAGACCTCTTAATAATATTTTTAATCGCTATCTTGGTGATCGTAAGTCCAAAAAATAAAAAGGTGTCATATATGAGCGATCTGGCGTTCTAGCAGCATTTTGAAGCATATTAGAAATTTCTATCTTAATGGGTGCCAAAGCTACACAAGACCTCTTAATAATATTTTTAATCCCTATCTTGGTGACCGTAAGTCCAAAAAATAAAAAGGTGTCAGATATGAGCGATCTGGCGTTCTAGCAGCATTTTGAAGTGTATTAGAAATTTCTATCTTAATGGGTGCCAAAGTTACACAAGACCTCTTAATAACATTTTTAATCGCTATCTTGGTGACCGTAAGTCCAAAAAATAAAAAGGTGTCAGATATGAGCGATCTGACGTTCTAGCAGCATTTTGAAGCATATTAGAAATTTCTATCTTAATGGGTGCCAAAGTTACACAAGACCTCTTAATAATATTTTTAATCGCTATCTTGGTAACCGTAAGTCCAAAAAATAAAAAGGTGTCAGATATGAGCGATCTGGCGTTCTAGCAGCATTTTGAAGCATATTAGAAATTTCTATCTTAATGGGTGCCAAAGTTACACAAGACCTCTTAATAATGTTTTTAATCGCTATCTTGGTAACCGTAAGTCCAAAAAATAAAAAGGTGTCAGATATGAGCGATCTGGCGTTCTAGCAGCATTTTGAAGCATATTAGAAATTTCTATCTTAATGGGTGCCAAAGTTACACAAGACCTCTTAATAATATTTTTAATCCCTATCTTGGTGACCGTAAGTCCAAAAAATAAAAAGGTGTCAGATATGAGCGATCTGGCGTTCTAGCAGCATTTTGAAGCATATTAGAAATTTCTATCTTAATGGGTCCCAAAGTTACACAAGACCTCTTAATAACATTTTTAATCGCTATCTTGGTGACCGTAAGTCCAAAAAATAAAAAGGTTTCAGATATGAGCAATCTGGTGTTCTAGCAGCATTTTGAAGCATATTAGAAATTTCTATCTTAATGGGTCCCAAAGTTACACAAGACCTCTTAATAACATTTTTAATCGCTATCTTGGTGACCGTAAGTCCAAAAAATAAAAAGGTGTCAGATATGAGCGATCTGGCGTTCTAGCAGCATTTTGAAGCATATTAGAAATTTCTATCTTAATGGGTGCCAAAGTTACACAAGACCTCTTAATAATATTTTTAATCCCTATCTTGGTGACCGTAAGTCCAAAAAATAAAAAGGTGTCAGATATGAGCGATCTGGCGTTCTAGCAGCATTTTGAAGCAAATTAGAAATTTCTATCTTAATGGGTGCCAAAGTTACACAAGACCTCTTAATAACATTTTTAATCGCTATCGTGGTAACCGTAAGTCCAAAAAATAAAAAGGTGTCAGATATGAACGATCTGGCGTTCTAGCAGCATTTTGAAGCATATTAGAAATTTCTATCTTAATGGGTGCCAAAGTTACACAAGACCTCTTAATGATATTTTTAATCGCTATCTTGGTGACCGTAAGTCCAAAAATCAAAAAGGCATCAGATATGAGGGATCTGACGTTCTAGCAGCATTTTGAAGCATATTAGAAATTTCTATCTTAATGGATGCCAAAGTTACACAAGACCTCTTAATAGTATTTTTAATCCCTATCTTTGTGACCGTAAGTCCAAAAAATAAAAAGGTGTCAGATATGAGCGACTTGGCGTTCTAGCAGCATTTTGAAGCATATTAGAAGTTTCTATTTTAATGGGTGCCAAAGTTACACAAGACCTCCTAATAATATATTTAATCGCTATCTTGGTAACCGTAAGTCCAAAAAATAAAAAGGTGTCAGATATGAGCGATCTGGCGTTCTAGCAGCATTTTGAAGCACATTAGAAATTTCTATTTTAATGGGTGCCAAAGTTACACAAGACCTCTTAATAACATTTTTAATCGCTATCTTGGTGACCGTATGTCCAAAAAATAAAAAGGTGTCAGATATGAGCGATCTGGCGTTCTAGCAGCATTTTGAAGCATATTAGAAATTTCTATCTTAATGGGTGCCAAAGTTACACAAGACCTCTTAATAATATTTTTAATCCCTATCTTGGTGACCGTAAGTCCAAAAAATAAAAAGGTGTCAGATATGAGCGATCTGGCGTTCTAGCAGCATTTTGAAGCATATTAGAAATTTTTATCTTAATGGGTGCCAAAGTTACACAAGACCTCTTAATAACATTTTTAATCGCTATCTTGGTGACCGTAAGTCCAAAAAATAAAAAGGTGTCAGATATGAGCGATCTGACGTTCTAGCAGCATTTTGAAGCATATTAGAAATTTCTATCTTAATGGGTGCCAAAGTTACATAAGACCTCTTAATAATATTTTTAATCGCTGTCTTGGTAACCGTAAGTCCAAAAAATAAAAAGGTGTCAGATATGAGCGATCTGGCGTTCTAGCAGCATTTTGAAGCATATTAGAAATTTCTATCTTAATGGGTGCCAAAGTTACACAAGACCTCTTAATAATATTTTTAATCGCTATCTTGGTAACCGTAAGTCCAAAAAATAAAAAGGTGTCAGATATGAGCGATCTGGCGTTCTAGCAGCATTTTGAAGCATATTAGAAATTTCTATTTTAATGGGTGCCAAAGTTACACAAGACCTCTTAATAACATTTTTAATCGCTATCTTGGTGACCGTAAGTCCAAAAAATAAAAAGGTGTCAGATATGAGCGATCTGGCGTTCTAGCAGCATTTTGAAGCATATTAGAAATTTCTATCTTAATGGGTGCCAAAGTTACACAAGACCTCTTAATAATATTTTTAATCCCTATCTTGGTGACCGTAAGTCCAAAAAATAAAAAGGTGTCAGATATGAGCGATCTGGCGTTCTAGCAGCATTTTGAAGCATATTAGAAATTTCTATCTTAATGGGTGCCAAAGTTACACAAGACCTCTTAATAATATTTTTAATCCCTATCTTGGTGACCGTAAGTCCAAAAAATAAAAAGGTGTCAGATATGAGCGATCTGGCGTTCTAGCAGCATTTTGAAGCATATTAGAAATTTCTATCTTAATGGGTCCCAAAGTTACACAAGACCTCTTAATAACATTTTTAATCGCTATCTTGGTGACCGTAAGTCCAAAAAATAAAAAGGTGTCAGATATGAGCAATCTGGTGTTCTAGCAGCATTTTGAAGCATATTAGAAATTTCTATCTTAATGGGTGCCAAAGTTACACAAGACCTCTTAATAATATTTTTAATCGCTATCTTGGTAACCGTAAGTCCAAAAAATAAAAAGGTGTCAGATATGAGCGATCTGGCGTTCTAGCAGCATTTTGAAGCATATTAGAAATTTCTATCTTAATGGGTGAGTAGTATAGATTAGCCGATTCTAGAACCTCCTCCTCGAACCTGCGTCCGAGGAGGAGGTTCTAGAATCGGCTAATTGTTGGAGGAGGAGGAGGAGGAGGAGGTTGTTGTATCTACTAATTTTTGGAGGAGGTTGTAGAATCGGCTAATTGTTGGAGGAGGAGGAGGAGGAGGAGGAGGAGGTTCTAGAATCGGCTAATTGTTACAAACCTACTAACCTTAAAAGTTGTAATGTGGGAGGAGTTTCCAATTAAGTTTTAATTATTTGCAACCTCCCCCCAAGTGACACCTTTAAATAGGGAAACCAGAGAATAAAATAATAACGCTCTGTTGACGTGTTAAGACATGTTCGTAGATGGTTACTCTTCGTCGTCTTCCGATAGAATGAAAAATAATCTTGTAATATTTACTAATATATACTAATTAAAATGATTATCCCATCCTACCTGATTTGGATGATATAATGTGAGAGGGTTTAAGCGACTAATTGAAAATCGTGTATATCGAACTTGCTTGCAAAAAGGTTTTAAATCGGCCGTAATTATTAAATAAGAGTAGGGTTTTTTATAAATTTATTCAGGTAGTAATACTGCCCAAGCAAGTTTATGTAAAAAAATATATGCAGATAAGAAGTGCTGTTTTGCTCGAAGAAAAGGAATGAGTCATATTTACCTGGCATCATTTGGGTTCATGATGTTCACAAAAAAACCTCCTGCATAAAACTCCTGCAAGAATTGGGAGGAGGTGGAAAGGTTTATAAACGGTGGTAAAGTATCACAGGGACGTAGTTATTCGTTGAGAAGTGAAAAAGGATAAAGTCCAAAATCTTGGTGTGTGATAATTGCGCAAAATGTTTCACCCGGTCCGATAACTTGAAGAGACATCAGCGACAATCATGCATTGGTAAAAGAATCAAACTTGAAGAAATATCTAAATAAAATATGGCAAAATGTGATGCGTGCGATAAGTACGTAAATAAGCAATGTTATTCTGCACATTTGCGCAGTAATGAGCATAAACGCAATGCGTTTGTAATAATTGACGATGGAGTTGAGAGAATCGCTGGGGCATTTGGCGATAAAATAGTAAGCTATAAAATAAACGAACCGGGAAATTTTGTGGATTTGAAGGAATATTCGGATAGAATTCGTGAAAAAATCTTAAATCTAATTCAAAGCGCTATCGATATTCATGGCAGCATTAAATTAAATCTAGAATGTTTTGGAATGTATTGTTTGCAATCCAAAGAAGATTGGGAAATAAAATCGTTTAATACAAAAAATAAAGTAGCATCTTTAGCGACAGATTTGTATAAAATTTATAATGACTTCATCGATGAAATATCATCAAAAATGTCGGAATTTCAAGAACGTGATTCAGGTAAGCGCTCTAAGGTGCAAGGTTTGAAGAATACTAATTAAAACAATTTGTATACAGGGTGGACACTATTACAAATACTGTATATGGAGGTTAATCTCAACAAATATAACCCCACAAGAGCTTCGAGCTACATGGATCTGCCGTACCATATAAAAGCTAAGCGTGCTGTAATAAATATCCAAAATGCTGATGATGCATGCTTTGCTTGGGCGTTAACATCAGCAGTGTGTGAACCGAACGGTTTACCACAGCGGACAACTTCGTATCCTCATTATGAAAATTGTGGCTTTGACTATTCAAATATAACATTTCCGGTTAAATTACGAGACATACCCGAGTTTGAGAAGCAGAACAAAGTTTCGATAAATGTCTATGGTTTAAATGAATATTTTAAAGACGGTGTTATGAATTATGATATAATCACCATGTACATATGTCGACAAAAGGAAGAAAGACATATAAATTTATTATTAATATCGGATGATCTTGGAAATAGCCATTACTGTTGGATAAAAAGTTTATCCAGATTACTGTCAGCACAAGCATCTAAAAATGGTCATGAAAAATTTATTTGCGAGGGATGTTTGATATTCTTTTCAACAGAGTGTCAACTTCAGCGACATCAAACGCACGATTGCGGCAAGGTAAGAGCAATTTTACCAACAACAAGTATTAAAATAAATAAATATGGAGAGCAAGAACAGGAGAATGTATTACAATTTGAAAATTTTGAAAAACAATTAAAAATACCATTTGTAGTATATGCAGACTTTGAATCGTTACAGAAACCAATCGTCTGTATCGAGAATACAGAAAAGAACAATGAGAATTCATACTCCGTAAAATGTTTTGAACACGAGCCGTATGCGTTTGCATACTATATTAAATGTTCTTATGATGATTCGTTATCGAAATTTGAAATATATCGAGGGCGTAATGCAGCACAAATTTTTATGAACAAGTTGGAGGAAGATGTTTTAAGTATATACAACAACTATTTAAGCAAGCCAAAAGAAATGTTACCATTAGAAAATCTAGAAAAATTAATACATCATATGGAAGATACGTGTCACATTTGTTCGAAAGAGATAAAAACTGGCAGCAAAGTATACGATCATGACCACCTCACCGGCTTATATCGAGGGCCTGCACATAGTGTGTGTAATATAAATTACCAATTACCAAACTTCATACCAATATTTTTTCATAATCTTTCAAATTACGATTGTCACTTGTTCGTAAAAGATATGGGGTTAAAAGAGGAAGATGTTGAAGTTATAGCACAAAGTAAAGAGAAATACATATCGTTTTCAAAAAAAATTGTCGTAGGAGATTATGTTGATAGCAAGGGAAAGCTAAGAAGAGTGTCGATGAAATTAAGATTTGTCGATTCATATAGATTTATGGCTTCATCGTTAGAAAAATTGGGATCATTTTTGGAAGATAATCAATGTGTCGAAATCAGAAAGCATTTTAAAAATAAAGAACAGTTTCGATTAGTGCGTCAAAAGGGAGTATTTCCATACTGTTTTGTAGACTCATTCGAAAAGCTAAACTTCAACTGTTTGCCAGATCAAAAAAGTTTTTATAATACATTATGCGATGAAGAAGTAACTGAAGAAAATTACTGTCGAGCACAAAAAGCGTGGAAAGTGTTTAATTGTCACACTTTAGGAGAATATAGTGACATATATCTAACGTCGGATGTTTTACTTTTGGCGGATATATTTGAGAATTTTCGAACCATATCGATTCAGAACTATGGTTTGGATCCGTGTCATTATTTCACATCACCGGGTTTCGGTTTTGATGCCTTACTACGCATGACTAGGGTAAAATTGGAATTGCTAACCGATATAGATATGTTGCATTTCTTTAAAAAGGGTATTCGCGGTGGTTTGAGTATGTGCAGCAAGAGAAGTGCTGAAGCAAATAACAAGTTTATGCCGGAATTTCTACCCAATAGAGAAACATCCTATATTTTATATCTTGACGCTACAAATTTGTATGGGCACGCGATGAGAAGAAAACTACCAACCGGAGGATTTCGATGGCTGTCAGATGAAGAGATCCGTAGGCTAGATATTGACAATATGAATGAAGATTCAGGAAAGGGTTACGTGTTTGAAGTTGATTTAGAGTATCCGGAAAACTTGCATGATGAACACAACGATTTACCATTTTGTCCTGAACGAATTGTACCTCCAGGCTCAAAAAATGCAAAGTTAATAGCAAATTTATATAATAAATCAAGGTACATCATTCATTACATGAACTTAAAGCAATGTGTACGGTTTGGTTTGAAGTTAATAAAGGTTCATAGGGCGTTAGAATTTAAACAATCAGAGTGGATGCGGAAATATATTGATTTCAATTCTGAAAAACGTGCGAAAGCGACAAATGAATTTGATAAAAACCATTACAAGTCGATGAATAACAACGTGTTCGGTAAAACAATGGAAAATGTAGAAAAGCGGGTAGATATAAGATTAGTTACACACTGGGAATGTCGCCATAGGAAACCGGGCGTAGAAGCTCTGATCGCTAAACCAAATTTCAAATCTTCAAAAGTATTCAATGATAATTTGGTAGCAATTCAGCTGAATCTCGCAGAAGTACGTTATAATAAACCGCTGTACGTAGGATTCTGCATATTAGAGCTTTCGAAAACGGTAATGTACGATTTCTTCTATGGTTATTTAAAAGAAAAGTATGGAAACGACGTATACCTCTTGTACACCGATACGGATTCGTTGATTCTAGAAATATTTACACCAAACGTATATGAGGATATAAAAGAAAATATTGATGTCTTTGACACGTCGAATTATCTGTTAGACAATATACACGGTATACCCCGCGGTGTACCGGTATTGGGAAGAATGAAGGATGAATATCCAAATAGGTGTATCACCTCATTTGTTGGAACAGGAGCCAAAGCTTATTGCATAACTTTGCTCGACGATAACGTAAAGAAGGCTAAAGGAGTGAAAAAGTATGTTATTGATAAACATTTGAGCGTAACCGATTACAAAGCTGTGGTCGAACGTGGTGGATTGATACGTAAGAAAATGTACGTATTTAAATCGGAATATCACACAATGTACACAGAATTAAAAAACAAAATCGCTTTATCATGTAGTGATGATAAACGGCACATATTACCGGATGGTTCTAGTACATTGGCTTGGGGGCATAAGTCATTGAATGATGCAACACAAAATATAGATAATTAAAAAATATAATATAAATAATCAATACAAAATAATACATATACTGTAATCTCAGATAGTAAATAAATTATTTAACGTGTATTAGTAATTGTTTTATTGTTTCTTAAATAACGTTACTTTTTGAGATCCAAGAATTATGAGACGGTCCCAAACCCAACCATTTAACAAGCACTTGTTGTCCTTTTCGTCTTATCACTTTTTCCACCAAGTAAACGTCTGGATGCTTAACGTTTTGTAATTCTTCTCTATAGAATCCGCCAGAAATAATTTCACCGGAAGCATCTTTGAGAAGGTATGTTGTGGGGTTAGTATTACGAACGGTATGTATAGTAAATACTTCGTTAGACCAATTTGGAGTGTAGTTTTTGGTGAAGGCGTGTCGATGCTTGCTTATTCGTACGTAATCACCGACTTTAAATCTTTTTCTAATAGGGTCGACCGTCTTTATGTAATTGTAAACAGATTTCAACAGAATTGAAGCATTTCTGCTGTTTACTTCGCTTGGTTTCATTCCTATCGTCCGGTGCTCTCGGTTGTTATAATCCTGAATTAATTTAGGTAGTATTTCCAACCAACGATAATTACCTTGCATACTAAATTCTTTCCACATCTTTTCCTTTAGTGTTCTATTGAAGCGTTCGACAATTGAACTCTTTAAATTAGAAAATGTGCTGTAATGATTAATACCATAGCGTGTCATAAGGTTCTTAAAGTTTGCGTTATAAAATTCTGTTCCGTTATCTGTCTGTAGGTTCTTCGATATATTGTTTCGCTTGTCTAACAGAATCGTTTCCATAGCCCGCGCAACTTCCTTACCCGTTTTGTTTTTTAGTGGTACAGCCCATCCGTACTTGGAAAATGCATTAATAACGGTTAATATATATTTAAAATTACCATTAGCTTTTGAATAAGGAATCATCTCTACCAAATCAGCTTGAAATAAGTCCCTTAAACCCTTTATAACAACACGCCTGCGTCTGTAGTTTTTCCGTACTGGCGCGTGCAACTCATTTACAAGGGATCTCTTGATATTACTCATTTTGTGGACAATTCAATGACTAATTCAACACTAAATGGATGCTTCAATAAAGTGGGCGTTACTGTAGGCTTGCATACTATTTTATTCCCGAAGGATAGATAATTTAAGTCATTTGGATCGAATTGCTTCCCATCAATTATGAGTTGTACGTTTCCCTCAAATCGGGAAGAAACAATTTCACCAACATAAAAATAGTTAACATACTGTTTAACGTATCCTAAATTTTGAATAATGAAATAATTATCAACCTTATCTGTAGTTCCATCTCCGCTAAATGTTAATATAATTGATGGTCGTAAATATCGACGCTTCTTCAAATGAGTAACAATGTTGTGACCATGTACATGCTTACCAAACTTATCGATTACCATACTGGACGAGTGCTTTCCGAACCGGTTTAAACTCATCTTTCCTACTTCATGGTCGCTGACGTTTTAAAATAGAAAGTATGAAGCATGTATATTTATGATTTAACGTATAATCTTTGCCTCTGCTAGTTCAGATATGATAGATGTAATTTCGTTGACATGTGCGGAATTACCTGCAGCTTGAGAAGCCATTAACAATCGCAATCTATTGACCAGCTCATTGGGATCGTCCCAGTACTCGTACTCGATAAGAGCGTGAGGAACAACTTGTTTCTGCAATGTACCACCCAAGGTTTTTTTCTTAGGATTCGGCCAGTACCTCGCCCAATGCACCCTGGGTTTGTCACCCTCCATGATAGGTTTGATAATATCTTGAAACTTTTGACTTTCATCCTCCGTGGTCAAACCTGCCTCTGGAATGTAATTCATGTAAGCTGCATTCGAACGTTGCAAGATATCTTTGTAATTGCGCACATCTTGAATTGTAAATCTGCCAGGATTGTTTTTAAATAATAAATCATATAATCCAGTGGTTCCCGCATATTTAAATTTTCCAACGAGAATATCCTTGTCGTCAAATTCAACAGGGCTAACACCTATGTAAAAGCCTTCCGGAGTCTGACGAACACCGTATACTTGATCATACTCATCTGCCACATCCTTAGCCAAACCAACAATATACCTTCTGGGTAAAGGATCAAACATATCCAATGCAGCTTGTACATCGGGACTTGCCAATTGTTCTTCCAATTCATCTTTAAATCGTTCCACTCGATCTTTTCCGTAGGTTATAAGGGCTGCAGTATCATCGCTGGAATCTGAATACTCTTCATCGATATCCTCACCCGGTTGACCTTCAAATATCTCTTCTTGTACCTGGAATGATGGTATAGTTGGAGTAGAAATTACTTTTTTCTTTTCAGGAGTAGAGGTGATTAATTTTCGGCGTGTAGGTTTCAATGGAATTTTAGGTTTTTGTGTAAAATGTTCATCCTCGTATTTGGATGCTATTTCAGAAATGTCGTCCGTGAAACGTTCCATTTTAGAGATCTTTTCGGCCTTCGGATACAGACGTGGTTTTGAATCGGATAACAAACCCACTGTTTCTATTTTTGCAGCAATATCTTTTAATGGTTTCGTAATCGGAGAGTACGCCGTTTCCGTCCGAATTCTTGATTCTGCTACGTCCTCTTTTAACGAGCGAATTTTGTCTCGCAAGGCTTCGCGAGCAGTGATAAGTTCCGCAGCAAGCGTCTTCTTCATAGTGGGATGTACTTCAACGTAATGAAGTAAGTACTGTTTAAATAGACACTTTTAAACTTCAATGAATTTGTCAAAACCATAGCGGTACCGACCGTTAGACAAACTACAGTCCAGGTCAATTACTAGGACACCATGTCTATTCTTCCAACAAGCATCGGCAATTCGCTTTAGATTATTAAATTCTATATCAGCCATTAGATGATCTTCGAACACGTGTTTTAAATTTGTTAGGTCCTGTTTAAACAACACCAACAAATTGCAGTTGTCACGAATTAACTGTTTAGGAATTGCGCTATAACTTTGACAAATCAAGAAACAATCAATATTCTTATGGCGACCATATGAAAAAAAATCCTTAATTACATTCTGACCAGTACAAGGAACATCGTCAAATATGACTACCGAATATTCTTTCACTTCTTCCGGAGTAATAAACGAATCTATATTAGAAAATTCATAGTAACCACAATCTTTTATAGGTTCTAACAGATGTCTCAAAAAATCATACTTATTTTGGTACAATGAATTAGAACATAAATATATGTTTAGGAAGCGCAGGCCATTACGAGCAAGTAAAACCGATAGCATGACATTCGTTTTACCGACACCAGACGGTCCCACAATTATACCTCGCTTACACTTTCCGCCGAACAAGTCACTATGTCTCACAAACTATTCTTCGGCTGCACCTTTACTAAAATTAATTATTGGTAGAGTTAGCGGTTGCGATGAACACTTTACCTTCTCGACAATCATTACTCACGACCTACCGCATTCAAAAGTTAACAGGGTAATACTGAACTAAAAAACATAACTCAACATATAAGTAATAATAATATAATATGATATAAAATAATAATAATAATAATAATATAATAATAATATAAAAATAATAATTAGCCACCTAGGGGTGGCTAATCCCACACCTCCTCGGGTTCGTCAGGGGGTGCAACCGGCTCCGTCGGTGTAGGCGAGTGGTTGGGAGATGCATCCGGCCAAGGGTCAGGCGGTTCTGTATTGCACGGTGGCAGTTCCCGGTATACATTTACCGCCTCTATATTTACCGTCGTCGCTTTTATTGTCGACGACTCCTTGACCGCTTCTTTGAGCATCTCCATCTCCGCTCTTAAATGATTTAACTGAAAATTTTAAATTAGTAAAACATGTATATAAATATGAATAACTAACGTACTACATCTTTCATCCCTCTTATTTGGGCATCCATCACGGCCGCCCTCCTTTCGAATATTAACAGTTTGGCCAAGGTGCGAGGGCTAATAGTGGTCATTCTGTTAAAAGATAATGTATTAGCTATAAAGAAAATAATTTTAATAGGTTACTGTAGAAGAGAAAGAATTTGTTTGTCCTTCGCAATCTCTGCAGTCAAATCCTCAATGGTTTCGTTAAGAGAAATTTTTAGAGGATCATCATCAACCATAAAAGACGTCATCCCTTCTTTAAGCCGCAATAAATACACTAAAGAATGATTTAACTCAGTAACCTTTTGTTGAAGGTTATTGCTATAATTTCTGTGTAATAATTTGACATCTTCCAAAAGCAAGCTTTTAGTTTTTTCCAATGTAGAACTTATTGCAGTTGAAAAAAGGTTGCCTAATACTTCTGAATGTACAGCAGAAGATGGAATGTTAGAGGTAGGAGGTAGAGTACTTGTAATCATTGTGGTCTGCACTTTTGGCACATTACCGATCTTCGAAGAAGAAGAAGAAGAAGCAGAAGAAGGAGAAGTATGGCTAGCGACAACCAAGGAATCTTTCTTGTTTAAAGGAACTTGAAGAGAGGACAGGTCAGAAGTCCTTACTGCGCAGAATTGTGATACCGCCATTGCATTAAGAGAGTCGTCAGAAATGTGCTCGTTAATGCTGGAGACGACTTTTCCAGCGTCAATTATAGACGCTTCCGTCGGTTCCTCATCAGAAGCACGCTTACGTTGTATTGATCTTGAACGAGCACGTTCCCGTCGTTGCTCTCTATATGTATCCTTCGGTAACCACAATCCTACACCCTTCTTCCAATGCTCACGTTTCCTTGAATTCTGACGAAGTGACAGACTTTTCACTCCACCGGTATTCGAGGAAGCCGTGCCGCTCGGAACTGGTAAGGGCGTCTGTGCTTCATCTGTAGGTTGGACGACGCAGGAATCTCTAGCCTTCTCAGCAGAGGTTATGTCCAACATCTCAACGTTGAAATTATTTAAAATTTCAACCTCTTGGCTGTTAGAAAATCCCGGTTCTGTCAAATTAATTTGACTGAAACCATCTTGAGACATCTTAATGAAAAGAATTTATTAGTTTAAATGAAAATAAACAAGAGAAAAAATTAATCTCTACTTACTTTGGCGATAGATGTGAAAAAGTTGAAAAAAAACTTGTAGCTGTAAAACGATATAAAAAATTAACTTTTGTTTGCTGATGCTCGGGATCGAACCCGAACAATTTTGCTAAAAGCCAAGCGTCCTATACGCTAGGCTATTGAAGGGCACGAGATAAAGTGCTTAATTACTTTACTTACATTGACGAGGGATGTAACGGTTATAGTGGTAGCCGTGAAGCAGCTGCAAAAAAAAAATATATGGAATATAATAATAATTTCTTGGCAGCGCTCCGAATCGAACCCGAGCCATCTGGTCGAGAGCCTGACGTACTGTACTGTTAGGCTATCGAAGGAATCGGCTTGAGGTGTTTAAGATTACTTATAGTTTACGAACGCTCAAATTATTCTACTTACATTGACGATAGGCGATGGAATTGTAACCGTGACGCAGCTGTAAAAAATATAGAAAATAATAAAAATTTCTGCCAGCGCTTGGGAACGAACCCGAAGCATCTGGTCGAGAGCCTAACGCACTGCACTGTTAGGCTATCGAAGAAATTGGCTTAAGGTATTTAAAATTTAGTAACATTTTCACCAACGCTCGGGATCGAACGTTTTAGAAAGTAAAAGTATAGTAAATTGTACTTACCAAAAGGTGGCGCTGTTAGTGAACAGTGGACACTAGAAACTGGACACTAGAAAGTGGGAACTAGAAACTTGACACTACAAAGTGAACAATAGAAACACTAGAACAGTAGAAACACTAGAACAGTAGAAAACTGTGAGGAATTGTTGTTCATTCTTCCTTTTTATACAAAAAAAGTAGGTTAGTAGATGTGGTAGGAGGCGGAGTAGGGGCGGAGTAAGGGGCGTGGTGGGGAAAGGGGGCGGAGTTAGAGTGGGGGAACTTTTTTCCTGGTGCTTTTTTGGCCGGCACCGGGGGGGGGAAACTAAGCACCCCCACCCCAAAACCCCACTCCCATCCCTACTCTTCCCTTTCCTCTTTCGGGAGGAGTTTAAGGAGGAGCTCCTTTTAAAAGAACTCCTCCCCTTTTCTTTACCATTTTTCCTTCCCTTTTTTCCTTTCTTTTCTTCCCTTTCTTTTCTTCCCTTTTTTTCCTTTTTTCTTCCCTTTTTTCCTTCTTTCTTTCTTCTTTCCTGCTTTTCTTCTACAAACCCAACCCAACCCAACCCCCCCCCCAACCCCTTTCATTATTCACCCTTTTGTACTAATAAAGACGCAACATTTTTTCGTTATACAAGAGAACCTTTATTTCGTTAAACAATTTACATATAATACATATACAAATTACACATTACAAAAACCACAATTTCCTCGGGTTGGTGGTGGTCCGTCAATATGCGTATCCATATGATCCATATTGTAATGCTTGAAACAAGGTAGCTTACATTGCAGTCGTTCTTCATTTCTGTATTTCGAAGGTAATTTGAACCAAACAGCTGCAAGGTCCAATGGTTTCACTTTATCCAAATAATACTCCATTGGTAAATAACAAAGTTCGTAATTTTTTATATTCACAAACGATAAATCCCTTTCATATCTTTGCATAATGTCCCACACTTTATTTATTATGAAAGTTGAAAGCCCCAACCGCGTAACTAAACGCCAAATACGTTCCATCTCGAACTGTACGCTGTTCTACGTTTCTCAGTTCATTTATACCCTCAAATTTCTGAAGATGTATGAAAACAAGTAAAAAACGTTTGACAGAGAGCACATGCTTGGTGTCTTTTTATGGAAGGGGCACATTGGCAAGCCAACCTCTAATTTACATTCGTGTTCGGGCAATTCTTTGACTGGTATCGTTACAATTCTTTTTAAAAAACATGCTTTTTCATGCCCTTTTACGTAAACTACTTTTGCTGATCGACACAGATAATAAACGATGTCATCGAAACTGGATACCGGGACAAAGCCGACATTCCAATCGATGCAGTGATGATAATTCATTAACCAGTTGGCCGTATTGCGAAATTTGGTAGGTAAAGATGAAAAACTTCGAATTGGTTGGAATATGTAATGACTTACACGGTTCTTATTATCATAGGAGGCCAATTCCTTAGGAATAAATTCTTCATCATTAACCATAAAACCTTGAATATCAATTATAATAAAATCGTTTTCGCAAAGCATGCTCAACCCACTTTTAGACAGGCGTTTTCTTCGACGTTTAGACAAACACTAATTGATTATGGTTAACAAACGTTACTATATCAGTTGCTTGACAATTTTCGTCAGAGGTGAATATGTGAATGCTCTGTCATGTAATATTAACGCGTAGGCCGTAGTGCCCGCCGGAATCGCAGCTTTTGTTGAATACTCAATTTTTATTTCTACACCACTTTTATGTACTGCTTCCTGTTGGTACGTACAATCGATTCCAATTAACGGAGCATACGTTTTAAATTCTTCGGGAGAAAACAAAGGCTCGCTTTCTTGATAGTAGTACGCTTGCTGGAATCTTGAATACATATCATATAACACTGCATAATGATTATTATCAAAATCTACATTCAAATTATCATACGGGAAACGTTCGCCGTTCAGAAATACAGTTAAATTTGTTAAATTGATGTTATCAAACAGAGACAAATTTCCTGTAAAAGCACCCTTACGATTAATTTGAAATCCAATAATTATAAACCTCGGAGTTTCTAATTGTGGTGCTGTTTTTACTGCCCACGTTTGCTTCGTAGTCTGTGGTAATTGAGGATATTCGTGTATTTCCCAAGAGCGAAAAGGAACGTGAATATCCAAATTTCTTTCAGAAATTTTAGTTAATGTCAACTGCTCCCTTAGGCCAACGACCACGTGTGGGACTCTCCATACAATCTTAGTAATAATCAACTTCAATTTTTCATCGACCGGAGCTGTTGCAGGTTGGAAAATAACGTCGGTATCATCGTGTCCACGAATTAATACGAGCTCCTGTCGGACGTTCATCATAATTTTTCTAAAATCTTCAGCAAATCCCAACAATGTTTTCAATGGAACGCTTATACCGAAATTACCATTCTTATCTAATGCTTTCGAAATACCGACTTGATCATTCTCACCCGGTGTGATGTGCCAGCCGGCGTTCTCTAATTTTATAACCTCATTCCGGGTACATGAAAGGTAACCCTTCATACAAGATGTTATACCGACATTTCGTACGCTATCCACTAATATTCCATTTATAAGATACCTAATGTCGCTAAACATAAATGCAACAGCATTGCTAACCAATTGAGCTGTTGCACTAGCATTTTTTGTTACACTACCATCCGCAGCGATTTTACGAACGCTGCCTTCGACGTATAAATAACTCTCGCTCGGTAAAGTGTAATTATCTATTTCTGGAATTGAAATTCTTATTTCATCGTTGTTATCGTATGTCGTCGAACCAAATGGTTGATGAGAATGTAGTTCGTAACTCACAATTGATTGATCAGATTTTATTTTATCAGTCACTTTTAATATATCCATTACAATAAAACTTCGTATCCTAGTTGACTTAAATATCTTCGATTGCTAGGTGTTAATCGACTAATGGACTGTTCTCTACTAACGTTGCGCTCTCCTACAATACGCGCTTTATAGTTTCGACCATTGTACGTTTTCCCGTTTCTATCTCTTCTTGCCCACCTTTTCCTTTTACTTTGATATACTACAGACATAGTCTTTTCAATTTATGGATTTCAAGTGAACTCTCACGGTTAATTCCTCTTCTCTGAAATCAACCAATTTTCCGTCCTGGTCTAGTATGCGTACTGTTACACTACTAATCACGTTCGTTGAAACCGGCAAATAAATAGGCTGCTGTGGCGACTCAATTATTTTAAAACCTGCCGGAACGTTTGGGAAGAAGTGGTATAAAACGTGAACGGGAACTCCGTTGTTGTACGAACCTGTCACCAAGTTACAATAAATTTGTAAAGCGTTTGTTTTGTTTATGTTTACTACGTAATCCGAATACCGTTCCGTATGTTTAGGCACTATTCCAGGCTTAAAGCCCAGTAGGGATCCTATTGAGTTATCGCACGCAAAATTAATTCTTCTAGTACTTTTTATACGAACGTGTTGAGTATTATTATTTCCCGTAATGTCTATAAAGACTCCTTTAGCGTGTCTCCTCAGTAACTGTTCATTCACAACTCCGGCAATATCATCAATATCGTACGTTCCAACCGGTATTTCTATATTGTTTTTAAAATTACCTGTCTTATCTTCGTATTGTAAAATATTGTTACTTTTATCTACGTTTGCCAAACTATTGAACGTTTCGAAATTTAAGAGAGCCAACTCGTACCTTCCTGATTCATTCAAATATATTGGAGGGTTAAAATTACAAGATAACTCCGAAGATTTTCCAGACAATGTAAATGTGTAACTTGTATGTCCTGCTTCTTGCTCCATTATGTTTCTAACTGAACATGTTTTTTACCTACTACATGTTTTATTCATTAGGAATTTCAAACATAATTCGCCACAATTTTTCTCTGAACCTCTTTGATATTGACGATAGTTATATTTTATCACATTACCCCTACCATCTGATAACAAATACCGTTCAACTTCTAATGGTGGTCTTAAATCACCGTAACTATCAAAATACTGTATGTCTTTACCATCCTTCTTATATGCAATCCAGTGTGTACCTCGCCCATTCGAATTGTCAAGATTAACTATACCTCTTTCTACTTTTTCACGTGCTTCGGAAGATCGTCTTTCATAAAAACACCGCGAAAATTTGGAATTTTCAGTATTTTTACGAACCTTTCCAATTCTTCGTTATTTAACGCATGACGAGGTATCTGAATTAGTTTTTTGAATTATTTGTAATACCACAACCTTTCTTATACGGTTTAATATAGAATCCTCTCCCTGCAACGCTAGCCTCTTTTCTATCGACAAATAAACCACATCCTTTCTTATATGGCTTTATATAAAACCCGCTGCCTACAGGTTTAGCTTCCAACGCCCTGTTGTGTCTCTGATCTTCTTCCAAACGTTCCTTAGCCAACTTTGCGTCAGTGACAGTTTTCGCAATGGCAGCCGCCCCGCCACCGAGACTACCTAGAGCTCCCAAAGCGGCAAATAAAGGTACTAATGGTAGAAAACCTCCCGTTTTCGGGATTCGAATTATCCTGCCCCTAGGCTCAGCAATTTTTCGTCGTTTACTTTTTAATGTTCCGTATGCAGCTTTCACATTCGCTAATAGATTTTTAGTACCGGTTTTCGCAACTGCATTACGAGCAACCTTGAGCGCTTCTGAAAAAGATAAAGCTCCTCCACGCTTTGAGCGCTTCAATTTTCGATCTTTCTTCTTCACCGATCTTTTTCCAACACCCATGCCTATTGCTACTTTGGCTTTCATTAATGCTGCTACTGCAGATGATGCCGCCTTTTCACCAAAACTAGAGTCCTTACTGAATATTCGTTCCTTCGCCGCTTTATATAATTCCTTATCTGCACCGTGTCTGAATTTTAAATCAGAACTGTGTGTATACGCGATGTCGTGTTTTTTACACGCTTCGTCCAATGGATTCACACCGTGATCTCCTCTTTTTAATCTTTTTTCCAATTTCGTACCCGGCCCACAGAAATTATATCCAGGCAAGTGTAGTTCTATCGGAAGTTTATCAATCAATTTATTGAAAAAACCGTGACCAATTCGTTTACCCCTCAAACGCCTACTGCGACGCTTCGATAGTGTCGATGTCATTTTATATTTTTTTCACGCGCGGTCCTTCTTTCTCTACACAATTATAAACAGCAAATGAATCACCGCTTTACTATCATATGCTTTATATTCTTTATTAAGGAGCATATTATACATATAGCTACTAATTTATAATACTGAAACGCTCTCGATACATCTTCAATCTATGTTCTACACTTAAATATTTTGCTAACAACTCATTTACGATTCTTATTCTACCCTTAAATCTAATTTCATCCAACATTCTTTCTTCCCAATCACCTTTCCTCGCTTTTCGGTAAGCGAACGACCATTGACACATTCTATACACTTGATTTTTAGATTCGCAAATTGTTACTTGTTTAACCATATTAAATTCACTTATTCTACAAAAACTTTTAACTTATAGCTTTCTAATATTAATACATATTTATAATGAAATATTTTTAACACATTCTCAATAAAGTATACAAGTCTATATCCAACAATATCTTGTCCATACCATACACTAGCAACTCTTGAGCTATGCACGACTGCTCACTTGGTCCAGTATTACAAGCTGCCCATACATTCGATTTTATGTCACCTTGCATTCCACTCACAACCTCAATCATATTATCATAATACGTATGGTATTCAAGACTTTTCAATGCGTCTAGCCTCACCGAAACTAATTCGGTTAATTTCCACAATTCATGCAACGAGTCATAAGCTAGGTAAAATACTTCTGAACCCCTATCCATTTTGAATACTTTTCTCGTATTCTCTATCCACATACTGCTGCAAGACACTCCACTTATAAGGAACTTTGCTGGAGTAGATAAATCACCGACAAAACTGTTTAAAATCAATTGTTTGCTGTTTACTATGTTCTTCCATTCAGGTTCAGATAAACTCAAGCATTGTCCTTTTCCCATTAACCGTATCACGGGTTCAAAATGCTGATTCGCGCACAGTCCAACAGATATCCATTTGGTTCTACTTTTGTTTAAATAATAGGTGCTTTCCGAGAACAGCGGTCCTTGGTTACCTTTCTGGTTTATCGCAGATTCATTGGATACAGTACTACTTATTACAGATGGCTGACCAATATTTTCGATAATCTGTTGACTGCTGGGATACACAAACTCTCCCAATTCTGTTGCCAATACATTGGTTGTTTCCGATACTACATTTTGCTTTGCATTTCCAGACGATATATTTGGCAATGATGAGCAACCTTCATTTTTTGTGGTCACAAGTGACTTCTTGTTTTCTCCCCTCCCCAACACATTTGGCGCAGGTCTCTTGTTTGAGCATTTGGAGTTCGGTTTGGATGCCACTATATTTAAAAATCTTTTACGTTAATACATTATCTACATACTATTCAATTTTAATTACTTACTTGTATATTAATTACACTAAACGTGCACTCGTTGTGAATCTCACCACTGTATGAATCACTATCGCCAGACATTTTGTATTTATAGCTGAAGTAATAGAGTGGGGGGAATCTTTTTCACACAAGAATTGTGGGAACACATTTTCATTGATATTAATTAATATTACAACATTATTTACATTCTATCAGAAGACGTCGATGGGTGACCATATCGAACACGTTGGCATATAGAACGTTATCATAATTTATTCTCTGGTTTCTTACTTGGAGGAATCACTTGGGAGGAGGTTGGACATTAATTGAAACCTCATTAATTGGAAACTCCTCCAATATTGCAACCTTTAAGAGGAGTAGGTTTATACCAGTTAACCGAATCTGGAAACTTCTCCTCCTCCTCCAACAATTAGCCGATTCTAGAACCTCCTCCTCGGACGCAGGTTCGAGGAGGAGGTTCTAGAATCGGCTAATCTATACTACTTGGGTGCCAAAGTTACACAAGACCTCTTAATAACATTTTTAATCGCTATCTTGGTAACTGTATGTCCAAGAAATAAAAAGGTGTCAGATATGAGCGATCTGGCGTTCTAGCAGCATTTTGAAGCATATTAGAAATTTCTATCTTAATGGGTGCCAAAGTTACACAAGACCTCTTAATAATATTTTTAATCGCTATCTTGGTAACCGTAAGTCCAAAAATCAAAAAGGTGTCAGATATGTGCGATGGCGTTCTAGCAGCATTTTGAAACATATTAGAAATTTCTATCTTAATGGGTGCCAAAGTTACACAAGACCTCTTAATAATATTTTTAATCGCTATCTTGGTAACCGTAAGTCCAAAAAATAAAAAGGTGTCAGATATGAACGATCTGGCGTTCTAGCACCATTTTGAGGCATATTAGAAATTTCTATCTTAATGGGTTCCAAAGTTACACAAGACCTCTTAATAATATTTTTAATCGCTATCTTGGTAACCGTAAGTCCAAAAAATAAAAAGGTGTCAGATATGAACGATATGGCGTTCTAGCAGCATTTTGAAGCATATTAGAAATTTCTATCTTAATGGGTGCCAAAGTTACACAAGACCTCTTAATAACATTTTTAATCGCTATCGTGGTAACCGTAAGTCCAAAAAATAAAAAGGTGTCAGATATGAACGATCTGGCGTTCTAGCAGCATTTTAAAGCATATTAGAAATTTCTATCTTAATGGGTGCCAAAGTTACACAAGACCTCTTAATGATATTTTTAATCGCTATCTTGGTGACCGTAAGTCCAAAAATCAAAAAGGTATCAGATATGAGCGATCTGACGTTCTAGCAGCATTTTGAAGCATATTAGAAATTTCTATCCTAATGGATGCCAAAGTTACACAAGACCTCTTAATAACATTTTTAATCGCTATCTTGGTAACCGTAAGTCCAAAAAATAAAAAGGTGTCAGATATGAACTATCTGGCGTTCTAGCAGCATTTTGAAGCATATTAGAAATTTCTATCTTAATGGGTGATAATGTTACACAAGACCTCTTAATAATATTTTTAATCGCTATCTTGGTGACCGTAAGTCCAAAAATCAAAAAGGTGTCAGATATGAGCGATCTGACTTTCTAGCAGCATTTTGAAGCATATTAGAAATTTCTATCTTAATATGTGCCAAAGTTACACAAGACCTCTTAATAGTATTTTTAATCCCTATCTTTGTGACCGTAAGTCCAAAAAATAAAAAGGTGTCAGATATGAGCGATCTGGCGTTCTAGCAGCATTTTGAAGCATATAAGAAATTTCAATCTTAATGGGTGCCAAAGTTACACAAGACCTCTTAATAATATTTTTAATCGCTATTTTGGTAACCGTAAGACCAAAAAATAAAAAGATGTCAGATATGAGCGATCTGGCGTTCTAGCAGCATCTTGAAGCATATTAGAAATTTCTATCTTAATGGGTGCCAAAGTTACACATGACCTCTTAATAATATTTTTAATCGCTATCTTGGTAACCGTAAGTCCAAAAATCAAAAAGGTGTCAGATATGTGCGATCTGGCGTTCTAGCAGCATTTTGAAACATATTAGAAATTTCTATCTTAATGGGTGCCAAAGTTACAGAAGACCTCTTAATAATATTTTTAATCGCTATCTTGGTGACCGTAAGTCCAAAAAATAAAAAGGTGTCAGATATGAGCGATCTGGCGTTCTAGCAGCATTTTGAAGCATATTAGAAATTTCTATCTTAATGGGTGCCAAAGTTACACAAGACCCCTTAATAATATTTTTAATCGCTATCTTGGTGACCGTAAGTCCAAAAATCAAAGAGGTGTCAGATATGAGCGATCTGGCGTTCTAGCAGCATTTTGAAGCATATTAGAAATTTCTATCTTAATGGGTGCCAAAGTTACACAAGACCTCTTAATAATATTTTTAATCGCTATCTTGGTAACCGTAAGTCCAAAAAATAAAAAGGTGTCAGACATGAGCGATCTGGCGTTCTAGCAGCATTTTGAAGCATATTAGAAATTTCTATCTTAATGGGTGCCAAAGTTACACAAGACCTCTTAATAATATTTTTAATCGCTATCTTGGTGACCGTAAGTCCAAAAATCAAAAAGGTGTCAGATATGAGCGATCTGGCGTTCTAGCAGCATTTTGAAGCATATTAGAAATTTCTATCTTAATGGGTGCCAAAGTTACACAAGACCTCTTAATAATATTTTTAATCGCTATCTTGGTAACCGTAAGTCCAAAAAATAAAAAGGTGTCAGATATGAACTATCTGGCGTTCTAGCAGCATTTTGAAGCATATTAGAAATTTCTATCTTAATGGGTGCCAAAGTTACACAAGACCTCTTAATAATATTTTTAATCGCTATCTTGGTGACCGTAAGTCCAAAAATCAAAAAGGTGTCAGATATGAGCGATCTGGCGTTCTAGCAGCATTTTGAAGCATATTAGAAATTTCTATCTTAATGGGTGCCAAAGTTACACAAGACCTCTTAATAATATTTTTAATCGCTATCTTGGTGACCGTAAGTCCAAAAAATAAAAAGGTGTTAGATGTGAGCGATCTGGCGTTCTAGCAGCATTTTGAAGCATATTAGAAATTTCTATCTTAATGGGTGCCAAAGTTACACAAGACCTCTTAATAATATTTTTAATCGCTATCTTGGTGACCGTAAGTCCAACAAATAAAAAGGTGTCAGATATGAGCGATTTGGCGTTCTAGCAGCATTTTGAAGCATATTAGAAATTTCTATCTCAATGGGTGCCAAAGTTACACAAGACCTCTTAATAATATTTGTAACGCTATCTTGGTAACCGTAAGTCCAAAAATCAAAAAGGTGTCAGATATGTGCGTTCTGGCGTTCTAGCAGCATTTTGAAACATATTAGAAATTTCTATCTTAATGGGTGAAAAAGTTACACAAGACCTCTTAATAATATTTTTAATCGCTATCTTGGTAACCGTAAGTCCAAAAAATAAAAAGGTGTCAGATATGAACGATCTGGCGTTCTAGCAGCATTTTGAGGCATATTAGAAATTTCTATCTTAATGGGTGCCATAATTACACAAGACCTCTTAATAATATTTTTAATCGCTATCTTGGTAACCGTAAGTCCAAAAAATAAAAAGGTGTCAGATATGAACGATCTGGCGTTCTAGCAGCATTTTGAAGCATATTAGAAATTTCTATCTTAATGGGTGCCAAAGTTACTCAAGACCTCTTAATAGTATTTTTAATCCCTATCTTGGTGACCGTAAGTCCAAGAAATAAAAAGGTGTCAGATATGAGCGATCTGGCGTTCTAGCACCATTTTGAAGCATATTAGAAATTTCTATCTTAATGGGTGCCAAAGTTACACAAGACCTCTTAATAATATTTTTAATCGCTATCTTGGTGACCGTAAGTCCAAAAAATAAAAAGGTGTCAGATATGAGCGATCTGGCGTTCTAGCAGCATTTTGAAGCATATTAGAAATTTCTATCTTAATGGGTGCCAAAGTTACACAAGACCTCTTAATAATATTTTTAATCGCTATCTTGGTGACCGTAAGTCCAACAAATAAAAAGGTGTCAGATATGAGCGATTTGGCGTTCTAGCAGCATTTTGAAGCATATTAGAAATTTCTATCTCAATGGGTGCCAAAGTTACACAAGACCTCTTAATAATATTTTTAATCGCTATCTTGGTAACCGTAAGTCCAAAAATCAAAAAGGTGTCAGATATGTGCGTTCTGGCGTTCTAGCAGCATTTTGAAACATATTAGAAATTTCTATCTTAATTGGTGAAAAAGTTACACAAGACCTCTTAATAATATTTTTAATCGCTATCTTGGTAACCGTAAGTCCAAAAAATAAAAAGGTGTCAGATATGAACGATCTGGCGTTCTAGCAGCATTTTGAGGCATATTAGAAATTTCTATCTTAATGGGTGCCAAAGTTACACAAGACCTCTTAATAATATTTTTAATCGCTATCTTGGTAACCGTAAGTCCAAAAAATAAAAAGGTGTCAGACATGAGCGATCTGGCGTTCTAGCAGCATTTTGAAGCATATTAGAAATTTCTATCTTAATGGGTGCCAAAGTTACACAAGACCTCTTAATAATATTTTTAATCGCTATCTTGGTGACCGTAAGTCCAAAAATCAAAAAGGTGTCAGATATGAGCGATCTGGCGTTCTAGCAGCATTTTGAAGCATATTAGAAATTTCTATCTTAATGGGTGAAAAAGTTACACAAGACCTCTTAATAATATTTTTAATCGCTATCTTGGTAACCGTAAGTCCAAAAAATAAAAAGGTGTCAGATATGAACTATCTGACGTTCTAGCAGCATTTTGAAGCATATTAGAAATTTCTATCTTAATGGGTGCCAAAGTTACACAAGACCTCTTAATAATATTTTTAATCGCTATCTTGGTGACCGTAAGTCCAAAAATCAAAAAGGTGTCAGATATGAGCGATCTGGCGTTCTAGCAGCATTTTGAAGCATATTAGAAATTTCTATCTTAATGGGTGCCAAAGTTACACAAGACCTCTTAATAATATTTTTAATCGCTATCTTGGTGACCGTAAGTCCAAAAAATAAAAAGGTGTCAGATATGAGCGATCTGGCGTTCTAGCAGCATTTTGAAGCATATTAGAAATTTCTATCTTAATGGGTGCCAAAGTTACACAAGACCTCTTAATAATATTTTTAATCGCTATCTTGGTGACCGTAAGTCCAAAAAATAAAAAGGTGTTAGATGTGAGCGATCTGGCGTTCTAGCAGCATTTTGAAGCATATTAGAAATTTCTATCTTAATGGGTGCCAAAGTTACACAAGACCTCTTAATAATATTTTTAATCGCTATCTTGGTGACCGTAAGTCCAACAAATAAAAAGGTGTCAGATATGAGCGATTTGGCGTTCTAGCAGCATTTTGAAGCATATTAGAAATTTCTATCTCAATGGGTGCCAAAGTTACACAAGACCTCTTAATAATATTTGTAACGCTATCTTGGTAACCGTAAGTCCAAAAATCAAAAAGGTGTCAGATATGTGCGTTCTGGCGTTCTAGCAGCATTTTGAAACATATTAGAAATTTCTATCTTAATGGGTGAAAAAGTTACACAAGACCTCTTAATAATATTTTTAATCGCTATCTTGGTAACCGTAAGTCCAAAAAATAAAAAGGTGTCAGATATGAACGATCTGGCGTTCTAGCAGCATTTTGAGGCATATTAGAAATTTCTATCTTAATGGGTGCCATAATTACACAAGACCTCTTAATAATATTTTTAATCGCTATCTTGGTAACCGTAAGTCCAAAAAATAAAAAGGTGTCAGATATGAACGATCTGGCGTTCTAGCAGCATTTTGAAGCATATTAGAAATTTCTATCTTAATGGGTGCCAAAGTTACTCAAGACCTCTTAATAGTATTTTTAATCCCTATCTTGGTGACCGTAAGTCCAAGAAATAAAAAGGTGTCAGATATGAGCGATCTGGCGTTCTAGCACCATTTTGAAGCATATTAGAAATTTCTATCTTAATGGGTGCCAAAGTTACACAAGACCTCTTAATAATATTTTTAATCGCTATCTTGGTGACCGTAAGTCCAAAAAATAAAAAGGTGTCAGATATGAACGATCTGGCGTTCTAGCAGCATTTTGAAGCATATTAGAAATTTCTATCTTAATGGGTGCCAAAGTTACTCAAGACCTCTTAATAGTATTTTTAATCCCTATCTTGGTGACCGTAAGTCCAAGAAATAAAAAGGTGTCAGATATGAGCGATCTGGCGTTCTAGCACCATTTTGAAGCATATTAGAAATTTCTATCTTAATGGGTGCCAAAGTTACACAAGACCTCTTAATAATATTTTTAATCGCTATCTTGGTGACCGTAAGTCCAACAAATAAAAAGGTGTCAGATATGAGCGATTTGGCGTTCTAGCAGCATTTTGAAGCATATTAGAAATTTCTATCTCAATGGGTGCCAAAGTTACACAAGACCTCTTAATAATATTTTTAATCGCTATCTTGGTAACCGTAAGTCCAAAAATCAAAAAGGTGTCAGATATGTGCGTTCTGGCGTTCTAGCAGCATTTTGAAACATATTAGAAATTTCTATCTTAATTGGTGAAAAAGTTACACAAGACCTCTTAATAATATTTTTAATCGCTATCTTGGTAACCGTAAGTCCAAAAAATAAAAAGGTGTCAGATATGAACGATCTGGCGTTCTAGCAGCATTTTGAGGCATATTAGAAATTTCTATCTTAATGGGTGCCAAAGTTACACAAGACCTCTTAATAATATTTTTAATCGCTATCTTGGTAACCGTAAGTCCAAAAAATAAAAAGGTGTCAGACATGAGCGATCTGGCGTTCTAGCAGCATTTTGAAGCATATTAGAAATTTCTATCTTAATGGGTGCCAAAGTTACACAAGACCTCTTAATAATATTTTTAATCGCTATCTTGGTGACCGTAAGTCCAAAAATCAAAAAGGTGTCAGATATGAGCGATCTGGCGTTCTAGCAGCATTTTGAAGCATATTAGAAATTTCTATCTTAATGGGTGAAAAAGTTACACAAGACCTCTTAATAATATTTTTAATCGCTATCTTGGTAACCGTAAGTCCAAAAAATAAAAAGGTGTCAGATATGAACTATCTGACGTTCTAGCAGCATTTTGAAGCATATTAGAAATTTCTATCTTAATGGGTGCCAAAGTTACACAAGACCTCTTAATAATATTTTTAATCGCTATCTTGGTGACCGTAAGTCCAAAAATCAAAAAGGTGTCAGATATGAGCGATCTGGCGTTCTAGCAGCATTTTGAAGCATATTAGAAATTTCTATCTTAATGGGTGCCAAAGTTACACAAGACCTCTTAATAATATTTTTAATCGCTATCTTGGTGACCGTAAGTCCAAAAAATAAAAAGGTGTCAGATATGAGCGATCTGGCGTTCTAGCAGCATTTTGAAGCATATTAGAAATTTCTATCTTAATGGGTGCCAAAGTTACACAAGACCTCTTAATAATATTTTTAATCGCTATCTTGGTGACCGTAAGTCCAAAAAATAAAAAGGTGTTAGATGTGAGCGATCTGGCGTTCTAGCAGCATTTTGAAGCATATTAGAAATTTCTATCTTAATGGGTGCCAAAGTTACACAAGACCTCTTAATAATATTTTTAATCGCTATCTTGGTGACCGTAAGTCCAACAAATAAAAAGGTGTCAGATATGAGCGATTTGGCGTTCTAGCAGCATTTTGAAGCATATTAGAAATTTCTATCTCAATGGGTGCCAAAGTTACACAAGACCTCTTAATAATATTTGTAACGCTATCTTGGTAACCGTAAGTCCAAAAATCAAAAAGGTGTCAGATATGTGCGTTCTGGCGTTCTAGCAGCATTTTGAAACATATTAGAAATTTCTATCTTAATGGGTGAAAAAGTTACACAAGACCTCTTAATAATATTTTTAATCGCTATCTTGGTAACCGTAAGTCCAAAAAATAAAAAGGTGTCAGATATGAACGATCTGGCGTTCTAGCAGCATTTTGAGGCATATTAGAAATTTCTATCTTAATGGGTGCCATAATTACACAAGACCTCTTAATAATATTTTTAATCGCTATCTTGGTAACCGTAAGTCCAAAAAATAAAAAGGTGTCAGATATGAACGATCTGGCGTTCTAGCAGCATTTTGAAGCATATTAGAAATTTCTATCTTAATGGGTGCCAAAGTTACTCAAGACCTCTTAATAGTATTTTTAATCCCTATCTTGGTGACCGTAAGTCCAAGAAATAAAAAGGTGTCAGATATGAGCGATCTGGCGTTCTAGCACCATTTTGAAGCATATTAGAAATTTCTATCTTAATGGGTGCCAAAGTTACACAAGACCTCTTAATAATATTTTTAATCGCTATCTTGGTGACCGTAAGTCCAAAAAATAAAAAGGTGTCAGATATGAGCGATCTGGCGTTCTAGCAGCATTTTGAAGCATATTAGAAATTTCTATCTTAATGGGTGCCAAAGTTACACAAGACCTCTTAATAATATTTTTAATCGCTATCTTGGTGACCGTAAGTCCAACAAATAAAAAGGTGTCAGATATGAGCGATTTGGCGTTCTAGCAGCATTTTGAAGCATATTAGAAATTTCTATCTCAATGGGTGCCAAAGTTACACAAGACCTCTTAATAATATTTTTAATCGCTATCTTGGTAACCGTAAGTCCAAAAATCAAAAAGGTGTCAGATATGTGCGTTCTGGCGTTCTAGCAGCATTTTGAAACATATTAGAAATTTCTATCTTAATTGGTGAAAAAGTTACACAAGACCTCTTAATAATATTTTTAATCGCTATCTTGGTAACCGTAAGTCCAAAAAATAAAAAGGTGTCAGATATGAACGATCTGGCGTTCTAGCAGCATTTTGAGGCATATTAGAAATTTCTATCTTAATGGGTGCCAAAGTTACACAAGACCTCTTAATAATATTTTTAATCGCTATCTTGGTAACCGTAAGTCCAAAAAATAAAAAGGTGTCAGACATGAGCGATCTGGCGTTCTAGCAGCATTTTGAAGCATATTAGAAATTTCTATCTTAATGGGTGCCAAAGTTACACAAGACCTCTTAATAATATTTTTAATCGCTATCTTGGTGACCGTAAGTCCAAAAATCAAAAAGGTGTCAGATATGAGCGATCTGGCGTTCTAGCAGCATTTTGAAGCATATTAGAAATTTCTATCTTAATGGGTGAAAAAGTTACACAAGACCTCTTAATAATATTTTTAATCGCTATCTTGGTAACCGTAAGTCCAAAAAATAAAAAGGTGTCAGATATGAACTATCTGACGTTCTAGCAGCATTTTGAAGCATATTAGAAATTTCTATCTTAATGGGTGCCAAAGTTACACAAGACCTCTTAATAATATTTTTAATCGCTATCTTGGTGACCGTAAGTCCAAAAATCAAAAAGGTGTCAGATATGAGCGATCTGGCGTTCTAGCAGCATTTTGAAGCATATTAGAAATTTCTATCTTAATGGGTGCCAAAGTTACACAAGACCTCTTAATAATATTTTTAATCGCTATCTTGGTGACCGTAAGTCCAAAAAATAAAAAGGTGTCAGATATGAGCGATCTGGCGTTCTAGCAGCATTTTGAAGCATATTAGAAATTTCTATCTTAATGGGTGCCAAAGTTACACAAGACCTCTTAATAATATTTTTAATCGCTATCTTGGTGACCGTAAGTCCAACAAATAAAAAGGTGTCAGATATGAGCGATTTGGCGTTCTAGCAGCATTTTGAAGCATATTAGAAATTTCTATCTCAATGGGTGCCAAAGTTACACAAGACCTCTTAATAATATTTTTAATCGCTATCTTGGTAACCGTAAGTCCAAAAATCAAAAAGGTGTCAGATATGTGCGTTCTGGCGTTCTAGCAGCATTTTGAAACATATTAGAAATTTCTATCTTAATTGGTGAAAAAGTTACACAAGACCTCTTAATAATATTTTTAATCGCTATCTTGGTAACCGTAAGTCCAAAAAATAAAAAGGTGTCAGATATGAACGATCTGGCGTTCTAGCAGCATTTTGAGGCATATTAGAAATTTCTATCTTAATGGGTGCCATAGTTACACAAGACCTCTTAATAATATTTTTAATCGCTATCTTGGTAACCGTAAGTCCAAAAAATAAAAAGGTGTCAGATATGAACGATCTGGCGTTCTAGCAGCATTTTGAAGCATATTAGAAATTTCTATCTTAATGGGTGCCAAAGCTACACAAGACCTCTTAATAGTATTTTTAATCCCTATCTTGGTGACCGTAAGTCCAAGAAATAAAAAGGTGTCAGATATGAGCGATCTGGCGTTCTAGCAGCATTTTGAAGCATATTAGAAATTTCTATCTTAATGGGTGCCAAAGTTACACAAGACCTCTTAATAACATTTTTAATCGCTACCGTGGTAACCGTAAGTCCAAAAAATAAAAAGGTGTCAGATATGAACGGTCTGGCGTTCTAGCAGCATTTTGAAGCATATTAGAAATTTCTATCTTAATGGGTGCCATAGTTACACAAGACCTCTTAATAATATTTTTAATCGCTATCTTGGTAACCGTAAGTCCAAAAAATAAAAAGGTGTCAGATATGAGCGATTTGGCGTTCTAGCAGCATTTTGAAGCATATTAGAAATTTCTATCTTAATGGGTGCCAAAGTTACACAAGACCTCTTAATAACATTTTTAATCGCTATCTTGATAACCGTAAGTCCAAAAATCAAAAAGGTGTCAGATATGTGCGATCTGGCGCTCTAGCAGCATTTTGAAACATATTAGAAATTTCTATCTTAATGGGTGCCAAAGTTGCACAAGACCTCTTAATAATATTTTTAATCGCTATCTTGATAACCGTAAGTCCAAAAAATAAAAAGGTGTCAGATATGAGCGATCTGGCGTTCTAGCAGCATTTTGAAGCGTATTAGAAATTTCTATCTTAATGGGTGCCAAAGTTACACAAGACCTCTTAATAACATTTTTAATCGCTATCTTGGTAACCGTAAGTCCAAAAATCAAAAAGGTGTCAGATATGTGCGATATGGCGTTCTCGGAGCATTCTGAAGCATTTTAGAAATTTCAATCTTAATGAGTGCCAAAGTTACACAAGACTTCTTAATAATATTTTTAATCGCTATCTTGGTGACCGTAAGTCCAAAAAATAAAAAGGTGTCAGATATGTGCGATCTGGCGTTCTCGAAGCATTTTGAAGCATTTTAGAAATTTCTATCTTAATGCGTGCCAAAGTTACGCAAGACCTCTTAATAATATTTTTAATCGCTACCTTGGTGACCGTAAGTCCAAAAAATAAAAAGGTGTCAGATATGTGCGATCTGGCGTTTTCGGAGCATTTTGAAGCATTTTAGAAATTTCTATCTTAATTCGTGCCAAAGTTACGCAAGGCCTCTTAATAATATTTTTAATCGCTATTTGGTGACCGTAAATAAAAAAAATAAAAATGTGTCAGATATGTGCGATCTGGCGTTCTCGGAGCATTTTCAAGCATTTTAGAAATTTCTATCTTAATGGGTGCCAAAGTTACACAAGACCTTTTAACAATATTTTTAATCGCTATCTTGGTGACCGTATGTCCAAAAAATAAAAAGGTGTCAGATATGTGCGATCTGGCGTTCTCGGAGCATTTTGAAGCATTTTAGAAATTTCTATCTTAATGGGTGCCAAAGTTACACAAGACCTTTTAACAATATTTTTAATCGCTATCTTGGTGACCGTAAGTCCAACAAATAAAAAGGTGTCAGATATGAGCGATTTGGCGTTCTAGCAGCATTTTGAAGCATATTAGAAATTTCTATCTCAATGGGTGCCAAAGTTACACAAGACCTCTTAATAATATTTTTAATCGCTATCTTGGTAACCGTAAGTCCAAAAATCAAAAAGGTGTCAGATATGTGCGTTCTGGCGTTCTAGCAGCATTTTGAAACATATTAGAAATTTCTATCTTAATGGGTGAAAAAGTTACACAAGACCTCTTAATAATATTTTTAATCGCTATCTTGGTAACCGTAAGTCCAAAAAATAAAAAGGTGTCAGATATGAACGATCTGGCGTTCTAGCAGCATTTTGAGGCATATTAGAAATTTCTATCTTAATGGGTGCCATAGTTACACAAGACCTCTTAATAATATTTTTAATCGCTATCTTGGTAACCGTAAGTCCAAAAAATAAAAAGGTGTCAGATATGAACGATCTGGCGTTCTAACAGCATTTTGAAGCATATTAGAAATTTCTATCTTAATGGGTGCCAAAGTTACACAAGACCTCTTAATAGTATTTTTAATCCCTATCTTGGTGACCGTAAGTCCAAGAAATAAAAAGGTGTCAGATATGAGCGATCTGGCGTTCTAGCAGCATTTTGAAGCATATTAGAAATTTCTATCTTAATGGGTGCCAAAGTTACACAAGACCTCTTAATAACATTTTTAATCGCTACCGTGGTAACCGTAAGTCCAAAAAATAAAAAGGTGTCAGATATGAACGGTCTGGCGTTCTAGCAGCATTTTGAAGCATATTAGAAATTTCTATCTTAATGGGTGCCAAAGTTACACAAGACCTCTTAGTAATATTTTTAATCGCTATCTTGGTAACCGTAAGTCCAAAAATCAAAAAGGTGTCAGATATGTGCGATCTGGCGTTCTAGCAGCATTTTGAAACATATTAGAAATTTCTATCTTAATGGGTGCCAAAGTTACACAAGACCTCTTAATAATATTTTTAATCGCTATCTTGGTGACCGTAAGCCCAAAAATCAAAAAGGTGTCAGATATGAGCGATCTGGCGTTCTAGCAGCATTTTGAAGCATATTAGAAATTTCTATCTTAATGGGTGCCAAAGTTACACAAGACCTCTTAATAATATTTTTAATCGCTATCTTGGTGACCGTAAGTCCAAAAATCAAAAAGGTGTCAGATATGAGCGATCTGGCGTTCTAGCAGCATTTTGAAGCATATTAGAAATTTCTGTCTTAATGGGTGCCAAAGTTACACAAGACCTCTTAATAATATTTTTAATCGCTATCTTGGTAACCGTAAGTCCAAAAAATAAAAAGGTGTCAGATATGAGCGATTTGGCGTTCTAGCAGCATTTTGAAGCATATTAGAAATTTCTATCTTAATGGGTGCCAAAGTTACGCAAGACCTCTTAATAACATTTTTAATCGCTATCTTGATAACCGTAAGTCCAAAAATCAAAAAGGTGTCAGATATGTGCGAGTCAGATATGTGCCAAAGTTACGCAAGGCCTCTTAATAATATTTTTAATCGCTATTTGGTGACCGTAAATAAAAAAAATAAAAATGTGTCAGATATGTGCGATCTGGCGTTCTCGGAGCATTTTCAAGCATTTTAGAAATTTCTATCTTAATGGGTGCCAAAGTTACACAAGACCTCTTAATAATATTTTTAATCGCTATCTTGGTAACCGTAAGTCCAAAAAATAAAAAGGTGTCAGATATGAACGATCTGGCGTTCTAGCAGCATTTTGAAGCATATTAGAAATTTCTATCTTAATGGGTGCCAAAGTTACACAAGACCTCTTAATAGTATTTTTAATCCCTATCTTGGTGACCGTAAGTCCAAGAAATAAAAAGGTGTCAGATATGAGCGATCTGGCGTTCTAGCAGCATTTTGAAGCATATTAGAAATTTCTATCTTAATGGGTGCCAAAGTTACACAAGACCTCTTAATAACATTTTTAATCGCTACCGTGGTAACCGTAAGTCCAAAAAATAAAAAGGTGTCAGATATGAACGGTCTGGCGTTCTAGCAGCATTTTGAAGCATATTAGAAATTTCTATCTTAATGGGTGCCAAAGTTACACAAGACCTCTTAGTAATATTTTTAATCGCTATCTTGGTAACCGTAAGTCCAAAAATCAAAAAGGTGTCAGATATGTGCGATCTGGCGTTCTAGCAGCATTTTGAAACATATTAGAAATTTCTATCTTAATGGGTGCCAAAGTTACACAAGACCTCTTAATAATATTTTTAATCGCCATCTTGGTGACCGTAAGCCCAAAAATCAAAAAGGTGTCATATATGAGCGATCTGGCGTTCTAGCAGCATTTTGAAGCATATTAGAAATTTCTATCTTAATGGGTGCCAAAGTTACACAAGACCTCTTAATAATATTTTTAATCGCTATCTTGGTGACCGTAAGTCCAAAAATCAAAAAGGTGTCAGATATGAGCGATCTGGCGTTCTAGCAGCATTTTGAAGCATATTAGAAATTTCTATCTTAATGGGTGCCAAAGTTACACAAGACCTCCTAATAATATTTTTAATCGCTATCTTGGTAACCGTAAGTCCAAAAAATAAAAAGGTGTCAGATATGAGCGATTTGGCGTTCTAGCAGCATTTTGAAGCATATTAGAAATTTCTATCTTAATGGGTGCCAAAGTTACGCAAGACCTCTTAATAACATTTTTAATCGCTATCTTGATAACCGTAAGTCCAAAAATCAAAAAGGTGTCAGATATGTGCGAGTCAGATATGTGCCAAAGTTACGCAAGGCCTCTTAATAATATTTTTAATCGCTATTTGGTGACCGTAAATAAAAAAAATAAAAATGTGTCAGATATGTGCGATCTGGCGTTCTCGGAGCATTTTCAAGCATTTTAGAAATTTCTATCTTAATGGGTGCCAAAGTTACACAAGACCTTTTAACAATATTTTTAATCGCTATCTTGGTGACCGTATGTCCAAAAAATAAAAAGGTGTCAGATATGTGCGATCTGGCGTTCTCGGAGCATTTTGAAGCATTTTAGAAATTTCTATCTTAATGGGTGCCAAAGTTACACAAGACCTCTTAATAATACTTTTAATCACTATCTTGGTGATCGTAAGTCCAAAAAATAAAAAGGTGTCAGATATGTGCGATCTGGCGTTCTCGGAGCATTTTGAAGCATTTTAGAAATTTCTATCTTAATGGGTGCCAAAGTTACACAACACCTCTTAATAATATTTTTAATCGCTATCTTGGTGACCGTAAGTCCAAAAAATAAAAAGGTGTCAGATATGAGCGATCTGGCGTTCTAGCAGCATTTTGAAGCGTATTAGAAATTTCTATCTTAATGGGTGCCAAAGTTACACAAGACCTCTTAATAATATTTTTAATCGCTATCTTGGTAACCGTAAGTCCAAAAATCAAAAAGGTGTCAGATATGTGCGATATGGCGTTCTCGGAGCATTTTGAAGCATTTTAGAAATTTCAATCGTAATGGGTGCCAAAGTTGCACAAGACCTCTTAATAATATTTTTAGTCGCTATCTTGGTGAACGTAAGTAAAAAAAATAAAAAGGTGTCAGATATGTGCGATCTGGCGTTTTCGGAGCATTTTGAAGCATTTTAGAAATTTCTATCTTAATTCGTGCCAAAGTTACGCAAGGCCTCTTAATAATATTTTTAATCGCTACCTTGGTAACCGTAAGTCCAAAAAATAAAAAGGTGTCAGATATGAACGATCTGGCGTTCTAGCAGCATTTTGAAGCTTATTAGAAATTTCTATCTTAATGGGTGCCAAAGTTACACAAGACCTCTTAATAGTATTTTTAATCCCTATCTTGGTGACCGTAAGTCCAAGAAATAAAAAGGTGTCAGATATGAGCGATCTGGCGTTCTAGCAGCATTTTGAAGCTTATTAGAAATTTCTATCTTAATGGGTGCCAAAGTTACACAAGACCTCTTAATAACATTTTTAATCGCTACCGTGGTAACCGTAAGTCCAAAAAATAAAAAGGTGTCAGATATGAACGGTCTAGCGTTCTAGCAGCATTTTGAAGCATATTAGAAATTTCTATCTTAATGGGTGCCAAAGTTACACAAGACCTCTTAGTAATATTTTTAATCGCTATCTTGGTAACCGTAAGTCCAAAAATCAAAAAGGTGTCAGATATGTGCGATCTGGCGTTCTAGCAGCATTTTGAAACATATTAGAAATTTCTATCTTAATGGGTGCCAAAGTTACACAAGACCTCTTAATAATATTTTTAATCGCTATCTTGGTGACCGTAAGTCCAAAAATCAAAAAGGTGTCAGATATGAGCGATCTGGCGTTCTAGCAGCATTTTGAAGCATATTAGAAATTTCTATCTTAATGGGTGCCAAAGTTACACAAGACCTCTTAATAATATTTTTATTCCCTATCTTGGTGACCGTAAGTCCAAAAAATAAAAAGGTGTCAGATATGAGCGATTTGGCGTTCTAGCAGCATTTTGAAGCATATTAGAAATTTCTATCTTAATGGGTGCCAAAGTTACACAAGACCTCTTAATAACATTTTTAATCGCTATCTTGATAACCGTAAGTCCAAAAATCAAAAAGGTGTCAGATATGTGCGATCTGGCGCTCTAGCAGCATTTTGAAACATATTAGAAATTTCTATCTTAATGGGTGCCAAAGTTACACAAGACCTCTTAATAATATTTTTAATCGCTATCTGGGTAACCGTAAGTCCAAAAAATAAAAAGGTGTCAGATATGAGCGATCTGGCGTTCTAGCAGCATTTTGAAGCGTATTAGAAATTTCTATCTTAATGGGTGCCAAAGTTACACAAGACCTCTTAATAATATTTTTAATCGCTATCTTGGTAACCGTAAGTCCAAAAATCAAAAAGGTGTCAGATATGTGCGATATGGCGTTCTCGGAGCATTTTGAAGCATTTTAGAAATTTCAATCGTAATGGGTGCCAAAGTTGCACAAGACCTCTTAATAATATTTTTAGTCGCTATCTTGGTGAACGTAAGTAAAAAAAATAAAAAGGTGTCAGATATGTGCGATCTGGCGTTTTCGGAGCATTTTGAAGCATTTTAGAAATTTCTATCTTAATTCGTGCCAAAGTTACGCAAGGCCTCTTAATAATATTTTTAATCGCTACCTTGGTAACCGTAAGTCCAAAAAATAAAAAGGTGTCAGATATGAACGATCTGGCGTTCTAGCAGCATTTTGAAGCTTATTAGAAATTTCTATCTTAATGGGTGCCAAAGTTACACAAGACCTCTTAATAGTATTTTTAATCCCTATCTTGGTGACCGTAAGTCCAAGAAATAAAAAGGTGTCAGATATGAGCGATCTGGCGTTCTAGCAGCATTTTGAAGCATATTAGAAATTTCTATCTTAATGGGTGCCAAAGTTACACAAGACCTCTTAATAACATTTTTAATCGCTACCGTGGTAACCGTAAGTCCAAAAAATAAAAAGGTGTCAGATATGAACGGTCTAGCGTTCTAGCAGCATTTTGAAGCATATTAGAAATTTCTATCTTAATGGGTGCCAAAGTTACACAAGACCTCTTAGTAATATTTTTAATCGCTATCTTGGTAACCGTAAGTCCAAAAATCAAAAAGGTGTCAGATATGTGCGATCTGGCGTTCTAGCAGCATTTTGAAACATATTAGAAATTTCTATCTTAATGGGTGCCAAAGTTACACAAGACCTCTTAATAATATTTTTAATCGCTATCTTGGTGACCGTAAGTCCAAAAATCAAAAAGGTGTCAGATATGAGCGATCTGGCGTTCTAGCAGCATTTTGAAGCATATTAGAAATTTCTATCTTAATGGGTGCCAAAGTTACACAAGACCTCTTAATAATATTTTTATTCCCTATCTTGGTGACCGTAAGTCCAAAAAATAAAAAGGTGTCAGATATGAGCGATTTGGCGTTCTAGCAGCATTTTGAAGCATATTAGAAATTTCTATCTTAATGGGTGCCAAAGTTACACAAGACCTCTTAATAACATTTTTAATCGCTATCTTGATAACCGTAAGTCCAAAAATCAAAAAGGTGTCAGATATGTGCGATCTGGCGCTCTAGCAGCATTTTGAAACATATTAGAAATTTCTATCTTAATGGGTGCCAAAGTTACACAAGACCTCTTAATAATATTTTTAATCGCTATCTTGATAACCGTAAGTCCAAAAAATAAAAAGGTGTCAGATATGAGCGATCTGGCGTTCTAGCAGCATTTTGAAGCGTATTAGAAATTTCTATCTTAATGGGTGCCAAAGTTACACAAGACCTCTTAATAATATTTTTAATCGTTATCTTGGTAACCGTAAGTCCAAAAATCAAAAAGGTGTCAGATATGTGCGATATGGCGTTCTCGGAGCATTTTGAAGCATTTTAGAAATTTCTATCTTAATGGGTGCCAAAGTTACACAAGACCTCTTAATAATATTTTTAATCGCTATCTTGGTAACCGTAAGTCCAAAAAATAAAAAGCTGTCAGATATGAACTATCTGGCGTTCTAGCAGCATTTTGAAGCATTTTAGAAATTTCTATCTTAATGCGTGCCAAAGTTACGCAAGACCTCTTAATAATATTTTTAATCGCTACCTTGGTGACCGTAAGTCCAAAAAATAAAAAGGTGTCAGATATGTGCGATCTGGCGTTTTCGGAGCATTTTGAAGCATATTAGAAATTTCTATCTTAATTCGTGCCAAAGTTACGCAAGGCCTCTTAATAATATTTTTAATCGCTATTTGGTGACCGTAAATAAAAAAAATAAAAATGTGTCAGATATGTGCGATCTGGCGTTCTCGGAGCATTTTGAAGCATTTTAGAAATTTCTATCTTAATGGGTGCCAAAGTTACACAAGACCTTTTAACAATATTTTTAATCGCTATCTTGGTGACCGTAAGTCCAACAAATAAAAAGGTGTCAGATATGAGCGATTTGGCGTTCTAGCAGCATTTTGAAGCATATTAGAAATTTCTATCTCAATGGGTGCCAAAGTTACACAAGACCTCTTAATAATATTTTTAATCGCTATCTTGGTAACCGTAAGTCCAAAAATCAAAAAGGTGTCAGATATGTGCGTTCTGGCGTTCTAGCAGCATTTTGAAACATATTAGAAATTTCTATCTTAATGGGTGAAAAAGTTACACAAGACCTCTTAATAATATTTTTAATCGCTATCTTGGTAACCGTAAGTCCAAAAATCAAAAAGGTGTCAGATATGTGCGATATGGCGTTCTCGGAGCATTCTGAAGCATTTTAGAAATTTCAATCTTAATGAGTGCCAAAGTTACACAAGACTTCTTAATAATATTTTTAATCGCTACCTTGGTGACCGTAAGTCCAAAAAATAAAAAGGTGTCAGATATGTGCGATCTGGCGTTTTCGGAGCATTTTGAAGCATTTTAGAAATTTCTATCTTAATTCGTGCCAAAGTTACGCAAGGCCTCTTAATAATATTTTTAATCGCTATTTGGTGACCGTAAATAAAAAAAATAAAAATGTGTCAGATATGTGCGATCTGGCGTTCTCGGAGCATTTTGAAGCATTTTAGAAATTTCTATCTTAATGGGTGCCAAAGTTACACAAGACCTTTTAACAATATTTTTAATCGCTATCTTGGTGACCGTATGTCCAAAAAATAAAAAGGTGTCAGATATGTGCGATCTGGCGTTCTCGGAGCATTTTGAAGCATTATAGAAATTTCTATCTTAATGGGTGCCAAAGTTACACAAGACCTCTTAATAATACTTTTAATCACTATCTTGGTGACCGTAAGTCCAAAAAATAAAAAGGTGTCAGATATGTGCGATCTGGCGTTCTCGGAGCATTTTGAAGCATTTTAGAAATTTCTATCTTAATGGGTGCCAAAGTTACACAACACCTCTTAATAATATTTTTAATCGCTATCTTGGTGACCGTAAATAAAAAAAATAAAAATGTGTCAGATATGTGCGATCTGGCGTTCTCGGAGCATTTTGAAGCATTTTAGAAATTTCTATCTTAATGGGTGCCAAAGTTACACAAGACCTCTTAATAACATTTTTAATCGCTATCTTGGTAACCGTAAGTCCAAAAATCAAAAAGGTGTCAGATATGTGCGATCTGGCGCTCTAGCAGCATTTTGAAACATATTAGAAATTTCTATCTTAATGGGTGCCAAAGTTACACAAGACCTCTTAATAATATTTTTAATCGCTATCTTGGTAACCGTAAGTCCAAAAAATAAAAAGGTGTCAGATATGAGCGATCTGGCGTTCTAGCAGCATTTTGAAGCGTATTAGAAATTTCTATCTTAATGGGTGCCAAACTTACACAAGACCTCTTAATAATATTTTTAATCGCTATCTTGGTAACCGTAAGTCCAAAAATCAAAAAGGTGTCAGATATGTGCGATATGGCGTTCTCGGAGCATTTTGAAGCATTTTAGAAATTTCAATCTTAATGCGTGCCAAAGTTACGCAAGACCTCTTAATAATATTTTTAATCGCTACCTTGGTGACCGTAAGTCCAAAAAATAAAAAGGTGTCAGATATGTGCGATCTGGCGTTCTCGCAGCATTTTGAAGCATTTTAGAAATTTCAATCTTAATGGGTGCCAAAGTTACACAAGACCTCTTAATAATATTTTTAATCGCTATCTTGGTAACCGTAAGTCCAAAAATCAAAAAGGTGTCAGATATGTGCGATATGGCGTTCTCGGAGCATTTTGAAGCATTTTAGAAATTTCAATCTTAATGAGTGCCAAAGTTACACAAGACTTCTTAATAATATTTTTAATCGCTATCTTGGTGACCGTAAGTCCAAAAAATAAAAAGGTGTCAGATATGTGCGATCTGGCGTTCTCGAAGCATTTTGAAGCATTTTAGAAATTTCTATCTTAATGCGTGCCAAAGTTACGCAAGACCTCTTAATAATATTTTTAATCGCTACCTTGGTGACCGTAAGTCCAAAAATCAAAAAGGTGTCAGATATGTGCGATCTGGCGTTTTCGGAGCATTTTGAAGCATTTTAGAAATTTCTATCTTAATTCGTGCCAAAGTTACGCAAGGCCTCTTAATAATATTTTTAATCGCTATTTGGTGACCGTAAATAAAAAAAATAAAAATGTGTCAGATATGTGCGATCTGGCGTTCTCGGAGCATTTTGAAGCATTTTAGAAATTTCTATCTTAATGGGTGCCAAAGTTACACAAGACCTTTTAACAATATTTTTAATCGCTATCTTGGTGACCGTATGTCCAAAAAATAAAAAGGTGTCAGATATGTGCGATCTGGCGTTCTCGGAGCATTTTGAAGCATTTTAGAAATTTCTATCTTAATGGGTGCCAAAGTTACACAAGACCTCTTAATAATACTTTTAATCACTATCTTGGTGACCGTAAGTCCAAAAAATAAAAAGGTGTCAGATATGTGCGATCTGGCGTTCTCGGAGCATTTTGAAGCATTTTAGAAATTTCTATCTTAATGGGTGCCAAAGTTACACAACACCTCTTAATAATATTTTTAATCGCTATCTTGGTGACCGTAAATAAAAAAAATAAAAATGTGTCAGATATGTGCGATCTGGCGTTCTCGGAGCATTTTGAAGCATTTTAGAAATTTCTATCTTAATGGGTGCCAAAGTTACACAAGACCTCTTAATAACATTTTTAATCGCTATCTTGGTAACCGTAAGTCCAAAAATCAAAAAGGTGTCAGATATGTGCGATCTGGCGCTCTAGCAGCATTTTGAAACATATTAGAAATTTCTATCTTAATGGGTGCCAAAGTTACGCAAGACCTCTTAATAACATTTTTAATCGCTATCTTGATAACCGTAAGTCCAAAAATCAAAAAGGTGTCAGATATGTGCGATCTGGCGCTCTAGCAGCATTTTGAAACATATTAGAAATTTCTATCTTAATGGGTGCCAAAGTTACACAAGACCTCTTAATAATATTTTTAATCGCTATCTTGATAACCGTAAGTCCAAAAAATAAAAAGGTGTCAGATATAAGCGATCTGGCGTTCTAGCAGCATTTTGAAGCGTATTAGAAATTTCTATCTTAATGGGTGCCAAAGTTACACAGGACCTCTTAATAATATTTTTAATCGCTATCTTGGTAACCGTAAGTCCAAAAATCAAAAAGGTGTCAGATATGTGCGATATGGCGTTCTCGGAGCATTCTGAAGCATTTTAGAAATTTCAATCTTAATGAGTGCCAAAGTTACACAAGACTTCTTAATAATATTTTTAATCGCTATCTTGGTGACCGTAAGTCCAAAAAATAAAAAGGTGTCAGATATGTGCGATCTGGCGTTCTCGAAGCATTTTGAAGCATTTTAGAAATTTCTATCTTAATGCGTGCCAAAGTTACGCAAGACCTCTTAATAATATTTTTAATCGCTACCTTGGTGACCGTAAGTCCAAAAAATAAAAAGGTGTCAGATATGTGCGATCTGGCGTTTTCGGAGCATTTTGAAGCATTTTAGAAATTTCTATCTTAATTCGTGCCAAAGTTACGCAAGGCCTCTTAATAATATTTTTAATCGCTATTTGGTGACCGTAAATAAAAAAAATAAAAATGTGTCAGATATGTGCGATCTGGCGTTCTCGTAGCATTTTGAAGCATTTTAGAAATTTCTATCTTAATGGGTGCCAAAGTTACACAAGACCTTTTAACAATATTTTTAATCGCTATCTTGGTGACCGTATGTCCAAAAAATAAAAAGGTGTCAGATATGTGCGATCTGGCGTTCTCGGAGCATTTTGAAGCATTATAGAAATTTCTATCTTAATGGGTGCCAAAGTTACACAAGACCTCTTAATAATACTTTTAATCACTATCTTGGTGACCGTAAGTCCAAAAAATAAAAAGGTGTCAGATATGTGCGGTCTGGCGTTCTCGGAGCATTTTGAAGCATTTTAGAAATTTCTATCTTAATGAGTGCCAAAGTTACACAAGACTTCTTAATAATATTTTTAATCGCTATCTTGGTGACCGTAAGTCCAAAAAATAAAAAGGTGTCAGATATGTGCGATCTGGCGTTCTCGAAGCATTTTGAAGCATTTTAGAAATTTCTATCTTAATGCGTGCCAAAGTTACGCAAGACCTCTTAATAATATTTTTAATCGCTACCTTGGTGACCGTAAGTCCAAAAAATAAAAAGGTGTCAGATATGTGCGATCTGGCGTTTTCGGAGCATTTTGAAGCATTTTAGAAATTTCTATCTTAATTCGTGCCAAAGTTACGCAAGGCCTCTTAATAATATTTTTAATCGCTATTTGGTGACCGTAAATAAAAAAATTAAAAATGTGTCAGATATGTGCGATCTGGCGTTCTCGGAGCATTTTGAAGCATTTTAGAAATTTCTATCTTAATGGGTGCCAAAGTTACACAAGACCTTTTAACAATATTTTTAATCGCTATCTTGGTGACCGTATGTCCAAAAAATAAAAAGGTGTCAGATATGTGCGATCTGGCGTTCTCGGAGCATTTTGAAGCATTATAGAAATTTCTATCTTAATGGGTGCCAAAGTTACACAACACCTCTTAATAATATTTTTAATCGCTATCTTGGTGACCGTAAATAAAAAAAATAAAAATGTGTCAGATATGTGCGATCTGGCGTTCTCGGAGCATTTTGAAGCATTTTAGAAATTTCTATCTTAATGGGTGCCAAAGTTACACAAGACCTCTTAATAACATTTTTAATCGCTATCTTGGTAACCGTAAGTCCAAAAATCAAAAAGGTGTCAGATATGTGCGATCTGGCGCTCTAGCAGCATTTTGAAACATATTAGAAATTTCTATCTTAATGGGTGCCAAAGTTACACAAGACCTCTTAATAATATTTTTAATCGCTATCTTGGTAACCGTAAGTCCAAAAAATAAAAAGGTGTCAGATATGAGCGATCTGGCGTTCTAGCAGCATTTTGAAGCGTATTAGAAATTTCTATCTTAATGGGTGCCAAACTTACACAAGACCTCTTAATAATATTTTTAATCGCTATCTTGGTAACCGTAAGTCCAAAAATCAAAAAGGTGTCAGATATGTGCGATATGGCGTTCTCGGAGCATTTTGCAGCATTTTAGAAATTTCAATCTTAATGCGTGCCAAAGTTACGCAAGACCTCTTAATAATATTTTTAATCGCTACCTTGGTGACCGTAAGTCCAAAAAATAAAAAGGTGTCAGATATGTGCGATCTGGCGTTCTCGGAGCATTTTGAAGCATTTTAGAAATTTCAATCGTAATGGGTGCCAAAGTTGCACAAGACCCCTTAATAATATTTTTAGTCGCTATCTTGGTGAACGTAAGTAAAAAAAATAAAAAGGTGTCAGATATGTGCGATCTGGCGTTTTCGGAGCATTTTGAAGCATTTTAGAAATTTCTATCTTAATTCGTGCCAAAGTTACGCAAGGCCTCCTAATAATATTTTTAATCGCTATCTTGGTGACCGTAAGTCCAAAAAATAAAAAGCTGTCAGATATGTGCGATCTGGCGTTCTCGGAGCATTTTGAAGCATTTTAGAAATTTCTATCATAATGGGTGCCAAAGTTACACAACACCTCTTAATAATATTTTTAATCGCTATTTGGTGACCGTAAGTCCAAGAAATAAAAAGGTGTCAGATATGAGCGATCTGGCGTTCTAGCAGCATCTTGAAGCATATTAGAAATTTCTATCTTAATGGGTGCCAAAGTTACACAAGACCTCTTAATAACATTTTTAATCGCTACCGTGGTAACCGTAAGTCCAAAAAATAAAAAGGTGTCAGATATGAACGGTCTGGCGTTCTAGCAGCATTTTGAATCATAATAGAAATTTCTATCTTAATGGGTGCCAAAGTTACACAAGACCTCTTAGTAATATTTTTAATCGCTATCTTGGTAACCGTAAGTCCAAAAATCAAAAAGGTGTCAGATATGTGCGATCTGGCGTTCTAGCAGCATTTTGAAACATATTAGAAATTTCTATCTTAATGGGTGCCAAAGTTACACAAGACCTCTTAATAATATTTTTAATCGCTATCTTGGTGACCGTAAGTCCAAAAATCAAAAAGGTGTCAGATATGAGCGATCTGGCGTTCTAGCAGCATTTTGAAGCATATTAGAAATTTCTATCTTAATGGGTGCCAAAGTTACACAAGACCTCTTAATAATATTTTTATTCCCTATCTTGGTGACCGTAAGTCCAAAAAATAAAAAGGTGTCAGATATGAGCGATTTGGCGTTCTAGCAGCATTTTGAAGCATATTAGAAATTTCTATCTTAATGGGTGCCAAAGTTACACAAGACCTCTTAATAACATTTTTAATCGCTATCTTGATAACCGTAAGTCCAAAAATCAAAAAGGTGTCAGATATGTGCGATATGGCGTTCTCGGAGCATTTTGAAGCATTTTAGAAATTTCTATCTTAATGGGTGCCAAAGTTACACAAGACCTCTTAATAATATTTTTAATCGCTATCTTGGTAACCGTAAGTCCAAAAAATAAAAAGGTGTCAGATATGAACTATCTGGCGTTCTAGCAGCATTTTGAAGCATTTTAGAAATTTCTATCTTAATGCGTGCCAAAGTTACGCAAGACCTCTTAATAATATTTTTAATCGCTACCTTGGTGACCGTAAGTCCAAAAAATAAAAAGGTGTCAGATATGTGCGATCTGGCGTTTTCGGAGCATTTTGAAGCATATTAGAAATTTCTATCTTAATTCGTGCCAAAGTTACGCAAGGCCTCTTAATAATATTTTTAATCGCTATTTGGTGACCGTAAATAAAAAAAATAAAAATGTGTCAGATATGTGCGATCTGGCGTTCTCGGAGCATTTTGAAGCATTTTAGAAATTTCTATCTTAATGGGTGCCAAAGTTACACAAGACCTTTTAACAATATTTTTAATCGCTATCTTGGTGACCGTAAGTCCAACAAATAAAAAGGTGTCAGATATGAGCGATTTGGCGTTCTAGCAGCATTTTGAAGCATATTAGAAATTTCTATCTCAATGGGTGCCAAAGTTACACAAGACCTCTTAATAATATTTTTAATCGCTATCTTGGTAACCGTAAGTCCAAAAATCAAAAAGGTGTCAGATATGTGCGTTCTGGCGTTCTAGCAGCATTTTGAAACATATTAGAAATTTCTATCTTAATGGGTGAAAAAGTTACACAAGACCTCTTAATAATATTTTTAATCGCTATCTTGGTAACCGTAAGTCCAAAAAATAAAAAGGTGTCAGATATGAACGATCTGGCGTTCTAGCAGCATTTTGAGGCATATTAGAAATTTCTATCTTAATGGGTGCCATAGTTACACAAGACCTCTTAATAATATTTTTAATCGCTATCTTGGTAACCGTAAGTTCAAAAAATAAAAAGGTGTCAGATATGAACGATCTGGCGTTCTAGCAGCATTTTGAAGCATATTAGAAATTTCTATCTTAATGGGTGCCAAAGTTACACAAGACCTCTTAATAGTATTTTTAATCCCTATCTTGGTGACCGTATGTCCAAGAAATAAAAAGGTGTCAGATATGAGCGATCTGGCGTTCTAGCAGCATTTTGAAGCATATTAGAAATTTCTATCTTAATGGGTGCCAAAGTTACACAAGACCTCTTAATAACATTTTTAATCGCTACCGTGGTAACCGTAAGTCCAAAAAATAAAAAGGTGTCAGATATGAACGGTCTTGCGTTCTAGCAGCATTTTGAAGCATATTAGAGATTTCTATCTTAATGGGTGCCAAAGTTACACAAGACCTCTTAATAATATTTTTAATCGCTATCTTGGTGACCGTAAGTCCAAAAATCAAAAAGGTGTCAGATATGAGCGATCTGGCGTTCTAGCAGCATTTTGAAGCATATTAGAAATTTCTATCTTAATGGGTGCCAAAGTTACACAAGACCTCTTAATAATATTTTTAATCCCTATCTTGGTGACCGTAAGTCTAAAAAATAAAAAGGTGTCAGATATGAGCGATTTGGCGTTCTAGCAGCATTTTGAAGCATATTAGAAATTTCTATCTTAATGGGTGCCAAAGTTACACAAGACCTCTTAATAACATTTTTAATCGCTATCTTGATAACCGTAAGTCCAAAAATCAAAAAGGTGTCAGATATGTGCGATCTGGCGCTCTAGCAGCATTTTGAAACATATTAGAAATTTCTATCTTAATGGGTGCCAAAGTTACACAAGACCTCTTAATAATATTTTTAATCGCTATCTTGATAACCGTAAGTCCAAAAAATAAAAAGGTGTCAGATATGAGCGATCTGGCGTTCTAGCAGCATTTTGAAGCGTATTAGAAATTTCTATCTTAATGGGTGCCAAAGTTACACAAGACCTATTAATAATATTTTTAATCGCTATCTTGGTAACCGTAAGTCCAAAAATCAAAAAGGTGTCAGATATGTGCGATATGGCGTTCTCGGAGCATTCTGAAGCATTTTAGAAATTTCAATCTTAATGAGTGCCAAAGTTACACAAGACTTCTTAATAATATTTTTAATCGCTATCTTGGTGACCGTAAGTCCAAAAAATAAAAAGGTGTCAGATATGTGCGATCTGGCGTACTCGAAGCATTTTGAAGCATTTTAGAAATTTCTATCTTAATGCGTGCCAAAGTTAGGCAAGACCTCTTAATAATATTTTTAATCGCTACCTTGGTGAGCGTAAGTCCAAAAAATAAAAAGGTGTCAGATATGTGCGATCTGGCGTTTTCGGAGCATTTTGAAGCATTTTAGAAATTTCTATCTTAATTCGTGCCAAAGTTACGCAAGGCCTCTTAATAATATTTTTAATCGCTATTTGGTGACCGTAAATAAAGAAAATAAAAATGTGTCGGATATGTGCGATCTGGCGTTCTCGGAGCATTTTGAAGCATTTTAGAAATTTCTATCTTAATGGGTGCCAAAGTTACACAAGACCTTTTAACAATATTTTTAATCGCTATCTTGGTGACCGTATGTCCAAAAAATAAAAAGGTGTCAGATATGTGCGATCTGGCGTTCTGGGAGCATTTTGAAGCATTTTAGAAATTTCTATCTTAATGGGTGCCGAAGTTACACAAGACCTCTTAATAATACTTTTAATCACTATCTTGGTGACCGTAAGTCCAAAAAATAAAAAGGTGTCAGATATGTGCGATCTGGCGTTCTCGGAGCATTTTGAAGCATTTTAGAAATTTCTATCTTAATGGGTGCCAAAGTTACACAACACCTCTTAATAATATTTTTAATCGCTATCTTGGTGACCGTAAATAAAAAAATAAAAATGTGTCAGATATGTGCGATCTGGCGTTCTCGGAGCATTTTGAAGCATTTTAGAAATTTCTATCTTAATGGGTGCCAAAGTTACACAAGACCTCTTAATAACATTTTTAATCGCTATCTTGGTAACCGTAAGTCCAAAAATCAAAAAGGTGTCAGATATGTGCGATCTGGCGCTCTAGCAGCATTTTGAAACATATTAGAAATTTCTATCTTAATGGGTGCCAAAGTTACACAAGACCTCTTAATAATATTTTTAATCGCTATCTTGGTAACCGTAAGTCCAAAAAATAAAAAGGTGTCAGATATGAGCGATCTGGCGTTCTAGCAGCATTTTGAAGCGTATTAGAAATTTCTATCTTAATGGGTGCCAAAGTTACACAAGACCTCTTAATAATATTTTTAATCGCTATCTTGGTAACCGTAAGTCCAAAAATCAAAAAGGTGTCAGATATGTGCGATATGGCGTTCTCGGAGCATTTTGAAGCATTTTAGAAATTTCAATCTTAATGAGTGCCAAAGTTACACAAGACTTCTTAATAATATTTTTAATCGCTATCTTGGTGACCGTAAGTCCAAAAAATAAAAAGGTGTCAGATATGTGCGATCTGGCGTTCTCGAAGCATTTTGAAGCATTTGAGAAATTTCTATCTTAATGCGTGCCAAAGTTACGCAAGACCTCTTAATAATATTTTTAATCGCTACCTTGGTGACCGTAAGTCCAAAAAATAAAAAGGTGTCAGATATGTGCGATCTGGCGTTCTCGGAGCATTTTGAAGCATTTTAGAAATTTCAATCGTAATGGGTGCCAAAGTTGCACAAGACCTCTTAATAATATTTTTAGTCGCTATCTTGGTGAACGTAAGTAAAAAAAAATAAAAAGGTGTCAGATATGTGCGATCTGGCGTTTTCGGAGCATTTTGAAGCATTTTAGAAATTTCTATCTTAATTCGTGCCAAAGTTACGCAAGGCCTCCTAATAATATTTTTAATCGCTATCTTGGTGACCGTAAGTCCAAAAAATAAAAAGGTGTCAGATATGAGCGATCTGGCGTTCTAGCAGCATTTTGAAGCATATTAGAAATTTCTATCTTAATGGGTGCCAAAGTTACACAAGACCTCTTAATAACATTTTTAATCGCTACCGTGGTAACCGTAAGTCCAAAAAATAAAAAGGTGTCAGATATGAACGGTCTGGCGTTCTAGCAGCATTTTGAAGCATATTAGAAATTTCTATCTTAATGGGTGCCAAAGTTACACAAGACCTCTTAATAATATTTTTAATCGCTATCTTGGTGACCGTAAGTCCAAAAATCAAAAAGGTGTCAGGTATGAGCGATCTGGCGTTCTAGCAGCATTTTGAAGCATATTAGAAATTTCTATCTTAATGGGTGCCAAAGTTACACAAGACCTCTTAATAATATTTTTATTCCCTATCTTTGTGACCGTAAGTCCAAAAAATAAAAAGGTGTCAGATATGAGCGATTTGGCGTTCTAGCAGCATTTTGAAGCATATTAGAAATTTCTATCTTAATGGGTGCCAAAGTTACACAAGACCTCTTAATAACATTTTTAATCGCTATCTTGATAACCGTAAGTCCAAAAATCAAAAAGGTGTCAGATATGTGCGATCTGGCGCTCTAGCAGCATTTTGAAACATATTAGAAATTTCTATCTTAATGGGTGCCAAAGTTACACAAGACCTCTTAATAATATTTTTAATCGCTATCTTGATAACCGTAAGTCCAAAAAATAAAAAGGTGTCAGATATGAGCGATCTGGCGTTCTAGCAGCATTTTGAAGCGTATTAGAAATTTCTATCTTAATGGGTGCCAAAGTTACACAAGACCTCTTAATAATATTTTTAATCGCTATCTTGGTAACCGTAAGTCCAAAAATCAAAAAGGTGTCAGATATGTGCGATATGGCGTTCTCGGAGCATTTTGAAGCATTTTAGAAATTTCAATCTTAATGAGTGCCAAAGTTACACAAGACTTCTTAATAATATTTTTAATCGCTATCTTGGTGACCGTAAGTCCAAAAAATAAAAAGGTGTCAGATATGTGCGATCTGGCGTTCTCGAAGCATTTTGAAGCATTTTAGAAATTTCTATCTTAATGCGTGCCAAAGTTACGCAAGACCTCTTAATAATATTTTTAATCGCTACCTTGGTGACCGTAAGTCCAAAAAATAAAAAGGTGTCAGATATGTGCGATCTGGCGTTCTCGGAGCATTTTGAAGCATTTTAGAAATTTCAATCGTAATGGGTGCCAAAGTTGCACAAGACCTCTTAATAATATTTTTAGTCGCTATCTTGGTGAACGTAAGTAAAAAAAAATAAAAAGGTGTCAGATATGTGCGATCTGGCGTTTTCGGAGCATTTTGAAGCATTTTAGAAATTTCTATCTTAATTCGTGCCAAAGTTACGCAAGGCCTCCTAATAATATTTTTAATCGCTATCTTGGTGACCGTAAGTCCAAAAAATAAAAAGGTGTCAGATATGAGCGATCTGGCGTTCTAGCAGCATTTTGAAGCATATTAGAAATTTCTATCTTAATGGGTGCCAAAGTTACACAAGACCTCTTAATAACATTTTTAATCGCTACCGTGGTAACCGTAAGTCCAAAAAATAAAAAGGTGTCAGATATGAACGGTCTGGCGTTCTAGCAGCATTTTGAAGCATATTAGAAATTTCTATCTTAATGGGTGCCAAAGTTACACAAGACCTCTTAGTAATATTTTTAATCGCTATCTTGGTAACCGTAAGTCCAAAAATCTAAAAGGTGTCAGATATGTGCGATCTGGCGTTCTAGCAGCATTTTGAAACATATTAGAAATTTCTATCTTAATGGGTGCCAAAGTTACACAAGACCTCTTAATAATATTTTTAATCGCTATCTTGGTGACCGTAAGTCCAAAAATCAAAAAGGTGTCAGATATGAGCGATCTGGCGTTCTAGCAGCATTTTGAAGCATATTAGAAATTTCTATCTTAATGGGTGCCAAAGTTACACAAGACCTCTTAATAATATTTTTATTCCCTATCTTTGTGACCGTAAGTCCAAAAAATAAAAAGGTGTCAGATATGAGCGATTTGGCGTTCTAGCAACATTTTGAAGCATATTAGAAATTTCTATCTTAATGGGTGCCAAAGTTACACAAGACCTCTTAATAACATTTTTAATCGCTATCTTGATAACCGTAAGTCCAAAAATCAAAAAGGTGTCAGATATGTGCGATCTGGCGCTCTAGCAGCATTTTGAAACATATTAGAAATTTCTATCTTAATGGGTGCCAAAGTTACACAAGACCTCTTAATAATATTTTTAATCGCTATCTTGATAACCGTAAGTCTAAAAAATAAAAAGGTGTCAGATATGAGCGATCTGGCGTTCTAGCAGCATTTTGAAGCGTATTAGAAATTTCTATCTTAATGGGTGCCAAAGTTACACAAGACCTCTTAATAATATTTTTAATCGCTATCTTGGTAACCGTAAGTCCAAAAATCAAAAAGGTGTCAGATATGTGCGATATGGCGTTCTCGGAGCATTTTGAAGCATTTTAGAAATTTCAATCTTAATGAGTGCCAAAGTTACACAAGACTTCTTAATAATATTTTTAATCGCTATCTTGGTGACCGTAAGTCCAAAAAATAAAAAGGTGTCAGATATGTGCGATCTGGCGTTCTCGAAGCATTTTGAAGCATTTTAGAAATTTCTATCTTAATGCGTGCCAAAGTTACGCAAGACCTCTTAATAATATTTTTAATCGCTACCTTGGTGACCGTAAGTCCAAAAAATAAAAAGGTGTCAGATATGTGCGATCTGGCGTTTTCGGAGCATTTTGAAGCATTTTAGAAATTTCTATCTTAATTCGTGCCAAAGTTACGCAAGGCCTCTTAATAATATTTTTAATCGCTATTTGGTGACCGTAAATAAAAAAAATAAAAATGTGTCAGATATGTGCGATCTGGCGTTCTCGGAGCATTTTGAAGCATTTTAGAAATTTCTATCTTAATGGGTGCCAAAGTTACACAAGACCTTTTAACAATATTTTTAATCGCTATCTTGGTGACCGTATGTCCAAAAAATAAAAAGGTGTCAGATATGTGCGATCTGGCGTTCTCGGAGCATTTTGAAGCATTTTAGAAATTTCTATCTTAATGGGTGCCAAAGTTACACAAGACCTCTTAATAATACTTTTAATCACTATCTTGGTGACCGTAAGTCCAAAAAATAAAAAGGTGTCAGATATGTGCGATCTGGCGTTCTCGGAGCATTTTGAAGCATTTTAGAAATTTCTATCTTAATGGGTGCCAAAGTTACACAACACCTCTTAATAATATTTTTAATCGCTATCTTGGTGACCGTAAATAAAAAAAATAAAAATGTGTCAGATATGTGCGATCTGGCGTTCTCGGAGCATTTTGAAGCATTTTAGAAATTTCTATCTTAATGTGTGCCAAAGTTACACAAGACCTCTTAATAACATTTTTAATCGCTATCTTGGTAACCGTAAGTCCAAAAATCAAAAAGGTGTCAGATATGTGCGATCTGGCGCTCTAGCAGCATTTTGAAACATATTAGAAATTTCTATCTTAATGGGTGCCAAAGTTACACAAGACATCTTAATAATATTTTTAATCGCTATCTTGGTAACCGTAAGTCCAAAAAATAAAAAGGTGTCAGATATGAGCGATCTGGCGTTCTAGCAGCATTTTGAAGCGTATTAGAAATTTCTATCTTAATGGGTGCCAAAGTTACACAAGACCTCTTAATAATATTTTTAATCGCTATCTTGGTAACCGTAAGTCCAAAAATCAAAAAGGTGTCAGATATGTGCGATATGGCGTTCTCGGAGCATTTTGAAGCATTTTAGAAATTTCAATCCTAATGATTGCCAAAGTTACACAAGACTTCTTAATAATATTTTTAATCGCTATCTTGGTGACCGTAAGTCCAAAAAATAAAAAGGTGTCAGATATGTGCGATCTGGCGTTCTCGAAGCATTTTGAAGCATTTTAGAAATTTCTATCTTAATGCGTGCCAAAGTTTCGCAAGACCTCTTAATAATATTTTTAATCGCTACCTTGGTGACCGTAAGTCCAAAAAATAAAAAGGTGTCAGATATGTGCGATCTGGCGTTCTCGGAGCATTTTGAAGCATTTTAGAAATTTCAATCGTAATGGGTGCCAAAGTTGCACAAGACCTCTTAATAATATTTTTAGTCGCTATCTTGGTGAACGTAAGTAAAAAAAAAAATAAAAAGGTGTCAGATATGTGCGATCTGGCGTTTTCGGAGCATTTTGAAGCATTTTAGAAATTTCTATCTTAATTCGTGCCAAAGTTACGCAAGGCCTCCTAATAATATTTTTAATCGCTATCTTGGTGACCGCAAGTCCAAAAAATAAAAAGCTGTCAGATATGTGCGATCTGGCGTTCTCGGAGCATTTTGAAGCATTTTAGAAATTTCTATCATAATGGGTGCCAAAGTTACACAAGACCTTTTAACAATACTTTTAATCACTATCTTGGTGACCGTAAGTCCAAAAAATAAAAAGGTGTCAGATATGTGCGATCTGGCGTTCTCGGAGCATTTTGAAGCATTTTAGAAATTTCAATCTTAATGCGTGCCAAAGTTACGCAAGACCGCTTAATAATATTTTTAATCGCTATCTTGGTAACCGTAAGTCCAAAAATCAAAAAGGTGTCAGATATGTGCGATATGGCGTTCTCGGAGCATTCTGAAGCATTTTAGAAATTTCAATCTTAATGAGTGCCAAAGTTACACAAGACTTCTTAATAATATTTTTAATCGCTATCTTGGTGACCGTAAGTCCAAAAAATAAAAAGGTGTCAGATATGTGCGATCTGGCGTACTCGAAGCATTTTGAAGCATTTTAGAAATTTCTATCTTAATGCGTGCCAAAGTTACGCAAGACCTCTTAATAATATTTTTAATCGCTACCTTGGTGAGCGTAAGTCCAAAAAATAAAAAGGTGTCAGATATGTGCGATCTGGCGTTTTCGGAGCATTTTGAAGCATTTTAGAAATTTCTATCTTAATTCGTGCCAAAGTTACGCAAGGCCTCTTAATAATATTTTTAATCGCTATTTGGTGACCGTAAATAAAAAAAATAAAAATGTGTCGGATATGTGCGATCTGGCGTTCTCGGAGCATTTTGAAGCATTTTAGAAATTTCTATCTTAATGGGTGCCAAAGTTACACAAGACCTTTTAACAATATTTTTAATCGCTATCTTGGTGACCGTATGTCCAAAAAATAAAAAGGTGTCAGATATGTGCGATCTGGCGTTCTGGGAGCATTTTGAAGCATTTTAGAAATTTCTATCTTAATGGGTGCCGAAGTTACACAAGACCTCTTAATAATACTTTTAATCACTATCTTGGTGACCGTAAGTCCAAAAAATAAAAAGGTGTCAGATATGTGCGATCTGGCGTTCTCGGAGCATTTTGAAGCATTTTAGAAATTTCTATCTTAATGGGTGCCAAAGTTACACAACACCTCTTAATAATATTTTTAATCGCTATCTTGGTGACCGTAAATAAAAAAAATAAAAATGTGTCAGATATGTGCGATCTGGCGTTCTCGGAGCATTTTGAAGCATTTTAGAAATTTCTATCTTAATGGGTGCCAAAGTTACACAAGACCTCTTAATAACATTTTTAATCGCTATCTTGGTAACCGTAAGTCCAAAAATCAAAAAGGTGTCAGATATGTGCGATCTGGCGCTCTAGCAGCATTTTGAAACATATTAGAAATTTCTATCTTAATGGGTGCCAAAGTTACACAAGACCTCTTAATAATATTTTTAATCGCTATCTTGGTAACCGTAAGTCCAAAAAATAAAAAGGTGTCAGATATGAGCGATCTGGCGTTCTAGCAGCATTTTGAAGCGTATTAGAAATTTCTATCTTAATGGGTGCCAAAGTTACACAAGACCTCTTAATAATATTTTTAATCGCTATCTTGGTAACCGTAAGTCCAAAAATCAAAAAGGTGTCAGATATGTGCGATATGGCGTTCTCGGAGCATTTTGAAGCATTTTAGAAATTTCAATCTTAATGAGTGCCAAAGTTACACAAGACTTCTTAATAATATTTTTAATCGCTATCTTGGTGACCGTAAGTCCAAAAAATAAAAAGGTGTCAGATATGTGCGATCTGGCGTTCTCGAAGCATTTTGAAGCATTTTAGAAATTTCTATCTTAATGCGTGCCAAAGTTACGCAAGACCTCTTAATAATATTTTTAATCGCTACCTTGGTGACCGTAAGTCCAAAAAATAAAAAGGTGTCAGATATGTGCGATCTGGCGTTCTCGGAGCATTTTGAAGCATTTTAGAAATTTCAATCGTAATGGGTGCCAAAGTTGCACAAGACCTCTTAATAATATTTTTAGTCGCTATCTTGGTGAACGTAAGTAAAAAAAAAATAAAAAGGTGTCAGATATGTGCGATCTGGCGTTTTCGGAGCATTTTGAAGCATTTTAGAAATTTCTATCTTAATTCGTGCCAAAGTTACGCAAGGCCTCCTAATAATATTTTTAATCGCTATCTTGGTGACCGTAAGTCCAAAAAATAAAAAGGTGTCAGATATGAGCGATCTGGCGTTCTAGCAGCATTTTGAAGCATATTAGAAATTTCTATCTTAATGGGTGCCAAAGTTACACAAGACCTCTTAATAACATTTTTAATCGCTACCGTGGTAACCGTAAGTCCAAAAAATAAAAAGGTGTCAGATATGAACGGTCTGGCGTTCTAGCAGCATTTTGAAGCATATTAGAAATTTCTATCTTAATGGGTGCCAAAGTTACACAAGACCTCTTAGTAATATTTTTAATCGCTATCTTGGTAACCGTAAGTCCAAAAATCTAAAAGGTGTCAGATATGTGCGATCTGGCGTTCTAGCAGCATTTTGAAACATATTAGAAACTTCTATCTTAATGGGTGCCAAAGTTACACAAGACCTCTTAATAATATTTTTAATCGCTATCTTGGTGACCGTAAGTCCAAAAATCAAAAAGGTGTCAGGTATGAGCGATCTGGCGTTCTAGCAGCATTTTGAAGCATATTAGAAATTTCTATCTTAATGGGTGCCAAAGTTACACAAGACCTCTTAATAATATTTTTATTCCCTATCTTTGTGACCGTAAGTCCAAAAAATAAAAAGGTGTCAGATATGAGCGATTTGGCGTTCTAGCAGCATTTTGAAGCATATTAGAAATTTCTATCTTAATGGGTGCCAAAGTTACACAAGACCTCTTAATAACATTTTTAATCGCTATCTTGATAACCGTAAGTCCAAAAATCAAAAAGGTGTCAGATATGTGCGATCTGGCGCTCTAGCAGCATTTTGAAACATATTAGAAATTTCTATCTTAATGGGTGCCAAAGTTACACAAGACCTCTTAATAATATTTTTAATCGCTATCTTGATAACCGTAAGTCCAAAAAATAAAAAGGTGTCAGATATGAGCGATCTGGCGTTCTAGCAGCATTTTGAAGCGTATTAGAAATTTCTATCTTAATGGGTGCCAAAGTTACACAAGACCTCTTAATAATATTTTTAATCGCTATCTTGGTAACCGTAAGTCCAAAAATCAAAAAGGTGTCAGATATGTGCGATATGGCGTTCTCGGAGCATTTTGAAGCAATTTAGAAATTTCAATCTTAATGAGTGCCAAAGTTACACAAGACTTCTTAATAATATTTTTAATCGCTATCTTGGTGACCGTAAGTCCAAAAAATAAAAAGGTGTCAGATATGTGCGATCTGGCGTTCTCGAAGCATTTTGAAGCATTTTAGAAATTTCTATCTTAATGCGTGCCAAAGTTACGCAAGACCTCTTAATAATATTTTTAATCGCTACCTTGGTGACCGTAAGTCCAAAAAATAAAAAGGTGTCAGATATGTGCGATCTGGCGTTCTCGGAGCATTTTGAAGCATTTTAGAAATTTCAATCGTAATGGGTGCCAAAGTTGCACAAGACCTCTTAATAATATTTTTAGTCGCTATCTTGGTGAACGTAAGTAAAAAAAAATAAAAAGGTGTCAGATATGTGCGATCTGGCGTTTTCGGAGCATTTTGAAGCATTTTAGAAATTTCTATCTTAATTCGTGCCAAAGTTACGCAAGGCCTCCTAATAATATTTTTAATCGCTATCTTGGTGACCGTAAGTCCAAAAAATAAAAAGGTGTCAGATATGAGCGATCTGGCGTTCTAGCAGCATTTTGAAGCATATTAGAAATTTCTATCTTAATGGGTGCCAAAGTTACACAAGACCTCTTAATAACATTTTTAATCGCTACCGTGGTAACCGTAAGTCCAAAAAATAAAAAGGTGTCAGATATGAACGGTCTGGCGTTCTAGCAGCATTTTGAAGCATATTAGAAATTTCTATCTTAATGGGTGCCAAAGTTACACAAGACCTCTTAGTAATATTTTTAATCGCTATCTTGGTAACCGTAAGTCCAAAAATCTAAAAGGTGTCAGATATGTGCGATCTGGCGTTCTAGCAGCATTTTGAAACATATTAGAAATTTCTATCTTAATGGGTGCCAAAGTTACACAAGACCTCTTAATAATATTTTTATTCCCTATCTTTGTGACCGTAAGTCCAAAAAATAAAAAGGTGTCAGATATGAGCGATTTGGCGTTCTAGCAACATTTTGAAGCATATTAGAAATTTCTATCTTAATGGGTGCCAAAGTTACACAAGACCTCTTAATAACATTTTTAATCGCTATCTTGATAACCGTAAGTCCAAAAATCAAAAAGGTGTCAGATATGTGCGATCTGGCGCTCTAGCAGCATTTTGAAACATATTAGAAATTTCTATCTTAATGGGTGCCAAAGTTACACAAGACCTCTTAATAATATTTTTAATCGCTATCTTGATAACCGTAAGTCCAAAAAATAAAAAGGTGTCAGATATGAGCGATCTGGCGTTCTAGCAGCATTTTGAAGCGTATTAGAAATTTCTATCTTAATGGGTGCCAAAGTTACACAAGACCTCTTAATAATATTTTTAATCGCTATCTTGGTAACCGTAAGTCCAAAAATCAAAAAGGTGTCAGATATGTGCGATATGGCGTTCTCGGAGCATTTTGAAGCATTTTAGAAATTTCAATCTTAATGAGTGCCAAAGTTACACAAGACTTCTTAATAATATTTTTAATCGCTACCTTGGTGACCGTAAGTCCAAAAAATAAAAAGGTGTCAGATATGTGCGATCTGGCGTTTTCGGAGCATTTTGAAGCATTTTAGAAATTTCTATCTTAATTCGTGCCAAAGTTACGCAAGGCCTCTTAATAATATTTTTAATCGCTATTTGGTGACCGTAAATAAAAAAAATAAAAATGTGTCAGATATGTGCGATCTGGCGTTCTCGGAGCATTTTGAAGCATTTTAGAAATTTCTATCTTAATGGGTGCCAAAGTTACACAAGACCTTTTAACAATATTTTTAATCGCTATCTTGGTGACCGTATGTCCAAAAAATAAAAAGGTGTCAGATATGTGCGATCTGGCGTTCTCGGAGCATTTTGAAGCATTTTAGAAATTTCTATCTTAATGGGTGCCAAAGTTACACAAGACCTCTTAATAATACTTTTAATCACTATCTTGGTGACCGTAAGTCCAAAAAATAAAAAGGTGTCAGATATGTGCGATCTGGCGTTCTCGGAGCATTTTGAAGCATTTTAGAAATTTCTATCTTAATGGGTGCCAAAGTTACACAACACCTCTTAATAATATTTTTAATCGCTATCTTGGTGACCGTAAATAAAAAAAATAAAAATGTGTCAGATATGTGCGATCTGGCGTTCTCGGAGCATTTTGAAGCATTTTAGAAATTTCTATCTTAATGTGTGCCAAAGTTACACAAGACCTCTTAATAACATTTTTAATCGCTATCTTGGTAACCGTAAGTCCAAAAATCAAAAAGGTGTCAGATATGTGCGATCTGGCGCTCTAGCAGCATTTTGAAACATATTAGAAATTTCTATCTTAATGGGTGCCAAAGTTACACAAGACATCTTAATAATATTTTTAATCGCTATCTTGGTAACCGTAAGTCCAAAAAATAAAAAGGTGTCAGATATGAGCGATCTGGCGTTCTAGCAGCATTTTGAAGCGTATTAGAAATTTCTATCTTAATGGGTGCCAAAGTTACACAAGACCTCTTAATAATATTTTTAATCGCTATCTTGGTAACCGTAAGTCCAAAAATCAAAAAGGTGTCAGATATGTGCTATATGGCGTTCTCGGAGCATTTTGAAGCATTTTAGAAATTTCAATCCTAATGATTGCCAAAGTTACACAAGACTTCTTAATAATATTTTTAATCGCTATCTTGGTGACCGTAAGTCCAAAAAATAAAAAGGTGTCAGATATGTGCGATCTGGCGTTCTCGAAGCATTTTGAAGCATTTTAGAAATTTCTATCTTAATGCGTGCCAAAGTTTCGCAAGACCTCTTAATAATATTTTTAATCGCTACCTTGGTGACCGTAAGTCCAAAAAATAAAAAGGTGTCAGATATGTGCGATCTGGCGTTCTCGGAGCATTTTGAAGCATTTTAGAAATTTCAATCGTAATGGGTGCCAAAGTTGCACAAGACCTCTTAATAATATTTTTAGTCGCTATCTTGGTGAACGTAAGTAAAAAAAAAAATAAAAAGGTGTCAGATATGTGCGATCTGGCGTTTTCGGAGCATTTTGAAGCATTTTAGAAATTTCTATCTTAATTCGTGCCAAAGTTACGCAAGGCCTCCTAATAATATTTTTAATCGCTATCTTGGTGACCGCAAGTCCAAAAAATAAAAAGCTGTCAGATATGTGCGATCTGGCGTTCTCGGAGCATTTTGAAGCATTTTAGAAATTTCTATCATAATGGGTGCCAAAGTTACACAAGACCTTTTAACAATACTTTTAATCACTATCTTGGTGACCGTAAGTCCAAAAAATAAAAAGGTGTCAGATATGTGCGATCTGGCGTTCTCGGAGCATTTTGAAGCATTTTAGAAATTTCAATCTTAATGCGTGCCAAAGTTACGCAAGACCGCTTAATAATATTTTTAATCGCTATCTTGGTAACCGTAAGTCCAAAAATCAAAAAGGTGTCAGATATGTGCGATATGGCGTTCTCGGAGCATTCTGAAGCATTTTAGAAATTTCAATCTTAATGAGTGCCAAAGTTACACAAGACTTCTTAATAATATTTTTAATCGCTATCTTGGTGACCGTAAGTCCAAAAAATAAAAAGGTGTCAGATATGTGCGATCTGGCGTACTCGAAGCATTTTGAAGCATTTTAGAAATTTCTATCTTAATGCGTGCCAAAGTTACGCAAGACCTCTTAATAATATTTTTAATCGCTACCTTGGTGAGCGTAAGTCCAAAAAATAAAAAGGTGTCAGATATGTGCGATCTGGCGTTTTCGGAGCATTTTGAAGCATTTTAGAAATTTCTATCTTAATTCGTGCCAAAGTTACGCAAGGCCTCTTAATAATATTTTTAATCGCTATTTGGTGACCGTAAATAAAAAAAATAAAAATGTGTCGGATATGTGCGATCTGGCGTTCTCGGAGCATTTTGAAGCATTTTAGAAATTTCTATCTTAATGGGTGCCAAAGTTACACAAGACCTTTTAACAATATTTTTAATCGCTATCTTGGTGACCGTATGTCCAAAAAATAAAAAGGTGTCAGATATGTGCGATCTGGCGTTCTGGGAGCATTTTGAAGCATTTTAGAAATTTCTATCTTAATGGGTGCCGAAGTTACACAAGACCTCTTAATAATACTTTTAATCACTATCTTGGTGACCGTAAGTCCAAAAAATAAAAAGGTGTCAGATATGTGCGATCTGGCGTTCTCGGAGCATTTTGAAGCATTTTAGAAATTTCTATCTTAATGGGTGCCAAAGTTACACAACACCTCTTAATAATATTTTTAATCGCTATCTTGGTGACCGTAAATAAAAAAAATAAAAATGTGTCAGATATGTGCGATCTGGCGTTCTCGGAGCATTTTGAAGCATTTTAGAAATTTCTATCTTAATGGGTGCCAAAGCTATCTTGGTAACCGTAAGTCCAAAAATCAAAAAGGTGTCAGATATGTGCGATCTGGCGCTCTAGCAGCATTTTGAAACATATTAGAAATTTCTATCTTAATGGGTGCCAAAGTTACACAAGACCTCTTAATAATATTTTTAATCGCTATCTTGGTAACCGTAAGTCCAAAAAATAAAAAGGTGTCAGATATGAGCGATCTGGCGTTCTAGCAGCATTTTGAAGCGTATTAGAAATTTCTATCTTAATGGGTGCCAAAGTTACACAAGACCTCTTAATAATATTTTTAATCGCTATCTTGGTAACCGTAAGTCCAAAAATCAAAAAGGTGTCAGATATGTGCGATATGGCGTTCTCGGAGCATTTTGAAGCATTTTAGAAATTTCAATCTTAATGAGTGCCAAAGTTACACAAGACTTCTTAATAATATTTTTAATCGCTATCTTGGTGACCGTAAGTCCAAAAAATAAAAAGGTGTCAGATATGTGCGATCTGGCGTTCTCGAAGCATTTTGAAGCATTTTAGAAATTTCTATCTTAATGCGTGCCAAAGTTACGCAAGACCTCTTAATAATATTTTTAATCGCTACCTTGGTGACCGTAAGTCCAAAAAATAAAAAGGTGTCAGATATGTGCGATCTGGCGTTCTCGGAGCATTTTGAAGCATTTTAGAAATTTCAATCGTAATGGGTGCCAAAGTTGCACAAGACCTCTTAATAATATTTTTAGTCGCTATCTTGGTGAACGTAAGTAAAAAAAAATAAAAAGGTGTCAGATATGTGCGATCTGGCGTTTTCGGAGCATTTTGAAGCATTTTAGAAATTTCTATCTTAATTCGTGCCAAAGTTACGCAAGGCCTCCTAATAATATTTTTAATCGCTATCTTGGTGACCGTAAGTCCAAAAAATAAAAAGGTGTCAGATATGAGCGATCTGGCGTTCTAGCAGCATTTTGAAGCATATTAGAAATTTCTATCTTAATGGGTGCCAAAGTTACACAAGACCTCTTAATAACATTTTTAATCGCTACCATGGTAACCGTAAGTCCAAAAAATAAAAAGGTGTCAGATATGAACGGTCTGGCGTTCTAGCAGCATTTTGAAGCATATTAGAAATTTCTATCTTAATGGGTGCCAAAGTTACACAAGACCTCTTAGTAATATTTTTAATCGCTATCTTGGTAACCGTAAGTCCAAAAATCTAAAAGGTGTCAGATATGTGCGATCTGGCGTTCTAGCAGCATTTTGAAACATATTAGAAACTTCTATCTTAATGGGTGCCAAAGTTACACAAGACCTCTTAATAATATTTTTAATCGCTATCTTGGTGACCGTAAGTCCAAAAATCAAAAAGGTGTCAGGTATGAGCGATCTGGCGTTCTAGCAGCATTTTGAAGCATATTAGAAATTTCTATCTTAATGGGTGCCAAAGTTACACAAGACCTCTTAATAATATTTTTATTCCCTATCTTTGTGACCGTAAGTCCAAAAAATAAAAAGGTGTCAGATATGAGCGATTTGGCGTTCTAGCAGCATTTTGAAGCATATTAGAAATTTCTATCTTAATGGGTGCCAAAGTTACACAAGACCTCTTAATAACATTTTTAATCGCTATCTTGATAACCGTAAGTCCAAAAATCAAAAAGGTGTCAGATATGTGCGATCTGGCGCTCTAGCAGCATTTTGAAACATATTAGAAATTTCTATCTTAATGGGTGCCAAAGTTACACAAGACCTCTTAATAATATTTTTAATCGCTATCTTGATAACCGTAAGTCCAAAAAATAAAAAGGTGTCAGATATGAGCGATCTGGCGTTCTAGCAGCATTTTGAAGCGTATTAGAAATTTCTATCTTAATGGGTGCCAAAGTTACACAAGACCTCTTAATAATATTTTTAATCGCTATCTTGGTAACCGTAAGTCCAAAAATCAAAAAGGTGTCAGATATGTGCGATATGGCGTTCTCGGAGTATTTTGAAGCATTTTAGAAATTTCAATCTTAATGAGTGCCAAAGTTACACAAGACTTCTTAATAATATTTTTAATCGCTATCTTGGTGACCGTAAGTCCAAAAAATAAAAAGGTGTCAGATATGTGCGATCTGGCGTTCTCGAAGCATTTTGAAGCATTTTAGAAATTTCTATCTTAATGCGTGCCAAAGTTACGCAAGACCTCTTAATAATATTTTTAATCGCTACCTTGGTGACCGTAAGTCCAAAAAATAAAAAGGTGTCAGATATGTGCGATCTGGCGTTCTCGGAGCATTTTGAAGCATTTTAGAAATTTCAATCGTAATGGGTGCCAAAGTTGCACAAGACCTCTTAATAATATTTTTAGTCGCTATCTTGGTGAACGTAAGTAAAAAAAAATAAAAAGGTGTCAGATATGTGCGATCTGGCGTTTTCGGAGCATTTTGAAGCATTTTAGAAATTTCTATCTTAATTCGTGCCAAAGTTACGCAAGGCCTCCTAATAATATTTTTAATCGCTATCTTGGTGACCGTAAGTCCAAAAAATAAAAAGGTGTCAGATATGAGCGATCTGGCGTTCTAGCAGCATTTTGAAGCATATTAGAAATTTCTATCTTAATGGGTGCCAAAGTTACACAAGACCTCTTAATAACATTTTTAATCGCTACCGTGGTAACCGTAAGTCCAAAAAATAAAAAGGTGTCAGATATGAACGGTCTGGCGTTCTAGCAGCATTTTGAAGCATATTAGAAATTTCTATCTTAATGGGTGCCAAAGTTACACAAGACCTCTTAGTAATATTTTTAATCGCTATCTTGGTAACCGTAAGTCCAAAAATCTAAAAGGTGTCAGATATGTGCGATCTGGCGTTCTAGCAGCATTTTGAAACATATTAGAAATTTCTATCTTAATGGGTGCCAAAGTTACACAAGACCTCTTAATAATATTTTTAATCGTTATCTTGGTGACCGTAAGTCCAAAAATCAAAAAGGTGTCAGATATGAGCGATCTGGCGTTCTAGCAGCATTTTGAAGCATATTAGAAATTTCTATCTTAATGGGTGCCAAAGTTACACAAGACCTCTTAATAATATTTTTATTCCCTATCTTTGTGACCGTAAGTCCAAAAAATAAAAAGGTGTCAGATATGAGCGATTTGGCGTTCTAGCAACATTTTGAAGCATATTAGAAATTTCTATCTTAATGGGTGCCAAAGTTACACAAGACCTCTTAATAACATTTTTAATCGCTATCTTGATAACCGTAAGTCCAAAAATCAAAAAGGTGTCAGATATGTGCGATCTGGCGCTCTAGCAGCATTTTGAAACATATTAGAAATTTCTATCTTAATGGGTGCCAAAGTTACACAAGACCTCTTAATAATATTTTTAATCGCTATCTTGATAACCGTAAGTCCAAAAAATAAAAAGGTGTCAGATATGAGCGATCTGGCGTTCTAGCAGCATTTTGAAGCGTATTAGAAATTTCTATCTTAATGGGTGCCAAAGTTACACAAGACCTCTTAATAATATTTTTAATCGCTATCTTGGTAACCGTAAGTCCAAAAATCAAAAAGGTGTCAGATATGTGCGATATGGCGTTCTCGGAGCATTTTGAAGCATTTTAGAAATTTCAATCTTAATGAGTGCCAAAGTTACACAAGACTTCTTAATAATATTTTTAATCGCTATCTTGGTGACCGTAAGTCCAAAAAATAAAAAGGTGTCAGATATGTGCGATCTGGCGTTCTCGAAGCATTTTGAAGCATTTTAGAAATTTCTATCTTAATGCGTGCCAAAGTTACGCAAGACCTCTTAATAATATTTTTAATCGCTACCTTGGTGACCGTAAGTCCAAAAAATAAAAAGGTGTCAGATATGTGCGATCTGGCGTTTTCGGAGCATTTTGAAGCATTTTAGAAATTTCTATCTTAATTCGTGCCAAAGTTACGCAAGGCCTCTTAATAATATTTTTAATCGCTATTTGGTGACCGTAAATAAAAAAAATAAAAATGTGTCAGATATGTGCGATCTGGCGTTCTCGGAGCATTTTGAAGCATTTTAGAAATTTCTATCTTAATGGGTGCCAAAGTTACACAAGACCTTTTAACAATATTTTTAATCGCTATCTTGGTGACCGTATGTCCAAAAAATAAAAAGGTGTCAGATATGTGCGATCTGGCGTTCTCGGAGCATTTTGAAGCATTTTAGAAATTTCTATCTTAATGGGTGCCAAAGTTACACAAGACCTCTTAATAATACTTTTAATCACTATCTTGGTGACCGTAAGTCCAAAAAATAAAAAGGTGTCAGATATGTGCGATCTGGCGTTCTCGGAGCATTTTGAAGCATTTTAGAAATTTCTATCTTAATGGGTGCCAAAGTTACACAACACCTCTTAATAATATTTTTAATCGCTATCTTGGTGACCGTAAATAAAAAAAATAAAAATGTGTCAGATATGTGCGATCTGGCGTTCTCGGAGCATTTTGAAGCATTTTAGAAATTTCTATCTTAATGTGTGCCAAAGTTACACAAGACCTCTTAATAACATTTTTAATCGCTATCTTGGTAACCGTAAGTCCAAAAATCAAAAAGGTGTCAGATATGTGCGATCTGGCGCTCTAGCAGCATTTTGAAACATATTAGAAATTTCTATCTTAATGGGTGCCAAAGTTACACAAGACATCTTAATAATATTTTTAATCGCTATCTTGGTAACCGTAAGTCCAAAAAATAAAAAGGTGTCAGATATGAGCGATCTGGCGTTCTAGCAGCATTTTGAAGCGTATTAGAAATTTCTATCTTAATGGGTGCCAAAGTTACACAAGACCTCTTAATAATATTTTTAATCGCTATCTTGGTAACCGTAAGTCCAAAAATCAAAAAGGTGTCAGATATGTGCGATATGGCGTTCTCGGAGCATTTTGAAGCATTTTAGAAATTTCAATCCTAATGATTGCCAAAGTTACACAAGACTTCTTAATAATATTTTTAATCGCTATCTTGGTGACCGTAAGTCCAAAAAATAAAAAGGTGTCAGATATGTGCGATCTGGCGTTCTCGAAGCATTTTGAAGCATTTTAGAAATTTCTATCTTAATGCGTGCCAAAGTTTCGCAAGACCTCTTAATAATATTTTTAATCGCTACCTTGGTGACCGTAAGTCCAAAAAATAAAAAGGTGTCAGATATGTGCGATCTGGCGTTCTCGGAGCATTTTGAAGCATTTTAGAAATTTCAATCGTAATGGGTGCCAAAGTTGCACAAGACCTCTTAATAATATTTTTAGTCGCTATCTTGGTGAACGTAAGTAAAAAAAAAAATAAAAAGGTGTCAGATATGTGCGATCTGGCGTTTTCGGAGCATTTTGAAGCATTTTAGAAATTTCTATCTTAATTCGTGCCAAAGTTACGCAAGGCCTCCTAATAATATTTTTAATCGCTATCTTGGTGACCGCAAGTCCAAAAAATAAAAAGCTGTCAGATATGTGCGATCTGGCGTTCTCGGAGCATTTTGAAGCATTTTAGAAATTTCTATCATAATGGGTGCCAAAGTTACACAAGACCTTTTAACAATACTTTTAATCACTATCTTGGTGACCGTAAGTCCAAAAAATAAAAAGGTGTCAGATATGTGCGATCTGGCGTTCTCGGAGCATTTTGAAGCATTTTAGAAATTTCAATCTTAATGCGTGCCAAAGTTACGCAAGACCGCTTAATAATATTTTTAATCGCTATCTTGGTGACCGTAAGTCCAAAAAATAAAAAGGTGTCAGATATGTGCGATCTGGCGTTCTCGGAGCATTTTGAAGCATTTTAGAAATTTCAATCTTAATGCGTGCCAAAGTTACGCAAGACCGCTTAATAATATTTTTAATCGCTACCTTGGTGATCGTAAGTCCAAAAAATAAAAAGGTGTCAGATATGTGCGATCTGGCGTTCTCGGAGCATTTTGAAGCATTTTAGAAATTTCTATCTTAATGGGTGCCAAAGTTACACAAGACCTCTTAATAATACTTTTAATCACTATCTTGGTGACCGTAAGTCCAAAAAATAAAAAGGTGTCAGATATGTGCGATCTGGCGTTCTCGGAGCATTTTGAAGCATTTTAGAAATTTCTATCTTAATGGGTGCCAAAGTTACACAACACCTCTTAATAATATTTTTAATCGCTATCTTGGTGACCGTAAATAAAAAAAATAAAAATGTGTCAGATATGTGCGATCTGGCGTTCTCGGAGCATTTTGAAGCATTTTAGAAATTTCTATCTTAATGTGTGCCAAAGTTACACAAGACCTCTTAATAACATTTTTAATCGCTATCTTGGTAACCGTAAGTCCAAAAATCAAAAAGGTGTCAGATATGTGCGATCTGGCGCTCTAGCAGCATTTTGAAACATATTAGAAATTTCTATCTTAATGGGTGCCAAAGTTACACAAGACATCTTAATAATATTTTTAATCGCTATCTTGGTAACCGTAAGTCCAAAAAATAAAAAGGTGTCAGATATGAGCGATCTGGCGTTCTAGCAGCATTTTGAAGCGTATTAGAAATTTCTATCTTAATGGGTGCCAAAGTTACACAAGACCTCTTAATAATATTTTTAATCGCTATCTTGGTAACCGTAAGTCCAAAAATCAAAAAGGTGTCAGATATGTGCGATATGGCGTTCTCGGAGCATTTTGAAGCATTTTAGAAATTTCAATCCTAATGATTGCCAAAGTTACACAAGACTTCTTAATAATATTTTTAATCGCTATCTTGGTGACCGTAAGTCCAAAAAATAAAAAGGTGTCAGATATGTGCGATCTGGCGTTCTCGAAGCATTTTGAAGCATTTTAGAAATTTCTATCTTAATGCGTGCCAAAGTTTCGCAAGACCTCTTAATAATATTTTTAATCGCTACCTTGGTGACCGTAAGTCCAAAAAATAAAAAGGTGTCAGATATGTGCGATCTGGCGTTCTCGGAGCATTTTGAAGCATTTTAGAAATTTCAATCGTAATGGGTGCCAAAGTTGCACAAGACCTCTTAATAATATTTTTAGTCGCTATCTTGGTGAACGTAAGTAAAAAAAAAAATAAAAAGGTGTCAGATATGTGCGATCTGGCGTTTTCGGAGCATTTTGAAGCATTTTAGAAATTTCTATCTTAATTCGTGCCAAAGTTACGCAAGGCCTCCTAATAATATTTTTAATCGCTATCTTGGTGACCGCAAGTCCAAAAAATAAAAAGCTGTCAGATATGTGCGATCTGGCGTTCTCGGAGCATTTTGAAGCATTTTAGAAATTTCTATCATAATGGGTGCCAAAGTTACACAAGACCTTTTAACAATACTTTTAATCACTATCTTGGTGACCGTAAGTCCAAAAAATAAAAAGGTGTCAGATATGTGCGATCTGGCGTTCTCGGAGCATTTTGAAGCATTTTAGAAATTTCAATCTTAATGCGTGCCAAAGTTACGCAAGACCGCTTAATAATATTTTTAATCGCTATCTTGGTGACCGTAAGTCCAAAAAATAAAAAGGTGTCAGATATGTGCGATCTGGCATTCTCGGAGCATTTTGAAGCATTTTAGAAATTTCAATCTTAATGCGTGCCAAAGTTACGCAAGACCGCTTAATAATATTTTTAATCGCTACCTTGGTGATCGTAAGTCCAAAAAATAAAAAGGTGTCAGATATGTGCGATCTGGCGTTCTCGGAGCATTTTGAAGCATTTTAGAAATTTCAATCTTAATGGGTGCCAAAGTTGCACAAGACCTCTTAATAATATTTTTAATCGCTATCTTGGTGAACGTAAGTAAAAAAAATAAAAAGATGTTAGATATGTGCGATCTGGCTTTCTCGGAGCATTTTGAAGCATTTTAGAGATTTCTATCTTAATGCGTGCCAAAGTTACGCAAGACCTCTTAATAATATTTTTAAACGCTATCTTGGTGACCGTAAGTCCAAAAAATAAAATGGTGTCAGATATGTGCGATATGGCGTTCTCGGAGCATTTTGAAGCATCTTAGAAACTTCAATCTTAATGGGTGCCAAAGTTGCACAAGACCTCTTAATAATATTTTAATCGCTATCTTGGTGACCGTAAGTCCAAAAAATAAAAAGGTGTCAGATATGTGCGATCTGGCGTTCTCGGAGCATTTTGAAGCATTTTAGAAATTTCTATCTTAATGCGTGCCAAAGTTACGCAAGACCTCTTGATAATATTTTTAATCGCTATCTTGGTGAACGTAAGTAAAAAAAATAAAAAGATGTTAGATATGTGCGATCTGGCGCTCTCGGAGCATTTTGAAGCATTTTAGAAATTTCTATCTTAATGCGTGCCAAAGTTACGCAAGACCTCTTAATAATATTTTTAAACGCTATCTTGGTGCCCGTAAGTCCAAAAAATAAAAAGGTGTCAGATATGTGCGATACGCGTTCTCGGAGCATTTTGAAGCATTTTAGAAATTTCTATCTTAATGCGTGCCAAAGTTACGCAAGACCTCTTAATAATATTTTTAAACGCTATCTTGGTGCCCGTAAGTCCAAAAAATAAAAAGGTGTCAGATATGTGCGATACGCGTTCTCGGAGCATTTTGAAGCATTTTAGAAATTTCTATCTTAATGCGTGCCAAAGTTACGCAAGACCTCTTAATAATATTTTTAATCGCTATCTTGGTAACCGTAAGTCCAAAAATCAAAAAGGTGTCAGATATGTGCGATATGGCGTTCTCGGAGCATTTTGAAGCATTTTAGAAATTTCAATCCTAATGATTGCCAAAGTTACACAAGACTTCTTAATAATATTTTTAATCGCTATCTTGGTAACCGTAAGTCCAAAAATCAAAAAGGTGTCAGATATGTGCGATATGGCGTTCTCGGAGCATTTTGAAGCATTTTAGAAATTTCAATCCTAATGATTGCCAAAGTTACACAAGACTTCTTAATAATATTTTTAATCGCTATCTTGGTGACCGTAAGTCCATAAAATAAAAAGGTGTCAGATATGTGCGATCTGGCGTTCTCGAAGCATTTTGAAGCATTTTAGAAATTTCTATCTTAATGCGTGCCAAAGTTTCGCAAGACCTCTTAATAATATTTTTAATCGCTACCTTGGTGACCGTAAGTCCAAAAAATAAAAAGGTGTCAGATATGTGCGATCTGGCGTTCTCGGAGCATTTTGAAGCATTTTAGAAATTTCAATCGTAATGGGTGCCAAAGTTGCACAAGACCTCTTAATAATATTTTTAGTCGCTATCTTGGTGAACGTAAGTAAAAAAAAAAATAAAAAGGTGTCAGATATGTGCGATCTGGCGTTTTCGGAGCATTTTGAAGCATTTTAGAAATTTCTATCTTAATTCGTGCCAAAGTTACGCAAGGCCTCCTAATAATATTTTTAATCGCTATCTTGGTGACCGCAAGTCCAAAAAATAAAAAGCTGTCAGATATGTGCGATCTGGCGTTCTCGGAGCATTTTGAAGCATTTTAGAAATTTCTATCATAATGGGTGCCAAAGTTACACAAGACCTTTTAACAATACTTTTAATCACTATCTTGGTGACCGTAAGTCCAAAAAATAAAAAGGTGTCAGATATGTGCGATCTGGCGTTCTCGGAGCATTTTGAAGCATTTTAGAAATTTCAATCTTAATGCGTGCCAAAGTTACGCAAGACCGCTTAATAATATTTTTAATCGCTATCTTGGTGACCGTAAGTCCAAAAAATAAAAAGGTGTCAGATATGTGCGATCTGGCGTTCTCGGAGCATTTTGAAGCATTTTAGAAATTTCAATCTTAATGCGTGCCAAAGTTACGCAAGACCGCTTAATAATATTTTTAATCGCTACCTTGGTGATCGTAAGTCCAAAAAATAAAAAGGTGTCAGATATGTGCGATCTGGCGTTCTCGGAGCATTTTGAAGCATTTTAGAAATTTCTATCTTAATGGGTGCCAAAGTTACACAAGACCTCTTAATAATACTTTTAATCACTATCTTGGTGACCGTAAGTCCAAAAAATAAAAAGGTGTCAGATATGTGCGATCTGGCGTTCTCGGAGCATTTTGAAGCATTTTAGAAATTTCTATCTTAATGGGTGCCAAAGTTACACAACACCTCTTAATAATATTTTTAATCGCTATCTTGGTGACCGTAAATAAAAAAAATAAAAATGTGTCAGATATGTGCGATCTGGCGTTCTCGGAGCATTTTGAAGCATTTTAGAAATTTCTATCTTAATGTGTGCCAAAGTTACACAAGACCTCTTAATAACATTTTTAATCGCTATCTTGGTAACCGTAAGTCCAAAAATCAAAAAGGTGTCAGATATGTGCGATCTGGCGCTCTAGCAGCATTTTGAAACATATTAGAAATTTCTATCTTAATGGGTGCCAAAGTTACACAAGACATCTTAATAATATTTTTAATCGCTATCTTGGTAACCGTAAGTCCAAAAAATAAAAAGGTGTCAGATATGAGCGATCTGGCGTTCTAGCAGCATTTTGAAGCGTATTAGAAATTTCTATCTTAATGGGTGCCAAAGTTACACAAGACCTCTTAATAATATTTTTAATCGCTATCTTGGTAACCGTAAGTCCAAAAATCAAAAAGGTGTCAGATATGTGCGATATGGCGTTCTCGGAGCATTTTGAAGCATTTTAGAAATTTCAATCCTAATGATTGCCAAAGTTACACAAGACTTCTTAATAATATTTTTAATCGCTATCTTGGTGACCGTAAGTCCAAAAAATAAAAAGGTGTCAGATATGTGCGATCTGGCGTTCTCGAAGCATTTTGAAGCATTTTAGAAATTTCTATCTTAATGCGTGCCAAAGTTTCGCAAGACCTCTTAATAATATTTTTAATCGCTACCTTGGTGACCGTAAGTCCAAAAAATAAAAAGGTGTCAGATATGTGCGATCTGGCGTTCTCGGAGCATTTTGAAGCATTTTAGAAATTTCAATCGTAATGGGTGCCAAAGTTGCACAAGACCTCTTAATAATATTTTTAGTCGCTATCTTGGTGAACGTAAGTAAAAAAAAAAATAAAAAGGTGTCAGATATGTGCGATCTGGCGTTTTCGGAGCATTTTGAAGCATTTTAGAAATTTCTATCTTAATTCGTGCCAAAGTTACGCAAGGCCTCCTAATAATATTTTTAATCGCTATCTTGGTGACCGCAAGTCCAAAAAATAAAAAGCTGTCAGATATGTGCGATCTGGCGTTCTCGGAGCATTTTGAAGCATTTTAGAAATTTCTATCATAATGTGTGCCAAAGTTACACAAGACCTTTTAACAATACTTTTAATCACTATCTTGGTGACCGTAAGTCCAAAAAATAAAAAGGTGTCAGATATGTGCGATCTGGCGTTCTCGGAGCATTTTGAAGCATTTTAGAAATTTCAATCTTAATGCGTGCCAAAGTTACGCAAGACCGCTTAATAATATTTTTAATCGCTATCTTGGTGACCGTAAGTCCAAAAAATAAAAAGGTGTCAGATATGTGCGATCTGGCGTTCTCGGAGCATTTTGAAGCATTTTAGAAATTTCAATCTTAATGCGTGCCAAAGTTACGCAAGACCGCTTAATAATATTTTTAATCGCTACCTTGGTGATCGTAAGTCCAAAAAATAAAAAGGTGTCAGATATGTGCGATCTGGCGTTCTCGGAGCATTTTGAAGCATTTTAGAAATTTCAATCTTAATGGGTGCCAAAGTTGCACAAGACCTCTTAATAATATTTTTAATCGCTATCTTGGTGAACGTAAGTAAAAAAAATAAAAAGATGTTAGATATGTGCGATCTGGCGTTCTCGGAGCATTTTGAAGCATTTTAGAGATTTCTATCTTAATGCGTGCCAAAGTTACGCAAGACCTCTTAATAATATTTTTAAACGCTATCTTGGTGACCGTAAGTCCAAAAAATAAAATGGTGTCAGATATGTGCGATATGGCGTTCTCGGAGCATTTTGAAGCATCTTAGAAACTTCAATCTTAATGGGTGCCAAAGTTGCACAAGACCTCTTAATAATATTTTAATCGCTATCTTGGTGACCGTAAGTCCAAAAAATAAAAAGGTGTCAGATATGTGCGATCTGGCGTTCTCGGAGCATTTTGAAGCATTTTAGAAATTTCTATCTTAATGCGTGCCAAAGTTACGCAAGACCTCTTGATAATATTTTTAATCGCTATCTTGGTGAACGTAAGTAAAAAAAATAAAAAGATGTTAGATATGTGCGATCTGGCGCTCTCGGAGCATTTTGAAGCATTTTAGAAATTTCTATCTTAATGCGTGCCAAAGTTACGCAAGACCTCTTAATAATATTTTTAAACGCTATCTTGGTGCCCGTAAGTCCAAAAAATAAAAAGGTGTCAGATATGTGCGATACGCGTTCTCGGAGCATTTTGAAGCATTTTAGAAATTTCTATCTTAATGCGTGCCAAAGTTACGCAAGACCTCTTAATAATATTTTTAAACGCTATCTTGGTGACCGTAAGTCCAAAAAATAAAAAGGTGTCAGATATGCGCGATACGCGTTCTCGGAGCATTTTGAAGCATTTTAGAAATTTCAATCTTAATGGGTGCCAAAGTTACACAAGACTTCTTAATAATATTTTTAATCGCTATCTTGGTGACCGTAAGTCCAAAAAATAAAAAGGTGTCAGATATGTGCGATCTGGCGTTCTCGGAGCATTTTGAAGCATTTTAGAAATTTCTATCTTTATGCGTGCCAAAGTTACGCATAACCTCTTAATAATATTTTTAAACGCTATCTTGGTGACCGTAAGTGCAAAAAATAAAAAGGTGTCAGATATGTGCGATATGGCGTTGTCGGAGCATTTTGAAGCATTTTAGAAATTTCAATCTTAATGGGTGCCAAAGTTACACAAGACTTCTTAATAATATTTTTAATCGCTATCTTGGTGACCGTAAGTCCAAAAAATAAAAAGGTGTCAGATATGTGCGATCTGGCGTTCTCGAAGCATTTTGAAGCATTTTAGAAATTTCTATCTTAATGCGTGCCAAAGTTTCGCAAGACCTCTTAATAATATTTTTAATCGCTACCTTGGTGACCGTAAGTCCAAAAAATAAAAAGGTGTCAGATATGTGCGATCTGGCGTTCTCGGAGCATTTTGAAGCATTTTAGAAATTTCAATCTTAATGGGTGCCAAAGTTACACAAGACTTCTTAATAATATTTTTAATCGCTATCTTGGTGACCGTAAGTCCAAAAAATAAAAAGGTGTCAGATATGTGCGATCTGGCGTTCTCGAAGCATTTTGAAGCATTTTAGAAATTTCTATCTTAATGCGTGCCAAAGTTTCGCAAGACCTCTTAATAATATTTTTAATCGCTACCTTGGTGACCGTAAGTCCAAAAAATAAAAAGGTGCCAGATATGTGCGATCTGGCGTTCTCGGAGCATTTTGAAGCATTTTAGAAATTTCAATCTTAATGGGTGCCAAAGTTGCACAAGACCTCTTAATAATATTTTTAGTCGCTATCTTGGTGAACGTAAGTAAAAAAAATAAAAAGGTGTCAGATATGTGCGATCTGGCGTTTTCGGAGCATTTTGAAGCATTTTAGAAATTTCTATCTTAATTCGTGCCAAAGTTACGCAAGGCCTCCTAATAATATTTTTAATCGCTATCTTGGTGACCGTAAGTCCAAAGAATAAAAAGGTGTCAGATATGTGCGATATGGCGTTCTCGGAGCATTTTGAAGCATTTTAGAAATTTCAATCTTAATGGGTGCCAAAGTTACACAAGACCTCTTAATAATATTTTTAATCGCTATCTTGGTGACCGTAAGTCCAAAAAATAAAAAGGTGTCAGATATGTGCGATCTGGCGTTCTCGAAGCATTTTGAAGCATTTTAGAAATTTCTATCTTAATGCGTGCCAAAGTTACGCAAGACTTCTTAATAATATTTTTAATCGCTACCTTGGTGACCGTAAGTCCAAAAAATAAAAAGGTGTCAGATTTGTGCGATCTGGCGTTCTTGGAGCATTTTGAAACATTTTAGAAATTTCAATCTTAATGGGTGCCAAAGTTGCACAAGACCTCTTAATAATATTTTTAGTCGCTATCTTGGTGAACGTAAGTAAAAAAAAATAAAAAGGTGTCAGATATGTGCGATCTGGCGTTTTCGGAGCATTTTGAAGCATTTTAGAAATTTCTATCTTAATTCGTGCCAAAGTTACGCAAGGCCTCCTAATAATATTTTTAATCGCTATCTTGGTGACCGTAAGTCCAAAAAATAAAAAGGTGTCAGGTATGTGCGATATGGCGTTCTCGGAGCATTTTGAAGCATTTTAGAAATTTCAATCTTAATGGGTGCCAAAGTTGCACAAGACCTCTTAATAATATTTTTAGTCGCTATCTTGGTGAACGTAAGTAAAAAAAAATAAAAAGGTGTCAGATATGTGCGATCTGGCGTTTTCGGAGCATTTTGAAGCACATTAGAAATTTCTATCCTAATGCGTGCCAAAGTTACACAAGACCTCTTAATAACATTTTTAATCGCTATCTTCGTAACCGTAAGTCCAAAAAATAAAAAGGTGTCAGATATGTGCGATATGGCCTTCTCGGAGCATTTTGAAGCATTTTAGAAATTTCAATCTTAATGGGTGCCAAAGTTACACAAGACCTCTTAATAATATTTTTAATCGCTATCTTGGTGACCGTAAGTCCAAAAAATAAAAAGGTGTCAGATATGTGCGATCTGGCGTTCTCGGAGCATTTTGAAGCATTTTAGAAATTTCTATCTTAATGCGTGCCAAAGTTACGCAAGACCTCTTAACAATATTTTTAATCGCTATCTTGGTAACCGTAAGTCCAAAAAATAAAAAGGTGTCAGATATGTGCGATATGGCGTTCTCGGAGCATTTTGAAGCATTTTAGAAATTTCTATCTTAATGCGTGCCAAAGTTACGCAAGACCTCTTAATAATATTTTTAATCGCTATCTTGATAACCGTAAGTCCAAAAAATAAGAAGGTGTCAGATATGTGCGACCTGGCGTTCTCGGAGCATTTTGAAGCATTTTAGAAATTTCTATCTTAATGCGTGCCAAAGTTACGCAAGACCTCTTAATAATATTTTTAATCGCTATCTTGATAACCGTAAGTCCAAAAAATAAAAAGGTGTCAGATATGTGCGATCTGGCGTTCTCGGAGCATTTTGAAGCATTTTAGAAATTTCTATCTTAATGCGTGCCAAAGTTACGCAAGACCTCTCAATAATATTTTTAATCGCTATCTTGATAACCGTAAGTCCAAACAATAAGAAGGTGTCAGATATGTGCGATATGGCGTTCTCGGAGCATTTTGAAGCATTTTAGAAATTTCTATCTTAATGCGTGCCAAAGTTACGCAAGACCTCTTAATAATATTTTTAATCGCTATCTTGATAACCGTAAGTCCAAAAAATAAGAAGGTGTCAGATATGTGCGACCTGGCGTTCTCGGAGCATTTTGAAGCATTTTAGAAATTTCTATCTTAATGCGTGCCAAAGTTACGCAAGACCTCTTAATAATATTTTTAATCGCTATCTTGATAACCGTAAGTCCAAAAAATAAGAAGGTGTCAGATATGTGCGATCTGGCGTTCTCGGAGCATTTTGAAGCATTTTAGAAATTTCAATCTTAATGGGTGCCAAAGTTACACAAGACTTCTTAATAATATTTTTAATCGCTATCTTGGTGACCGTAAGTCCAAAAAATAAAAAGGTGTCAGATATGTGCGATCTGGCGTTCTCGAAGCATTTTGAAGCATTTTAGAAATTTCTATCTTAATGCGTGCCAAAGTTTCGCAAGACCTCTTAATAATATTTTTAATCGCTACCTTGGTGACCGTAAGTCCAAAAAATAAAAAGGTGTCAGATATGTGCGATCTGGCGTTCTCGGAGCATTTTGAAGCATTTTAGAAATTTCAATCTTAATGGGTGCCAAAGTTGCACAAGACCTCTTAATAATATTTTTAGTCGCTATCTTGGTGAACGTAAGTAAAAAAAATAAAAAGGTGTCAGATATGTGCGATCTGGCGTTTTCGGAGCATTTTGAAGCATTTTAGAAATTTCTATCTTAATTCGTGCCAAAGTTACGCAAGGCCTCCTAATAATATTTTTAATCGCTATCTTGGTGACCGTAAGTCCAAAGAATAAAAAGGTGTCAGATATGTGCGATATGGCGTTCTCGGAGCATTTTGAAGCATTTTAGAAATTTCAATCTTAATGGGTGCCAAAGTTACACAAGACCTCTTAATAATATTTTTAATCGCTATCTTGGTGCCCGTAAGTCCAAAAAATAAAAAGGTGTCAGATATGTGCGATACGCGTTCTCGGAGCATTTTGAAGCATTTTAGAAATTTCTATCTTAATGCGTGCCAAAGTTACGCAAGACCTCTTAATAATATTTTTAAACGCTATCTTGGTGACCGTAAGTCCAAAAAATAAAAAGGTGTCAGATATGCGCGATACGCGTTCTCGGAGCATTTTGAAGCATTTTAGAAATTTCAATCTTAATGGGTGCCAAAGTTACACAAGACTTCTTAATAATATTTTTAATCGCTATCTTGGTGACCGTAAGTCCAAAAAATAAAAAGGTGTCAGATATGTGCGATCTGGCGTTCTCGGAGCATTTTGAAGCATTTTAGAAATTTCTATCTTTATGCGTGCCAAAGTTACGCATAACCTCTTAATAATATTTTTAAACGCTATCTTGGTGACCGTAAGTGCAAAAAATAAAAAGGTGTCAGATATGTGCGATATGGCGTTGTCGGAGCATTTTGAAGCATTTTAGAAATTTCAATCTTAATGGGTGCCAAAGTTACACAAGACTTCTTAATAATATTTTTAATCGCTATCTTGGTGACCGTAAGTCCAAAAAATAAAAAGGTGTCAGATATGTGCGATCTGGCGTTCTCGGAGCATTTTGAAGCATTTTAGAAATTTCTATCTTTATGCGTGCCAAAGTTACGCATAACCTCTTAATAATATTTTTAAACGCTATCTTGGTGACCGTAAGTGCAAAAAATAAAAAGGTGTCAGATATGTGCGATATGGCGTTGTCGGAGCATTTTGAAGCATTTTAGAAATTTCAATCTTAATGGGTGCCAAAGTTACACAAGACTTCTTAATAATATTTTTAATCGCTATCTTGGTGACCGTAAGTCCAAAAAATAAAAAGGTGTCAGATATGTGCGATCTGGCGTTCTCGAAGCATTTTGAAGCATTTTAGAAATTTCTATCTTAATGCGTGCCAAAGTTTCGCAAGACCTCTTAATAATATTTTTAATCGCTACCTTGGTGACCGTAAGTCCAAAAAATAAAAAGGTGTCAGATATGTGCGATCTGGCGTTCTCGGAGCATTTTGAAGCATTTTAGAAATTTCAATCTTAATGGGTGCCAAAGTTACACAAGACTTCTTAATAATATTTTTAATCGCTATCTTGGTGACCGTAAGTCCAAAAAATAAAAAGGTGTCAGATATGTGCGATCTGGCGTTCTCGAAGCATTTTGAAGCATTTTAGAAATTTCTATCTTAATGCGTGCCAAAGTTTCGCAAGACCTCTTAATAATATTTTTAATCGCTACCTTGGTGACCGTAAGTCCAAAAAATAAAAAGGTGCCAGATATGTGCGATCTGGCGTTCTCGGAGCATTTTGAAGCATTTTAGAAATTTCAATCTTAATGGGTGCCAAAGTTGCACAAGACCTCTTAATAATATTTTTAGTCGCTATCTTGGTGAACGTAAGTAAAAAAAATAAAAAGGTGTCAGATATGTGCGATCTGGCGTTTTCGGAGCATTTTGAAGCATTTTAGAAATTTCTATCTTAATTCGTGCCAAAGTTACGCAAGGCCTCCTAATAATATTTTTAATCGCTATCTTGGTGACCGTAAGTCCAAAGAATAAAAAGGTGTCAGATATGTGCGATATGGCGTTCTCGGAGCATTTTGAAGCATTTTAGAAATTTCAATCTTAATGGGTGCCAAAGTTACACAAGACCTCTTAATAATATTTTTAATCGCTATCTTGGTGACCGTAAGTCCAAAAAATAAAAAGGTGTCAGATATGTGCGATCTGGCGTTCTCGAAGCATTTTGAAGCATTTTAGAAATTTCTATCTTAATGCGTGCCAAAGTTACGCAAGACTTCTTAATAATATTTTTAATCGCTACCTTGGTGACCGTAAGTCCAAAAAATAAAAAGGTGTCAGATTTGTGCGATCTGGCGTTCTTGGAGCATTTTGAAACATTTTAGAAATTTCAATCTTAATGGGTGCCAAAGTTGCACAAGACCTCTTAATAATATTTTTAGTCGCTATCTTGGTGAACGTAAGTAAAAAAAAATAAAAAGGTGTCAGATATGTGCGATCTGGCGTTTTCGGAGCATTTTGAAGCATTTTAGAAATTTCTATCTTAATTCGTGCCAAAGTTACGCAAGGCCTCCTAATAATATTTTTAATCGCTATCTTGGTGACCGTAAGTCCAAAAAATAAAAAGGTGTCAGGTATGTGCGATATGGCGTTCTCGGAGCATTTTGAAGCATTTTAGAAATTTCAATCTTAATGGGTGCCAAAGTTGCACAAGACCTCTTAATAATATTTTTAGTCGCTATCTTGGTGAACGTAAGTAAAAAAAAATAAAAAGGTGTCAGATATGTGCGATCTGGCGTTTTCGGAGCATTTTGAAGCACATTAGAAATTTCTATCCTAATGCGTGCCAAAGTTACACAAGACCTCTTAATAACATTTTTAATCGCTATCTTCGTAACCGTAAGTCCAAAAAATAAAAAGGTGTCAGATATGTGCGATATGGCCTTCTCGGAGCATTTTGAAGCATTTTAGAAATTTCAATCTTAATGGGTGCCAAAGTTACACAAGACCTCTTAATAATATTTTTAATCGCTATCTTGGTGACCGTAAGTCCAAAAAATAAAAAGGTGTCAGATATGTGCGATCTGGCGTTCTCGGAGCATTTTGAAGCATTTTAGAAATTTCTATCTTAATGCGTGCCAAAGTTACGCAAGACCTCTTAACAATATTTTTAATCGCTATCTTGGTAACCGTAAGTCCAAAAAATAAAAAGGTGTCAGATATGTGCGATATGGCGTTCTCGGAGCATTTTGAAGCATTTTAGAAATTTCTATCTTAATGCGTGCCAAAGTTACGCAAGACCTCTTAATAATATTTTTAATCGCTATCTTGATAACCGTAAGTCCAAAAAATAAGAAGGTGTCAGATATGTGCGACCTGGCGTTCTCGGAGCATTTTGAAGCATTTTAGAAATTTCTATCTTAATGCGTGCCAAAGTTACGCAAGACCTCTTAATAATATTTTTAATCGCTATCTTGATAACCGTAAGTCCAAAAAATAAAAAGGTGTCAGATATGTGCGATCTGGCGTTCTCGGAGCATTTTGAAGCATTTTAGAAATTTCTATCTTAATGCGTGCCAAAGTTACGCAAGACCTCTCAATAATATTTTTAATCGCTATCTTGATAACCGTAAGTCCAAACAATAAGAAGGTGTCAGATATGTGCGATATGGCGTTCTCGGAGCATTTTGAAGCATTTTAGAAATTTCTATCTTAATGCGTGCCAAAGTTACGCAAGACCTCTTAATAATATTTTTAATCGCTATCTTGATAACCGTAAGTCCAAAAAATAAGAAGGTGTCAGATATGTGCGACCTGGCGTTCTCGGAGCATTTTGAAGCATTTTAGAAATTTCTATCTTAATGCGTGCCAAAGTTACGCAAGACCTCTTAATAATATTTTTAATCGCTATCTTGATAACCGTAAGTCCAAAAAATAAGAAGGTGTCAGATATGTGCGATCTGGCGTTCTCGGAGCATTTTGAAGCATTTTAGAAATTTCAATCTTAATGGGTGCCAAAGTTACACAAGACTTCTTAATAATATTTTTAATCGCTATCTTGGTGACCGTAAGTCCAAAAAATAAAAAGGTGTCAGATATGTGCGATCTGGCGTTCTCGAAGCATTTTGAAGCATTTTAGAAATTTCTATCTTAATGCGTGCCAAAGTTTCGCAAGACCTCTTAATAATATTTTTAATCGCTACCTTGGTGACCGTAAGTCCAAAAAATAAAAAGGTGTCAGATATGTGCGATCTGGCGTTCTCGGAGCATTTTGAAGCATTTTAGAAATTTCAATCTTAATGGGTGCCAAAGTTGCACAAGACCTCTTAATAATATTTTTAGTCGCTATCTTGGTGAACGTAAGTAAAAAAAATAAAAAGGTGTCAGATATGTGCGATCTGGCGTTTTCGGAGCATTTTGAAGCATTTTAGAAATTTCTATCTTAATTCGTGCCAAAGTTACGCAAGGCCTCCTAATAATATTTTTAATCGCTATCTTGGTGACCGTAAGTCCAAAGAATAAAAAGGTGTCAGATATGTGCGATATGGCGTTCTCGGAGCATTTTGAAGCATTTTAGAAATTTCAATCTTAATGGGTGCCAAAGTTACACAAGACCTCTTAATAATATTTTTAATCGCTATCTTGGTGCCCGTAAGTCCAAAAAATAAAAAGGTGTCAGATATGTGCGATACGCGTTCTCGGAGCATTTTGAAGCATTTTAGAAATTTCTATCTTAATGCGTGCCAAAGTTACGCAAGACCTCTTAATAATATTTTTAAACGCTATCTTGGTGACCGTAAGTCCAAAAAATAAAAAGGTGTCAGATATGCGCGATACGCGTTCTCGGAGCATTTTGAAGCATTTTAGAAATTTCAATCTTAATGGGTGCCAAAGTTACACAAGACTTCTTAATAATATTTTTAATCGCTATCTTGGTGACCGTAAGTCCAAAAAATAAAAAGGTGTCAGATATGTGCGATCTGGCGTTCTCGGAGCATTTTGAAGCATTTTAGAAATTTCTATCTTTATGCGTGCCAAAGTTACGCATAACCTCTTAATAATATTTTTAAACGCTATCTTGGTGACCGTAAGTGCAAAAAATAAAAAGGTGTCAGATATGTGCGATATGGCGTTGTCGGAGCATTTTGAAGCATTTTAGAAATTTCAATCTTAATGGGTGCCAAAGTTACACAAGACTTCTTAATAATATTTTTAATCGCTATCTTGGTGACCGTAAGTCCAAAAAATAAAAAGGTGTCAGATATGTGCGATCTGGCGTTCTCGAAGCATTTTGAAGCATTTTAGAAATTTCTATCTTAATGCGTGCCAAAGTTTCGCAAGACCTCTTAATAATATTTTTAATCGCTACCTTGGTGACCGTAAGTCCAAAAAATAAAAAGGTGTCAGATATGTGCGATCTGGCGTTCTCGGAGCATTTTGAAGCATTTTAGAAATTTCAATCTTAATGGGTGCCAAAGTTACACAAGACTTCTTAATAATATTTTTAATCGCTATCTTGGTGACCGTAAGTCCAAAAAATAAAAAGGTGTCAGATATGTGCGATCTGGCGTTCTCGAAGCATTTTGAAGCATTTTAGAAATTTCTATCTTAATGCGTGCCAAAGTTTCGCAAGACCTCTTAATAATATTTTTAATCGCTACCTTGGTGACCGTAAGTCCAAAAAATAAAAAGGTGCCAGATATGTGCGATCTGGCGTTCTCGGAGCATTTTGAAGCATTTTAGAAATTTCAATCTTAATGGGTGCCAAAGTTGCACAAGACCTCTTAATAATATTTTTAGTCGCTATCTTGATAACCGTAAGTCTAAAAAATAAAAAGGTGTCAGATATGTGCGATATGGCCTTCTCGGAGCATTTTGAAGCATTTTAGAAATTTCAATCTTAATGGGTGCCAAAGTTACACAAGACCTCTTAATAATATTTTTAATCGCTATCTTGGTGACCGTAAGTCCAAAAAATAAAAAGGTGTCAGATATGCGCGATACGCGTTCTCGGAGCATTTTGAAGCATTTTAGAAATTTCAATCTTAATGGGTGCCAAAGTTACACAAGACTTCTTAATAATATTTTTAATCGCTATCTTGGTGACCGTAAGTCCAAAAAATAAAAAGGTGTCAGATATGCGCGATACGCGTTCTCGGAGCATTTTGAAGCATTTTAGAAATTTCAATCTTAATGGGTGCCAAAGTTACACAAGACTTCTTAATAATATTTTTAATCGCTATCTTGGTGACCGTAAGTCCAAAAAATAAAAAGGTGTCAGATATGTGCGATCTGGCGTTCTCGGAGCATTTTGAAGCATTTTAGAAATTTCTATCTTTATGCGTGCCAAAGTTACGCATAACCTCTTAATAATATTTTTAAACGCTATCTTGGTGACCGTAAGTGCAAAAAATAAAAAGGTGTCAGATATGTGCGATATGGCGTTGTCGGAGCATTTTGAAGCATTTTAGAAATTTCAATCTTAATGGGTGCCAAAGTTACACAAGACTTCTTAATAATATTTTTAATCGCTATCTTGGTGACCGTAAGTCCAAAAAATAAAAAGGTGTCAGATATGTGCGATCTGGCGTTCTCGAAGCATTTTGAAGCATTTTAGAAATTTCTATCTTAATGCGTGCCAAAGTTTCGCAAGACCTCTTAATAATATTTTTAATCGCTACCTTGGTGACCGTAAGTCCAAAAAATAAAAAGGTGTCAGATATGTGCGATCTGGCGTTCTCGGAGCATTTTGAAGCATTTTAGAAATTTCAATCTTAATGGGTGCCAAAGTTACACAAGACTTCTTAATAATATTTTTAATCGCTATCTTGGTGACCGTAAGTCCAAAAAATAAAAAGGTGTCAGATATGTGCGATCTGGCGTTCTCGAAGCATTTTGAAGCATTTTAGAAATTTCTATCTTAATGCGTGCCAAAGTTTCGCAAGACCTCTTAATAATATTTTTAATCGCTACCTTGGTGACCGTAAGTCCAAAAAATAAAAAGGTGCCAGATATGTGCGATCTGGCGTTCTCGGAGCATTTTGAAGCATTTTAGAAATTTCAATCTTAATGGGTGCCAAAGTTGCACAAGACCTCTTAATAATATTTTTAGTCGCTATCTTGATAACCGTAAGTCCAAAAAATAAAAAGGTGTCAGATATGTGCGATATGGCCTTCTCGGAGCATTTTGAAGCATTTTAGAAATTTCAATCTTAATGGGTGCCAAAGTTACACAAGACCTCTTAATAATATTTTTAATCGCTATCTTGGTGACCGTAAGTCCAAAAAATAAAAAGGTGTCAGATATGTGCGATCTGGCGTTTTCGGAGCATTTTGAAGCACATTAGAAATTTCTATCCTAATGCGTGCCAAAGTTACACAAGACCTCTTAATAACATTTTTAATCGCTATCTTCGTAACCGTAAGTCCAAAAAATAAAAAGGTGTCAGATATGTGCGATATGGCCTTCTCGGAGCATTTTGAAGCATTTTAGAAATTTCAATCTTAATGGGTGCCAAAGTTACACAAGACCTCTTAATAATATTTTTAATCGCTATCTTGGTGACCGTAAGTCCAAAAAATAAAAAGGTGTCAGATATGTGCGATCTGGCGTTCTCGGAGCATTTTGAAGCATTTTAGAAATTTCTATCTTAATGCGTGCCAAAGTTACGCAAGACCTCTTAACAATATTTTTAATCGCTATCTTGGTAACCGTAAGTCCAAAAAATAAAAAGGTGTCAGATATGTGCGATCTGGCGTTCTCGGAGCATTTTGAAGCATTTTAGAAATTTCAATCTTAATGGGTGCCAAAGTTGCACAAGACCTCTTAATAATATTTTTAGTCGCTATCTTGGTGAACGTAAGTAAAAAAAATAAAAAGGTGTCAGATATGTGCGATCTGGCGTTTTCGGAGCATTTTGAAGCATTTTAGAAATTTCTATCTTAATTCGTGCCAAAGTTACGCAAGGCCTCCTAATAATATTTTTAATCGCTATCTTGGTGACCGTAAGTCCAAAGAATAAAAAGGTGTCAGATATGTGCGATATGGCGTTCTCGGAGCATTTTGAAGCATTTTAGAAATTTCAATCTTAATGGGTGCCAAAGTTACACAAGACCTCTTAATAATATTTTTAATCGCTATCTTGGTGCCCGTAAGTCCAAAAAATAAAAAGGTGTCAGATATGTGCGATACGCGTTCTCGGAGCATTTTGAAGCATTTTAGAAATTTCTATCTTAATGCGTGCCAAAGTTACGCAAGACCTCTTAATAATATTTTTAAACGCTATCTTGGTGACCGTAAGTCCAAAAAATAAAAAGGTGTCAGATATGCGCGATACGCGTTCTCGGAGCATTTTGAAGCATTTTAGAAATTTCAATCTTAATGGGTGCCAAAGTTACACAAGACTTCTTAATAATATTTTTAATCGCTATCTTGGTGACCGTAAGTCCAAAAAATAAAAAGGTGTCAGATATGTGCGATCTGGCGTTCTCGGAGCATTTTGAAGCATTTTAGAAATTTCTATCTTTATGCGTGCCAAAGTTACGCATAACCTCTTAATAATATTTTTAAACGCTATCTTGGTGACCGTAAGTGCAAAAAATAAAAAGGTGTCAGATATGTGCGATATGGCGTTGTCGGAGCATTTTGAAGCATTTTAGAAATTTCAATCTTAATGGGTGCCAAAGTTACACAAGACTTCTTAATAATATTTTTAATCGCTATCTTGGTGACCGTAAGTCCAAAAAATAAAAAGGTGTCAGATATGTGCGATATGGCCTTCTCGGAGCATTTTGAAGCATTTTAGAAATTTCAATCTTAATGGGTGCCAAAGTTACACAAGACCTCTTAATAATATTTTTAATCGCTATCTTGGTGACCGTAAGTCCAAAAAATAAAAAGGTGTCAGATATGTGCGATCTGGCGTTCTCGAAGCATTTTGAAGCATTTTAGAAATTTCTATCTTAATGCGTGCCAAAGTTTCGCAAGACCTCTTAATAATATTTTTAATCGCTACCTTGGTGACCGTAAGTCCAAAAAATAAAAAGGTGTCAGATATGTGCGATCTGGCGTTCTCGGAGCATTTTGAAGCATTTTAGAAATTTCAATCTTAATGGGTGCCAAAGTTACACAAGACTTCTTAATAATATTTTTAATCGCTATCTTGGTGACCGTAAGTCCAAAAAATAAAAAGGTGTCAGATATGTGCGATCTGGCGTTCTCGAAGCATTTTGAAGCATTTTAGAAATTTCTATCTTAATGCGTGCCAAAGTTTCGCAAGACCTCTTAATAATATTTTTAATCGCTACCTTGGTGACCGTAAGTCCAAAAAATAAAAAGGTGCCAGATATGTGCGATCTGGCGTTCTCGGAGCATTTTGAAGCATTTTAGAAATTTCAATCTTAATGGGTGCCAAAGTTGCACAAGACCTCTTAATAATATTTTTAGTCGCTATCTTGATAACCGTAAGTCCAAAAAATAAAAAGGTGTCAGATATGTGCGATATGGCCTTCTCGGAGCATTTTGAAGCATTTTAGAAATTTCAATCTTAATGGGTGCCAAAGTTACACAAGACCTCTTAATAATATTTTTAATCGCTATCTTGGTGACCGTAAGTCCAAAAAATAAAAAGGTGTCAGATATGTGCGATCTGGCGTTTTCGGAGCATTTTGAAGCACATTAGAAATTTCTATCCTAATGCGTGCCAAAGTTACACAAGACCTCTTAATAACATTTTTAATCGCTATCTTCGTAACCGTAAGTCCAAAAAATAAAAAGGTGTCAGATATGTGCGATATGGCCTTCTCGGAGCATTTTGAAGCATTTTAGAAATTTCAATCTTAATGGGTGCCAAAGTTACACAAGACCTCTTAATAATATTTTTAATCGCTATCTTGGTGACCGTAAGTCCAAAAAATAAAAAGGTGTCAGATATGTGCGATCTTGCGTTCTCGGAGCATTTTGAAGCATTTTAGAAATTTCTATCTTAATGCGTGCCAAAGTTACGCAAGACCTCTTAACAATATTTTTAATCGCTATCTTGGTAACCGTAAGTCCAAAAAATAAAAAGGTGTCAGATATGTGCGATATGGCGTTCTCGGAGCATTTTGAAGCATTTTAGAAATTTCTATCTTAATGCGTGCCAAAGCTACGCAAGACCTCTTAATAATATTTTTAATCGCTATCTTGATAACCGTAAGTCCAAAAAATAAGAAGGTGTCAGATATGTGCGACCTGGCGTTCTCGGAGCATTTTGAAGCATTTTAGAAATTTCTATCTTAATGCGTGCCAAAGTTACGCAAGACCTCTTAATAATATTTTTAATCGCTATCTTGATAACCGTAAGTCCAAAAAATAAAAAGGTGTCAGATATGTGCGATCTGGCGTTCTCGGAGCATTTTGAAGCATTTTAGAAATTTCTATCTTAATGCGTGCCAAAGTTACGCAAGACCTCTTAATAATATTTTTAATCGCTATCTTGATAACCGTAAGTCCAAAAAATAAAAAGGTGTCAGATATGTGCGATCTGGCGTTCTCGGAGCATTTTGAAGCATTTTAGAAATTTCTATCTTAATGCGTGCCAAAGTTACGCAAGACCTCTCAATAATATTTTTAATCGCTATCTTGATAACCGTAAGTCCAAACAATAAGAAGGTGTCAGATATGTGCGATATGGCGTTCTCGGAGCATTTTGAAGCATTTTAGAAATTTCTATCTTAATGCGTGCCAAAGTTACGCAAGACCTCTTAATAATATTTTTAATCGCTATCTTGATAACCGTAAGTCCAAAAAATAAGAAGGTGTCAGATATGTGCGACCTGGCGTTCTCGGAGCATTTTGAAGCATTTTAGAAATTTCTATCTTAATGCGTGCCAAAGTTACGCAAGACCTCTTAATAATATTTTTAATCGCTATCTTGATAACCGTAAGTCCAAAAAATAAGAAGGTGTCAGATATGTGCGATCTGGCGTTCTCGGAGCATTTTGAAGCATTTTAGAAATTTCAATCTTAATGGGTGCCAAAGTTACACAAGACTTCTTAATAATATTTTTAATCGCTATCTTGGTGACCGTAAGTCCAAAAAATAAAAAGGTGTCAGATATGTGCGATCTGGCGTTCTCGAAGCATTTTGAAGCATTTTAGAAATTTCTATCTTAATGCGTGCCAAAGTTTCGCAAGACCTCTTAATAATATTTTTAATCGCTACCTTGGTGACCGTAAGTCCAAAAAATAAAAAGGTGTCAGATATGTGCGATCTGGCGTTCTCGGAGCATTTTGAAGCATTTTAGAAATTTCAATCTTAATGGGTGCCAAAGTTACACAAGACTTCTTAATAATATTTTTAATCGCTATCTTGGTGACCGTAAGTCCAAAAAATAAAAAGGTGTCAGATATGTGCGATCTGGCGTTCTCGAAGCATTTTGAAGCATTTTAGAAATTTCTATCTTAATGCGTGCCAAAGTTTCGCAAGACCTCTTAATAATATTTTTAATCGCTACCTTGGTGACCGTAAGTCCAAAAAATAAAAAGGTGCCAGATATGTGCGATCTGGCGTTCTCGGAGCATTTTGAAGCATTTTAGAAATTTCAATCTTAATGGGTGCCAAAGTTGCACAAGACCTCTTAATAATATTTTTAGTCGCTATCTTGGTGAACGTAAGTAAAAAAAATAAAAAGGTGTCAGATATGTGCGATCTGGCGTTTTCGGAGCATTTTGAAGCATTTTAGAAATTTCTATCTTAATTCGTGCCAAAGTTACGCAAGGCCTCCTAATAATATTTTTAATCGCTATCTTGGTGACCGTAAGTCCAAAGAATAAAAAGGTGTCAGATATGTGCGATATGGCGTTCTCGGAGCATTTTGAAGCATTTTAGAAATTTCAATCTTAATGGGTGCCAAAGTTACACAAGACCTCTTAATAATATTTTTAATCGCTATCTTGGTGACCGTAAGTCCAAAAAATAAAAAGGTGTCAGATATGTGCGATCTGGCGTTCTCGAAGCATTTTGAAGCATTTTAGAAATTTCTATCTTAATGCGTGCCAAAGTTACGCAAGACTTCTTAATAATATTTTTAATCGCTACCTTGGTGACCGTAAGTCCAAAAAATAAAAAGGTGTCAGATTTGTGCGATCTGGCGTTCTTGGAGCATTTTGAAGCATTTTAGAAATTTCAATCTTAATGGGTGCCAAAGTTGCACAAGACCTCTTAATAATATTTTTAGTCGCTATCTTGGTGAACGTAAGTAAAAAAAAATAAAAAGGTGTCAGATATGTGCGATCTGGCGTTTTCGGAGCATTTTGAAGCATTTTAGAAATTTCTATCTTAATTCGTGCCAAAGTTACGCAAGGCCTCCTAATAATATTTTTAATCGCTATCTTGGTGACCGTAAGTCCAAAAAATAAAAAGGTGTCAGGTATGTGCGATATGGCGTTCTCGGAGCATTTTGAAGCATTTTAGAAATTTCAATCTTAATGGGTGCCAAAGTTGCACAAGACCTCTTAATAATATTTTTAGTCGCTATCTTGGTGAACGTAAGTAAAAAAAAATAAAAAGGTGTCAGATATGTGCGATCTGGCGTTTTCGGAGCATTTTGAAGCACATTAGAAATTTCTATCCTAATGCGTGCCAAAGTTACACAAGACCTCTTAATAACATTTTTAATCGCTATCTTCGTAACCGTAAGTCCAAAAAATAAAAAGGTGTCAGATATGTGCGATATGGCCTTCTCGGAGCATTTTGAAGCATTTTAGAAATTTCAATCTTAATGGGTGCCAAAGTTACACAAGACCTCTTAATAATATTTTTAATCGCTATCTTGGTGACCGTAAGTCCAAAAAATAAAAAGGTGTCAGATATGTGCGATATGGCGTTCTCGGAGCATTTTGAAGCATTTTAGAAATTTCTATCTTAATGCGTGCCAAAGTTACGCAAGACCTCTTAACAATATTTTTAATCGCTATCTTGGTAACCGTAAGTCCAAAAAATAAAAAGGTGTCAGATATGTGCGATATGGCGTTCTCGGAGCATTTTGAAGCATTTTAGAAATTTCTATCTTAATGCGTGCCAAAGTTACGCAAGACCTCTTAATAATATTTTTAATCGCTATCTTGATAACCGTAAGTCCAAAAAATAAAAAGGTGTCAGATATGTGCGATCTGGCGTTCTCGGAGCATTTTGAAGCATTTTAGAAATTTCTATCTTAATGCGTGCCAAAGTTACGCAAGACCTCTCAATAATATTTTTAATCGCTATCTTGATAACCGTAAGTCCAAACAATAAGAAGGTGTCAGATATGTGCGATATGGCGTTCTCGGAGCATTTTGAAGCATTTTAGAAATTTCTATCTTAATGCGTGCCAAAGTTACGCAAGACCTCTTAATAATATTTTTAATCGCTATCTTGATAACCGTAAGTCCAAAAAATAAGAAGGTGTCAGATATGTGCGACCTGGCGTTCTCGGAGCATTTTGAAGCATTTTAGAAATTTCTATCTTAATGCGTGCCAAAGTTACGCAAGACCTCTTAATAATATTTTTAATCGCTATCTTGATAACCGTAAGTCCAAAAAATAAGAAGGTGTCAGATATGTGCGATCTGGCGTTCTCGGAGCATTTTGAAGCATTTTAGAAATTTCTATCTTAATGCGTGCCGAAGTTACGCAAGACCTCTTAATAATATTTTTAATCGCTATCTTGATAACCGTAAGTCCAAAAAATAAGTAGGTGTCAGATATGTGCGATCTGGCGTTCTCGGAGCATTTTGAAGCATTTTAGAAATTTCTATCTTAATGGGTGCCAAAGTTACGCAAGACTTCTTAATAATATTTTTAATCGCTATCTTGGTAACCGTAAGTCCAAAAAATAAAAAGGTGTCCGATATGTGCGATCTGGCGTTTTCGGAGCATTTTGAAGCATTTTAGAAATTTCTATCTTAATTCGTGCCAAAGTTACGCAAGGCCCCCTAATAATATTTTTAATCGCTATCTTGGTGACCGTAAGTCCAAAAAATAAAAAGGTGCCAGATATGAGCGATCTGGCGTTCTAGCAGCATTTTGAAGCATATTAGAAATTTCTATCTTAATTCGTGCCAAAGTTACGCAAGGCCTCCTAATAATATTTTTAATCGCTATCTTGGTGACCGTAAGTCCAAAGAATAAAAAGGTGTCAGATATGTGCGATATGGCCTTCTCGGAGCATTTTGAAGCATTTTAGAAATTTCAATCTTAATGGGTGCCAAAGTTACACAAGACCTCTTAATAATATTTTTAATCGCTATCTTGGTGACCGTAAGTCCAAAAAATAAAAAGGTGTCAGATATGTGCGATCTGGCGTTCTCGGAGCATTTTGAAGCATTTTAGAAATTTCTATCTTAATGCGTGAAAAAGTTACGTAAGACCTCTTAATAATATTTTTAATCGCTATCTTGGTAACCGTAAGTCCAAAAAATAAAAAGGTGTCAGATATGTGCGATATGGCGTTCTCGGAGCATTTTGAAGCATTTTAGAAATTTCTATCTTAATGCGTGCCAAAGTTACGCAAGACCTCTCAATAATATTTTTAATCGCTATCTTGATAACCGTAAGTCCAAACAATAAGAAGGTGTCAGATATGTGCGATATGGCGTTCTCGGAGCATTTTGAAGCATTTTAGAAATTTCTATCTTAATGCGTGCCAAAGTTACGCAAGACCTCTTAATAATATTTTTAATCGCTATCTTGATAACCGTAAGTCCAAAAAATAAGATAGTGTCAGATATGTGCGATCTGGCGTTCTCGGAGCATTTTGAAGCATTTTAGAAATTTCTATCTTAATGCATGCCAAAGTTGCGCAAGACCTCTTAATAATATTTTTAATCGCTATCTTGATAACCGTAAGTCCAAAAAATAAGAAGGTGTCAGATATGTGCGATCTGGCGTTCTCGGAGCATTTTGAAGCATTTTAGAAATTTCTATCTTAATGCGTGCCGAAGTTACGCAAGACCTCTTAATAATATTTTTAATCGCTATCTTGATAACCGTAAGTCCAAAAAATAAGAAGCTGTCAGATATGTGCGACCTGGCGTTCTCGGAGCATTTTGAAGCATTTTAGAAATTTCTATCTTAATGCGTGCCAAAGTTACGCAAGACCTCTTAATAATATTTTTAATCGCTATCTTGATAACCGTAAGTCCAAAAAATAAGAAGGTGTCAGATATGTGCGATCTGGCGTTCTCGGAGCATTTTGAAGCATTTTAGAAATTTCTATCTTAATGCGTGCCGAAGTTACGCAAGACCTCTTAATAATATTTTTAATCGCTATCTTGATAACCGTAAGTCCAAAAAATAAGAAGCTGTCAGATATGTGCGACCTGGCGTTCTCGGAGCATTTTGAAGCATTTTAGAAATTTCTATCTTAATGCGTGCCAAAGTTACGCAAGACCTCTTAATAATATTTTTAATCGCTATCTTGGTAACCGTAAGTCCAAAAAATAAAAAGGTGTCAGATATGTGCGATATGGCGTTCTCGGAGCATTTTGAAGCATTTTAGAAATTTCTATCTTAATGCGTGCCAAAGTTACGCAAGACCTCTCAATAATATTTTTAATCGCTATCTTGATAACCGTAAGTCCAAACAATAAGAAGGTGTCAGATATGTGCGATATGGCGTTCTCGGAGCATTTTGAAGCATTTTAGAAATTTCAATCTTAATGGGTGCCAAAGTTACACAAGACCTCTTAATAATATTTTTAATCGCTATCTTGGTAACCGTTAGTCCAAAAAATAAAAAGGTGTCAGATATGAGCGATCTGGCGTTCTAGCAGCATTTTGAAGCATTTTAGAAATTTCTATCTTAATTCGTGCCAAAGTTACGCAAGGCCTCCTAATAATATTTTTAATCGCTATCTTGGTGACCGTAAGTCCAAAGAATAAAAAGGTGTCAGATATGTGCGATATGGCCTTCTCGGAGCATTTTGAAGCATTTTAGAAATTTCAATCTTAATGGGTGCCAAAGTTACACAAGACCTCTTAATAATATTTTTAATCGCTATCTTGGTGACCGTAAGTCCAAAAAATAAAAAGGTGTCAGATATGTGCGATCTGGCGTTCTCGGAGCATTTTGAAGCATTTTAGAAATTTCTATCTTAATGCGTGAAAAAGTTACGTAAGACCTCTTAATAATATTTTTAATCGCTATCTTGGTAACCGTAAGTCCAAAAAATAAAAAGGTGTCAGATATGTGCGATATGGCGTTCTCGGAGCATTTTGAAGCATTTTAGAAATTTCTATCTTAATGCGTGCCAAAGTTACGCAAGACCTCTCAATAATATTTTTAATCGCTATCTTGATAACCGTAAGTCCAAACAATAAGAAGGTGTCAGATATGTGCGATATGGCGTTCTCGGAGCATTTTGAAGCATTTTAGAAATTTCTATCTTAATGCGTGCCAAAGTTACGCAAGACCTCTTAATAATATTTTTAATCGCTATCTTGATAACCGTAAGTCCAAAAAATAAGATAGTGTCAGATATGTGCGATCTGGCGTTCTCGGAGCATTTTGAAGCATTTTAGAAATTTCTATCTTAATGCATGCCAAAGTTGCGCAAGACCTCTTAATAATATTTTTAATCGCTATCTTGATAACCGTAAGTCCAAAAAATAAGAAGGTGTCAGATATGTGCGATCTGGCGTTCTCGGAGCATTTTGAAGCATTTCAGAAATTTCTATCTTAATGCGTGCCGAAGTTACGCAAGACCTCTTAATAATATTTTTAATCGCTATCTTGATAACCGTAAGTCCAAAAAATAAGAAGCTGTCAGATATGTGCGACCTGGCGTTCTCGGAGCATTTTGAAGCATTTTAGAAATTTCTATCTTAATGCGTGCCAAAGTTACGCAAGACCTCTTAATAATATTTTTAATCGCTATCTTGATAACCGTAAGTCCAAAAAATAAGAAGGTGTCAGATATGTGCGATCTGGCGTTCTCGGAGCATTTTGAAGCATTTTAGAAATTTCTATCTTAATGCGTGCCGAAGTTACGCAAGACCTCTTAATAATATTATTAATCGCTATCTTGATAACCGTAAGTCCAAAAAATAAGTAGGTGTCAGATATGTGCGATCTGGCGTTCTCGGAGCATTTTGAAGCATTTTAGAAATTTCTATCTTAATGGGTGCCAAAGTTACGCAAGACTTCTTAATAATATTTTTAATCGCTATCTTGGTAACCGTAAGTCCAAAAAATAAAAAGGTGTCAGATATGTGCGATCTGGCGTTCTCGGAGCATTTTGAAGCATTTTAGAAATTTCTATCTTAATGCGTGAAAAAGTTACGTAAGACCTCTTAATAATATTTTTAATCGCTATCTTGGTAACCGTAAGTCCAAAAAATAAAAAGGTGTCAGATATGTGCGATATGGCGTTCTCGGAGCATTTTGAAGCATTTTAGAAATTTCTATCTTAATGCGTGCCAAAGTTACGCAAGACCTCTCAATAATATTTTTAATCGCTATCTTGATAACCGTAAGTCCAAACAATAAGAAGGTGTCAGATATGTGCGATATGGCGTTCTCGGAGCATTTTGAAGCATTTTAGAAATTTCTATCTTAATGCGTGCCAAAGTTACGCAAGACCTCTTAATAATATTTTTAATCGCTATCTTGATAACCGTAAGTCCAAAAAATAAGATGGTGTCAGATATGTGCGATCTGGCGTTCTCGGAGCATTTTGAAGCATTTTAGAAATTTCTATCTTAATGCATGCCAAAGTTGCGCAAGACCTCTTAATAATATTTTTAATCGCTATCTTGATAACCGTAAGTCCAAAAAATAAAAAGGTGTCAGATATGTGCGATATGGCGTTCTCGGAGCATTTTGAAGCATTTTAGAAATTTCAATCTTAATGGGTGCCAAAGTTACACAAGACCTCTTAATAATATTTTTAATCGCTATCTTGGTGACCGTAAGTCCAAAAAATAAAAAGGTGTCAGATATGTGCGATCTGGCGTTCTCGGAGCATTTTGAAGCATTTTAGAAATTTCTATCTTAATGCGTGCCAAAGTTACGCAAGACCTCTTAATAATATTTTTAATCGCTATCTTGGTAACCGTAAGTCCAAAAAATAAAAAGGTGTCAGATATGTGCGATATTGCGTTCTCGGAGCATTTTGAAGCATTTTAGAAATTTCAATCTTAATGGGTGCCAAAGTTACACAAGACCTCTTAATAATATTTTTAATCGCTACCTTGGTGACCGTAAGTCCAAAAAATAAAAAGGTGTCAGATATGTGCGATCTGGCGTTCCCGAAGCATGTTGAAGCATTTTAGAAATTTCTATCTTAATGCGTGCCAAAGTTACGCAAGACCTCTTAATAATATTTTTAATCGCTACCTTGGTGACCGTAAGTCCAAAAAATAAAAAGGTGTCAGATATGTGCGATCTGGCGTTTTCGGAGCATTTTGAAGCATTTTAGAAATTTCTATCTTAATGCGTGCAAAGTTACGCAAGACCTCTTAATAATATATTTAATCGCTACCTTTGTGACCGTAAGTCCAAAAAATAAAAAGGTGTCAGATATGTACGATCTGGCGTTCTCGGAGCATTTTGAAGCATTTTAGAAATTTCAATCTTAATGGGTGCCAAAGTTGCACAAGACCTCTTAATAATATTTTTAGTCGCTATCTTGGTGAACATAAGTAAAAAAAATAAAAAGGTGTCAGATATGTGCGATCTGGCGTTCTCGGAGCATTTTGAAGCATTTTAGAAATTTTTATCTTAATGCGTGCCAAAGTTACGCAAGACCTCATAATAATATTTTTAATCGCTATCTTGATAACCGTAAGTCCAAAAAAAAGAAGGTGTCAGATATGTGCGATCTGGCGTTCTCGGAGCATTTTGAAGCATTTTAGAAATTTCTATCTTAATGCGTGCCAAAGTTACGCAAGACCTCTTAATAATATTTTTAATCGCTATCTTGATAACCGTAAGTCCAAAAAATAAGATGGTGTCAGATATGTGCGATCTGGCGTTTTCGGAACATTTTGAAGCATTTTAGAAATTTCTATCTTAATGGGTGCCAAAGTTACGCAAGACTTCTTAATAATATTTTTAATCGCTACCTTGGTGACCGTAAGTCCAAAAAATAAAAAGGTGTCAGATATGTGCGATCTGGCGCTCTCGGAGCATTTTGAAGCATTTTAAAAATTTCTATCTTAATGCGTGCCAAAGTTACGCAAGACCTCTTAATAATATTTTTAATCGCTATCTTGATAACCGTAAGTCCAAAAAATAAGAAGGTGTCAGATATGTGCGATTTGGCGTTTTCGGAACATTTTGAAGCATTTTAGAAATTTCTATCTTAATGGGTGCCAAAGTTACGCAAGACTTCTTAATAATATTTTTAATCGCTACCTTGGTGACCGTAAGTCCAAAAAATAAAAAGGTGTCAGATATGTGCGATCTGGCGTTCTCGAAGCATGTTGAAGCATTTTAGAAATTTCTATCTTAATGCGTGCCAAAGTTACGCAAGACCTCTTAATAATATTTTTAATCGCTACCTTGGTGACCGTAAGTCCAAAAAATAAAAAGGTGTCAGATATGTGCGATCTGGCGTTCTCGGAGCATTTTGAAGCATTTTAGATATTTCAATCTTAATGGGTGCCAAAGTTACACAAGACCTCTTAATAATATTTTTAATCGCTATCTTGGTGACCGTAAGTCCAAAAAATAAAAAGGTGTCAGATATGTGCGATCTGGCGTTCTCGGAGCATTTTGAAGCATTTTAGAAATTTCTATCTTAATGCGTGCCAAAGTTACGCAAGACCTCTCAATAATATTTTTAATCGCTATCTTGATAACCGTAAGTCCAAACAATAAGAAGGTGTCAGATATGTGCGATATGGCGTTCTCGGAGCATTTTGAAGCATTTTAGAAATTTCTATCTTAATGCGTGCCAAAGTTACGCAAGACCTCTTAATAATATTTTTAATCGCTATCTTGATAACCGTAAGTCCAAAAAATAAGAAGGTGTCAGATATGTGCGATCTGGCGTTCTCGGAGCATTTTGAAGCATTTTAGAAATTTCTATCTTAATGCATGCCAAAGTTACGCAAGACCTCTTAATAATATTTTTAATCGCTATCTTGATAACCGTAAGTCCAAAAAATAAGAAGGTGTCAGATATGTGCGATCTGGCGTTCTCGGAGCATTTTGAAGCATTTTAGAAATTTCTATCTTAATGCGTGCCGAAGTTACGCAAGACCTCTTAATAATATTTTTAATCGCTATCTTGATAACCGTAAGTCCAAAAAATAAGAAGGTGTCAGATATGTGCGATCTGGCGTTCTCGGAGCATTTTGAAGCATTTTAGAAATTTCTATCTTAATGGGTGCCAAAGTTACGCAAGACTTCTTAATAATATTTTTAATCGCTATCTTGGTAACCGTAAGTCCAAAAAATAAAAAGGTGTCAGATATGTGCGATCTGGCGTTTTCGGAGCATTTTGAAGCATTTTAGAAATTTCTATCTTAATTCGTGCCAAAGTTACGCAAGGCCTCCTAATAATATTTTTAATCGCTATCTTGGTGACCGTAAGTCCAAAAAATAAAAAGGTGTCAGATATGTGCGATCTGGCGTTTTCGGAACATTTTGAAGCATTTTAGAAATTTCTATCTTAATGGGTGCCAAAGTTACGCAAGACCTCTTAATTATATTTTTAATCGCTACCTTGGTGACCGTAAGTCCAAAAAATAAAAAGGTGTCAGATATGTGCGATCTGGCGTTCTCGGAGCATTTTGAAGCATTTTAGAAATTTCAATCTTAATGGGTGCCAAAGTTACACAAGACTTCTTAATAATATTTTTAATCGCTATCTTGGTGACCGTAAGTCCAAAAAATAAAAAGGTGTCAGATATGTGCGATATGGCCTTCTCGGAGCATTTTGAAGCATTTTAGAAATTTCAATCTTAATGGGTGCCAAAGTTACGCAAGACCTCTTAACAATATTTTTAATCGCTATCTTGGTAACCGTAAGTCCAAAAAATAAAAAGGTGTCAGATATGTGCGATATTGCGTTCTCGGAGCATTTTGAAGCATTTTAGAAATTTCAATCTTAATGGGTGCCAAAGTTACACAAGACCTCTTAATAATATTTTTAATCGCTATCTTGATAACCGTAAGTCCAAAAAATAAGAAGGTGTCAGATATGTGCGATATGGCGTTCTCGGAGCATTTTGAAGCATTTTAGAAATTTCTATCTTAATGCGTGCCAAAGTTACGCAAGACCTCTTAATAATATTTTTAATCGCTATCTTGATAACCGTAAGTCCAAAAAAAAGAAGGTGTTAGATATGTGCGATATTGCGTTCTCGGAGCATTTTGAAGCATTTTAGAAATTTCAATCTTAATGGGTGCCAAAGTTACACAAGACCTCTTAATAATATTTTTAATCGCTATCTTGATAACCGTAAGTCCAAAAAAAAAGAAGGTGTCAGATATGTGCGATCTGGCGTTCTCGGAGCATTTTGAAGCATTTTAGAAATTTCAATCTTAATGGGTGCCAAAGTTGCACAAGACCTCTTAATAATATTTTTAGTCGCTATCTTGGTGAACGTAAGTAAAAAAAATAAAAAGGTGTCAGATATGTGCGATCTGGCGTTTTCGGAGCATTTTGAAGCATTTTAGAAATTTCTATCTTAATTCGTGCCAAAGTTACGCAAGGCCTCCTAATAATATTTTTAATCGCTATCTTGGTGACCGTAAGTCCAAAAAATAAAAAGGTGTCAGATATATGCGATATGGCCTTCTCGGAGCATTTTGAAGCAATTTAGAAATTTCAATCTTAATGGGTGCCAAAGTTACAAAAGACCTCTTAATAATATTTTTAATCGCTATCTTGGTGACCGTAAGTCCAAAAAATAAAAAGGTGTCAGATATGTGCGATATGGCCTTCTCGGAGCATTTTGAAGCATTTTAGAAATTTCAATCTTAATGGGTGCCAAAGTTACAAAAGACCTCTTAATAATATTTTTAATCGCTATCTTGGTGACCGTAAGTCCAAAAAATAAAAAGGTGTCAGATATGTGCGATCTGGCGCTCTCGGAGCATTTTGAAGCATTTTAGAAATTTCTATCTTAATGCGTGCCAAAGTTACGCAAGACCTCTCAATAATATTTTTAATCGCTATCTTGATAACCGTAAGTCCAAACAATAAGAAGGTATCAGATATGTGCGATATGGCGTTCTCGGAGCATTTTGAAGCATTTTAGAAATTTCAGTCTTAATGCGTGCCAAAGTTACGCAAGACCTCTTAATAATATTTTTAATCGCTATCTTGATAACCGTAAGTCCAAAAAATAAGAAGGTGTCAGATGTGTGCGATCTAGCGTTCTCGGAGCATTTTGAAGCAGTTTAGAAATTTCTATCTTAATGCGTGCCGAAGTTACGCAAGACCTCTTAATAATATTTTTAATCGCTATCTTGATAACCGTAAGTCCAAAAAATAAGAAGGTGTCAGACATGTGCGATCTGGCGTTCTCGGAGCATTTTGAAGCGTTTTAGAAATTTCTATCTTAATGGGTGCCAAAGTTACGCAAGACTTCTTAATAATATTTTTAATCGCTATCTTGGTAACCGTAAGTCCAAAAAATAAAAAGGCGTCAGATATGTGCGATCTGGCGTTTTCGGAGCATTTTGAAGCATTTTAGAAATTTCTATCTTAATTCGTGCCAAAGTTACGCAAGGCCTCCTAATAATATTTTTAATCGCTATCTTGGTGACCGTAAGTCCAAAAAATAAAAAGGTGTCAAATATGTGCGATCTGGCGTTCTCGGGGCATTTTGAAGCATTTTAGAAATTTCAATCTTAATGGGTGCCAAAGTTACACAAGACCTCTTAATAATATTTTTAATCGCTATCTTGGTGACCGTAAGTCCAAAAAATAAAAAGGTGTCAGATATGTGCGATCTGGCGTTCTCGGAGCATTTTGAAGCATTTTAGAAATTTCTATCTTAATGCGTGCCAAAGTTATGTAAGACCTCTTAACAATATTTTTAATCGCTACCTTGGTAACCGTAAGTCCAAAAAATAAAAAGGTGTCAGATATGTGCGATATGGCGTTCTCGGAGCATTTTGAAGCATTTTAGAAATTTCTATCTTAATGCATGCCAAAGTTACGCAAGACCTCTTAATAATATTTTTAATCGCTATCTTGATAACCGTAAGTCCAAAAAATAAGAAGGTGTCAGATATGTGCGATCTGGCGTTCTCGGAGCATTTTGAAGCATTTTAGAAATTTCTATCTTAATGCGTGCCGAAGTTACGCAAGACCTCTTAATAATATTTTTAATCGCTATCTTGATAACCGTAAGTCCAAAAAATAAGGAGGTGTCAGATATGTGCGATCTGGCGTTCTCGGAGCATTTTGAAGCATTTTAGAAATTTCTATCTTAATGGGTGCCAAAGTTACGAAAGACTTCTTAATAATATTTTTAATCGCTATCTTGGTAACCGTAAGTCCAAAAAATAAAAAGGTGTCAGATATGTGCGATCTGGCGTTTTCGGAGCATTTTGAAGCATTTTAGAAATTTCTATCTTAACTCGTGCCAAAGTTACGCAAGGCCTCCTAATAATATTTTTAATCGCTATCTTGGTGACCGTAAGTCCAAAAAATAAAAAGGTGTCAGATATGTGCGATCTGGCGTTCTCGGAGCATTTTGAAGCATTTTAGAAATTTCTATCTTAATGCGTGCCAAAGTTACGCAAGACCTCTTAATAATATTTTTAATCGCTATCTTGATAACCGTAAGTCCAAAAAATAAGATGGTGTCAGATATGTGCGATCTGGCGTTTTCGGAACATTTTGAAGCATTTTAGAAATTTCTATCTTAATGGGTGCCAAAGTTACGCAAGACCTCTTAATTATATTTTTAATCGCTACCTTGGTGACCGTAAGTCCAAAAAATAAAAAGGTGTCAGATATGTGCGATCTGGCGTTCTCGGAGCATTTTGAAGCATTTTAGAAATTTCAATCTTAATGGGTGCCAAAGTTACACAAGACTTCTTAATAATATTTTTAATCGCTATCTTGGTGACCGTAAGTCCAAAAAATAAAAAGGTGTCAGATATGTGCGATATGGCCTTCTCGGAGCATTTTGAAGCATTTTAGAAATTTCAATCTTAATTCGTGCCAAAGTTACGCAAGGCCTCCTAATAATATTTTTAATCGCTATCTTGGTGACCGTAAGTCCAAAAAATAAAAAGGTGTCAAATATGTGCGATCTGGCGTTCTCGGGGCATTTTGAAGCATTTTAGAAATTTCAATCTTAATGGGTGCCAAAGTTGCACAAGACCTCTTAATAATATTTTTAGTCGCTATCTTGGTGAACGTAAGTAAAAAAAATAAAAAGGTGTCAGATATGTGCTATCTGGCGTTTTCGGAGCATTTTGAAGCATTTTAGAAATTTCTATCTTAATTCGTGCCAAAGTTACGCAAGGCCTCCTAATAATATTTTTAATCGCTATCTTGGTGACCGTAAGTCCAAAGAATAAAAAGGTGTCAGATATGTGCGATATGGCCTTCTCGGAGCATTTTGAAGCATTTTAGAAATTTCAATCTTAATGGGTGCCAAAGTTACACAAGACCTCTTAATAATATTTTTAATCGCTATCTTGGTGACCGTAAGTCCAAAAAATAAAAAGGTGTCAGATATGTGCGATCTGGCGTTCTCGGAGCATTTTGAAGCATTTTAGAAATTTCTATCTTAATGCGTGCCAAAGTTATGTAAGACCTCTTAACAATATTTTTAATCGCTATCTTGGTAACCGTAAGTCCAAAAAATAAAAAGGTGTCAGATATGTGCGATATGGCGTTCTCGGAGCATTTTGAAGCATTTTAGAAATTTCTATCTTAATGCATGCCAAAGTTACGCAAGACCTCTTAATAATATTTTTAATCGCTATCTTGATAACCGTAAGTCCAAAAAATAAGAGGGTGTCAGATATGTGCGATCTGGCGTTCTCGGAGCATTTTGAAGCATTTTAGAAATTTCTATCTTAATGCGTGCCGAAGTTACGCAAGACCTCTTAATAATATTTTTAATCGCTATCTTGACAACCGTAAGTCCAAAAAATAAGGAGGTGTCAGATATGTGCGATCTGGCGTTCTCGGAGCATTTTGAAGCATTTTAGAAATTTCTATCTTAATGGGTGCCAAAGTTACGCAAGACTTCTTAATAATATTTTTAATCGCTATCTTGGTAACCGTAAGTCCAAAAAATAAAAAGGTGTCAGATATGTGCGATCTGGCGTTTTCGGAGCATTTTGAAGCATTTTAGAAATTTCTATCTTAACTCGTGCCAAAGTTACGCAAGGCCTCCTAATAATATTTTTAATCGCTATCTTGGTGACCGTAAGTCCAAAAAATAAAAAGGTGTCAGATATGTGCGATCTGGCGTTCTCGGAGCATTTTGAAGCATTTTAGAAATTTCTATCTTAATGCGTGCCAAAGTTACGCAAGACCTCTTAATAATATTTTTAATCGCTATCTTGATAACCGTAAGTCCAAAAAATAAGATGGTGTCAGATATGTGCGATCTGGCGTTTTCGGAACATTTTGAAGCATTTTAGAAATTTCTATCTTAATGGGTGCCAAAGTTACGCAAGACCTCTTAATTATATTTTTAATCGCTACCTTGGTGACCGTAAGTCCAAAAAATAAAAAGGTGTCAGATATGTGCGATCTGGCGTTCTCGGAGCATTTTGAAGCATTTTAGAAATTTCAATCTTAATGGGTGCCAAAGTTACACAAGACTTCTTAATAATATTTTTAATCGCTATCTTGGTGACCGTAAGTCCAAAAAATAAAAAGGTGTCAGATATGTGCGATATGGCCTTCTCGGAGCATTTTGAAGCATTTTAGAAATTTCAATCTTAATGGGTGCCAAAGTTACGCAAGACCTCTTAATAATATTTTTAATCGCTATCTTGGTAACCGTAAGTCCAAAAAATAAAAAGGTGTCAGATATGTGCGATATTGCGTTCTCGGAGCATTTTGAAGCATTTTAGAAATTTCAATCTTAATGGGTGCCAAAGTTACACAAGACCTCTTAATAATATTTTTAATCGCTATCTTGATAACCGTAAGTCCAAAAAATAAGAAGGTGTCAGATATGTGCGATATGGCGTTCTCGGAGCATTTTGAAGCATTTTAGAAATTTCAATCTTAATGCGTGCCAAAGTTACGCAAGACCTCTCAATAATATTTTTAATCGCTATCTTGATAACCGTAAGTCCAAACAATAAGAAGGTGTCAGATATGTGCGATATGGCGTTCTCGGAGCATTTTGAAGCATTTTAGAAATTTCAATCTTAATGCGTGCCAAAGTTACGCAAGACCTCTTAATAATATTTTTAATCGCTATGTTGATAACCGTAAGTCCAAAAAATAAGAAGGTGTCGGATATGTGCGATCTGGCGTTCTCGGAGCATTTTGAAGCATTTTAGAAATTTCTATCTTAATGCGTGCCGAAGTTACGCAAGACCTCTTAATAATATTTTTAATCGCTATCTTGATAACCGTAAGTCCAAAAAATAAGAAGGTGTCAGATATGTGCGATCTGGCGTTCTCGGAGCATTTTGAAGCGTTTTAGAAATTTCAATCTTAATGGGTGCCAAAGTTGCACAAGACCTCTTAATAATATTTTTAGTCGCTATCTTGGTGAACGTAAGTAAAAAAAATAAAAAGGTGTCAGATATGTGCTATCTGGCGTTTTCGGAGCATTTTGAAGCATTTTAGAAATTTCTATCTTAATTCGTGCCAAAGCTACGCAAGGCCTCCTAATAATATTTTTAATCGCTATCTTGGTGACCGTAAGTCCAAAGAATAAAAAGGTGTCAGATATGTGCGATATGGCCTTCTCGGAGCATTTTGAAGCATTTTAGAAATTTCAATCTTAATGGGTGCCAAAGTTACACAAGACCTCTTAATAATATTTTTAATCGCTATCTTGGTGACCGTAAGTCCAAAAAATAAAAAGGTGTCAGATATGTGCGATCTGGCGTTCTCGGAGCATTTTGAAGCATTTTAGAAATTTCTATCTTAATGCGTGCCAAAGTTACGTAAGACCTCTTAATAATATTTTTAATCGCTATCTTGGTAACCGTAAGTCCAAAAAATAAAAAGGTGTCAGATATGTGCGATCTGGCGTTCTGGGAGCATTTTGAAGCATTTTAGAAATTTCTATCTTAATGCATGCCAAAGTTACGCAAGACCTCTTAATAATATTTTTAATCGCTATCTTGATAACCGTAAGTCCAAAAAATAAGAAGGTGTCAGATATGTGCGATCTGGCGTTCTCGGAGCATTTTGAAGCATTTTAGAAATTTCTATCTTAATGCGTGCCGAAGTTACGCAAGACCTCTTAATAATATTTTTAATCGCTATCTTGATAACCGTAAGTCCAAAAAATAAGAAGGTGTCAGATATGTGCGATCTGGCGTTCTCGGAGCATTTTGAAGCATTTTAGAAATTTCTATCTTAATGGGTGCCAAAGTTACGCAAGACTTCTTAATAATATTTTTAATCGCTATCTTGGTAAACGTAAGTCCAAAAAATAAAAAGGTGTCAGATATGTGCGATCTGGCGTTTTCGGAGCATTTTGAAGCATTTTAGAAATTTCTATCTTAATTCGTGCCAAAGTTACGCAAGGCCTCCTAATAATATTTTTAATCGCTATCTTGGTGACCGTAAGTCCAAAAAATAAAAAGGTGTCAGATATGTGCGATCTGGCGTTCTCGGAGCATTTTGAAGCATTTTAGAAATTTCTATCTTAATGCGTGCCAAAGTTACGCAAGACCTCTTAATAATATTTTTAATCGCTATCTTGATAACCGTAAGCCCAAAAAATAAGATGGTGTCAGATATGTGCGATCTGGCGTTTTCGGAACATTTTGAAGCATTTTAGAAATTTCTATCTTAATGGGTGCCAAAGTTACGCAAGACCTCTTAATTATATTTTTAATCGCTACCTTGGTGACCGTAAGTCCAAAAAATAAAAAGGTGTCAGATATGTGCCATCTGGCGTTCTCGGAGCATTTTGAAGCATTTTAGAAATTTCAATCTTAATGGGTGCCAAAGTTACACAAGACTTCTTAATAATATTTTTAATCGCTATCTTGGTGACCGTAAGTCCAAAAAATAAAAAGGTGTCAGATATGTGCGATATGGCCTTCTCGGAGCATTTTGAAGCATTTTAGAAATTTCAATCTTAATGGGTGCCAAAGTTACGCAAGACCTCTTAATAATATTTTTAATCGCTATCTTGGTAACCGTAAGTCCAAAAAATAAAAAGGTGTCAGATATGTGCGATATTGCGTTCTCGGAGCATTTTGAAGCATTTTAGAAATTTCAATCTTAATGGGTGCCAAAGTTACACAAGACCTCTTAATAATATTTTTAATCGCTATCTTGATAACCGTAAGTCCAAAAAATAAGAAGGTGTCAGATATGTGCGATATGGCGTTCTCGGAGCATTTTGAAGCATTTTAGAAATTTCAATCTTAATGCGTGCCAAAGTTACGCAAGACCTCTCAATAATATTTTTAATCGCTATCTTGATAACCGTAAGTCCAAACAATAAGAAGGTGTCAGATATGTGCGATATGGCGTTCTCGGAGCATTTTGAAGCATTTTAGAAATTTCAATCTTAATGCGTGCCAAAGTTACGCAAGACCTCTTAATAATATTTTTAATCGCTATGTTGATAACCGTAAGTCCAAAAAATAAGAAGGTGTCAGATATGTGCGATCTGGCGTTCTCGGAGCATTTTGAAGCGTTTTAGAAATTTCAATCTTAATGGGTGCCAAAGTTGCACAAGACCTCTTAATAATATTTTTAGTCGCTATCTTGGTGAACGTAAGTAAAAAAAATAAAAAGGTGTCAGATATGTGCTATCTGGCGTTTTCGGAGCATTTTGAAGCATTTTAGAAACTTCTATCTTAATTCGTGCCAAAGTTACGCAAGGCCTCCTAATAATATTTTTAATCGCTATCTTGGTGACCGTAAGTCCAAAGAATAAAAAGGTGTCAGATATGTGCGATATGGCCTTCTCGGAGCATTTTGAAGCATTTTAGAAATTTCTATCTTAATTCGTGCCAAAGTTACGCAAGGCCTCCTAATAATATTTTTAATCGCTATCTTGGTGACCGTAAGTCCAAAGAATAAAAAGGTGTCAGATATGTGCGATATGGCCTTCTCGGAGCATTTTGAAGCATTTTAGAAATTTCAATCTTAATGGGTGCCAAAGATACACAAGACCTCTTAATAATATTTTTAATCGCTATCTTGGTGACCGTAAGTCCAAAAAATAAAAAGGTGTCAGATATGTGCGATCTGGCGTTCTCGGAGCATTTTGAAGCATTTTAGAAATTTCTATCTTAATGCGTGCCAAAGTTACGTAAGACCTCTTAATAATATTTTTAATCGCTATCTTGGTAACCGTAAGTCCAAAAAATAAAAAGGTGTCAGATATGTGCGATCTGGCGTTCTCGGAGCATTTTGAAGCATTTTAGAAATTTCTATCTTAATGCATGCCAAAGTTACGCAAGACCTCTTAATAATATTTTTAATCGCTATCTTGATAACCGTAAGTCCAAAAAATAAGAAGGTGTCAGATATGTGCGATCTGGCGTTCTCGGAGCATTTTGAAGCATTTTAGAAATTTCTATCTTAATGGGTGCCAAAGTTACGCAAGACTTCTTAATAATATTTTTAATCGCTATCTTGGTAACCGTAAGTCCAAAAAATAAAAAGGTGTCAGATATGTGCGATCTGGCGTTTTCGGAGCATTTTGAAGCATTTTAGAAATTTCTATCTTAATTCGTGCCAAAGTTACGCAAGGCCTCCTAATAATATTTTTAATCGCTATCTTGGTGACCGTAAGTCCAAAAAATAAAAAGGTGTCAGATATGTGCGATCTGGCGTTCTCGGAGCATTTTGAAGCATTTTAGAAATTTCTATCTTAATGCGTGCCAAAGTTACGCAAGACCTCTTAATAATATTTTTAATCGCTATCTTGATAACCGTAAGTCCAAAAAATAAGATGGTGTCAGATATGTGCGATCTGGCGTTTTCGGAACATTTTGAAGCATTTTAGAAATTTCTATCTTAATGGGTGCCAAAGTTACGCAAGACCTCTTAATTATATTTTTAATCGCTACCTTGGTGACCGTAAGTCCAAAAAATAAAAAGGTGTCAGATATGTGCGATCTGGCGTTCTCGGAGCATTTTGAAGCATTTTAGAAATTTCAATCTTAATGGGTGCCAAAGTTACACAAGACTTCTTAATAATATTTTTAATCGCTATCTTGGTGACCGTAAGTCCAAAAAATAAAAAGGTGTCAGATATGTGCGATATGGCCTTCTCGGAGCATTTTGAAGCATTTTAGAAATTTCAATCTTAATGGGTGCCAAAGTTACGCAAGACCTCTTAATAATATTTTTAATCGCTATCTTGGTAACCGTAAGTCCAAAAAATAAAAAGGTGTCAGATATGTGCGATATTGCGTTCTCGGAGCATTTTGAAGCATTTTAGAAATTTCAATCTTAATGGGTGCCAAAGTTACACAAGACCTCTTAATAATATTTTTAGTCGCTATCTTGGTGAACGTAAGTAAAAAAAATAAAAAGGTGTCAGATATGTGCTATCTGGCGTTTTCGGAGCATTTTGAAGCATTTTAGAAATTTCTATCTTAATTCGTGCCAAAGTTACGCAAGGCCTCCTAATAATATTTTTAATCGCTATCTTGGTGACCGTAAGTCCAAAGAATAAAAAGGTGTCAGATATGTGCGATATGGCCTTCTCGGAGCATTTTGAAGCATTTTAGAAATTTCAATCTTAATGGGTGCCAAAGATACACAAGACCTCTTAATAATATTTTTAATCGCTATCTTGGTGACCGTAAGTCCAAAAAATAAAAAGGTGTCAGATATGTGCGATCTGGCGTTCTCGGAGCATTTTGAAGCATTTTAGAAATTTCTATCTTAATGCGTGCCAAAGTTACGTAAGACCTCTTAATAATATTTTTAATCGCTATCTTGGTAACCGTAAGTCCAAAAAATAAAAAGGTGTCAGATATGTGCGATCTGGCGTTCTCGGAGCATTTTGAAGCATTTTAGAAATTTCTATCTTAATGCATGCCAAAGTTACGCAAGACCTCTTAATAATATTTTTAATCGCTATCTTGATAACCGTAAGTCCAAAAAATAAGAAGGTGTCAGATATGTGCGATCTGGCGTTCTCGGAGCATTTTGAAGCATTTTAGAAATTTCTATCTTAATGCGTGCCGAAGTTACGCAAGACCTCTTAATAATATTTTTAATCGCTATCTTGATAAACGTAAGTCCAAAAAATAAGAAGGTGTCAGATATGTGCGATCTGGCGTTCTCGGAGCATTTTGAAGCATTTTAGAAATTTCTATCTTAATGGGTGCCAAAGTTACGCAAGACTTCTTAATAATATTTTTAATCGCTATCTTGGTAACCGTAAGTCCAAAAAATAAAAAGGTGTCAGATATGTGCGATCTGGCGTTTTCGGAGCATTTTGAAGCATTTTAGAAATTTCTATCTTAATTCGTGCCAAAGTTACGCAAGGCCTCCTAATAATATTTTTAATCGCTATCTTGGTGACCGTAAGTCCAAAAAATAAAAAGGTGTCAGATATGTGCGATCTGGCGTTCTCGGAGCATTTTGAAGCATTTTAGAAATTTCTATCTTAATGCGTGCCAAAGTTACGCAAGACCTCTTAATAATATTTTTAATCGCTATCTTGATAACCGTAAGTCCAAAAAATAAGATGGTGTCAGATATGTGCGATCTGGCGTTTTCGGAACATTTTGAAGCATTTTAGAAATTTCTATCTTAATGGGTGCCAAAGTTACGCAAGACCTCTTAATTATATTTTTAATCGCTACCTTGGTGACCGTAAGTCCAAAAAATAAAAAGGTGTCAGATATGTGCGATCTGGCGTTCTCGGAGCATTTTGAAGCATTTTAGAAATTTCAATCTTAATGGGTGCCAAAGTTACACAAGACTTCTTAATAATATTTTTAATCGCTATCTTGGTGACCGTAAGTCCAAAAAATAAAAAGGTGTCAGATATGTGCGATATGGCCTTCTCGGAGCATTTTGAAGCATTTTAGAAATTTCAATCTTAATGGGTGCCAAAGTTACGCAAGACCTCTTAATAATATTTTTAATCGCTATCTTGGTAACCGTAAGTCCAAAAAATAAAAAGGTGTCAGATATGTGCGATATTGCGTTCTCGGAGCATTTTGAAGCATTTTAGAAATTTCAATCTTAATGGGTGCCAAAGTTACACAAGACCTCTTAATAATATTTTTAATCGCTATCTTGATAACCGTAAGTCCAAAAAATAAGAAGGTGTCAGATATGTGCGATATGGCGTTCTCGGAGCATTTTGAAGCATTTTAGAAATTTCTATCTTAATGCGTGCCAAAGTTACGCAAGACCTCTTAATAATATTTTTAATCGCTATCTTGATAACCGTAAGTCCAAAAAAAAAGAAGGTGTCAGATATGTGCGATATTGCGTTCTCGGAGCATTTTGAAGCATTTTAGAAATTTCAATCTTAATGGGTGCCAAAGTTGCACAAGACCTCTTAATAATATTTTTAGTCGCTATCTTGGTGAACGTAAGTAAAAAAAATAAAAAGGTGTCAGATATGTGCGATCTGGCGTTTTCGGAGCATTTTGAAGCATTTTAGAAATTTCTATCTTAATTCGTGCCAAAGTTACGCAAGGCCTCCTAATAATATTTTTAATCGCTATCTTGGTGACCGTAAGTCCAAAAAATAAAAAGGTGTCAGATATGTGCGATATGGCCTTCTCGGAGCATTTTGAAGCATTTTAGAAATTTCAATCTTAATGGGTGCCAAAGTTACAAAAGACCTCTTAATAATATTTTTAATCGCTATCTTGGTGACCGTAAGTCCAAAAAATAAAAAGGTGTCAGATATGTGCGATATGGCCTTCTCGGAGCATTTTGAAGCATTTTAGAAATTTCAATCTTAATGGGTGCCAAAGTTACAAAAGACCTCTTAATAATATTCTTAATCGCTATCTTGGTGACCGTAAGTCCAAAAAATAAAAAGGTGTCAGATATGTGCGATCTGGCGCTCTCGGAGCATTTTGAAGCATTTTAGAAATTTCTATCTTAATGCGTGCCAAAGTTACGCAAGACCTCTCAATAATATTTTTAATCGCTATCTTGATAACCGTAAGTCCAAACAATAAGAAGGTGTCAGATATGTGCGATATGGCGTTCTCGGAGCATTTTGAAGCATTTTAGAAATTTCAATCTTAATGCGTGCCAAAGTTACGCAAGACCTCTTAATAATATTTTTAATCGCTATCTTGATAACCGTAAGTCCAAAAAATAAGAAGGTGTCAGATGTGTGCGATCTAGCGTTCTCGGAGCATTTTGAAGCAGTTTAGAAATTTCTATCTTAATGCGTGCCGAAGTTACGCAAGGCCTCTTAATAATATTTTTAATCGCTATCTTGATAACCGTAAGTCCAAAAAATAAGAAGGTGTCAGACATGTGCGATCTGGCGTTCTCGGAGCATTTTGAAGCGTTTTAGAAATTTCTATCTTAATGGGTGCCAAAGTTACGCAAGACTTCTTAATAATATTTTTAATCGCTATCTTGGTAACCGTAAGTCCAAAAAATAAAAAGGCGTCAGATATGTGCGATCTGGCGTTTTCGGAGCATTTTGAAGCATTTTAGAAATTTCTATCTTAATTCGTGCCAAAGTTACGCAAGGCCTCCTAATAATATTTTTAATCGCTATCTTGGTGACCGTAAGTCCAAAAAATAAAAAGGTGTCAAATATGTGCGATCTGGCGTTCTCGGAGCATTTTGAAGCATTTTAGAAATTTCAATCTTAATGGGTGCCAAAGTTGCACAAGACCTCTTAATAATATTTTTAGTCGCTATCTTGGTGAACGTAAGTAAAAAAAATAAAAAGGTGTCAGATATGTGCTATCTGGCGTTTTCGGAGCATTTTGAAGCATTTTAGAAATTTCTATCTTAATTCGTGCCAAAGTTACGCAAGGCCTCCTAATAATATTTTTAATCGCTATCTTGGTGACCGTAAGTCCAAAGAATAAAAAGGTGTCAGATATGTGCGATATGGCCTTCTCGGAGCATTTTGAAGCATTTTAGAAATTTCAATCTTAATGGGTGCCAAAGTTACACAAGACCTCTTAATAATATTTTTAATCGCTATCTTGGTGACCGTAAGTCCAAAAAATAAAAAGGTGTCAGATATGTGCGATCTGGCGTTCTCGGAGCATTTTGAAGCATTTTAGAAATTTCTATCTTAATGCGTGCCAAAGTTACGTAAGACCTCTTAATAATATTTTTAATCGCTATCTTGGTAACCGTAAGTCCAAAAAATAAAAAGGTGTCAGATATGTGCGATATGGCGTTCTCGGAGCATTTTGCAGCATTTTAGAAATTTCAATCTTAATGGGTGCCAAAGTTACACAAGACCTCTTAATAATATTTTTAATCGCTATCTTGATAACCGTAAGTCCAAAAAATAAGAAGGTGTCAGATATGTGCGATCTGGCGTTCTCGGAGCATTTTGAAGCATTTTAGAAATTTCTATCTTAATGCATGCCAAAGTTACGCAAGACCTCTTAATAATATTTTTAATCGCTATCTTGATAACCGTAAGTCCAAAAAATAAGAAGGTGTCAGATATGTGCGATCTGGCGTTCTCGGAGCATTTTGAAGCATTTTAGAAATTTCTATCTTAATGCGTGCCGAAGTTACGCAAGACCCCTTAATAATATTTTTAATCGCTATCTTGATAACCGAAAGTCCAAAAAATAAGAAGGTGTCAGATATGTGCGATCTGGCGTTCTCGGAGCATTTTGAAGCATTTTAGAAATTTCTATCTTAATGGGTGCCAAAGTTACGCAAGACTTCTTAATAATATTTTTAATCGCTATCTTGGTAACCGTAAGTCCAAAAAATAAAAAGGTGTCAGATATGTGCGATCTGGCGTTTTCGGAGCATTTTGAAGCATTTTAGAAATTTCTATCTTAATTCGTGCCAAAGATACGCAAGGCCTCCTAATAATATTTTTAATCGCTATCTTGGTGACCGTAAGTCCAAAAAATAAAAAGGTGTCAGATATGTGCGATATGGCGTTCTCGGAGCATTTTGAAGCATTTTAGAAATTTCAATCTTAATGGGTGCCAAAGTTACACAAGACCTCTTAATAATATTTTTAATCGCTATCTTGGTGACCGTAAGTCCAAAAAATAAAAAGGTGTCAGATATGTGCGATCTGGCGTTCTCGGAGCATTTTGAAGCATTTTAGAAATTTCTATCTTAATGCGTGCCAAAGTTACGCAATACCTCTTAATAATATTTTTAATCGCTATCTTGGTAACCGTAAGTCCAAAAAATAAAAAGGTGTCAGATATGTGCGATATTGCGTTCTCGGAGCATTTTGAAGCATTTTAGAAATTTCAATCTTAATGGGTGCCAAAGTTACACAAGACCTCTTAATAATATTTTTAATCGCTACCTTGGTGACCGTAAGTCCAAAAAATAAAAAGGTGTCAGATATGTGCGATCTGGCGTTCTCGAAGCATGTTGAAGCATTTTAGAAATTTCTATCTTAATGCGTGCCAAAGTTACGCAAGACCTCTTAATTATATTTTTAATCGCTACCTTGGTGACCGTAAGTCCAAAAAATAAAAAGGTGTCAGATATGTGCGATCTGGCGTTCTCGGAGCATTTTGAAGCATTTTAGAAATTTCAATCTTAATGGGTGCCAAAGTTGCACAAGACCTCTTAATAATATTTTTAGTCGCTATCTTGGTGAACGTAAGTAAAAAAAATAAAAAGGTGTCAGATATGTGCGATCTGGCGTTTTCGGAGCATTTTGAAGCATTTTAGAAATTTCTATCTTAATTCGTGCCAAAGTTACGCAAGGCCTCCTAATAATATTTTTAATCGCTATCTTGGTGACCGTAAGTCCAAAAAATAAAAAGGTGTCAGATATGTGCGATATGGCCTTCTCGGAGCATTTTGAAGGATTTTAGAAATTTCAATCATAATGGGTGCCAAAGTTACAAAAGGCCTCTTAATAATATTTTTAATCGCTATCTTGGTGACCGTAAGTCCAAAAAATAAAAAGGTGTCAGATATGTGCGATATGGCGTTCTCGGAGCATTTTGAAGCATTTTAGAAATTTCTATCTTAATGCGTGCCAAAGTTACGCAAGACCTCTTAATAATATTTTTAATCGCTATCTTGATAACCGTAAGTCCAAAAAATAAGAAGGTGTCAGATATGTGCGATCTGGCGTTCTCGGAGCATTTTGAAGCATTTTAGAAATTTCTATCTTAATGCATGCCAAAGTTACGCAAGACCTCTTAATAATATTTTTAATCGCTATCTTGATAACCGTAAGTCCAAAAAATAAGAAGGTGTCAGATATGTGCGATCTGGCGTTCTCGGAGCATTTTGAAGCATTTTAGAAATTTCTATCTTAATAGGTGCCAAAGTTACGCAAGACTTCTTAATAATATTTTTAATCGCTATCTTGGTAACCGTAAGTCCAAAAAATAAAAAGGTGTCAGATATGTGCGATCTGGCGTTTTCGGAGCATTTTGAAGCATTTTAGAAATTTCTATCTTAATTCGTGCCAAAGTTACGCAAGGCCTCCTAATAATATTTTTAATCGCTATCTTGGTGACCGTAAGTCCAAAAAATAAAAAGGTGTCAGATATGTGCGATATGGCGTTCTCGGAGCATTTTGAAGCATTTTAGAAATTTCAATCTTAATGGGTGCCAAAGTTACACAAGACCTCTTAATAATATTTTTAATCGCTATCTTGGTGACCGTAAGTCTAAAAAATAAAAAGGTGTCAGATATGTGCGATCTGGCGTTCTCGGAGCATTTTGAAGCATTTTAGAAATTTCTATCTTAATGCGTGCCAAAGTTAAGCAAGACCTCTTAATAATATTTTTAATCGCTATCTTGGTAACCGTAAGTCCAAAAAATAAAAAGGTGTCAGATATGTGCGATATTGCGTTCTCGGAGCATTTTGAAGCATTTTAGAAATTTCAATCTTAATGGGTGCCAAAGTTACACAAGACCTCTTAATAATATTTTTAATCGCTACCTTGGTGACCGTAAGTCCAAAAAATAAAAAGGTGTCAGATATGTGCGATCTGGCGTTCTCGAAGCATGTTGAAGCATTTTAGAAATTTCTATCTTAATGCGTGCCAAAGTTACGCAAGACCTCTTAATAATATTTTTAATCGCTACCTTGTTGACCGTAAGTCCAAAAAATAAAAAGGTGTCAGATATGTGCGATCTGGCGCTCTCGGAGCATTTTGAAGCATTTTAGAAATTTCTATCTTAATGCGTGCCAAAGTTACGCATGACCTCTCAATAATATTTTTAATCGCTATCTTGATAACCGTAAGTCCAAACAATAAGAAGGTGTCAGATATGTGCGATATGGCGTTCTCGGAGCATTTTGAAGCATTTTAGAAATTTCAATCTTAATGCGTGCCAAAGTTACGCAAGACCTCTTAATAACATTTTTAATCGCTATGTTGATAACCGTAAGTCCAAAAAATAAGAAGGTGTCGGATATGTGCGATCTGGCGTTCTCGGAGCATTTTGAAGCATTTTAGAAATTTCTATCTTAATGCGTGCCGAAGTTACGCAAGACCTCTTAATAATATTTTTAATCGCTATCTTGATAACCGTAAGTCCAAAAAATAAGAAGGTGTCAGATATGTGCGATCTGGCGTTCTCGGAGCATTTTGAAGCGTTTTAGAAATTTCAATCTTAATGGGTGCCAAAGTTGCACAAGACCTCTTAATAATATTTTTAGTCGCTATCTTGGTGAACGTAAGTAAAAAAAATAAAAAGGTGTCAGATATGTGCTATCTGGCGTTTTCGGAGCATTTTGAAGCATTTTAGAAATTTCTATCTTAATTCGTGCCAAAGTTACGCAAGGCCTCCTAATAATATTTTTAATCGCTATCTTGGTGACCGTAAGTCCAAAGAATAAAAAGGTGTCAGATATGTGCGATATGGCCTTCTCGGAGCATTTTGAAGGATTTTAGAAATTTCAATCTTAATGGGTGCCAAAGTTACACAAGACCTCTTAATAATATTTTTAATCGCTATCTTGGTGACCGTAAGTCCAAAAAATAAAAAGGTGTCAGATATGTGCGATCTGGCGTTCTCGGAGCATTTTGAAGCATTTTAGAAATTTCTATCTTAATGCGTGCCAAAGTTACGTAAGACCTCTTAATAATATTTTTAATCGCTATCTTGGTAACCGTAAGTCCAAAAAATAAAAAGGTGTCAGATATGTGCGATCTGGCGTTCTCGGAGCATTTTGAAGCATTTTAGAAATTTCTATCTTAATGCATGCCAAAGTTACGCAAGACCTCTTAATAATATTTTTAATCGCTATCTTGATAACCGTAAGTCCAAAAAATAAGAAGGTGTCAGATATGTGCGATCTGGCGTTCTCGGAGCATTTTGAAGCATTTTAGAAATTTCTATCTTAATGCGTGCCGAAGTTACGCAAGACCTCTTAATAATATTTTTAATCGCTATCTTGATAACCGTAAGTCCAAAAAATAAGAAGGTGTCAGATATGTGCGATCTGGCGTTCTCGGAGCATTTTGAAGCATTTTAGAAATTTCTATCTTAATGGGTGCCAAAGTTACGCAAGACTTCTTAATAATATTTTTAATCGCTATCTTGGTAACCGTAAGTCCAAAAAATAAAAAGGTGTCAGATATGTGCGATCTGGCGTTTTCGGAGCATTTTGAAGCATTTTAGAAATTTCTATCTTAATTCGTGCCAAAGTTACGCAAGGCCTCCTAATAATATTTTTAATCGCTATCTTGGTGACCGTAAGTCCAAAAAATAAAAAGGTGTCAGATATGTGCGATCTGGCGTTCTCGGAGCATTTTGAAGCATTTTAGAAATTTCTATCTTAATGCGTGCCAAAGTTACGCAAGACCTCTTAATAATATTTTTAATCGCTATCTTGATAACCGTAAGTCCAAAAAATAAGATGGTGTCAGATATGTGCGATCTGGCGTTTTCGGAACATTTTGAAGCATTTTAGAAATTTCTATCTTAATGGGTGCCAAAGTTACGCAAGACCTCTTAATTATATTTTTAATCGCTACCTTGGTGACCGTAAGTCCAAAAAATAAAAAGGTGTCAGATATGTGCGATCTGGCGTTCTCGGAGCATTTTGAAGCATTTTAGAAATTTCAATCTTAATGGGTGCCAAAGTTACACAAGACTTCTTAATAATATTTTTAATCGCTATCTTGGTGACCGTAAGTCCAAAAAATAAAAAGGTGTCAGATATGTGCGATATGGCCTTCTCGGAGCATTTTGAAGCATTTTAGAAATTTCAATCTTAATGGGTGCCAAAGTTACGCAAGACCTCTTAATAATATTTTTAATCGCTATCTTGGTAACCGTAAGTCCAAAAAATAAAAAGGTGTCTGATATGTGCGATATTGCGTTCTCGGAGCATTTTGAAGCATTTTAGAAATTTCAATCTTAATGGGTGCCAAAGTTACACAAGACCTCTTAATAATATTTTTAATCGCTATCTTGATAACCGTAAGTCCAAAAAATAAGAAGGTGTCAGATATGTGCGATATGGCGTTCTCGGAGCATTTTGAAGCATTTTAGAAATTTCTATCTTAATGCGTGCCAAAGTTACGCAAGACCTCTTAATAATATTTTTAATCGCTATCTTGATAACCGTAAGTCCAAAAAAAAAGAAGGTGTCAGATATGTGCGATATTGCGTTCTCGGAGCATTTTGAAGCATTTTAGAAATTTCAATCTTAATGGGTGCCAAAGTTACACAAGACCTCTTAATAATATTTTTAATCGCTATCTTGATAACCGTAAGTCCAAAAAAAAAGAAGGTGTCAGATATGTGCGATCTGGCGTTCTCGGAGCATTTTGAAGCATTTTAGAAATTTCAATCTTAATGGGTGCCAAAGTTGCACAAGACCTCTTAATAATATTTTTAGTCGCTATCTTGGTGAACGTAAGTAAAAAAAATAAAAAGGTGTCAGATATGTGCGATCTGGCGTTTTCGGAGCATTTTGAAGCATTTTAGAAATTTCTATCTTAATTCGTGCCAAAGTTACGCAAGGCCTCCTAATAATATTTTTAATCGCTATCTTGGTGACCGTAAGTCCAAAAAATAAAAAGGTGTCAGATATGTGCGATATGGCCTTCTCGGAGCATTTTGAAGCATTTTAGAAATTTCAATCTTAATGGGTGCCAAAGTTACAAAAGACCTCTTAATAATATTTTTAATCGCTATCTTGGTGACCGTAAGTCCAAAAAATAAAAAGGTGTCAGATATGTGCGATATGGCCTTCTCGGAGCATTTTGAAGCATTTTAGAAATTTCAATCTTAATGGGTGCCAAAGTTACAAAAGACCTCTTAATAATATTTTTAATCGCTATCTTGGTGACCGTAAGTCCAAAAAATAAAAAGGTGTCAGATATGTGCGATCTGGCGCTCTCGGAGCATTTTGAAGCATTTTAGAAATTTCTATCTTAATGCGTGCCAAAGTTACGCAAGACCTCTCAATAATATTTTTAATCGCTATCTTGATAACCGTAAGTCCAAACAATAAGAAGGTGTCAGATATGTGCGATATGGCGTTCTCGGAGCATTTTGAAGCATTTTAGAAATTTCAATCTTAATGCGTGCCAAAGTTACGCAAGACCTCTTAATAATATTTTTAATCGCTATCTTGATAGCCGTAAGTCCAAAAAATAAGAAGGTGTCAGATGTGTGCGATCTAGCGTTCTCGGAGCATTTTGAAGCAGTTTAGAAATTTCTATCTTAATGCGTGCCGAAGTTACGCAAGACCTCTTAATAATATTTTTAATCGCTATCTTGATAACCGTAAGTCCAAAAAATAAGAAGGTGTCAGACATGTGCGATCTGGCGTTCTCGGAGCATTTTGAAGCGTTTTAGAAATTTCTATCTTAATGGGTGCCAAAGTTACGCAAGACTTCTTAATAATATTTTTAATCGCTATCTTGGTAACCGTAAGTCCAAAAAATAAAAAGGCGTCAGATATGTGCGATCTGGCGTTTTCGGAGCATTTTGAAGCATTTTAGAAATTTCTATCTTAATTCGTGCCAAAGTTACGCAAGGCCTCCTAATAATATTTTTAATCGCTATCTTGGTGACCGTAAGTCCAAAAAATAAAAAGGTGTCAAATATGTGCGATCTGGCGTTCTCGGAGCATTTTGAAGCATTTTAGAAATTTCAATCTTAATGGGTGCCAAAGTTGCACAAGACCTCTTAATAATATTTTTAGTCGCTATCTTGGTGAACGTAAGTAAAAAAAATAAAAAGGTGTCAGATATGTGCTATCTGGCGTTTTCGGAGCATTTTGAAGCATTTTAGAAATTTCTATCTTAATTCGTGCCAAAGTTACGCAAGGCCTCCTAATAATATTTTTAATCGCTATCTTGGTGACCGTAAGTCCAAAGAATAAAAAGGTGTCAGATATGTGCGATATGGCCTTCTCGGAGCATTTTGAAGCATTTTAAAAATTTCAATCTTAATGGGTGCCAAAGTTACACAAGACCTCTTAATAATATTTTTAATCGCTATCTTGGTGACCGTAAGTCCAAAAAATAAAAAGGTGTCAGATATGTGCGATCTGGCGTTCTCGGAGCATTTTGAAGCATTTTAGAAATTTCTATCTTAATGCGTGCCAAAGTTACGTAAGACCTCTTAATAATATTTTTAATCGCTATCTTGGTAACCGTAAGTCCAAAAAATAAAAAGGTGTCAGATATGTGCGATATGGCGTTCTCGGAGCATTTTGCAGCATTTTAGAAATTTCAATCTTAATGGGTGCCAAAGTTACACAAGACCTCTTAATAATATTTTTAATCGCTATCTTGATAACCGTAAGTCCAAAAAAAAAGAAGGTGTCAGATATGTGCGATATTGCGTTCTCGGAGCATTTTGAAGCATTTTAGAAATTTCAATCTTAATGGGTGCCAAAGTTACACAAGACCTCTTAATAATATTTTTAATCGCTATCTTGATAACCGTAAGTCCAAAAAAAAAGAAGGTGTCAGATATGTGCGATCTGGCGTTCTCGGAGCATTTTGAAGCATTTTAGAAATTTCAATCTTAATGGGTGCCAAAGTTGCACAAGACCTCTTAATAATATTTTTAGTCGCTATCTTGGTGAACGTAAGTAAAAAAAATAAAAAGGTGTCAGATATGTGCGATCTGGCGTTTTCGGAGCATTTTGAAGCATTTTAGAAATTTCTATCTTAATTCGTGCCAAAGTTACGCAAGGCCTCCTAATAATATTTTTAATCGCTATCTTGGTGACCGTAAGTCCAAAAAATAAAAAGGTGTCAGATATGTGCGATATGGCCTTCTCGGAGCATTTTGAAGCATTTTAGAAATTTCAATCTTAATGGGTGCCAAAGTTACAAAAGACCTCTTAATAATATTTTTAATCGCTATCTTGGTGACCGTAAGTCCAAAAAATAAAAAGGTGTCAGATATGTGCGATATGGCGTTCTCGGAGCATTTTGAAGCATTTTAGAAATTTCAATCTTAATGCGTGCCAAAGTTACGCAAGACCTCTTAATAATATTTTTAATCGCTATCTTGATAACCGTAAGTCCAAAAAATAAGAAGGTGTCAGATATGTGCGATCTGGCGTTCTCGGAGCATTTTGAAGCATTTTAGAAATTTCTATCTTAATGCGTGCCGAAGTTACGCAAGACCTCTTAATAATATTTTTAATCGCTCGCTTGATAACCGTAAGTCCAAAAAATAAGAAAGTGTCAGATATGTGCGATCTGGCGTTCTCGGAGCATTTTGAAGCGTTTTAGAAATTTCTATCTTAATGGGTGCCAAAGTTACGCAAGACTTCTTAATAATATTTTTAATCGCTATCTTGGTAACCGTAAGTCCAAAAAATAAAAAGGCGTCAGATATGTGCGATCTGGCGTTTTCGGAGCATTTTGAAGCATTTTAGAAATTTCTATCTTAATTCGTGCCAAAGTTACGCAAGGCCTCCTAATAATATTTTTAATCGCTATCTTGGTGACCGTAAGTCCAAAAAATAGAAAGGTGTCAGATATGTGCGATATGGCGTTCTCGGAGCATTTTGAAGCATTTTAGAAATTTCAATCTTAATGGGTGCCAAAGTTACACAAGTCCTCTTAATAATATTTATAATCGCTATCTTGGTGACCGTAAGTCCAAAAAATAAATAGGTGTCAGATATGTGCGATCTGGCGTTCTCGGAGCATTTTGAAGCATTTTAGAAATTTCTATCTTAATGCGTGCCAAAGTTACGCAAGACCTCTTAATAATATTTTTAATAGCTATCTTGGTAACCGTAAGTCCAAATAATAAAAAGGTGTCAGATATGTGCGATCTGGCGCTCTCGGAGCATTTTGAAGCATTTTAGAAATTTCTATCTTAATGCGTGCCAAAGTTACGCAAGACCTCTCAATAATATTTTTAATCGCTATCTTGATAACCGTAAGTCCAAACAATAAGAAGGTGTCAGATATGTGCGATATGGCGTTCTCGGAGCATTTTGAAGCATTTTAGAAATTTCAATCTTAATGCGTGCCAAAGTTACGCAAGACCTCTTAATAATATTTTTAATCGCTATCTTGATAACCGTAAGTCCAAAAAATAAGAAGGTGTCAGATATGTGCGATCTGGCGTTCTCGGAGCATTTTGAAGCATTTTAGAAATTTCTATCTTAATGCGTGCCGAAGTTACGCAAGACCTCTTAATAATATTTTTAATCGCTAGCTTGATAACCGTAAGTCCAAAAAATAAGAAGGTGTCAGATATGTGCGATCTGGCGTTCTCGGAGCATTTTGAAGCGTTTTAGAAATTTCTATCTTAATGGGTGCCAAAGTTACGCAAGACTTCTTAATAATATTTTTAATCGCTATCTTGGTAACCGTAAGTCCAAAAAATAAAAAGGCGTCAGATATGTGCGATCTGGCGTTTTCGGAGCATTTTGAAGCATTTTAGAAATTTCTATCTTAATTCGTGCCAAAGTTACGCAAGGCCTCCTAATAATATTTTTAATCGCTATCTTGGTGACCGTAAGTCCAAAAAATAAAAAGGTGTCAGATATGTGCGATATGGCGTTCTCGGAGCATTTTGAAGCATTTTAGAAATTTCAATCTTAATGGGTGCCAAAGTTACACAAGTCCTCTTAATAATATTTATAATCGCTATCTTCTTGACCGTAAGTCCAAAAAATAAATAGGTGTCAGATATGTGCGATCTGGCGTTCTCGGAGCATTTTGAAGCATTTTAGAAATTTCTATCTTAATGCGTGCCAAAGTTACGCAAGACCTCTTAATAATATTTTTAATCGCTATCTTGGTAACCGTAAGTCCAAAAAATAAAAAGGTGTCAGATATGTGCGATATTGCGTTCTCGGAGCATTTTGAAGCATTTTAGAAATTTCAATCTTAATGGGTGCCAAAGTTACACAAGACCTCTTAATAATATTTTTAATCGCTATCTTGATAACCGTAAGTCCAAAAAATAAGAATGTGTCAGATATGTGCGATATGGCGTTCTCGGAGCATTTTGAAGCATTTTAGAAATTTCTATCTTAATGCGTGCCAAAGTTACGCAAGACCTCTTAATAATATTTTTAATCGCTATCTTGATAACCGTAAGTCCAAAAAAAAAGAAGGTGTCAGATATGTGCGATCTGGCGTTCTCGGAGCATTTTGAAGCATTTTAGAAATTTCTATCTTAATGCGTGCCAAAGTTACGCAAGACCTCTTAATAATATTTTTAATCGCTACCTTGGTGACCGTAAGTCCAAAAAATAAAAAGGTGTCAGATATGTGCGATCTGGCGTTCTCGGAGCATTTTGAAGCATTTTAGAAATTTCAATCTTAATGGGTGCCAAAGTTGCACAAGACCTCTTAATAATATTTTTAGTCGCTATCTTGGTGAACGTAAGTAAAAAAAATAAAAAGGTGTCAGATATGTGCGATCTGGCGTTTTCGGAGCATTTTGAAGCATTTTAGAAATTTCTATCTTAATTCGTGCCAAAGTTACGCAAGGCCTCCTAATAATATTTTTAATCGCTATCTTGGTGACCGTAAATCCAAAAAATAAAAAGGTGTCAGATATGTGCGATATGGCCTTCTTGGAGCATTTTGAAGCATTTTAGAAATTTCAATCTTAATGGGTGCCAAAGTTACAAAAGACCTCTTAATAATATTTTTAATCGCTATCTTGGTGACCGTAAGTCCAAAAAATAAAAAGGTGTCAGATATGTGCGATCTGACGCTCTCGGAGCATTTTGAAGCATTTTAGAAATTTCTATCTTAATGCGTGCCAAAGTTACGCAAGACCTCTCAATAATATTTTTAATCGCTATCTTGATAACCGTAAGTCCAAACAATAAGAAGGTGTCAGATATGTGCGATATGGCGTTCTCGGAGCATTTTGAAGCATTTTAGAAATTTCAATCTTAATGCGTGCCAAAGTTACGCAAGACCTCTTAATAATATTTTTAATCGCTATCTTGATAACCGTAAGTCCAAAAAATAAGAAGGTGTCAGATATGTGCGATCTGGCGTTCTCGGAGCATTTTGAAGCATTTTAGAAATTTCTATCTTAATGCGTGCCGAAGTTACGCAAGACCTCTTAATAATATTTTTAATCGCTATCTTGATAACCGTAAGTCCAAAAAATAAGAAGGTGTCAGATATGTGCGATCTGGCGTTCTCGGAGCATTTTGAAGCGTTTTAGAAATTTCTCTCTTAATGGGTGCCAAAGTTACGCAAGACTTCTTAATAATATTTTTAATCGCTATCTTGGTAACCGTAAGTCCAAAAAATAAAAAGGCGTCAGATATGTGCGATCTGGCGTTCTTGGAGCATTTTGAAGCATTTTAGAAATTTCAATCTTAATGGGTGCCAATGTTACACAAGACCTCTTAATAATATTTTTAATCGCTATCTTGGTGACCGTAAGTCCAAAAAATAAAAAGGTGTCAGATATGTGCGATCTGGCGTTCTCGGAGCATTTTGAAACATTTTAAAAATTTCTATCTTAATGGGTGCCAAAGTTGCACAAGACCTCTTAATAATATTTTTAGTCGCTATCTTGGTGACCGTAAGTCCAAAAAATAAAAAGGTGTCAGATATGTGCGATCTGGCGTTCTCGGAGCATTTTGAAGCATTTTAGAAATTTCAATCTTAATGGGTGCCAAAGTTACACAAGACCTCTTAATAATATTTTTAATCGCTATCTTGGTGACCGTAAGTCCAAAAAATAAAAAGGTGTCAGATATGTGCGATCTGGCGTTCTCGGAGCATTTTGAAGCATTTTAGAAATTTCAATCTTAATGGGTGCCAAAGTTACACAAGACCTCTTAATAATATTTTTAATCGCTATCTTGGTGACCGTAAGTCCAAAAAATAAAAAGGTGTCAGGTATGTGCGATATGGCGTTCTCGGAGCATTTTGAAGCATTTTAGAAATTTCAATCTTAATGGGTGCCAAAGTTACACAAGACCTCTTAATAATATTTTTAATCGCTATCTTGGTGACCGTAAGTCCAAAAAATAAAAAGGTGTCAGATATGTGCGATCTGGCGTTCTCGGAGCATTTTGAAGCATTTTAAAAATTTCTATCTTAATGGGTGCCAAAGTTGCACAAGACCTCTTAATAATATTTTTAGTCGCTATCTTGGTGAACGTAAGTAAAAAAAATAAAAAGGTGTCAGATATGTGCGATCTGGCGTTCCCGGAGCATTTTGAAGCATTTTAGAAATTTCTATCTCAATTCGTGCCAAAGTTACGCAAGACCACTTAATAATATTTTTAATCGCTATCTTGATAACCGTAAGTCCAAAAAATAAGAAGGTGTCAGATGTGTGCGATCTGGCGTTCTCGGAGCATTTTGAAGCATTTTAGAAATTTCTATCTTAATGCGTGCCGAAGTTACGCAAGACCTCTTAATAATATTTTTAATCGCTATCTTGGTGACCGTAAGTCCAAAAAATAAAAAGGTGTCAGATATGTGCGATCTGGCGTTCTCGGAGCATTTTGAAGCATTTTAGAAATTTCAATCTTAATGGGTGCCAAAGTTACACAAGACCTCTTAATAATATTTTTAATCGCTATCTTGGTGACCGTAAGTCCAAAAAATAAAAAGGTGTCAGATATGTGCGATCTGGCGTTATCGGAGCATTTTGAAGCATTTTAGAAATTTCTATCTCAATTCGTGCCAAAGTTACGCAAGACCTCTTAATAATATTTTTAATCGCTATCTTGGTGACCGTAAGTCCAAAAAATAAAAAGGTGTCAGATATGTGCGATCTGGCGTTTTCGGAGCATTTTGAAGCATTTTAGAAATTTCTATCTTAATGCGTGTCAAAGTTACGCAGGACCTCTTAATAATATATTTAATGGCTATCTTGGTGACCGTATGTCCAAAAAATAAAAAGGTGTCAGATATGTGCGATCTGGCGTTCTCGAAGCATTTTGAAGCATTTTAGAAATTTCTATCTTAATGCGTGCCTCTTAATAATATTTTTAATCGCTATCTTGGTGACCGTAAGTCCAAAAAATAAAAAGGTGTCAGATATGTGCGATATGGCGTTCTCGGAGCATTTTGAAGCATTTTAGAAATTTCAATCTTAATGGGTGCCAAAGTTACACAAGACTTCTTAATAATATTTTTAATCGCTATCTTGGTGACCGTTAGTCCAAAAAATAAAAAGGTGTCAGATATGTGCGATATGGCGTTCTCGGAGCATTTTGAAGCATTTTAGAAATTTCTATCTTAATGCGTGCCAAAGTTACGCAAGACCTCTTAATAATATTTTTAATCGCTATCTTGATAACCGTAAGTCCAAAAAATAAGAAGGTGTCAGATATGTGCGATCTGGCGTTTTCGGAACATTTTGAAGCATTTTAGAAATTTCTATCTTAATGGGTGCCAAAGTTACGCAAGACTTCTTAATAATATTTTTAATCGTTATCTTGGTGACCGTAAGTCCAAAAAATAAAAAGGTGTCAGATATGTGCGATATGGCGTTCTCGGAGCATTTTGGAGCATTTTAGAAATTTCAATCTTAATGGGTGCCAAAGTTGCACAAGACCTCTTAATAATATTTTTGGTCTCTATCTTGGTGAACGTAAGTAAAAAAAATAAAAAGGTGTCAGATATATGCGATCTGGCGTTTTCGGAGCATTTTGAAGCATTTTAGAAATTTCAATCTTAATTCGTGCCAAAGTTACGCAAGGCCTCCTAATAATATTTTTAATCGCTATCTAGGTGACCGTAAGTCCAAAAAATAAAAAGGTGTCAGGTATGTGCGATATGGCGTTCTCGGAGCATTTTGAAGCATTTTAGAAATTTCAATCTTAATGGGTGCCAAAGTTACACAAGACCTCTTAATAATATTTTTAATCGCTATCTTGGTGACCGTAAGTCCAAAAAATAAAAAGGTGTCAGATATGTGCGATCTGGCGTTCTCGGAGCATTTTGAAGCATTTTAAAAATTTCTATCTTAATGGGTGCCAAAGTTGCACAAGACCTCTTAATAATATTTTTAGTCGCTATCTTGGTGAACGTAAGTAAAAAAAATAAAAAGGTGTCAGATATGTGCGATCTGGCGTTCTCGGAGCATTTTGAAGCATTTTAGAAATTTCTATCTTAATGCGTGTCAAAGTTACGCAGGAACTCTTAATAATATATTTAATGGCTATCTTGGTGACCGTATGTCCAAAAAATAAAAAGGTGTCAGATATGTGCGATCTGGCGTTCTCGAAGCATTTTGAAGCATTTTAGAAATTTCTATCTTAATGCGTGCCAAAGTTACGCAAGACCTCTTAATAATATTTTTAATCGCTATCTTGGTGACCGTAAGTCCAAAAAATAAAAAGGTGTCAGATATGTGCGATATGGCGTTCTCGGAGCATTTTGAAGCATTTTAGAAATTTCAATCTTAATGGGTGCCAAAGTTACACAAGACTTCTTAATAATATTTTTAATCGCTATCTTGGTGACCGTTAGTCCAAAAAATAAAAAGGTGTCAGATATGTGAGATCTGGCGTTCTCGAAGCATTTTGAAGCATTTTAGAAATTTCTATCTTAATGCGTGCCAAAGTTACGCAAGACCTCTTAATAATATTTTTAATCGCTACCTTGGTGACCGTAAGTCCAAAAAATAAAAAGGTGTCAGGTATGTGCGATCTGGCGTTCTCGGAGCATTTTGAAGCATTTTAGAAATTTCAATCTTAATGGGTGCCAAAGTTGCACAAGACCTCTTAATAATATTTTTGGTCTCTATCTTGGTGAACGTAAGTAAAAAAAATAAAAAGGTGTCAGATATGTGCGATCTGGCGTTTTCGGAGCATTTTGAAGCATTTTAGAAATTTCTATCTTTATTCGTGCCAAAGTTACGCAAGGCCTCCTAATAATATTTTTAATCGCTATCTTGGTGACCGTAAGTCCAAAAAATAAAAAGGTGTCAGATATGTGCGATATGGCGATCTCGGAGCATTTTGAAGCATTTTAGAAATTTCAATCTTAATGGGTGCCAAAGTTACACAGGACCTCTTAATAATATTTTTAATCGCTATCTTGGTGACCGTAAGTCCAAAAAATAAAAAGGTGTCAGATATGTGCGATCTGGCGTTCTCGGAGCATTTTGAAGCATTTTAGAAATTTCAATCTTAATGGGTGCCAAAGTTACACAAGACATCTTAATAATATTTTTAATCGCTATCTTGGTGACCGTAAGTCCAAAAAATAAAAAGGTGTCAGATATGTGCGATCTGGCGTTATCGGAGCATTTTGAAGCATTTTAGAAATTTCTATCTCAATTCGTGCCAAAGTTACGCAAGACCTCTTAATAATATTTTTAATCGCTATCTTGGTGACCGTAAGTCCAAAAAATAAAAAGGTGTCAGATATGTGCGATCTGGCGTTCTCGGAGCATTTTGGAGCATTTTAGAAATTTCAATCTTAATGGGTGCCAAAGTTGCACAAGACCTCTTAATAATATTTTTGGTCTCTATCTTGGTGAACGTAAGTAAAAAAAATAAAAAGGTGTCAGATATGTGCGATCTGGCGTTTTCGGAGCATTTTGAAGCATTTTAGAAATTTCTATCTTAATTCGTGCCAAAGTTACGCAAGGCCTCCTAATAATATTTTTAATCGTTATCTTGGTGACCGTTAGTCCAAAAAATAAAAAGGTGTCAGATATGTGCTATCTGGCGTTCTCGAAGCATTTTGAAGCATTTTAGAAATTTCTATCTTAATGCGTGCCAAAGTTACGCAAGACCTCTTAATAATATTTTTAATCGCTACCTTGGTGACCGTAAGTCCAAAAAATAAAAAGGTGTCAGGTATGTGCGATCTGGCGTTCTCGGATCATTTTGAAGCATTTTAGAAATTTCAATCTTAATGGGTGCCAAAGTTACACAAGACCTATTAATAATATTTTTAATCGCTATCTTGGTGACCGTAAGTCCAAAAAATAAAAAGGTGTCAGATATGTGCGATCTGGCGTTTTCGGAGCATTTTGAAGCATTTTAGAAATTTCTATCTTAATTCGTGCCAAAGTTACGCAAGGCCTCCTAATAATATTTTTAATCGTTATCTTGGTGACCGTAAGTCCAAAAAATAAAAAGGTGTCAGATATGTGCGATATGGCGTTCTCGAAGCATTTTGAAGCATTTTAGAAATTTCAATCTTAATGGGTGCCAAAGTTACACAAGACCTATTAATAATATTTTTAATCGCTATCTTGGTGACCGTAAGTCCAAAAAATAAAAAGGTGTCAGATATGTGCGATCTGGCGTTCTCGGAGCATTTTGAAGCATTTTAAAAATTTCTATCTTAATGGGTGCCAAAGTTGCACAAGACCTCTTAATAATATTTTTAGTCGCTATCTAGGTGAACGTAAGTAAAAAAAATAAAAAGGTGTCAGGTATGTGCGATCTGGCGTTCTCGGAGCATTTTGAAGCATTTTAGAAATTTCTATCTCAATTCGTGCCAAAGTTACTCAAGACCTCTTAATAATATTTTTAATCGCTATCTTGGTGACCGTAAGTCCAAAAAATAAAAAGGTGTCAGATATGTGCGATCTGGCGTTCTCGGAGCATTTTGGAGCATTTTAGAAATTTCAATCTTAATGGGTGCCAAAGTTGCACAAGACCTCTTAATAATATTTTTGGTCTCTATCTTGGTGAACGTAAGTAAAAAAAATAAAAAGGTGTCAGATATGTGCGATCTGGCGTTTTCGGAGCATTTTGAAGCATTTTAGAAATTTCTATCTTAATTCGTGCCAAAGTTACGCAAGGCCTCCTAATAATATTTTTAATCGTTATCTTGGTGACCGTTAGTCCAAAAAATAAAAAGGTGTCAGATATGTGCTATCTGGCGTTCTCGAAGCATTTTGAAGCATTTTAGAAATTTCTATCTTAATGCGTGCCAAAGTTACGCAAGACCTCTTAATAATATTTTTAATCGCTACCTTGGTGACCGTAAGTCCAAAAAATAAAAAGGTGTCAGGTATGTGCGATCTGGCGTTCTCGGATCATTTTGAAGCATTTTAGAAATTTCAATCTTAATGGGTGCCAAAGTTACACAAGACCTATTAATAATATTTTTAATCGCTATCTTGGTGACCGTAAGTCCAAAAAATAAAAAGGTGTCAGATATGTGCGATCTGGCGTTTTCGGAGCATTTTGAAGCATTTTAGAAATTTCTATCTTAATTCGTGCCAAAGTTACGCAAGGCCTCCTAATAATATTTTTAATCGTTATCTTGGTGACCGTAAGTCCAAAAAATAAAAAGGTGTCAGATATGTGCGATATGGCGTTCTCGAAGCATTTTGAAGCATTTTAGAAATTTCAATCTTAATGGGTGCCAAAGTTACACAAGACCTATTAATAATATTTTTAATCGCTATCTTGGTGACCGTAAGTCCAAAAAATAAAAAGGTGTCAGATATGTGCGATCTGGCGTTCTCGGAGCATTTTGAAGCATTTTAAAAATTTCTATCTTAATGGGTGCCAAAGTTGCACAAGACCTCTTAATAATATTTTTAGTCGCTATCTTGGTGAACGTAAGTAAAAAAAATAAAAAGGTGTCAGGTATGTGCGATCTGGCGTTCTCGGAGCATTTTGAAGCATTTTAGAAATTTCTATCTCAATTCGTGCCAAAGTTACTCAAGACCTCTTAATAATATTTTTAATCGCTATCTTGGTGACCGTAAGTCCAAACAATAAAAAGGTGTCAGATATGTGCGATCTGGCGTTCTCGGAGCATTTTGAAGCATTTTAGAAATTTCTATCTTAATGCGTGCCAAAGTTACGCAAGACCTCTTAATAATATTTTTAATCGCTATCTTGGTGACGGTAAGTCCAAAAAATAAAAAGGTGTCAGATATGTGGGGTCTGACGTTCTCGGAGCATTTTGAAGCATTTTAGAAATTTCTATCTTAATGCGTGCCAAAGTTACGCAAGACCTCTTAATAATATTTTTAATCGCTATCTTGGTGATCGTATGTCCAAAAAATAAAAAGGTGTCAGATATGTGCGATCTGGCGTTCTCGGAGCATTTTGGAGCATTTTAGAAATTTCAATCTTAATGGGTGCCAAAGTTGCACAAGACCTCTTAATAATATTTTTGGTCTCTATCTTGGTGAACGTAAGTAAAAAAAATAAAAAGGTGTCAGATATGTGCGATCTGGCGTTTTCGGAGCATTTTGAAGCATTTTAGAAATTTCTATCTTAATTCGTGCCAAAGTTACGCAAGGCCTCCTAATAATATTTTTAATCGCTATCTTGGTGACCGTAAGTCCAAAAAATAAAAAGATGTCAGATATGTGCGATATGGCGTTCTCGGAGCATTTTGAAGCATTTTAGAAATTTCAATCTTAATGGGTGCCAAAGTTACACAGGACCTCTTAATAATATTTTTAATCGCTATCTTGGTGACCGTAAGTCCAAAAAATAAAAAGGTGTCAGATATGTGCGATCTGGCGTTCTCGGAGCATTTTGAAGCATTTTAGAAATTTCAATCTTAATGGGTGCCAAAGTTACACAAGACCTCTTAATAATATTTTTAATCGTTATCTTGGTGACCGTAAGCCCAAAAAATTAAAAGGTGTCAGATATGTGCGATCTGGCGTTCTCGAAGCATTTTGAAGCATTTTAGAAATTTCTATCTTAATGCGTGCCAAAGTTACGCAAGACTTCTTAATAATATTTTTAATCGCTACCTTGGTGACAGTAAGTCCAAAAAATAAAATGGTGTCAGATTTGTGCGATCTGGCGTTCTCGGAGCATTTTGGAGCATTTTAGAAATTTCAATCTTAATGGGTGCCAAAGTTGCACAAGACCTCTTAATAATATTTTTGGTCTCTATCTTGGTGAACGTAAGTAAAAAAAATAAAAAGGTGTCAGATATGTGCGATCTGGCGTTTTCGGAGCATTTTGAAGCATTTTAGAAATTTCTATCTTAATTCGTGCCAAAGTTACGCAAGGCCTCCTAATAATATTTTTAATCGCTATCTTGGTGACCGTAAGTCCAAAAAATAAAAAGGTGTCAGATATGTGCGATATGGCGTTCTCGGAGCATTTTGAAGCATTTTAGAAATTTCAATCTTAATGGGTGCCAAAGTTACACAGGACCTCTTAATAATATTTTTAATCGCTATCTTGGTGACCGTAAGTCCAAAAAATAAAAAGGTGTCAGATATGTGCGATCTGGCGTTCTCGGAGCATTTTGAAGCATTTTAGAAATTTCAATCTTAATGGGTGCCAAAGTTACACAAGACCTCTTAATAATATTTTTAATCGCTATCTTGGTGACCGTAAGTCCAAAAAATAAAAAGGTGTCAGATATGTGCGATCTGGCGTTATCGGAGCATTTTGAAGCATTTTAGAAATTTCTATCTCAATTCGTGCCAAAGTTACGCAAGACCTCTTAATAATATTTTTAATCGCTATCTTGGTGACCGTAAGTCCAAAAAATAAAAAGGTGTCAGATATGTGCGATCTGGCGTTCTCGGAGCATTTTGAAGCATTTTAGAAATTTCTATCTTAATGCGTGTCAAAGTTACGCAGGACCTCTTAATAATATATTTAATGGCTATCTTGGTGACCGTATGTCCAAAAAATAAAAAGGTGTCAGATATGTGCGATCTGGCGTTCTCGAAGCATTTTGAAGCATTTTAGAAATTTCTATCTTAATGCGTGCCAAAGTTACGCAAGACCTCTTAATAATATTTTTAATCGCTATCTTGGTGACCGTAAGTCCAAAAAATAAAAAGGTGTCAGATATGTGCGATATGGCGTTCTCGGAGCATTTTGAAGCATTTTAGAAATTTCAATCTTAATGGGTGCCAAAGTTACACAAGACTTCTTAATAATATTTTTAATCGCTATCTTGGTGACCGTTAGTCCAAAAAATAAAAAGGTGTCAGATATGTGCTATCTGGCGTTCTCGAAGCATTTTGAAGCATTTTAGAAATTTCTATCTTAATGCGTGCCAAAGTTACGCAAGACCTCTTAATAATATTTTTAATCGCTACCTTGGTGACCGTAAGTCCACAAAATAAAAAGGTGTCAGGTATGTGCGATCTGGCGTTCTCGGAGCATTTTGAAGCATTTTAGAAATTTCTATCTTAATGCGTGCCAAAGTTACGCAAGACCTCTTAATAATATTTTTAATCGCTATCTTGATAACCGTAAATCCAAAAAATAAGAAGGTGTCAGATATGTGCGATCTGGCGTTTTCGGAACATTTTGAAGCATTTTAGAAATTTCTATCTTAATGGGTGCCAAAGTTACGCAAGACTTCTTAATAATATTTTTAATCGCTACCTTGGTGACCGTAAGTCCAAAAAATAAAAAGGTGTCAGATATGTGCGATCTGGCGTTCTCGGAGCATTTTGAAGCATTCTAGAAATTTCAATCTTAATGGGTGCCAAAGTTGCACAAGACCTCTTAATAATATTTTTAGTCGCTATCTTGGTGAACGTAAGTAAAAAAAATAAAAAGGTGTCAGATATGTGCGATCTGGCGTTCTTGGAGCATTTTGAAGCATTTTAGAAATTTCAATCTTAATGGGTGCCAATGTTACACAAGACCTCTTAATAATATTTTTAATCGCTATCTTGGTGACCGTAAGTCCAAAAAATAAAAAGGTGTCAGATATGTGCGATCTGGCGTTCTCGAAGCATTTTGAAGCATTTTAGAAATTTCTATCTTAATGCGTGCCAAAGTTACGCAAGACTTCTTAATAATATTTTTAATCGCTACCTTGGTGACCGTAAGTCCAAAAAATAAAAAGGTGTCAGATTTGTGCGATCTGGCGTTCTCGGAGCATTTTGAAGCATTTTAGAAATTTCAATCTTAATGGGTGCCAAAGTTGCACAAGACCTCTTAATAATATTTTTAGTCGCTATCTTGGTGAACGTAAGTAAAAAAAATAAAAAGGTGTCAGATATGTGCGATCTGGCGTTTTCGGAGCATTTTGAAGCATTTTAGAAATTTCTATCTTAATTCGTGCCAAAGTTACGCAAGGCCTCCTAATAATATTTTTAATCGCTACCTTGGTGACCGTAAGTCCAAAAAATAAAAAGGTGTCAGGTATGTGCGATATGGCGTTCTCGAAGCATTTTGAAGCATTTTAGAAATTTCAATCTTAATGGGTGCCAAAGTTACACAAGACCTCTTAATAATATTTTTAATCGCTATCTTGGTGACCGTAAGTCCAAAAAATAAAAAGGTGTCAGATATGTGCGATCTGGCGTTCTCGGAGCATTTTAAAGCATTTTAGAAATTTCTATCTTAATGCGTGTCAAAGTTACGCAGGAACTCTTAATAATATATTTAATGGCTATCGTGGTGACCGTATGTCCAAAAAATAAAAAGGTGTCAGATATGTGCGATCTGGCGTTCTCGAAGCATTTTGACGCATTTTAGAAATTTCTATCTTAATGCGTGCCAAAGTTACGCAAGACCTCTTAATAATATTTTTAATCGCTATCTTGGTGACCGTAAGTCCAAAAATAAAAAGGTGTCAGATATGTGCGATATGGCGTTCTCGGAGCATTTTGAAGCATTTTAGAAATTTCAATCTTAATGGGTGCCAAAGTTACACAGGACCTCTTAATAATATTTTTAATCGCTATCTTGGTGACCGTAAGTCCAAAAAATAAAAAGGTGTCAGATATGTGCGATCTGGCGTTCTCGGAGCATTTTGAAGCATTTTAGAAATTTCAATCTTAATGGGTGCCAAAGTTACACAAGACCTCTTAATAATATTTTTAATCTCTATCTTGGTGACCGTAAGTCCAAAAAATAAAAAGGTGTCAGATATGTGCGATCTGGCGTAATCGGAGCATTTTGAAGCATTTTAGAAATTTCTATCTCAATTCGTGCCAAAGTTACGCAAGACCTCTTAATAATATTTTTAATCGCTATCTTGGTGACCGTAAGTCCAAAAAATAAAAAGGTGTCAGATATGTGCGATCTGGCGTTCTCGGAGCATTTTGAAGCATTTTAGAAATTTCTATCTTAATGCGTGTCAAAGTTACGCAGGACCTCTTAATAATATATTTAATGGCTATCTTGGTGACCGTATGTCCAAAAAATAAAAAGGTGTCAGATATGTGCGATCTGGCGTTCTCGAAGCATTTTGAAGCATTTTAGAAATTTCTAACTTAATGCGTGCCAAAGTTACGCAAGACCTCTTAATAATATTTTTAATCGCTATCTTGGTGACCGTAAGTCCAAAAAATAAAAAAGGTGTCAGATATGTGCGATATGGCGTTCTCGGAGCATTTTGAAGCATTTTAGAAATTTCAATCTTAATGGGTGCCAAAGTTACACAAGACTTCTTAATAATATTTTTAATCGCTATCTTGGTGACCGTTAGTCCAAAAAATAAAAAGGTGTCAGATATGTGCTATCTGGCGTTCTCGAAGCATTTTGAAGCATTTTAGAAATTTCTATCTTAATGCGTGCCAAAGTTACGCAAGACCTCTTAATAATATTTTTAATCGCTACCTTGGTGACCGTAAGTCCAAAAAATAAAAAGGTGTCAGGTATGTGCGATCTGGCGTTCTCGGAGCATTTTGAAGCATTTTAGAAATTTCTATCTTAATGCGTGCCAAAGTTACGCAAGACCTCTTAATAATATTTTTAATCGCTATCTTGATAACCGTAAGTCCAAAAAATAAGAAGGTGTCAGATATGTGCGATCTGGCGTTTTCGGAACATTTTGAAGCATTTTAGAAATTTCTATCTTAATGGGTGCCAAAGTTACGCAAGACTTCTTAATAATATTTTTAATCGCTACCTTGGTGACCGTAAGTCCAAAAAATAAAAAGGTGTCAGATATGTGCGATCTGGCGTTTTCGGAGCATTTTGAAGCATTCTAGAAATTTCAATCTTAATGGGTGCCAAAGTTGCACAAGACCTCTTAATAATATTTTTAGTCGCTATCTTGGTGAACGTAAGTAAAAAAAATAAAAAGGTGTCAGATATGTGCGATCTGGCGTTCTTGGAGCATTTTGAAGCATTTTAGAAATTTCAATCTTAATGGGTGCCAAAGTTACACAAGACCTCCTAATAATATTTTTAATCGCTACCTTGGTGACCGTAAGTCCAAAAAATAAAAAGGTGTCAGATTTGTGCGATCTGGCGTTCTCGGAGCATTTTGAAGCATTTTAGAAATTTCAATCTTAATGAGTTCCAAAGTTGCACAAGACCTCTTAATAATATTTTTAGTCGCTATCTTGGTGAACGTAAGTAAAAAAAATAAAAAGGTGTCAAGTATGTGCGATATGGCGTTCTCGAAGCATTTTGAAGCATTTTAGAAATTTCTATCTTAATTCGTGCCAAAGTTACGCAAGGCCTCCTAATAATATTTTTAATCGCTATCTTGGTGACCGTAAGTCCAAAAAATAAAAAGGTGTCAAGTATGTGCGATATGGCGTTCTCGAAGCATTTTGAAGCATTTTAGAAATTTCAATCTTAATGAGTGCCAAAGTTACACAAGACCTCTTAATAATATTTTTAATCGCTATCTTGGTGACCGTAAGTCCAAAAAATAAAAAGGTGTCAGATATGTGCGATCTGGCGTTCTCGGAGCATTTTGAAGCATTTTAGAAATTTCTATCTCAATTCGTGCCAAAGTTACGCAAGACCTCTTAATAATATTTTTAATCGCTATCTTGGTGACCGTAGGTCCAAAAAATAAAAAGGTGTCAGATATGTGCGATCTGGCGTTCTCGGAGCATTTTGAAGCATTTTAGAAATTTCTATCTTAATGCGTGTCAAAGTTACGCAGGAACTCTTAATAATATATTTAATGTCTATCGTGGTGACCGTATGTCCAAAAAATAAAAAGGTGTCAGATATGTGCGATCTGGCGTTCTCGAAGCATTTTGAAGCATTTTAGAAATTTCTATCTTAATGCGTGCCAAAGTTACGCAAGACCTCTTAATAATATTTTTAATCGCTATCTTGGTGACCGTAAGTCCAAAAAATAAAAAGGTGTCAGATATGTGCGATATGGCGTTCTCGGAGCATTTTGAACCATTTTAGAAATTTCAATCTTAATGGGTGCCAAAGTTACACAAGACTTCTTAATAATATTTTTAATCGCTACCTTGGTGACCGTAAGTCCAAAAAGTAAAAAGGTGTCAGATTTGTGCGATCTGGCGTTCTCGGAGCATTTTGAAGCATTTTAGAAATTTCAATCTTAATGGGTGCCAAAGTTGCACAAGACCTCTTAATAATATTTTTAGTCGCTATCTTGGTGAACGTAAGTAAAAAAAATAAAAAGGTGTCAGATATGTGCGATCTGGCGTTTTCGGAGCATTTTGAAACATTTTAGAAATTTCTATCTTAATTCGTGCCAAAGTTACGCAAGGCCTCCTAATAATATTTTTAATCGCTATCTTGGTGACCGTAAGTCCAAAAAATAAAAAGGTGTCAGATATGTGCGATCTGGCGTTCTCGAAGCATTTTGACGCATTTTAGAAATTTCTATCTTAATGCGTGCCAAAGTTACGCAAGACCTCTTAATAATATTTTTAATCGCTATCTTGGTGACCGTAAGTCCAAAAATAAAAAGGTGTCAGATATGTGCGATATGGCGTTCTCGGAGCATTTTGAAGCATTTTAGAAATTTCAATCTTAATGGGTGCCAAAGTTACACAGGACCTCTTAATAATATTTTTAATCGCTATCTTGGTGACCGTAAGTCCAAAAAATAAAAAGGTGTCAGATATGTGCGATCTGGCGTTCTCGGAGCATTTTGAAGCATTTTAGAAATTTCAATCTTAATGGGTGCCAAAGTTACACAAGACCTCTTAATAATATTTTTAATCGTTATCTTGGTGACCGTAAGCCCAAAAAATTAAAAGGTGTCAGATATGTGCGATCTGGCGTTCTCGAAGCATTTTGAAGCATTTTAGAAATTTCTATCTTAATGCGTGCCAAAGTTACGCAAGACTTCTTAATAATATTTTTAATCGCTACCTTGGTGACAGTAAGTCCAAAAAATAAAATGGTGTCAGATTTGTGCGATCTGGCGTTCTCGGAGCATTTTGGAGCATTTTAGAAATTTCAATCTTAATGGGTGCCAAAGTTGCACAAGACCTCTTAATAATATTTTTGGTCTCTATCTTGGTGAACGTAAGTAAAAAAAATAAAAAGGTGTCAGATATGTGCGATCTGGCGTTTTCGGAGCATTTTGAAGCATTTTAGAAATTTCTATCTTAATTCGTGCCAAAGTTACGCAAGGCCTCCTAATAATATTTTTAATCGCTATCTTGGTGACCGTAAGTCCAAAAAATAAAAAGGTGTCAGATATGTGCGATATGGCGTTCTCGGAGCATTTTGAAGCATTTTAGAAATTTCAATCTTAATGGGTGCCAAAGTTACACAGGACCTCTTAATAATATTTTTAATCGCTATCTTGGTGACCGTAAGTCCAAAAAATAAAAAGGTGTCAGATATGTGCGATCTGGCGTTCTCGGAGCATTTTGAAGCATTTTAGAAATTTCAATCTTAATGGGTGCCAAAGTTACACAAGACCTCTTAATAATATTTTTAATCGCTATCTTGGTGACCGTAAGTCCAAAAAATAAAAAGGTGTCAGATATGTGCGATCTGGCGTTATCGGAGCATTTTGAAGCATTTTAGAAATTTCTATCTCAATTCGTGCCAAAGTTACGCAAGACCTCTTAATAATATTTTTAATCGCTATCTTGGTGACCGTAAGTCCAAAAAATAAAAAGGTGTCAGATATGTGCGATCTGGCGTTCTCGGAGCATTTTGAAGCATTTTAGAAATTTCTATCTTAATGCGTGTCAAAGTTACGCAGGACCTCTTAATAATATATTTAATGGCTATCTTGGTGACCGTATGTCCAAAAAATAAAAAGGTGTCAGATATGTGCGATCTGGCGTTCTCGAAGCATTTTGAAGCATTTTAGAAATTTCTATCTTAATGCGTGCCAAAGTTACGCAAGACCTCTTAATAATATTTTTAATCGCTATCTTGGTGACCGTAAGTCCAAAAAATAAAAAGGTGTCAGATATGTGCGATATGGCGTTCTCGGAGCATTTTGAAGCATTTTAGAAATTTCAATCTTAATGGGTGCCAAAGTTACACAAGACTTCTTAATAATATTTTTAATCGCTATCTTGGTGACCGTTAGTCCAAAAAATAAAAAGGTGTCAGATATGTGCTATCTGGCGTTCTCGAAGCATTTTGAAGCATTTTAGAAATTTCTATCTTAATGCGTGCCAAAGTTACGCAAGACCTCTTAATAATATTTTTAATCGCTACCTTGGTGACCGTAAGTCCACAAAATAAAAAGGTGTCAGGTATGTGCGATCTGGCGTTCTCGGAGCATTTTGAAGCATTTTAGAAATTTCTATCTTAATGCGTGCCAAAGTTACGCAAGACCTCTTAATAATATTTTTAATCGCTATCTTGATAACCGTAAATCCAAAAAATAAGAAGGTGTCAGATATGTGCGATCTGGCGTTTTCGGAACATTTTGAAGCATTTTAGAAATTTCTATCTTAATGGGTGCCAAAGTTACGCAAGACTTCTTAATAATATTTTTAATCGCTACCTTGGTGACCGTAAGTCCAAAAAATAAAAAGGTGTCAGATATGTGCGATCTGGCGTTCTCGGAGCATTTTGAAGCATTCTAGAAATTTCAATCTTAATGGGTGCCAAAGTTGCACAAGACCTCTTAATAATATTTTTAGTCGCTATCTTGGTGAACGTAAGTAAAAAAAATAAAAAGGTGTCAGATATGTGCGATCTGGCGTTCTTGGAGCATTTTGAAGCATTTTAGAAATTTCAATCTTAATGGGTGCCAATGTTACACAAGACCTCTTAATAATATTTTTAATCGCTATCTTGGTGACCGTAAGTCCAAAAAATAAAAAGGTGTCAGATATGTGCGATCTGGCGTTCTCGAAGCATTTTGAAGCATTTTAGAAATTTCTATCTTAATGCGTGCCAAAGTTACGCAAGACTTCTTAATAATATTTTTAATCGCTACCTTGGTGACCGTAAGTCCAAAAAATAAAAAGGTGTCAGATTTGTGCGATCTGGCGTTCTCGGAGCATTTTGAAGCATTTTAGAAATTTCAATCTTAATGGGTGCCAAAGTTGCACAAGACCTCTTAATAATATTTTTAGTCGCTATCTTGGTGAACGTAAGTAAAAAAAATAAAAAGGTGTCAGATATGTGCGATCTGGCGTTTTCGGAGCATTTTGAAGCATTTTAGAAATTTCTATCTTAATTCGTGCCAAAGTTACGCAAGGCCTCCTAATAATATTTTTAATCGCTACCTTGGTGACCGTAAGTCCAAAAAATAAAAAGGTGTCAGGTATGTGCGATATGGCGTTCTCGAAGCATTTTGAAGCATTTTAGAAATTTCAATCTTAATGGGTGCCAAAGTTACACAAGACCTCTTAATAATATTTTTAATCGCTATCTTGGTGACCGTAAGTCCAAAAAATAAAAAGGTGTCAGATATGTGCGATCTGGCGTTCTCGGAGCATTTTAAAGCATTTTAGAAATTTCTATCTTAATGCGTGTCAAAGTTACGCAGGAACTCTTAATAATATATTTAATGGCTATCGTGGTGACCGTATGTCCAAAAAATAAAAAGGTGTCAGATATGTGCGATCTGGCGTTCTCGAAGCATTTTGACGCATTTTAGAAATTTCTATCTTAATGCGTGCCAAAGTTACGCAAGACCTCTTAATAATATTTTTAATCGCTATCTTGGTGACCGTAAGTCCAAAAATAAAAAGGTGTCAGATATGTGCGATATGGCGTTCTCGGAGCATTTTGAAGCATTTTAGAAATTTCAATCTTAATGGGTGCCAAAGTTACACAGGACCTCTTAATAATATTTTTAATCGCTATCTTGGTGACCGTAAGTCCAAAAAATAAAAAGGTGTCAGATATGTGCGATCTGGCGTTCTCGGAGCATTTTGAAGCATTTTAGAAATTTCAATCTTAATGGGTGCCAAAGTTACACAAGACCTCTTAATAATATTTTTAATCTCTATCTTGGTGACCGTAAGTCCAAAAAATAAAAAGGTGTCAGATATGTGCGATCTGGCGTAATCGGAGCATTTTGAAGCATTTTAGAAATTTCTATCTCAATTCGTGCCAAAGTTACGCAAGACCTCTTAATAATATTTTTAATCGCTATCTTGGTGACCGTAAGTCCAAAAAATAAAAAGGTGTCAGATATGTGCGATCTGGCGTTCTCGGAGCATTTTGAAGCATTTTAGAAATTTCTATCTTAATGCGTGTCAAAGTTACGCAGGACCTCTTAATAATATATTTAATGGCTATCTTGGTGACCGTATGTCCAAAAAATAAAAAGGTGTCAGATATGTGCGATCTGGCGTTCTCGAAGCATTTTGAAGCATTTTAGAAATTTCTAACTTAATGCGTGCCAAAGTTACGCAAGACCTCTTAATAATATTTTTAATCGCTATCTTGGTGACCGTAAGTCCAAAAAATAAAAAAGGTGTCAGATATGTGCGATATGGCGTTCTCGGAGCATTTTGAAGCATTTTAGAAATTTCAATCTTAATGGGTGCCAAAGTTACACAAGACTTCTTAATAATATTTTTAATCGCTATCTTGGTGACCGTTAGTCCAAAAAATAAAAAGGTGTCAGATATGTGCTATCTGGCGTTCTCGAAGCATTTTGAAGCATTTTAGAAATTTCTATCTTAATGCGTGCCAAAGTTACGCAAGACCTCTTAATAATATTTTTAATCGCTATCTTGGTGACCGTAAGTCCAAAAAATAAAAAAGGTGTCAGATATGTGCGATATGGCGTTCTCGGAGCATTTTGAAGCATTTTAGAAATTTCAATCTTAATGGGTGCCAAAGTTACACAAGACTTCTTAATAATATTTTTAATCGCTATCTTGGTGACCGTTAGTCCAAAAAATAAAAAGGTGTCAGATATGTGCTATCTGGCGTTCTCGAAGCATTTTGAAGCATTTTAGAAATTTCTATCTTAATGCGTGCCAAAGTTACGCAAGACCTCTTAATAATATTTTTAATCGCTATCTTGATAACCGTAAGTCCAAAAAATAAGAAGGTGTCAGATATGTGCGATCTGGCGTTTTCGGAACATTTTGAAGCATTTTAGAAATTTCTATCTTAATGGGTGCCAAAGTTACGCAAGACTTCTTAATAATATTTTTAATCGCTACCTTGGTGACCGTAAGTCCAAAAAATAAAAAGGTGTCAGATATGTGCGATCTGGCGTTTTCGGAGCATTTTGAAGCATTCTAGAAATTTCAATCTTAATGGGTGCCAAAGTTGCACAAGACCTCTTAATAATATTTTTAGTCGCTATCTTGGTGAACGTAAGTAAAAAAAATAAAAAGGTGTCAGATATGTGCGATCTGGCGTTCTTGGAGCATTTTGAAGCATTTTAGAAATTTCAATCTTAATGGGTGCCAAAGTTACACAAGACCTCCTAATAATATTTTTAATCGCTACCTTGGTGACCGTAAGTCCAAAAAATAAAAAGGTGTCAGATTTGTGCGATCTGGCGTTCTCGGAGCATTTTGAAGCATTTTAGAAATTTCAATCTTAATGAGTTCCAAAGTTGCACAAGACCTCTTAATAATATTTTTAGTCGCTATCTTGGTGAACGTAAGTAAAAAAAATAAAAAGGTGTCAAGTATGTGCGATATGGCGTTCTCGAAGCATTTTGAAGCATTTTAGAAATTTCTATCTTAATTCGTGCCAAAGTTACGCAAGGCCTCCTAATAATATTTTTAATCGCTATCTTGGTGACCGTAAGTCCAAAAAATAAAAAGGTGTCAAGTATGTGCGATATGGCGTTCTCGAAGCATTTTGAAGCATTTTAGAAATTTCAATCTTAATGGGTGCCAAAGTTACACAAGACCTCTTAATAATATTTTTAATCGCTATCTTGGTGACCGTAAGTCCAAAAAATAAAAAGGTGTCAGATATGTGCGATCTGGCGTTCTCGGAGCATTTTGAAGCATTTTAGAAATTTCTATCTCAATTCGTGCCAAAGTTACGCAAGACCTCTTAATAATATTTTTAATCGCTATCTTGGTGACCGTAGGTCCAAAAAATAAAAAGGTGTCAGATATGTGCGATCTGGCGTTCTCGGAGCATTTTGAAGCATTTTAGAAATTTCTATCTTAATGCGTGTCAAAGTTACGCAGGAACTCTTAATAATATATTTAATGTCTATCGTGGTGACCGTATGTCCAAAAAATAAAAAGGTGTCAGATATGTGCGATCTGGCGTTCTCGAAGCATTTTGAAGCATTTTAGAAATTTCTATCTTAATGCGTGCCAAAGTTACGCAAGACCTCTTAATAATATTTTTAATCGCTATCTTGGTGACCGTAAGTCCAAAAAATAAAAAGGTGTCAGATATGTGCGATATGGCGTTCTCGGAGCATTTTGAACCATTTTAGAAATTTCAATCTTAATGGGTGCCAAAGTTACACAAGACTTCTTAATAATATTTTTAATCGCTACCTTGGTGACCGTAAGTCCAAAAAGTAAAAAGGTGTCAGATTTGTGCGATCTGGCGTTCTCGGAGCATTTTGAAGCATTTTAGAAATTTCAATCTTAATGGGTGCCAAAGTTGCACAAGACCTCTTAATAATATTTTTAGTCGCTATCTTGGTGAACGTAAGTAAAAAAAATAAAAAGGTGTCAGATATGTGCGATCTGGCGTTTTCGGAGCATTTTGAAACATTTTAGAAATTTCTATCTTAATTCGTGCCAAAGTTACGCAAGGCCTCCTAATAATATTTTTAATCGCTATCTTGGTGACCGTAAGTCCAAAAAATAAAAAGGTGTCAGATATGTGCGATCTGGCGTTCTCGAAGCATTTTGACGCATTTTAGAAATTTCTATCTTAATGCGTGCCAAAGTTACGCAAGACCTCTTAATAATATTTTTAATCGCTATCTTGGTGACCGTAAGTCCAAAAATAAAAAGGTGTCAGATATGTGCGATATGGCGTTCTCGGAGCATTTTGAAGCATTTTAGAAATTTCAATCTTAATGGGTGCCAAAGTTACACAGGACCTCTTAATAATATTTTTAATCGCTATCTTGGTGACCGTAAGTCCAAAAAATAAAAAGGTGTCAGATATGTGCGATCTGGCGTTCTCGGAGCATTTTGAAGCATTTTAGAAATTTCAATCTTAATGGGTGCCAAAGTTACACAAGACCTCTTAATAATATTTTTAATCTCTATCTTGGTGACCGTAAGTCCAAAAAATAAAAAGGTGTCAGATATGTGCGATCTGGCGTAATCGGAGCATTTTGAAGCATTTTAGAAATTTCTATCTCAATTCGTGCCAAAGTTACGCAAGACCTCTTAATAATATTTTTAATCGCTATCTTGGTGACCGTAAGTCCAAAAAATAAAAAGGTGTCAGATATGTGCGATCTGGCGTTCTCGGAGCATTTTGAAGCATTTTAGAAATTTCTATCTTAATGCGTGTCAAAGTTACGCAGGACCTCTTAATAATATATTTAATGGCTATCTTGGTGACCGTATGTCCAAAAAATAAAAAGGTGTCAGATATGTGCGATCTGGCGTTCTCGAAGCAGTTTGAAGCATTTTAGAAATTTCTAACTTAATGCGTGCCAAAGTTACGCAAGACCTCTTAATAATATTTTTAATCGCTATCTTGGTGACCGTAAGTCCAAAAAATAAAAAAGGTGTCAGATATGTGCGATATGGCCTTCTCGGAGCATTTTGAAGCATTTTAGAAATTTCAATCTTAATGGGTGCCAAAGTTACACAAGACTTCTTAATAATATTTTTAATCGCTATCTTGGTGACCGTTAGTCCAAAAAATAAAAAGGTGTCAGATATGTGCTATCTGGCGTTCTCGAAGCATTTTGAAGCATTTTAGAAATTTCTATCTTAATGCGTGACAAAGTTACGCAAGACCTCTTAATAATATTTTTAATCGCTACCTTGGTGACCGTAAGTCCAAAAAATAAAAAGGTGTCAGGTATGTGCGATCTGGCGTTCTCGGAGCATTTTGAAGCATTTTAGAAATTTCTATCTTAATGCGTGCCAAAGTTACGCAAGACCTCTTAATAATATTTTTAATCGCTATCTTGATAACCGTAAGTCCAAAAAATAAGAAGGTGTCAGATATGTGCGATCTGGCGTTTTCGGAACATTTTGAAGCATTTTAGAAATTTCTATCTTAATGGGTGCCAAAGTTACGCAAGACTTCTTAATAATATTTTTAATCGCTACCTTGGTGACCGTAAGTCCAAAAAATAAAAAGGTGTCAGATATGTGCGATCTGGCGTTTTCGGAGCATTTTGAAGCATTCTAGAAATTTCAATCTTAATGGGTGCCAAAGTTGCACAAGACCTCTTAATAATATTTTTAGTCGCTATCTTGGTGAACGTAAGTAAAAAAAATAAAAAGGTGTCAGATATGTGCGATCTGGCGTTCTTGGAGCATTTTGAAGCATTTTAGAAATTTCAATCTTAATGGGTGCCAAAGTTACACAAGACCTCCTAATAATATTTTTAATCGCTACCTTGGTGACCGTAAGTCCAAAAAATAAAAAGGTGTCAGATTTGTGCGATCTGGCGTTCTCGGAGCATTTTGAAGCATTTTAGAAATTTCAATCTTAATGAGTTCCAAAGTTGCACAAGACCTCTTAATAATATTTTTAGTCGCTATCTTGGTGAACGTAAGTAAAAAAAATAAAAAGGTGTCAAGTATGTGCGATATGGCGTTCTCGAAGCATTTTGAAGCATTTTAGAAATTTCTATCTTAATTCGTGCCAAAGTTACGCAAGGCCTCCTAATAATATTTTTAATCGCTATCTTGGTGACCGTAAGTCCAAAAAATAAAAAGGTGTCAAGTATGTGCGATATGGCGTTCTCGAAGCATTTTGAAGCATTTTAGAAATTTCAATCTTAATGGGTGCCAAAGTTACACAAGACCTCTTAATAATATTTTTAATCGCTATCTTGGTGACCGTAAGTCCAAAAAATAAAAAGGTGTCAGATATGTGCGATCTGGCGTTCTCGGAGCATTTTGAAGCATTTTAGAAATTTCTATCTCAATTCGTGCCAAAGTTACGCAAGACCTCTTAATAATATTTTTAATCGCTATCTTGGTGACCGTAGGTCCAAAAAATAAAAAGGTGTCAGATATGTGCGATCTGGCGTTCTCGGAGCATTTTGAAGCATTTTAGAAATTTCTATCTTAATGCGTGTCAAAGTTACGCAGGAACTCTTAATAATATATTTAATGTCTATCGTGGTGACCGTATGTCCAAAAAATAAAAAGGTGTCAGATATGTGCGATCTGGCATTCTCGAAGCATTTTGAAGCATTTTAGAAATTTCTATCTTAATGCGTGCCAAAGTTACGCAAGACCTCTTAATAATATTTTTAATCGCTATCTTGGTGACCGTAAGTCCAAAAAATAAAAAGGTGTCAGATATGTGCGATATGGCGTTCTCGGAGCATTTTGAACCATTTTAGAAATTTCAATCTTAATGGGTGCCAAAGTTACACAAGACTTCTTAATAATATTTTTAATCGCTACCTTGGTGACCGTAAGTCCAAAAAGTAAAAAGGTGTCAGATTTGTGCGATCTGGCGTTCTCGGAGCATTTTGAAGCATTTTAGAAATTTCAATCTTAATGGGTGCCAAAGTTGCACAAGACCTCTTAATAATATTTTTAGTCGCTATCTTGGTGAACGTAAGTAAAAAAAATAAAAAGGTGTCAGATATGTGCGATCTGGCGTTTTCGGAGCATTTTGAAACATTTTAGAAATTTCTATCTTAATTCGTGCCAAAGTTACGCAAGGCCTCCTAATAATATTTTTAATCGCTATCTTGGTGACCGTAAGTCCAAAAAATAAAAAGGTGTCAGGTATGTGCGATATGGCGTTCTCGGAGCATTTTGAAGCATTTTAGAAATTTCAATCTTAATGGGTGCCAAAGTTACACAAGACCTCTTAATAATATTTTTAATGCTATCTTGGTGACCGTAAGTCCAAAAAATAAAAAGGTGTCAGATATGTGCGATCTGGCGTTCTCGGAGCATTTTGAAGCATTTTAAAAATTTCTATCTTAATGGGTGCCAAAGTTGCACAAGACCTCTTAATAATATTTTTAGTCGCTATCTTGGTGAACGGAAGTAATAAAAATAAAAAGGTGTCAGATATGTGCGATCTGGCGTTCTCGGAGCATTTTGAAGCATTTTAGAAATTTCTATCTCAATTCGTGCCAAAGTTACGCAAGACCTCTTAATAATATTTTTAATCGCTATCTTGGTGACCGTAAGTCCAAAAAATAAAAAGGTGTCAGATATGTGCGATCTGGCGTTCTCGGAGCATTTTGAAGCATTTTAGAAATTTCTATCTTAATGCATGTCAAAGTTACGCAGGAACTCTTAATAATATATTTAATGGCTATCTTGGTGACCGTATGTCCAAAAAATAGAAAGGTGTCAGATATGTGCGATCTGGCGTTCTCGAAGCATTTTGAAGCATTTTAGAAATTTCTATCTTAATGCGTGCCAAAGTTACGCAAGACCTCTTAATAATATTTTTAATCGCTATCTTGGTGACCGTAAGTCCAAAAAATAAAAAGGTGTCAGATATGTGCGATATGGCGTTCTCGGAGCATTTTGAAGCATTTTAGAAATCTCAATCTTAATGGGTGCCAAAGTTACACAAGACTTCTTAATAATATTTTTAATCGCTATCTTGGTGACCGTTAGTCCAAAAAATAAAAAGGTGTCAGATACGTGCGATCTGGCGTTCTCGAAGCATTTTGAAGCATTTTAGAAATTTCTATCTTAATGCGTGCCAAAGTTACGCAAGACCTCTTAATAATATTTTTAATCGCTACCTTGGTGACCGTAAGTCCAAAAAATAAAAAGGTGTCAGGTATGTGCGATCTGGCGTTTTCGGAGCATTTTGAAACATTTTAGAAATTTCTATCTTAATTCGTGCCAAAGTTACGCAAGGCCTCCTAATAATATTTTTAATCGCTATCTTGGTGACCGTAAGTCCAAAAAATAAAAAGGTGTCAGGTATGTGCGATATGGCGTTCTTGGAGCATTTTGAAGCATTTTAGAAATTTCAATCTTAATGGGTGCCAAAGTTACACAAGACCTCTTAATAATATTTTTAATCGCTATCTTGGTGACCGTAAGTCCAAAAAATAAAAAGGTGTCAGATATGTGCGACCTGGCGTTCTCGGAGCATTTTGAAGCATTTTAAAAATTTCTATCTTAATGGGTGCCAAAGTTGCACAAGACCTCTTAATAATATTTTTAGTCGCTATCTTGGTGAACGTAAGTAAAAAAAATAAAAAGGTGTCAGATATGTGCGATCTGGCGTTCTCGGAGCATTTTGAAGCATTTTAGAAATTTCTATCTCAATTCGTGCCAAAGTTACTCAAGACCTCTTAATAATATTTTTAATCGCTATCTTGGTGACCGTAAGTCCAAACAATAAAAAGGTGTCAGATATGTGCGATCTGGCGTTCTCGGAGCATTTTGAACCATTTTAGAAATTTCTATCTAAATGCGTGCCAAAGTTACGCAAGACCTCTTAATAATATTTTTAATCGCTATCTTGGTGACGGTAAGTCCAAAAAATAAAAAGGTGTCAGATATGTGCGATCTGGCGTTCTCGGAGCATTTTGAAGCATTTTAAAAATTTCTATCTTAATGGGTGCCAAAGTTGCACAAGACCTCTTAATAATATTTTTAGTCGCTATCTTGGTGAACGTAAGTAATAAAAATAAAAAGGTGTCAGATATGTGCGATCTGGCGTTCTCGGAGCATTTTGAAGCATTTTAGAAATTTCTATCTCAATTCGTGCCAAAGTTACGCAAGACCTCTTAATAATATTTTTAATCGCTATCTTGGTGACCGTAAGTCCAAAAAATAAAAAGGTGTCAGATATGTGCGATCTGGCGTTCTCGGAGCATTTTGAAGCATTTTAGAAATTTCTATCTTAATGCATGTCAAAGTTACGCAGGAACTCTTAATAATATATTTAATGGCTATCTTGGTGACCGTATGTCCAAAAAATAAAAAGGTGTCAGATATGTGCGATCTGGCGTTCTCGAAGCATTTTGAAGCATTTTAGAAATTTCTATCTTAATGCGTGCCAAAGTTACGCAAGACCTCTTAATAATATTTTTAATCGCTATCTTGGTGACCGTAAGTCCAAAAAATAAAAAGGTGTCAGATATGTGCGATATGGCGTTCTCGGAGCATTTTGAAGCATTTTAGAAATCTCAATCTTAATGGGTGCCAAAGTTACACAAGACTTCTTAATAATATTTTTAATCGCTATCTTGGTGACCGTTAGTCCAAAAAATAAAAAGGTGTCAGATACGTGCGATCTGGCGTTCTCGAAGCATTTTGAAGCATTTTAGAAATTTCTATCTTAATGCGTGCCAAAGTTACGCAAGACCTCTTAATAATATTTTTAATCGCTACCTTGGTGACCGTAAGTCCAAAAAATAAAAAGGTGTCAGGTATGTGCGATCTGGCGTTTTCGGAGCATTTTGAAACATTTTAGAAATTTCTATCTTAATTCGTGCCAAAGTTACGCAAGGCCTCCTAATAATATTTTTAATCGCTATCTTGGTGACCGTAAGTCCAAAAAATAAAAAGGTGTCAGGTATGTGCGATATGGCGTTCTTGGAGCATTTTGAAGCATTTTAGAAATTTCAATCTTAATGGGTGCCAAAGTTACACAAGACCTCTTAATAATATTTTTAATCGCTATCTTGGTGACCGTAAGTCCAAAAAATAAAAAGGTGTCAGATATGTGCGACCTGGCGTTCTCGGAGCATTTTGAAGCATTTTAAAAATTTCTATCTTAATGGGTGCCAAAGTTGCACAAGACCTCTTAATAATATTTTTAGTCGCTACCTTGGTGACCGTAAGTCCAAAAAATAAAAAGGTGTCAGGTATGTGCGATCTGGCGTTTTCGGAGCATTTTGAAACATTTTAGAAATTTCTATCTTAATTCGTGCCAAAGTTACGCAAGGCCTCCTAATAATATTTTTAATCGCTATCTTGGTGACCGTAAGTCCAAAAAATAAAAAGGTGTCAGATATGTGCGATATGGCGTTCTCGGAGCATTTTGAAGCATTTTAGAAATTTCTATCTTAATGCGTGCCAAAGTTACGCAAGACCTCTTAATAATATTTTTAATCGCTATCTTGATAACCGTAAGTCCAAAAAATAAGAAGGTGTCAGATATGTGCGATCTGGCGTTCTCGGAGCATTTTGAAGCATTTTAGAAATTTCTATCTTAATGCATGCCAAAGTTACGCAAGACCTCTTAATAATATTTTTAATCGCTATCTTGATAACCGTAAGTCCAAAAAATAAGAAGGTGTCAGATATGTGCGATCTGGCGTTCTCGGAGCATTTTGAAGCATTTTAGAAATTTCTATCTTAATAGGTGCCAAAGTTACGCAAGACTTCTTAATAATATTTTTAATCGCTATCTTGGTAACCGTAAGTCCAAAAAATAAAAAGGTGTCAGATATGTGCGATCTGGCGTTCTCGGAGCATTTTGAAGCATTTTAGAAATTTCAATCTCAATTCGTGCCAAAGTTACTCAAGACCTCTTAATAATATTTTTAATCGCTATCTTGGTGACGGTAAGTCCAAAAAATAAAAAGGTGTCAGATATGTGCGATCTGGCGTTCTCGGAGCATTTTGAAGCATTTTAGAAATTTCTATCTTAATGCGTGTCAAAGTTACGCAGGAACTCTTAATAATATATTTAATGGCTATCTTGGTGACCGTATGTCCAAAAAATAAAAAGGTGTCAGATATGTGCGATCTGGCGTTCTCGAAGCATTTTGAAGCATTTTAGAAATTTCTATCTTAATGCGTGACAAAGTTACGCAAGACCTCTTAATAATATTTTTAATCGCTACCTTGGTGACCGTAAGTCCAAAAAATAAAAATGTGTCAGGTATGTGCGATCTGGCGTTCTCGGAGCATTTTGAAGCATTTTAGAAATTTCAATCTTAATGGGTGCCAAAGTTGCACAAGACCTCTTAATAATATTTTTAGTCGCTATCTTGGTGAACGTAAGTAAAAAAAATAAAAAGGTGTCAGATATGTGCGATCTGGCGTTCTCGAAGCATTTTGAAGCATTTTAGAAATTTCTATCTTAATGCGTGCCAAAGTTACGCAAGACCTCTTAATAATATTTTTAATCGCTATCTTGGTGACCGTAAGTCCAAAAAATAAAAAGGTGTCAGATACGTGCGATCTGGCGTTCTCGGAGCATTTTGAAGCATTTTAGAAATTTCAATCTTAATGGGTGCCAAAGTTACCCAAGACCTCTTAATAATATTTTTAATCGCTATCTTGGTGACCATAAGTCCAAAAAATAAGAAGGTGTCAGATATGTGCGATCTGGCGTTCTCGGAGCATTTTGAAGCATTTTAAAAATTTCTATCTTAATGGGTGCCAAAGTTGCACAAGACCTCTTAATAATATTTTTAGTCGCTATCTTGGTGAACGTAAGTAAAAAAAATAAAAAGGTGTCAGATATGTGCGATCTGGCGTTCTCGGAGCATTTTGAAGCATTTTAGAAATTTCTATCTCAATTCGTGCCAAAGTTACTCAAGACCTCTTAATAATATTTTTAATCGCTATCTTGGTGACCGTAAGTCCAAACAATAAAAAGGTGTCAGATATGTGCGATCTGGCGTTCTCGGAGCATTTTGAACCATTTTAGAAATTTCTATCTTAATGCGTGCCAAAGTTACGCAAGACCTCTTAATAATATTTTTAATCGCTATCTTGGTGACGGTAAGTCCAAAAAATAAAAAGGTGTCAGATATGTGGGGTCTGACGTTCTCGGAGCATTTTGAAGTATTTTAAAAATTTCTATCTTAATGCGTGCCAAAGTTACGCAAGACCTCTTAATAATATATTTAATGGCTATCTTGGTGACCGTATGTCCAAAAAATAAAAAGGTGTCAGATATGTGCGATCTGGCGTTCTCGGAGCATTTTGAAGCATTTTAGAAATTTCTATCTTAATGCGTGTCAAAGTTACGCAGGAACTCTTAATAATATTTTTAATCGCTATCTTGGTGAACGTAAGTCCAAAAAATAAAAAGGTGTCAGATATGTGCGACATGGCGTTCTCGGAGCATTTTGAAGCATTTTAGAAATTTCAATCTTAATGGGTGCCAAAGTTACACAAGACTTCTTAATAATATTTTTAATCGCTATCTTGGTGACCGTTAGTCCAAAAAATAAAAAGGTGTCAGATACGTGCGATCTGGCGTTCTCGAAGCATTTTGAAGCATTTTAGAAATTTCTATCTTAATGCGTGCCAAAGTTACGCAAGACCTCTTAATAATATTTTTAATCGCTACCTTGGTGACCGTAAGTCCAAAAAATAAAAAGGTGTCAGGTATGTGCGATCTGGCGTTCTCGGAGCATTTTGAAGCATTTTAGAAATTTCAATCTTAATGGGTGCCAAAGTTGCACAAGACCTCTTAATAATATTTTTAGTCGCTATCTTGGTGAACGTAAGTAAAAAAAATAAAAAGGTGTCAGATATGTGCGATCTGGCGTTTTCGGAGCATTTTGAAGCATTTTAGAAATTTCTATCTTAATTCGTGCCAAAGTTACGCAAGGCCTCCTAATAATATTTTTAATCGTTATCTTGGTGACCGTAAGTCCAAAAAATAAAAAGGTGTCAGATATGTGCGATATGGCGTTCTCGGAGCATTTTGAAGCATTTTAAAAATTTCTATCTTAATGGGTGCCAAAGTTACGCAAGACCTCTTAATAATATTTTTAATCGCTACCTTGGTGACCGTAAGTCCAAAAAATAAAAAGGTGTCAGCTATGTGCGATCTGGCGTTTTCGGAGCATTTTGAAACATTTTAGAAATTTCTATCTTAATTCGTGCCAAAGTTACGCAAGGCCTCCTAATAATATTTTTAATCGCTATCTTGGTGACCGTAAGTCCAAAAAATAAAAAGGTGTCAGGTATGTGCGATATGGCGTTCTCGGAGCATTTTGAAGCATTTTAGAAATTTCAATCTTAATGGGTGCCAATGTTACACAAGACCTCTTAATAATATTTTTAATCGCTATCTTGGTGACCGTAAGTCCAAACAATAAAAAGGTGTCAGGTATGTGCGATCTGGCGTTCTCGGAGCATTTTGAAGCATTTTAGAAATTTCTATCTCAATTCGTGCCAAAGTTACTCAAGACCTCTTAATAATATTTTTAATCGCTATCTTGATGACCGTAAGTCCAAAAAATAAAAAGGTGTCAGATATGTGCGATCTGGCGTTCTCGGAGCATTTTGAAGCATTTTAGAAATTTCAATCTTAATGGATGCCAATGTTACACAAGACCTCTTAATAATATTTTTAATCGCTATCTTGGTGACCGTAAGTCCAAACAATAGAAAGGTGTCAGATATGTGCGATCTGGCGTTCTCGGAGCATTTTGAAGCATTTTAGAAATTTCTATCTTAATGCGTGCCAAAGTTACGCAAGACCTCTTAATAATATTTTTAATCGCTATCTTGGTGACGGTAAGTCCAAAAAATAAAAAGGTGTCAGATATGTGGGGTCTGACGTTCTAGGAGCATTTTGAAGTATTTTAAAAATTTCTATCTTAATGCTTGCCAAAGTTACGCAAGACCTCTTAATAATATATTTAATGGCTATCTTGGTGGCCGTATGTCCAAAAAATAAAAATGTGTCAGATATGTGCGATCTGGCGTTCTCGGAGCATTTTGAAGCATTTTAGAAATTTCAATCTTAATGGGTGCCAAAGTTGCACAAGACCTCTTAATAATATTTTTAGTCGCTATCTTGGTGACCGTAAGTCCAAAAAATAAAAAGGTGTCAGATATGTGCGGTCTGGCGTTTTCGGAGCATTTTGAAGCATTTTAGAAATTTCTATCTTAATGCGTGCCAAAGTTACGCAAGACCTCTTAATAATATTTTTAATCGATACCTTGGTGACCGTAAGTCCAAAAAATAAAAAGGTGTCAGGTATGTGCGATCTGGCGTTCTCGGAGCATTTTGAAGCATTTTAGAAATTTCAATCTTAATGGGTGCCAAAGTTGCACAAGACCTCTTAATAATATTTTTAGTCGCTATCTTGGTGAACGTAAGTAAAAAAATAAAAAGGTGTCAGATATGTGCGATCTGGCGTTTTCGGAGCATTTTGAAGCATTTTAGAAATTTCTATCTTAATTCGTGCCAAAGTTACGCAAGGCCTCCTAATAATATTTTTAATCGTTATCTTGGTGACCGTAAGTCCAAAAAATAAAAAGGTGTCAGATATATGCGATATGGCGTTCTCGGAGCATTTTGAAGCATTTTAGAAATTTCAATCTTAATGGGTGCCAAAGTTACACAAGACCTATTAATAATATTTTTAATCGCTATCTTGGTGACCGTAAGTCCAAAAAATAAAAAGGTGTCAGATATGTGCGATCTGGCGTTCTCGGAGCATTTTGAAGCATTTTAAAAATTTCTATCTTAATGGGTGCCAAAGTTGCACAAGACCTCTTAATAATATTTTTAGTCGCTATCTTGGTGAACGTAAGTAAAAAAAATAAAAAGGTGTCAGATATGTGCGATCTGGCGTTCTCGGAGCATTTTGAAGCATTTTAGAAATTTCTATCTTAATGCGTGCCAAAGTTACGCAAGACCTCTTAATAATATTTTTAATCGCTATCTTGGTGACGGTAAGTCCAAAAAATAAAAAGGTGTCAGATATGTGGGGTCTGACGTTCTCGGAGCATTTTGAAGTATTTTAGAAATTTCTATCTTAATGCGTGCCAAAGTTACGCAAGACCTCTTAATAATATATTTAATGGCTATCTTGGTGACCGTATGTCCAAAAAATAAAAAGGTGTCAGATATGTGCGATCTGGCGTTCTCGGAGCATTTTGAAGCATTTTAGAAATTTCAATCTTAATGGGTGCCAAAGTTACACAAGACCTCTTAATAATATTTTTAGTCGCTATCTTGGTGAACGTAAGTAAAAAAATAAAAAGGTGTCAGATATGTGCGATCTGGCGTTTTCGGAGCATTTTGAAGCATTTTAGAAATTTCTATCTTAATTCGTGCCAAAGTTACGCAAGGCCTCCTAATAATATTTTTAATCGTTATCTTGGTGACCGTAAGTCCAAAAAATAAAAAGGTGTCAGATATATGCGATATGGCGTTCTCGGAGCATTTTGAAGCATTTTAGAAATTTCAATCTTAATGGGTGACAAAGTTACACAAGACCTATTAATAATATTTTTAATCGCTATCTTGGTGACCGTAAGTCCAAAAAATAAAAAGGTGTCAGATATGTGCGATCTGGCGTTCTCGGAGCATTTTGAAGCATTTTAAAAATTTCTATCTTAATGGGTGCCAAAGTTGCACAAGACCTCTTAATAATATTTTTAGTCGCTATCTTGGTGAACGTAAGTAAAAAAAATAAAAAGGTGTCAGATATGTGCGATCTGGCGTTCTCGGAGCATTTTGAAGCATTTTAGAAATTTCTATCTTAATGCGTGCCAAAGTTACGCAAGACCTCTTAATAATATTTTTAATCGCTATCTTGGTGACGGTAAGTCCAAAAAATAAAAAGGTGTCAGATATGTGCGATCTGGCGTTCTCGGAGCATTTTGAAGCATTTTAGAAATTTCTATCTTAATGCGTGTCAAAGTTACGCAGGACCTCTTAATAATATATTTAATGGCTATCTTGGTGACCGTATGTCCAAAAAATAAAAAGGTGTCAGATATGTGCGATCTGGCGTTCTCGAAGCATTTTGAAGCATTTTAGAAATTTCTATCTTAATGCGTGCGTGCCAAAGTTACGCAAGACCTCTTAATAATATTTTTAATCGCTATCTTGGTGACCGTAAGTCCAAAAAATAAAAAGGTGTCAGATATGTGCGATATGGCGTTCTCGGAGCATTTTGAAGCATTTTAGAAATTTCAATCTTAATGCGTGCCAAAGTTACGCAAGACTTCTTAATAATATTTTTAATCGCTACCTTGGTGACAGTAAGTCCAAAAAATAAAATGGTGTCAGATTTGTGCGATCTGGCGTTCTCGAAGCATTTTGAAGCATTTTAGAAATTTCTATCTTAATTCGTGCCAAAGTTACGCAAGGCCTCCTAATAATATTTTTAATCGCTATCTTGGTGACCGTAAGTCCAAAAAATAAAAAGATGTCAGATATGTGCGATATGGCGTTCTCGGAGCATTTTGAAGCATTTTAGAAATTTCAATCTTAATGGGTGCCAAAGTTACACAGGACCTCTTAATAATATTTTTAATCGCTATCTTGGTGACCGTAAGTCCAAAAAATAAAAAGGTGTCAGATATGTGCGATCTGGCGTTCTCGGAGCATTTTGAAGCATTTTAGAAATTTCTATCTTAATGCGTGCCAAAGTTACGCAAGACTTCTTAATAATATTTTTAATCGCTACCTTGGTGACAGTAAGTCCAAAAAATAAAATGGTGTCAGATTTGTGCGATCTGGCGTTCTCGGAGCATTTTGGAGTATTTTAGAAATTTTAATCTTAATGGGTGCCAAAGTTGCACAAGACCTCTTAATAATATTTTTGGTCTCTATCTTGGTGAACGTAAGTAAAAAAAATAAAAAGGTGTCAGATATGTGCGATCTGGCGTTTTCGGAGCATTTTGAAGCATTTTAGAAATTTCTATCTTAATTCGTGCCAAAGTTACGCAAGGCCTCCTAATAATATTTTTAATCGCTATCTTGGTGACCGTAAGTCCAAAAAATAAAAAGGTGTCAGATATGTGCGATATGGCGTTCTCGGAGCATTTTGAAGCATTTTAGAAATTTCAATCTTAATGGGTGCCAAAGTTACACAGGACCTCTTAATAATATTTTTAATCGCTATCTTGGTGACCGTAAGTCCAAAAAATAAAAAGGTGTCAGATATGTGCGATCTGGCGTTCTCGGAGCATTTTGAAGCATTTTAGAAATTTCAATCTTAATGGGTGCCAAAGTTACACAAGACCTCTTAATAATATTTTTAATCGCTATCTTGGTGACCGTAAGTCCAAAAAATAAAAAGGTGTCAGATATGTGCGATCTGGCGTTATCGGAGCATTTTGAAGCATTTTAGAAATTTCTATCTCAATTCGTGCCAAAGTTACGCAAGACCTCTTAATAATATTTTTAATCGCTATCTTGGTGACCGTAAGTCCAAAAAATAAAAAGGTGTCAGATATGTGCGATCTGGCGTTCTCGGAGCATTTTGAAGCATTTTAGAAATTTCTATCTTAATGCGTGTCAAAGTTACGCAGGACCTCTTAATAATATATTTAATGGCTATCTTGGTGACCGTATGTCCAAAAAATAAAAAGGTGTCAGATATGTGCGATCTGGCGTTCTCGAAGCATTTTGAAGCATTTTAGAAATTTCTATCTTAATGCGTGCCAAAGTTACGCAAGACCTCTTAATAATATTTTTAATCGCTATCTTGGTGACCGTAAGTCCAAAAAATAAAAAGGTGTCAGATATGTGCGATATGGCGTTCTCGGAGCATTTTGAAGCATTTTAGAAATTTCAATCTTAATGGGTGCCAAAGTTACACAAGACTTCTTAATAATATTTTTAATCGCTATCTTGGTGACCGTTAGTCCAAAAAATAAAAAGGTGTCAGATATGTGCTATCTGGCGTTCTCGAAGCATTTTGAAGCATTTTAGAAATTTCTATCTTAATGCGTGCCAAAGTTACGCAAGACCTCTTAATAATATTTTTAATCGCTACCTTGGTGACCGTAAGTCCACAAAATAAAAAGGTGTCAGGTATGTGCGATCTGGCGTTCTCGGAGCATTTTGAAGCATTTTAGAAATTTCTATCTTAATGCGTGCCAAAGTTACGCAAGACCTCTTAATAATATTTTTAATCGCTATCTTGATAACCGTAAGTCCAAAAAATAAGAAGGTGTCAGATATGTGCGATCTGGCGTTTTCGGAACATTTTGAAGCATTTTAGAAATTTCTATCTTAATGGGTGCCAAAGTTACGCAATACTTCTTAATAATATTTTTAATCGCTACCTTGGTGACCGTAAGTCCAAAAAATAAAAAGGTGTCAGATATGTGCGATCTGGCGTTCTCGGAGCATTTTGAAGCATTCTAGAAATTTCAATCTTAATGGGTGCCAAAGTTGCACAAGACCTCTTAATAATATTTTTAGTCGCTATCTTGGTGAACGTAAGTAAAAAAAATAAAAAGGTGTCAGATATGTGCGATCTGGCGTTCTTGGAGCATTTTGAAGCATTTTAGAAATTTCAATCTTAATGGGTGCCAATGTTACACAAGACCTCTTAATAATATTTTTAATCGCTATCTTGGTGACCGTAAGTCCAAAAAATAAAAAGGTGTCAGATATGTGCGATCTGGCGTTCTCGAAGCATTTTGAAGCATTTTAGAAATTTCTATCTTAATGCGTGCCAAAGTTACGCAAGACTTCTTAATAATATTTTTAATCGCTACCTTGGTGACCGTAAGTCCAAAAAATAAAAAGGTGTCAGATTTGTGCGATCTGGCGTTCTCGGAGCATTTTGAAGCATTTTAGAAATTTCAATCTTAATGGGTGCCAAAGTTGCACAAGACCTCTTAATAATATTTTTAGTCGCTATCTTGGTGAACGTAAGTAAAAAAAATAAAAAGGTGTCAGATATGTGCGATCTGGCGTTTTCGGAGCATTTTGAAGCATTTTAGAAATTTCTATCTTAATTCGTGCCAAAGTTACGCAAGGCCTCCTAATAATATTTTTAATCGCTACCTTGGTGACCGTAAGTCCAAAAAATAAAAAGGTGTCAGGTATGTGCGATATGGCGTTCTCGAAGCATTTTGAAGCATTTTAGAAATTTCAATCTTAATGGGTGCCAAAGTTACACAAGACCTCTTAATAATATTTTTAATCGCTATCTTGGTGACCGTAAGTCCAAAAAATAAAAAGGTGTCAGATATGTGCGATCTGGCGTTATCGGAGCATTTTGAAGCATTTTAGAAATTTCTATCTCAATTCGTGCCAAAGTTACGCAAGACCTCTTAATAATATTTTTAATCGCTATCTTGGTGACCGTAAGTCCAAAAAATAAAAAGGTGTCAGATATGTGCGATCTGGCGTTCTCGGAGCATTTTGAAGCATTTTAGAAATTTCTATCTTAATGCGTGTCAAAGTTACGCAGGACCTCTTAATAATATATTTAATGGCTATCTTGGTGACCGTATGTCCAAAAAATAAAAAGGTGTCAGATATGTGCGATCTGGCGTTCTCGAAGCATTTTGAAGCATTTTAGAAATTTCTATCTTAATGCGTGCCAAAGTTACGCAAGACCTCTTAATAATATTTTTAATCGCTATCTTGGTGACCGTAAGTCCAAAAAATAAAAAGGTGTCAGATATGTGCGATATGGCGTTCTCGGAGCATTTTGAAGCATTTTAGAAATTTCAATCTTAATGGGTGCCAAAGTTACACAAGACTTCTTAATAATATTTTTAATCGCTATCTTGGTGACCGTTAGTCCAAAAAATAAAAAGGTGTCAGATATGTGCTATCTGGCGTTCTCGAAGCATTTTGAAGCATTTTAGAAATTTCTATCTTAATGCGTGCCAAAGTTACGCAAGACCTCTTAATAATATTTTTAATCGCTACCTTGGTGACCGTAAGTCCACAAAATAAAAAGGTGTCAGGTATGTGCGATCTGGCGTTCTCGGAGCATTTTGAAGCATTTTAGAAATTTCTATCTTAATGCGTGCCAAAGTTACGCAAGACCTCTTAATAATATTTTTAATCGCTATCTTGATAACCGTAAGTCCAAAAAATAAGAAGGTGTCAGATATGTGCGATCTGGCGTTTTCGGAACATTTTGAAGCATTTTAGAAATTTCTATCTTAATGGGTGCCAAAGTTACGCAATACTTCTTAATAATATTTTTAATCGCTACCTTGGTGACCGTAAGTCCAAAAAATAAAAAGGTGTCAGATATGTGCGATCTGGCGTTCTCGGAGCATTTTGAAGCATTCTAGAAATTTCAATCTTAATGGGTGCCAAAGTTGCACAAGACCTCTTAATAATATTTTTAGTCGCTATCTTGGTGAACGTAAGTAAAAAAAATAAAAAGGTGTCAGATATGTGCGATCTGGCGTTCTTGGAGCATTTTGAAGCATTTTAGAAATTTCAATCTTAATGGGTGCCAATGTTACACAAGACCTCTTAATAATATTTTTAATCGCTATCTTGGTGACCGTAAGTCCAAAAAATAAAAAGGTGTCAGATATGTGCGATCTGGCGTTCTCGAAGCATTTTGAAGCATTTTAGAAATTTCTATCTTAATGCGTGCCAAAGTTACGCAAGACTTCTTAATAATATTTTTAATCGCTACCTTGGTGACCGTAAGTCCAAAAAATAAAAAGGTGTCAGATTTGTGCGATCTGGCGTTCTCGGAGCATTTTGAAGCATTTTAGAAATTTCAATCTTAATGGGTGCCAAAGTTGCACAAGACCTCTTAATAATATTTTTAGTCGCTATCTTGGTGAACGTAAGTAAAAAAAATAAAAAGGTGTCAGATATGTGCGATCTGGCGTTTTCGGAGCATTTTGAAGCATTTTAGAAATTTCTATCTTAATTCGTGCCAAAGTTACGCAAGGCCTCCTAATAATATTTTTAATCGCTACCTTGGTGACCGTAAGTCCAAAAAATAAAAAGGTGTCAGGTATGTGCGATATGGCGTTCTCGAAGCATTTTGAAGCATTTTAGAAATTTCAATCTTAATGGGTGCCAAAGTTACACAAGACCTCTTAATAATATTTTTAATCGCTATCTTGGTGACCGTAAGTCCAAAAAATAAAAAGGTGTCAGATATGTGCGATCTGGCGTTCTCGGAGCATTTTAAAGCATTTTAGAAATTTCTATCTTAATGCGTGTCAAAGTTACGCAGGAACTCTTAATAATATATTTAATGGCTATCGTGGTGACCGTATGTCCAAAAAATAAAAAGGTGTCAGATATGTGCGATCTGGCGTTCTCGAAGCATTTTGACGCATTTTAGAAATTTCTATCTTAATGCGTGCCAAAGTTACGCAAGACCTCTTAATAATATTTTTAATCGCTATCTTGGTGACCTTAAGTCCAAAAATAAAAAGGTGTCAGATATGTGCGATATGGCGTTCTCGGAGCATTTTGAAGCATTTTAGAAATTTCAATCTTAATGGGTGCCAAAGTTACACAGGACCTCTTAATAATATTTTTAATCGCTATCTTGGTGACCGTAAGTCCAAAAAATAAAAAGGTGTCAGATATGTGCGATCTGGCGTTCTCGGAGCATTTTGAAGCATTTTAGAAATTTCAATCTTAATGGGTGCCAAAGTTACACAAGACCTCTTAATAATATTTTTAATCGCTATCTTGGTGACCGTAAGTCCAAAAAATAAAAAGGTGTCAGATATGTGCGATCTGGCGTAATCGGAGCATTTTGAAGCATTTTAGAAATTTCTATCTCAATTCGTGCCAAAGTTACGCAAGACCTCTTAATAATATTTTTAATCGCTATCTTGGTGACCGTAAGTCCAAAAAATAAAAAGGTGTCAGATATGTGCGATCTGGCGTTCTCGGAGCATTTTGAAGCATTTTAGAAATTTCTATCTTAATGCGTGTCAAAGTTACGCAGGACCTCTTAATAATATATTTAATGGCTATCTTGGTGACCGTATGTCCAAAAAATAAAAAGGTGTCAGATATGTGCGATCTGGCGTTCTCGAAGCATTTTGAAGCATTTTAGAAATTTCTATCTTAATGCGTGCCAAAGTTACGCAAGACCTCTTAATAATATTTTTAATCGCTATCTTGGTGACCGTAAGTCCAAAAAATAAAAAAGGTGTCAGATATGTGCGATATGGCGTTCTCGGAGCATTTTGAAGCATTTTAGAAATTTCAATCTTAATGGGTGCCAAAGTTACACAAGACTTCTTAATAATATTTTTAATCGCTATCTTGGTGACCGTTAGTCCAAAAAATAAAAAGGTGTCAGATATGTGCTATCTGGCGTTCTCGAAGCATTTTGAAGCATTTTAGAAATTTCTATCTTAATGCGTGCCAAAGTTACGCAAGACCTCTTAATAATATTTTTAATCGCTACCTTGTTGACCGTAAGTCCAAAAAATAAAAAGGTGTCAGGTATGTGCGATCTGGCGTTCTCGGAGCATTTTGAAGCATTTTAGAAATTTCTATCTTAATGCGTGCCAAAGTTACGCAAGACCTCTTAATAATATTTTTAATCGCTATCTTGATAACCGTAAGTCCAAAAAATAAGAAGGTGTCAGATATGTGCGATCTGGCGTTTTCGGAACATTTTGAAGCATTTTAGAAATTTCTATCTTAATGGGTGCCAAAGTTACGCAAGACTTCTTAATAATATTTTTAATCGCTACCTTGGTGACCGTAAGTCCACAAAATAAAAAGGTGTCAGATATGTGCGATCTGGCGTTTTCGGAGCATTTTGAAGCATTCTAGAAATTTCAATCTTAATGGGTGCCAAAGTTGCACAAGACCTCTTAATAATATTTTTAGTCGCTATCTTGGTGAACGTAAGTAAAAAAAATAAAAAGGTGTCAGATATGTGCGATCTGGCGTTCTTGGAGCATTTTGAAGCATTTTAGAAATTTCAATCTTAATGGGCGCCAAAGTTACACAAGACCTCCTAATAATATTTTTAATCGCTACCTTGGTGACCGTAAGTCCAAAAAATAAAAAGGTGTCAGATTTGTGCGATCTGGCGTTCTCGGAGCATTTTGAAGCATTTTAGAAATTTCAATCTTAATGAGTGCCAAAGTTGCACAAGACCTCTTAATAATATTTTTAGTCGCTATCTTGGTGAACGTAAGTAAAAAAAATAAAAAGGTGTCAGATATGTGCGATCTGGCGTTTTCGGAGCATTTTGAAGCATTTTAGAAATTTCTATCTTAATTCGTGCCAAAGTTACGCAAGGCCTCCTAATAATATTTTTAATCGCTATCTTGGTGACCGTAAGTCCAAAAAATAAAAAGGTGTCAGGTATGTGCGATATGGCGTTCTCGAAGCATTTTGAAGCATTTTAGAAATTTCAATCTTAATGGGTGCCAAAGTTACACAAGACCTCTTAATAATATTTTTAATCGCTATCTTGGTGACCGTAAGTCCAAAAAATAAAAAGGTGTCAGATATGTGCGATCTGGCGTTCTCGGAGCATTTTGAAGCATTTTAGAAATTTCTATCTCAATTCGTGCCAAAGTTACGCAAGACCTCTTAATAATATTTTTAATCGCTATCTTGGTGACCGTAGGTCCAAAAAATAAAAAGGTGTCAGATATGTGCGATCTGGCGTTCTCGGAGCATTTTGAAGCATTTTAGAAATTTCTATCTTAATGCGTGTCAAAGTTACGCAGGAACTCTTAATAATATATTTAATGTCTATCGTGGTGACCGTATGTCCAAAAAATAAAAAGGTGTCAGATATGTGCGATCTGGCGTTCTCGAAGCATTTTGAAGCATTTTAGAAATTTCTATCTTAATGCGTGCCAAAGTTACGCAAGACCTCTTAATAATATTTTTAATCGCTATCTTGGTGACCGTAAGTCCAAAAAATAAAAAGGTGTCAGATATGTGCGATATGGCGTTCTCGGAGCATTTTGAACCATTTTAGAAATTTCAATCTTAATGGGTGCCAAAGTTACACAAGACTTCTTAATAATATTTTTAATCGCTACCTTGGTGACCGTAAGTCCAAAAAGTAAAAAGGTGTCAGATTTGTGCGATCTGGCGTTCTCGGAGCATTTTGAAGCATTTTAGAAATTTCAATCTTAATGGGTGCCAAAGTTGCACAAGACCTCTTAATAATATTTTTAGTCGCTATCTTGGTGAACGTAAGTAAAAAAAATAAAAAGGTGTCAGATATGTGCGATCTGGCGTTTTCGGAGCATTTTGAAACATTTTAGAAATTTCTATCTTAATTCGTGCCAAAGTTACGCAAGGCCTCCTAATAATATTTTTAATCGCTATCTTGGTGACCGTAAGTCCAAAAAATAAAAAGGTGTCAGGTATGTGCGATATGGCGTTTTCGGAGCATTTTGAAGCATTTTAGAAATTTCAATCTTAATGGGTGCCAAAGTTACACAAGACCTCTTAATAATATTTTTAATGCTATCTTGGTGACCGTAAGTCCAAAAAATAAAAAGGTGTCAGATATGTGCGATCTGGCGTTCTCGGAGCATTTTGAAGCATTTTAAAAATTTCTATCTTAATGGGTGCCAAAGTTGCACAAGACCTCTTAATAATATTTTTATTCGCTATCTTGGTGAACGTAAGTAATAAAAATAAAAAGGTGTCAGATATGTGCGATCTGGCGTTCTCGGAGCATTTTGAAGCATTTTAGAAATTTCTATCTCAATTCGTGCCAAAGTTACGCAAGACCTCTTAATAATATTTTTAATCGCTATCTTGGTGACCGTAAGTCCAAAAAATAAAAAGGTGTCAGATATGTGCGATCTGGCGTTCTCGGAGCACTTTGAAGCATTTTAGAAATTTCTATCTTAATGCATGTCAAAGTTACGCAGGAACTCTTAATAATATATTTAATGGCTATCTTGGTGACCGTATGTCCAAAAAATAAAAAGGTGTCAGATATGTGCGATCTGGCGTTCTCGAAGCATTTTGAAGCATTTTAGAAATTTCTATCTTAATGCGTGCCAAAGTTACGCAAGACCTCTTAATAATATTTTTAATCGCTATCTTGGTGACCGTAAGTCCAAAAAATAAAAAGGTGTCAGGTATGTGCGATATGGCGTTCTCGGAGCATTTTGAAGCATTTTAGAAATTTCAATCTTAATGGGTGCCAAAGTTACACAAGACCTCTTAATAATATTTTTAATGCTATCTTGGTGACCGTAAGTCCAAAAAATAAAATGTGTCAGATATGTGCGATCTGGCGTTCTCGGAGCATTTTGAAGCATTTTAAAAATTTCTATCTTAATGGGTGCCAAAGTTGCACAAGACCTCTTAATAATATTTTTAGTCGCTATCTTGGTGAACGTAAGTAATAAAAATAAAAAGGTGTCAGATATGTGCGATCTGGCGTTCTCGGAGCATTTTGAAGCATTTTAGAAATTTCTATCTCAATTCGTGCCAAAGTTACGCAAGACCTCTTAATAATATTTTTAATCGCTATCTTGGTGACCGTAAGTCCAAAAAATAAAAAGGTGTCAGATATGTGCGATCTGGCGTTCTCGGAGCACTTTGAAGCATTTTAGAAATTTCTATCTTAATGCATGTCAAAGTTACGCAGGAACTCTTAATAATATATTTAATGGCTATCTTGGTGACCGTATGTCCAAAAAATAAAAAGGTGTCAGATATGTGCGATCTGGCGTTCTCGAAGCATTTTGAAGCATTTTAGAAATTTCTATCTTAATGCGTGCCAAAGTTACGCAAGACCTCTTAATAATATTTTTAATCGCTATCTTGGTGACCGTAAGTCCAAAAAATAAAAAGGTGTCAGATATGTGCGATATGGCGTTCTCGGAGCATTTTGAAGCATTTTAGAAATTTCAATCTTAATGGGTGCCAAAGTTACACAAGACTTCTTAATAATATTTTTAATCGCTATCTTGGTGAGCGTTAGTCCAAAAAATAAAAAGGTGTCAGATACGTGCGATCTGGCGTTCTCGAAGCATTTTGAAGCATTTTAGAAATTTCTATCTTAATGCGTGCCAAAGTTACGCAAGACCTCTTAATAATATTTTTAATCGCTACCTTGGTGACCGTAAGTCCAAAAAATAAAAAGGTGTCAGGTATGTGCGATCTGGCGTTTTCGGAGCATTTTGAAACATTTTAGAAATTTCTATCTTAATTCGTGCCAAAGTTACGCAAGGCCTCCTAATAATATTTTTAATCGCTATCTTGGTGACCGTAAGTCCAAAAAATAAAAAGGTGTCAGGTATGTGCGATATGGCGTTCTTGGAGCATTTTGAAGCATTTTAGAAATTTCAATCTTAATGGGTGCCAAAGTTACACAAGACCTCTTAATAATATTTTTAATCGCTATCTTGGTGACCGTAAGTCCAAAAAATAAAAAGGTGTCAGATATGTGCGACCTGGCGTTCTCGGAGCATTTTGAAGCATTTTAAAAATTTCTATCTTAATGGGTGCCAAAGTTGCACAAGACCTCTTAATAATATTTTTAGTCGCTATCTTGGTGAACGTAAGTAAAAAAAATAAAAAGGTGTCAGATATGTGCGATCTGGCGTTCTCGGAGCATTTTGAAGCATTTTAGAAATTTCTATCTTAATGCGTGTCAAAGTTACGCAGGAACTCTTAATAATATATTTAATGGCTATCTTGGTGACCGTATGTCCAAAAAATAAAAAGGTGTCAGATATGTGCGATCTGGCGTTCTCGAAGCATTTTGAAGCATTTTAGAAATTTCTATCTTAATGCGTGCCAAAGTTACGCAAGACCTCTTAATAATATTTTTAATCGCTACCTTGGTGACCGTAAGTCCAAAAAATAAAAATGTGTCAGGTATGTGCGATCTGGCGTTCTCGGAGCATTTTGAAGCATTTTAGAAATTTCAATCTTAATGGGTGCCAAAGTTGCACAAGACCTCTTAATAATATTTTTAGTCGCTATCTTGGTGAACGTAAGTAAAAAAAATAAAAAGGTGTCAGATATGTGCGATCTGGCGTTCTCGAAGCATTTTGAAGCATTTTAGAAATTTCTATCTTAATGCGTGCCAAAGTTACGCAAGACCTCTTAATAATATTTTTAATCGCTATCTTGGTGACCGTAAGTCCAAAAAATAAAAAGGTGTCAGATACGTGCGATCTGGCGTTCTCGGAGCATTTTGAAGCATTTTAGAAATTTCAATCTTAATGGGTGCCAAAGTTACCCAAGACCTCTTAATAATATTTTTAATCGCTATCTTGGTGACCATAAGTCCAAAAAATAAGAAGGTGTCAGATATGTGCGATCTGGCGTTCTCGGAGCATTTTGAAGCATTTTAGAAATTTCTATCTCAATTCGTGCCAAAGTTACTCAAGACCTCTTAATAATATTTTTAATCGCTATCTTGGTGACCGTAAGTCCAAACAATAAAAAGGTGTCAGATATGTGCGATCTGGCGTTCTCGGAGCATTTTGAACCATTTTAGAAATTTCTATCTTAATGCGTGCCAAAGTTACGCAAGACCTCTTAATAATATTTTTAATCGCTATCTTGGTGACGGTAAGTCCAAAAAATAACAAGGTGTCAGATATGTGGGGTCTGACGTTCTCGGAGCATTTTGAAGTATTTTAAAAATTTCTATCTTAATGCGTGCCAAAGTTACGCAAGACCTCTTAATAATATATTTAATGGCTATCTTGGTGACCGTATGTCCAAAAAATAAAAAGGTGTCAGATATGTGCGATCTGGCGTTCTCGAAGCATTTTGAAGCATTTTAGAAATTTCTATCTTAATGCGTGCCAAAGTTACGCAAGACCTCTTAATAATATTTTTAATCGCTATCTTGGTGAACGTAAGTCCAAAAAATAAAAAGGTGTCACATATGTGCGACATGGCGTTCTCGGAGCATTTTGAAGCATTTTAGAAATTTCAATCTTAATGGGTGCCAAAGTTACACAAGACTTCTTAATAATATTTTTAATCGCTATCTTGGTGACCGTTAGTCCAAAAAATAAAAAGGTGTCAGATACGTGCGATCTGGCGTTCTCGAAGCATTTTGAAGCATTTTAGAAATTTCTATCTTAATGCGTGCCAAAGTTACGCAAGACCTCTTAATAATATTTTTAATCGCTACCTTGGTGACCGTAAGTCCAAAAAATAAAAAGGTGTCAGGTATGTGCGATCTGGCGTTCTCGGAGCATTTTGAAGCATTTTAGAAGTTTCAATCTTAATGGGTGCCAAAGTTGCACAAGACCTCTTAATAATATTTTTAGTCGCTATCTTGGTGAACGTAAGTAAAAAAAATAAAAAGGTGTCAGATATGTGCGATCTGGCGTTCTCGGAGCATTTTGAAGCATTTTAGAAATTTCAATCTTAATGGGTGCCAAAGTTACACAAGACCTCTTAATAATATTTTTAATCGCTATCTTGGTGACCGTAAGTCCAAAAAATAAAAAGGTGTCAGATATGTGCGATCTGGCGTTCTCGGAGCATTTTGAAGCATTTTAAAAATTTCTATCTTAATGGGTACCAAAGTTACGCAAGACCTCTTAATAATATTTTTAATCGCTACCTTGGTGACCGTAAGTCCAAAAAATAAAAAGGTGTCAGCTATGTGCGATCTGGCGTTTTCGGAGCATTTTGAAACATTTTAGAAATTTCTATCTTAATTCGTGCCAAAGTTACGCAAGGCCTCCTAATAATATTTTTAATCGCTATCTTGGTGACCGTAAGTCCAAAAAATAAAAAGGTGTCAGGTATGTGCGATATGGCGTTCTCGGAGCATTTTGAAGCATTTTAGAAATTTCAATCTTAATGGGTGCCAATGTTACACAAGACCTCTTAATAATATTTTTAATCGCTATCTTGGTGACCGTAAGTCCAAACAATAAAAAGGTGTCAGGTATGTGCGATCTGGCGTTCTCGGAGCATTTTGAAGCATTTTAGAAATTTCTATCTTAATGCGTGCCAAAGTTACGCAAGACCTCTTAATAATATTTTTAATCGCTATCTTGGTGACGGTAAGTCCAAAAAATAAAAAGGTGTCAGATATGTGGGGTCTGACGTTCTAGGAGCATTTTGAAGTATTTTAAAAATTTCTATCTTAATGCTTGCCAAAGTTACGCAAGACCTCTTAATAATATATTTAATGGCTATCTTGGTGACCGTATGTCCAAAAAATAAAAATGTGTCAGATATGTGCGATCTGGCGTTCTCGGAGCATTTTGAAGCATTTTAGAAATTTCTATCTTAATGGGTGCCAAAGTTGCACAAGACCTCTTAATAATATTTTTAGTCGCTATCTTGGTGACCGTAAGTCCAAAAAATAAAAAGGTGTCAGATATGTGCGGTCTGGCGTTCTCGAAGCATCTTGAAGCATTTTAGAAATTTCTATCTTAATGCGTGCCAAAGTTACGCAAGACCTCTTAATAATATTTTTAATCGCTACCTTGGTGACCGTAAGTCCAAAAAATAAAAAGGTGTCAGATATGTGCGATCTGGCGTTCTCGGAGCATTTTGAAGCATTTTAGAAATTTCAATCTTAATGGGTGCCAAAGTAGCACAAGACCTCTTAATAATATTTTTAGTCGCTATCTTGGTGAACGTAAGTAAAAAAAATAAAAAGGTGTCAGATATGTGCGTTCTGGCGTTTTCGGAGCATTTTGAAGCATTTTAGAAATTTCTATCTTAATTCGTGCCAAAGTTACGCAAGGCCTCCTAATAATATTTTTAATCGCTACCTTGGTGACCGTAAGTCCAAAAAATAAAAAGTGTCAGATATGTGCGATATGGCGTTCTCGGAGCATTTTGAAGCATTTTAGAAATTTCAATCTTAATGGGTGCCAAAGTTACACAAGACCTCTTAATAATATTTTTAATCGCTATCTTGGTGACCGTAAGTCCAAAAAATAAAAATGTGTCAGATATGTGCGATCTGGCGTTCTCGGAGCATTTTGAAGCATTTTAAAAATTTCTATCTTAATGGGTGCCAAAGTTGCACAATACCTCTTAATAATATTTTTAGTCGCTATCTTGGTGAACGTAAGTAAAAAAAATAAAAAGGTGTCAGATATGTGCGATCTGGCGTTCTCGGAGCATTTTGAAGCATTTTAGAAATTTCTATCTCAATTCGTGCCAAAGTTACGCATGACCTCTTAATAATATTTTTAATCGCTATCTTGGTGACCGTAAGTCCAAAAAATAAAAAGGTGTCAGATATGTGCGATATGGCGTTCTCGGAGCATTTTGAAGCATTTTAGAAATTTCAATCTTAATGGGTGCCAAAGTTACACAAGACTTCTTAATAATATTTTTAATCGCTATCTTGGTGACCGTTAGTCCAAAAAATAAAAAGGTGTCAGATATGTGCTATCTGGCGTTCTCGAAGCATTTTGAAGCATTTTAGAAATTTCTATCTTAATGCGTGCCAAAGTTACGCAAGACCTCTTAATAATATTTTTAATCGATACCTTGGCGACCGTAAGTCCAAAAAATAAAAAGGTGTCAGATATGTGCGATCTGGCGTTCTCGGAGCATTTTGAAGCATTTTAGAAATTTCTATCTTAATGGGTGCCAAAGTTGCACAAGACCTCTTAATAATATTTTTAGTCGCTATCTTGGTGACCGTAAGTCCAAAAAATAAAAAGGTGTCAGATATGTGCGGTCTGGCGTTCTCGAAGCATCTTGAAGCATTTTAGAAATTTCTATCTTAATGCGTGCCAAAGTTACGCAAGACCTCTTAATAATATTTTTAATCGATACCTTGGTGACCGTAAGTCCAAAAAATAAAAAGGTGTCAGGTATGTGCGATCTGGCGTTCTCGGAGCATTTTGAAGCATTTTAGAAATTTCAATCTTAATGGGTGCCAAAGTTGCACAAGACCTCTTAATAATATTTTTAGTCGCTATCTTGGTGACCGTAAGTCCAAAAAATAAAAAGGTGTCAGATATGTGCTATCTGGCGTTCTCGAAGCATTTTGAAGCATTTTAGAAATTTCTATCTTAATGCGTGCCAAAGTTACGCAAGACCTCTTAATAATATTTTTAATCGATACCTTGGTGACCGTAAGTCCAAAAAATAAAAAGGTGTCAGGTATGTGCGATCTGGCGTTCTCGGAGCATTTTGAAGCATTTTAGAAATTTCAATCTTAATGGGTGCCAAAGTTGCACAAGACCTCTTAATAATATTTTTAGTCGCTATCTTGGTGAACGTAAGTAAAAAAATAAAAAGGTGTCAGATATGTGCGATCTGGCGTTTTCGGAGCATTTTGAAGCATTTTAGAAATTTCTATCTTAATTCGTGCCAAAGTTACGCAAGGCCTCCTAATAATATTTTTAATCGTTATCTTGGTGACCGTAAGTCCAAAAAATAAAAAGGTGTCAGATATATGCGATATGGCGTTCTCGGAGCATTTTGAAGCATTTTAGAAATTTCAATCTTAATGGGTGCCAAAGTTACACAAGACCTATTAATAATATTTTTAATCGCTATCTTGGTGACCGTAAGTCCAAAAAATAAAAAGGTGTCAGATATGTGCGATCTGGCGTTCTCGGAGCATTTTGAAGCATTTTAAAAATTTCTATCTTAATGGGTGCCAAAGTTGCACAAGACCTCTTAATAATATTTTTAGTCGCTATCTTGGTGAACGTAAGTAAAAAAAATAAAAAGGTGTCAGATATGTGCGATCTGGCGTTCTCGGAGCATTTTGAAGCATTTTAGAAATTTCTATCTTAATGCGTGCCAAAGTTACGCAAGACCTCTTAATAATATTTTTAATCGCTATCTTGGTGACGGTAAGTCCAAAAAATAAAAAGGTGTCAGATATGTGGGGTCTGACGTTCTCGGAGCATTTTGAAGTATTTTATAAATTTCTATCTTAATGCGTGCCAAAGTTACGCAAGACCTCTTAATAATATATTTAATGGCTATCTTGGTGACCGTATGTCCAAAAAATAAAAAGGTGTCAGATATGTGCGATCTGGCGTTCTCGGAGCATTTTGAAGCATTTTAGAAATTTCAATCTTAATGGGTGCCAAAGTTACACAAGACTTCTTAATAATATTTTTAATCGCTATCTTGGTGACCGTAAGTCCAAAAAATAAAAAGGTGTCAGATATGTGCGATCTGGCGTTCTCGAAGCATTTTGAAGCATTTTAGTAATTTCTATCTTAATCCGTGCCAAAGTTACGCAAGACCTCTTAATAATATTTTTAATCGCTACCTTGGTGACCGTAAGTCCAAAAAATAAAAAGGTGTCAGATATGTGCGATCTGGCGTTCTCGGAGCATTTTGAAGCATTTTAGAAATTTCTATCTTAATGCGTGCCAAAGTTACGCAAGACCTCTTAATAATATTTTTAATCGCTATCTTGGTGACGGTAAGTCCAAAAAATAAAAAGGTGTCAGATATGTGGGGTCTGACGTTCTAGGAGCATTTTGAAGTATTTTAAAAATTTCTATCTTAATGCTTGCCAAAGTTACGCAAGACCTCTTAATAATATATTTAATGGCTATCTTGGTGACCGTATGTCCAAAAAATAAAAAGGTGTCAGATATGTGCGATCTGGCGTTCTCGGAGCATTTTGAAGCATTTTAGAAATTTCTATCTTAATGGGTGCCAAAGTTGCACAAGACCTCTTAATAATATTTTTAGTCGCTATCTTGGTGACCGTAAGTCCAAAAAATAAAAAGGTGTCAGATATGTGCGATCTGGCGTTCTCGGAGCATTTTGAAGCATTTTAGAAATTTCAATCTTAATGGGTGCCAAAGTTGCACAAGACCTCTTAATAATATTTTTAGTCGCTATCTTGGTGAACGTAAGTAAAAAAAATAAAAAGGTGTCAGATATGTGCGTTCTGGCGTTTTCGGAGCATTTTGAAGCATTTTAGAAATTTCTATCTTAATTCGTGCCAAAGTTACGCAAGGCCTCCTAATAATATTTTTAATCGCTACCTTGGTGACCGTAAGTCCAAAAAATAAAAAGGTGTCAGATATGTGCGATATGGCGTTCTCGGAGCATTTTGAAGCATTTTAGAAATTTCAATCTTAATGGGTGCCAAAGTTACACAAGACCTCTTAATAATATTTTTAATCGCTATCTTGGTGACCGTAAGTCCAAAAAATAAAAAGGTGTCAGGTATTTGCGATCTGGCGTTCTCGGAGCATTTTGAAGCATTTTAGAAATTTCTATCTTAATGCGTGCCAAAGTTACGCAAGACCTCTTAATAATATTTTTAATCGATACCTTGGTGACCGTAAGTCCAAAAAATAAAAAGGTGTCAGATATGTGCGGTCTGGCGTTCTCGAAGCATCTTGAAGCATTTTAGAAATTTCTATCTTAATGCGTGCCAAAGTTACGCAAGACCTCTTAATAATATTTTTAATCGCTACCTTGGTGACCGTAAGTCCAAAAAATAAAAAGGTGTCAGATATGTGCGATCTGGCGTTCTCGGAGCATTTTAAGCATTTTAGAAATTTCAATCTTAATGGGTGCCAAAGTTGCACAAGACCTCTTAATAATATTTTTAGTCGCTATCTTGGTGAACGTAAGTAAAAAAAATAAAAAGGTGTCAGATATGTGCGTTCTGGCGTTTTCGGAGCATTTTGAAGCATTTTAGAAATTTCTATCTTAATTCGTGCCAAAGTTACGCAAGGCCTCCTAATAATATTTTTAATCGCTACCTTGGTGACCGTAAGTCCAAAAAATAAAAAGGTGTCAGATATGTGCGATATGGCGTTCTCGGAGCATTTTGAAGCATTTTAGAAATTTCAATCTTAATGGGTGCCAAAGTTACACAAGACCTCTTAATAATATTTTTAATCGCTATCTTGGTGACCGTAAGTCCAAAAAATAAAAAGGTGTCAGATATGTGCGATCTGGCGTTCTCGGAGCATTTTGAAGCATTTTAAAAATTTCTATCTTAATGGGTGCCAAAGTTGCACAATACCTCTTAATAATATTTTTAGTCGCTATCTTGGTGAACGTAAGTAAAAAAAATAAAAAGGTGTCAGATATGTGCGATCTGGCGTTCTCGGAGCATTTTGAAGCATTTTAGAAATTTCTATCTCAATTCGTGCCAAAGTTACGCATGACCTCTTAATAATATTTTTAATCGCTATCTTGGTGACCGTAAGTCCAAAAAATAAAAAGGTGTCAGATATGTGCGATATGGCGTTCTCGGAGCATTTTGAAGCATTTTAGAAATTTCAATCTTAATGGGTGCCAAAGTTACACAAGACTTCTTAATAATATTTTTAATCGCTATCTTGGTGACCGTTAGTCCAAAAAATAAAAAGGTGTCAGATATGTGTTATCTGGCGTTCTCGAAGCATTTTGAAGCATTTTAGAAATTTCTATCTTAATGCGTGCCAAAGTTACGCAAGACCTCTTAATAATATTTTTAATCGATACCTTGGTGACCGTAAGTCCAAAAAATAAAAAGGTGTCAGGTATGTGCGATCTGGCGTTCTCGGAGCATTTTGAAGCATTTTAGAAATTTCAATCTTAATGGGTGCCAAAGTTGCACAAGACCTCTTATTAATATTTTTAGTCGCTATCTTGGTGAACGTAAGTAAAAAAATAAAAAGGTGTCAGATATGTGCGATCTGGCGTTTTCGGAGCATTTTGAAGCATTTTAGAAATTTCTATCTTAATTCGTGCCAAAGTTACGCAAGGCCTCCTAATAATATTTTTAATCGTTATCTTGGTGACCGTAAGTCCAAAAAATAAAAAGGTGTCAGATATGTGCGATCTGGCGTTCTCGGAGCATTTTGAAGCATTTTAGAAATTTCAATCTTAATGGGTGCCAAAGTTGCACAAGACCTCTTAATAATATTTTTAGTCGCTATCTTGGTGAACGTAAGTAAAAAAAATAAAAAGGTGTCAGATATGTGCGTTCTGGCGTTTTCGGAGCATTTTGAAGCATTTTAGAAATTTCTATCTTAATTCGTGCCAAAGTTACGCAAGGCCTCCTAATAATATTTTTAATCGCTACCTTGGTGACCGTAAGTCCAAAAAATAAGAAGGTGTCAGATATGTGCGATATGGCGTTCTCGGAGCATTTTGAAGCATTTTAGAAATTTCAATCTTAATGGGTGCCAAAGTTACACAAGACCTCTTAATAATATTTTTAATCGCTATCTTGGTGACCGTAAGTCCAAAAAATAAAAAGGTGTCAGATATGTGCGATCTGGCGTTCTCGGAGCATTTTGAAGCATTTTAAAAATTTCTATCTTAATGGGTGCCAAAGTTGCACAATACCTCTTAATAATATTTTTAGTCGCTATCTTGGTGAACGTAAGTAAAAAAAATAAAAAGGTGTCAGATATGTGCGATCTGGCGTTCTCGGAGCATTTTGAAGCATTTTAGAAATTTCTATCTCAATTCGTGCCAAAGTTACGCATGACCTCTTAATAATATTTTTAATCGCTATCTTGGTGACCGTAAGTCCAAAAAATAAAAAGGTGTCAGATATGTGCGATATGGCGTTCTCGGAGCATTTTGAAGCATTTTAGAAATTTCAATCTTAATGGGTGCCAAAGTTACACAAGACTTCTTAATAATATTTTTAATCGCTATCTTGGTGACCGTTAGTCCAAAAAATAAAAAGGTGTCAGATATGTGCTATCTGGCGTTCTCGAAGCATTTTGAAGCATTTTAGAAATTTCTATCTTAATGCGTGCCAAAGTTACGCAAGACCTCTTAATAATATTTTTAATCGATACCTTGGTGACCGTAAGTCCAAAAAATAAAAAGGTGTCAGGTATGTGCGATCTGGCGTTCTCGGAGCATTTTGAAGCATTTTAGAAATTTCAATCTTAATGGGTGCCAAAGTTGCACAAGACCTCTTAATAATATTTTTAGTCGCTATCTTGGTGAACGTAAGTAAAAAAATAAAAAGGTGTCAGATATGTGCGATCTGGCGTTTTCGGAGCATTTTGAAGCATTTTAGAAATTTCTATCTTAATTCGTGCCAAAGTTACGCAAGGCCTCCTAATAATATTTTTAATCGTTATCTTGGAGACCGTAAGTCCAAAAAATAAAAAGGTGTCAGATATATGCGATATGGCGTTCTCGGAGCATTTTGAAGCATTTTAGAAATTTTAATCTTAATGGGTGCCAAAGTTACACAAGACCTATTAATAATATTTTTAATCGCTATCTTGGTGACCGTAAGTCCAAAAAATAAAAAGGTGTCAGATATGTGCGATCTGGCGTTCTCGGAGCATTTTGAAGCATTTTAAAAATTTCTATCTTAATGGGTGCCAAAGTTGCACAAGACCTCTTAATAATATTTTTAGTCGCTATCTTGGTGAACGTAAGTAAAAAAAATAAAAAGGTGTCAGATATGTGCGATCTGGCGTTCTCGGAGCATTTTGAAGCATTTTAGAAATTTCTATCTTAATGCGTGCCAAAGTTACGCAAGACCTCTTAATAATATTTTTAATCGCTATCTTGGTGACGGTAAGTACAAAAAATAAAAAGGTGTCAGATATGTGGGGTCTGACGTTCTCGGAGCATTTTGAAGTATTTTAGAAATTTCTATCTTAATGCGTGCCAAAGTTACGCAAGACCTCTTAATAATATATTTAATGGCTATCTTGGTGACCGTATGTCCAAAAAATAAAAAGGTGTCAGATATGTGCGATCTGGCGTTCTCGGAGCATTTTGAAGCATTTTAGAAATTTCAATCTTAATGGGTGCCAAAGTTACAGAAGACTTCTTAATAATGTTTTTAATCGCTATCTTGGTGACCGTAAGTCCAAAAAATAAAAAGGTGTCAGATATGTGCGATCTGGCGTTCTCGAAGCATTTTGAAGCATTTTAGTAATTTCTATCTTAATCCGTGCCAAAGTTACGCAAGACCTCTTAATAATATTTTTAATCGCTATCTTGGTGACCGTAAGTCCAAAAAATAAAAAGGTGTCAGATATGTGCGATCTGGCGTTCTCGGAGCATTTTGAAGCATTTTAGAAATTTCAATCTTAATGGGTGCCAAAGTTGCACAAGACCTCTTAATAATATTTTTAATCGCTATCTTGGTGAACGTAAGTAAAAAAAATAAAAAGGTGTTAGATATGTGCGATCTGGCGTTCTCGGAGCATTTTGAAGCATTTTAGAAATTTCTATCTTAATGCGTGCCAAAGTTACGCAAGACCTCTTAATAATATTTTTAAACGCTATCTTGGTGACCGTAAGTCCAAAAAATAAAAAGGTGTCAGATATGTGCGATATGGCGTTCTCGGAGCATTTTGAAGCATTTTAGAAATTTCAATCTTAATGGGTGCCAAAGTTACACAAGACTTTTTAATAATATTTTTAATCGCTATCTTGGTGACCGTAAGTCCAAAAAATAAAAAGGTGTCAGATATGTGCGATCTGGCGTTCTCGGAGCATTTTGAAGCATTTTAGAAATTTCTATCTTAATGCGTGCCAAAGTTACGCATAACCTCTTAATAATATTTTTAAACGCTATCTTGGTGACCGTAAGTCCAAAAAATAAAAAGGTGTCACATATGTGCGATATGGCGTTCTCGAAGCATTTTGAAGCATTTTAGAAATTTCAATCTTAATGGGTGCCAAAGTTACACAAGACCTCTTAATAATATTTTTAATCGCTATCTTGGTGACCGTTAGTCCAAAAAATAAAAAGGTGTCAGATATGTGCTATCTGGCGTTCTCGAAGCATTTTGAAGCATTTTAGAAATTTCTATCTTAATGCGTGCCAAAGTTACGCAAGACCTCTTAATAATATTTTTAATCGATACCTTGGTGACCGTAAGTCCAAAAAATAAAAAGGTGTCAGGTATGTGCGATCTGGCGTTCTCGGAGCATTTTGAAGCATTTTAGAAATTTCAATCTTAATGGGTGCCAAAGTTGCACAAGACCTCTTAATAATATTTTTAGTCGCTATCTTGGTGAACGTAAGTAAAAAAATAAAAAGGTGTCAGATATGTGCGATCTGGCGTTTTCGGAGCATTTTGAAGCATTTTAGAAATTTCTATCTTAATTCGTGCCAAAGTTACGCAAGGCCTCCTAATAATATTTTTAATCGTTATCTTGGAGACCGTAAGTCCAAAAAATAAAAAGGTGTCAGATATATGCGATATGGCGTTCTCGGAGCATTTTGAAGCATTTTAGAAATTTTAATCTTAATGGGTGCCAAAGTTACACAAGACCTATTAATAATATTTTTAATCGCTATCTTGGTGACCGTAAGTCCAAAAAATAAAAAGGTGTCAGATATGTGCGATCTGGCGTTCTCGGAGCATTTTGAAGCATTTTAAAAATTTCTATCTTAATGGGTGCCAAAGTTGCACAAGACCTCTTAATAATATTTTTAGTCGCTATCTTGGTGAACGTAAGTAAAAAAAATAAAAAGGTGTCAGATATGTGCGATCTGGCGTTCTCGGAGCATTTTGAAGCATTTTAGAAATTTCTATCTTAATGCGTGCCAAAGTTACGCAAGACCTCTTAATAATATTTTTAATCGCTATCTTGGTGACGGTAAGTACAAAAAATAAAAAGGTGTCAGATATGTGGGGTCTGACGTTCTCGGAGCATTTTGAAGTATTTTAGAAATTTCTATCTTAATGCGTGCCAAAGTTACGCAAGACCTCTTAATAATATATTTAATGGCTATCTTGGTGACCGTATGTCCAAAAAATAAAAAGGTGTCAGATATGTGCGATCTGGCGTTCTCGGAGCATTTTGAAGCATTTTAGAAATTTCAATCTTAATGGGTGCCAAAGTTACAGAAGACTTCTTAATAATATTTTTAATCGCTATCTTGGTGACCGTAAGTCCAAAAAATAAAAAGGTGTCAGATATGTGCGATCTGGCGTTCTCGAAGCATTTTGAAGCATTTTAGTAATTTCTATCTTAATCCGTGCCAAAGTTACGCAAGACCTCTTAATAATATTTTTAATCGCTATCTTGGTGACCGTAAGTCCAAAAAATAAAAAGGTGTCAGATATGTGCGATCTGGCGTTCTCGGAGCATTTTGAAGCATTTTAGAAATTTCAATCTTAATGGGTGCCAAAGTTGCACAAGACCTCTTAATAATATTTTTAATCGCTATCTTGGTGAACGTAAGTAAAAAAAATAAAAAGGTGTTAGATATGTGCGATCTGGCGTTCTCGGAGCATTTTGAAGCATTTTAGAAATTTCTATCTTAATGCGTGCCAAAGTTACGCAAGACCTCTTAATAATATTTTTAAACGCTATCTTGGTGACCGTAAGTCCAAAAAATAAAAAGGTGTCAGATATGTGCGATATGGCGTTCTCGGAGCATTTTGAAGCATTTTAGAAATTTCAATCTTAATGGGTGCCAAAGTTACACAAGACTTTTTAATAATATTTTTAATCGCTATCTTGGTGACCGTAAGTCCAAAAAATAAAAAGGTGTCAGATATGTGCGATCTGGCGTTCTCGGAGCATTTTGAAGCATTTTAGAAATTTCTATCTTAATGCGTGCCAAAGTTACGCATAACCTCTTAATAATATTTTTAAACGCTATCTTGGTGACCGTAAGTCCAAAAAATAAAAAGGTGTCACATATGTGCGATATGGCGTTCTCGAAGCATTTTGAAGCATTTTAGAAATTTCAATCTTAATGGGTGCCAAAGTTACACAAGACCTCTTAATAATATTTTCAATCGCTATCTTGGTGACCGTAAGTCCAAAAAATAAAAAGGTGTCAGATATGTGCGATCTGGCGTTCTCGGAGCATTTTGAAGCATTTTAAAAATTTCTATCTTAATGGGTGCCAAAGTTGCACAAGACCTCTTAATAAATTTTTAGTCGCTATCTTGGTGAACGTAAGTAAAAAAAATAAAAAGGTGTCAGATATGTGCGATCTGGCGTTCTCGGAGCATTTTGAAGCATTTTAGAAATTTCTATCTCAATTCGTGCCAAAGTTACGCATGACCTCTTAATAATATTTTTAATCGCTATCTTGGTGACCGTAAGTCCAAAAAATAAAAAGGTGTCAGATATGTGCGATATGGCGTTCTCGGAGCATTTTGAAGCATTTTAGAAATTTCAATCTTAATGGGTGCCAAAGTTACACAAGACTTCTTAATAATATTTTTAATCGCTATCTTGGTGACCGTTAGTACAAAAAATAAAAAGGTGTCAGATATGTGCTATCTGGCGTTCTCGAAGCATTTTGAAGCATTTTAGAAATTTCTATCTTAATGCGTGCCAAAGTTACGCAAGACCTCTTAATAATATTTTTAATCGATACCTTGGTGACCGTAAGTCCAAAAAATAAAAAGGTGTCAGGTATGTGCGATCTGGCGTTCTCGGAGCATTTTGAAGCATTTTAGAAATTTCAATCTTAATGGGTGCCAAAGTTGCACAAGACCTCTTAATAATATTTTTAGTCGCTATCTTGGTGAACGTAAGTAAAAAAATAAAAAGGTGTCAGATATGTGCGATCTGTCGTTTTCGGAGCATTTTGAAGCATTTTAGAAATTTCTATCTTAATTCGTGCCAAAGTTACGCAAGGCCTCCTAATAATATTTTTAATCGTTATCTTGGTGACCGTAAGTCCAAAAAATAAAAAGGTGTCAGATATATGCGATATGGCGTTCTCGGAGCATTTTGAAGCATTTTAGAAATTTCAATCTTAATGGGTGCCAAAGTTACACAAGACCTATTAATAATATTTTTAATCGCTATCTTGGTGACCGTAAGTCCAAAAAATAAAAAGGTGTCAGATATGTGCGATCTGGCGTTCTCGGAGCATTTTGAAGCATTTTAAAAATTTCTATCTTAATGGGTGCCAAAGTTGCACAAGACCTCTTAATAATATTTTTAGTCGCTATCTTGGTGAACGTAAGTAAAAAAAATAAAAAGGTGTCAGATATGTGCGATCTGGCGTTCTCGGAGCATTTTGAAGCATTTTAGAAATTTCTATCTTAATGCGTGCCAAAGTTACGCAAGACCTCTTAATAATATTTTTAATCGCTATCTTGGTGACGGTAAGTCCAAAAAATAAAAAGGTGTCAGATATGTGGGGTCTGATGTTCTCGGAGCATTTTGAAGTATTTTAGAAATTTCTATCTTAATGCGTGCCAAAGTTACGCAAGACCTCTTAATAATATATTTAATGGCTATCTTGGTGACCGTATGTCCAAAAAATAAAAAGGTGTCAGATATGTGCGATCTGGCGTTCTCGGAGCATTTTGAAGCATTTTAGAAATTTCAATCTTAATGGGTGCCAAAGTTACACAAGACTTCTTAATAATATTTTTAATCGCTATCTTGGTGACCGTAAGTCCAAAAAATAAAAAGGTGTCAGATATGTGCGATCTGGCGTTCTCGAAGCATTTTGAAGCATTTTAGTAATTTCTATCTTAATCCGTGCCAAAGTTACGCAAGACCTCTTAATAATATTTTTAATCGCTACCTTGGTGACCGTAAGTCCAAAAAATAAAAAGGTGTCAGATATGTGCGATCTGGCGTTCTCGGAGCATTTTGAAGCATTTTAGAAATTTCAATCTTAATGGGTGCCAAAGTTGCACAAGACCTCTTAATAATATTTTTAGTCGCTGTCTTGGTGACCGTAAGTCCAAAAAATAAAAAGGTGTCTGATATGTGCGATCTGGCGTTCTCGAAGCATTTTGAAGCATTTTAGAAATTTCTATCTTAATGCGTGCCAAAGTTACGCAAGACCTCTTAATAATATTTTTAATCGCTACCTTGGTGACCGTAAGTCCAAAAAATAAAAAGGTGTCAGATATGTGCGATCTGGCGTTCTCGGAGCATTTTGAAGCATTTTAGAAATTTCAATCTTACTGGGTGCCAAAGTTGCACAAGACCTCTTAATAATATTTTTAGTCGCTATCTTGGTGAACGTAAGTAAAAAAAATAAAAAGGTGTCAGATATGTGCGATCTGGCGTTTTCGGAGCATTTTGAAGCATTTTAGAAATTTCTATCTTAATTCGTGCCAAAGTTACGCAAGGCCTCCTAATAATATTTTTAATCGCTATCTTGGTGACCGTAAGTCCAAAAAATAAAAAGGTGTCAGTTATGTGCGATATGGCGTTCTCGGAGCATTTTGAAGCATTTTAGAAATTTCAATCTTAATGGGTGCCAAAGTTACACAAGACCTCTTAATAATATTTTTAGTCGCTATCTTGGTGAACGTAAGTAAAAAAAATAAAAAGGTGTCAGATATGTGCGATCTGGCGTTCTCGGAGCATTTTGAAGCATTTTAGAAATTTCAATCTTGGTGCCAAAGTTACGCAAGACCTCTTAATAATATTTTTAAACGCTATCTTGGTGACCGTAAGTCCAAAAAATAAAAAGGTGTCAGAATTGTGCGATACGCGTTCTCGGAGCATTTTGAAGCATTTTAGAAATTTCAATCTTAATGGGTGCCAAAGTTACACAAGACTTCTTAATAATATTTTTAATCGCTATCTTGGTGACCGTAAGTCCAAAAAATAAAAAGGTGTCAGATATGTGCGATCTGGCGTTCTCGGAGCATTTTGAAGCATTTTAGAAATTTCAATCTTAATGGGTGCCAAAGTTGCACAAGACCTCTTAATAATATTTTTAATCGCTATCTTGGTGAACGTAAGTAAAAAAAATAAAATGGTGTTAGATATGTGCGATCTGGCGTTCTCGGAGCATTTTGAAGCATTTTAGAAATTTCAATCTTAATGCGTGCCAAAGTTACGCAAGACCTCTTAATAATATTTTTAATCGCTACCTTGGTGACCGTAAGTCCAAAACATAAAAAGGTGTCAGATATGTGCGATCTGGCGTTCTCGGAGCATTTTGAAGCATTTTAGAAATTTCAACCTTAATGGGTGCCAAAGTTGCACAAGACCTCTTAATAATATTTTTAATCGCTATCTTGGTGAACGTAAGTAAAAAAAATAAAAAGGTGTTAGATATGTGCGATCTGGCGTTCTCGGAGCATTTTGAAGCATTTTAGAAATTTCTATCTTAATGCGTGCCAAAGTTACGCAAGACCTCTTAATAATATTTTTAAACGCTATCTTGGTGACCGTAAGTCCAAAAAATAAAAAGGTGTCAGATATGTGCGATATGGCGTTCTCGGAGCATTTTGAAGCATTTTAGAAATTTCAATCTTAATGGGTGCCAAAGTTACACAAGACTTCTTAATAATATTTTTAATCGCTATCTTGGTGACCGTAAGTCCAAAAAATAAAAAGGTGTCAGATATGTGCGATCTGGCGTTCTCGGAGCATTTTGAAGCATTTTAGAAATTTCAATCTTAATGGGTGCCAAAGTTACACAAGACTTCTTAATAATATTTTTAATCGCTATCTTGGTGACCGTAAGTCCAAAAAATAACAAGGTGTCAGATATGTGCGATCTGGCGTTCTCGGAGCATTTTGAAGCATTTTAAAAATTTCTATCTTAATGGGTGCCAAAGTTGCACAAGACCTCTTAATAAATTTTTAGTCGCTGTCTTGGTGAACGTAAGTAAAAAAAATAAAAAGGTGTCAGATATGTGCGATCTGGCGTTCTCGGAGCATTTTGAAGCATTTTAGAAATTTCAATCTTAATGGGTGCCAAAGTTACGCAAGACCTCTTAATAATATTTTTAAACGCTATCTTGGTGACCGTAAGTCCAAAAAATAAAAAGGTGTCAGATATGTGCGATACGCGTTCTCGGAGCATTTTGAAGCATTTTAGAAATTTCAATCTTAATGGGTGCCAAAGTTACACAAGACTTCTTAATAATATTTTTAATCGCTATCTTGGTGACCGTAAGTCCAAAAAATAAAAGGGTGTCAGATATGTGCGATCTGGCGTTCTCCGAGCATTTTGAAGCATTTTAGAAATTTCAATCTTAATGGGTGCCAAAGTTGCACAAGACCTCTTAATAATATTTTTAATCGCTATCTTGGTGAACGTAAGTAAAAAAAATAAAATGGTGTTAGATATGTGCGATCTGGCGTTCTCGAAGCATTTTGAAGCATTTTAGAAATTTCTATCTTAATGCGTGCCAAAGTTACGCAAGACCTCTTAATAATATTTTTAATCCCTACCTTGGTGACCGTAAGTCCAAAACATAAAAAGGTGTCAGATATGTGCCATCTGGCGTTCTCGGAGCATTTTGAAGCATTTTAGAAATTTCAACCTTAATGGTTGCCAAAGTTGCACAAGACCTCTTAATAATATTTTTAATCGCTATCTTGGTGAACGTAAGTAAAAAAAATAAAAAGGTGTTAGATATGTGCGATCTGGCGTTCTCGGAGCATTTTGAAGCAATTTAGAAATTTCTATCTTAATGCGTGCCAAAGTTACGCAAGACCTCTTAATAATATTTTTAAACGCTATCTTGGTGACCGTAAGTCCAAAAAATAAAAAGGTGTCAGATATGTGCGATATGGCGTTCTCGGAGCATTTTGAAGCATTTTAGAAATTTCAATCTTAATGGGTGCCAAAGTTACACAAGACTTCTTAATAATATTTTTAATCGCTATCTTGGTGACCGTAAGTCCAAAAAATAAAAAGGTGTCAGATATGTGCGATCTGGCGTTCTCGGAGCATTTTGAAGCATTTTAGAAATTTCTATCTTAATGCGTGCCAAAGTTACACAAGACTTCTTAATAATATTTTTAATCGCTATCTTGGTGACCGTAAGTCCAAAAAATAAAAAGGTGTCAGATATGTGCGATCTGGCGTTCTCGAAGCATTTTGAAGCATTTTAGAAATTTCTATCTTAATGCGTGCCAAAGTTACGCAAGACCTCTTAATAATATTTTTAATCGCTACCTTGGTGACCGTAAGTCCAAAAAATAAAAAGGTGTCAGATATGTGCGATCTGGCGTTCTCGGAGCATTTTGAAGCATTTTAGAAATTTCAATCTTAATGGGTGCCAAAGTTGCACAAGATCTCTTAGTAATATTTTTAGTCGCTTTCTTGGTGAATGTAAGTAAAAAAAATAAAAAGGTGTCAAATATGTGCGATCTGGCGTTTTCGGAGCATTTTGGAACACTTTAGAAATTTCTATCTTAATTCGTGCCAAAGTTACGCAAGGCCTCCTAATAATATTTTTAATCGCTATCTTGGTGACCGTAAGTCCAAAAAATAAAAAGGTGTCAGATATGTGCGATCTGGCGTTCTCGAAGCATTTTGAAGCATTTTAGAAATTTCTATCTTAATGCGTGCCAAAGTTACGCAAGACCTCTTAATAATATTTTTAATCGCTACCTTGGTGACCGTAAGTCCAAAAAATAAAAAGGTGTCAGATATGTGCGATCTGGCGTTCTCGGAGCATTTTGAAGCATTTTAGAAATTTCAATCTTAATGGGTGCCAAAGTTGCACAAGACCTCTTAATAATATTTTTAGTCGCTTTCTTGGTGAATGTAAGTAAAAAAAATAAAAAGGTGTCAGATATGTGCGATCTGGCGTTTTCGGAGCATTTTGGAACACTTTAGAAATTTCTATCTTAATTCGTGCCAAAGTTACGCAAGGCCTCCTAATAATATTTTTAATCGCTATCATGGTGACCGTAAGTCCAAAAAATAAGAAGGTGTCAGATATGTGCGATATGGCGTTCTGGGAACATTTTGAAGCATTTTAGAAATTTCAATCTTAATGGGTGCCAAAGTTACACAAGACCTCCTAATAATATTTTTAATCGCCATCTTGGTGACCGTAAGTCCAAAAAATAAAAAGGTGTCAGATATGTGCGATCTGGCGTTCTCGGAGCATTTTGAAGCATTTTAGAAATTTCTATCTTAATGCGTGTCAAAGTTACGCAAGACCTCTTAATAATATTTTTAATCGCTATCTTGATAACCGTAAGTCCAAAAAATAAGAAGGTGTCAGATATGTGCGATCTGGCGTTCTCGGAGCATTTTGAAGCATTTTAGAAATTTCTATCTTAATGCGTGCCAAAGTTACGCAAGACCTCTTAATAATATTTTTAATCGCTATCTTGATAACCGTAAGTTAAAAAAATAAGAAGGTGTCAGATATGTGCGATCTGGCGTTCTCGGAGCATTTTGAAGCATTTTAGAATTTTCTATCTTAATTCGTGCCAAAGTTACACAAGGCCTCCTAATAATATTTTTAATCGCTATCTTGGTGACCGTAAGTCCAAAAAATAAGAAGGTGTCAGATATGTGCGATCTGGCGTTCTCGGAGCATTTTGAAGCATTTTAGAAATTTCTATCTTAATTCGTGCCAAAGTTACACAAGACCTCTTAATAATATTTTTAATCGCTATCTTGCTGATCGTAAGTCCAAAAAATATAAAGGTGTCAGATATGTGCGATATGGCGTTCTCGGAGTATTTTGAAGCATTTTAGAAATTTCTATCTTAACGGGTGCCAAAGTTACACACTACCTCTTAATAATATTTTTAATCGCTATCTTGGTGACCGTAAGTAAAAAACATAAAGAGGTGTCAGATATGTGTGATCTGGGGTTGTCGAAGCATTTTGAAGCATTTTAGAAATTTCTATCTTAATGCGTGCCAAAGTTACGCAAGACCCCTTAATAATATTTTTAATCTCTATCTTGGTAACCGTAAGTCCAAAAATAAAAAGGTGTCAGATATGTGCGATCTGGCATTCTCGAAGCATTTTGAAGCATTTTAGAAATTTCTGTCTTAATGCGTGCCAAAGTTACGCAAGACCTCTTAATAATATTTTTAATCGCTACCTTGGTGACAGTAAGTCCAAAAAATAAAAAGGTGTCAGATATGTGCGATCTGCCGTTCTCGAAGCATTTTGAAGCATTTTAGAAATTTCTATCTTAATGCGTGCCAAAGTTACGCAAGACCTCTTAATAATATTTTTAATCGCTATCTTGGTAACCGTAAGTCCAAAAAATAAAAAGGTGTCAGATATGTGCGATATGGCGTTCTCGGAGCATTTTGAAGCATTTTAGATATTTCAATCTTAATGGGTGCCAAAGTTACACAAGACCTCTTAATAATATTTTTAATCGCTATCTTGGTGACCGTAAGTCCAAAAAATAAAAAGGTGTCAGATATGTGCGATCTGGCGTTCTCGGAGCATTTTGAAGCGTTTTAGAAATTTCTATCTTAATGCGTGAAAAAGTTACGCAAGACCTCTTAATAATATTTTTAATCGCTATCTTGGTGACCGTAAGTCCAAAAAATAAAAAGGTGTCGGATATGTGCGATCTGACGTTCTCGGAGCATTTTGAAGTATTTTAGAAATTTCTATCTTAATGCGAGCCAAAGTTACGCAAGACCTCTTAATAATATTTTTAATGTCTATCTTGGTGACCGTAAGTCCAAAAAATAAAAATGTGTCAGATATGTGCGATCTGGCGTTCTCGGAGCATTTTGAAGCATTTTAGAAATTTCAATCTTAATGGGTGCCAAAGTTACACAAGACTTCTTAATAATATTTTTAATCGCTATCTTGGTGACCGTTAGTCCAAAAAATAAAAAGGTGTCAGATATGTGCTATCTGGCGTTCTCGAAGCATTTTGAAGCATTTTAGAAATTTCTATCTTAATGCGTGCCAAAGTTACGCAAGACCTCTTAATAATATTTTTAATCGCTACCTTGGTGACCGTAAGTCCAAAAAATAAAAATGTGTCAGGTATGTGCGATCTGGCGTTCTCGGAGCATTTTGAAGCATTTTAGAAATTTCAATCTTAATGGGTGCCAAAGTTGCACAAGACCTCTTAATAATATTTTTAGTCGCTATCTTGGTGAACGTAAGTAAAAAAATAAAAAGGTGTCAGATATGTGCGATCTGGCGTTTTCGGAGCATTTTGAAGCATTTTAGAAATTTCTATCTTAATTCGTGCCAAAGTTACGCAAGGCCTCCTAATAATATTTTTAATCGTTATCTTGGTGACCGTAAGTCCAAAAAATAAAAAGGTGTCAGATATGTGCGATATGGCGTTCTCGGAGCATTTTGAAGCATTTTAGAAATTTCAATCTTAATGGGTGCCAAAGTTACACAAGACCTATTAATAATATTTTTAATCGCTATCTTGGTGACCGTAAGTCCAAAAAATAAAAAGGTGTCAGATATGTGCGATCTGGCGTTCTCGGAGCATTTTGAAGCATTTTAAAAAATTCTATCTTAATGGGTGCCAAAGTTGCACAAGACCTCTTAATAATATTTTTAGTCGCTATCTTGGTGAACGTAAGTAAAAAAAATAAAAAGGTGTCAAATATGTGCGATCTGGCGTTCTCGGAGCATTTTGAAGCATTTTAGAAATTTCTATCTCAATTCGTGCCAAAGTTACTCAAGACCTCTTAATAATATTTTTAATCGCTATCTTGGTGACCGTAAGTCCAAAAAATAAAAAGGTGTCAGATATGTGCGATCTGGCGTTCTCGGAGCATTTTGAAGCATTTTAGAAATTTCAATCTTAATGGGTGCCAATGTTACACAAGACCTCTTAATAATATTTTTAATCGCTATCTTGGTGACCGTAAGTCCAAACAATAAAAAGGTGTCAGATATGTGCGATCTGGCGTTCTCGGAGCATTTTGAAGCATTTTAGAAATTTCTATCTTAATGCGTGCCAAAGTTACGCAAGACCTCTTAATAATATTTTTAATCGCTATCTTGGTGACGGTAAGTCCAAAAAATAAAAAGGTGTCAGATATGTGGGGTCTGACGTTCTCGGAGCATTTTGAAGTATTTTGGAAATTTCTATCTTAATGCGTGCCAAAGTTACGCAAGACCTCTTAATAATATATTTAATGGCTATCTTGGTGACCGTATGTCCAAAAAATAAAAAGGTGTCAGATATGTGCGATCTGGCGTTCTCGGAGCATTTTGAAGCATTTTAGAAGTTTCAATCTTAATGGGTGCCAAAGTTACGCAAGACCTCTTAATAATATTTTTAAACGCTATCTTGGTGACCGTAAGTCCAAAAAATAAAAAGGTGTCAGAATTGTGCGATACGCGTTCTCGGAGCATTTTGAAGCATTTTAGAAATTTCAATCTTAATGGGTGCCAAAGTTACACAAGACTTCTTAATAATATTTTTAATCGCTATCTTTGTGACCGTAAGTCCAAAAAATAAAAGGGTGTCAGATATGTGCGATCTGGCGTTCTCCGAGCATTTTGAAGCATTTTAGAAATTTCAATCTTAATGGGTGCCAAACTTGCACAAGACCTCTTAATAATATATTTAATCGCTATCTTGGTGACCGTAAGTCCAAAAAATAAAAAGGTGTCAGATATGTGCGATCTGGCGTTCTCGGAGCATTTTGAAGCATTTTAGAAATTTCTATCTTAATGCGTGCCAAAGTTACGCATAACCTCTTAATAATATTTTTAAACGCTATCTTGGTGACCGTAAGTCCAAAAAATAAAAAGGTGTCACATATGTGCGATATGGCGTTCTCGAAGCATTTTGAAGCATTTTAGAAATTTCAATCTTAATGGGTGCCAAAGTTACACAAGACCTCTTAATAATATTTTTAATCGCTATCTTGGTGACCGTAAGTCCAAAAAATAAAAAGGTGTCAGATATGTGCGATCTGGCGTACTCGGAGCATTTTGAAGCATTTTAAAAATTTCTATCTTAATGGGTGCCAAAGTTGCACAAGACCTCTTAATAAATTTTTAGTCGCTATCTTGGTGAACGTAAGTAAAAAAAATAAAAAGGTGTCAGATATGTGCGATCTGGCGTTCTCGGAGCATTTTGAAGCATTTTAGAAATTTCAATCTTAATGGGTGCCAAAGTTACGCAAGACCTCTTAATAATATTTTTAAACGCTATCTTGGTGACCGTAAGTCCAAAAAATAAAAAGGTGTCAGATATGTGCGATACGCGTTCTCGGAGCATTTTGAAGCATTTTAGAAATTTCAATCTTAATGGGTGCTAAAGTTACACAAGACTTCTTAATAATATTTTTAATCGCTATCTTTGTGACCGTAAGTCCAAAAAATAAAAGGGTGTCAGATATGTGCGATCTGGCGTTCTCCGAGCATTTTGAAGCATTTTAGAAATTTCAATCTTAATGGGTGCCAAAGTTGCACAAGACCTCTTAATAATATTTTTAATCGCTATCTTGGTGAACGTAAGTAAAAAAAATAAAATGGTGTTAGATATGTGCGATCTGGCGTTCTCGGAGCATTTTGAAGCATTTTAGAAATTTCTATCTTAATGCGTGCCAAAGTTACGCAAGACCTGTTAATAATATTTTTAATCGCTACCTTGGTGACCGTAAGTCCAAAACATAAAAAGGTGTCAGATATGTGCCATCTGGCGTTCTCGGAGCATTTTGAAGCATTTTAGAAATTTCAACCTTAATGGTTGCCAAAGTTGCACAAGACCTCTTAATAATATTTTTAATCGCTATCTTGGTGAACGTAAGTAAAAAAAATAAAAAGGTGTTAGATATGTGCGATCTGGCGTTCTCGGAGCATTTTGAAGCAATTTAGAAATTTCTATCTTAATGCGTGCCAAAGTTACGCAAGACCTCTTAATAATATTTTTAAACGCTATCTTGGTGACCGTAAGTCCAAAAAATAAAAAGGTGTCAGATATGTGCGATATGGCGTTCTCGGAGCATTTTGAAGCATTTTAGAAATTTCAATCTTAATGGGTGCCAAAGTTACACAAGACTTCTTAATAATATTTTTAATCGCTATCTTGGTGACCGTAAGTCCAAAAAATAAAAAGGTGTCAGATATGTGCGATCTGGCGTTCTCGGAGCATTTTGAAGCATTTTAGAAATTTCTATCTTAATGCGTGCCAAAGTTACGCATAACCTCTTAATAGTATTTTTAAACGCTATCTTGGTGACCGTAAGTCCAAAAAATAAAAAGGTGTCAGATATGTGCGATATGGCGTTCTCGCAGCATTTTGAAGCATTTTAGAAGTTTCAATCTTAATGGGTGCCAAAGTTACACAAGACCTCTTAATAATATTTTTAATCGCTACCTTGGTGACCGTAAGTCCAAAAAATAAAGAGGTGTCAGATATGTGCGATCTGGCGTTCTCGGAGCATTTTGAAGCATTTTAGAAATTTCTATCTTAATGCATGCCAAAGTTACGCAAGACCTCTTAATAATATTTTTAATCGCTATCTTGGTGACCGTAAGTCCAAAAAATAAAAAGGTGTCAGATATGTGCGATATGGCGGTCTCGGAGCATTTTGAAGCATTTTAGAAATTTCAATCTTAATGGGTGCCAAAGTTACACAAGACTTCTTAATAATATTTTTAATCGCTATCTTGGTGACCGTAAGTCCAAAAAATAAAAAGGTGTCAGATATGTGCGATCTGGCGTTCTCGGAGCATTTTGAAGCATTTTAGAAATTTCAATCTTAATTGGTGCCAAAGTTACACAATACCTCTTAATAATATTTATAATCGCTATCTTGGTGACCGTAAGTCCAAAAAATAAAAAGGTGTCAGATATGTGCGATCTGGCGTTCTCGGAGCATTTTGAAGCATTTTAGAAATTTCAATCTTAATGGGTGCCAAAGTTACACAAGACCTCTTAATAATATTTTTAATCGCTATCTTTGTGACCGTAAGTCCAAAGAATAAAAAGGTGTCAGATATGTGCCATCTGGGGTTCTCGGAGCATTTTGAAGCATTTTAGAAATTTCTATCTTAATGGCCGCCAAAGTTACAAAAGACCTCTTAACAATATTTTTAATCGCTATCTTGGTGACCGTAAGTCCAAAAAATAAAAAGGTGTCAGATATGCGCGATCTGGCGTTCTCGGAGCATTTTGAAGCATTTTAGAAATTTCCATCTTAATGCATCCCACAGTTACGCAAGACCTCTTAACAATATTTTTAATCGCTATCCTGGTGACCGTATGTTCAAAAAATAAAAAGGTGTCAGATATGTGCGACCTGGCGTTCTCGGAGCATTTTGATGCATTTTAGAAATTTCTATCTTAATGGGTGCCAAAGTTACACAAGACCTCTTAATAATATTTTTAATCGCTATCTTGGTGACCGTAAGTCCAAAAAATAAAAAGGCGTCAGATATGTGCGATCTGGCGTTCTCGGAGCATTTTGATGCATTTTAGAAATTTCTATCTTAATGCGTGCCAAAGTTACGCAAGACCTCTTAATAATATCTTTAATCGATATCTTGGTGACCGTAAGTTCAAAAAATAAAAAGGTGTCAGATATGTGCGATCTGGCGTTCTCGGAGCATTTTGATGCATTTTAGAAATTTCTATCTTAATGCGTGCCAAAGTTACACAAAACCTCTTAATAATATTTTTAATCGCTATCTTGGTGACCGTAAGTCCAAAAAATAAAAAGGTGTCATATATGTGCGACCTGGCCTTCTCGGAGCATTTTGAAGCATTTTAGAAATTTCTATCTTAAAGCGTGCCAAAGTTACGCAAGACCTCTTAATAACATTTTTAATCGCTATCTTGGTGACCGTAAGTCCAAAAAATAAAAAGGTGTCAGATTTGTGCGATCTGGCGTTTCGGAGCATTTTGATGCATTTTAGAAATTTCTATCTTTGGGCGTGCCAAAGTTATGCAAGACCTCTTAATAATATTTTTAATCGCTATCTTGGTGACCGTAAGTCCAAAAAATAAAAAGGTGCCAGATAGGTGCGATCTGGCGTTCTCGGAGCATTTTGAAGCATTTTGAAATTTCTATCTTAATGCGTGCCAAAGTTACGCAAGACCTCTTAATAATATTTTTAATCGCTATCTTGGTGACCGTAAGTCCAAAAAATAAAAAGGTGCCAGATAGGTGCGATCTGGCGTTCTCGGAGCATTTTGAAGCATTTTGAAATTTCTATCTTAATGCGTGCCAAAGTTACGCAAGACCTCTTAATAATATTTTTAATCGCTATCATGGTGACTGTAAGTCTAAAAAATAAAAAGGTGTCAGATATGTGTGATCTGGCGTTCTCGGAGCATTTTGAAGCATTTTAGAAATATCTATCTTAATGCGTGCCAAAGTTACCCAAGACCTCTTAATAATATTTTTAATCGCTATCTTGGTGACCGTAAGTCCAAAAAATAAAAAGGTGCCAGTTAGGTGCAATCTGGCGTTCTCGGAGCATTTTGAAGCATTTTAGAAATTTCAATCTTAATGGGTGCCAAAGTTACACAAGACCTCTTAATAATATTTATAATCGCTATCTTGGTGACCGTAAGTCCAAAAAATAAAAAGGTGTCAGATATGTGCGATCTGGCGTTCTCGGAGCATTTTGAAGCATTTTAGAAATTTCAATCTTAATGGGTGCCAAAGTTACACAAGACCTCTTAATAATATTTTTAATCGCTATCTTTGTGACCGTAAGTCCAAAGAATAAAAAGGTGTCAGACATGTGCCATCTGGGGTTCTCGGAGCATTTTGAAGCATTTTAGAAATTTCTATCTTAATGGCCGCCAAAGTTACAAAAGACCTCTTAACAATATTTTTAATCGCTATCTTGGTGACCGTAAGTCCAAAAAATAAAAAGGTGTCAGATATGCGCGATCTGGCGTTCTCGGAGCATTTTGAAGCATTTTAGAAATTTCCATCTTAATGCATCCCACAGTTACGCAAGACCTCTTAATAATATTTTTAATCGCTATCCTGGTGACCGTAAGTTCAAAAAATAAAAATGTGTAAGATATGTGCGATCTGGCGTTCTCGGAGCATTTTTATGCATTTTAGAAATTTCTATCTTAATGCGTGCCAAAGTTACACAAGACCTATTAATAATATTTTTAATCGCTATCTTGGTGACCGTAAGTCCAAAAAATAAAAAGGCGTCAGATATGTGCGATCTGGCGTTCTCGGAGCATTTTGATGCATTTTAGAAATTTCTATCTTAATGCGTGCCAAAGTTACGCAAGACCTCTTAATAATATCTTTAATCCATATCTTGGTGACCGTAAGTTCAAAAAATAAAAAGGTGTCAGATATGTGCGATTTGGCGTTCTCGGAGCATTTTGATGCATTTTAGAAATTTCTATCTTAATGCGTGCCAAAGTTACACAAGACCTCTTAATAATATTTTTAATCGCTATCTTGGTGACCGTAAGTCCAAAAAATAAAAAGGTGTCATATATGTGCGACCTGGCCTTCTCGGAGCATTTTGAAGCATTTTAGAAATTTCTATCTTAATGCGTGCCAAAGTTACGCAAGATCTCTTAATAATATTTTTAATCGCTATCTTGGTGACCGTAAGTCCAAAAAATAAAAAGGTGCCAGATAGGTGCGATCTGGCGTTCTCGGAGCATTTTGAAGCATTTTGAAATTTCTATCTTAATGCGTGCCAAAGTTACGCAAGACCTCTTAATAATATTTTTAATCGCTATCTTGGTGACCGTAAGTCCAAAAAATAAAAAGGTGCCAGATAGGTGCGATCTGGCGTTCTCGGAGCATTTTGAAGCATTTTGAAATTTCTATCTTAATGCGTGCCAAAGTTACGCAAGACCTCTTAATAATATTTTTAATCGCTATCATGGTGACTGTAAGTCTAAAAAATAAAAAGGTGTCAGATATGTGCGATCTGGCGTTCTCGGAGCATTTTGAAGCATTTTAGAAATATCTATCTTAATGCGTGCCAAAGTTACCCAAGACCTCTTAATAATATTTTTAATCGCTATCTTGGTGACCGTAAGTCCAAAAAATAAAAAGGTGCCAGATAGGTGCGATCTGGCGTTCTCGGAGCATTTTGAAGCATTTTGAAATTTCTATCTTAATGCGTGCCAAAGTTACGCAAGACCTCTTAATAATATTTTTAATCGCTATCTTGGTGACCGTAAGTCCAAAAAATAAAAAGGTGCCAGATATGTGCGATCTGGCGTTTCGGAGCATTTTGATGCATTTTAGAAATTTCTATCTTTATGCGTGCCAAAGTTACGCAAGACCTCTTAATAATATTTTTAATCGCTATCTTGGTGACCGTAAGTCCAAAAAATAAAAAGGTGTCATATATGTGCGACCTGGCCTTCCCGGAGCATTTTGAAGCATTTTAGAAATTTCTATCTTAATGCGTGTCAAAGTTACGCAAGACCTCTTAATAATATTTTTAATCGCTATCTTGGTGACCGTAAGTTCAAAAAATAAAAAGGTGTCATATATGTGCGACCTGGCCTTCTCGGAGCATTTTGAAGCATTTTAGAAATTTCTATCTTAATGCGTGCCAAAGTTACGCAAGACCTCTTAATAATATTTTTAATCGCTATCTTGGTGACCGTAAGTCCAAAAAATAAAAAGGTGCCAGATAGGTGCGTTCTGGCGTTCTCGGAGCATTTTGGAGCATTTTGAAATTTCTATCTTAATGCGTGCCAAAGTTACGCAAGACCTCTTAATAATATTTTTAATCGCTGTCATGGTGACTGTAAGTCTAAAAAATAAAAAGGTGTCAGATATGTGCGATCTGGCGTTCTCGGAGCATTTTGAAGCATTTTGAAATTTCTATCTTAATGCGTGCCAAAGTTACGCAAGACCTCTTAATAATATTTTTAATCGCTATCATGGTGACTGTAAGTCTAAAAAATAAAAAGGTGTCAGATATGTGCGATCTGGCGTTCTCGGAGCATTTTGAAGCATTTTAGAAATTTCTATCTTAATGCGTGCCAAAGTTACCCAAGACCTCTTAATAATATTTTTAATCGCTATCTTGGTGACCGTAAGTTCAAAAAATAAAAAGGTGACATATATGTGCGACCTGGCCTTCTCGGAGCATTTTGAAGCATTTTAGAAATTTCTATCTTAATACGTGCCAAAGTTACACAAGACCTCTTAATAATATATTTAATCGCTATCTTGGTGACCGTAAGTCCAAAAAATAAACAGGTGTCAGATATGTCCGATCTGGCGTTCTCGGAGTATTTTGAAGCATTTTGAAATTTCTATCTTAATGCGTGCCAAAGTTACGCAAGACCTCTTAATAATATTTTTAATCGCTATCTTGGTGACCGTAAGTCCAAAAAATAAAAAGGTGCCAGATATGTGCGATCTGGCGTTCTCGGAGTATTTTGAAGCATTTTGAAATTTCTATCTTAATGCGTGCCAAAGTTACGCAAGACCTCTTAATAATAATTTTAATCGCTATCTTGGTGACCGTAAGTTCAAAAAATAAAAAGGTGTCAGATGTGTGCGATCTGGCGTTCTCGGAGCATTTTGATGCATTTTAGAAATTTCTATCTTAATGCGTGCCAAAGTTACGCAAGACCTCTTAATAATATTTTTAATCGCTATCTTGGTGACCGTAAGTTCAAAAAATAAAAAGGTGTCATATATGTGCGACCTCGCCTTCTCGGAGCATTTTGAAGCATTTTAGAAATTTCTATCTTAATGCGTGCCAAAGTTACGCAAGACCTCTTAATAATATTTTTAAGCGCTATCTTGGTGACCGTAAGTCCAAAAAATAAAAAGGTGCCAGATATGTGCGATCTGGCGTTCTCGTAGCATTTTGATGCATTTTAGAAATTTCTATCTTGATCGGTGCCAAAGTTACACAAGACCTCTTAATAATATTTTTAATCGCTATCTTGGTGACCGTAAGTCCAAAAATAAAAAGGTGTCAGATATGTGCGATCTGGCGTTCTCAGAGCATTTTGATGCATTTTAGAAATTTCTATCTTAATGCGTGCCAAAGTTACGCAAGACCTCTTAATAATATTTTTAATCGCTATCTTGGTGACCGTAAGTTCAAAAAATAAAAAGGTGTCAGATATGTGCGATCTGGCGTTCTCGGAGCATTTTGATGCATTTTAGAAATTTCTATCTTAATGCGTGCCAAAGTTACGCAAGACCTCTTAATAATATTTTTAATCGCTATCTTGGTGACCGCAAGTCCAAAAAATAAAAAGGTGTCAGATATGTGCGATCTGGCGTTCTCGGAGCATTTTGATGCATTTTAGAAATTTCTATCTTAATGCGTGCCAAAGTTACGCAAGACCTCTTAATAATATTTTTGATCGCTATCTTGGTGACCGTATGTCCAAAAAATAAAAAGGTGTCAGATATGTGCGATCTGGCATTCTCGGAGCATTTTGAAGCATTTTAGAAATTTTTATCTTAATGCGTGCCAAAGTTACACAAGACCTCTTAATAATATTTTTAATCGCTATCTTGGTGACCGTTAGTCCAAAAAATAAAAAGGTGTCAGATATGTGCGATCTGGCATTCTCGGAGCATTTTGATGCATTTTAGAAATTTCTATCTTAATGCGTGCCAAAGTTACGCAAGACCTCTTAATAATATTTTTAATCGCTATCTTGGTGACCGTAAGTTCAAAAAATAAAAAGGTGTCATATATGTGCGACCTCGCCTTCTCGGAGCATTTTGAAGCATTTTAGAAATTTCTATCTTAATGCGTGCCAAAGTTACGCAAGACCTCTTAATAATATTTTTAAGCGCTATCTTGGTGACCGTAAGTCCAAAAAATAAAAAGGTGCCAGATATGTGCGATCTGGCGTTCTCGTAGCATTTTGATGCATTTTAGAAATTTCTATCTTGATCGGTGCCAAAGTTACACAAGACCTCTTAATAATATTTTTAATCGCTATCTTGGTGACCGTAAGTCCAAAAATAAAAAGGTGTCAGATATGTGCGATCTGGCGTTCTCAGAGCATTTTGATGCATTTTAGAAATTTCTATCTTAATGCGTGCCAAAGTTACGCAAGACCTCTTAATAATATTTTTAATCGCTATCTTGGTGACCGTAAGTCCAAAAAATAAAAAGGTGCCAGATATGTGCGATCTGGCGTTCTCGGAGCATTTTGATGCATTTTAGAAATTTCTATCTTAAAGCGTGCCAAAGTTACGCAAGACCTCTTAATAACATTTTTAATCGCTATCTTGGTGACAGTAAGTCCAAAAAATAAAAAGGTGTCAGATTTGTGCGATCTGGCGTTTCGGAGCATTTTGATGCATTTTAGAAATTTCTATCTTAATCGGTGCCAAAGTTACACAAGACGTCTTAATAATATTTTTAATCGCTATGTTGGTGACCGTAAGTCCAAAAAATAAAAAGTTGTCAGATATGTGCGATCTGGCGTTCTCGGAGCATTTTGAAGCATTTTAGAAATTTTTATCTTAAAGCGTGCCAAAGTTACGTAAGACCTCTTAATAGCATTTTTAATCGCTATCTTGGTGGCCGTAAGTTCAAAAAATAAAAAGGTGTCAGATATGTGCGATCTGGCGTTCTCGGAGCATTTTGACGCATTTTAGACATTTTTATCTTAAAGCGTGCCAAAGTTGCGTAAGACCTCTTAATAACATTTTTAATCGCTATCTTGGTGACCGTAAGTTCAAAAAATAAAAAGGTGTCAGATATGTGCGATCTGGCGTTCTCGGAGCATTTTGATGCATTTTAGAAATTTCTATCTTAATGCGTGCCAAAGTTACGCAAGACCTCTTAATAATATTTTTAATCGCTATCTTGGTGACCGCAAGTCCAAAAAATAAAAAGGTGTCAGATATGTGCGATCTGGCGTTCTCGGAGCATTTTGATGCATTTTAGAAATTTCTATCTTAATGCGTGCCAAAGTTACGCAAGACCTCTTAATAATATTTTTGATCGCTATCTTGGTGACCGTATGTCCAAAAAATAAAAAGGTGTCAGATATGTGCGATCTGGCATTCTCGGAGCATTTTGAAGCATTTTAGAAATTTTTATCTTAATGCGTGCCAAAGTTACGCAAGACCTCTTAATAATATTTTTAATCGCTATCTTGGTGACCGTAAGTCCAAAAAATAAAAAGGTGTCAGATATGTGCGATCTGGCGTTCTCGGAGCATTTTGATGCATTTTAGAAATTTCTATCTTAATGGGTGCCAAAGTTACGCAAGACTTCTTAATAATATTTTTAATCGCTATCTTGGTGACCGTTAGTCCAAAAAATAAAAAGGTGTCAGATATGTGCGATCTGGCGTTCTCGGAGCATCTTGATGCATTTTAGACATTTCTATCTTAATGGGTGCCAAAGTTACGCAAGACTTCTTAATAATATTTTTAATCGCTATCGTGGTGATCGTAAGTCCAAAAAATAAAAAGGTGTCGGATATGTGCGATCTGGCGTTCTGGGAGCATTTTGATGCATTTTAGAAATTTCTATCTTAATCGGTGCCAAAGTTACACAAGACCTCTTAATAATATTTTTAATCGCTATCTTGGTGACCGTTAGTCCAAAAAATAAAAAGGTGTCAGATATGTGCGATCTGGCGTTCTCGGAGCATTTTGATGCATTTTAGAAATTTCTATCTTAATGCGTGCCAAAGTTACGAAAGACCTCTTAATAATATTTTTAATCGCTATCTTGGTGACCGTTAGTCCAAAAAATAAAAAGGTGTCAGATATTTGCGATCTGGCGTTCTTGGAGCATTTTGATGCATTTTAGAAATTTCTATCTTAATCGGTGCCAAAGTTACACAACAACCTCTTAATAATATTTTTAATCGCTATCTTGGTGACCGTTAGTCCAAAAAATAAAAAGGTGTCAGATGTTTGCGATCTGGCGTTCTTGGAGCATTTTGAGCATTTTAGAAATTTTTATCTTAATGGGTGCCAAAGTTACACAAGACGTCTTAATAATATTTTTAATCGCTATCTTGGTGACCGTAAGTCCAAAAAATAAAAAGGTGTCAGATATTTGCGATCTGGCGTTCTGGGAGCATTTTGATGCATTTTAGAAATTTCTATCTTAATGGGTGCCAAAGTTACACAAGACGTCTTAATAATATTTTTAATCGCTATCTTGGTGACCGTAAGTCCAAAAAATAAAAAGGTGTCAGATATGTGCGATCTGGCGTTCTCGGAGCATTTTGATGCATTTTAGAAATTTCTATCTTAATGGGTGCCAAAGTTACGCAAGACTTCTTAATAACATTTTTAATCGCTATCTTGGTGACCGTTAGTCCAAAAAATAAAAAGGTGTCAGATATGTGCGATCTGGCGTTCTCGGAGCATCTAGATGCATTTTAGACATTTCTATGTTAATGGGTGCCAAAGTTACACAAGACCTCTTAATAATATTTTTGATCGCTATCATGGTGTCCGTTAGTCCAAAAAATAAAAGGGTGTCAGATATGTGCGATCTGGCGTTCTCGGAGCATTTTGATGCATTTTAGAAATTTCTATCTTAATGCGTGCCAAAGTTACGAAGGACCTCTTAATAATATTTTTAATCGCTATCTTGGTGACCGTTAGTCCAAAAAATAAAAAGGTGTCAGATATTTGCGATCTGGCGTTCTTGGAGCATTTTGATGCATTTTAGAAATTTTTATCTTAATGGGTGCCAAAGTTACACAAGACGTCTTAATAACATTTTTAATCGCTATCTTGGTGACCGTAAGTCCAAAAAATAAAAAGGTGTCAGATATGTGCGATCTGGCGTTCTCGGAGCATTTTGATGCATTTTAGACATTTCTATCTTAATGGGTGCCAAAGTTACACAAGACCTCTTAATAATATTTTTGATCGCTATCATGGTGACCGTTAGTCCAAAAAATAAAAAGGTGTCAGATATGTGCGATCTGGCGTTCTCGGAGCATTTTGATGCATTTTAGAAATTTCTATCTTAATGCGTGCCAAAGTTATGAAAAACCTCTTAATAATATTTTTAATCGCTATCTTGGTGACCGTAAGTCCAAAAAATAAAAAGGTGTCAGATATGTGCGATCTGGCGTTCTCGGAGCATTTTGATGCATGTTAGAAATTTCTATCATAATGCGTGCCAAAGTTACGCAAGACCTATTAATAATATTTTTAATCGCTATCTTGGTGACCGTAAGTCCAAAAAAATAAAAAGGCGTCAGATATGTGGGATCTGGCGTTCTCGGAGCATTTTGATGCATTTTAGAAATTTCTATCTTAATGGGTGCCAAAGTTACACAAGACGTCTTAATAATATTTTTAATCGCTATGTTGGTGACCGTAAGTCCAAAAAATAAAAAGTTGTCAGATATGTGCGATCTGGCGTTCTCGGAGCATCTTGATGCATTTTAGACATTTCTATCTTAATGGGTGCCATAGTTACACAAGACCTCTTAATAATATTTTTGATCGCTATCATGGTAACCGTTAGTCCAAAAAATAAAAAGGTGTCAGATATGTGCGATCTGGCGTTCTCGGAGCATTTTGATGCATTTTAGAAATTTCTATCTTAATGGGTGCCAAAGTTACACAAAACCTCTTAATAATATTTTTAATCGCTATCTTGGTGACCGTAAGTTCAAAAAATATAAAGGTGTCAGATATGTGCGATCTGGCGTTCTGGGAGCATTTTGATGCATTTTAGAAATTTCTATCTTAATCGGTGCCAAAGTTACACAAGACCTCTTAATAACATTTTTAATCGCTATCTTGGTGACCGTTAGTCCAAAAAATAAAACGGTGTCAGATATTTGCGATCTGGCGTTCTTGGAGCATTTTGATGCATTTTAGAAATTTTTATCTTAATGGGTGCCAAAGTTACACAAGACGTCTTAATAATATTTTTAATCGCTATCTTGGTGACCGAAAGTCCAAAAAATAAAAAGGTGTCAGATATGTGCGATCTGGCGTTCTCGGAGCATCTAGATGCATTTTAGACATTTCTATCTTAATGGGTGCCAAAGTTACACAAGACCTCTTAATAATATTTTTGGTCGCTATCATGGTGACCGTTAGTCCAAAAAATAAAAAGGTGTCAGATATGTGCGATCTGGCGTTCTTGGAGCATTTTGATGCATTTTAGAAATTTCTATCTTAATGGGTGCCAAAGTTACACAAGACGTCTTAATAATATTTTTAATCGCTATCTTGGTGACCGTAAGTCAAAAAATAAAAAAGTGTCAGATATGTGCGATCTGGCGTTCTCGGAGCATTTTGATGCATTTTAGAAATTTCTATCTTAATGGGTGCCAAAGTTACGCAAGACCTCTTAATAATATTTTTAATCGCTATCTTGGTGACCGTTAGTCCAAAAAATAAAAAGGTGTCAGATATGTGCGATCTGGCGTTCTCGGAGCATTCTGATGCATTTTAGAAATTTCTATCTTAATGCGTGCCAAAGTTACGAAAGACCTCTTAATAATATTTTTAATCGCTATCTTCGTGACCGTAAGTCCAAAAAATAAAAAGGTGTCAGATATGTGCGATCTGGCGTTCTCGGAGCCTTTTGATGCATGTTAGAAATTTCTATCTTAATGCGTGCCAAAGTTACGCAAGACCTATTAATAATATTTTTAATCGCTATCTTGGTGACCGTAAGTCCAAAAAAATAAAAAGGCGTCAGATATGTGGGATCTGGCGTTCTCGGAGCATTTTGATGCATTTTAGAAATTTCTATCTTAATGGGTGCCAAAGTTACGCAAGACCTCTTAATAATATTTTTAATCGCTATGTTGGTGACCGTAAGTCCAAAAAATAAAAAGTTGTCAGATATGTGCGATCTGGCGTTCTCGGAGAATTTTGAAGCATTTTAGAAATTTTTATCTTAAAGCGTGCCAAAGTTACGTAAGACCTCTTAATAATATATTTAATCGCTATCGTGGTGATCGTAAGTCCAAAAAATAAAAAGGTGTCGGATATGTGCGATCTAGCGTTCTGGGAGCATTTTGATGCATTTTAGAAATTTCTATCTTAATGGGTGCCAAAGTTACACAAGACGTCTTAATAAGATTTTTAATCGCTATCTTGGTGACCGTAAGTCCAAAAAATAAAAAGGTGTCAGATATATGCGATCTGGCGTTCTCGGAGCATTTTGATGCATTTTAGAAATTTCTATCTTAATGGGTGCCAAAGTTACGCAAGACTTCTTAATAATATTTTTAATCGCTATCTTGGTGACCGTTAGTCCAAAAAATAAAAAGGTGTCAGATATGTGCGATCTGGCGTTCTCGGAGCATCTAGATGCATTTTAGACATTTCTATCTTAATGGGTGCCAAAGTTACACAAGACCTCTTAATAATATTTTTGATCGCTATCATGGTGACCGTTAGTCCAAAAAATAAAAAGGTGTCAGATATGTGCGATCTGGCGTTCTCGGAGCATTTTGATGCATTTTAGAAATTTCTATCTTAATGCGTGCCAAAGTTACGAAAGACCTATTAATAATATTTTTAATCGCTATCTTGGTGACCGTTAGTCCAAAAAATAAAAAGGTGTCAGATATTTGCGATCTGGCGTTCTTGGAGCATTTTGATGCATTTTAGAAATTTCTATCTTAATGGGTGCCAAAGTTACACAAGACGTCTTAACAATATTTTTAATCGCTATCTTGGTGACCGTAAGTCAAAAAATAAAAAAGTGTCAGATATGTGCGATCTGGCGTTCTCGGAGCATTTTGATGCATTTTAGAAATTTCTATCTTAATGGGTGCCAAAGTTACGCAAGACCTCTTAATAATATTTTTAATCGCTATCTTGGTGACCGTTAGTCCAAGAAATAAAAAGGTGTCAGATATGTGCGATCTGGCGTTCTCGGAGCATCTTGATGCATTTTAGAAATTTCTATCTTAATGGGTGCCAAAGTTACACAAGACGTCTTAACAATATTTTTAATCGCTATCTTGGTGACCGTAAGTCAAAAAATAAAAAAGTGTCAGACATGTGCGATCTGGCGTTCTCGGAGCATTTTGATGCATTTTAGAAATTTCTATCTTAATGGGTGCCAAAGTTACGCAAGACCTCTTAATAATATTTTTAATCGCTATCTTGGTGACCGTTAGTCCAAGAAATAAAAAGGTGTCAGATATGTGCGACCTGGCGTTCTCGGAGCATCTTGATGCATTTTAGACATTTCTATCTTAATGGGAGCCAAAGTTACACAAGACCTCTTAATAATATTTTTGATCGCTATCATGGTGACCGTTAGTCCAAAAAATAAAAAGGTGTCAGATATGTGCGATCTGGCGTTCTCGGAGCATTTTGATGCATTTTAGAAATTTCTATCTTAATGCGTGCCAAAGTTACGCAAGACCTCTTAATAATATTTTTGATCGCTATCTTGGTGACCGTAAGTCCAAAAAATAAAAAGGTGTCAGATATGTGCGATCTGGCGTTCTCGGAGCATTTTGATGCATTTTAGAAATTTCTATCTTAATGGGTGCCAAAGTTACGCAAGACTTCTTAATAATATTTTTAATCGCTATCTTGGTGACCGTTAGTCCAAAAAATAAAAAGGTGTCAGATATGTGCGATCTGGCGTTCTCGGAGCATCTTGATGCATTTTAGACATTTCTATCTTAATGGGTGCCAAAGTTACACAAGACCTCTTAATAATATTTTTGATCGCTATCATGGTGACCGTTAGTCCAAAAAATAAAAAGGTGTCAGATATGTGCGATCTGGCGTTCTCGGAGCATTCTGATGCATTTTAGAAATTTCTATCTTAATGCGTGCCAAAGTTACGAAAGACCTCTTAATAATATTTTTAATCGCTATCTTGGTGACCGTAAGTCCAAAAAATGAAAAGGTGTCAGATATGTGCGATCTGGCGTTCTCGGAACATTTTGATACATGTTAGAAATTTCTATCTTAATGCGTGCCAAAGTTACGCAAGACCTATTAATAATATTTTTAATCGCTATCTTGGTGACCGTAAGTCCAAAAAAATAAAAAGGCGTCAGATATGTGGGATCTGGCGTTCTCGGAGCATTTTGATGCATTTTAGAAATTTCTATCTTAATGAGTGCCAAAGTTACACAAGACGTCTTAATAATGTTTTTAATCGCTATGTTGGTGACCGTAAGTCCATAAAATAAAAAGTTGTCAGATATGTGCGATCTGGCGTTCTCTGAGCATTTTGATGCATTTTAGAAATTTCTATCTTAATGGGTGCCAAAGTTACACAAGACGTCTTAATAATATTTTTAATCGCTATCTTGGTGACCGTAAGTCAAAAAATAAAAAAGTGTCAGATATGTGCGATCTGGCGTTCTCGGAGCATCTTGATGTATTTTAGACATTTCTATCTTAATGGGTGCCAAAGTTACACAAGACCTCTTAATAATATTTTTGATCGCTATCATGGTGACCGTTAGTCCAAAAAATAAAAAGGTGTCAGATATGTGCGATCAGGCGTTCTCGGAGCATTCTGATGCATTTTAGAAATTTCTATCTTAATGCGTGCCAAAGTTACGAAAGACCTCTTAATAATATTTTTAATCGCTATCTTGGTGACCGTAAGTCCAAAAAATAAAAAGGTGTCAGATATGTGCGATCTGGCGTTCTCGGAGCATTTTGATGCATGTTAGAAATTTCTATCTTAATGGGTGCCAAAGTTACACAAGACCTCTTAATAATATTTTTGATCGCTATCTTGGTGACCGTAAGTCCAAAAAAATAAAAAAGCGTCAGATATGTGGGATCTGGCGTTCTCGGAGCATTTTGATGCATTTTAGAAATTTCTATCTTAATGGGTGCCAAAGTTACACAAGACGTCTTAATAATATTTTTAATCGCTACGTTGGTGACCGTAAGTCCAAAAAATAAAAAGTTGTCAGATATGTGCGATCTGGCGTTCTCGGAGCATTTTGAAGCATTTTAGAAATTTTTATCTTAAAGCGTGCCAAAGTTACGTAAGACCTCTTAATAACATTTTTAATCGCTATCTTGGTGACCGTAAGTTCAAAAAATAAAAAGTTTTCAGATATGTGCGATCTGGCGTTCTCGGAGCATTTTGAAGCATTTTAGAAATTTTTATCTTAAAGCGTGCCAAAGTTACGTAAGACCTCTTAATAACATTTTTAATCGCAATCTTGGTGGCCGTAAGTTCAAAAAATAAAAAGGTGTCAGATATGTGCGATCTGGCGTTCTCGTAGCATTTTGATGCATTTTAGAAATTTCTATCTTAATGCGTGCCAAAGTTACGCAAGACCTCTTAATAATGTTTTTAATCGCTATCTTGGTGACCGTAAGTCAAAAAATAAAAAAGTGTCAGATATGTGCGATCTGGCGTTCTCGGGGCATTTTGATGCATTTTAGAAGTTTCTATCTTAATGGGTGCCAAAGTTACGCAAGACCTCTTAATAATATTTTTAATCGCTATCTTGGTGACCGTTAGTCCAAGAAATAAAATGGTGTCAGATATGTGCGATCTGGCGTTCTCGGAGCATCTTGATGCATTTTAGACATTTCTATCTTAATGGGAGCCAAAGTTACACAAGACCTCTTAATAATATTTTTGATCGCTATCATGGTGACCGTTAGTCCAAAAAATAAAAAGGTGTCAGATATGTGCGATCTGGCGTTCTCGGAGCATTTTGATGCATTTTAGAAATTTCTATCTTAATGCGTGCCAAAGTTACGCAAGACCTCTTAATAATATTTTTGATCGCTATCTTGGTGACCGTAAGTCCAAAAAATAAAAAGGTGTCAGATACGTGCGATCTGGCGTTCTCGGAGCATTTTGATGCATTTTAGAAATTTCTATCTTAATGGGTGCCAAAGTTACGCAAGACTTCTTAATAATATTTTTAATCGCTATCTTGGTGACCGTTAGTCCAAAAAATAAAAAGGTGTCAGATATGTGCGATCTGGGGTTCTCGGAGCATCTTGATGCATTTTAGACATTTCTATCTTAATGGGTGCCAAAGTTACACAAGACCTCTTAATAATATTTTTGATCGCTATCATGGTGACCGTTAGTCCAAAAAATAAAAAGGTGTCAGATATGTGCGATCTGGCGTTCTCGGAGCATTCTGATGCATTTTAGAAATTTCTATCTTAATGCGTGCCAAAGTTACGAAAGACCTCTTAATAATATTTTTAATCGCTATCTTGGTGACCGTAAGTCCAAAATATAAAAAGGTGTCAGATATGTGCGATCTGGCGTTCTCGGAACATTTTGATACATGTTAGAAATTTCTATCTTAATGCGTGCCAAAGTTACGCAAGACCTATTAATAATATTTTTAATCGCTATCTTGGTGACCGTAAGTCCAAAAAAATAAAAAGGCGTCAGATATGTGGGATCTGGCGTTCTCGGAGCATTTTGATGCATTTTAGAAATTTCTATCTTAATGAGTGCCAAAGTTACACAAGACGTCTTAATAATGTTTTTAATCGCTATGTTGGTGACCGTAAGTCCATAAAATAAAAAGTTGTCAGATATGTGCGATCTGGCGTTCTCTGAGCATTTTGATGCATTTTAGAAATTTCTATCTTAATGGGTGCCAAAGTTACACAAGACGTCTTAATAATATTTTTAATCGCTATCTTGGTGACCGTAAGTCAAAAAATAAAAAAGTGTCAGATATGTGCGATCTGGCGTTCTCGGAGCATCTTGATGTATTTTAGACATTTCTATCTTAATGGGTGCCAAAGTTACACAAGACCTCTTAATAATATTTTTGATCGCTATCATGGTGACCGTTGGTCCAAAAAATAAAAAGGTGTCAGATATGTGCGATCAGGCGTTCTCGGAGCATTCTGATGCATTTTAGAAATTTCTATCTTAATGCGTGCCAAAGTTACGAAAGACCTCTTAATAATATTTTTAATCGCTATCTTGGTGACCGTAAGTCCAAAAAATAAAAAGGTGTCAGATATGTGCGATCTGGCGTTCTCGGAGCATTTTGATGCATGTTAGAAATTTCTATCTTAATGGGTGCCAAAGTTACACAAGACCTCTTAATAATATTTTTGATCGCTATCTTGGTGACCGTAAGTCCAAAAAAATAAAAAAGCGTCAGATATGTGGGATCTGGCGTTCTCGGAGCATTTTGATGCATTTTAGAAATTTCTATCTTAATGGGTGCCAAAGTTACACAAGACGTCTTAATAATATTTTTAATCGCTACGTTGGTGACCGTAAGTCCAAAAAATAAAAAGTTGTCAGATATGTGCGATCTGGCGTTCTCGGAGCATTTTGAAGCATTTTAGAAATTTTTATCTTAAAGCGTGCCAAAGTTACGTAAGACCTCTTAATAACATTTTTAATCGCAATCTTGGTGGCCGTAAGTTCAAAAAATAAAAAGGTGTCAGATATGTGCGATCTGGCGTTCTCGTAGCATTTTGATGCATTTTAGAAATTTCTACCTTAATGCGTGCCAAAGTTACGCAAGACCTCTTAATAATGTTTTTAATCGCTATCTTGGTGACCGTAAGTCAAAAAATAAAAAAGTGTCAGATATGTGCGATCTGGCGTTCTCGGGGCATTTTGATGCATTTTAGAAATTTCTATCTTAATGGGTGCCAAAGTTACGCAAGACCTCTTAATAATATTTTTAATCGCTATCTTGGTGACCGTTAGTCCAAAAAATAAAAAGGTGTCAGATATGTGCGATCTGGCGTTCTCGGAGCATCTTGATGCATTTTAGACATTTCTATCTTAATGGGTGCCAAAGTTACACAAGACCTCTTAATAATATTTTTGATCGCTATCATGGTGACCGTTAGTCCAAAAAATAAAAAGGTGTCAGATATGTGCGATCTGGCGTTCTCGGAGCATTTTGATGCATTTTAGAAATTTCTATCTTAATGGGTGCCAAAGTTACACAAAACCTCTTAATAATATTTTTAATCGCTATCTTGGTGACCGTAAGTTCAAAAAATATAGAGGTGTCAGATATGTGCGATCTGGCGTTCTGGGAGCATTTTGATGCATTTTAGAAATTTCTATCTTAATCGGTGCCAAAGTTACACAAGACCTCTTAATAATATTTTTAATCGCTATCTTGGTGACCGTTAGTCCAAAAAATAAAAAGGTGTCAGATATGTGCGATCAGGCGTTCTCGGAGCATTCTGATGCATTTTAGAGATTTCTATCTTAATGCGTGCCAAAGTTACGAAAGACCTCTTAATAATATTTTTAATCGCTATCTTGGTGACCGTAAGTCCAAAAAATAAAAAGGTGTCAGATATGTGCGATCTGGCGTTCTCGGAGCATTTTGAAGCATTTTAGAAATTTTTATCTTAATGCGTGCCAAAGTTACGCAAGACCTCTTAATAATATTTTTAATCGCTATCTTGGTGACCGTAAGTCCAAAAAATAAAAAGGTGTCAGATATGTGCGATCTGGCGTTCTCGGAGCATTTTGATGCATTTTAGAAATTTCTATCTTAATGGGTGCCAAAGTTACGCAAGACTTCTTAATAATATTTTTAATCGCTATCTTGGTGACCGTTAGTCCAAAAAATAAAAAGGTGTCAGATATGTGCGATCTGGCGTTCTCGGAGCATCTTGATGCATTTTAGACATTTCTATCTTAATGGGTGCCAAAGTTACACAAGACCTCTTAATAATATTTTTGATCGCTATCATGGTGACCGTTAGTCCAAAAAACAAAAAGGTGTCAGATATGTGCGATCTGGCGTTCTCGGAGCATTTTGATGCATTTTAGAAATTTCTATCTTAATGCGTGCCAAAGTTACACAAAACCTCTTAATAATATTTTTAATCGCTATCTTGGTGACAGTAAGTTCAAAAAATATAAAGGTGTCATATATGTGCGACCTGGCCTTCTCGGAGCATTTTGAAGCATTTTAGAAATTTCTATCTTAATGCGTGCCAAACTTACGCAAGACCTCTTAATAATATATTTAATCGCTATCGTGGTGATCGTAAGTCCAAAAAATAAAAAGGTGTCGGATATGTGCGATCTGGCGTTCTGGGAGCATTTTGATGCATTTTAGAAATTTCTATCTTAATCGGTGCCAAAGTTACACAAGACCTCTTAATAATATTTTTAATCGCTATCTTGGTGACCGTAAGGCCAAAAAATAAAAAGGTGTCAGATATGTGCGATCTGGCGTTCTCGGAGCATTTTGATGCAATTTAGAAATTTCTATCTTAATGAGTGCCAAAGTTATACAAGACCTCTTAATAATATTTTTGATCGCTGTCTTGGTGACCGTAAGTCCAAAAAATAAAAAGGTGTCAGATATGTGCGATCTGGCGTTCTCGGAGCATTTTGATGCATTTTAGAAATTTCTATCTTAATGGGTGCCAAAGTTACACAAGGCCTCTTAATACTATTTTCAATCACTATCTTGGTGACCGTAAGTGCAAAAAATAAACAGGTGTCAGATACGTGCGATCTCACGTTCTCGGAGCATTTTGATGCATTTCAGAAATTTCTATCTTAATGGGTGCCAAAGTTACACAAGACGTCTTAATAATATTTTTAATCGCTATCTTGGTGATCGTAAGTCCAAAAAATAAAAAGGTGTCAGATATGTGCGATCTGGCGTTCTCGGAGCATTTTGATGCATTTTAGAAATTTCTATCTTAATGGGTGCCAAAGTTACACAAGACGTCTAAATAATATTTTTAATCGCTATCTTGGTGACCGTAAGTCCAAAAAATAAAAAGTTGTCAGCTATGTGCGATCTGGCGTTCTCGGAGCATTTTGAAGCATTTTAGAAATTTCTATCTTAATGCGTGCCAAAGTTACGCAAGACCTCTTAATAATATTTTTAATCGCTATCTTGGTGACCGTAGGTCCAAAAAATAAAAATGTGTCAGATATGTACGATCTGGCGTTCTCGGAGCATTTTGAAGCATTTTAGAAATTTCTATCTTAAAGCGTGCCAAAGTTACGCAAGACCTCTTAATAACATTTTTAATCGCTATCTTGGTGACCGTAAGTCCAAAAAATAAAAAGGTGTCAGATATGTGCGATCTGGCGTTCTCGTAGCATTTTGATGCATTTTAGAAATTCCTATCTTAATGGATGCAAAAGTTACACAAGACCTCTTAATAATATTTTTGATCGCTATCTTGGTGACCGTAAATCCAAAAAATAAAAAGGTGTCAGATATGTGCGCTCTGGCGTTCTCGGAGCATTTTGAAGCATTTTGGAAATTTCTATCCTAATGCGTGCCAAAGTTACGCAAGACCTCTTAATAATATTTTTAATCGCTATCTTGGTGACCGTAGGTCAAAAAAATAAAAAGGTGTCAGATATGTGCGATCTGGCGTTTTCGGAGCATTTTGAAGCATTTTAGAAATTTCTATCTTAAAGCGTGCCAAAGTTACGCAAGACCTCTTAATAACATTTTTAATCGCTATCTTGGTGACCGTAAGTCCAAAAAATAAAAAGGTGTCAGATATGTGCGATCTGGTGTTCTCGGAGCATTTTGATGCATTTTAGAAATTTCTATCTTAATGGGTGCGAAAGTTACACAATACTTCTTATAATATTTTTAATCGCTATCTTGGTGACCGTAAGTCCAAAAAATAAAAAGGTGTCAGATATGTGCGATCTGGCGTTCTCGGTGCATTTTAAAGCATTTTAGAAATTTCTATCTTAATGCGTGGCAAAGTTACGCTAGACCTCTTAATAATATTTTTAATCGCTCTCTTGGTGACCGTAAGTTAAAAAAATAAAAAGGTGTCAGATATGTGCGATCTGGCGTTCTCGGAGCATTTTGAAGCATTTTAGAAATATCTGTCTTAATGCGTGCCAAAGTTACGCAAGACCTCTTAATAATATTTTTAATCGCTATCTTGGTGACCGTAGGTCCAAAAAATAAAAAGGTGTCAGATTTGTGGGATCTGGCGTTCTCGAAGCATTTTGAAGCATTTTAGAAATTTCTATCTTAAAGCGTGCCAAAGTTACACTAGACTTCTTAATAATATTTTTAATCGCTATGTTGGTGACCGTAAGTCCAAAAAATAAAAAGTTATCAGATATGTGCGATCTGGCGTTCTCGGAGCATTTTGAAGCATTTTAGAAATTTCTATCTTAATGCGTGCCAAAGTTACGCAAGACCTCTTAATAATATTTTTAATCGCTATCTTGGTGACCGTAAGTCCAAAAAATAAAAAGGTGTCAGATATGTGCGATCTGGCGTTCTCGGAGCATTTTGAAGCATTTTAGAAATTTTTATCTTAATGCGTGCCAAAGTTACGCTAGACCTCTTAATAATATTTTTAATCGCTCTCTTGGTGACCGTAAGTTAAAAAAATAAAAAGGTGTCAGATATGTGCGATCTGGCGTTCTCGGAGCATTTTGAAGCATTTTAGAAATTTCTGTCTTAATGCGTGCCAAAGTTACGCAAGACCTCTTAATAATATTTTCAATCGCTATCTTGGTGACCGTAGGTCCAAAAAATAAAAAGGTGTCAGATTTGTGGGATCTGGCGTTCTCGGAGCATTTTGAAGCATTTTAGAAATTTTTATCTTAATACGTGCCAAAGTTACGCTAGACCTCTTAATAATATTTTTAATCGCTCTCTTGGTGACCGTAAGTTAAAAAAATAAAAAGGTGTCAGATATGTGCGATCTGGCGTTCTCGGAGCATTTTGAAGCATTTTAGAAATTTCTGTCTTAATGCGTGCCAAAGTTACGCAAGACCTCTTAATAATATTTTTAATCGCTAACTTGGTGACCGTAGGTCCAAAAAATAAAAAGGTGTCAGATTTGTGGGATCTGGCGTTCTCGAAGCATTTTGAAGCATTTTAGAAATTTCTATCTTAAAGCGTGCCAAAGTTACACTAGACTTCTTAATAATATTTTTAATCGCTATGTTGGTGACCGTAAGTCCAAAAAATAAAAAGTTATCAGATATGTGCGATCTGGCGTTCTCGGAGCATTTTGAAGCATTTTAGAAATTTCTATCTTAATGCGTGCCAAAGTTACGCAAGACCTCTTATTAACATTTCTAATCGCTATCTTGGTGACCGTAACTCCAAAAAATAAAAAGGTGTCAGATTTGTGCGATCTGGCGTTCTCGAAGCATTTTGATTCATTTTAGAAATTTCTATCTTAATGCGTGCCAAAGTTACGCAAGACCTCTTAATAATATATTTAATCGCTATCTTGGTGACCGTAAGTCCAAAAAATAAAAAGGTGTCAGATATGTGCGATCTGGCGTTCTCGGAGCATTTTGAAGCATTTTAGAAATTTCAATCTTAATGGGTGCCAAAGTTGCACAATACTTCTTATAATATTTTTGATCGCTATCTTGGTGACCGTAGGTCCAAAAAATAAAAAGGTGTCAGGTATGTGCGATCTGGCGTTTTCGGAGCATTTTGAAGCACTTTAGAAATTTCTATCTTAAAGCGTGCCAAAGTTACGCAAGACCTCTTAATAACATTTTTAATCGCTATCTTGGTGACCGTAAGTCCAAAAAATAAAAAGGTGTCAGATATGTGCGATCTGGTGTTCTCGGAGCATTTTGATGCATTTTAGAAATTTCTATCTTAATGGGTGCGAAAGTTACACAATACTTCTTATAATATTTTTAATCGCTATCTTGGTGACCGTAAGTCCAAAAAATAAAAAGGTGTTAGATATGTGCGATCTGGCGTTCTCGGTGCATTTTAAAGCATTTTAGAAATTTCTATCTTAATGCGTGGCAAAGTTACGCTAGACCTCTTAATAATATTTTTAATCGCTCTCTTGGTGACCGTAAGTCCAAAAAATAAAAAGGTGTCAGATTTGTGCGATGTGGCGTTCTCGGAGCATTTTGATTCATTTTAGAAATTTCTATCTTAATGCGTGCCAAAGTTACGCAAGACCTCTTAATAATATATTTAATCGCTATCTTGGTGACCGTAAGTCCAAAAAATAAAAAGGTGTCAGATATGTGCGATCTGGCGTTCTCGGAGTATTTTGAAGCATTTTAGAAATTTCAATCTTAATGGGTGCCAAAGTTGCACAAGACCTCTTAATAATATTTTTAAACGCTATCTTGGTGACCGTAAGTCCAAAAAATAAAAAGGTGTCAGATATGTGCGATCTGGCGTTCTCGGAGCATTTTGATGCATTTTAGAAATTTCTATCTTAATGCGTGCCAAAGCTACGCAAGACCTCTTAATAATATTTTTAATCGCTATCTTGGTGACCGTAAGTCCAAAAAATAAACAGGTGTCAGATATGTGCGATCTGGCGTTCTCGGAGCATTTTGAAGCATTTTAGAAATTTCAATCTTAATGGGTGCCAAAGTTGCACAAGACCTCTTAATAATGTTTTTATTCGCTATCTTGTTGAACGTAAGTAAAAAAAATAAAAAGGTGTTAGATATGTGCGATCTGGCGTTCTCGGAGCATTTTGAAGCATTTTAGAAATTTCAATCTTAATGGGTGCCAAAGTTACACAAGACTTCTTAATAATATTTTTAATCGCTATCTTGGTGACCGTAAGTCCAAAAAATAAAAAGGTGTCAGATATGTGCGATCTGGCGTTCTCGGAGCATTTTGAAGCATTTTAGAAATTTCAATCTTAATGGGTGCCAAAGTTGCACAAGACCTCTTAATAATATTTTTAATCGCTATCTTGGTGAACGTAAGTAAAAAAAATAAAAAGGTGTTAGATATGTGCGATCTGGCGTTCTCGGAGCATTTTGAAGCATTTTAGAAATTTCTATCGTAATGTGTGCCAAAGTTACGCAAGACTTCTTAATAATATTTTTAATCGCTATCTTGGTGACCGTAAATCCAGAAAATGAAAAGGTGTCAGATATGTGCGATCTGGCGTTCTCGAAGCATTTTGAAGCATTTTAGAAATTTCTATCTTAATGCGTGCCAAAGTTACGCAAGACCTCTTAATAATATTTTTAATCGCTACCTTGGTGACCGTAAGTCCAAAAAATAAAAAGGTGTCAGATATGTGCGATCTGGCGTTCTCGGAGCATTTTGATGCATTTTAGAAATTTCTATCTTAATGGGTGCCAAAGTTACACAACACCCCTTAATAATATTTTTAATCGCTATCTTGGTGACCGCAAGTAAAAAAAATAAAAAGGTGTCAGATATGTGCGATCTGGCGTTCTCGGAGCATTTTGATGCATTTTAGAAATTTCTATCTTAATGCGTGCCAAAGCTACGCAAGACCTCTTAATAATATTTTTAATCGCTACCTTGGTGACCGTTAGTCCAAAAACTAAAAAGGTGTCAGATATGTGCGATCTGGCGTTCTCGGAGCATTTTGATGCATTTTAGAAATTTCTATCTTAATGGGTGCCAAAGTTACACAACACCTCTTAATAATATTTTTAATCGCTACCTTGGTGACCGTAAGTAAAAAAAATAAAAAGGTGTCAGATATGTGCGATCTGGCGTTCTCGGAGCATATTGATGCATTTTAGAAATTTCAATCTTAATGGGTGCCAAAGTTACGCAAGACCTCTTAATAATATTTTTAATCGCTATCGTGGTGACCGTAAGTCCAAAAAATAAAAAGGTGTCAGATATGTGCGATCTGGCGTTCTCGGAGCATTTTGATGCATTTTAGAAATTTCTATCTTAATGCGTGCCAAAGCTACGCAAGACCTCTTAATAATATTTTTATTCGCTATCTTGGTGACCGTAAGTCCAAAAAATAAAAAGGTGCCAGATATGTGCGATCTGGCGTTCTCGGAGCATTTTGATGCATTTTAGAAATTTCTATCTTAATGGGTGCCAAAGTTACACAACACCTCTTAATAATATTTTTAATCGCTATCTTGGTGACCGCAAGTAAAAAAAATAAAAAGGTGTCAGATATGTGCGATCTGGCGTTCTCGGAGCATTTTGATGCATTTTAGAAATTTCTATCTTAATGCGTGCCAAAGCTACGCAAGACCTCTTAATAATATTTTTAATCGCTATCTTGGTGACTGTAAGTCCAAAAAATAAAAAGGTGTCAGATATGTGCGATCTGGCGTTCTCGGAGCATTTTGATGCATTTTAGAAATTTCTATCTTAATGGGTGCCAAAGTTACACAACACCTCTTAATAATATTTTTGATCGCTGTCTTGGTGACCGTAAGTCCAAAAAATAAAAAGGTGTCAGATATGTGCGATCTGGCGTTCTCGGAGCATATTGATGCATTTTAGAAATTTCAATCTTAATGGGTGCCAAAGTTACACAAGACCTCTTAATAATATTTTTAATCGCTATCTTGGTGAGCGTAAGTCCAAAAAATAAAAAGGTGTCAGATATGTGCGATATGGCGTTCTCGGAGCATTTTGAAGCATTTTAGAAATTTCAATCTTAATGGGTGCCAAAGTTGCACAAGACTTCTTAATAATATTTTTAATCGCTATCTTGGTGAACGTAAGTAAAAAAAATAAAACGGTGTTAGATATGTGCGATCTGGCGTTCTCGGAGCATTTTGAAGCATTTTAGAAATTTCTATCGTAATGTGTGCCAAAGTTACGCAAGACTTCTTAATAATATTTTTAATCGCTATCTTGGTGACCGTAAATCCAAAAAATGAAAAGGTGTCAGATATGTGCGATCTGGCGTTTTCGAAGCATTTTGAAGCATTTTAGAAATTTCTATCTTAATGCGTGCCAAAGTTACGCAAGACCTCTTAATAATATTTTTAATCGCTACCTTGGTGACCGTAAGTCCAAAAAATAAAAAGGTGTCAAATATGTGCGATCTGGCGTTCTCGGAGCATTTTGAAACATTTTAGAAATTTCATTCTTAATGGGTGCCAAAGTTGCACAAGACCTCTTAATAATATTTTTAATCGCTATCTTGGTGAACGTAAGTAAAAAAAATAAAAAGGTGTTAGATATGTGCGATCTGGCGTTCTCGGAGCATTTTGAAGCATTTTAGAAAATTCTATCTTAATGCCTGCCAAAGTTACGCAAGACTTCTTAATAATATTTTTAATCGCTATCTTCTTGACCGTAAATCCAAAAAATAAAAAGGTGTCAATTATGTGCGATATGGCGTTCTCGGAGTATTTTGAAGCATTTTAAAAATTTCTATCTTAACGGGTGCCAAAGTTACACAAGACCTCTTAATAATATTTTTAATCACTATCTTGGTGACCGTAAGTCCAAAAAATAAAACGGTGTCAGATATGTGCGATCTGGCGTTCTCGGAGCATTTTGAAGCATTTTAGAAATTTCAATCTTAATGGGTGCCAAAGTTACACAAGACTTCTTAACAATATTTTTAATCGCTATCTTGGTGACCGTAAGTCCAAAAAATAAAAAGGTGTCAGATATGTGCGATCTGGCGTTCTCGGAGCATTTTGAAGCATTTTAGAAATTTCAATCTTAATGGGTGCCAAAGTTGCACAAGACCTCTTAGTAATATTTTTAATCGCTATCTTGGTGAACGTAAGTAAAAAAAATAAAAAGGTGTTAGATATGTGCGATCTGGCGTTCTCGGAGCATTTTGAAGCATTTTAGAAATTTCAATCTTAATGGGTGCCAAAGATACACAAGACTTCTTAATAATATTTTTAATCGCTATCTTCTTGACCGTAAATCCAAAAAATAAAAAGGTGTCAGATTTGTGCGGTCTGGCGTTTCGGAGCATTTTGATGCATTTTAGAAATTTCTATCTTTATGCGTGCCAAAGTTACGCAAGACCTCTTAATAATATTTTTAATCGCTATCTTGGTTACGTTAAGTCCAAAAAATAAAAAGGTGTTAGATATGTGCGATCTGGCGTTCCCGGAGCATTTTGAAGCATTCTAGAAATCTCTATCGTAATGTGTGCCAAAGTTACGCAAGACTTCTTAATAATATTTTTAATCGCTATCTTCTTGACCGTAAATCCAAAAAATAAAAAGGTGTCAATTATGTGCGATATGGCGTTCTCGGAGTATTTTGAAGCATTTTAAAAATTTCTATCTTAACGGGTGCCAAAGTTACACAAGACCTCTTAATAATATTTTTAATCACTATCTTGGTGACCGTAAGTCCAAAAAATAAAACGGTGTCAGATATGTGCGATCTGGCGTTCTCGGAGCATTTTGAAGCATTTTAGAAATTTCAATCTTAATGGGTGCCAAAGTTACACAAGACTTCTTAATAATATTTTTAATCGCTATCTTGGTGACCGTAAGTCCAAAAAATAAAAAGGTGTCAGATATGTGCGATCTGGCGTTCTCGGAGCATTTTGAAGCATTTTAGAAATTTCAATCTTAATGGGTGCCAAAGTTGCACAAGACCTCTTAGTAATATTTTTAATCGCTATCTTGGTGAACGTAAGTAAAAAAAATAAAAAGGTGTTAGATATGTGCGATCTGGCGTTCCCGGAGCATTTTGAAGCATTCTAGAAATCTCTATCGTAATGTGTGCCAAAGTTACACAAGACTTCTTAATAATATTTTTAATCGCTATCTTCTTGACCGTAAATCCAAAAAATAAAAAGGTGTCAATTATGTGCGATATGGCGTTCTCGGAGTATTTTGAAGCATTTTAAAAATTTCTATCTTAACGGGTGCCAAAGTTACACAAGACCTCTTAATAATATTTTTAATCACTATCTTGGTGACCGTAAGTCCAAAAAATAAAACGGTGTCAGATATGTGCGATCTGGCGTTCTCGGAGCATTTTGAAGCATTTTAGAAATTTCAATCTTAATGGGTGCCAAAGTTACACAAGACTTCTTAATAATATTTTTAATCGCTATCTTGGTGACCGTAAGTCCAAAAAATAAAAAGGTGTCAGATATGTGCGATCTGGCGTTCTCGGAGCATTTTGAAGCATTTTAGAAATTTCAATCTTAATGGGTGCCAAAGTTGCACAAGACCTCTTAGTAATATTTTTAATCGCTATCTTGGTGAACGTAAGTAAAAAAAATAAAAAGGTGTTAGATATGTGCGATCTGGCGTTCTCGGAGCATTTTGAAGCATTTTAGAAATTTCAATCTTAATGGGTGCCAAAGATACACAAGACTTCTTAATAATATTTTTAATCGCTATCTTCTTGACCGTAAATCCAAAAAATAAAAAGGTGTCAGATTTGTGCGGTCTGGCGTTTCGGAGCATTTTGATGCATTTTAGAAATTTCTATCTTTATGCGTGCCAAAGTTACGCAAGACCTCTTAATAATATTTTTAATCGCTATCTTGGTTACGTTAAGTCCAAAAAATAAAAAGGTGTTAGATATGTGCGATCTGGCGTTCCCGGAGCATTTTGAAGCATTCTAGAAATCTCTATCGTAATGTGTGCCAAAGTTACGCAAGACTTCTTAATAATATTTTTAATCGCTATCTTCTTGACCGTAAATCCAAAAAATAAAAAGGTGTCAATTATGTGCGATATGGCGTTCTCGGAGTATTTTGAAGCATTTTAAAAATTTCTATCTTAACGGGTGCCAAAGTTACACAAGACCTCTTAATAATATTTTTAATCACTATCTTGGTGACCGTAAGTCAAAAAAATAAAACGGTGTCAGATATGTGCGATCTGGCGTTCTCGGAGCATTTTGAAGCATTTTAGAAATTTCAATCTTAATGGGTGCCAAAGTTACACAAGACTTCTTAATAATATTTTTAATCGCTATCTTGGTGACCGTAAGTCCAAAAAATAAAAAGGTGTCAGATATGTGCGATCTGGCGTTCTCGGAGCATTTTGAAGCATTTTAGAAATTTCAATCTTAATGGGTGCCAAAGTTGCACAAGGCCTCTTAGTAATATTTTTAATCGCTATCTTGGTGAACGTAAGTAAAAAAAATAAAAAGGTGTTAGATATGTGCGATCTGGCGTTCCCGGAGCATTTTGAAGCATTCTAGAAATCTCTATCGTAATGTGTGCCAAAGTTACGCAAGACTTCTTAATAATATTTTTAATCGCTATCTTCTTGACCGTAAATCCAAAAAATAAAAAGGTGTCAATTATGTGCGATATGGCGTTCTCGGAGTATTTTGAAGCATTTTAAAAATTTCTATCTTAACGGGTGCCAAATTTACACAAGACCTCTTAATAATATTTTTAATCACTATCTTGGTGACCGTAAGTCCAAAAAATAAAACGGTGTCAGATATGTGCGATCTGGCGTTCTCGGAGCATTTTGAAGCATTTTAGAAATTTCAATCTTAATGGGTGCCAAAGTTACGCAAGACCTCTTAATAATATCTTTAATCGCTATCTTGGTGACCGTAAGTCAAAAAATAAAAAGGCGTCAGATATGTGCGATCTGGCGTTCTCGGAGCATTTTGAAGCATTTTAGAAATTTCAATCTTAATAGGTGCCAAAGTTACACAAGACCTCTTAATAATATTTTTAATCGCTATCTTTGTGACCGTAAGTCCAAAGAATAAAAAGGTGTCAGATATGTGCCATCTGGGGTTCTCGGAGCATTTTGAAGCATTTTAGAAATTTCTATCATAATGGCTGCCAAAGTTACAAAAGACCTCTTAACAATATTTTTAATCGCTATCTTGGTGACCGTAAGTCCAAAAAATAAAAAGGTGTCAGATTTGTGCGGTCTGGCGTTTCGGAGCATTTTGATGCATTTTAGAAATTTCTATCTTTATGCGTGCCAAAGTTACGCAAGACCTCTTAATAATATTTTTAATCGCTATCTTGGTGACCGTAAGTCCAAAAAATAAAAAGGTGTCGGATATGTGCGATCTGGCGTTCTGGGAGCATTTTGATGCATTTTAGAAATTTCTATCTTAATCGGTGCCAAAGTTACGCAAGACCTCTTAATAATATTTTTAATCGCTATCTTGGTGACCGTAAGTTCAAATAATAAAAAGGTGTCAGATATGTGCGATCTGGCGTTCTCGGAGCATTTTGATGCATTTTAGAAATTTCTATCTTAATGCGTGCCAAAGTTACGCAAGACCTCTTAATAATATTTTTAATCGCTATCTTGGTGACCGTAAGTCCAAAAAATGAAAATGTGTCAGATATGTGCGATCTGGCGTTCTCGAAGCATTTTGATGCATTTTAGAAATTTCTATCTTAATGCGTGCCAAAGTTACGCAAGACCTCTTAATAATATTTTTAATCGCTATCTTGGTGACAGTTAGTCAAAAAAATAAAAAGGTGTCAGATATGTGGGATCTGGCGTTCTCGAAGCATTTTGATGCATTTTAGAAATTTCTATCTTAATGCGTGCCAAAGTTACGCAAGTCCTCTTAATAATATTTTTAATCGCAATCTTGGTTACCGTAAGTCCAAAAAATAAAAAGGTGTCAGATATGTGCGATCTGGCGTTCTCGGAGCACTTTGAAACATTTTAGAAATTTCATTCTTAATGGGTGCCAAAGTTGCACAAGACCTCTTAATAATATTTTTAATCGCTATCTTGGTGAACGTAAGTAAAAAAAATAAAAAGGTGTTAGATATGTGCGATCTGGCGTTCTCGGAGCATTTTGAAGCATTTTAGAAATTTCAATCTTAATGGGTGCCAAAGCTACACAAGACTTCTTAATAATATTTTTAATCGCTATCTTGGTGACCGTAAGTCCAAAAAATAAAAAGGTGTCAGATATGTGCGATCTGGCGTTCTCGGAGCATTTTGAAGCATTTTAGAAATTTCAATCTTAATGGGTGCCAAAGTTGCACAAGACCTCTTAATAATATTTTTAATCGCTATCTTGGTGAACGTAAGTAAAAAAAATAAAAAGGTGTTAGATATGTGCGATCTGGCGTTCTCGGAGCATTTTGAAGCATTTTAGAAATTTCTATCGTAATGTGTGCCAAAGTTACGCAAGACTTCTTAATAATATTTTTAATCGCTATCTTGGTGACCGTAAATCCAAAAAATGAAAAGGTGTCAGATATGTGCGATCTGGCGTTCTCGAAGCATTTTGAAGCATTTTAGAAAATTCTATCTTAATGCGTGCCAAAGTTACACAAGACCTCTTAATAATATTTTTAATCGCTACCTTGGTGACCGTAAGTCCAAAAAATAAAAAGGTGTCAATTATGTGCGATATGGCGTTCTCGGAGTATTTTGAAGCATTTTAAAAATTTCTATCTTAACGGGTGCCAAAGTTACACAAGACCTCTTAATAATATTTTTAATCACTATCTTGGTGACCGTAAGTCCAAAAAATAAAACGGTGTCAGATATGTGCGATCTGGCGTTCTCGGAGCATTTTGAAGCATTTTAGAAATTTCAATCTTAATGGGTGCCAAAGTTACACAAGACTTCTTAATAATATTTTTAATCGCTATCTTGGTGACCGTAAGTCCAAAAAATAAAAAGGTGTCAGATATGTGCGATCTGGCGTTCTCGGAGCATTTTGAAGCATTTTAGAAATTTCAATCTTAATGGGTGCCAAAGTTGCACAAGACCTCTTAGTAATATTTTTAATCGCTATCTTGGTGAACGTAAGTAAAAAAAATAAAAAGGTGTTAGATATGTGCGATCTGGCGTTCTCGGAGCATTTTGAAGCAATTTAGAAATTTTTATCGTAATGTGTGCCAAAGTTACGCAAGACTTCTTAATAATATTTTTAATCGCTATCTTGGTGACCGTAAATCCAGAAAATGAAAAGGTGTCAGATATGTGCGATCTGGCGTTCTCGAAGCATTTTGAAGCATTTTAGAAATTTCTATCTTAATGCGTGCCAAAGTTACGCAAGACCTCTTAATAATATTTTTAATCGCTACCTTGGTGACCGTAAGTCCAAAAAATAAAAAGGTGTCAGATATGTGCGATCTGGCGTTCTCGGAGCATTTTGAAGCATTTTAGAAATTTATATCTTAATGCGTGCAAAAGTTACGCAAGACCTCTTAATAATATTTTTAATCGCTATCTTGGTGACCGTAAGTCCAAAAAATAAAAAGGTGTCAGATATGTGCGATCTGGCGTTCTCGGAGCATTTTGATGCATTTTAGAAATTTCTATCTTAATGCGTGCCAAAGCTACGCAAGACCTCTTAATAATATTTTTAATCGCTATCTTGGTGACCGTAAGTCCAAAAAATAAAAAGGTGTCAGATATGTGCGATCTGGCGTTCTCGGAGCATTTTGAAGCATTATAGAAATTTCAATCTTAATGGGTGCCAAAGTTGCACAAGACCTCTTAATAATATTTTTAATCGCTATCTTGTTGAACGTAAGTAAAAAAAATAAAAAGGTGTTAGATATGTGCGATCTGGCGTTCTCGGAGCATTTTGAAGCATTTTAGAAATTTCAATCTTAATGGGTGCCAAAGTTACACAAGACTTCTTAATAATATTTTTAATCGCTATCTTGGTGACCGTAAGTCCAAAAAATAAAAAGGTGTCAGATATGTGCGATCTGGCGTTCTCGGAGCATTTTGAAGCATTTTAGAAATTTCAATCTTAATGGGTGCCAAAGTTGCACAAGACCTCTTAATAATATTTTTAATCGCTATCTTGGTGAACGTAAGTAAAAAAAATAAAAAGGTGTTAGATATGTGCGATCTGGCGTTCTCGGAGCATTTTGAAGCATTTTAGAAATTTCTATCGTAATGTGTGCCTAAGTTACGCAAGACTTCTTAATAATATTTTTAATCGCTATCTTGGTGACCGTAAATCCAGAAAATGAAAAGGTGTCAGATATGTGCGATCTGGCGTTCTCGAAGCATTTTGAAGCATTTTAGAAATTTCTATCTTAATGCGTGCCAAAGTTACGCAAGACCTCTTAATAATATTTTTAATCGCTACCTTGGTGACCGTAAGTCCAAAAAATAAAAAGGTGTCAGATATGTGCCATCTGGCGTTCTCGGAGCATTTTGAAGCATTTTAGAAATTTATATATTAATGCGTGCAAAAGTTACGCAAGACCTCTTAATAATATTTTTAATCGCTATCTTGGTGACCGTAAGTCCAAAAAATAAAAAGGTGTCAGATATGTGCGATCTAGCGTTCTCGGAGCATTTTGATGCATTTTAGAAATTTCTATCTTAATGCGTGCCAAAGCTACGCAAGACCTCTTAATAATATTTTTATTCGCTTTCTTGGTGACCGTAAGTTCAAAAAATAAAAAGGTGTCAGATTTGTGCGATCTGGCGTTTCGGAGCATTTTGATGCATTTTAGAAATTTCTATCTTAATGCGTGCCAAAGTTACGCAAGACCTCTTAACAATATTTTTAATCGCTATCTTGGTGACCGTAAGTCCAAAAAATAAAAAGGTGCCAGATATGTGCGATCTGGCGTTCTCGGAGTATTTTGAAGCATTTTGAAATTTCTATCTTAATGCGTGCCAAAGTTACGCAAGACCTCTTAATAATATTTTTAATCGCTATCTTGGTGACCGTAAGTCAAAAAATAAAAAGGCGTCAGATATGTGCGATCTGGCGTTCTCGGAGCATTTTGAAGCATTTTAGAAATTTCAATCTTAATGGGTGCCAAAGTTACACAAGACCTCTTAATAATATTTTTAATCGCTATCTTGGTGACCGTAAGTCCAAAAATAAAAAGGTGTCAGATATGTGCGATCTGGCGTTCTCGGAGCATTTTGATGCATTTTAGAAATTTCTATCTTAATGCGTGCCAAAGTTACGCAAGACCTCTTAATAATATTTTTAATCGCTATCTTGGTGACCGTAAGTCAAAAAATAAAAAGGCGTCAGATATGTGCGATCTGGCGTTCTCGGAGCATTTTGAAGCATTTTAGAAATTTCAATCTTAATAGGTGCCAAAGTTACACAAGACCTCTTAATAATATTTTTAATCGCTATCTTTGTGACCGTAAGTCCAAAGAATAAAAAGGTGTCAGATATGTGCCATCTGGGGTTCTCGGAGCATTTTGAAGCATTTTAGAAATTTCTATCTTAATGGCTGCCAAAGTTACAAAAGACCTCTTAACAATATTTTTAATCGCTATCTTGGTGACCGTAAGTCCAAAAAATAAAAAGGTGTCAGATATGCGCGATCTGGCGTTCTCGGAGCATTTTGAAGCATTTTAGAAATTTCCATCTTAATGCATCCCACAGTTACACAAGACCTCTTAATAATATTTTTAATCGCTATCCTGGTGACCGTAAGTTCAAAAAATAAAAAGGTGTCAGATGTGTGCGATCTGGCGTTCTCGGAGCATTTTGATGCATTTTAGAAATTTCTATCTTAATGGGTGCCAAAGTTACACAAGACCTCTTAATAATATTTTTAATCGCTATCTTGGTGACCGTAAGTCCAAAAAATAAAAAGGTGTCAGATTTGTGCGGTCTGGCGTTTCGGAGCATTTTGATGCATTTTAGAAATTTCTATCTTTATGCGTGCCAAAGTTACACAAGACCTCTTAATAATATTTTTAATCGCTATCTTGGTGACCGTAAGTCCAAAAAATAAAAAGGTGTCGGATATGTGCGATCTGGCGTTCTGGGAGCATTTTGATGCATTTTAGAAATTTCTATCTTAATCGGTGCCAAAGTTACGCAAGACCTCTTAATAATATTTTTAATCGCTATCTTGGTGACCGTAAGTTCAAATAATAAAAAGGTGACAGATATGTGCGATCTGGCGTTCTCGGAGCATTTTGATGCATTTTAGAAATTTCTATCTTAATGCGTGCCAAAGTTACGCAAGACCTCTTAATAATATTTTTAATCGCTATCTTGGTGACCGTAAGTCCAAAAAATGAAAATGTGTCAGATATGTGCGATCTGGCGTTCTCGAAGCATTTTGATGCATTTTAGAAATTTCTATCTTAATGCGTGCCAAAGTTACGCAAGACCTCTTAATAATATTTTTAATCGCTATCTTGGTGACAGTTAGTCCAAAAAATAAAAAGGTGTCAGATATGTGGGATCTGGCGTTCTAGAAGCATTTTGATGCATTTTAGAAATTTCTATCTTAATGCGTGCCAAAGTTACGCAAGTCCTCTTAATAATATTTTTAATCGCAATCTTGGTTACCGTAAGTCCAAAAAATAAAAAGGTGTCAGATATGTGCGATCTGGCGTTCTCGAAGCATTTTGATGCATTTTAGAAATTTCTATCTTAATGCGTGCCAAAGTTACGCAAGACCTCTTAATAATATTTTTAATTGCTATCTTGGTGACCGTTAGTCCAAAAAATAAAAATGTGTCAGATATGTGCGATCTGGCGTTCTCGAAGCATTTTGATGCATTTTAGAAATTTCTATCTTAATGCGTGCCAAAGTTACGCAAGACCTCTTAATAATATTTTTAATCGCCATCTTGGTGACCGTTAGTCCAAAAAATAAAAAGGTGTCAGATATGTGCGATCAGGCGTTCTCGAAGCATTTTGATGCATTTTAGAAATTTCTATCTTAATGCGTGCCAAAGTTACGCAAGACCTCTTAATAATATTTTTAATCGCTATTTTGGTGACCGTAAGTCCAAAAAATAAAAAGGTGTCAAATATGTGCGATCTGGCGTTCTCGGAGCATTTTGATGCATGTTAGAAATTTCTATTTTAATGCGTGCCAAAGTTACGCAAGGCCCCCTAATAATATTTTTAATCGCCATCTTGGTGACCGTTAGTCCAAAAAATAAAAAGGTGTCAGATATGTGCGATCAGGCGTTCTCGAAGCATTTTGATGCATTTTAGAAATTTCTATCTTAATGCGTGCCAAAGTTACGCAAGACCTCTTAATAATATTTTTAATCGCTATCTTGGTAACCGTAAGTCCAAAAAATAAAAAGGTGTCAGATATGTGCGATATGGCGTTCTCGGAGCATTTTGAAGCATTTTAGAAATTTCAATCTTAATGGGTGCCAAAGTTACACAAGACCTCTTAATAATATTTTTAATCGCTATCTTGGTGACCGTAAGTCCAAAAAATAAAAAGGTGTCAGATATGTGCGATCTGGCGTTCTCGGAGCATTTTGAAGCATTTTAGAAATTTCTATCTTAATGCGTGCCAAAGTTACGCAAGACCTCTCAATAATATTTTTAATCGCTATCTTGATAACCGTAAGTCCAAACAATAAGAAGGTGTCAGATATGTGCGATATGGCGTTCTCGGAGCATTTTGAAGCATTTTAGAAATTTCTATCTTAATGCGTGCCAAAGTTACGTAAGACCTCTTAATAATATTTTTAATCGCTATCTTGATAACCGTAAGTCCAAAAAATAAGAAGGTGTCAGATATGTGCGATCTGGCGTTCTCGGAGCATTTTGAAGCATTTTAGAAATTTCTATCTTAATGCATGCCAAAGTTACGCAAGACCTCTTAATAATATTTTTAATCGCTATCTTGATAACCGTAAGTCCAAAAAATAAGAAGGTGTCAGATATGTGCGATCTGGCGTTCTCGGAGCATTTTGAAGCATTTTAGAAATTTCTATCTTAATGCGTGCCGAAGTTACGCAAGACCTCTTAATAATATTTTTAATCGCTATCTTGGTAACCGTAAGTCCAAAAAATAAAAAGGTGTCAGATATGTGCAATATTGCGTTCTCGGAGCATTTTGAAGCATTTTAGAAATTTCAATCTTAATGGGTGCCAAAGTTACACAAGACCTCTTAATAATATTTTTAATCGCTACCTTGGTGACCGTAAGTCCAAAAAATAAAAAGGTGTCAGATATGTGCGATCTGGCGTTTTCGGAGCATTTTGAAGCATTTTAGAAATTTCTATCTTAATGCGTGCCAAAGTTACGCAAGACCTCTTAATAATATTTTTAATCGCTACCTTGGTGACCGTAAGTCCAAAAAATAAAAAGGTGTCAGATATGTGCGATCTGGCGTTCTCGGAGCATTTTGAAGCATTTTAGAAATTTCAATCTTAATGGGTGCCAAAGTTGCACAAGACCTCTTAATAATATTTTTAGTCGCTATCTTGGTGAACGTAAGTAAAAAAAATAAAAAGGTGTCAGATATGTGCGATCTGGCGTTTTCGGAGCATTTTGAAGCATTTTAGAAATTTCTATCTTAATTCGTGCCAAAGTTACGCAAGGCCTCCTCATAATATTTTTAATCGCTATCTTGGTGACCGTAAGTCCAAAAAATAAAAAGGTGTCAGATATGTGCGATATTGCGTTCTCGGAGCATTTTGAAGCATTTTAGAAATTTCAATCTTAATGGGTGCCAAAGTTACACAAGACCTCTTAATAATATTTTTAATCGCTATCTTGATAACCGTAAGTCCAAAAAATAAGAAGGTGTCAGATATGTGCGATCTGGCGTTCTCGGAGCATTTTGAAGCATTTTAGAAATTTCTATCTTAATGAGTGCCGAAGTTACGCAAGACCTCTTAATAATATTTTTAATCGCTATGTTGGTAACCGTAAGTCCAAAAAATAAAAAGGTGTCAGATATGTGCAATATTGCGTTCTCGGAGCATTTTGAAGCATTTTAGAAATTTCAATCTTAATGGGTGCCAAAGTTACACAAGACCTCTTAATAATATTTTTAATCGCTACCTTGGTGACCGTAAGTCCAAAAAATAAAAAGGTGTCAGATATGTGCGATCTGGCGTTTTCGGAGCATTTTGAAGCATTTTAGAAATTTCTATCTTAATGCGTGCCAAAGTTACGCAAGACCTCTTAATAATATTTTTAATCGCTACCTTGGTGACCGTAAGTCCAAAAAATAAAAAGGTGTCAGATATGTGCGATCTGGCGTTCTCGGAGCATTTTGAAGCATTTTAGAAATTTCTATCTTAATGCGTGCCAAAGTTACGCAAGACCTCTTAATAATATTTTTAATCGCTATCTTGATAACCGTAAGTCCAAAAAATAAGATGGTGTCAGATATGTGCGATCTGGCGTTTTCGGAACATTTTGAAGCATTTTAGAAATTTCTATCTTAATGGGTGCCAAAGTTACGCAAGACTTCTTAATAATATTTTTAATCGCTACCTTGGTGACCGTAAGTCCAAAAAATAAAAAGGTGTCAGATATGTGCGATCTGGCGTTCTCGAAGCATGTTGAAGCATTTTAGAAATTTCTATCTTAATGCGTGCCAAAGTTACGCAAGACCTCTTAATAATATTTTTAATCGCTACCTTGGTGACCGTAAGTCCAAAAAATAAAAAGGTGTCAGATATGTGCGATCTGGCGTTCTCGGAGCATTTTGAAGCATTTTAGAAATTTCAATCTTAATGGGTGCCAAAGTTGCACAAGACCTCTTAATAATATTTTTAGTCGCTATCTTGGTGAACGTAAGTAAAAAAAATAAAAAGGTGTCAGATATGTGCGATCTGGCGTTTTCGGAGCATTTTGAAGCATTTTAGAAATTTCTATCTTAATTCGTGCCAAAGTTACGCAAGGCCTCCTCATAATATTTTTAATCGCTATCTTGGTGACCGTAAGTCCAAAAAATAAAAAGGTGTCAGATATGTGCGATATGGCCTTCTCGGAGCATTTTGAAGCATTTTAGAAATTTCAATCTTAATGGGTGCCAAAGTTACAAAAGACCTCTTAATAATATTTTTAATCGCTATCTTGGTGACCGTAAGTCCAAAAAATAAAAAGGTGTCAGATATGTGCGATATGGCCTTCTCGGAGCATTTTGAAGCATTTTAGAAATTTCAATCTTAATGGGTGCCAAAGTTACGCAAGACCTCTTAATAATATTTTTAATCGCTATCTTGGTAACCGTAAGTCCAAAAAATAAAAAGGTGTCAGATATGTGCGATATTGCGTTCTCGGAGCATTTTGAAGCATTTTAGAAATTTCAATCTTAATGGGTGCCAAAGTTACACAAGACCTCTTAATAATATTTTTAATCGCTATCTTGATAACCGTAAGTCCAAAAAATAAGAAGGTGTCAGATATGTGCGATCTGGCGTTCTCGGAGCATTTTGAAGCATTTTAGAAATTTCTATCTTAATGCGTGCCGAAGTTACGCAAGACCTCTTAATAATATTTTTAATCGCTATCTTGGTAACCGTAAGTCCAAAAAATAAAAAGGTGTCAGATATGTGCAATATTGCGTTCTCGGAGCATTTTGAAGCATTTTAGAAATTTCAATCTTAATGGGTGCCAAAGTTACACAAGACCTCTTAATAATATTTTTAATCGCTACCTTGGTGACCGTAAGTCCAAAAAATAAAAAGGTGTCAGATATGTGCGATCTGGCGTTTTCGGAGCATTTTGAAGCATTTTAGAAATTTCTATCTTAATGCGTGCCAAAGTTACGCAAGACCTCTTAATAATATTTTTAATCGCTACCTTGGTGACCGTAAGTCCAAAAAATAAAAAGGTGTCAGATATGTGCGATCTGGCGTTCTCGGAGCATTTTGAAGCATTTTAGAAATTTCAATCTTAATGGGTGCCAAAGTTGCACAAGACCTCTTAATAATATTTTTAGTCGCTATCTTGGTGAACGTAAGTAAAAAAAATAAAAAGGTGTCAGATATGTGCGATCTGGCGTTTTCGGAGCATTTTGAAGCATTTTAGAAATTTCTATCTTAATTCGTGCCAAAGTTACGCAAGGCCTCCTCATAATATTTTTAATCGCTATCTTGGTGACCGTAAGTCCAAAAAATAAAAAGGTGTCAGATATGTGCGATATGGCCTTCTCGGAGCATTTTGAAGCATTTTAGAAATTTCAATCTTAATGGGTGCCAAAGTTACAAAAGACCTCTTAATAATATTTTTAATCGCTACCTTGGTGACCGTAAGTCCAAAAAATAAAAAGGTGTCAGATATGTGCGATATGGCCTTCTCGGAGCATTTTGAAGCATTTTAGAAATTTCAATCTTAATGGGTGCCAAAGTTACGCAAGACCTCTTAATAATATTTTTAATCGCTATCTTGGTAACCGTAAGTCCAAAAAATAAAAAGGTGTCAGATATGTGCGATATTGCGTTCTCGGAGCATTTTGAAGCATTTTAGAAATTTCAATCTTAATGGGTGCCAAAGTTACACAAGACCTCTTAATAATATTTTTAATCGCTATCTTGATAACCGTAAGTCCAAAAAATAAGAAGGTGTCAGATATGTGCGATCTGGCGTTCTCGGAGCATTTTGAAGCATTTTAGAAATTTCTATCTTAATGAGTGCCGAAGTTACGCAAGACCTCTTAATAATATTTTTAATCGCTATCTTGGTAACCGTAAGTCCAAAAAATAAAAAGGTGTCAGATATGTGCAATATTGCGTTCTCGGAGCATTTTGAAGCATTTTAGAAATTTCAATCTTAATGGGTGCCAAAGTTACACAAGACCTCTTAATAATATTTTTAATCGCTACCTTGGTGACCGTAAGTCCAAAAAATAAAAAGGTGTCAGATATGTGCGATCTGGCGTTTTCGGAGCATTTTGAAGCATTTTAGAAATTTCTATCTTAATGCGTGCCAAAGTTACGCAAGACCTCTTAATAATATTTTTAATCGCTACCTTGGTGACCGTAAGTCCAAAAAATAAAAAGGTGTCAGATATGTGCGATCTGGCGTTCTCGGAGCATTTTGAAGCATTTTAGAAATTTCAATCTTAATGGGTGCCAAAGTTGCACAAGACCTCTTAATAATATTTTTAGTCGCTATCTTGGTGAACGTAAGTAAAAAAAATAAAAAGGTGTCAGATATGTGCGATCTGGCGTTCTCGGAGCATTTTGAAGCATTTTAGAAATTTTTATCTTAATGCGTGCCAAAGTTACGCAAGACCTCTTAATAATATTTTTAATCGCTATCTTGATAACCGTAAGTCCAAAAAAAAAGAAGGTGTCAGATATGTGCGATCTGGCGTTCTCCGAGCATTTTGAAGCATTTTAGAAATTTCTATCTTAATGCGTGCCAAAGTTACGCAAGACCTCTTAATAATATTTTTAATCGCTATCTTGATAACCGTAAGTCCAAAAAATAAGATGGTGTCAGATATGTGCGATCTGGCGTTTTCGGAACATTTTGAAGCATTTTAGAAATTTCTATCTTAATGGGTGCCAAAGTTACGCAAGACTTCTTAATAATATTTTTAATCGCTACCTTGGTGACCGTAAGTCCAAAAAATAAAAAGGTGTCAGATATGTGCGATCTGGCGTTCTCGAAGCATGTTGAAGCATTTTAGAAATTTCTATCTTAATGCGTGCCAAAGTTACGCAAGACCTCTTAATAATATTTTTAATCGCTACCTTGGTGACCGTAAGTCCAAAAAATAAAAAGGTGTCAGATATGTGCGATCTGGCGTTCTCGGAGCATTTTGAAGCATTTTAGAAATTTCAATCTTAATGGGTGCCAAAGTTGCACAAGACCTCTTAATAATATTTTTAGTCGCTATCTTGGTGAACGTAAGTAAAAAAAATAAAAAGGTGTCAGATATGTGCGATCTGGCGTTTTCGGAGCATTTTGAAGCATTTTAGAAATTTCCATCTTAATTCGTGCCAAAGTTACGCAAGGCCTCCTCATAATATTTTTAATCGCTATCTTGGTGACCGTAAGTCCAAAAAATAAAAAGGTGTCAGATATGTGCGATATGGCCTTCTCGGAGCATTTTGAAGCATTTTAGAAATTTCAATCTTAATGGGTGCCAAAGTTACAAAAGACCTCTTAATAATATTTTTAATCGCTATCTTGGTGACCGTAAGTCCAAAAAATAAAAAGGTGTCAGATATGTGCGATATGGCCTTCTCGGAGCATTTTGAAGCATTTTAGAAATTTCAATCTTAATGGGTGCCAAAGTTACGCAAGACCTCTTAATAATATTTTTAATCGCTATCTTGGTAACCGTAAGTCCAAAAAATAAAAAGGTGTCAGATATGTGCGATATTGCGTTCTCGGAGCATTTTGAAGCATTTTAGAAATTTCAATCTTAATGGGTGCCAAAGTTACACAAGACCTCTTAATAATATTTTTAATCGCTATCTTGATAACCGTAAGTCCAAAAAATAAGAAGGTGTCAGATATGTGCGATCTGGCGTTCTCGGAGCATTTTGAAGCATTTTAGAAATTTCTATCTTAATGCGTGCCGAAGTTACGCAAGACCTCTTAATAATATTTTTAATCGCTATCTTGGTAACCGTAAGTCCAAAAAATAAAAAGGTGTCAGATATGTGCAATATTGCGTTCTCGGAGCATTTTGAAGCATTTTAGAAATTTCAATCTTAATGGGTGCCAAAGTTACACAAGACCTCTTAATAATATTTTTAATCGCTACCTTGGTGACCGTAAGTCCAAAAAATAAAAAGGTGTCAGATATGTGCGATCTGGCGTTTTCGGAGCATTTTGAAGCATTTTAGAAATTTCTATCTTAATGCGTGCCAAAGTTACGCAAGACCTCTTAATAATATTTTTAATCGCTACCTTGGTGACCGTAAGTCCAAAAAATAAAAAGGTGTCAGATATGTGCGATCTGGCGTTCTCGGAGCATTTTGAAGCATTTTAGAAATTTCAATCTTAATGGGTGCCAAAGTTGCACAAGACCTCTTAATAATATTTTTAGTCGCTATCTTGGTGAACGTAAGTAAAAAAAATAAAAAGGTGTCAGATATGTGCGATCTGGCGTTCTCGGAGCATTTTGAAGCATTTTAGAAATTTTTATCTTAATGCGTGCCAAAGTTACGCAAGACCTCTTAATAATATTTTTAATCGCTATCTTGATAACCGTAAGTCCAAAAAAAAGAAGGTGTCAGATATGTGCGATCTGGCGTTCTCGGAGCATTTTGAAGCATTTTAGAAATTTCTATCTTAATGCGTGCCAAAGTTACGCAAGACCTCTTAATAATATTTTTAATCGCTATCTTGATAACCGTAAGTCCAAAAAATAAGATGGTGTCAGATATGTGCGATCTGGCGTTTTCGGAACATTTTGAAGCATTTTAGAAATTTCTATCTTAATGGGTGCCAAAGTTACGCAAGACTTCTTAATAATATTTTTAATCGCTACCTTGGTGACCGTAAGTCCAAAAAATAAAAAGGTGTCAGATATGTGCGATCTGGCGTTCTCGAAGCATGTTGAAGCATTTTAGAAATTTCTATCTTAATGCGTGCCAAAGTTACGCAAGACCTCTTAATAATATTTTTAATCGCTACCTTGGTGACCGTAAGTCCAAAAAATAAAAAGGTGTCAGATATGTGCGATCTGGCGTTCTCGGAGCATTTTGAAGCATTTTAGAAATTTCAATCTTAATGGGTGCCAAAGTTGCACAAGACCTCTTAATAATATTTTTAGTCGCTATCTTGGTGAACGTAAGTAAAAAAAATAAAAAGGTGTCAGATATGTGCGATCTGGCGTTTTCGGAGCATTTTGAAGCATTTTAGAAATTTCTATCTTAATTCGTGCCAAAGTTACGCAAGGCCTCCTCATAATATTTTTAATCGCTATCTTGGTGACCGTAAGTCCAAAAAATAAAAAGGTGTCAGATATGTGCGATATGGCCTTCTCGGAGCATTTTGAAGCATTTTAGAAATTTCAATCTTAATGGGTGCCAAAGTTACAAAAGACCTCTTAATAATATTTTTAATCGCTATCTTGGTGACCGTAAGTCCAAAAAATAAAAAGGTGTCAGATATGTGCGATATGGCCTTCTCGGAGCATTTTGAAGCATTTTAGAAATTTCAATCTTAATGGGTGCCAAAGTTACGCAAGACCTCTTAATAATATTTTTAATCGCTATCTTGGTAACCGTAAGTCCAAAAAATAAAAAGGTGTCAGATATGTGCGATATTGCGTTCTCGGAGCATTTTGAAGCATTTTAGAAATTTCAATCTTAATGGGTGCCAAAGTTACACAAGACCTCTTAATAATATTTTTAATCGCTATCTTGATAACCGTAAGTCCAAAAAATAAGAAGGTGTCAGATATGTGCGATATGGCGTTCTCGGAGCATTTTGAAGCATTTTAGAAATTTCTATCTTAATGCGTGCCAAAGTTACGCAAGACCTCTTAATAATATTTTTAATCGCTATCTTGATAACCGTAAGTCCAAAAAAAAAGAAGGTGTCAGATATGTGCGATATTGCGTTCTCGGAGCATTTTGAAGCATTTTAGAAATTTCAATCTTAATGGGTGCCAAAGTTACACAAGACCTCTTAATAATATTTTTAATCGCTATCTTGATAACCGTAAGTCCAAAAAAAAAGAAGGTGTCAGATATGTGCGATCTGGCGTTCTCGGAGCATTTTGAAGCATTTTAGAAATTTCAATCTTAATGGGTGCCAAAGTTGCACAAGACCTCTTAATAATATTTTTAGTCGCTATCTTGGTGAACGTAAGTAAAAAAAATAAAAAGGTGTCAGATATGTGCGATCTGGCGTTTTCGGAGCATTTTGAAGCATTTTAGAAATTTCTATCTTAATTCGTGCCAAAGTTACGCAAGGCCTCCTAATAATATTTTTAATCGCTATCTTGGTGACCGTAAGTCCAAAAAATAAAAAGGTGTCAGATATGTGCGATATGGCCTTCTCGGAGCATTTTGAAGCATTTTAGAAATTTCAATCTTAATGGGTGCCAAAGTTACAAAAGACCTCTTAATAATATTTTTAATCGCTATCTTGGTGACCGTAAGTCCAAAAAATAAAAAGGTGTCAGATATGTGCGATATGGCCTTCTCGGAGCATTTTGAAGCATTTTAGAAATTTCAATCTTAATGGGTGCCAAAGTTACAAAAGACCTCTTAATAATATTTTTAATCGCTATCTTGGTGACCGTAAGTCCAAAAAATAAAAAGGTGTCAGATATGTGCGACCTGGCGCTCTCGGAGCATTTTGAAGCATTTTAGAAATTTCTATCTTAATGCGTGCCAAAGTTACGCAAGACCTCTCAATAATATTTTTAATCGCTATCTTGATAACCGTAAGTCCAAACAATAAGAAGGTGTCAGATATGTGCGATATGGCGTTCTCGGAGCATTTTGAAGCATTTTAGAAATTTCAATCTTAATGCGTGCCAATGTTACGCAAGACCTCTTAATAATATTTTTAATCGCTATCTTGATAACCGTAAGTCCAAAAAATAAGAAGGTGTCAGATGTGTGCGATCTAGCGTTCTCGGAGCATTTTGAAGCAGTTTAGAAATTTCTATCTTAATGCGTGCCGAAGTTACGCAAGACCTCTTAATAATATTTTTAATCGCTATCTTGATAACCATAAGTCCAAAAAATAAGAAGGTGTCAGATATGTGCGATCTGGCGTTTTCGGAGCATTTTGAAGCATTTTAGAAATTTCTATCTTAATTCGTGCCAAAGTTACGCAAGGCCTCCTAATAATATTTTTAATCGCTGTCTTGGTGACCGTAAGTCCAAAAAATAAAAAGGTGTCAGATATGTGCGATATGGCGTTCTCGGAGCATTTTGAAGCATTTTAGAAATTTCAATCTTAATGGGTGCCAAAGTTACACAAGACCTCTTAATAATATTTTTAATCGCTATCTTGGTGACCGTAAGTCCAAAAAATAAAAAGGTGTCAGATATGTGCGATCTGGCGTTCTCGGAGCATTTTGAAGCATTTTAGAAATTTCTATCTTAATGCGTGCCAAAGTTACGCAAGACCTCTTAATAATATTTTTAATCGCTATCTTGGTAACCGTAAGTCCAAAAAATAAAAAGGTGTCAGATATGTGCGATATTGCGTTCTCGGAGCATTTTGAAGCATTTTAGAAATTTCAATCTTAATGGGTGCCAAAGTTACACAAGACCTCTTAATAATATTTTTAATCGCTACCTTGGTGACCGTAAGTCCAAAAAATAAAAAGGTGTCAGATATGTGCGATCTGGCGTTCTCGAAGCATGTTGAAGCATTTTAGAAATTTCTATCTTAATGCGTGCCAAAGTTACGCAAGACCTCTTAATTATATTTTTAATCGCTACCTTGGTGACCGTAAGTCCAAAAAATAAAAAGGTGTCAGATATGTGCGATCTGGCGTTCTCGGAGCATTTTGAAGCATTTTAGAAATTTCAATCTTAATGGGTGCCAAAGTTGCACAAGACCTCTTAATAATACTTTTAGTCGCTATCTTGGTGAACGTAAGTAAAAAAAATAAAAAGGTGTCAGATATGTGCTATCTGGCGTTTTCGGAGCATTTTGAAGCATTTTAGAAATTTCTATCTTAATTCGTGCCAAAGTTACGCAAGGCCTCCTAATAATATTTTTAATCGCTATCTTGGTGACCGTAAGTCCAAAAAATAAAAAGGTGTCAGATATGTGCGATATGGCCTTCTCGGAGCATTTTGAAGCATTTTAGAAATTTCAATCTTAATGGGTGCCAAAGTTACAAAAGGCCTCTTAATAATATTTTTAATCGCTATCTTGATAACCGTAAGTCCAAACAATAAGAAGGTGTCAGATATGTGCGATATGGCGTTCTCGGAGCATTTTGAAGCATTTTAGAAATTTCTATCTTAATGCATGCCAAAGTTACGCAAGACCTCTTAATAATATTTTTAATCGCTGTCTTGATAACCGTAAGTCCAAAAAATAAGAAGGTGTCAGATATTTGCAATCTGACGTTCTCGGAGCATTTTGAAGCATTTTAGAAATTTCTATCTTAATGGGTGCCAAAGTTACGCAAGACTTCTTAATAATATTTTTAATCGCTATCTTGGTAACCGTAAGTCCAAAAAATAAAAAGGTGTCAGATATGTGCGATCTGGCGTTTTCGGAGCATTTTGAAGCATTTTAGAAATTTCTATCTTAATTCGTGCCAAAGTTACGCAAGGCCTCCTAATAATATTTTTAATCGCTATCTTGGTGACCGTAAGTCCAAAAAATAAAAAGGTGTCAGATATGTGCGATATGGCGTTCTCGGAGCATTTTGAAGCATTTTAGAAATTTCAATCTTAATGGGTGCCAAAGTTACACAAGACCTCTTAATAATATTTTTAATCGCTATCTTGGTGACCGTAAGTCTAAAAAATAAAAAGGTGTCAGATATGTGCGATCTGGCGTTCTCGGAACATTTTGAAGCATTTTAGAAATTTCTATCTTAATGCGTGCCAAAGTTAAGGAAGACCTCTTAATAATATTTTTAATCGCTATCTTGGTAACCGTAAGTCCAAAAAATAAAAAGGTGTCAGATATGTGCGATATTGCGTTCTCGGAGCATTTTGAAGCATTTTAGAAATTTCAATCTTAATGGGTGCCAAAGTTACACAAGACCTCTTAATAATATTTTTAATCGCTACCTTGGTGACCGTAAGTCCAAAAAATAAAAAGGTGTCAGATATGTGCGATCTGGCGTTCTCGAAGCATGTTGAAGCATTTTAGAAATTTCTATCTTAATGCGTGCCAAAGTTACGCAAGACCTCTTAATAATATTTTTAATCGCTACCTTGGTGACCGTAAGTCCAAAAAATAAAAAGGTGTCAGATATGTGCGATCTGGCGCTCTCGGAGCATTTTGAAGCATTTTAGAAATTTCTATCTTAATGCGTGCCGAAGTTACGCAAGACCTCTTAATAATATTTTTAATCGCTATCTTGATAACCGTAAGTCCAAAAAATAAGAAGGTGTCAGATATGTGCGATCTGGCGTTCTCGGAGCATTTTGAAGCGTTTTAGAAATTTCTATCTTAATGGGTGCCAAAGTTACGCAAGACTTCTTAATAATATTTTTAATCGCTATCTTGGTAACCGTAAGTCCAAAAAATAAAAAGGCGTCAGATATGTGCGATCTGGCGTTTTCGGAGCATTTTGAAGCATTTTAGAAATTTCTATCTTAATTCGTGCCAAAGTTACGCAAGGCCTCCTAATAATATTTTTAATCGCTATCTTGGTGACCGTAAGTCCAAAAAATAAAAAGGTGTCAGATATGTGCGATCTGGCGTTCTCGGAACATTTTGAAGCATTTTAGAAATTTCTATCTTAATGCGTGCCAAAGTTAAGGAAGACCTCTTAATAATATTTTTAATCGCTATCTTGGTAACCGTAAGTCCAAAAAATAAAAAGGTGTCAGATATGTGCGATATTGCGTTCTCGGAGCATTTTGAAGCATTTTAGAAATTTCAATCTTAATGGGTGCCAAAGTTACACAAGACCTCTTGTTTTGAGTTAATTTAATTACGGTTGTGTTTGAAAATGAAATGTTCCACTAATTATAATATGAAAGAAAGTTCTATTATACTTGCTTTTAATGTCACAGATCCACACTTTACACTTCACAAACCCAATGAAATAAAATCAATGAAAGAATCTGCTGAATAGAAAACTCACTACATCTCATTACAAAAACTGACTTTTATTCTCTGTCTCGTAACGTCAAAATCGAAGTAAACAAGTTCAACTGTTTTTCTATACTTGCGGGCGGAACGAACGCATACAAAATTTTCGGAACAAAATAAAAATGAAAATGTACAATCTATCCGAAAAAAAGAATTAAATTTCATTGAATGAAATTGAACATACCGACCGCCTTGCCGAACATTCGGCAACCGAATACAATTCAAGAGAAAAGCAAAAAAAAAAATATAATTTGAGTCATTAGAAAATAATTGAAAAGAAAAACTCATATATGAATTGAACGCGATCTTCCGGCTAATTTTCCACATGGAATTACAAAGATTCCGGAAGAGGATACCGAATTCGAAAAATGAAATAAATTTTGAATGAATCATTACAACTAAAATCATTATTAATCATTATAATTGATTTACAAATCATTGCGGCCAAACGAACAAGCGCGTCTATCATTCAATTGAAGGGAGGACACATAAACGAACGAAGGGACGTGTTAACGTGGTAGTTGAGGTTTTTAAGGTTGCAACCCGAGCGTGTCCGTCAGGACCATAGTGAATTTTCTCAATACGAGCAAGCATCCATTTACCGGGAGGGAGGCGTTCGTCTTTAATTAAGACCAGTTGTCCGATTTGTGGCAAATTATGAGGTACATGCCATTTGGTGGCATTTTGTATCGACTGCAAATAAAATCTTTGCCAATGAGTCCAGAAATCCTCCAACATCCGTCGCAAAAGCTGCCATCGAGATAAACGAGAAATCTTTTCGTCGATGAGAGATGGTTCTGGCACTATTGTCAGAGAACCGCCTATTAGGAAGTGAGCCGATGTCAATACATCGTAACTACTGGGATCGTCGGACAGCGAATAAAGAGGTCTTGAATTTAGGACGGCTTCGATTTGTACAAGGACCGTAGTGAATTCTTCATATGTGAGCAACGTGGAACCAACCACCCTCTTTAAGTGTGTCTTAACGGACTTGACGCCAGCCTCCCATTTACCACCGAAGTGAGGAGCCGCAGGAGGATTAAACTTCCACTTCGTACCATCATCGACTAATATGTTGACTATTTCTTTCCAATTTTTTGAAGCTGCTGTGAATAATGAACGCAGTTCACGGTCGGCGCCGACTAGATTGGTTCCACAATCGCTATATAGACACTGACTGATACCTCTACGTCCTGAAAATCGTCTATATGCCGCCAGAAAGCCGGAAGTCGTGTAATCGGTTGCAAGCTCAAGGTGCACAGCTGACGTGGCTAAACACACAAAAAGAATTAAGTAAGCCTTATACGTTTTACCACTCCGTCCTCGGAATGTACGGAGGAGAAATGGCCCGGCGTAATCAAGACCGGTATGCAGAAAAGGTCTAGATGGAGTAACACGAGGTATAGGCAGTTGTCCCATCAATTGTTGACTGGTTGCGACCCGCTGCTTTGCACAAATCATGCATCTCCGGATAAATGCCCTCACTGGAACGCGACCCCCAACAATCCAAAAACGTCTTCGAATTGATGATAAGGTGAGTTGCGTTCCCCCATGTAACGTTCGTCTGTGGTGGCTGTCAATTAACAACTCGGTGATGCGGGATCTCCTTGGTAGAATAAGAGGGTGTTTCTCATCCCAGTCCAGATTTGCGAATCTAAGTCTTCCGGTAATGCGAAGCAAGCCATTCCCGTCGATGAAAGGAGACAAACGGAATAATGGACTCGACCTCGAAATTACTCGACCATCCAACAATTCTCGAATCTCTTCACGGAAAGAAAATTGCTGACACTCTTGAACCCAAAACATTAGAGCTTTATTCACTTCCTCGGTTGTTAAAACGTCTGAAACATAACTAGATTTTGAAAATATTCGCGAACACCATGCGGTAACGTGTAATAATTTATTGAGTGAGGAATATCGGTATTTGAGATTCCACCCCTCATCAGCCGGAGTCGCAGTATGTGACGCAGGAGTTGAACGTTTTTCTCGTTCTGATTCTGAAGAGAAATCTGGCTGGAGAGAAGGCCAGTCACCGGATGATGAAGACAACCATGCAGGTCCAGACCACCACAGAGTCGCCTCCTGAAGCTGTCGTACGGGAACTCCTCGTGATACGAGGTCGGCGGGATTTTCTCCGCTGGGAACATAATGCCATCGAGCTTCGGGTAAGTCTTGGATCTCGATGACTCTATTACGAACGAAGTCCTTCCATTTCGATGGTTGACTGCAGATCCACGCCAGAGCCACAGTAGAGTCAGTCCAGAGATGAATAGGGATGTCGGGAACGTCAAGAGCTGCTCTTACAAGTTTTGTCAACCGAACCAACAATACACACGCGCACAATTCGAGACGCGGAATGGTTACAACTTTAAGCGGTGCCACTTTACTTTTAGAAAACACGACGGATACGCGAACTTCTTCATTATTAAAGACACGCAGATAAACCACCGCTCCATAAGCACTAATGGACGCGTCAGCAAAACCGTGTAATTGAACCGAATTTACCGACCGACTCAAACCCAACCATCGCGGTACCCTTATCGTCGGAACATCGCGAAAATCATTAATAACCGTTTTCCATTGCCGTTCGAGATCTTCTGGAAGTGGTTGATCCCACTCAAGATTACGAGTCCAAAGGTTTTGCATGAATATTTTCGCGGTAATAATTAGTGGCGAAATCCAGCCGAGGGGATCGAATAATCGCGCGATGAACGAAAGTACGGTACGTTTATTTACTTTATCAGTAGAGTCATAAAGGTTATTGAAACAAAAGAGAAAGTGATCAGATGCATTATTCCACATAAGTCCCAACGCTCTAGGAGACTTGTCATCTTCAATATTTAATGTACAAGATTCGGCTAATAAGTCGGGCGTTAGTAAGGAAAGAGCTGCCGGAACGTTTGATATCCACTTTCGCGCAGTGAATCCGCCCGCCTTTAATATTTGAATCAATTGAAAAATTACCTCCTGCACCTCATCGACATCATCCGCACCAGAAAGAATATCGTCAACATATGTATCATGTTGAAGAATTACGGCACCGAACGGTTGCGTTTCAGAATGCTCGGAGGCTAGCTGGCGTAAACAACGGATTGCTAAATACGGAGCGCATGAAAGACCATATGTGACAGTGGTCAATTCAAAATGTTGAAATTCCTGTGAAGAATTATTTCTCCATACAATACGCTGGAATGGTTGATCCATTTTAGAAACTCGAATTTGTCTATACATTTTCTCGAGGTCGCATGCGATAGCAATTGGATGGCGCCTCCACCGCAAAAGTACATTAACGAGTTCGTTTTGAAGCTTAGGCCCAGTGTACAAGCAATCGTTAAGAGAAAGCCCGGAGGAAGTCAATTGAGAACCGTTGAATACCACTCGTAGCCGTGTTGTCGAACTAGATTCGCGGATGACACCGTGATGAGGTAAATAAAAATTAGGAATATTTAAATTGAATGACACGGAGCGCATATGTCCTAATTCGATGTATTCATTTATGAATCGTTCATATTCGATTTTAAATTTCTCGTTTCGCGCGAATCTAAATTCTAGCCGTTTAAAGTTCTGCATTGCAACCGGATACGAAGTTCCCAACTCGCTTGGCGACCTTTTGAATGGTAACCGCACCACAAAACGCCCGTTGTCGTCCCGCGTATGTGTTCGAACGAAATGTTCTTCGCACTCGCGTTCATCAATCGATAGGTGCGAGATAGTACCAAAATCATCTTCCTGTCTCCAGAAACGTTGAATCAAATCAATAAACTCTCGATCAACTGAACATTGAAATCCGTGCAGATTCGAATCTGTTACCGGTTGGTTCGACAAAGTTCCAGAAATAATCCACCCGAAAGAAGTTTGCTGCGCAATCAAACCGCCGTCGCGACTTCGTTTAACCCCAAATTGTAAAATTTTTGAAAACAAGCTTACACCGAGAATTAATTCTATTTTTCGAGGCGATGTAAACTCAGGGTCAGCTAGCAGAAGATCGGCTAACTCAAACGGAAGGTGAGCTGAACGTTTTAATGGTAAGTATGCTGTGAGTTTGGGTAGAATTAAAGTTTCTTCATTAAACGATACAAACGGATCTGTACGCGAACACAACCTGACCGTCGTTATACCACTGGCAATACTAAGTTTCTGTGAACCGATGCCGGAAATAGGCACATTGGCTGATCGACGTTGAAGATGAAGTCGCTGCACTAAAGACTCGCTAATAAAGGAAACTTCTGAGCCCTGATCAATCAATGCGCGAACAATGACAGAATCCCCCCGAGCGTCCGATGCGAAGATTAAGGCTGTAGCTAGTAGCACCGGCGTGTGAATGTGATACGAATGAAGTAAATGACTTGAAGTTGAAACTTGTGCAGTTGTTGTGCTTGGTTGTGGTTGATTGGACGCACCACCTGTTTCAGGTTGAACAGCGATGTCTCTTTGGGTGAACGCGCGCGTTACCGGTGGTGCCTCGTGAAGAGTGGTATGATGAGGCTTTCGGCAGATACGACACCGTTTTAATACTCGACACCTTCGTACGATATGTGGCCCCAAACAATTAAAACACAATCCTTGCTTAAGTACCAATTCTGATCGTTGTGCCGCGGTTTTCGCAAGAAATGTTTGACATGATGCGATATAATGAGCCCCTCCGCATAAAGAACACCCGGTTGTAGGAGCAGACGCGTTATGAACTTTTACATTTGATAGTTTGGACCATGTTTGCGGATTCTTTTTGGTAAGCTTTTCAATTGCTTCCAAAGTATAAACACGACTAATTAGAAAGTCGTCGAGGTCCCCAAATGTCACAGGATCGCGAAAATGACCAATTGATTTTTCCCAGTCTTTTACAGTTTCCGCGTCCAATTTTCGAACCAACATATAAACCAGCAAGTGATCCCACATATTCACCGGACACCCGAACGACTCTAAGGCCCCCAACGACTCTTTAACTTCACCGATTAAGCGTTTAAGTTCGTAAGCCGATTCGTTTTTAATCGAACGTGCGGAAAACAAAATTGATAATTGTGCATCGATCAACACGCGACGATTTTCGTACCTTTCGACGAGCAAATTCCACGCTCTTTGAAAATTTGCACTGGTTACTAATAAGTTTTTAATTAACTGAGCCGGTTCTTTAACTAAGCTCATCTTCAAATAATGCAGCTTCTCAACATCGGAAATATCAGTATTATCATGAACCATAGAACAAAAAAGGTCTCGGTACTGCGACCAATTAGCGTAATCGCCGTCAAATGTCGGTAAATGAATCTGGGGAAGATGTCTCGAACCCGACGAACCGCGCACCGTTTGCAACATTGGGGTATTAGCGATAAGAGGAGCTTCCGTTGGTACTGTTTGATTGACAGGTTGACCGACCGAACCTTCGGAACCCTGCGCTGGCATTAGATTTATTAAATCAAGCATAAAACTCTTCGCGTCTAAATAAGCGTCCTCGCACAAAGTAAAAGTATCTTCCTTGAAATAAACCGTTTCCATATATTCGATTCTATATGGAATGAGTTTTTTATGAATATCGTTAAAGTCATTCCAATTTGATTCAAGCCGTTCAAGACGACTTTGAACAGTTCCACGGGTCCAATTAGCTCGACCTATTTTTTTTAAATTGTCAATAGTTCGTTTAATAAGCCCGAATACTTCATTTTGCCGTTCGAAAAACGAATTCAAGTCCGTCCCGTCGCCGTGCAGAGCCATTTTGCAACACCGAAATATCTATTTAAACGACGAAAGAAATCCGATGGCGAAAGAAAAGTTACTAATCATTAATCTTTACAATTAATTCGATCGAACCGTCGCGAACTGTATCCTACCGGAAGAATTTAAACGTGGATCCGGCTCGAAGGACCAGAAATTGTTTTGAGTTAATTTAATTACGGTTGTGTTTGAAAATGAAATGTTCCACTAATTATAATATGAAAGAAAGTTCTATTATACTTGCTTTTAATGTCACAGATCCACACTTTACACTTCACAAACCCAATGAAATAAAATCAATGAAAGAATCTGCTGAATAGAAAACTCACTACATCTCATTACAAAAACTGACTTTTATTCTCTGTCTCGTAACGTCAAAATCGAAGTAAACAAGTTCAACTGTTTTTCTATACTTGCGGGCGGAACGAACGCATACAAAATTTTCGGAACAAAATAAAAATGAAAATGTACAATCTATCCGAAAAAAAGAATTAAATTTCATTGAATGAAATTGAACACCTCTTAATAATATTTTTAATCGCTACCTTGGTGACCGTAAGTCCAAAAAATAAAAAGGTGTCAGATATGTGCGATCTGGCGTTCTCGAAGCATGTTGAAGCATTTTAGAAATTTCTATCTTAATGCGTGCCAAAGTTACGCAAGACCTCTTAATAATATTTTTAATCGCTACCTTGGTGACCGTAAGTCCAAAAAATAAAAAGGTGTCAGATATGTGCGATCTGGCGCTCTCGGAGCATTTTGAAGCATTTTAGAAATTTCTATCTTAATGCGTGCCGAAGTTACGCAAGACCTCTTAATAATATTTTTAATCGCTATCTTGATAACCGTAAGTCCAAAAAATAAGAAGGTGTCAGATATGTGCGATCTGGCGTTCTCGGAGCATTTTGAAGCGTTTTAGAAATTTCTATCTTAATGGGTGCCAAAGTTACGCAAGACTTCTTAATAATATTTTTAATCGCTATCTTGGTAACCGTAAGTCCAAAAAATAAAAAGGCGTCAGATATGTGCGATCTGGCGTTTTCGGAGCATTTTGAAGCATTTTAGAAATTTCTATCTTAATTCGTGCCAAAGTTACGCAAGGCCTCCTAATAATATTTTTAATCGCTATCTTGGTGACCGTAAGTCCAAAAAATAAAAAGGTGTCAGATATGTGCGATATGGCGTTCTCGGAGCATTTTGAAGCATTTTAGAAATTTCAATCTTAATGGGTGCCAAAGTTACACAAGACCTCTTAATAATATTTATAATCGCTATCTTGGTGACCGTAAGTCCAAAAAATAAATAGGTGTCAGATATGTGCGATCTGGCGTTCTCGGAGCATTTTGAAGCATTTTAGAAATTTCAATCTTAATGGGTGCCAAAGTTACACAAGACCTCTTAATAATATTTTTAATCGCTATCTTGGTGACCGTAAGTCCAAAAAATAAAAAGGTGTCAGATATGTGCGATCTGGCGTTCTCGGAGCATTTTGAAGCATTTTAGAAATTTCTATCTTAATGCGTGCCAAAGTTACGCAAGACCTCTTAATAATATTTTTAATCGCTATCTTGGTAACCGTAAGTCCAAAAAATAAAAAGGTGTCAGATATGTGCGATATTGCGTTCTCGGAGCATTTTGAAGCATTTTAGAAATTTCAATCTTAATGGGTGCCAAAGTTACACAAGACCTCTTAATAATATTTTTAATCGCTACCTTGGTGACCGTAAGTCCAAAAAATAAAAAGGTGTCAGATATGTGCGATCTGGCGTTCTCGAAGCATGTTGAAGCATTTTAGAAATTTCTATCTTAATGCGTGCCAAAGTTACGCAAGACCTCTTAATTATATTTTTAATCGCTACCTTGGTGACCGTAAGTCCAAAAAATAAAAAGGTGTCAGATATGTGCGATCTGGCGTTCTCGGAGCATTTTGAAGCATTTTAGAAATTTCAATCTTAATGGGTGCCAAAGTTGCACAAGACCTCTTAATAATATTTTTAGTCGCTATCTTGGTGAACGTAAGTAAAAAAAATAAAAAGGTGTCAGATATGTGCGATCTGGCGTTTTCGGAGCATTTTGAAGCATTTTAGAAATTTCTATCTTAATTCGTGCCAAAGTTACGCAAGGCCTCCTAATAATATTTTTAATCGCTATCTTGGTGACCGTAAGTCCAAAAAATAAAAAGGTGTCAGATATGTGCGATATGGCCTTCTCGGAGCATTTTGAAGCATTTTAGAAATTTCAATCTTAATGGGTGCCAAAGTTACAAAAGGCCTCTTAATAATATTTTTAATCGCTATCTTGATAACCGTAAGTCCAAACAATAAGAAGGTGTCAGATATGTGCGATATGGCGTTCTCGGAGCATTTTGAAGCATTTTAGAAATTTCTATCTTAATGCGTGCCAAAGTTACGCAAGACCTCTTAATAATATTTTTAATCGCTATCTTGATAACCGTAAGTCCAAAAAATAAGAAGGTGTCAGATATGTGCGATCTGGCGTTCTCGGAGCATTTTGAAGCATTTTAGAAATTTCTATCTTAATGCATGCCAAAGTTACGCAAGACCTCTTAATAATATTTTTAATCGCTATCTTGATAACCGTAAGTCCAAAAAATAAGAAGGTGTCAGATATGTGCGATCTGGCGTTCTCGGAGCATTTTGAAGCATTTTAGAAATTTCTATCTTAATGGGTGCCAAAGTTACGCAATACTTCTTAATAATATTTTTAATCGCTATCTTGGTAACCGTAAGTCCAAAAAATAAAAAGGTGTCAGATATGTGCGATCTGGCGTTTTCGGAGCATTTTGAAGCATTTTAGAAATTTCTGTCTTAATTCGTGCCAAAGTTACGCAAGGCCTCCTAATAATATTTTTAATCGCTATCTTGGTGACCGTAAGTCCAAAAAATAAAAAGGTGTCAGATATGTGCGATATGGCGTTCTCGGAGCATTTTGAAGCATTTTAGAAATTTCAATCTTAATGGGTGCCAAAGTTACACAAGACCTCTTAATAATATTTTTAATCGCTATCTTGGTGACCGTAAGTCTAAAAAATAAAAAGGTGTCAGATATGTGCGATCTGGCGTTCTCGGAGCATTTTGAAGCATTTTAGAAATTTCTATCTTAATGCGTGCCAAAGTTAAGCAAGACCTCTTAATAATATTTTTAATCGCTATCTTGGTAACCGTAAGTCCAAAAAATAAAAAGGTGTCAGATATGTGCGATATTGCGTTCTCGGAGCATTTTGAAGCATTTTAGAAATTTCAATCTTAATGGGTGCCAAAGTTACACAAGACCTCTTAATAATATTTTTAATCGCTACCTTGGTGACCGTAAGTCCAAAAAATAAAAAGGTGTCAGATATGTGCGATCTGGCGCTCTCGGAGCATTTTGAAGCATTTTAGAAAATTCTATCTTAATGCGTGCCAAAGTTACGCAAGACCTCTCAATAATATTTTTAATCGCTATCTTGATAACCGTAAGTCCAAACAATAAGAAGGTGTCAGATATGTGCGATCTGGCGTTCTCGAAGCATGTTGAAGCATTTTAGAGATTTCTATCTTAATGCGTGCCAAAGTTACGCAAGACCTCTTAATAATATTTTTAATCGCTACCTTGGTGACCGTAAGTCCAAAAAATAAAAAGGTGTCAGATATGTGCGATCTGGCGCTCTCGGAGCATTTTGAAGCATTTTAGAAATTTCTATCTTAATGCGTGCCAAAGTTACGCAAGACCTCTCAATAATATTTTTAATCGCTATCTTGATAACCGTAAGTCCAAACAATAAGAAGGTGTCAGATATGTGCGATATGGCGTTCTCGGAGCATTTTGAAGCATTTTAGAAATTTCAATCTTAATGCCTGCCAAAGTTACGCAAGACCTCTTAATAATATTTTTAATCGCTATCTTGATAACCGTAAGTCCAAAAAATAAGAAGGTGTCAGATATGTGCGATCTGGCGTTCTCGGAGCATTTTGAAGCATTTTAGAAATTTCTATCTTAATGCGTGCCGAAGTTACGCAAGACCTCTTAATAATATTTTTAATCGCTATCTTGATAACCGTAAGTCCAAAAAATAAGAAGGTGTCAGATATGTGCGATCTGGCGTTCTCGGAGCATTTTGAAGCGTTTTAGAAATTTCTATCTTAATGGGTGCCAAAGTTACGCAAGACTTCTTAATAATATTTTTAATCGCTATCTTGGTAACCGTAAGTCCAAAAAATAAAAAGGCGTCAGATATGTGCGATCTGGCGTTTTCGGAGCATTTTGAAGCATTTTAGAAATTTCTATCTTAATTCGTGCCAAAGTTACGCAAGGCCTCCTAATAATATTTTTAATCGCTATCTTGGTGACCGTAAGTCCAAAAAATAAAAAGGTGTCAGATATGTGCGATATGGCGTTCTCGGAGCATTTTGAAGCATTTTAGAAATTTCAATCTTAATGGGTGCCAAAGTTACACAAGACCTCTTAATAATATTTATAATCGCTATCTTGGTGACCGTAAGTCCAAAAAATAAATAGGTGTCAGATATGTGCGATCTGGCGTTCTCGGAGCATTTTGAAGCATTTTAGAAATTTCTATCTTAATGCGTGCCAAAGTTACGCAAAACCTCTTAATAATATTTTTAATCGCTATCTTGGTAACCGTAAGTCCAAAAAATAAAAAGGTGTCAGATATGTGCGATATTGCGTTCTCGGAGCATTTTGAAGCATTTTAGAAATTTCAATCTTAATGGGTGCCAAAGTTACACAAGACCTCTTAATAATATTTTTAATCGCTATCTTGATAACCGTAAGTCCAAAAAATAAGAAGGTGTCAGATATGTGCGATATGGCGTTCTCGGAGCATTTTGAAGCATTTTAGAAATTTCTATCTTAATGCGTGCCAAAGTTACGCAAGACCTCTTAATAATATTTTTAATCGCTATCTTGATAACCGTAAGTCCAAAAAAAAAGAAGGTGTCAGATATGTGCGATCTGGCGTTCTCGGAGCATTTTGAAGCATATTAGAAATTTCTGTCTTAATGCGTGCCAAAGTTACGCAAGACCTCTTACTAATATTTTTAATCGCTATCTTGATAACCGTAAGTCCAAAAAATAAGAAGGTGTCAGATATGTGCGATCTGGCGTTTTCGGAACATTTTGAAGCATTTTAGAAATTTCTATCTTAATGGGTGCCAAAGTTACGCAAGACTTCTTAATAATATTTTTAATCGCTACCTTGGTGACCGTAAGTCCAAAAAATAAAAATGTATCAGATATGTGCGATCTGGCGTTCTCGAAGCATGTTGAAGCATTTTAGAAATTTCTATCTTAATGCGTGCCAAAGTTACGCAAGACCTCTTAATAATATTTTTAATCGCTACCTTGGTGACCGTAAGTCCAAAAAATAAAAAGGTGTCAGATATGTGCGATCTGGCGTTCTCGGAGCATTTTGAAGCATTTTAGAAATTTCAATCTTAATGGGTGCCAAAGTTACACAAGACCTCTTAATAATATTTTTAATCGCTATCTTGGTGACCGTAAGTCCAAAAAATAAAAAGGTGTCAGATATGTGCGATCTGGCGTTATCGGAGCATTTTGAAGCATTTTAGAAATTTGTATCTCAATTCGTGCCAAAGTTACGCAAGACCTCTTAATAATATTTTTAATCGCTATCTTGGTGACCGTAAGTCCAAAAAATAAAAAGGTGTCAGATATGTGCGATCTGGCGTTCTCGGAGCATTTTGAAGCATTTTAGAAATTTCTATCATAATGCGTGTCAAAGTTACGCAGGACCTCTTAATAATATATTTAATGGCTATCTTGGTGACCGTATGTCCAAAAAATAAAAAGGTGTCAGATATGTGCGATCTGGCGTTCTCGAAGCATTTTGAAGCATTTTAGAAATTTCTATCTTAATGCGTGCCAAAGTTACGCAAGACCTCTTAATAATATTTTTAATCGCTATCTTGGTGACCGTAAGTCCAAAAAATAAAAAGATGTCAGATATGTGCGATATGGCGTTCTCGGAGCATTTTGAAGCATTTTAGAAATTTCAATCTTAATGGGTGCCAAAGTTACACAGGACTTCTTAATAATATTTTTAATCGCTATCTTGGTGACCGTTAGTCCAAAAAATAAAAAGGTGTCAGATATGTGCTATCTGGCGTTCTCGAAACATTTTGAAGCATTTTAGAAATTTCTATCTTAATGCGTGCCAAAGTTACGCAAGACCTCTTAATAATATTTTTAATCGCTACCTTGGTGACCGTAAGTCCAAAAAATAAAAAGGTGTCAGGTATGTGCGATCTGGCGTTCTCGGAGCATTTTGAAGCATTTTAGAAATTTCTATCTTAATGCGTGCCAAAGTTACGCAAGACCTCTTAATAATATTTTTAATCGCTATCTTGATAACCGTAAGTCCAAAAAATAAGAAGGTGTCAGATATGTGCGATCTGGCGTTTTCGGAACATTTTGAAGCATTTTAGAAATTTCTATCTTAATGGGTGCCAAAGTTACGCAAGACTTCTTAATAATATCTTTAATCGCTACCTTGGTGACCGTAAGTCCAAAAAATAAAAAGGTGTCAGATATGTGCGATCTGGCGTTCTCGGAGCATTTTGAAGCATTCTAGAAATTTCAATCTTAATGGGTGCCAAAGTTGCACAAGACCTCTTAATAATATTTTTAGTCGCTATCTTGGTGAACGTAAGTAAAAAAAATAAAAAGGTGTCAGATATGTGCGATCTGGCGTTCTTGGAGCATTTTGAAGCATTTTAGAAATTTCAATCTTAATGGGTGCCAATGTTACACAAGACCTCTTAATAATATTTTTAATCGCTATCTTGGTGACCGTAAGTCCAAAAAATAAAAAGGTGTCAGATATGTGCGATCTGGCGTTCTCGAAGCATTTTGAAGCATTTTAGAAATTTCTATCTTAATGCGTGCCAAAGTTACGCAAGACTTCTTAATAATATTTTTAATCGCTACCTTGGTGACCGTAAGTCCAAAAAATAAAAAGGTGTCAGATTTGTGCGATCTGGCGTTCTCAGAGCATTTTGAAGCATTTTAGAAATTTCAATCTTAATGGGTGCCAAAGTTGCACAAGACCTCTTAATAATATTTTTAGTCGCTATCTTGGTGAACGTAAGTAAAAAAAATAAAAAGGTGTCAGATATGTGCGATCTGGCGTTTTCGGAGCATTTTGAAGCATTTTAGAAATTTCTATCTTAATTCGTGCCAAAGTTACGCAAGGCCTCCTAATAATATTTTTAATCGCTACCTTGGTGACCGTAAGTCCAAAAAATAAAAAGGTGTCAGGTATGTGCGATATGGCGTTCTCGAAGCATTTTGAAGCATTTTAGAAATTTCAATCTTAATGGGTGCCAAAGTTACACAAGACCTCTTAATAATATTTTTAATCGCTATCTTGGTGACCGTAAGTCCAAAAAATAAAAAGGTGTCAGATATGTGCGATCTGGCGTTCTCGGAGCATTTTAAAGCATTTTAGAAATTTCTATCTTAATGCGTGTCAAAGTTACGCAGGAACTCTTAATAATATATTTAATGGCTATCGTGGTGACCGTATGTCCAAAAAATAAAAAGGTGTCAGATATGTGCGATCTAGCGTTCTCGAAGCATTTTGACGCATTTTAGAAATTTCTATCTTAATGCGTGCCAAAGTTACGCAAGACCTCTTAATAATATTTTTAATCGCTATCTTGGTGACCGTAAGTCCAAAAATAAAAAGGTGTCAGATATGTGCGATATGGCGTTCTCGGAGCATTTTGAAGCATTTTAGAAATTTCAATCTTAATGGGTGCCAAAGTTACACAGGACCTCTTAATAATATTTTTAATCGCTATCTTGGTGATCGTAAGTCCAAAAAATAAAAAGGTGTCAGATATGTGCGATCTGGCGTTCTCGGAGCATTTTGAAGCATTTTAGAAATTTCAATCTTAATGGGTGCCAAAGTTACACAAGACCTCTTAATAATATTTTTAATCGCTATCTTGGTGACCGTAAGTCCAAAAAATAAAAAGGTGTCAGATATGTGCGATCTGGCGTAATCGGAGCATTTTGAAGCATTTTAGAAATTTCTATCTCAATTCGTGCCAAAGTTACGCAAGACCTCTTAATAATATTTTTAATCGCTATCTTGGTGACCGTAAGTCCAAAAAATAAAAAGGTGTCAGATATGTGCGATCTGGCGTTCTCGGAGCATTTTGAAGCATTTTAGAAATTTCTATCTTAATGCGTGTCAAAGTTACGCAGGACCTCTTAATAATATATTTAATGGCTATCTTGGTGACCGTATGTCCAAAAAATAAAAAGGTGTCAGATATGTGCGATCTGGCGTTCTCGAAGCATTTTGAAGCATTTTAGAAATTTCTATCTTAATGCGTGCCAAAGTTACGCAAGACCTCTTAATAATATTTTTAATCGCTATCTTGGTGACCGTAAGTCCAAAAAATAAAAAAGGTGTCAGATATGTGCGATATGGCGTTCTCGGAGCATTTTGAAGCATTTTAGAAATTTCAATCTTAATGGGTGCCAAAGTTACACAAGACTTCTTAATAATATTTTTAATCGCTATCTTGGTGACCGTTAGTCCAAAAAATAAAAAGGTGTCAGATATGTGCTATCTGGCGTTCTCGAAGCATTTTGAAGCATTTTAGAAATTTCTATCTTAATGCGTGCCAAAGTTACGCAAGACCTCTTAATAATATTTTTAATCGCTACCTTGGTGACCGTAAGTCCAAAAAATAAAAAGGTGTCAGGTATGTGCGATCTGGCGTTCTCGGAGCATTTTGAAGCATTTTAGAAATTTCTATCTTAATGCGTGCCAAAGTTACGCAAGACCTCTTAATAATATTTTTAATCGCTATCTTGATAACCGTAAGTCCAAAAAATAAGAAGGTGTCAGATATGTGCGATCTGGCGTTTTCGGAACATTTTGAAGCATTTTGGAAATTTCTATCTTAATGGGTGCCAAAGTTACGCAAGACTTCTTAATAATATTTTTAATCGCTACCTTGGTGACCGTAAGTCCAAAAAATAAAAAGGTGTCAGATATGTGCGATCTGGCGTTTTCGGAGCATTTTGAAGCATTCTAGAAATTTCAATCTTAATGGGTGCCAAAGTTGCACAAGACCTCTTAATAATATTTTTAGTCGCTATCTTGGTGAACGTAAGTAAAAAAAATAAAAAGGTGTCAGATATGTGCGATCTGGCGTTCTTGGAGCATTTTGAAGCATTTTAGAAATTTCAATCTTAATGGGTGCCAAAGTTACACAAGACCTCCTAATAATATTTTTAATCGCTACCTTGGTGACCGTAAGTCCAAAAAATAAAAAGGTGTCAGATTTGTGCGATCTGGCGTTCTCGGAGCATTTTGAAGCATTTTAGAAATTTCAATCTAAATGAGTGCCAAAGTTGCACAAGACCTCTTAATAATATTTTTAGTTGCTATCTTGGTGAACGTAAGTAAAAAAAATAAAAAGGTGTCAGATATGTGCGATCTGGCGTTTTCGGAGCATTTTGAAGCATTTTAGAAATTTCTATCTTAATTCGTGCCAAAGTTACGCAAGGCCTCCTAATAATATTTTTAATCGCTATCTTGGTGACCGTAAGTCCAAAAAATAAAAAGGTGTCAGGTATGTGCGATATGGCGTTCTCGAAGCATTTTGAAGCATTTTAGAAATTTCAATCTTAATGGGTGCCAAAGTTACACAAGACCTCTTAATAATATTTTTAATCGCTATCTTGGTGACCGTAAGTCCAAAAAATAAAAAGGTGTCAGATATGTGCGATCTGGCGTTCTCGGAGCATTTTGAAGCATTTTAGAAATTTCTATCTCAATTCGTGCCAAAGTTACGCAAGACCTCTTAATAATATTTTTAATCGCTATCTTGGTGACCGTAGGTCCAAAAAATAAAAAGGTGTCAGATATGTGCGATCTGGCGTTCTCGGAGCATTTTGAAGCATTTTAGAAATTTCAATCTTAATGGGTGCCAAAGTTGCACAAGACCTCTTAATAATATTTTTAGTCGCTATCTTGGTGAACGTAAGTAAAAAAAATAAAAACGTGTCAGATATGTGCGATCTGGCGTTTTCGGAGCATTTTGAAACATTTTAGAAATTTCTATCTTAATTCGTGCCAAAGTTACGCAAGGCCTCCTAATAATATTTTTAATCGCTATCTTGGTGACCGTAAGTCCAAAAAATAAAAAGGTGTCAGGTATGTGCGATATGGCGTTCTCGGAGCATTTTGAAGCATTTTAGAAATTTCAATCTTAATTGGTGCCAAAGTTACACAAGACCTCTTAATAATATTTTTAATCGCTATCTTGGTGACCGTAAGTCCAAAAAATAAAAAGGTGTTAGATATGTGCGATCTGGCGTTCTCGGAGCATTTTGAAGCATTTTAAAAATTTCTATCTTAATGGGTGCCAAAGTTGCACAAGACCTCTTAATAATATTTTTAGTCGCTATCTTGGTGAACGTAAGTAAAAAAAATAAAAACGTGTCAGATATGTGCGATCTGGCGTTCTCGGAGCATTTTGAAGCATTTTAGAAATTTCTATCTCAATTCGTGCCAAAGTTACGCAAGACCTCTTAATAATATTTTTAATCGCTATCTTGGTGACCGTAAGTCCAAAAAATAAAAAGGTGTCAGATATGTGCGATCTGGCGTTCTTGGAGCATTTTGAAGCATTTTAGAAATTTCTATCTTAATGCATGTCAAAGTTACGCAGGAACTCTTAATAATATATTTAATGGCTATCTTGGTGACCGTATGTCCAAAAAATAAAAAGGTGTCAGATATGTGCGATATGGCGTTCTCGGAGCATTTTGAAGCATTTTAGAAATTTCAATCTTAATGGGTGCCAAAGTTACACAAGACCTCCTAATAATATTTTTAATCGCTACCTTGGTGACCGTAAGTCCAAAAAATAAAAAGGTGTCAGATTTGTGCGATCTGGCGTTCTCGGAGCATTTTGAAGCATTTTAGAAATTTCAATCTAAATGAGTGCCAAAGTTGCACAAGACCTCTTAATAATATTTTTAGTCGCTATCTTGGTGAACGTAAGTAAAAAAAATAAAAAGGTGTCAGATATGTGCGATCTGGCGTTTTCGGAGCATTTTGAAGCATTTTAGAAATTTCTATCTTAATTCGTGCCAAAGTTACGCAAGGCCTCCTAATAATATTTTTAATCGCTATCTTGGTGACCGTAAGTCCAAAAAATAAAAAGGTGTCAGGTATGTGCGATATGGCGTTCTCGAAGCATTTTGAAGCATTTTAGAAATTTCAATCTTAATGGGTGCCAAAGTTACACAAGACCTCTTAATAATATTTTTAATCGCTATCTTGGTGACCGTAAGTCCAAAAAATAAAAAGGTGTCAGATATGTGCGATCTGGCGTTCTCGGAGCATTTTGAAGCATTTTAGAAATTTCTATCTCAATTCGTGCCAAAGTTACGCAAGACCTCTTAATAATATTTTTAATCGCTATCTTGGTGACCGTAGGTCCAAAAAATAAAAAGGTGTCAGATATGTGCGATCTGGCGTTCTCGGAGCATTTTGAAGCATTTTAGAAATTTCTATCTTAATGCGTGTCAAAGTTACGCAGGAACTCTTAATAATATATTTAATGTCTGTCGTGGTGACCGTATGTCCAAAAAATAAAAAGGTGTCAGATATGTGCGATCTGGCGTTCTCGAAGCATTTTGAAGCATTTTAGAAATTTCTATCTCAATTCGTGCCAAAGTTACGCAAGACCTCTTAATAATATTTTTAATCGCTATCTTGGTGACCGTAAGTCCAAAAAATAAAAAGGTGTCAGATATGTGCGATCTGGCGTTCTTGGAGCATTTTGAAGCATTTTAGAAATTTCTATCTTAATGCGTGCCAAAGTTACGCAAGACCTCTTAATAATATTTTTAATCGCTATCTTGGTGACCGTAAGTCCAAAAAATAAAAAGGTGTCAGATATGTGCGATATGGCGTTCTCGGAGCATTTTGAAGCATTTTAGAAATTTCAATCTTAATGGGTGCCAAAGTTACACAAGACTTCTTAATAATATTTTTAATCGCTATCTTGGTGACCGTTAGTCCAAAAAATAAAAAGGTGTCAGATACGTGCGATCTGGCGTTCTCGAAGCATTTTGAAGCATTTTAGAAATTTCTATCTTAATGCGTGCCAAAGTTACGCAAGACCTCTTAATAATATTTTTAATCGCTACCTTGGTGACCGTAAGTCCAAAAAATAAAAAGGTGTCAGGTATGTGCGATCTGGCGTTTTCGGAGCATTTTGAAACATTTTAGAAATTTCTATCTTAATTCGTGCCAAAGTTACGCAAGGCCTCCTAATAATATTTTTAATCGCTATCTTGGTGACCGTAAGTCCAAAAAATAAAAAGGTGTCAGGTATGTGCGATATGGCGTTCTTGGAGCATTTTGAAGCATTTTAGAAATTTCAATCTTAATGGGTGCCAAAGTTACACAAGACCTCTTAATAATATTTTTAATCGCTATCTTGGTGACCGTAAGTCCAAAAAATAAAAAGGTGTCAGATATGTGCGACCTGGCGTTCTCGGAGCATTTTGAAGCATTTTAAAAATTTCTATCTTAATGGGTGCCAAAGTTGCACAAGACCTCTTAATAATATTTTTAGTCGCTATCTTGGTGAACGTAAGTAAAAGAAATAAAAAGGTGTCAGATATGTGCGATCTGGCGTTCTCGGAGCATTTTGAAGCATTTTAGAAATTTCTATCTCAATTCGTGCCAAAGTTACGCAAGACCTCTTAATAATATTTTTAATCGCTATCTTGGTGACCGTAAGTCCAAAAAATAAAAAGGTGTCAGATATGTGCGATCTGGCGTTCTCGGAGCATTTTGAAGCATTTTAGAAATTTCTATCTTAATGCGTGTCAAAGTTACGCAGGAACTCTTAATAATATATTTAATGGCTATCTTGGTGACCGTATGTCCAAAAAATAAAAAGGTGTCAGATATGTGCGATCTGGCGTTCTCGAAGCATTTTGAAGCATTTTAGAAATTTCTATCTTAATGCGTGCCAAAGTTACGCAAGACCTCTTAATAATATTTTTAATCGCTATCTTGGTGACCGTAAGTCCAAAAAATAAAAAGGTGTCAGATATGTGCGACATGGCGTTCTCGGAGCATTTTGAAGCATTTTAGAAATTTCAATCTTAATGGGTGCCAAAGTTACACAAGACTTCTTAATAATATTTTTAATCGCTATCTTGGTGACCGTTAGTCCAAAAAATAAAAAGGTGTCAGATACGTGCGATCTGGCGTTCTCGAAGCATTTTGAAGCATTTTAGAAATTTCTATCTTAATGCGTGCCAAAGTTACGCAAGACCTCTTAATAATATTTTTAATCGCTACCTTGGTGACCGTAAGTCCAAAAAATAAAAATGTGTCAGGTATGTGCGATCTGGCGTTCTCGGAGCATTTTGAAGCATTTTAGAAATTTCAATCTTAATGGGTGCCAAAGTTGCACAAGACCTCTTAATAATATTTTTAGTCGCTATTTTGGTGAACGTAAGTAAAAAAAATAAAAAGGTGTCAGATATGTGCGATCTGGCGTTTTCGGAGCATTTTGAAGCATTTTAGAAATTTCTATCTTAATTCGTGCCAAAGTTACGCAAGGCCTCCTAATAATATTTTTAATCGTTATCTTGGTGACCGTAAGTCCAAAAAATAAAAAGGTGTCAGATATGTGCGATATGGCGTTCTCGGAGCATTTTGAAGCATTTTAGAAATTTCAATCTTAATGGGTGCCAAAGTTACACAAGGCCTCTTAATAATATTTTTAATCGCTATCTTGGTGACCATAATTCCAAAAAATAAGAAGGTGTCAGATATGTGCGATCTGGCGTTCTCGGAGCATTTTGAAGCATTTTAAAAATTTCTATCTTAATGGGTGCCAAAGTTGCACAAGACCTCTTAATAATATTTTTAGTCGCTATCTTGGTGAACGTAAGTAAAAAAAATAAAAAGGTGTCAGATATGTGCGATCTGGCGTTCTCGGAGCATTTTGAAGCATTTTAAAAATTTCTATCTTAATGGGTGCCAAAGTTGCACAAGACCTCTTAATAATATTTTTAGTCGCTATCTTGGTGAACGTAAGTAAAAAAAATAAAAAGGTGTCAGATATGTGCGATCTGGCGTTCTCGGAGCATTTTGAAGCATTTTAGAAATTTCTATCTCAATTCGTGCCAAAGTTACTCAAGACCTCTTAATAATATTTTTAATCGCTATCTTGATGACCGTAAGTCCAAAAAATAAAAAGGTGTCAGATATGTGCGATCTGGCGTTCTCGGAGCATTTTGAAGCATTTTAGAAATTTCAATCTTAATGGGTGCCAATGTTACACAAGACCTCTTAATAATATTTTTAATCGCTATCTTGGTGACCGTAAGTCCAAACAATAAAAAGGTGTCAGATATGTGCGATCTGGCGTTCTCGGAGCATTTTGAACCATTTTAGAAATTTCTATCTTAATGCGTGCCAAAGTTACGCAAGACCTCTTAATAATATTTTTAATCGCTATCTTGGTGACGGTAAGTCCAAAAAATAAAAAGGTGTCAGATATGTGGGGTCTGACGTTCTCGGAGCATTTTGAAGTATTTTAAAAATTTCTATCTTAATGCGTGCCAAAGTTACGCAAGACCTCTTAATAATATGTTTAATGGCTATCTTGGTGACCGTATGTCCAAAAAATAAAAAGGTGTCAGATATGTGCGATCTGGCGTTCTCGGAGCATTTTGAAGCATTTTAGAAATTTCTATCTTAATGCGTGTCAAAGTTACGCAGGAACTCTTAATAATATATTTAATGGCTATCTTGGTGACCGTATGTCCAAAAAATAAAAAGGTGTCAGATATGTGCGATCTGGCGTTCTCGAAGCATTTTGAAGCATTTTAGAAATTTCTATCTTAATGCGTGCCAAAGTTACGCAAGACCTCTTAATAATATTTTTAATCGCTATCTTGGTGAACGTAAGTCCAAAAAATAAAAAGGTGTCAGATATGTGCGACATGGCGTTCTCGGAGCATTTTGAAGCATTTTAGAAATTTCAATCTTAATGGGTGCCAAAGTTACACAAGACTTCTTAATAATATTTTTAATCGCTATCTTGATGACCGTAAGTCCAAAAAATAAAAAGGTGTCAGATATGTGCGATCTGGCGTTCTCGGAGCATTTTGAAGCATTTTAGAAATTTCAATCTTAATGGGTGCCAATGTTACACAAGACCTCTTAATAATATTTTTAATCGCTATCTTGGTGACCGTAAGTCCAAACAATAAAAAGGTGTCAGATATGTGCGATCTGGCGTTCTCGGAGCATTTTGAACCATTTTAGAAATTTCTATCTTAATGCGTGCCAAAGTTACGCAAGACCTCTTAATAATATTTTTAATCGCTATCTTGGTGACGGTAAGTCCAAAAAATAAAAAGGTGTCAGATATGTGCGATCTGGCGTTCTTGGAGCATTTTGAAGCATTTTAGAAATTTCTATCTTAATGCATGTCAAAGTTACGCAGGAACTCTTAATAATATATTTAATGGCTATCTTGGTGACCGTATGTCCAAAAAATAAAAAGGTGTCAGATATGTGCGATATGGCGTTCTCGGAGCATTTTGAAGCATTTTAGAAATTTCAATCTTAATGGGTGCCAAAGTTACACAAGACTTCTTAATAATATTTTTAATCGCTATCTTGGTGACCGTTAGTCCAAAAAATAAAAAGGTGTCAGATACGTGCGATCTGGCGTTCTCGAAGCATTTTGAAGCATTTTAGAAATTTCTATCTTAATGCGTGCCAAAGTTACGCAAGACCTCTTAATAATATTTTTAATCGCTATCTTGGTGACCGTAAGTCCAAAAAATAAAAAGGTGTCAGATATGTGCGATATGGCGTTCTCGGAGCATTTTGAAGCATTTTAGAAATTTCAATCTTAATGGGTGCCAAAGTTACACAAGACTTCTTAATAATATTTTTAATCGCTATCTTGGTGACCGTTAGTCCAAAAAATAAACAGGTGTCAGATACGTGCGATCTGGCGTTCTCGAAGCATTTTGAAGCATTTTAGAAATTTCTATCTTAATGAGTGCCAAAGTTACGCAAGACCTCTTAATAATATTTTTAATCGCTACCTTGGTGACCGTAAGTCCAAAAAATAAAAAGGTGTCAGGTATGTGCGATCTGGCGTTTTCGGAGCATTTTGAAACATTTTAGAAATTTCTATCTTAATTCGTGCCAAAGTTACGCAAGGCCTCCTAATAATATTTTTAATCGCTATCTTGGTGACCGTAAGTCCAAAAAATAAAAAGGTGTCAGGTATGTGCGATATGGCGTTCTTGGAGCATTTTGAAGCATTTTAGAAATTTCAATCTTAATGGGTGCCAAAGTTACACAAGACCTCTTAATAATATTTTTAATCGCTATCTTGGTGACCGTAAGTCCAAAAAATAAAAAGGTGTCAGATATGTGCGACCTGGCGTTCTCGGAGCATTTTGAAGCATTTTAAAAATTTCTATCTTAATGGGTGCCAAAGTTGCACAAGACCTCTTAATAATATTTTTAGTCGCTATCTTGGTGAACGTAAGTAAAAAAAATAAAAAGGTGTCAGATATGTGCGATCTGGCGTTCTCGGAGCATTTTGAAGCATTTTAGAAATTTCTATCTCAATTCGTGCCAAAGTTACGCAAGACCTCTTAATAATATTTTTAATCGCTATCTTGGTGACCGTTAGTCCAAAAAATAAAAAGGTGTCAGATACGTGCGATCTGGCGTTCTCGAAGCATTTTGAAGCATTTTAGAAATTTCTATCTTAATGCGTGCCAAAGTTACGCAAGACCTCTTAATAATATTTTTAATCGCTATCTTGGTGACCGTAAGTCCAAAAAATAAAAAGGTGTCAGATATGTGCGATATGGCGTTCTCGGAGCATTTTGAAGCATTTTAGAAATTTCAATCTTAATGGGTGCCAAAGTTACACAAGACTTCTTAATAATATTTTTAATCGCTATCTTGGTGACCGTTAGTCCAAAAAATAAAAAGGTGTCAGATACGTGCGATCTGGCGTTCTCGAAGCATTTTGAAGCATTTTAGAAATTTCTATCTTAATGCGTGCCAAAGTTACGCAAGACCTCTTAACAATATTTTTAATCGCTATCTTGGTGACCGTAAGTCCAAAAAATAAAAAGGTGTCAGATATGTGCGATATGGCGTTCTCGGAGCATTTTGAAGCATTTTAGAAATTTCAATCTTAATGGGTGCCAAAGTTACACAAGACTTCTTAATAATATTTTTAATCGCTATCTTGGTGACCGTTAGTCCAAAAAATAAACAGGTGTCAGATACGTGCGATCTGGCGTTCTCGAAGCATTTTGAAGCATTTTAGAAATTTCTATCTTAATGAGTGCCAAAGTTACGCAAGACCTCTTAATAATATTTTTAATCGCTACCTTGGTGACCGTAAGTCCAAAAAATAAAAAGGTGTCAGGTATGTGCGATCTGGCGTTTTCGGAGCATTTTGAAACATTTTAGAAATTTCTATCTTAATTCGTGCCAAAGTTACGCAAGGCCTCCTAATAATATTTTTAATCGCTATCTTGGTGACCGTAAGTCCAAAAAATAAAAAGGTGTCAGGTATGTGCGATATGGCGTTCTTGGAGCATTTTGAAGCATTTTAGAAATTTCAATCTTAATGGGTGCCAAAGTTACACAAGACCTCTTAATAATATTTTTAATCGCTATCTTGGTGACCGTAAGTCCAAAAAATAAAAAGGTGTCAGATATGTGCGACCTGGCGTTCTCGGAGCATTTTGAAGCATTTTAAAAATTTCTATCTTAATGGGTGCCAAAGTTGCACAAGACCTCTTAATAATATTTTTAGTCGCTATCTTGGTGAACGTAAGTAAAAAAAATAAAAAGGTGTCAGATATGTGCGATCTGGCGTTCTCGGAGCATTTTGAAGCATTTTAGAAATTTCTATCTCAATTCGTGCCAAAGTTACGCAAGACCTCTTAATAATATTTTTAATCGCTATCTTGGTGACCGTAAGTCCAAAAAATAAAAAGGTGTCAGATATGTGCGATCTGGCGTTCTCGGAGCATTTTGAAGCATTTTAGAAATTTCTATCTTAATGCGTGTCAAAGTTACGCAGGAACTCTTAATAATATATTTAATGGCTATCTTGGTGACCGTATGTCCAAAAAATAAAAAGGTGTCAGATATGTGCGATCTGGCGTTCTCGAAGCATTTTGAAGCATTTTAGAAATTTCTATCTTAATGCGTGCCAAAGTTACGCAAGACCTCTTAATAATATTTTTAATCGCTATCTTGGTGACCGTAAGTCCAAAAAATAAAAAGGTGTCAGATATGTGCGACATGGCGTTCTCGGAGCATTTTGAAGCATTTTAGAAATTTCAATCTTAATGGGTGCCAAAGTTACACAAGACTTCTTAATAATATTTTTAATCGCTATCTTGGTGACCGTTAGTCCAAAAAATAAAAAGGTGTCAGATACGTGCGATCTGGCGTTCTCGAAGCATTTTGAAGCATTTTAGAAATTTCTATCTTAATGCGTGCCAAAGTTACGCAAGACCTCTTAATAATATTTTTAATCGCTACCTTGGTGACCGTAAGTCCAAAAAATAAAAATGTGTCAGGTATGTGCGATCTGGCGTTCTCGGAGCATTTTGAAGCATTTTAGAAATTTCAATCTTAATGGGTGCCAAAGTTGCACAAGACCTCTTAATAATATTTTTAGTCGCTATCTTGGTGAACGTAAGTAAAAAAAATAAAAAGGTGTCAGATATGTGCGATCTGGCGTTTTCGGAGCATTTTGAAGCATTTTAGAAATTTCTATCTTAATTCGTGCCAAAGTTACGCAAGGCCTCCTAATAATATTTTTAATCGTTATCTTGGTGACCGTAAGTCCAAAAAATAAAAAGGTGTCAGATATGTGCGATATGGCGTTCTCGGAGCATTTTGAAGCATTTTAGAAATTTCAATCTTAATGGGTGCCAAAGTTACACAAGGCCTCTTAATAATATTTTTAATCGCTATCTTTGTGACCATAAGTCCAAAAAATAAGAAGGTGTCAGATATGTGCGATCTGGCGTTCTCGGAGCATTTTGAAGCATTTTAAAAATTTCTATCTTAATGGGTGCCAAAGTTGCACAAGACCTCTTAATAATATTTTTAGTCGCTATCTTGGTGAACTTAAGTAAAAAAAATAAAAAGGTGTCAGATATGTGCGATCTGGCGTTCTCGGAGCATTTTGAAGCATTTTAAAAATTTCTATCTTAATGGGTGCCAAAGTTGCACAAGACCTCTTAATAATATTTTTAGTCGCTATCTTGGTGAACGTAAGTAAAAAAAATAAAAAGGTGTCAGATATGTGCGATCTGGCGTTCTCGGAGCATTTTGAAGCATTTTAGAAATTTCTATCTCAATTCGTGCCAAAGTTACTCAAGACCTCTTAATAATATTTTTAATCGCTATCTTGATGACCGTAAGTCCAAAAAATAAAAAGGTGTCAGATATGTGCGATCTGGCGTTCTCGGAGCATTTTGAAGCATTTTAGAAATTTCAATCTTAATGGGTGCCAATGTTACACAAGACCTCTTAATAATATTTTTAATCGCTATCTTGGTGACCGTAAGTCCAAACAATAAAAAGGTGTCAGATATGTGCGATCTGGCGTTCTCGGAGCATTTTGAACCATTTTAGAAATTTCTATCTTAATGCGTGCCAAAGTTACGCAAGACCTCTTAATAATATTTTTAATCGCTATCTTGGTGACGGTAAGTCCAAAAAATAAAAAGGTGTCAGATATGTGGGGTCTGACGTTCTCGGAGCATTTTGAAGTATTTTAAAAATTTCTATCTTAATGCGTGCCAAAGTTACGCAAGACCTCTTAATAATATGTTTAATGGCTATCTTGGTGACCGTATGTCCAAAAAATAAAAAGGTGTCAGATATGTGCGATCTGGCGTTCTCGGAGCATTTTGAAGCATTTTAGAAATTTCTATCTTAATGCGTGTCAAAGTTACGCAGGAACTCTTAATAATATATTTAATGGCTATCTTTGTGACCGTATGTCCAAAAAATAAAAAGGTGTCAGATATGTGCGATCTGGCGTTCTCGAAGCATTTTGAAGCATTTTAGAAATTTCTATCTTAATGCGTGCCAAAGTTACGCAAGACCTCTTAATAATATTTTTAATCGCTATCTTGGTGAACGTAAGTCCAAAAAATAAAAAGGTGTCAGATATGTGCGACATGGCGTTCTCGGAGCATTTTGAAGCATTTTAGAAATTTCAATCTTAATGGGTGCCAAAGTTACACAAGACTTCTTAATAATATTTTTAATCGCTATCTTGGTGACCGTTAGTCCAAAAAATAAAAAGGTGTCAGATACGTGCGATCTGGCGTTCTCGAAGCATTTTGAAGCATTTTAGAAATTTCTATCTTAATGCGTGCCAAAGTTACGCAAGACCTCTTAATAATATTTTTAATCGCTACCTTGGTGACCGTAAGTTCAAAAAATAAAAAGGTGTCAGGTATGTGCGATCTGGCGTTCTCGGAGCATTTTGAAGCATTTTAGAAATTTCAATCTTAATGGGTGCCAAAGTTGCACAAGACCTCTTAATAATATTTTTAGTCGCTATCTTGGTGAACGTAAGTAAAAAAAATAAAAAGGTGTCAGATATGTGCGATCTGGCGTTTTCGGAGCATTTTGAAGCATTTTAGAAATTTCTATCTTAATTCGTGCCAAAGTTACGCAAGGCCTCCTAATAATATTTTTAATCGTTATCTTGGTGACCGTAAGTCCAAAAAATAAAAAGGTGTCAGATATGTGCGATATGGCGTTCTCGGAGCATTTTGAAGCATTTTAGAAATTTCAATCTTAATGGGTGCCAAAGTTACACAAGACCTCTTAATAATATTTTTAATCGCTATCTTGGTGACCGTAAGTCCAAAAAATAAAAAGGTGTCAGATATGTGCGATCTGGCGTTCTCGGAGCATTTTGAAGCATTTTAAAAATTTCTATCTTAATGGGTGCCAAAGTTACGCAAGACCTCTTAATAATATTTTTAATCGCTACCTTGGTGACCGTAAGTCCAAAAAATAAAAAGGTGTCAGCTATGTGCGATCTGGCGTTTTCGGAGCATTTTGAAACATTTTAGAAATTTCTATCTTAATTCGTGCCAAAGTTACGCAAGGCCTCCTAATAATATTTTTAATCGTTATCTTGGTGACCGTAAGTCCAAAAAATAAAAAGGTGTCAGGTATGTGCGATATGGCGTTCTCGGAGCATTTTGAAGCATTTTAGAAATTTCAATCTTAATGGGTGCCAATGTTACACAAGACCTCTTAATAATATTTTTAATCGCTATCTTGGTGACCGTAAGTCCAAACAATAAAAAGGTGTCAGGTATGTGCGATCTGGCGTTCTCGGAGCATTTTGAAGCATTTTAGAAATTTCTATCTCAATTCGTGCCAAAGTTACTCAAGACCTCTTAATAATATTTTTAATCGCTATCTTGATGACCGTAAGTCCAAAAAATAAAAAGGTGTCAGATATGTGCGATCTGGCGTTCTCGGAGCATTTTGAAGCATTTTAGAAATTTCAATCTTAATGGATGCCAATGTTACACAAGACCTCTTAATAATATTTTTAATCGCTATCTTGGTGACCGTAAGTCCAAACAATAGAAAGGTGTCAGATATGTGCGATCTGGCGTTCTCGAAGCATTTTGAAGCATTTTAGAAATTTCTATCTTAATGCGTGCCAAAGTTACGCAAGACCTCTTAATAATATTTTTAATCGCTATCTTGGTGAACGTAAGTCCAAAAAATAAAAAGGTGTCAGATATGTGCGACATGGCGTTCTCGGAGCATTTTGAAGCATTTTAGAAATTTCAATCTTAATGGGTGCCAAAGTTACACAAGACTTCTTAATAATATTTTTAATCGCTATCTTGGTGACCGTTAGTCCAAAAAATAAAAAGGTGTCAGATACGTGCGATCTGGCGTTCTCGAAGCATTTTGAAGCATTTTAGAAATTTCTATCTTAATGCGTGCCAAAGTTACGCAAGACCTCTTAATAATATTTTTAATCGCTACCTTGGTGACCGTAAGTCCAAAAAATAAAAAGGTGTCAGGTATGTGCGATCTGGCGTTCTCGGAGCATTTTGAAGCATTTTAGAAATTTCAATCTTAATGGGTGCCAAAGTTGCACAAGACCTCTTAATAATATTTTTAGTCGCTATCTTGGTGAACGTAAGTAAAAAAAATAAAAAGGTGTCAGATATGTGCGATCTGGCGTTTTCGGAGCATTTTGAAGCATTTTAGAAATTTCTATCTTAATTCGTGCCAAAGTTACGCAAGGCCTCCTAATAATATTTTTAATCGTTATCTTGGTGACCGTAAGTCCAAAAAATAAAAAGGTGTCAGATATGTGCGATATGGCGTTCTCGGAGCATTTTGAAGCATTTTAGAAATTTCAATCTTAATGGGTGCCAAAGTTACACAAGACCTCTTAATAATATTTTTAATCGCTATCTTGGTGACCGTAAGTCCAAAAAATAAAAAGGTGTCAGATATGTGCGATCTGGCGTTCTCGGAGCATTTTGAAGCATTTTAAAAATTTCTATCTTAATGGGTGCCAAAGTTACGCAAGACCTCTTAATAATATTTTTAATCGCTACCTTGGTGACCGTAAGTCCAAAAAATAAAAAGGTGTCAGCTATGTGCGATCTGGCGTTTTCGGAGCAGTTTGAAACATTTTAGAAATTTCTATCTTAATTCGTGCCAAAGTTACGCAAGGCCTCCTAATAATATTTTTAATCGTTATCTTGGTGACCGTAAGTCCAAAAAATAAAAAGGTGTCAGGTATGTGCGATATGGCGTTCTCGGAGCATTTTGAAGCATTTTAGAAATTTCAATCTTAATGGGTGCCAATGTTACACAAGACCTCTTAATAATATTTTTAATCGCTATCTTGGTGACCGTAAGTCCAAACAATAAAAAGGTGTCAGGTATGTGCGATCTGGCGTTCTCGGAGCATTTTGAAGCATTTTAGAAATTTCTATCTCAATTCGTGCCAAAGTTACTCAAGACCTCTTAATAATATTTTTAATCGCTATCTTGATGACCGTAAGTCCAAAAAATAAAAAGGTGTCAGATATGTGCGATCTGGCGTTCTCGGAGCATTTTGAAGCATTTTAGAAATTTCAATCTTAATGGATGCCAATGTTACACAAGACCTCTTAATAATATTTTTAATCGCTATCTTGGTGACCGTAAGTCCAAACAATAGAAAGGTGTCAGATATGTGCGATCTGGCGTTCTCGGAGCATTTTGAAGCATTTTAGAAATTTCTATCTTAATGCGTGCCAAAGTTACGCAAGACCTCTTAATAATATTTTTAATCGCTACCTTGGTGACCGTAAGTCCAAAAAATAAAATGGTGTCAGCTATGTGCGATCTGGCGTTTTCGGAGCATTTTGAAACATTTTAGAAATTTCTATCTTAATTCGTGCCAAAGTTACGCAAGGCCTCCTAATAATATTTTTAATCGTTATCTTGGTGACCGTAAGTCCAAAAAATAAAAAGGTGTCAGGTATGTGCGATATGGCGTTCTCGGAGCATTTTGAAGCATTTTAGAAATTTCAATCTTAATGGGTGCCAATGTTACACAAGACCTCTTAATAATATTTTTAATCGCTATCTTGGTGACCGTAAGTCCAAACAATAAAAAGGTGTCAGGTATGTGCGATCTGGCGTTCTCGGAGCATTTTGAAGCATTTTAGAAATTTCTATCTCAATTCGTGCCAAAGTTACTCAAGACCTCTTAATAATATTTTTAATCGCTATCTTGATGACCGTAAGTCCAAAAAATGAAAAGGTGTCAGATATGTGCGATCTGGCGTTCTCGGAGCATTTTGAAGCATTTTAGAAATTTCAATCTTAATGGATGCCAATGTTACACAAGACCTCTTAATAATATTTTTAATCGCTATCTTGGTGACCGTAAGTCCAAACAATAGAAAGGTGTCAGATATGTGCGATCTGGCGTTCTCGAAGCATTTTGAAGCATTTTAGAAATTTCTATCTTAATGCGTGCCAAAGTTACGCAAGACCTCTTAATAATATTTTTAATCGCTATCTTGGTGAACGTAAGTCCAAAAAATAAAAAGGTGTCAGATATGTGCGACATGGCGTTCTCGGAGCATTTTGAAGCATTTTAGAAATTTCAATCTTAATGGGTGCCAAAGTTACACAAGACTTCTTAATAATATTTTTAATCGCTATCTTGGTGACCGTTAGTCCAAAAAATAAAAAGGTGTCAGATACGTGCGATCTGGCGTTCTCGAAGCATTTTGAAGCATTTTAGAAATTTCTATCTTAATGCGTGCCAAAGTTACGCAAGACCTCTTAATAATATTTTTAATCGCTACCTTGGTGACCGTAAGTCCAAAAAATAAAAAGGTGTCAGGTATGTGCGATCTGGCGTTCTCGGAGCATTTTGAAGCATTTTAGAAATTTCAATCTTAATGGGTGCCAAAGTTGCACAAGACCTCTTAATAATATTTTTAGTCGCTATCTTGGTGAACGTAAGTAAAAAAAATAAAAAGGTGTCAGATATGTGCGATCTGGCGTTTTCGGAGCATTTTGAAGCATTTTAGAAATTTCTATCTTAATTCGTGCCAAAGTTACGCAAGGCCTCCTAATAATATTTTTAATCGTTATCTTGGTGACCGTAAGTCCAAAAAATAAAAAGGTGTCAGATATGTGCGATATGGCGTTCTCGGAGCATTTTGAAGCATTTTAGAAATTTCAATCTTAATGGGTGCCAAAGTTACACAAGACCTCTTAATAATATTTTTAATCGCTATCTTGGTGACCGTAAGTCCAAAAAATAAAAAGGTGTCAGATATGTGCGATCTGGCGTTCTCGGAGCATTTTGAAGCATTTTAAAAATTTTTATCTTAATGGGTGCCAAAGTTACGCAAGACCTCTTAATAATATTTTTAATCGCTACCTTGGTGACCGTAAGTCCAAAAAATAAAAAGGTGTCAGCTATGTGCGATCTGGCGTTTTCGGAGCATTTTGAAACATTTTAGAAATTTCTATCTTAATTCGTGCCAAAGTTACGCAAGGCCTCCTAATAATATTTTTAATCGTTATCTTGGTGACCGTAAGTCCAAAAAATAAAAAGGTGTCAGGTATGTGCGATATGGCGTTCTCGGAGCATTTTGAAGCATTTTAGAAATTTCAATCTTAATGGGTGCCAATGTTACACAAGACCTCTTAATAATATTTTTAATCGCTATCTTGGTGACCGTAAGTCCAAACAATAAAAAGGTGTCAGGTATGTGCGATCTGGCGTTCTCGGAGCATTTTGAAGCATTTTAGAAATTTCTATCTCAATTCGTGCCAAAGTTACTCAAGACCTCTTAATAATATTTTTAATCGCTATCTTGATGACCGTAAGTCCAAAAAATAAAAAGGTGTCAGATATGTGCGATCTGGCGTTCTCGGAGCATTTTGAAGCATTTTAGAAATTTCAATCTTAATGGATGCCAATGTTACACAAGACCTCTTAATAATATTTTTAATCGCTATCTTGGTGACCGTAAGTCCAAACAATAGAAAGGTGTCAGATATGTGCGATCTGGCGTTCTCGGAGCATTTTGAAGCATTTTAGAAATTTCTATCTTAATGCGTGCCAAAGTTACGCAAGACCTCTTAATAATATTTTTAATCGCTACCTTGGTGACCGTAAGTCCAAAAAATAAAAAGTTGTCAGGTATGTGCGATCTGGCGTTCTCGGAGCATTTTGAAGCATTTTAGAAATTTCAATCTTAATGGGTGCCAATGTTGCACAAGACCTCTTAATAATATTTTTAGTCGCTATCTTGGTGAACGTAAGTAAAAAAAATAAAAAGGTGTCAGATATGTGCGATCTGGCGTTTTCGGAGCATTTTGAAGCATTTTAGAAATTTCTAACTTAATTCGTGCCAAAGTTACGCAAGGCCTCCTAATAATATTTTTAATCGTTATCTTGGTGACCGTAAGTCCAAAAAATAAAAAGGTGTCAGATATGTGCGATATGGCGTTCTCGGAGCATTTTGAAGCATTTTAGAAATTTCAATCTTAATGGGTGCCAAAGTTACACAAGACCTCTTAATAATATTTTTAATCGCTATCTTGGTGACCGTAAGTCCAAAAAATAAAAAGGTGTTAGATATGTGCGATCTGGCGTTCTCGGAGCATTTTGAAGCATTTTAAAAATTTCTATCTTAATGGGTGCCAAAGTTACGCAAGACCTCTTAATAATATTTTTAATCGCTACCTTGGTGACCGTAAGTCCAAAAAATAAAAAGGTGTCAGCTATGTGCGATCTGGCGTTTTCGGAGCATTTTGAAACATTTTAGAAATTTCTATCTTAATTCGTGCCAAAGTTACGCAAGGCCTCCTAATAATATTTTTAATCGTTATCTTGGTGACCGTAAGTCCAAAAAATAAAAAGGTGTCAGGTATGTGCGATATGGCGTTCTCGGAGCATTTTGAAGCATTTTAGAAATTTCAATCTTAATGGGTGCCAATGTTACACAAGACCTCTTAATAATATTTTTAATCGCTATCTTGGTGACCGTAAGTCCAAACAATAAAAAGGTGTCAGGTATGTGCGATCTGGCGTTCTCGGAGCATTTTGAAGCATTTTAGAAATTTCTATCTCAATTCGTGCCAAAGTTACTCAAGACCTCTTAATAATATTTTTAATCGCTATCTTGATGACCGTAAGTCCAAAAAATAAAAAGGTGTCAGATATGTGCGATCTGGCGTTCTCGGAGCATTTTGAAGCATTTTAGAAATTTCAATCTTAATGGATGCCAATGTTACACAAGACCTCTTAATAATATTTTTAATCGCTATCTTGGTGACCGTAAGTCCAAACAATAGAAAGGTGTCAGATATGTGCGATCTGGCGTTCTCGAAGCATTTTGAAGCATTTTAGAAATTTCTATCTTAATGCGTGCCAAAGTTACGCAAGACCTCTTAATAATATTTTTAATCGCTATCTTGGTGAACGTAAGTCCAAAAAATAAAAAGGTGTCAGATATGTGCGACATGGCGTTCTCGGAGCATTTTGAAGCATTTTAGAAATTTCAATCTTAATGGGTGCCAAAGTTACACAAGACTTCTTAATAATATTTTTAATCGCTATCTTGGTGACCGTTAGTCCAAAAAATAAAAAGGTGTCAGATACGTGCGATCTGGCGTTCTCGAAGCATTTTGAAGCATTTTAGAAATTTCTATCTTAATGCGTGCCAAAGTTACGCAAGACCTCTTAATAATATTTTTAATTGCTACCTTGGTGACCGTAAGTCCAAAAAATAAAAAGGTGTCAGGTATGTGCGATCTGGCGTTCTCGGAGCATTTTGAAGCATTTTAGAAATTTCAATCTTAATGGGTGCCAAAGTTGCACAAGACCTCTTAATAATATTTTTAGTCGCTATCTTGGTGAACGTAAGTAAAAAAAATAAAAAGGTGTCAGATATGTGCGATCTGGCGTTTTCGGAGCATTTTGAAGCATTTTAGAAATTTCTATCTTAATTCGTGCCAAAGTTACGCAAGGCCTCCTAATAATATTTTTAATCGTTATCTTGGTGACCGTAAGTCCAAAAAATAAAAAGGTGTCAGATATGTGCGATATGGCGTTCTCGGAGCATTTTGAAGCATTTTAGAAATTTCAATCTTAATGGGTGCCAAAGTTACACAAGACCTCTTAATAATATTTTTAATCGCTATCTTGGTGACCGTAAGTCCAAAAAATAAAAAGGTGTCAGATATGTGCGATCTGGCGTTCTCGGAGCATTTTGAAGCATTTTAAAAATTTCTATCTTAATGGGTGCCAAAGTTACGCAAGACCTCTTAATAATATTTTTAATCGCTACCTTGGTGACCGTAAGTCCAAAAAATAAAAAGGTGTCAGCTATGTGCGATCTGGCGTTTTCGGAGCATTTTGAAACATTTTAGAAATTTCTATCTTAATTCGTGCCAAAGTTACGCAAGGCCTCCTAATAATATTTTTAATCGTTATCTTGGTGACCGTAAGTCCAAAAAATAAAAAGGTGTCAGGTATGTGCGATATGGCGTTCTCGGAGCATTTTGAAGCATTTTAGAAATTTCAATCTTAATGGGTGCCAATGTTACACAAGACCTCTTAATAATATTTTTAATCGCTATCTTGGTGACCGTAAGTCCAAACAATAAAAAGGTGTCAGGTATGTGCGATCTGGCGTTCTCGGAGCATTTTGAAGCATTTTAGAAATTTCTATCTCAATTCGTGCCAAAGTTACTCAAGACCTCTTAATAATATTTTTAATCGCTATCTTGATGACCGTAAGTCCAAAAAATAAAAAGGTGTCAGATATGTGCGATCTGGCGTTCTCGGAGCATTTTGAAGCATTTTAGAAATTTCAATCTTAATGGATGCCAATGTTACACAAGACCTCTTAATAATATTTTTAATCGCTATCTTGGTGACCGTAAGTCCAAACAATAGAAAGGTGTCAGATATGTGCGATCTGGCGTTCTCGGAGCATTTTGAAGCATTTTAGAAATTTCTATCTTAATGCGTGCCAAAGTTACGCAAGACCTCTTAATAATATTTTTAATCGCTACCTTGGTGACCGTAAGTCCAAAAAATAAAAAGGTGTCAGCTATGTGCGATCTGGCGTTTTCGGAGCATTTTGAAACATTTTAGAAATTTCTATCTTAATTCGTGCCAAAGTTACGCAAGGCCTCCTAATAATATTTTTAATCGTTATCTTGGTGACCGTAAGTCCAAAAAATAAAAAGGTGTCAGGTATGTGCGATATGGCGTTCTCGGAGCATTTTGAAGCATTTTAGAAATTTCAATCTTAATGGGTGCCAATGTTACACAAGACCTCTTAATAATATTTTTAATCGCTATCTTGGTGACCGTAAGTCCAAACAATAAAAAGGTGTCAGGTATGTGCGATCTGGCGTTCTCGGAGCATTTTGAAGCATTTTAGAAATTTCTATCTCAATTCGTGCCAAAGTTACTCAAGACCTCTTAATAATATTTTTAATCGCTATCTTGATGACCGTAAGTCCAAAAAATAAAAAGGTGTCAGATATGTGCGATCTGGCGTTCTCGGAGCATTTTGAAGCATTTTAGAAATTTCAATCTTAATGGATGCCAATGTTACACAAGACCTCTTAATAATATTTTTAATCGCTATCTTGGTGACCGTAAGTCCAAACAATAGAAAGGTGTCAGATATGTGCGATCTGGCGTTCTCGGAGCATTTTGAAGCATTTTAGAAATTTCTATCTTAATGCGTGCCAAAGTTACGCAAGACCTCTTAATAATATTTTTAATCGCTACCTTGGTGACCGTAAGTCCAAAAAATAAAAAGTTGTCAGGTATGTGCGATCTGGCGTTCTCGGAGCATTTTGAAGCATTTTAGAAATTTCAATCTTAATGGGTGCCAATGTTGCACAAGACCTCTTAATAATATTTTTAGTCGCTATCTTGGTGAACGTAAGTAAAAAAAATAAAAAGGTGTCAGATATGTGCGATCTGGCGTTTTCGGAGCATTTTGAAGCATTTTAGAAATTTCTAACTTAATTCGTGCCAAAGTTACGCAAGGCCTCCTAATAATATTTTTAATCGTTATCTTGGTGACCGTAAGTCCAAAAAATAAAAAGGTGTCAGATATGTGCGATATGGCGTTCTCGGAGCATTTTGAAGCATTTTAGAAATTTCAATCTTAATGGGTGCCAAAGTTACACAAGACCTCTTAATAATATTTTTAATCGCTATCTTGGTGACCGTAAGTCCAAAAAATAAAAAGGTGTTAGATATGTGCGATCTGGCGTTCTCGGAGCATTTTGAAGCATTTTAAAAATTTCTATCTTAATGGGTGCCAAAGTTACGCAAGACCTCTTAATAATATTTTTAATCGCTACCTTGGTGACCGTAAGTCCAAAAAATAAAAAGGTGTCAGCTATGTGCGATCTGGCGTTTTCGGAGCATTTTGAAACATTTTAGAAATTTCTATCTTAATTCGTGCCAAAGTTACGCAAGGCCTCCTAATAATATTTTTAATCGTTATCTTGGTGACCGTAAGTCCAAAAAATAAAAAGGTGTCAGGTATGTGCGATATGGCGTTCTCGGAGCATTTTGAAGCATTTTAGAAATTTCAATCTTAATGGGTGCCAATGTTACACAAGACCTCTTAATAATATTTTTAATCGCTATCTTGGTGACCGTAAGTCCAAACAATAAAAAGGTGTCAGGTATGTGCGATCTGGCGTTCTCGGAGCATTTTGAAGCATTTTAGAAATTTCTATCTCAATTCGTGCCAAAGTTACTCAAGACCTCTTAATAATATTTTTAATCGCTATCTTGATGACCGTAAGTCCAAAAAATAAAAAGGTGTCAGATATGTGCGATCTGGCGTTCTCGGAGCATTTTGAAGCATTTTAGAAATTTCAATCTTAATGGATGCCAATGTTACACAAGACCTCTTAATAATATTTTTAATCGCTATCTTGGTGACCGTAAGTCCAAACAATAGAAAGGTGTCAGATATGTGCGATCTGGCGTTCTCGAAGCATTTTGAAGCATTTTAGAAATTTCTATCTTAATGCGTGCCAAAGTTACGCAAGACCTCTTAATAATATTTTTAATCGCTATCTTGGTGAACGTAAGTCCAAAAAATAAAAAGGTGTCAGATATGTGCGACATGGCGTTCTCGGAGCATTTTGAAGCATTTTAGAAATTTCAATCTTAATGGGTGCCAAAGTTACACAAGACTTCTTAATAATATTTTTAATCGCTATCTTGGTGACCGTTAGTCCAAAAAATAAAAAGGTGTCAGATACGTGCGATCTGGCGTTCTCGAAGCATTTTGAAGCATTTTAGAAATTTCTATCTTAATGCGTGCCAAAGTTACGCAAGACCTCTTAATAATATTTTTAATTGCTACCTTGGTGACCGTAAGTCCAAAAAATAAAAAGGTGTCAGGTATGTGCGATCTGGCGTTCTCGGAGCATTTTGAAGCATTTTAGAAATTTCAATCTTAATGGGTGCCAAAGTTGCACAAGACCTCTTAATAATATTTTTAGTCGCTATCTTGGTGAACGTAAGTAAAAAAAATAAAAAGGTGTCAGATATGTGCGATCTGGCGTTTTCGGAGCATTTTGAAGCATTTTAGAAATTTCTATCTTAATTCGTGCCAAAGTTACGCAAGGCCTCCTAATAATATTTTTAATCGTTATCTTGGTGACCGTAAGTCCAAAAAATAAAAAGGTGTCAGATATGTGCGATATGGCGTTCTCGGAGCATTTTGAAGCATTTTAGAAATTTCAATCTTAATGGGTGCCAAAGTTACACAAGACCTCTTAATAATATTTTTAATCGCTATCTTGGTGACCGTAAGTCCAAAAAATAAAAAGGTGTCAGATATGTGCGATCTGGCGTTCTCGGAGCATTTTGAAGCATTTTAAAAATTTCTATCTTAATGGGTGCCAAAGTTACGCAAGACCTCTTAATAATATTTTTAATCGCTACCTTGGTGACCGTAAGTCCAAAAAATAAAAAGGTGTCAGCTATGTGCGATCTGGCGTTTTCGGAGCATTTTGAAACATTTTAGAAATTTCTATCTTAATTCGTGCCAAAGTTACGCAAGGCCTCCTAATAATATTTTTAATCGTTATCTTGGTGACCGTAAGTCCAAAAAATAAAAAGGTGTCAGGTATGTGCGATATGGCGTTCTCGGAGCATTTTGAAGCATTTTAGAAATTTCAATCTTAATGGGTGCCAATGTTACACAAGACCTCTTAATAATATTTTTAATCGCTATCTTGGTGACCGTAAGTCCAAACAATAAAAAGGTGTCAGGTATGTGCGATCTGGCGTTCTCGGAGCATTTTGAAGCATTTTAGAAATTTCTATCTCAATTCGTGCCAAAGTTACTCAAGACCTCTTAATAATATTTTTAATCGCTATCTTGATGACCGTAAGTCCAAAAAATAAAAAGGTGTCAGATATGTGCGATCTGGCGTTCTCGGAGCATTTTGAAGCATTTTAGAAATTTCAATCTTAATGGATGCCAATGTTACACAAGACCTCTTAATAATATTTTTAATCGCTATCTTGGTGACCGTAAGTCCAAACAATAGAAAGGTGTCAGATATGTGCGATCTGGCGTTCTCGGAGCATTTTGAAGCATTTTAGAAATTTCTATCTTAATGCGTGCCAAAGTTACGCAAGACCTCTTAATAATATTTTTAATCGCTACCTTGGTGACCGTAAGTCCAAAAAATAAAAAGGTGTCAGCTATGTGCGATCTGGCGTTTTCGGAGCATTTTGAAACATTTTAGAAATTTCTATCTTAATTCGTGCCAAAGTTACGCAAGGCCTCCTAATAATATTTTTAATCGTTATCTTGGTGACCGTAAGTCCAAAAAATAAAAAGGTGTCAGGTATGTGCGATATGGCGTTCTCGGAGCATTTTGAAGCATTTTAGAAATTTCAATCTTAATGGGTGCCAATGTTACACAAGACCTCTTAATAATATTTTTAATCGCTATCTTGGTGACCGTAAGTCCAAACAATAAAAAGGTGTCAGGTATGTGCGATCTGGCGTTCTCGGAGCATTTTGAAGCATTTTAGAAATTTCTATCTCAATTCGTGCCAAAGTTACTCAAGACCTCTTAATAATATTTTTAATCGCTATCTTGATGACCGTAAGTCCAAAAAATAAAAAGGTGTCAGATATGTGCGATCTGGCGTTCTCGGAGCATTTTGAAGCATTTTAGAAATTTCAATCTTAATGGATGCCAATGTTACACAAGACCTCTTAATAATATTTTTAATCGCTATCTTGGTGACCGTAAGTCCAAACAATAGAAAGGTGTCAGATATGTGCGATCTGGCGTTCTCGAAGCATTTTGAAGCATTTTAGAAATTTCTATCTTAATGCGTGCCAAAGTTACGCAAGACCTCTTAATAATATTTTTAATCGCTATCTTGGTGAACGTAAGTCCAAAAAATAAAAAGGTGTCAGATATGTGCGACATGGCGTTCTCGGAGCATTTTGAAGCATTTTAGAAATTTCAATCTTAATGGGTGCCAAAGTTACACAAGACTTCTTAATAATATTTTTAATCGCTATCTTGGTGACCGTTAGTCCAAAAAATAAAAAGGTGTCAGATACGTGCGATCTGGCGTTCTCGAAGCATTTTGAAGCATTTTAGAAATTTCTATCTTAATGCGTGCCAAAGTTACGCAAGACCTCTTAATAATATTTTTAATCGCTACCTTGGTGACCGTAAGTCCAAAAAATAAAAAGGTGTCAGGTATGTGCGATCTGGCGTTCTCGGAGCATTTTGAAGCATTTTAGAAATTTCAATCTTAATGGGTGCCAAAGTTGCACAAGACCTCTTAATAATATTTTTAGTCGCTATCTTGGTGAACGTAAGTAAAAAAAATAAAAAGGTGTCAGATATGTGCGATCTGGCGTTTTCGGAGCATTTTGAAGCATTTTAGAAATTTCTATCTTAATTCGTGCCAAAGTTACGCAAGGCCTCCTAATAATATTTTTAATCGTTATCTTGGTGACCGTAAGTCCAAAAAATAAAAAGGTGTCAGATATGTGCGATATGGCGTTCTCGGAGCATTTTGAAGCATTTTAGAAATTTCAATCTTAATGGGTGCCAAAGTTACACAAGACCTCTTAATAATATTTTTAATCGCTATCTTGGTGACCGTAAGTCCAAAAAATAAAAAGGTGTCAGATATGTGCGATCTGGCGTTCTCGGAGCATTTTGAAGCATTTTAAAAATTTCTATCTTAATGGGCGCCAAAGTTACGCAAGACCTCTTAATAATATTTTTAATCGCTACCTTGGTGACCGTAAGTCCAAAAAATAAAAAGGTGTCAGCTATGTGCGATCTGGCGTTTTCGGAGCATTTTGAAACATTTTAGAAATTTCTATCTTAATTCGTGCCAAAGTTACGCAAGGCCTCCTAATAATATTTTTAATCGTTATCTTGGTGACCGTAAGTCCAAAAAATAAAAAGGTGTCAGGTATGTGCGATATGGCGTTCTCGGAGCATTTTGAAGCATTTTAGAAATTTCAATCTTAATGGGTGCCAATGTTACACAAGACCTCTTAATAATATTTTTAATCGCTATCTTGGTGACCGTAAGTCCAAACAATAAAAAGGTGTCAGGTATGTGCGATCTGGCGTTCTCGGAGCATTTTGAAGCATTTTAGAAATTTCTATCTCAATTCGTGCCAAAGTTACTCAAGACCTCTTAATAATATTTTTAATCGCTATCTTGATGACCGTAAGTCCAAAAAATAAAAAGGTGTCAGATATGTGCGATCTGGCGTTCTCGGAGCATTTTGAAGCATTTTAGAAATTTCAATCTTAATGGATGCCAATGTTACACAAGACCTCTTAATAATATTTTTAATCGCTATCTTGGTGACCGTAAGTCCAAACAATAGAAAGGTGTCAGATATGTGCGATCTGGCGTTCTCGGAGCATTTTGAAGCATTTTAGAAATTTCTATCTTAATGCGTGCCAAAGTTACGCAAGACCTCTTAATAATATTTTTAATCGCTACCTTGGTGACCGTAAGTCCAAAAAATAAAAAGGTGTCAGGTATGTGCGATCTGGCGTTCTCGGAGCATTTTGAAGCATTTTAGAAATTTCAATCTTAATGGGTGCCAAAGTTGGACAAGACCTCTTAATAATATTTTTAGTCGCTATCTTGGTGAACGTAAGTAAAAAAAATAAAAAGGTGTCAGATATGTGCGATCTGGCGTTTTCGGAGCATTTTGAAGCATTTTAGAAATTTCTAACTTAATTCGTGCCAAAGTTACGCAAGGCCTCCTAATAATATTTTTAATCGTTATCTTGGTGACCGTAAGTCCAAAAAATAAAAAGGTGTCAGATATGTGCGATATGGCGTTCTCGGAGCATTTTGAAGCATTTTAGAAATTTCAATCTTAATGGGTGCCAAAGTTACACAAGACCTCTTAATAATATTTTTAATCGCTATCTTGGTGACCGTAAGTCCAAAAAATAAAAAGGTGTCAGATATGTGCGATCTGGCGTTCTCGGAGCATTTTGAAGCATTTTAAAAATTTCTATCTTAATGGGTGCCAAAGTTACGCAAGACCTCTTAATAATATTTTTAATCGCTACCTTGGTGACCGTAAGTCCAAAAAATAAAAAGGTGTCAGCTATGTGCGATCTGGCGTTTTCGGAGCATTTTGAAACATTTTAGAAATTTCTATCTTAATTCGTGCCAAAGTTACGCAAGGCCTCCTAATAATATTTTTAATCGTTATCTTGGTGACCGTAAGTCCAAAAAATAAAAAGGTGTCAGGTATGTGCGATATGGCGTTCTCGGAGCATTTTGAAGCATTTTAGTAATTTCTATCTTAATCCGTGCCAAAGTTACGCAAGACCTCTTAATAATATTTTTAATCGCTACCTTGGTGGCCGTAAGTCCAAAAAATAAAAAGGTGTCAGATATGTGCGATCTGGCGTTCTCGGAGCATTTTGAAGCATTTTAGAAATTTCAATCTTAATGGGTGCCAAAGTTGCACAAGACCTCTTAATAATATTTTTAGTCGCTGTCTTGGTGACCGTAAGTCCAAAAAATAAAAAGGTGTCTGATATGTGCGATCTGGCGTTCTCGAAGCATTTTGAAGCATTTTAGAAATTTCTATCTTAATGCGTGCCAAAGTTACGCAAGACCTCTTAATAATATTTTTAATCGCTACCTTGGTGACCGTAAGTCCAAAAAATAAAAAGGTGTCAGATATGTGCGATCTGGCGTTCTCGGAGCATTTTGAAGCATTTTAGAAATTTCAATCTTAATGGGTGCCAAAGTTGCACAAGACCTCTTAATAATATTTTTAGTCGCTATCTTGGTGAACGTAAGTAAAAAAAATAAAAAGGTGTCAGATATGTGCGATCTGGCGTTTTCGGAGCATTTTGAAGCATTTTAGAAATTTCTATCTTAATTCGTGCCAAAGTTACGCAAGGCCTCCTAATAATATTTTTAATCGCTATCTTGGTGACCGTAAGTCCAAAAAATAAAAAGGTGTCAGTTATGTGCGATATGGCGTTCTCGGAGCATTTTGAAGCATTTTAGAAATTTCAATCTTAATGGGTGCCAAAGTTACACAAGACCTCTTAATAATATTTTTAGTCGCTATCTTGGTGAACGTAAGTAAAAAAAATAAAAAGGTGTCAGATATGTGCGATCTGGCGTTCTCGGAGCATTTTGAAGCATTTTAGAAATTTCAATCTTGGTGCCAAAGTTACGCAAGACCTCTTAATAATATTTTTAAACGCTATCTTGGTGACCGTAAGTCCAAAAAATAAAAAGGTGTCAGAATTGTGCGATACGCGTTCTCGGAGCATTTTGAAGCATTTTAGAAATTTCAATCTTAATGGGTGCCAAAGTTACACAAGACTTCTTAATAATATTTTTAATCGCTATCTTGGTGACCGTAAGTCCAAAAAATAAAAAGGTGTCAGATATGTGCGATCTGGCGTTCTCGGAGCATTTTGAAGCATTTTAGAAATTTCAATCTTAATGGGTGCCAAAGTTGCACAAGACCTCTTAATAATATTTTTAATCGCTATCTTGGTGAACGTAAGTAAAAAAAATAAAATGGTGTTAGATATGTGCGATCTGGCGTTCTCGGAGCATTTTGAAGCATTTTAGAAATTTCTATCTTAATGCGTGCCAAAGTTACGCAAGACCTCTTAATAATATTTTTAATCGCTACCTTGTTGACCGTAAGTCCAAAACATAAAAAGGTGTCAGATATGTGCGATCTGGCGTTCTCGGAGCATTTTGAAGCATTTTAGAAATTTCAACCTTAATGGGTGCCAAAGTTGCACAAGACCTCTTAATAATATTTTTAATCGCTATCTTGGTGAACGTAAGTAAAAAAAATAAAAAGGTGTTAGATATGTGCGATCTGGCGTTCTCGGAGCATTTTGAAGCATTTTAGAAATTTCTATCTTAATGCGTGCCAAAGTTACGCAAGACCTCTTAATAATATTTTTAAACGCTATCTTGGTGACCGTAAGTCCAAAAAATAAAAAGGTGTCAGATATGTGCGATATGGCGTTCTCGGAGCATTTTGAAGCATTTTAGAAATTTCAATCTTAATGGGTGCCAAAGTTACACAAGACTTCTTAATAATATTTTTAATCGCTATCTTGGTGACCGTAAGTCCAAAAAATAAAAAGGTGTCAGATATGTGCGATCTGGCGTTCTCGGAGCATTTTGAAGCATTTTAGAAATTTCTATCTTAATGCGTGCCAAAGTTACGCATAACCTCTTAATAATATTTTTAAACGCTATCTTGGTGACCGTAAGTCCAAAAAATAAAAAGGTGTCACATATGTGCGATATGGCGTTCTCGAAGCATTTTGAAGCATTTTAGAAATTTCAATCTTAATGGGTGCCAAAGTTACACAAGACCTCTTAATAATATTTTCAATCGCTATCTTGGTGACCGTAAGTCCAAAAAATAAAAAGGTGTCAGATATGTGCGATCTGGCGTTCTCGGAGCATTTTGAAGCATTTTAAAAATTTCTATCTTAATGGGTGCCAAAGTTGCACAAGAGCTCTTAATAAATTTTTAGTCGCTATCTTGGTGAACGTAAGTAAAAAAAATAAAAAGGTGTCAGATATGTGCGATCTGGCGTTCTCGGAGCATTTTGAAGCATTTTAGAAATTTCAATCTTAATGGGTGCCAAAGTTACGCAAGACCTCTTAATAATATTTTTAAACGCTATCTTGGTGACCGTAAGTCCAAAAAATAAAAAGGTGTCAGATATGTGCGATACGCGTTCTCGGAGCATTTTGAAGCATTTTAGAAATTTCAATCTTAATGGGTGCCAAAGTTACGCAAGACCTCTTAATAATATTTTTAAACGCTATCTTGGTGACCGTAAGTCCAAAAAATAAAAAGGTGTCAGATATGTGCGATACGCGTTCTCGGAGCATTTTGAAGCATTTTAGAAATTTCAACCTTAATGGGTGCCAAAGTTGCACAAGACCTCTTAATAATATTTTTAATCGCTATCTTGGTGAACGTAAGTAAAAAAAATAAAAAGGTGTTAGATATGTGCGATCTGGCGTTCTCGGAGCATTTTGAAGCATTTTAGAAATTTCTATCTTAATGCGTGCCAAAGTTACGCAAGACCTCTTAATAATATTTTTAAACGCTATCTTGGTGACCGTAAGTCCAAAAAATAAAAAGGTGTCAGATATGTGCGATATGGCGTTCTCGGAGCATTTTGAAGCATTTTAGAAATTTCAATCTTAATGGGTGCCAAAGTTACACAAGACTTCTTAATAATATGTTTAATCGCTATCTTGGTGACCGTAAGTCCAAAAAATAAAAAGGTGTCAGATATGTGCGATCTGGCGTTCTCGGAGCATTTTGAAGCATTTTAGAAATTTCTATCTTAATGCGTGCCAAAGTTACGCATAACCTCTTAATAATATTTTTAAACGCTATCTTGGTGACCGTAAGTCCAAAAAATAAAAAGGTGTCACATATGTGCGATATGGCGTTCTCGAAGCATTTTGAAGCATTTTAGAAATTTCAATCTTAATGGGTGCCAAAGTTACACAAGACCTCTTAATAATATTTTCAATCGCTATCTTGGTGACCGTAAGTCCAAAAAATAAAAAGGTGTCAGATATGTGCGATCTGGCGTTCTCGGAGCATTTTGAAGCATTTTAAAAATTTCTATCTTAATGGGTGCCAAAGTTGCACAAGACCTCTTAATAAATTTTTAGTCGCTATCTTGGTGAACGTAAGTAAAAAAAATAAAAAGGTGTCAGATATGTGCGATCTGGCGTTCTCGGAGCATTTTGAAGCATTTTAGAAATTTCAATCTTAATGGGTGCCAAAGTTACGCAAGACCTCTTAATAATATTTTTAATCGCTATCTTGGTGACCGTAAGTCCAAAAAATAAAAAGGTGTCAGATATGTGCGATCTGGCGTTCTCGGAGCATTTTGAAGCATTTTAGAAATTTCAATCTTAATGGGTGCCAAAGTTGCACAAGACCTCTTAATAATATTTTTAATCGCTATCTTGGTGAACGTAAGTAAAAAAAATAAAATGGTGTTAGATATGTGCGATCTGGCGTTCTCGGAGCAATTTGAAGCATTTTAGAAATTTCTATCTTAATGCGTGCCAAAGTTACGCAAGACCTCTTAATAATATTTTTAATCGCTACCTTGGTGACCGTAAGTCCAAAACATAAAAAGGTGTCAGATATGTGCGATCTGGCGTTCTCGGAGCATTTTGAAGCATTTTAGAAATTTCAACCTTAATGGGTGCCAAAGTTGCACAAGACCTCTTAATAATATTTTTAATCGCTATCTTGGTGAACGTAAGTAAAAAAAATAAAAAGGTGTTAGATATGTGCGATCTGGCGTTCTCGGAGCATTTTGAAGCATTTTAGAAATTTCTATCTTAATGCGTGCCAAAGTTACGCAAGACCTCTTAATAATATTTTTAAACGCTATCTTGGTGACCGTAAGTCCAAAAAATAAAAAGGTGTCAGATATGTGCGATACGCGTTCTCGGAGCATTTTGAAGCATTTTAGAAATTTCAATCTTAATGGGTGCTAAAGTTACACAAGACTTCTTAATAATGTTTTTAAACGCTATCTTGGTGACCGTAAGTCCAAAAAATAAAAAGGTGTCAGATATGTGCGATCTGGCGTTCTCGGAGCATTTTGAAGCATTTTAGAAAATTCTATCTTAATGCGTGCCAAAGTTACGCAAGACCTCTTAATAATATTTTTAATCGCTATCTTGATAACCGTAAGTTCAAAAAATAAGAAGGTGTCAGATATGTGCGATCTGGCGTTCTCGGAGCATTTTGAAGCATTTTAGAAATTTCTATCTTAATTCGTGCCAAAGTTACACAAGGCCTCCTAATAATATTTTTAATCGCTATCTTGGTGACCGTAAGTCCAAAAAATAAAAAGGTGTCAGATATGTGCGATCTGGCGTTCTAGGAGCATATTGATGTATTTTAGAAATTTCAATCTTAATGGGTGCCAAAGTTACACAAGACCTCTTAATAATATTTTTAATCGCTATCTTGCTGATCGTAAGTCCAAAAAATAAAAAGGTGTCAGATATGTGCGATATGGCGTTCTCGGAGTATTTTGAAGCATTTTAGAAATTTCTATCTTAACGGGTGCCAAAGTTACACACTACCTCTTAATAATATTTTTAATCGCTATCTTGGTGACCGTAAGTAAAAAACATAAAGAGGTGTTAGATATGTGTGATCTGGCGTTGTCGAAGCATTTTGAAGCATTTTAGAAATTTCTATCTTAATGCGTGCCAAAGTTACGCAAGACCCCTTAATAATATTTTTAATCTCTATCTTGGTAACCGTAAGTCCAAAAATAAAAAGGTGTCAGATATGTGCGATCTGGCGTTCTCGAAGCATTTTGAAGCATTTTAGAAATTTCTGTCTTAATGCGTGCCAAAGTTACGCAAGACCTCTTAATAATATTTTTAATCGCTACCTTGGTGACCGTAAGTCCAAAAAATAAAAAGGTGTCAGATATGTGCGATCTGCCGTTCTCGAAGCATTTTGAAGCATTTTAGAAATTTCTATCTTAATACGTGCCAAAGTTACGCAAGACCTCTTAATAATATTTTTAATCGCTATCTTGGTAACCGTAAGTCCAAAAAATAAAAAGGTGTCAGATATGTGCGATATGGCGTTCTCGGAGCATTTTGAAGCATTTTAGATATTTCAATCTTAATGGGTGCCAAAGTTACACAAGACCTCTTAATAATATTTTTAATCGCTATCTTGGTGACCGTAAGTCCAAAAAATAAAAAGGTGTCAGGTATGTGCGATCTGGCGTTCTCGGAGCATTTTGAAGCGTTTTAGAAATTTCTATCTTAATGCGTGCCAAAGTTACGCAAGACCTCTTAATAATATTTTTAATCGCTATCTTGGTGACCGTAAGTCCAAAAAATAAAAAGGTGTCGGATATGTGCGATCTGACGTTCTCGGAGCATTTTGAAGTATTTTAGAAATTTCTATCTTAATGCGAGCCAAAGTTACACAAGACTTCTTAATAATATTTTTAATCGCTATCTTGGTGACCGTTAGTCCAAAAAATAAAAAGGTGTCAGATATGTGCTATCTGGCGTTCTCGAAGCATTTTGAAGCATTTTAGAAATTTCTATCTTAATGCGTGCCAAAGTTACGCAAGACCTCTTAATAATATTTTTAATCGCTACCTTGGTGACCGTAAGTCCAAAAAATAAAAATGTGTCAGGTATGTGCGATCTGGCGTTCTCGGAGCATTTTGAAGCATTTTAGAAATTTCAATCTTAATGGCTGCCAAAGTTGCACAAGACCTCTTAATAATATTTTTAGTCGCTATCTTGGTGAACGTAAGTAAAAAAATAAAAAGGTGTCAGATATGTGCGATCTGGCGTTTTCGGAGCATTTTGAAGCATTTTAGAAATTTCTATCTTAATTCGTGCCAAAGTTACGCAAGGCCTCCTAATAATATCTTTAATCGTTATCTTGGTGACCGTAAGTCCAAAAAATAAAAAGGTGTCAGATATGTGCGATATGGCGTTCTCGGAGCATTTTGAAGCATTTTAGAAATTTCAATCTTAATGGGTGCCAAAGTTACACAAGACCTATTAATAATATTTTTAATCGCTATCTTGGTGACCGTAAGTCCAAAAAATAAAAAGGTGTCAGATATGTGCGATCTGGCGTTCTCGGAGCATTTTGAAGCATTTTAAAAATTTCTATCTTAATGGGTGCCAAAGATGCACAAGACCTCTTAATAATATTTTTAGTCGCTATCTTGGTGAACGTAAGTAAAAAAAATAAAAAGGTGTCAGATATGTGCGATCTGGCGTTCTCGGAGCATTTTGAAGCATTTTAGAAATTTCTATCTCAATTCGTGCCAAAGTTACTCAAGACCTCTTAATAATATTTTTAATCGCTATCTTGGTGACCGTAAGTCCAAAAAATAAAAAGGTGTCAGATATGTGCGATCTGGCGTTCTCGGAGCATTTTGAAGCATTTTAGAAATTTCAATCTTAATGGGTGCCAATGTTACACAAGACCTCTTAATAATGTTTTTAATCGCTATCTTGGTGACCGTAAGTCCAAACAATAAAAAGGTGTCAGATATGTGCGATCTGGCGTTCTCGGAGCATTTTGAAGCATTTTAGAAATTTCTATCTTAATGCGTGCCAAAGTTACGCAAGACCTCTTAATAATATTTTTAATCGCTATCTTGGTGACGGTAAGTCCAAAAAATAAAAAGGTGTCAGATATGTGGGGTCTGACGTTCTCGGAGCATTTTGAAGTATTTTAGAAATTTCTATCTTAATGCGTGCCAAAGTTACGCAAGACCTCTTAATAATATATTTAATGGCTATCTTGGTGACCGTATGTCCAAAAAATAAAAAGGTGTCAGATATGTGCGATCTGGCGTTCTCGGAGCATTTTGAAGCATTTTAGAAATTTCAATCTTAATGGGTGCCAAAGCTACGCAAGACCTCTTAATAATATTTTTAATCGCTACCTTGGTGACCGTAAGTCCAAAAAATAAAAAGGTGTCAGATATGTGCGATCTGGCGTTCTCGAAGCATTTTGAAGCATTTTAGAAATTTCTATCTTAATGCGTGCCAAAGTTACGCAAGACCTCTTAATAATATTTTTAATCGCTACCTTGGTGACCGTAAGTCCAAAAAATAAAAAGGTGTCAGATATGTGCGATCTGGCGTTCTCGGAGCATTTTGAAGCATTTTAGAAATTTCAATCTTATTGGGTGCCAAAGTTGCACAAGACCTCTTAATAATATTTTTAGTCGCTATCTTGGTGAACGTAAGTAAAAAAAATAAAAAGGTGTCAGATATGTGCGATCTGGCGTTTTCGGAGCATTTTGAAGCATTTTAGAAATTTCTATCTTAATTCGCGCCAAAGTTACGCAAGGCCTCCTAATAATATTTTCAATCGCTATCTTGGTGACCGTAAGTCCAAAAAATAAAAAGGTGTCAGATATGTGCGATCTGGCGTTCTCGGAGCATTTTGAAGCATTTTAGAAATTTCTATCTTAATGCGTGTCAAAGTTACGCAAGACCTCTTAATAATATTTTTAATCGCTATCTTGATAACCGTAAGTCCAAAAAATAAGAAGGTGTCAGATATGTGCGATATGGCGTTCTCGGAGCATTTTGAAGCATTTTAGAAATTTCTATCTTAATGCGTGCCAAAGTTACGCAAGACCTCTTAATAATATTTTTAATCGCTATCTTGATAACCGTAAGTCCAAAAAATAAGAAGGTGTCAGATATGTGCGATCTGGCGTTCTCGGAGTATTTTGAAGCATTTTAGAAAATACTATCTTAATGCGTGCCAAAGTTACGCAAGACCTCTTAATAATATTTTTAATCGCTATCTTGATAACCGTAAGTCCAAAAAATAAGAAGGTGTCAGATATGTGCGATCTGGCGTTCTCGGAGCATTTTGAAGCATTTTAGAAAATTCTATCTTAATGCGTGCCAAAGTTACGCAAGACCTCTTAATAATATTTTTAATCGCTATCTTGATAACCGTAAGTTCAAAAAATAAGGTGTCAGATATGTGCGATCTGGCGTTCTCGGAGCATTTTGAAGCATTTTAGAAATTTCTATCTTAATTCGTGCCAAAGTTACACAAGGCCTCCTAATAATATTTTTAATCGCTATCTTGGTGACCGTAAGTCCAAAAAATAAAAAGGTGTCAGATATGTGCGATCTGGCGTTTTCGGAGCATTTTGGAACACTTTAGAAATTTCTATCTTAATTCGTGCCAAAGTTACGCAAGGCCTCCTAATAATATTTTTAATCGCTATCATGGTGACCGTAAGTCCAAAAAATAAAAAGGTGTCAGATATGTGCGATATGGCGTTCTGGGAACATTTTGAAGCATTTTAGAAATTTCAATCTTAATGGGTGCCAAAGTTACACAAGACCTCCTAATAATATTTTTAATCGCCATCTTGGTGACCGTAAGTCCAAAAAATAAAAAGGTGTCAGATATGTGCGATCTGGCGTTCTCGGAGCATTTTGAAGCATTTTAGAAATTTCTATCTTAATGCGTGTCAAAGTTACGCAAGACCTCTTAATAATATTTTTAATCGCTATCTTGATAACCGTAAGTCCAAAAAATAAGAAGGTGTCAGATATGTGCGATATGGCGTTCTCGGAGCATTTTGAAGCATTTTAGAAATTTCTATCTTAATGCGTGCCATAGTTACGCAAGACCTCTTAATAATATTTTTAATCGCTATCTTGATAACCGTAAGTCCAAAAAATAAGAAGGTGTCAGATATGTGCGATCTGGCGTTCTCGGAGTATTTTGAAGCATTTTAGAAAATACTATCTTAATGCGTGCCAAAGTTACGCAAGACCTCTTAATAATATTTTTAATCGCTATCTTGATAACCGTAAGTCCAAAAAATAAGAAGGTGTCAGATATGTGCGATCTGGCGTTCTCGGAGCATTTTGAAGCATTTTAGAAAATTCTATCTTAATGCGTGCCAAAGTTACGCAAGACCTCTTAATAATATTTTTAATCGCTATCTTGATAACCGTAAGTTCAAAAAATAAGAAGGTGTCAGATATGTGCGATCTGGCGTTCTCGGAGCATTTTGAAGCATTTTAGAAATTTCTATCTTAATTCGTGCCAAAGTTACACAAGGCCTCCTAATAATATTTTTAATCGCTATCTTGGTGACCGTAAGTCCAAAAAATAAAAAGGTGTCAGATATGTGCGATCTGGCGTTCTAGGAGCATATTGATGTATTTTAGAAATTTCAATCTTAATGGGTGCCAAAGTTACACAAGACCTCTTAATAATATTTTTAATCGCTATCTTGCTGATCGTAAGTCCAAAAAATAAAAAGGTGTCAGATATGTGCGATATGGCGTTCTCGGAGTATTTTGAAGCATTTTAGAAATTTCTATCTTAACGGGTGCCAAAGTTACACACTACCTCTTAATAATATTTTTAATCGCTATCTTGGTGACCGTAAGTAAAAAACATAAAGAGGTGTCAGATATGTGTGATCTGGCGTTGTCGAAGCATTTTGAAGCATTTTAGAAATTTCTATCTTAATGCGTGCCAAAGTTACGCAAGACCCCTTAATAATATTTTTAATCTCTATCTTGGTAACCGTAAGTCCAAAAATAAAAAGGTGTCAGATATGTGCGATCTGGCGTTCTCGAAGCATTTTGAAGCATTTTAGAAATTTCTGTCTTAATGCGTGCCAAAGTTACGCAAGACCTCTTAATAATATTTTTAATCGCTACCTTGGTGACCGTAAGTCCAAAAAATAAAAAGGTGTCAGATATGTGCGATCTGCCGTTCTCGAAGCATTTTGAAGCATTTTAGAAATTTCTATCTTAATGCGTGCCAAAGTTACGCAAGACCTCTTAATAATATTTTTAATCGCTATCTTGGTAACCGTAAGTCCAAAAAATAAAAAGGTGTCAGATATGTGCGATATGGCGTTCTCGGAGCATTTTGAAGCATTTTAGATATTTCAATCTTAATGGGTGCCAAAGTTACACAAGACCTCTTAATAATATTTTTAATCGCTATCTTGGTGACCGTAAGTCCAAAAAATAAAAAGGTGTCAGGTATGTGCGATCTGGCGTTCTCGGAGCATTTTGAAGCGTTTTACAAATTTCTATCTTAATGCGTGCCAAAGTTACGCAAGACCTCTTAATAATATTTTTAATCGCTATCTTGGTGACCGTAAGTCCAAAAAATAAAAAGGTGTCGGATATGTGCGATCTGACGTTCTCGGAGCATTTTGAAGTATTTTAGAAATTTCTATCTTAATGCGAGCCAAAGTTACACAAGACTTCTTAATAATATTTTTAATCGCTATCTTGGTGACCGTTAGTCCAAAAAATAAAAAGGTGTCAGATATGTGCTATCTGGCGTTCTCGAAGCATTTTGAAGCATTTTAGAAATTTCTATCTTAATGCGTGCCAAAGTTACGCAAGACCTCTTAATAATATTTTTAATCGCTATCTTGATAACCGTAAGTTCAAAAAATAAGGTGTCAGATATGTGCGATCTGGCGTTCTCGGAGCATTTTGAAGCATTTTAGAAATTTCTATCTTAATTCGTGCCAAAGTTACACAAGGCCTCCTAATAATATTTTTAATCGCTATCTTGGTGACCGTAAGTCCAAAAAATAAAAAGGTGTCAGATATGTGCGATCTGGCGTTTTCGGAGCATTTTGGAACACTTTAGAAATTTCTATCTTAATTCGTGCCAAAGTTACGCAAGGCCTCCTAATAATATTTTTAATCGCTGTCATGGTGACCGTAAGTCCAAAAAATAAAAAGGTGTCAGATATGTGCGATATGGCGTTCTGGGAACATTTTGAAGCATTTTAGAAATTTCAATCTTAATGGGTGCCAAAGTTACACAAGACCTCCTAATAATATTTTTAATCGCCATCTTGGTGACCGTAAGTCCAAAAAATAAAAAGGTGTCAGATATGTGCGATCTGGCGTTCTCGGAGCATTTTGAAGCATTTTAGAAATTTCTATCTTAATGCGTGTCAAAGTTACGCAAGACCTCTTAATAATATTTTTAATCGCTATCTTGATAACCGTAAGTCCAAAAAATAAGAAGGTGTCAGATATGTGCGATATGGCGTTCTCGGAGCATTTTGAAGCATTTTAGAAATTTCTATCTTAATGCGTGCCATAGTTACGCAAGACCTCTTAATAATATTTTTAATCGCTATCTTGATAACCGTAAGTCCAAAAAATAAGAAGGTGTCAGATATGTGCGATCTGGCGTTCTCGGAGTATTTTGAAGCATTTTAGAAAATACTATCTTAATGCGTGCCAAAGTTACGCAAGACCTCTTAATAATATTTTTAATCGCTATCTTGATAACCGTAAGTCCAAAAAATAAGAAGGTGTCAGATATGTGCGATCTGGCGTTCTCGGAGCATTTTGAAGCATTTTAGAAAATTCTATCTTAATGCGTGCCAAAGTTACGCAAGACCTCTTAATAATATTTTTAATCGCTATCTTGATAACCGTAAGTTCAAAAAATAAGAAGGTGTCAGATATGTGCGATCTGGCGTTCTCGGAGCATTTTGAAGCATTTTAGAAATTTCTATCTTAATTCGTGCCAAAGTTACACAAGGCCTCCTAATAATATTTTTAATCGCTATCTTGGTGACCGTAAGTCCAAAAAATAAAAAGGTGTCAGATATGTGCGATCTGGCGTTCTAGGAGCATATTGATGTATTTTAGAAATTTCAATCTTAATGGGTGCCAAAGTTACACAAGACCTCTTAATAATATTTTTAATCGCTATCTTGCTGATCGTAAGTCCAAAAAATAAAAAGGTGTCAGATATGTGCGATATGGCGTTCTCGGAGTATTTTGAAGCATTTTAGAAATTTCTATCTTAACGGGTGCCAAAGTTACACACTACCTCTTAATAATATTTTTAATCGCTATCTTGGTGACCGTAAGTAAAAAACATAAAGAGGTGTCAGATATGTGTGATCTGGCGTTGTCGAAGCATTTTGAAGCATTTTAGAAATTTCTATCTTAATGCGTGCCAAAGTTACGCAAGACCCCTTAATAATATTTTTAATCTCTATCTTGGTAACCGTAAGTCCAAAAATAAAAAGGTGTCAGATATGTGCGATCTGGCGTTCTCGAAGCATTTTGAAGCATTTTAGAAATTTCTGTCTTAATGCGTGCCAAAGTTACGCAAGACCTCTTAATAATATTTTTAATCGCTACCTTGGTGACCGTAAGTCCAAAAAATAAAAAGGTGTCAGATATGTGCGATCTGCCGTTCTCGAAGCATTTTGAAGCATTTTAGAAATTTCTATCTTAATGCGTGCCAAAGTTACGCAAGACCTCTTAATAATATTTTTAATCGCTATCTTGGTAACCGTAAGTCCAAAAAATAAAAAGGTGTCAGATATGTGCGATATGGCGTTCTCGGAGCATTTTGAAGCATTTTAGATATTTCAATCTTAATGGGTGCCAAAGTTACACAAGACCTCTTAATAATATTTTTAATCGCTATCTTGGTGACCGTAAGTCCAAAAAATAAAAAGGTGTCAGGTATGTGCGATCTGGCGTTCTCGGAGCATTTTGAAGCGTTTTACAAATTTCTATCTTAATGCGTGCCAAAGTTACGCAAGACCTCTTAATAATATTTTTAATCGCTATCTTGGTGACCGTAAGTCCAAAAAATAAAAAGGTGTCGGATATGTGCGATCTGACGTTCTCGGAGCATTTTGAAGTATTTTAGAAATTTCTATCTTAATGCGAGCCAAAGTTACACAAGACTTCTTAATAATATTTTTAATCGCTATCTTGGTGACCGTTAGTCCAAAAAATAAAAAGGTGTCAGATATGTGCTATCTGGCGTTCTCGAAGCATTTTGAAGCATTTTAGAAATTTCTATCTTAATGCGTGCCAAAGTTACGCAAGACCTCTTAATAATATTTTTAATCGCTACCTTGGTGACCGTAAGTCCAAAAAATAAAAATGTGTCAGGTATGTGCGATCTGGCGTTCTCGGAGCATTTTGAAGCATTTTAGAAATTTCAATCTTAACGGGTGCCAAAGTTGCACAAGACCTCTTAATAATATTTTTAGTCGCTATCTTGGTGAACGTAAGTAAAAAAATAAAAAGGTGTCAGATATGTGCGATCTGGCGTTTTCGGAGCATTTTGAAGCATTTTAGAAATTTCTATCTTAATGCGTGCCAAAGTTACGCAAGACCTCTTAATAATATTTTTAATCGCTATCTTGGTGACGGTAAGTCCAAAAAATAAAAAGGTGTCAGATATGTGGGGTCTGACGTTCTCTGAGCATTTTGAAGTATTTTAGAAATTTCTATCTTAATGCGTGCCAAAGTTACGCAAGACCTCTTAATAATATATTTAATGGCTATCTTGGTGACCGTATGTCCAAAAAATAAAAAGGTGTCAGATATATGCGATCTGGCGTTCTCGGAGCATTTTGAAGCATTTTAGAAATTTCAATCTTAATGGGTGCCAAAGCTACGCAAGACCTCTTAATAATATTTTTAATCGCTACCTTGGTGACCGTAAGTCCAAAAAATAAAAAGGTGTCAGATATGTGCGATCTGGCGTTCTCGAAGCATTTTGAAGCATTTTAGAAATTTCTATCTTAATGCGTGCCAAAGTTACGCAAGACCTCTTAATAATATTTTTAATCGCTACCTTGGTGACCGTAAGTCCAAAAAATAAAAAGGTGTCAGATATGTGCGATCTGGCGTTCTCGGAGCATTTTGAAGCATTTTAGAAATTTCAATCTTATTGGGTGCCAAAGTTGCACAAGACCTCTTAATAATATTTTTAGTCGCTATCTTGGTGAACGTAAGTAAAAAAAATAAAAAGGTGTCAGATATGTGCGATCTGGCGTTTTCGGAGCATTTTGAAGCATTTTAGAAATTTCTATCTTAATTCGCGCCAAAGTTACGCAAGGCCTCCTAATAATATTTTCAATCGCTATCTTGGTGACCGTAAGTCCAAAAAATAAAAAGGTGTCAGATATGTGCGATATGGCGCTCTCGGAGCATTTTGAAGCATTTTAGAAATTTCAATCTTAATGGGTGCCAAAGTTACACAAGACCTCTTAATAATATTTTTAATCGCTATCTTGGTGACCGTAAGTCCAAAAAATAAAAAGGTGTCAGATATGTGCGATCTGGCGTTCTCGGAGCATTTTGAAGCATTTTAAAAATTTCTATCTTAATGGGTGCCAAAGTTGCACAAGACCTCTTAATAATATTTTTAGTCGCTATCTTGGTGAACGTAAGTAAAAAAAATAAAAAGGTGTCAGATATGTGCGATCTGGCGTTCTCGGAGCATTTTGAAGCAATTTAGAAATTTCTATCTTAATGCGTGCCAAAGTTACGCAAGACCTCTTAATAATATTTTTAATCGCTATCTTGATAACCGTAAGTCCAAAAAATAAGAAGGTGTCAGATATGTGCGATCTGGCGTTCTCGGAGCATTTTGAAGCATTTTAGAAAATTCTATCTTAATGCGTGCCAAAGTTACGCAAGACCTCTTAATAATATTTTTAATCGCTATCTTGATAACCGTAAGTTCAAAAAATAAGAAGGTGTCAGATATGTGCGATCTGGCGTTCTCGGAGCATTTTGAAGCATTTTAGAAATTTCTATCTTAATTCGTGCCAAAGTTACACAAGGCCTCCTAATAATATTTTTAATCGCTATCTTGGTGACCGTAAGTCCAAAAAATAAAAAGGTGTCAGATATGTGCGATCTGGCGTTCTAGGAGCATATTGATGTATTTTAGAAATTTCAATCTTAATGGGTGCCAAAGTTACACAAGACCTCTTAATAATATTTTTAATCGCTATCTTGCTGATCGTAAGTCCAAAAAATAAAAAGGTATTAGATATGTGCGATATGGCGTTCTCGGAGTATTTTGAAGCATTTTAGAAATTTCTATCTTAACGGGTGCCAAAGTTATACACTACCTCTTAATAATATTTTTAATCGCTATCTTGGTGACCGTAAGTCCAAAAAATAAAAGGTGTCAGATATGTGCGATCTGGCGTTCTAGGAGCATATTGATGTATTTTAGAAATTTCAATCTTAATGGGTGCCAAAGTTACACAAGACCTCTTAATAATATTTTTAATCGCTATCTTGCTGATCGTAAGTCCAAAAAATAAAAAGGTGTCAGATATGTGCGATATGGCGTTCTCGGAGTATTTTGAAGCATTTTAGAAATTTCTATCTTAACGGGTGCCAAAGTTACACACTACCTCTTAATAATATTTTTAATCGCTATCTTGATAACCGTAAGTCCAAAAAATAAGAAGGTGTCAGATATGTGCGATCTGGCGTTCTCGGAGCATTTTGAAGCATTTTAGAAAATTCTATCTTAATGCGTGCCAATGTTACGCAAGACCTCTTAATAATATTTTTAATCGCTATCTTGATAACCGTAAGTTCAAAATATAAGAAGGTGTCAGATATGTGCGATCTGGCGTTCTCGGAGCATTTTGAAGCATTTTAGAAATTTCTATCTTAATTCGTGCCAAAGTTACACAAGGCCTCCTAATAATATTTTTAATCGCTATCTTGGTGACCGTAAGTCCAAAAAATAAAAAGGTGTCAGATATGTGCGATCTGGCGTTCTAGGAGCATTTTGAAGCATTTTAGAAATTTCAATCTTAATGGGTGCCAAAGTTACACAAGACTTCTTAATAATATTTTTAATCGCTATCTTGCTGATCGTAAGTCCAAAAAATAAAAAGGTGTCAGATATGTGCGATCTGGCGTTCTCGGAGCATTTTGAAGCATTTTAGAAATTTCAATCTTAATGGGTGCCAATGTTACACAAGACCTCTTAATAATATTTTTAATCGCTACCTTGGTGACCGTAAGTCCAAAAAATAAAAAGGTGTCAGATATGTGCGATCTGGCGTTCTCGGAGCATTTTGAAGCATTTTAGAAAATTCTATCTTAATGCGTGCCAATGTTACGCAAGACCTCTTAATAATATTTTTAATCGCTATCTTGATAACCGTAAGTTCAAAAAATAAGAAGGTGTCAGATATGTGCGATCTGGCGTTCTCGGAGCATTTTGAAGCATTTTAGAAATTTCTATCTTAATTTGTCCCAAAGTTACACAAGGCCTCCTAATAATATTTTTAATCGCTATCTTGGTGACCGTAAGTCCAAAAAATAAAAAGGTGTCAGATATGTGCGATCTGGCGTTCTAGGAGCATTTTGAAGCATTTTAGAAATTTCAATCTTAATGGGTGCCAAAGTTACACAAGACTTCTTAATAATATTTTTAATCGCTATCTTGCTGATCGTAAGTCCAAAAAATAAAAAGGTGTCAGATATGTGCGATCTGGCATTCTCGGAGCATTTTGAAGCATTTTAGAAATTTCAATCCTAATGGGTGCCAAAGTTGCACAAGACCTCTTAATAATATTTTTAGTCGCTTTCTTGGTGAATGTAAGTAAAAAAAATAAAAAGGTGTCAGATATGTGCGATCTGGCGTTTTCGGAGCATTTTGGAACACTTTAGAAATTTCTATCTTAATTCGTGCCAAAGTTACGCAAGGCCTCCTAATAATATTTTTAATCGCTATCATGGTGACCGTAAGTCCAAAAAATAAAAAGGTGTCAGATATGTGCGATATGGCGTTCTGGGAACATTTTGAAGCATTTTAGAAATTTCAATCTTAATGGGTGCCAAAGTTACACAAGACCTCCTAATAATATTTTTAATCGCCATCTTGGTGACCGTAAGTCCAAAAAATAAAAAGGTGTCAGATATGTGCGATCTGGCGTTCTCGGAGCATTTTGAAGCATTTTAGAAATTTCTATCTTAATGCGTGTCAAAGTTACGCAAGACCTCTTAATAATATTTTTAATCGCTATCTTGATAACCGTAAGTCCAAAAAATAAGAAGGTGTCAGATATGTGCGATATGGCGTTCTCGGAGCATTTTGAAGCATTTTAGAAATTTCTATCTTAATGCGTGCCAAAGTTACGCAAGACCTCTTAATAATATTTTTAATCGCTATCTTGATAACCGTAAGTCCAAAAAATAAGAAGGTGTCAGATATGTGCGATCTGGCGTTCTCGGAGTATTTTGAAGCATTTTAGAAAATACTATCTTAATGCGTGCCAAAGTTACGCAAGACCTCTTAATAATATTTTTAATCGCTATCTTGATAACCGTAAGCCCAAAAAATAAGAAGGTGTCAGATATGTGCGATCTGGCGTTCTCGGAGCATTTTGAAGCATTTTAGAAATTTCTATCTTAATTCGTGCCAAAGTTTCACAAGGCCTCCTAATAATATTTTTAATCGCTATCTTGGTGACCGTAAGTCCAAAAAATAAAAAGGTGTCAGATATGTGCGATCTGGCGTTTTCGGAGCATTTTGGAACACTTTAGAAATTTCTATCTTAATTCGTGCCAAAGTTACGCAAGGCCTCCTAATAATATTTTTAATCGCTATCATGGTGACCGTAAGTCCAAAAAATAAAAAGGTGTCAGATATGTGCGATATGGCGTTCTGGGAACATTTTGAAGCATTTTAGAAATTTCAATCTTAATGGGTGCCAAAGTTACACAAGACCTCCTAATAATATTTTTAATCGCCATCTTGGTGACCGTAAGTCCAAAAAATAAAAAGGTGTCAGATATGTGCGATCTGGCGTTCTCGGAGCATTTTGAAGCATTTTAGAAATTTCAATCCTAATGGGTGCCAAAGTTGCACAAGACCTCTTAATAATATTTTTAGTCGCTTTCTTGGTGAATGTAAGTAAAAAAAATAAAAAGGTGTCAGATATGTGCGATCTTGCGTTTTCGGAGCATTTTGGAACACTTTAGAAATTTCTATCTTAATTCGTGCCAAAGTTACGCAAGGCCTCCTAATAATATTTTTAATCGCTATCATGGTGACCGTAAGTCCAAAAAATAAAAAGGTGTCAGATATGTGCGATATGGCGTTCTGGGAACATTTTGAAGCATTTTAGAAATTTCAATCTTAATGGGTGCCAAAGTTACACAAGACCTCCTAATAATATTTTTAATCGCCATCTTGGTGACCGTAAGTCCAAAAAATAAAAAGGTGTCAGATATGTGCGATCTGGCGTTCTCGGAGCATTTTGAAGCATTTTAGAAATTTCTATCTTAATGCGTGTCAAAGTTACGCAAGACCTCTTAATAATATTTTTAATCGCTATCTTGATAACCGTAAGTCCAAAAAATAAGAAGGTGTCAGATATGTGCGATATGGCGTTCTCGGAGCATTTTGAAGCATTTTAGAAATTTCTATCTTAATGCGTGCCAAAGTTACGCAAGACCTCTTAATAATATTTTTAATCGCTATCTTGATAACCGTAAGTCCAAAAAATAAGAAGGTGTCAGATATGTGCGATCTGGCGTTCTCGGAGTATTTTGAAGCATTTTAGAAAATACTATCTTAATGCGTGCCAAAGTTACGCAAGACCTCTTAATAATATTTTTAATCGCTATCTTGATAACCGTAAGCCCAAAAAATAAGAAGGTGTCAGATATGTGCGATCTGGCGTTCTCGGAGCATTTTGAAGCATTTTAGAAAATTCTATCTTAATGCGTGCCAAAGTTACGCAAGACCTCTTAATAATATTTTTAATCGCTATCTTGATAACCGTAAATTCAAAAAATAAGGTGTCAGATATGTGCGATCTGGCGTTCTCGGAGCATTTTGAAGCATTTTAGAAATTTCTATCTTAATTCGTGCCAAAGTTTCACAAGGCCTCCTAATAATATTTTTAATCGCTATCTTGGTGACCGTAAGTCCAAAAAATAAAAAGGTGTCAGATATGTGCGATCTGGCGTTTTCGGAGCATTTTGGAACACTTTAGAAATTTCTATCTTAATTCGTGCCAAAGTTACGCAAGGCCTCCTAATAATATTTTTAATCGCTATCATGGTGACCGTGAGTCCAAAAAATAAAAAGGTGTCAGATATGTGCGATATGGCGTTCTGGGAACATTTTGAAGCATTTTAGAAATTTCAATCTTAATGGGTGCCAAAGTTACACAAGACCTCCTAATAATATTTTTAATCGCCATCTTGGTGACCGTAAGTCCAAAAAATAAAAAGGTGTCAGATATGTGCGATCTGGCGTTCTCGGAGCATTTTGAAGCATTTTAGAAATTTCTATCTTAATGCGTGTCAAAGTTACGCAAGACCTCTTAATAATATTTTTAATCGCTATCTTGATAACCGTAAGTCCAAAAAATAAGAAGGTGTCAGATATGTGCGATATGGCGTTCTCGGAGCATTTTGAAGCATTTTAGAAATTTCTATCTTAATGCGTGCCATAGTTACGCAAGACCTCTTAATAATATTTTTAATCGCTATCTTGATAACCGTAAGTCCAAAAAATAAGAAGGTGTCAGATATGTGCGATCTGGCGTTCTCGGAGTATTTTGAAGCATTTTAGAAAATACTATCTTAATGCGTGCCAAAGTTACGCAAGACCTCTTAATAATATTTTTAATCGCTATCTTGATAACCGTAAGTCCAAAAAATAAGAAGGTGTCAGATATGTGCGATCTGGCGTTCTCGGAGCATTTTGAAGCATTTTAGAAAATTCTATCTTAATGCGTGCCAAAGTTACGCAAGACCTCTTAATAATATTTTTAATCGCTATCTTGATAACCGTAAGTTCAAAAAATAAGAAGGTGTCAGATATGTGCGATCTGGCGTTCTCGGAGCATTTTGAAGCATTTTAGAAATTTCTATCTTAATTCGTGCCAAAGTTACACAAGGCCTCCTAATAATATTTTTAATCGCTATCTTGGTGACCGTAAGTCCAAAAAATAAAAAGGTGTCAGATATGTGCGATCTGGCGTTCTAGGAGCATATTGATGTATTTTAGAAATTTCAATCTTAATGGGTGCCAAAGTTACACAAGACCTCTTAATAATATTTTTAATCGCTATCTTGCTGATCGTAAGTCCAAAAAATAAAAAGGTGTCAGATATGTGCGATATGGCGTTCTCGGAGTATTTTGAAGCATTTTAGAAATTTCTATCTTAACGGGTGCCAAAGTTACACACTACCTCTTAATAATATTTTTAATCGCTATCTTGGTGACCGTAAGTAAAAAACATAAAGAGATGTCAGATATGTGTGATCTGGCGTTGTCGAAGCATTTTGAAGCATTTTAGAAATTTCTATCTTAATGCGTGCCAAAGTTACGCAAGACCCCTTAATAATATTTTTAATCTCTATCTTGGTAACCGTAAGTCCAAAAATAAAAAGGTGTCAGATATGTGCGATCTGGCGTTCTCGAAGCATTTTGAAGCATTTTAGAAATTTCTGTCTTAATGCGTGCCAAAGTTACGCAAGACCTCTTAATAATATTTTTAATCGCTACCTTGGTGACCGTAAGTCCAAAAAATAAAAAGGTGTCAGATATGTGCGATCTGCCGTTCTCGAAGCATTTTGAAGCATTTTAGAAATTTCTATCTTAATGCGTGCCAAAGTTACGCAAGACCTCTTAATAATATTTTTAATCGCTATCTTGGTAACCATAAGTCCAAAAAATAAAAAGGTGTCAGATATGTGCGATATGGCGTTCTCGGAGCATTTTGAAGCATTTTAGATATTTCAATCTTAATGGGTGCCAAAGTTACACAAGACCTCTTAATAATATTTTTAATCGCTTTCTTGGTGACCGTAAGTCCAAAAAATAAAAAGGTGTCAGATATGTGCGATCTGGCGTTCTCGGAGCATTTTGAAGCGTTTTAGAAATTTCTATCTTAATGCGTGCCAAAGTTACGCAAGACCTCTTAATAATATTTTTAATCGCTACCTTGGTGACCGTAAGTCCAAAAAATAAAAATGTGTCAGGTATGTGCGATCTGGCGTTCTCGGAGCATTTTGAAGCATTTTAGAAATTTCAATCTTAATGGGTGCCAAAGTTGCATAAGACCTCTTAATAATATTTTTAGTCGCTATCTTGGTGAACGTAAGTAAAAAAATAAAAAGGTATCAGATATGTGCGATCTGGCGTTTTCGGAGCATTTTGAAGCATTTTAGAAATTTCTATCTTAATTCGTGCCAAAGTTACGCAAGGCCTCCTAATAATATTTTTAATCGTTATCTTGGTGACCGTAAGTCCAAAAAATAAAAAGGTGTCAGATATGTGCGATATGGCGTTCTCGGAGCATTTTGAAGCATTTTAGAAATTTCAATCTTAATGGGTGCCAAAGTTACACAAGACCTATTAATAATATTTTTAATCGCTATCTTGGTGACCGTAAGTCCAAAAAATAAAAAGGTGTCAGATATGTGCGATCTGGCGTTCTCGGAGCATTTTGAAGCATTTTAAAAATTTCTATCTTAATGGGTGCCAAAGTTACACAAGACCTATTAATAATACTTTTAGTCGCTATCTTGGTGAACGTAAGTAAAAAAAATAAAAAGGTGTCAGATATGTGCGATCTGGCGTTCTCGGAGCATTTTGAAGCATTTTAGAAATTTCTATCTCAATTCGTGCCAAAGTTACTCAAGACCTCTTAATAATATTTTTAATCGCTATCTTGGTGACCGTAAGTCCAAAAAATAAAAAGGTGTCAGATATGTGCGATCTGGCGTTCTCGGAGCATTTTGAAGCATTTTAGAAATTTCAATCTTAATGGGTGCCAATGTTACACAAGACCTCTTAATAATATTTTTAATCGCTATCTTGGTGACCGTAAGTCCAAACAATAAAAAGGTGTCAGATATGTGCGATCTGGCGTTCTCGGAGCATTTTGAAGCATTTTAGAAATTTCTATCTTAATGCGTGCCAAAGTTACGCAAGACCTCTTAATAATATTTTTAATCGCTGTCTTGGTGACGGTAAGTCCAAAAAATAAAAAGGTGTCAGATATGTGGGGTCTGACGTTCTCGGAGCATTTTGAAGTATTTTAGAAATTTCTATCTTAATGCGTGCCAAAGTTACGCAAGACCTCTTAATAATATATTTAATGGCTATCTTGGTGACCGTATGTCAAAAAAATAAAAAGGTGTCAGATATGTGCGATCTGGCGTTCTCGGAGCATTTTGAAGCATTTTAGAAATTTCAATCTTAATGGGTGCCAAAGTTACGCAAGACCTCTTAATAATATTTTTAATCGCTACCTTGGTGACCGTAAGTCCAAAAAATAAAAAGGTGTCAGATATGTGCGATCTGGCGTTCTCGAAGCATTTTGAAGCATTTTAGAAATTTCTATCTTAATGCGTGCCAAAGTTACGCAAGACCTCTTAATAATATTTTTAATTGCTACCTTGGTGACCGTAAGTCCAAAAAATAAAAAGGTGTCAGATATGTGCGATCTGGCGTTCTCGGAGCATTTTGAAGCATTTTAGAAATTTCAATCTTATTGGGTGCCAAAGTTGCACAAGACCTCTTAATAATATTTTTAGTCGCTATCTTGGTGAACGTAAGTAAAAAAAATAAAAAGGTGTCAGATATGTGCGATCTGGCGTTTTCGGAGCATTTTGAAGCATTTTAGAAATTTCTATCTTAATTCGCGCCAAAGTTACGCAAGGCCTCCTAATAATATTTTCAATCGCTATCTTGGTGACCGTAAGTCCAAAAAATAAAAAGGTGTCAGATATGTGCGATATGGCGCTCTCGGAGCATTTTGAAGCATTTTAGAAATTTCAATCTTAATGGGTGCCAAAGTTACACAAGACCTCTTAATAATATTTTTAATCGCTATCTTGGTGACCGTAAGTCCAAAAAATAAAAAGGTGTCAGATATGTGCGATCTGGCGTTCTCGGAGCATTTTGAAGCATTTTAAAAATTTCTATCTTAATGGGTGCCAAAGTTGCACAAGACCTCTTAATAATATTTTTAGTCGCTATCTTGGTGAACGTAAGTAAAAAAAATAAAAAGGTGTCAGATATGTGCGATCTGGCGTTCTCGGAGCATTTTGAAGCATTTTAGAAATTTCAATCTTAATGGGTGCCAAAGTTACGCAAGACCTCTTAATAATATTTTTAAACGCTATCTTGGTGACCGTAAGTCCAAAAAATAAAAAGGTGTCAGATATGTGCGATATGGCGTTCTCGGAGCATTTTGAAGCATTTTAGAAATTTCAATCTTAATGGGCGCCAAAGTTACACAAGACTTCTTAATAATATTTTTAATCGCTATCTGGGTGACCGTAAGTCCAAAAAATAAAAAGGTGTCAGATATGTGCGATCTGGCGTTCTCGGAGCATTTTGAAGCATTTTAGAAATTTCTATCTTAATGCGTGCCAAAGTTACGCATAACCTCTTAATAATATTTTTAAACGCTATCTTGGTGACCGTAAGTCCAAAAAATAAAAAGGTGTCAGATATGTGCGATATGGCGTTCTCGAAGCATTTTGAAGCATTTTAGAAATTTCAATCTTAATGGGTGCCAAAGTTACACAAGACCTCTTAATAATATTTTTAATCGCTATCTTGGTGACCGTAAGTCCAAAAAATAAAAAGGTGTCAGATATGTGCGATCTGGCATTCTCGGAGCATTTTGAAGCATTTTAGAAATTTCAATCTTATTGGGTGCCAAAGTTGCACAAGACCTCTTAATAATATTTTTAGTCGCTATCTTGGTGAACGTAAGTAAAAAAAATAAAAAGGTGTCAGATATGTGCGATCTGGCGTTCTCGGAGCATTTTGAAGCATTTTAGAAATTTCTATCTTAATTCGTGCCAAAGTTACGCGAGACCTCTTAATTATATTTTTAATCGCTATCTTGGTGACCGTAAGTCCAAAAAATAAAAAGGTGTCAGATATGTGCGATCTGGCGTTCTCGGAGCATTTTGAAGCATTTTAGAAATTTCTAACTTAATGCGTGCCAAAGTTACGCGAGACCTCTTAATAATATTTTTAATCGCTATCTTGGTGAACGTAAGTAAAAAAAATAAAAAGGTGTCAAATATGTGCGATCTGGCGTTCTCGGAGCATTTTGAAGCATTTTAGAAATTTCTATCTTAATTCGTGCCAAAGTTACGCGAGACCTCTTAATAATATTTTTAATCGCTATCTTGGTGACCGTAAGTCCAAAAAATAAAAAGGTGTCAGATATGTGCGATCTGGCGTTCTCGGAGCATTTTGAAGCATTTTAGAAATTTCAATCTTATTGGGTGCCAAAGTTGCACAAGGCATCTTAATAATATTTTTAGTCGCTATCTTGGTGAACGTAAGTAAAAAAAATAAAAAGGTGTCAAATATGTGCGATCTGGCGTTCTCGGAGCATTTTGAAGCATTTTAGAAATTTCTATCTTAATTCGTGCCAAAGTTACGCGAGACCTCTTAATAATATTTTTAATCGCTATCTTGGTGACCGTAAGTCCAAAAAATAAAAAGGTGTCAGATATGTGCGATCTGGCGTTCTCGGAGCATTTTGAAGCATTTTAGAAATTTCGATCTTATTGGGTGCCAAAGTTGCACAAGGCCTCTTAATAATATTTTTAGTCGCTATCTTGGTGAACGTAAGTAAAAAAAATAAAAAGGTGTCAAATATGTGCGATCTGGCGTTCTCGGAGCATTTTGAAGCATTTTAGAAATTTCTATCTTAATTCGTGCCAAAGTTACGCGAGACCTCTTAATAATATTTTTAATCGCTATCTTGGTGACCGTAAGTCCAAAAAATAAAAAGGTGTCAGATATGTGCGATCTGGCGTTCTCGGAGCATTTTGAAGCATTTTAGAAATTTCTATCTTAATGCGTGCCAAAGTTACGCAAGACCTCTTAATAATATTTTTAATCGCTACCTTGGTGACCGCAAGTCCAAAAAATAAAAAGGTGTCAGATATGTGCGACCTGGCGTTCTCGGAGCATTTTGAAGCATTTTAGAAATTTCTAACTTAATGCGTGCCAAAGTTACGCGAGACCTCTTAATAATATTTTTAATCCCTATCTGGGTGACCGTAAGTCCAAAAAATAAAAAGGTGTCAGATATGTGCGATCTGGCGTTCTCGGAGCATTTTGAAGCATTTTAGAAATTTCTATCGTAATGTGTGCCAAAGTTACGCAAGACCTCTTAATAATATTTTTAATCGCTATCTTGGTTACCGTAAGTCCAAAAAATAAAAAGGTGTCAGATATGTGCGATCTGGCGTTCTCGGAGCATTTTGAAGCATTTTAGAAATTTCTAACTTAATGCGTGCCAAAGTTACGCGAGACCTCTTAATAATATTTTTAATCGCTATCTTGGTGAACGTAAGTAAAAAAAATAAAAAGGTGTCAAATATGTGCGATCTGGCGTTCTCGGAGCATTTTGAAGCATTTTAGAAATTTCTATCTTAATTCGTGCCAAAGTTACGCGAGACCTCTTAATAATATTTTTAATCGCTATCTTGGTGACCGTAAGTCCAAAAAATAAAAAGGTGTCAGATATGTGCGATCTGGCGTTCTCGGAGCATTTTGAAGCATTTTAGAAATTTCAATCTTATTGGGTGCCAAAGTTGCACAAGACCTCTTAATAATATTTTTAGTCGCTATCTTGGTGAACGTAAGTAAAGAAAATAAAAAGGTGTCAAATATGTGCGATCTGGCGTTCTCGGAGCATTTTGAAGCATTTTAGAAATTTCTATCGTAATGTGTGCCAAAGTTACGCGAGACCTCTTAATAATATTTTTAATCGCTATCTTGGTGACCGTAAGTCCAAAAAATAAAAAGGTGTCAGATATGTGCGATCTGGCGTTCTCGGAGCATTTTGAAGCATTTTAGAAATTTCAATCTTATTGGGTGCCAAAGTTGCACAAGACCTCTTAATAATATTTTTAGTCGCTCTCTTGGTGAACGTAAGTAAAAAAAATAAAAAGGTGTCAAATATGTGCGATCTGGCGTTCTCGGAGCATTTTGAAGCATTTTAGAAATTTCTATCTTAATTCGTGTCAAAGTTACGCGAGACCTCTTAATAATATTTTTAATCGCTATCTTGGTGACCGTAAGTCCAAAAAATAAAAAGGTGTTAGATATGTGCGATCTGGCGTTCTCGGAGCATTTTGAAGCATTTTAGACATTTCAATCTTAATGGGTGCCAAAGTTACACAACACGTCTTAATAATAATTTTAATCGTCATCTTGGTGACCGTAAGTAAAAAAAATAAAAAGGTGTTAGATATGTGCGATCTGTCGTTCTCGGAGCATTTTGAAGCATTTTAGACATTTCAATCTAAATGGGTGCCAAAGTTGCACAAGACCTCTTAATAATATTTTTAATCGCTATCTTGGTGAACGTAAGTAAAAAAAATAAAAAGGTGTTAGATATGTGCGATCTGGCGTTCTCGGAGCATTTTGAAGCATTTTAGACATTTCAATCTTAATGGGTGCCAAAGTTGCACAAGACCTCTTAATAATATTTTTAATCGCTATCTTGGTGAACGTAAGTAAAAAAAATAAAAAGGTGTTAGATATGTGCGATCTGGCGTTCTCGGAGCATTTTGAAGCATTTTAGAAATTTCAATCTTAATGGGTGCCAACGTTACACAAGACTTCTTAATAATATTTTTAATCGCTATCTTGGTGACCGTAAGTCCAAAAAATAAAAAGGTGTCAGATATGTGCGATCTGGCGTTCTCGGAGCATTTTGAAGCATTTTAGAAATTTCAATCTTAATGGGTGCCAACGTTACACAAGACTTCTTAATAATATTTTTAATCGCTATCTTGGTGACCGTAAGTCCAAAAAATAAAAAGGTGTCAGATATGTGCGATCTGGCGTTCTCGGAGCATTTTGAAGCATTTTAGAAATTTCAATCTTAATGGGTGCCAAAGTTGCACAAGACCTCTTAATAATATTTTTAAACGCTATCTTGGTGACCATAAGTCCAAAAAATAAAAAGGTGTCAGATATGTGCGATATGGCGTTCTCGGAGCATTTTGAAGCATTTTAGAAATTTCAATCTTAATGGGTGCCAAAGTTACGCAAGACCTCTTAATAATATTTTTAATCGCTACCTTGGTGACCGTAAGTCCAAAAAATAAAAAGGTGTCAGATATGTGCGATCTGGCGTTCTCGGAGCATTTTGAAGCATTTTAGAAATTTCTATCTTCATGCGTGCCAAAGTTACGCAAGACCTCTTAATAATATTTTTAATCGCTATCTTGGTTACCGTAAGTCCAAAAAATAAAAAGGTGTCAGATATGTGCGATGTGGCGTTCTCGGAGCATTTTGAAGCATTTTAGAAATTTCTAACTTAATGCGTGCCAACGTTACGCGAGACATCTTAATAATATTTTTAATCCCTATCTAGGTGACCGTAAGTCCAAAAATTAAAAAGGTGTCAGATATGTGCGATCTAGCATTCTCGGAGCATTTTGAAGCATTTTAGAAATTTCAATCTTATTGGGTGCCAAAGTTGCACAAGACCTCTTAATAATATCTTTAGTCGCTATCTTGGTGAACGTAAGTAAAAAAAATAAAAAGGTGTCAGATATGTGCGATCTGGCGTTCTCGGAGCATTTTGAAGCATTTTAGAAATTTCAATCTTATTGGGTGCCAAAGTTGCACAAGGCATCTTAATAATATTTTTAGTCGCTATCTTGGTGAACGTAAGTAAAAAAAATAAAAAGGTGTCAAATATGTGCGATCTGGCGTTCTCGGAGCATTTTGAAGCATTTTAGAAATTTCTATCTTAATTCGTGCCAAAGTTACGCGAGACCTCTTAATAATATTTTTAATCGCTATCTTGGTGACCGTAAGTCCAAAAAATAAAAAGGTGTCAGATATGTGCGATCTGGCGTTCTCGGAGCATTTTGAAGCATTTTAGAAATTTCAATCTTATTGGGTGCCAAAGTTGCACAAGGCCTCTTAATAATATTTTTAGTCGCTATCTTGGTGAACGTAAGTAAAAAAAATAAAAAGGTGTCAAATATGTGCGATCTGGCGTTCTCGGAGCATTTTGAAGCATTTTAGAAATTTCTATCTTAATTCGTGCCAAAGTTACGCGAGACCTCTTAATAATATTTTTAATCGCTATCTTGGTGACCGTAAGTCCAAAAAATAAAAAGGTGTCAGATATGTGCGATCTGGCGTTCTCGGAGCATTTTGAAGCATTTTAGAAATTTCTATCTTAATGCGTGCCAAAGTTACGCAAGACCTCTTAATAATATTTTTAATCGCTACCTTGGTGACCGCAAGTCCAAAAAATAAAAAGGTGTCAGATATGTGCGACCTGGCGTTCTCGGAGCATTTTGAAGCATTTTAGAAATTTCTAACTTAATGCGTGCCAAAGTTACGCGAGACCTCTTAATAATATTTTTAATCCCTATCTGGGTGACCGTAAGTCCAAAAAATAAAAAGGTGTCAGATATGTGCGATCTGGCGTTCTCGGAGCATTTTGAAGCATTTTAGAAATTTCTATCGTAATGTGTGCCAAAGTTACGCAAGACCTCTTAATAATATTTTTAATCGCTATCTTGGTTACCGTAAGTCCAAAAAATAAAAAGGTGTCAGATATGTGCGATCTGGCGTTCTCGGAGCATTTTGAAGCATTTTAGAAATTTCTAACTTAATGCGTGCCAAAGTTACGCGAGACCTCTTAATAATATTTTTAATCGCTATCTTGGTGAACGTAAGTAAAAAAAATAAAAAGGTGTCAAATATGTGCGATCTGGCGTTCTCGGAGCATTTTGAAGCATTTTAGAAATTTCTATCTTAATTCGTGCCAAAGTTACGCGAGACCTCTTAATAATATTTTTAATCGCTATCTTGGTGACCGTAAGTCCAAAAAATAAAAAGGTGTCAGATATGTGCGATCTGGCGTTCTCGGAGCATTTTGAAGCATTTTAGAAATTTCAATCTTATTGGGTGCCAAAGTTGCACAAGACCTCTTAATAATATTTTTAGTCGCTATCTTGGTGAACGTAAGTAAAGAAAATAAAAAGGTGTCAAATATGTGCGATCTGGCGTTCTCGGAGCATTTTGAAGCATTTTAGAAATTTCTATCGTAATGTGTGCCAAAGTTACGCAAGACCTCTTAATAATATTTTTAATCGCTATCTTGGTTACCGTAAGTCCAAAAAATAAAAAGGTGTCAGATATGTGCGATCTGGCGTTCTCGGAGCATTTTGAAGCATTTTAGAAATTTCTAACTTAATGCGTGCCAAAGTTACGCGAGACCTCTTAATAATATTTTTAATCGCTATCTTGGTGAACGTAAGTAAAAAAAATAAAAAGGTGTCAAATATGTGCGATCTGGCGTTCTCGGAGCATTTTGAAGCATTTTAGAAATTTCAATCTTATTGGGTGCCAAAGTTCACAAGACCTCTTAATAATATTTTTAGTCGCTCTCTTGGTGAACGTAAGTAAAAAAAATAAAAAGGTGTCAAATATGTGCGATCTGGCGTTCTCGGAGCATTTTGAAGCATTTTAGAAATTTCTATCTTAATTCGTGTCAAAGTTACGCGAGACCTCTTAATAATATTTTTAATCGCTATCTTGGTGACCGTAAGTCCAAAAAATAAAAAGGTGTTAGATATGTGCGATCTGGCGTTCTCGGAGCATTTTGAAGCATTTTAGACATTTCAATCTTAATGGGTGCCAAAGTTACACAACACGTCTTAATAATAATTTTAATCGTCATCTTGGTGACCGTAAGTAAAAAAAATAAAAAGGTGTTAGATATGTGCGATCTGTCGTTCTCGGAGCATTTTGAAGCATTTTAGACATTTCAATCTTAATGGGTGCCAAAGTTGCACAAGACCTCTTAATAATATTTTTAATCGCTATCTTGGTGAACGTAAGTAAAAAAAATAAAAAGGTGTTAGATATGTGCGATCTGGCGTTCTCGGAGCATTTTGAAGCATTTTAGACATTTCAATCTTAATGGGTGCCAAAGTTGCACAAGACCTCTTAATAATATTTTTAATCGCTATCTTGGTGAACGTAAGTAAAAAAAATAAAAAGGTGTTAGATATGTGCGATCTGGCGTTCTCGGAGCATTTTGAAGCATTTTAGAAATTTCAATCTTAATGGGTGCCAACGTTACACAAGACTTCTTAATAATATTTTTAATCGCTATCTTGGTGACCGTAAGTCCAAAAAATAAAAAGGTGTCAGATATGTGCGATCTGGCGTTCTCGGAGCATTTTGAAGCATTTTAGAAATTTCAATCTTAATGGGTGCCAACGTTACACAAGACTTCTTAATAATATTTTTAATCGCTATCTTGGTGACCGTAAGTCCAAAAAATAAAAAGGTGTCAGATATGTGCGATCTGGCGTTCTCGGAGCATTTTGAAGCATTTTAGAAATTTCAATCTTAATGGGTGCCAAAGTTGCACAAGACCTCTTAATAATATTTTTAAACGCTATCTTGGTGACCATAAGTCCAAAAAATAAAAAGGTGTCAGATATGTGCGATATGGCGTTCTCGGAGCATTTTGAAGCATTTTAGAAATTTCAATCTTAATGGGTGCCAAAGTTACGCAAGACCTCTTAATAATATTTTTAATCGCTACCTTGGTGACCGTAAGTCCAAAAAATAAAAAGGTGTCAGATATGTGCGATCTGGCGTTCTCGGAGCATTTTGAAGCATTTTAGAAATTTCTATCTTCATGCGTGCCAAAGTTACGCAAGACCTCTTAATAATATTTTTAATCGCTATCTTGGTTACCGTAAGTCCAAAAAATAAAAAGGTGTCAGATATGTGCGATGTGGCGTTCTCGGAGCATTTTGAAGCATTTTAGAAATTTCTAACTTAATGCGTGCCAACGTTACGCGAGACATCTTAATAATATTTTTAATCCCTATCTAGGTGACCGTAAGTCCAAAAATTAAAAAGGTGTCAGATATGTGCGATCTGGCATTCTCGGAGCATTTTGAAGCATTTTAGAAATTTCAATCTTATTGGGTGCCAAAGTTGCACAAGACCTCTTAATAATATCTTTAGTCGCTATCTTGGTGAACGTAAGTAAAAAAAATAAAAAGGTGTCAGATATGTGCGATCTGGCGTTCTCGGAGCATTTTGAAGCATTTTAGAAATTTCAATCTTATTGGGTGCCAAAGTTGCACAAGGCATCTTAATAATATTTTTAGTCGCTATCTTGGTGAACGTAAGTAAAAAAAATAAAAAGGTGTCAAATATGTGCGATCTGGCGTTCTCGGAGCATTTTGAAGCATTTTAGAAATTTCTATCTTAATTCGTGCCAAAGTTACGCGAGACCTCTTAATAATATTTTTAATCGCTATCTTGGTGACCGTAAGTCCAAAAAATAAAAAGGTGTCAGATATGTGCGATCTGGCGTTCTCGGAGCATTTTGAAGCATTTTAGAAATTTCAATCTTATTGGGTGCCAAAGTTGCACAAGGCCTCTTAATAATATTTTTAGTCGCTATCTTGGTGAACGTAAGTAAAAAAAATAAAAAGGTGTCAAATATGTGCGATCTGGCGTTCTCGGAGCATTTTGAAGCATTTTAGAAATTTCTATCTTAATTCGTGCCAAAGTTACGCGAGACCTCTTAATAATATTTTTAATCGCTATCTTGGTGACCGTAAGTCCAAAAAATAAAAAGGTGTCAGATATGTGCGATCTGGCGTTCTCGGAGCATTTTGAAGCATTTTAGAAATTTCTATCTTAATGCGTGCCAAAGTTACGCAAGACCTCTTAATAATATTTTTAATCGCTACCTTGGTGACCGCAAGTCCAAAAAATAAAAAGGTGTCAGATATGTGCGACCTGGCGTTCTCGGAGCATTTTGAAGCATTTTAGAAATTTCTAACTTAATGCGTGCCAAAGTTACGCGAGACCTCTTAATAATATTTTTAATCCCTATCTGGGTGACCGTAAGTCCAAAAAATAAAAAGGTGTCAGATATGTGCGATCTGGCGTTCTCGGAGCATTTTGAAGCATTTTAGAAATTTCTATCGTAATGTGTGCCAAAGTTACGCAAGACCTCTTAATAATATTTTTAATCGCTATCTTGGTTACCGTAAGTCCAAAAAATAAAAAGGTGTCAGATATGTGCGATCTGGCGTTCTCGGAGCATTTTGAAGCATTTTAGAAATTTCTAACTTAATGCGTGCCAAAGTTACGCGAGACCTCTTAATAATATTTTTAATCGCTATCTTGGTGAACGTAAGTAAAAAAAATAAAAAGGTGTCAAATATGTGCGATCTGGCGTTCTCGGAGCATTTTGAAGCATTTTAGAAATTTCTATCTTAATTCGTGCCAAAGTTACGCGAGACCTCTTAATAATATTTTTAATCGCTATCTTGGTGACCGTAAGTCCAAAAAATAAAAAGGTGTCAGATATGTGCGATCTGGCGTTCTCGGAGCATTTTGAAGCATTTTAGAAATTTCAATCTTATTGGGTGCCAAAGTTGCACAAGACCTCTTAATAATATTTTTAGTCGCTATCTTGGTGAACGTAAGTAAAGAAAATAAAAAGGTGTCAAATATGTGCGATCTGGCGTTCTCGGAGCATTTTGAAGCATTTTAGAAATTTCTATCGTAATGTGTGCCAAAGTTACGCAAGACCTCTTAATAATATTTTTAATCGCTATCTTGGTTACCGTAAGTCCAAAAAATAAAAAGGTGTCAGATATGTGCGATCTGGCGTTCTCGGAGCATTTTGAAGCATTTTAGAAATTTCTAACTTAATGCGTGCCAAAGTTACGCGAGACCTCTTAATAATATTTTTAATCGCTATCTTGGTGAACGTAAGTAAAAAAAATAAAAAGGTGTCAAATATGTGCGATCTGGCGTTCTCGGAGCATTTTGAAGCATTTTAGAAATTTCTATCTTAATTCGTGCCAAAGTTACGCGAGACCTCTTAATAATATTTTTAATCGCTATCTTGGTGACCGTAAGTCCAAAAAATAAAAAGGTGTCAGATATGTGCGATCTGGCGTTCTCGGAGCATTTTGAAGCATTTTAGAAATTTCAATCTTATTGGGTGCCAAAGTTGCACAAGACCTCTTAATAATATTTTTAGTCGCTCTCTTGGTGAACGTAAGTAAAAAAAATAAAAAGGTGTCAAATATGTGCGATCTGGCGTTCTCGGAGCATTTTGAAGCATTTTAGAAATTTCTATCTTAATTCGTGTCAAAGTTACGCGAGACCTCTTAATAATATTTTTAATCGCTATCTTGGTGACCGTAAGTCCAAAAAATAAAAAGGTGTTAGATATGTGCGATCTGGCGTTCTCGGAGCATTTTGAAGCATTTTAGACATTTCAATCTTAATGGGTGCCAAAGTTACACAACACGTCTTAATAATAATTTTAATCGTCATCTTGGTGACCGTAAGTAAAAAAAATAAAAAGGTGTTAGATATGTGCGATCTGTCGTTCTCGGAGCATTTTGAAGCATTTTAGACATTTCAATCTTAATGGGTGCCAAAGTTGCACAAGACCTCTTAATAATATTTTTAATCGCTATCTTGGTGAACGTAAGTAAAAAAAATAAAAAGGTGTTAGATATGTGCGATCTGGCGTTCTCGGAGCATTTTGAAGCATTTTAGACATTTCAATCTTAATGGGTGCCAAAGTTGCACAAGACCTCTTAATAATATTTTTAATCGCTATCTTGGTGAACGTAAGTAAAAAAAATAAAAAGGTGTTAGATATGTGCGATCTGGCGTTCTCGGAGCATTTTGAAGCATTTTAGAAATTTCAATCTTAATGGGTGCCAACGTTACACAAGACTTCTTAATAATATTTTTAATCGCTATCTTGGTGACCGTAAGTCCAAAAAATAAAAAGGTGTCAGATATGTGCGATCTGGCGTTCTCGGAGCATTTTGAAGCATTTTAGAAATTTCAATCTTAATGGGTGCCAACGTTACACAAGACTTCTTAATAATATTTTTAATCGCTATCTTGGTGACCGTAAGTCCAAAAAATAAAAAGGTGTCAGATATGTGCGATCTGGCGTTCTCGGAGCATTTTGAAGCATTTTAGAAATTTCAATCTTAATGGGTGCCAAAGTTGCACAAGACCTCTTAATAATATTTTTAAACGCTATCTTGGTGACCATAAGTCCAAAAAATAAAAAGGTGTCAGATATGTGCGATATGGCGTTCTCGGAGCATTTTGAAGCATTTTAGAAATTTCAATCTTAATGGGTGCCAAAGTTACGCAAGACCTCTTAATAATATTTTTAATCGCTACCTTGGTGACCGTAAGTCCAAAAAATAAAAAGGTGTCAGATATGTGCGATCTGGCGTTCTCGGAGCATTTTGAAGCATTTTAGAAATTTCTATCTTCATGCGTGCCAAAGTTACGCAAGACCTCTTAATAATATTTTTAATCGCTATCTTGGTTACCGTAAGTCCAAAAAATAAAAAGGTGTCAGATATGTGCGATGTGGCGTTCTCGGAGCATTTTGAAGCATTTTAGAAATTTCTAACTTAATGCGTGCCAACGTTACGCGAGACATCTTAATAATATTTTTAATCCCTATCTAGGTGACCGTAAGTCCAAAAATTAAAAAGGTGTCAGATATGTGCGATCTGGCATTCTCGGAGCATTTTGAAGCATTTTAGAAATTTCAATCTTATTGGGTGCCAAAGTTGCACAAGACCTCTTAATAATATCTTTAGTCGCTATCTTGGTGAACGTAAGTAAAAAAAATAAAAAGGTGTCAGATATGTGCGATCTGGCGTTCTCGGAGCATTTTGAAGCATTTTAGAAATTTCTATCGTAATGTGTGCCAAAGTTACGCAAGACCTCTTAATAATATTTTTAATCGCTATCTTGGTTACCGTAAGTCCAAAAAATAAAAAGGTGTCAGATATGTGCGATCTGGCGTTCTCGGAGCATTTTGAAGCATTTTAGAAATTTCTAACTTAATGCGTGCCAAAGTTACGCGAGACCTCTTAATAATATTTTTAATCGCTATCTTGGTGAACGTAAGTAAAAAAAATAAAAAGGTGTCAAATATGTGCGATCTGGCGTTCTCGGAGCATTTTGAAGCATTTTAGAAATTTCTATCTTAATTCGTGCCAAAGTTACGCGAGACCTCTTAATAATATTTTTAATCGCTATCTTGGTGACCGTAAGTCCAAAAAATAAAAAGGTGTCAGATATGTGCGATCTGGCGTTCTCGGAGCATTTTGAAGCATTTTAGAAATTTCAATCTTATTGGGTGCCAAAGTTGCACAAGACCTCTTAATAATATTTTTAGTCGCTATCTTGGTAACGTAAGTAAAAAAAATAAAAAGGTGTCAAATATGTGCGATCTGGCGTTCTCGGAGCATTTTGAAGCATTTTAGAAATTTCTATCTTAATTCGTGCCAAAGTTACGCGAGACCTCTTAATAATATTTTTAATCGCTATCTTGGTGACCGTAAGTAAAAAAAATAAAAAGGTGTTAGATATGTGCGATCTGGCGTTCTCGGAGCATTTTGAAGCATTTTAGAAATTTCTATCTTAATGCGTGCCAAAGTTACGCAAGACCTCTTAATAATATTTTTAATCGCTATCTTGGTGACCGTAAGTCCAAAAAATAAAAAGGTGTCAGATATGTGCGATCTGGCGTTCTCGGAGCATTTTGATGCATTTTAGAAATTTCTATCTTAATGGGTGCCAAAGTTACACAACACCTCTTAATAATATTTTTAATCGCTATCTTGGTGACCGTAAGTAAAAAAAATAATAAGGTGTCAAATATGTGCGATCTGGCGTTCTCGGAGCATTTTGAAGCATTTTAGAAATTTCTATCTTAATTCGTGTCAAAGTTACGCGAGACCTCTTAATAATATTTTTAATCGCTATCTTGGTGACCGTAAGTCCAAAAAATAAAAAGGTGTTAGATATGTGCGATCTGGCGTTCTCGGAGCATTTTGAAGCATTTTAGACATTTCAATCTTAATGGGTGCCAAAGTTACACAACACGTCTTAATAATAATTTTAATCGTCATCTTGGTGACCGTAAGTAAAAAAAATAAAAAGGTGTTAGATATGTGCGATCTGTCGTTCTCGGAGCATTTTGAAGCATTTTAGACATTTCAATCTTAATGGGTGCCAAAGTTGCACAAGACCTCTTAATAATATTTTTAATCGCTATCTTGGTGAACGTAAGTAAAAAAAATAAAAAGGTGTTAGATATGTGCGATCTGGCGTTCTCGGAGCATTTTGAAGCATTTTAGACATTTCAATCTTAATGGGTGCCAAAGTTGCACAAGACCTCTTAATAATATTTTTAATCGCTATCTTGGTGAACGTAAGTAAAAAAAATAAAAAGGTGTTAGATATGTGCGATCTGGCGTTCTCGGAGCATTTTGAAGCATTTTAGAAATTTCAATCTTAATGGGTGCCAACGTTACACAAGACTTCTTAATAATATTTTTAATCGCTATCTTGGTGACCGTAAGTCCAAAAAATAAAAAGGTGTCAGATATGTGCGATCTGGCGTTCTCGGAGCATTTTGAAGCATTTTAGAAATTTCAATCTTAATGGGTGCCAAAGTTGCACAAGACCTCTTAATAATATTTTTAAACGCTATCTTGGTGACCATAAGTCCAAAAAATAAAAAGGTGTCAGATATGTGCGATATGGCCTTCTCGGAGCATTTTGAAGCATTTTAGAAATTTCAATCTTAATGGGTGCCAAAGTTACGCAAGACCTCTTAATAATATTTTTAATCGCTACCTTGGTGACCGTAAGTCCAAAAAATAAAAAGGTGTCAGATATGTGCGATCTGGCGTTCTCGGAGCATTTTGAAGCATTTTAGAAATTTCTATCTTCATGCGTGCCAAAGTTACGCAAGACCTCTTAATAATATTTTTAATCGCTATCTTGGTTACCGTAAGTCCAAAAAATAAAAAGGTGTCAGATATGTGCGATGTGGCGTTCTCGGAGCATTTTGAAGCATTTTAGAAATTTCTAACTTAATGCGTGCCAACGTTACGCGAGACATCTTAATAATATTTTTAATCCCTATCTAGGTGACCGTAAGTCCAAAAAATAAAAAGGTGTCAGATATGTGCGATCTGGCATTCTCGGAGCATTTTGAAGCATTTTAGAAATTTCAATCTTATTGGGTGCCAAAGTTGCACAAGACCTCTTAATAATATCTTTAGTCGCTATCTTGGTGAACGTAAGTAAAAAAAATAAAAAGGTGTCAGATATGTGCGATCTGGCGTTCTCGGAGCATTTTGAAGCATTTTAGAAATTTCTATCGTAATGTGTGCCAAAGTTACGCAAGACCTCTTAATAATATTTTTAATCGCTATCTTGGTTACCGTAAGTCCAAAAAATAAAAAGGTGTCAGATATGTGCGATCTGGCGTTCTCGGAGCATTTTGAAGCATTTTAGAAATTTCTAACTTAATGCGTGCCAAAGTTACGCGAGACCTCTTAATAATATTTTTAATCGCTATCTTGGTGAACGTAAGTAAAAAAAATAAAAAGGTGTCAAATATGTGCGATCTGGCGTTCTCGGAGCATTTTGAAGCATTTTAGAAATTTCTATCTTAATTCGTGCCAAAGTTACGCGAGACCTCTTAATAATATTTTTAATCGCTATCTTGGTGACCGTAAGTCCAAAAAATAAAAAGGTGTCAGATATGTGCGATCTGGCGTTCTCGGAGCATTTTGAAGCATTTTAGAAATTTCAATCTTATTGGGTGCCAAAGTTGCACAAGACCTCTTAATAATATTTTTAGTCGCTATCTTGGTGAACGTAAGTAAAAAAAATAAAAAGGTGTCAAATATGTGCGATCTGGCGTTCTCGGAGCATTTTGAAGCATTTTAGAAATTTCTATCTTAATTCGTGCCAAAGTTACGCGAGACCTCTTAATAATATTTTTAATCGCTATCTTGGTGACCGTAAGTAAAAAAAATAAAAAGGTGTTAGATATGTGCGATCTGGCGTTCTCGGAGCATTTTGAAGCATTTTAGAAATTTCTATCTTAATGCGTGCCAAAGTTACGCAAGACCTCTTAATAATATTTTTAATCGCTATCTTGGTGACCGTAAGTCCAAAAAATAAAAAGGTGTCAGATATGTGCGATCTGGCGTTCTCGGAGCATTTTGATGCATTTTAGAAATTTCTATCTTAATGGGTGCCAAAGTTACACAACACCTCTTAATAATATTTTTAATCGCTATCTTGGTGACCGTAAGTAAAAAAAATAAAAAGGTGTTAGATATATGCGATCTGTTCTCGGAGCATTTTGAAGCATTTTAGAAATTTCAATCTTAATGGGTGCCAAAGTTGCACAAGACCTCTTAATAATATTTTTAATCGCTATCTTGGTGAACGTAAGTAAAAAAAATAAAAAGTTGTTAGATATGTGCGATCTGGCGTTCTCGGAGCATTTTGAAGCATTTTAGAAATTTCAATCTTAAGGGGTGCCAAAGTTGCACAAGACCTCTTAATAATATTTTTAATCGCTATCTTGGTGACCGTAAGTCCAAAAAATAAAAAGGTGTCAGATATGTGCGATCTGGCGTTCTCGGAGCATTTTGAAGCATTTTAGAAATTTCTATCTTAATGCGTGCCAAAGTTACGCAAGACCTCTTAATAATATTTTTAATCGCTATCTTGGTTACCGCAAGTCCAAAAAATAAAAAGGTGTCAGATATGTGCGATCTGGCGTTCTCGGAGCATTTTGAAGCATTTTAGAAATTTCTAACTTAATGCGTACCAAAGTTACGCGAGACCTCTTAATAATATTTTTAATCCCTATCTAGGTGACCGTAAGTCCAAAAAATAAAAATGTGTCAGATATGTGCGATCTGGCGTTCTCGGAGCATTTTGAAGCATTTTAGAAATTTCTATCGTAATGTGTGCCAAAGTTACGCTAGACCTCTTAATAATATTTTTAATCGCTATCTTGGTTACCGTAAGTCCAAAAAATAAAAAGGTGTCAGATATGTGCGATCTGGCGTTCTCGGAGCATTTTGAAGCATTTTAGAAATTTCTAACTTAATGCGTGCCAAAGTTACGCGAGACCTCTTAATAATATTTTTAATCGCTATCTTGGTGAACGTAAGTAAAAAAATAAAAAGGTGTCAAATATGTGCGATCTGGCGTTCTCGGAGCATTTTGAAGCATTTTAGAAATTTCTATCTTAATTCGTGCCAAAGTTACGCGAGACCTCTTAATAATATTTTTAATCGCTATCTTGGTAACCGTAAGTCCAAAAAATAAAAAGGTGTCAGATATGTGCGATCTGGCGTTCTCGGAGCATTTTGAAGCATTTTAGAAATTTCAATCTTATTGGGTGCCAAAGTTGCACAAGACCTCTTAATAATATTTTTAGTCGCTATCTTGGTGAACGTAAGTAAAAAAAATAAAAAGGTGTCAAATATGTGCGATCTGGCGTTCTCGGAGCATTTTGAAGCATTTTAGAAATTTCTATCTTAATTCGTGCCAAAGTTACGCGAGACCTCTTAATAATATTTTTAATCGCTATCTTGGTGACCGTAAGTCCAAAAAATAAAAAGGTGTCAGATATGTGCGATCTGGCGTTCTCGGAGCATTTTGAAGCATTTTAGAAATTTCTATCTTAATGCGTGCCAAAGTTACGCAAGACCTCTTAATAATATTTTTAATCGCTATCTTGGTTACCGCAAGTCCAAAAAATAAAAAGGTGTCAGATATGTGCGACCTGGCGTTCTCGGAGCATTTTGAAGCATTTTAGAAATTTCTAACTTAATGCGTGCCAAAGTTACGCGAGACCTCTTAATAATATTTTTAATCCCTATCTGGGTGACCGTAAGTCCAAAAAATAAAAAGGTGTCAGATATGTGCGATCTGGCGTTCTCGGAGCATTTTGAAGCATTTTAGAAATTTCTATCGTAATGTGTGCCAAAGTTACGCAAGACCTCTTAATAATATTTTTAATCGCTATCTTGGTTACCGTAAGTCCAAAAAATAAAAAGGTGTCAGATATGTGCGATCTGGCGTTCTCGGAGCATTTTGAAGCATTTTAGAAATTTCTATCTTAATGCGTGCCAAAGTTACGCAAGACCTCTTAATAATATTTTTAATCGCTATCTTGGTGACCGTAAGTCCAAAAAATAAAAAGGTGTCAGATATGTGCGATCTGGCGTTCTCGGAGCATTTTGATGCATTTTAGAAATTTCTATCTTAATGGGTGCCAAAGTTACACAACACCTCTTAATAATATTTTTAATCGCTATCTTGGTGACCGTAAGTAAAAAAAATAAAAAGGTGTCAGGTATGTGCGATATGGCGTTCTCGGAGTATTTTGAAGCATTTTAGAAATTTCTATCTTAACGGGTGCCAAAGTTACACAAGACCTCTTAATAATACTTTTAATCACTACCTTGGTGACCGTAAGTCCAAAAAATAAAAAGGTGTCAGATATGTGCGATCTGGCGTTCTCGGAGTATTTTGAAGCATTTTAGAAATTTCTATCTTAATGGGTGCCAAAGTTACACAACACCTCTCAATAATATTTTTAATCGCTATCTTGGTGACCGTAAGTAAAAAAAATAAAAAGGTGTTAGATATGTGCGATCTGGCGTTCTCGGAGCATTTTGAAGCATTTTAGAAATTTCAATCTTAATGGGTGCCAAAGTTGCACAAGACCTCTTAATAATATTTTTAATCGCTATCTTGGTGAACGTAAGTAAAAAAAATAAAAAGTTGTTAGATATGTGCGATCTGGCGTTCTCGGAGCATTTTGAAGCATTTTAGAAATTTCAATCTTAATGGGTGCCAAAGTTGCACAAGACCTCTTAATAATATTTTTAGTCGCTATCTTGGTGAACGTAAGTAAAAAAAATAAAAAGGTGTCAGATATGTGCGATCTGGCATTCTCGGAGCATTTTGAAGCATTTTAGAAATTTCAATCTTATTGGGTGCCAAAGTTGCACAAGACCTCTTAATAATATCTTTAGTCGCTATCTTGGTGAACGTAAGTAAAAAAAATAAAAAGGTGTCAGATATGTGCGATCTGGCGTTCTCGGAGCATTTTGAAGCATTTTAGAAATTTCTATCGTAATGTGTGCCAAAGTTACGCAAGACCTCTTAATAATATTTTTAATCGCTATCTTGGTTACCGTAAGTCCAAAAAATAAAAAGGTGTCAGATATGTGCGATCTGGCGTTCTCGGAGCATTTTGAAGCATTTTAGAAATTTCTAACTTAATGCGTGCCAAAGTTACGCGAGACCTCTTAATAATATTTTTAATCGCTATCTTGGTGAACGTAAGTAAAAAAAATAAAAAGGTGTCAAATATGTGCGATCTGGCGTTCTCGGAGCATTTTGAAGCATTTTAGAAATTTCTATCTTAATTCGTGCCAAAGTTACGCGAGACCTCTTAATAATATTTTTAATCGCTATCTTGGTGACCGTAAGTCCAAAAAATAAAAAGGTGTCAGATATGTGCGATCTGGCGTTCTCGGAGCATTTTGAAGCATTTTAGAAATTTCAATCTTATTGGGTGCCAAAGTTGCACAAGACCTCTTAATAATATTTTTAGTCGCTATCTTGGTGAACGTAAGTAAAAAAAATAAAAAGGTGTCAAATATGTGCGATCTGGCGTTCTCGGAGCATTTTGAAGCATTTTAGAAATTTCTATCTTAATTCGTGCCAAAGTTACGCGAGACCTCTTAATAATATTTTTAATCGCTATCTTGGTGACCGTAAGTAAAAAAAATAAAAAGGTGTTAGATATGTGCGATCTGGCGTTCTCGGAGCATTTTGAAGCATTTTAGAAATTTCTATCTTAATGCGTGCCAAAGTTACGCAAGACCTCTTAATAATATTTTTAATCGCTATCTTGGTGACCGTAAGTCCAAAAAATAAAAAGGTGTCAGATATGTGCGATCTGGCGTTCTCGGAGCATTTTGATGCATTTTAGAAATTTCTATCTTAATGGGTGCCAAAGTTACACAACACCTCTTAATAATATTTTTAATCGCTATCTTGGTGACCGTAAGTAAAAAAAATAAAAAGGTGTTAGATATATGCGATCTGTTCTCGGAGCATTTTGAAGCATTTTAGAAATTTCAATCTTAATGGGTGCCAAAGTTGCACAAGACCTCTTAATAATATTTTTAATCGCTATCTTGGTGAACGTAAGTAAAAAAAATAAAAAGTTGTTAGATATGTGCGATCTGGCGTTCTCGGAGCATTTTGAAGCATTTTAGAAATTTCAATCTTAAGGGGTGCCAAAGTTGCACAAGACCTCTTAATAATATTTTTAATCGCTATCTTGGTGACCGTAAGTCCAAAAAATAAAAAGGTGTCAGATATGTGCGATCTGGCGTTCTCGGAGCATTTTGAAGCATTTTAGAAATTTCTATCTTAATGCGTGCCAAAGTTACGCAAGACCTCTTAATAATATTTTTAATCGCTATCTTGGTTACCGCAAGTCCAAAAAATAAAAAGGTGTCAGATATGTGCGATCTGGCGTTCTCGGAGCATTTTGAAGCATTTTAGAAATTTCTAACTTAATGCGTACCAAAGTTACGCGAGACCTCTTAATAATATTTTTAATCCCTATCTAGGTGACCGTAAGTCCAAAAAATAAAAATGTGTCAGATATGTGCGATCTGGCGTTCTCGGAGCATTTTGAAGCATTTTAGAAATTTCTATCGTAATGTGTGCCAAAGTTACGCTAGACCTCTTAATAATATTTTTAATCGCTATCTTGGTTACCGTAAGTCCAAAAAATAAAAAGGTGTCAGATATGTGCGATCTGGCGTTCTCGGAGCATTTTGAAGCATTTTAGAAATTTCTAACTTAATGCGTGCCAAAGTTACGCGAGACCTCTTAATAATATTTTTAATCGCTATCTTGGTGAACGTAAGTAAAAAAATAAAAAGGTGTCAAATATGTGCGATCTGGCGTTCTCGGAGCATTTTGAAGCATTTTAGAAATTTCTATCTTAATTCGTGCCAAAGTTACGCGAGACCTCTTAATAATATTTTTAATCGCTATCTTGGTAACCGTAAGTCCAAAAAATAAAAAGGTGTCAGATATGTGCGATCTGGCGTTCTCGGAGCATTTTGAAGCATTTTAGAAATTTCAATCTTATTGGGTGCCAAAGTTGCACAAGACCTCTTAATAATATTTTTAGTCGCTATCTTGGTGAACGTAAGTAAAAAAAATAAAAAGGTGTCAAATATGTGCGATCTGGCGTTCTCGGAGCATTTTGAAGCATTTTAGAAATTTCTATCTTAATTCGTGCCAAAGTTACGCGAGACCTCTTAATAATATTTTTAATCGCTATCTTGGTGACCGTAAGTCCAAAAAATAAAAAGGTGTCAGATATGTGCGATCTGGCGTTCTCGGAGCATTTTGAAGCATTTTAGAAATTTCTATCTTAATGCGTGCCAAAGTTACGCAAGACCTCTTAATAATATTTTTAATCGCTATCTTGGTTACCGCAAGTCCAAAAAATAAAAAGGTGTCAGATATGTGCGACCTGGCGTTCTCGGAGCATTTTGAAGCATTTTAGAAATTTCTAACTTAATGCGTGCCAAAGTTACGCGAGACCTCTTAATAATATTTTTAATCCCTATCTGGGTGACCGTAAGTCCAAAAAATAAAAAGGTGTCAGATATGTGCGATCTGGCGTTCTCGGAGCATTTTGAAGCATTTTAGAAATTTCTATCGTAATGTGTGCCAAAGTTACGCAAGACCTCTTAATAATATTTTTAATCGCTATCTTGGTTACCGTAAGTCCAAAAAATAAAAAGGTGTCAGATATGTGCGATCTGGCGTTCTCGGAGCATTTTGAAGCATTTTAGAAATTTCTATCTTAATGCGTGCCAAAGTTACGCAAGACCTCTTAATAATATTTTTAATCGCTATCTTGGTGACCGTAAGTCCAAAAAATAAAAAGGTGTCAGATATGTGCGATCTGGCGTTCTCGGAGCATTTTGATGCATTTTAGAAATTTCTATCTTAATGGGTGCCAAAGTTACACAACACCTCTTAATAATATTTTTAATCGCTATCTTGGTGACCGTAAGTAAAAAAAATAAAAAGGTGTCAGGTATGTGCGATATGGCGTTCTCGGAGTATTTTGAAGCATTTTAGAAATTTCTATCTTAACGGGTGCCAAAGTTACACAAGACCTCTTAATAATACTTTTAATCACTACCTTGGTGACCGTAAGTCCAAAAAATAAAAAGGTGTCAGATATGTGCGATCTGGCGTTCTCGGAGTATTTTGAAGCATTTTAGAAATTTCTATCTTAATGGGTGCCAAAGTTACACAACACCTCTCAATAATATTTTTAATCGCTATCTTGGTGACCGTAAGTAAAAAAAATAAAAAGGTGTTAGATATGTGCGATCTGGCGTTCTCGGAGCATTTTGAAGCATTTTAGAAATTTCAATCTTAATGGGTGCCAAAGTTGCACAAGACCTCTTAATAATATTTTTAATCGCTATCTTGGTGAACGTAAGTAAAAAAAATAAAAAGTTGTTAGATATGTGCGATCTGGCGTTCTCGGAGCATTTTGAAGCATTTTAGAAATTTCAATCTTAATAGGTGCCAAAGTTACACAAGACTTCTTAATAATATTTTTAATCGCTACATTGGTGACCGTAAGTCCAAAAAATAAAAAGGTGTCAGATATGTGCGATATGGCGTTCTCGGAGCATTTTGAAGCATTTTAGAAATTTCAATCTTAATGGGTGCCAAAGTTACGCAAGACCTCTTAATAATATTTTTAATCGCTACATTGGTGACCGTAAGTCCAAAAAATAAAAAGGTGTCAGATATGTGCGAACTGGCGTTCTCGGAGCATTTTGAAGCATTTTAGAAATTTCAATCTTATTGGGTACCAAAGTTGCACAAGACCTCTTAATAATATTTTTAGTCGCTATCCTGGTGAACGTAAGTAAAAAAAATAAAAAGGTGTCAGATGTGTGCGATCTGGCGTTCTCGGAGCATTTTGAAGCGTTTTAGAAATTTCTATCTTAATTCGTGCCGAAGTTACGCGAGACCTCTTAATAATATTTTTAATCGCTATCTTGGTGACCGTAAGTCCAAAAAATAAAAAGGTGTCAGATCTGTGCGATCTGGCTTTCTCGGAGCATTTTGAAGCATTTTAGAAATTTCTATCTTAATGCGTGCCAAAGTTACGCAAGACCTCTTAATAATATTTTTATTCGCTATCTTGGTTACCGTAAGTCCAAAAAATAAAAAGGTGTCAGATATGTGCGATCTGGCGTTCTCGGAGCATTTTGAAGCATTTTAGAAATTTCTAACTTAATGCGTGCAAAAGTTACGCGAGACCTCTTAATAATATTTTTAATCGCTATCTTGGTGACCGTAAGTCCAAAAAATAGAAAGGTGTCAGATATGTGCGATCTGGCGTTCTCGGAGCACTTTGATGCATTTTAGAAATTTCTGTCTTAATGGGGGCCAAAGTTACACAAGACTTCTTAATAATATTTTTAATCGCTATGTTGGTGACCGTAAGTCCAAAAAATAAAAAGTTGTCAGATATGTGCGATCTGGCGTTCTCGGAGCATTTTTAAACATTTTAGAAATTTTTATCTTAATGCGTGCCAAAGCTATGCAAGACCTCTTAATAATATTTTTAATCGCTATCTTGGTGACCGTAAGTCCAAAAAATAAAAAGGTGTCAGATATGTGCGATCTGGCGTTCTCGGAGCATTTTGATGCATTTTAGAAAATTCTATCTTAATGGCTGCCAAAGTTACACAAGACCTCTTAATAATATTTTTAATCGCTATTTTGGTGACCGTAAATCCAAAAAATAAAAATGTGTCAGATATGTGCGATCTGGCGTTCTCGGAGCATTTTGATGCATTTTAGAAATTTCTGTCTTAATGGGTGCCAAAGCTACACAAGACTTCTTAATAATATTTTTAATCGCTATGTTGGTGACCGTAAGTCCAAAAAATAAAAAGTTGTCAGATGTGTGCGATCTGGCGTTCTCGGAGCATTTTGAAGCATTTTAGAAATCTTTATCTTAATGCGTGCCAAAGCTACGCAAGACCTCTTAATAACATTTTTAATCGCTATCTTGGTGACCGTAAGTCCAAAAAATAGAAAGGTGTCAGATATGTGCGATCTGGCGTTCTCGGAGCATTTTGATGCATTTTAGAAATTTCTGTCTTAATGGGTGCCAAAGCTACACAAGACTTCTTAATAATATTTTTAATCGCTATGTTGGTGACCGTAAGTCCAAAAAATAAAAAGTTGTCAGATGTGTGCGATCTGGCGTTCTCGGAGCATTTTGAAGCATTTTAGAAATCTTTATCTTAATGCGTGCCAAAGCTACGCAAGACCTCTTAATAACATTTTTAATCGCTATCTTGGTGACCGTAAGCCTAAAAAATAAAAAGGTGTCAGATATGTGCGATCTGGAGTTCTCGGAGCATTTTGAAGCATTTTAGAAATTTCTAACTTAAAGCGTGCCAAAGTTACGCAAGACCTCATAATAATATTTTTAATCGCTATCTTGGTGACCGTAAGTCCAAAAAATAAAAATGTGTCAGATATGAGCGATCTGGCGTTCTCGAAGCATTTTGATGCATTTTAGAAATTTCTATCTTAATGCGTGCCAAAGTTACGCAAGACCTCTTAATAATATTTTTAATCGCTATCTTGGTGACCGTTAGTCCAAAAAATAAACAGGTGTCAGATATGTGCGATCTGGCGTTCTCGAAGCATTTTGATGCATTTTAGAAATTTCTATCTTAATGCCTGCCAAAGTTACGCAAGACCTCTTAATAATATTTTTAATCGCTATCTTGGTAACCGTAAGTCCAAAAAATAAAAAGGTGTCAGATATGTGCGATCTGGCGTTCTCGAAGCATTTTGATGCATTTTAGAAATTTCTATCTTAATGCGTGCCTAAGTTACGCAAGACTTCTTAATAATATCTTTAATCGCTATCTTGGTGACCGTAAGTCCAAAAAATAAAAAGGTGTCAGATATGTGCGATCTGGTGTTCTCGGAGCATTTTGATGCATTTTAGAAATTTCTATCTTAATGGGTGCCAAAGTTACACAAGACCTCTTAATAATATTTTTAATCGCTATCTTGGTGACCGTAAGTCCAAAAAATAAAAATGTGTCAGATATGTGCGATCTGGCGTTCTCGGAGCATTTTGAAGTATTTTAGAAATTTCAATCTTAATGGGTGCCAAAGTTACACAAGACCTCTTAATAATATTTTCAATCGCTATCTTGGTGACAATAAGTCCAAAAAATAAAAAGGTGTCATTTATGTGCGATTTGGCGTTCACGGAGCATTTTAGAGCATTTTAGAAATTTCTATCTTAATGTGTGCCAAAGTTACGCAAGACCTCTTAATAATATTTTTAATCGCTATCTTGGTGACCGTAGGTCCAAAAAATAAAAAGGTGTCAGACATGTGCGATCTGGCGTTCTCGGAGCATTTTGAAACATTTTAGAAATTTCTGTCTTAATGGGTGCCAAAGTTACATAAGACCTCTTAATAATATTTTTAATCGCTATCTTGGTGACCGTATGTCCAAAAAATAAAAAGGTGTCAGATATGTGCCATTTGGCGTTCTCGGACCACTTTGAGGCACTTTAGAAATTTCTATCTTAATGGGTGCCAAAGTTACACAAGACCTCTAAATAATATTTTTAATCGCTATCTTGGTGACCGTAAGTCCAAAAAATAAAAAGGTGTCAGATATGTGCGATTTGGCGTTCTCGTAACATTTTGATGTATTTTAGAAATTTCTATCTTCATCGGTGCCAAAGTTACACATGACCTTTGAATAATATTTTTAATTGGCATCTTGGTGACCGTAAGTCCAAAAAATAAAAAGGTGTCAGATATGTACGATCTGGCGCTCTCGGAATATTTTGAAGCATTTTAGAAATTTCTATCCTAATGCGTGCCAAAGTTGTGTAACACAAGACCTCTTAATAATATTTTTAATCGCTATCTTGGTGACCGTAATTCCAAAAAATAAAAAGGTGTCAGATATGTGCGATCTGGCGTTCTCGGAGCATTTTGAAGCATTTTAGACATTTCTATCTTAATGCGTGCCAAAGTTACGCAAGAGCTCTTAATAATATTTTTAATCGCTATCTTGGTGACCGTAAGTCCAAAAAAAAAGGTGTCAGATATGTGTGATCTGGCGTTCTTGGAGCATTTTGAAGCATTTTAGAAATTTTTATCTTAATGGGTGCCAAAGTTACACAAGACCTCTTAATAACATTTTTAATCGCTATCTTGGTGACCGTAAGTCCAAAAAATAAAAAGGTGTCAGATGTGTGCGATCTGGCGTTCCGGGAGCATTTTGATGCATTTTAGAAATTTTTATCTTAATGCGTGCCAAAGTTACGCAAGACCTCTCAATAATATTTTTAATCGCTATCTTGGTGACCGTAACTCCAAAAGTAAAAAGGTGTCAGATATGTGCGATCTGGCGTTCTCGGAGCATTTTGAAGCATTTTAGAAATTTCTGTCTTAATGGGTGCAAAAGTTACACAAGACCTCTTAATAATATTTTTAATCGCCATCTTGGTGATCGTAAGTCCAAAAAATAAAAACGTGTTAGATATGTGCGATCAGGCGTTCTCGAAGCATTTTGAGGCATTTTAGAAATTTCTACCTTAATGCGTGCCAAAGTTACGCAAGACCACTTAATAATATTTTTAATCGCAATCTTAGTGACCGTAAGTTCAAAAAAAAAGGTGTCAGATATGTGCGATTTGGCGTTCTCGAAGCATTTTGAAGCATTTTAGAAACTTCTATTTTAATGGGTGCCAAAGTTACACAAGACCTCTTAATAACATTTTTAATCGCTATCTTGGTGACCGTAAGTCCAAAAAATAAAAAGGTGTCAGATATGTGCGATCTGGCGTTCTCGGAGCATTTTGAAGCATTTTAGAAATTTCTATCTTAATGCGTGCCAAAGTTACGCAAGACTTCTTAATAATATTTTTAATCGCTATCTTGGTGACCGTATGTCCAAAAAATAAAAAGGTGTCAGATATTTGCGATCTGGCGTTCTTGGAGCATTTTGAAGCATTTTAGAAATTTCAATCTTAATGGGTGCCAAAGTTACACAAGACCTCTTCATAATATTTTTAATCGGCATCTTGGTGACCGTAAGTGCAAAAAATAAAAAGGTCTCAGATATGTGCGATTTGGCGTTCTCGGTGCATTTTGAGGCATTTTAGAAATTTCTATCTTCATCGGTGCCAAAGTTACACATGACCTCTAAATAATATTTTTAATCGGCATCTTGGTGACCGTAAGTCCAAAAAATAAAAAGGTGTCAGATATATGCGATTTTGTTTTCTCGGAGCATTTTGAGGCATTTTAGAAATTTTTATTTTCATCGGTGCCATGAGTAGTATAGCTAAGGGGGTTCTGGGACCGAGAATGCTCGATGGCATGTCGGTGGTAACTTGGATGGACAGGGGGGTTTACCACTCTTCGGCAAGGTCACCGGAAGCTGAAGAACAACCCTGATGGCTGAAGAAGTACGGTGAGGAACTACCCCAATGGCTGAAGAACTACCCTAATGGGTGAAGAACAATCCCCGGGTAGCCTAAGAACTACCCTTAGATGAAGAACTACCCCTGTCTCACCTGTCCGAAGAGCTACCCCCTGTCTCACTTGTCCAAAGAAGTACCCCTTGTCTCACCTGTCGGAAGAACTACCCCTGGCAGAAGAGCTACCCTCACCTGGCTGAACCACCTGGGCGGCCCACCCCGGCCATCTTGATGAGTGAAACCAAGGTCAAAGATGACATCAAGTGATAAGAGATTAAAACCAAGGTGACGTCAATTGATAAGAGATTAAAAACAAGGTGACGTCAACCGATAAGAGATCAAAGGTCGTGACAAAATAAAAGAAAAATTTGTTTTCGTTTTCTTTATTTTTATTTTAACTTTGATATGAACCTAGAAATGATTTACATTTTGAACAATAATGATCGATATTCATACAAGAGTCTATAAAATACGGAATTCAAACGCAAGGCCAAAATCTGTAATTTAAAAAATATAATAAAAATAAAATAACGTAAAAAGTTTTTTTGTTACCCAAATACACATAAGAGTAAGGTAAAAAGATGAGTTCGGTGTGTAGTTTTTGTTTTGGTATATGTAATCCCTGTATGAGTACATTTCGGACAGAGAGTGATTTGAGATTTCGGACCATAAGAGGAATTCATGAATGAGCATGAATATAAACTTATTTAGAGAATGATGTTATTCGACAAATTACAGTTACATATATAGGAAGAAAATAGAATTACCGTATTATTTACTAATGTTTCTATTGTTGTTGAATTTGGTAAATTTTGACTTAAAGATTTAATTTGGTTATAGCAAATGTCATTTAACGTAGGTTCACATTGTTCACAACATCTTTCTAAATTGTTTTTACACTTTTGATATATATTACTACTAGAATTATATAGAGCTTCATAATTCTGATACACAATTTCATATTGGTCCTTATAATAATTTTCTTCTTCTTGACTATTTAATCCATTTATTGATAATAATAGTAGAAGTATGAAAACAATCATTTTTTTACTCTTGTTTTTCTTGTTGTTGTTGTTGTATGCACTAGAACACGATTAAATGATATTAACTATCGTTGCAACTTATATATGTTTTCTTACTTACATGTTCCAACTTGTTTTTATGACGCCATATCTTGTTTATGTGTTAGTGCAATTTTTTTATAACCCCAAGGTTTTGTATCTGTGTAAGAATAAGATAGTATTCTCTTATCATCATGACTACTCAACGCTACCTTCTTTTGTTGAATGGTGTAAACATTATGCTTTTGTGACCTAATGGAATTTTGTTCAGTAATAAATGTTTCATTATTAAATAAGCATTGATAATAGTTTTCGAATGTTAATGTTTTTAATGATGATGATTTTACACCTTTTGCCTTTTTTCTAACACCAACATTTGCTATAATTGTATCAATTTCATTGCAATTTTCACCTTTCTCAATAACTTTATTTTCAATTTCATTGATTTCTTTTTTAGAAGTTTGAACTTTAATTGCATACATTTTTGATTTCAAACCAATAAATTCAGTCATAACACGACCATTGTTTTCATCCTTCATCAAACCTATTACTTTTTTGTTTTTTTGTGGAATATTATAAACATTGTTTGTTGGATAGTCTGATGTATCGAAACGATCTATATCATTTTTAATTTCCTCATAAATATCTGATGTAAAGAAATGATAAATTTAACTATCAGTATCGGTATATAGTAATTTTGCATTACATCCGAATTTTTGTAGAACATAATTGTAGTGAAAATCGTAAAGAAATGTTTTAGAAATATCTAAAATTGCCATTCCAATGTATATTGGTTTGTTAAAGTGAATTTTAAACCTTTTCATTTCAATAAGAATTAAATCCGAATCAATAATTGTACAATTACTAAAATTTGGTTCAGATATATAATATTTTGCACCATAACGTCCAGACCATCTGTTCACTAATTTAACGTCTCTATATTTTCGAACGTTTTCCATAGTTTTACCAAAAACTGCATTATTCATTAATTTAAAATATTTTTTTCCAAATTCATTTGTACTTTCTTTTCTCATTTCAGTATTTAAATTTATATATTTTGATAGCCAATTACTTTGTGAAAATTGTAACACTTTATGGATTTTATTAATTTTTATACCTAACTTTATAGCTTGTTGTAGATTACGATAGTGGATTATGTAATTCTTTTTTGTAAAAAATGTGGTCATTAATTTAGGAAGTTTTGATTTCGAACCGGGAGGTACTAAATGTTCTGGACATAATGGTAGATCTTTATGCAATTCATATAGCTCTGTTGGATAAAATAAATCAACTTCATAAATGTAACCAATAGAACTTTCTGTTGATTTTCAATGTTTGGTATTGTATATATATCATCTACCCATTGAAAGTTTCCATACGGTAAATACACTAACATTGCCAATCCATATATATACATAATAGATATGTAAGTCTCTTTGTTAACTGGTAATAAACAAATTCTACCTTCAAACTGAGTAGTAATAGATTTAATTATGAAATATGAGTCATATCCAGATAAGTTATGAGACTTGTTTTTTAAGAATTTTTGCAGAGTTGACAAATTATTTATATATAAATTTTCTCGATCGGTTCGATTTAGCATACGCTCAGTCACCGAGTAAGTAACTCATCTACCGAAGCAAAAAATAAATAAAATGACTACACCACCAAGCACTTTGTTGGTAACATCAACAGACTCAGTAAATTTACCAATGAAGAGTTTACATGTAGTATGTAAACATTTATTCAGTCGGTAAGTTGTTTTCATTCTCCTTTTTTTTTCTTTATTAATAATTCTGAATTAGGTTTGGTTTGAAAGACTTGAACTTAATGGCAAACTTAAGGGAATCGGCGGCCCTTGATTTCGTTGGCGGCGCCGACGAAACGTATAACTTGCCTTTTACAATTGGAGAACTCCAGGTATCCTTGCAAAATACGAAACCGTCGTCTACTGGCCACGACACGATCCAGTACGAATTCGTAAAACGTTTACCCGATGATTGGCTGAAGCTGCTGCTAGACCTCTATAACGCTGTGTGGGCTACCGGGTTGTATCCGGCTTTCTGGAAGGTCTCTATAATTGTCCCTATTTTAAAACAGGGTAAGGACCACACATTGGTGAATAGTTATCGTCCCATAAGCTTAATGTGTTGCCTAGGTAAACTATTCGAGAAGATGGTGAACTCTAGGCTGATGTGGGTTCTTGAAAGCAAGCATCTCCTCTCCGATCATTAGTTCGGTTTTCGTCGAGGTCGTTCAACCACGGACAACTTACTGCTTTTGGAGAGGGCGATGCAAGACGCCTTCTTTAGGCGTGCGCATGTGGTCGCAGTCTTTTTTGATATCGATAAAGCGTACGATAGATGACGTGATGATACGGCATACTGAACCGACTTCACCAATGGGGCTTTCGTGGGCGCCCTCTCGCTGTTTATTATGTCCTTTTTGGAAGACCGTAACTTTAGAGTACCAATAGGGGACGTTCTGTCCGAAGCAAGGGTTTTAGAGAACGGTATCCCTCAGGGGTCTACCCTGAGCGTCACCCTACTCTTAGTGGCCATGAACGGCATGACATCCGGACTTAATCCGGATATCGGCCGTTGTATTTATGTGGACGACGTAGCTATATACTGCGGCGGTAGGGATATGGCCGAAATAACGGAGCGGCTACAATCGGCGATTGATAAGGTCGTAGACAACGCGTTTTTATCGGGTTTTAAGCTTTCTGGGGAAAAGACGAAATGCATTTCTGCAGACTGCGACGACCACACGATGAGCCAATCCTGCGGATATCTAATTCGCAGATCGGATGTGTGGAATCTTTCAGATTTTTAGGTGTACATTTCGATAAAGGCCTAAGATGGCCTGCACACGTAAATGATCTCGTAGCCCGAGGGAAGAAAGCCCTTAATGTTATTAGAATGACATCTAATAAATACGAGATGGGGGGCGGATACGACCGTTCTCTGGAAACTTTTTAGGTTGTTGGTACTTCCTAGTTTTGATTATGGAGCCGTAGTGTACTCGTCAGCCAGACACTCCTTGTTAAGGAAGCTGGACGTCGTGCACCACCTGGGGCTCCGGTATGCAAAATCGGCACCTTTCCGACAACTCCCGTGCGAGACTTCTCTGCGAGACTGGTGTTCCTTCCCTGTGAAGAAGGAGGGAGAGAATTCTTCTTACTAACGCCATTAAAATCCGCGCTCGCCCGAACCACCCTGTCTAGGATCGTTTATTCAATCCACAATCCATATGACGTCATCAACTAGGCGACGTCATCCGCGTCATCGACGCAATGACGTCATCGACCCCACGACGTAACAACCCCCTTCACCCCCACCACCCCAGTGCCCTTTTATATATATATATATATATTTTTTTTCTTGGCGAGCGTTGGGATCGAACCTAGGCGGTCCGGTCCGGTCGAAAGCTGGGCGTCGTAAGTGCTCGGCCACTGAAGGAAATAGGTTAAAACGTATAAATAACGTTCTAGAAGAGAAGTCGTTGGCTCTTATCAGCGAGCGGAAATGTGGTAACGAAAAAAATACTCACCAACAATTTGCTCTTTTTTATAGGAAAACGAAATAATAAACGCAAAAAATAAACTTAATACATATATTTAAAGAACTAATGTAAACATGACCAAAACGATAAAACTATACAGAAAGCGCTTCTAATGACTTCGATTAAATTACATAAAATTTCGGCGGATAAAGATAGGAAAGTTTGTAGACATTCACCCATTTTGCAAAAGTTGAATTACAACAGTATAAATTTCAAACGTTCAGTAGCCGGTGTATATCCCTTGTAAATTAATCCAAGCTTCACCGAATTTAGGAGCTCAAGTCCGTTGGTGAGGTCTTTCCAATTATAATCCGCGTAAAGTTGTGGTAAGTATACTCTCACGTGATCCAATTCCACCAAAAGATCTTCAAAAGATTCGGGAACGGGTACAAAACGTCGCACCCGATATACCTTATTCTTTTTTACTGAAGATACGGAAATTTTAGGTTTATTTGCATATACGCTCAAGTTATTTAAACCATTTATAACGTTCGTCAAGTCTTGTGGAAGCATATCCAAACACTTGGCCATCGGATCGAAATGAGGATGATATATGCACTCACTATAACGGATGAGATTAATATGGTCCGTCCGGGGCATCATCCGCTAATTTATAGTAGAATCCACCTTGCCCGCGTTCATGTAGAGGCGCTCGCGTCGCTCCATAATAACGCCTACCGATGGGCGTGATCACTTCCGGGACGCCATGGTTCATCGCAAAATTTTCATTTTGCCCATAAGTCGGAGAACATTTTGTATCAATTTTTCGCTCGAATCGAATTAAATTCGCCAGATTCCCTTTCCCAAAATCTTGTGTGCCCAATTACACCAAAGACATCCCCTCAAGGGCCCTTATCTCGTCATCAGTTATAGTTTCGGCAATTCTCAACGGTAAATATGCGGAAAAACCATCCTCCAATTCAAAAATAACCAAGGGCCATTTGTTCGATGCAATTCGTGTAGCCATCGCAATCGGGTAAGGTCGATAAATCTGCAGCGATGAAAGCGAACGTTTTGGTGTGAAAACGTATGAACCCAAAATATTTAGACGAGACATGTTCCACGAGACATGTCACTTGTCGGTAAGAACGGTCACCTCAGACTAAATTATAATTTAAATATTTCCGGTATGTATTACATTTATTGTAAAAAAGATGCGCGCGTATCCATCAATTAAAAATACAGAGAGGTAACCGCAGGATAACCTTGAATTCGGGGAGCAGCTTCCGCAATTACTCAACCGATTATTAAACAGGCTGTAATAATCATTTTTAATTTCGAAAAGTGCCTAGGTACGAGTTACAATTGAAACAATAATGGTTAACGTTCTTTCAGGAATCCATACAATATGGAATGCATACACAGGGCAGGCATCTAGTAGAAAGATTTTTAATTAGTAAACATGAAAATGTTAATGTTTAACCTTCTTACCCAAACACACAAAGTATTAGAGCAAATAAATGAGTTTTAGATGAGGTTTCAGGTATAGTCAACGTAAAGCCACCATGCCTACAATGCGAGCATGTTTCAATTTGAGTTATTGGCCCGAAATGGCTCATATCTATGCCATGTTTATTGTCGGAAGGATGATGATGTACTGAATAAATTTCAGTATTTATCATAAATATCTAATATTCGTGAATAGCTCCCTCGTTATTACAACATTCATATGAACGTACCTAAATTATTAAACATCCGAAGGCACACGTCTGAATGCGCGTGCGCGGCAAATTAAGAATATTTCGGAAATAATAATACCATCGTATGCCTTTAAAAAAAATATGTATTTATATATAAATATTAATTACATTTTAAAATATGAGTATGTTACATTAACACTGATTACAACTAAAAAATAAAAATTATAAACTAAATCTACATATATATTAAAAAAAATTTAAATTTAGTTAGTACACAATATCTGATTTCTTGATACAACTTCTTTCATCTAATCCAAACCACTTGATGAACATCCTGTTTCTTTTCCGTTTTAGATTTTTTTCAATCAACTGAACGTCGTGGTAATGAGTCCGTTGTAATTCTTCTGTATAGAAAGCTCCTTTAATGTCATCACCTTTCAAATCTTGTAATAAATACGTGACTGGATTAGTGTATTGAATCTTAACAATTTTAAAAACTTCATTACTCCAGTTAGGAGTGTACCCTTTTGTGAACACACCACGATGTTTAGATATCCTTACAAAGTCGTTCAAATGAAATTTTGTGTGTATTGTTTGATTTTGATAATATCTTTTTACTCCATTATAAACAGTACGCAATAATTTTTTCTCATCCGCTTCTATTGGTTTCATACATGTAGTGGAATGTTTACGGGTATTATAGATTAGTAAAATTTTCGGTAGTAAATTTAACCACTTGAAAGATCCCTGAACACTAAATTCCTTCCACATTAAACCCTTTAAGGTTCTATTTAATCGTTCAACGATCGATGCTTTCAATGCGCTAAACGTAGAGTAATGATTAATTTTTGATTTACGCATAAGTGAGATAAAATCTTTGTTATAAAACTCTTTTCCTTGATCGGTTTGAAGATTTTTTCGGTATATTTCCATCCTTTAAAATACTTTTCATTGCTTCAGTAACATCTTTACCTGATTTAGTTTTTTGCCCATGCATATTTGATAAAGACATCAATTATCAACAAGTATATAACGACAACCTCTATTTTGTCGTGCGTAAGCTATCATCTCTACTAAATCGGCATGGTATAAATCTTTTATACCTTTAGTAAGTACATGTCTTCTTTTGAAATGAATTCGAGCAGGTTTATGAAGCTCCTCCGCTAATTTTCGTTTAATATCACCGGACATTTTACTATGATTTCAGCAAATAATAAAGCAGTACCTTTAGAAGCAGGGAATTGTAATCTATCACCTTTCTTCAAGTTGATGCCCTTCCATTTTGTGCTATCATAAATCCTATTGTTTACTCTAAATGTTGCATTCGATGGTGAAATATTAATGGAGTAAATTATTCCAGATTCAATAGGAAAAATATAATATTTTTTTAAATTTTTCAGCGCATAACTTATACTACGCGAACTACTGGAACCAGTCAAAGTGATATTGAAGAAATAATAATGTTCTTCTTTTGGTAAAAAGGAAGAAGAAATGTGATGTCCGAACTTATGAACGGTCATAATGTAAATGAAACAATTTGTTGAAGGTTTACACAATTATACGAGCTTCACGTAACTCTTCTATAATACTACTAATTTCATTACCATGCGATGTATTATCGGCAAGTTGAGAGGCTATTAATAGTTTTAATCTACTTACTAATTCATTAGGATCATCCCAATAAATAAAATTTGACCGTTGATTATTGTACTGTTGCATAAGACCTTCTCCAGTTGTCATACGAATAGGAACGCTTTTTACTCTACTCTGTCGAACAACTTTTTCCGTTGCATTTAAAACAAGTGCAATTATTTGACGATACTTATCCGACTTGTCACCGATAATTTGTTTACGTTTATCATGATTTTTGTTCAATGCTGCAGTTGATTTAAGTATTTCAACGTAATACTTTTGATCATCACTGGTAAATGATTCTGGATCTCTTTTGAATATTAGCTCATACAACCCTTTTGTACCCTTATAGGTTTCATTTGCAATGGTTATATCGTCGGTTTTATTACTAAAGGATATTTCACTATCTCCAATGCAATACTTATCAGTTACAATATTAACACGAACTCCCTTCTTGCTAGAATCGTATTCATTGTTATTATCTCTTACATGTATGATCTTGTCAGAGGAGCAAATTGTTCCAATTACATTAAAAATGATTCCTCAGGAATGCTCATAGTTTCTTGTAATGGAGATACGTCATCTGCTACTGCTGCTGGAGTTGGTGTCGGTGATGGTGGTGGTGCTGGGGATATTGTAAAAACATCATCATCATCTCTTAATATTGGTATTACTGACTGCGCTACTTCATGTTCGTGAAGATCGTGATGAGGTTCTGGTATCCGCGCTGAAGATGATTGTATTGCTTTTAGCACTTTCCTTTTCTTTATAGGAGCTACTATTTCAAATGTCTCAACCAGTTGCTGTCCTTGATCAGATTTAGAGTCCTCTGTCTCTTTCTCGCTCTTTACTTTAATAGGATGTTTAATTGTAGAAATTATTTTTTCTAAAGGGGTTGTTACTGCTTTATATTGCTCTTGAAGCAAATGTTCAGATTTGTGTTTCATCGCTTTTAACTTATCCAATTTCTTTTTTACATTAGCTCTAGTTTTAATAAGCTTCCGCGTTAACTGTTTTGAGTCCACGTTTTCGGTACAATGAATGAACGTTTACTGACTAATACGTGTGCTTATTTTAGTGTTTTATTGATGCTGCTATCCGTTTTAACCGACTGTCTTATCCGACCAATCGCTTTTTTTGGTCAGATCGGTTGTCCGATCATCCGCCTGTCTTATCCGACCAACCGTTTTTATCTGGTCAGATCAGTTGTCCGATCATCCGCCTGTCATATCCTACCAACCGCTTTTATCTGGTCAGAGCCGTTTTAACCAACTGTCCTATCCGACCAACCGCTTTTATCTGGTCAGTTCGGCTTTAACAGGCCGATACTGATTCTTCAAACCAAAACCCAACTTTCGTTTTACTTTCATTGCGTTAGTAACAAACCATGCGTTAGCTTTTTCACCAATCGATGAATCTTTTGCTAATACTCTCTTCCATGCAGAAGATGCTAACACTTTATCTGCTTTATGTCGATTCCGCAAATCTGTGTATTGTGTATATGCTAAATCGTGTCGTTTACAGGCTCTATCAAGCTCATTAATACCAGGATCTCCACGTATTAATCGTTTCGTGAGATTTGTTCCCGGGCCGCAGAACTGATAGTACCCGGCTATCAGTTCTGTGGCCCACCACCTGTCCGCATATTATACAACGTATATTATTTGGAAATAAATAACCATGCTTTCTGTTTTCCGGTGATGGATTATCAAATTGTCTTGTTACATCATCAACGTTTAATGTGTAAGGTTGTTTTATCACTTTCATGTTTATAACATAACTGACTTTTATATAAGCCTGAGTTTGAATATATACTGTTCATTTATCTGTTGACCATTGAAGTGGTCGGTCGATCATGAAGAAACGAGTAAGTGGAAAAGAGATTTCTTTTAACAGAACTCTCAAAAAAGCAAAAATAAAATTAAAAAAGTCAAGGATTAATGGTTTGAAATCTGCTGCGAAGTTAGCTGTACATACCGTAAAAGGTGCTACCAAAAAGAACCCTAGTTCTAGAATTATTACGATAAAAGCGGCGGTATACTTCCGCTCATTCCAATTTTCGCTGGTTTAAGTGCATTAGGAACATTAGCAGGTGGCACTGCTTTCATTATAAGTGCTGTCAACAAAGCAAAGCAAGCACAAGCGGCGCTCAAAGAAAGCCAAAGACATAATAAATCGATGGAATCAATAGCTTTAGGTAAAGGTCTGTATTTAAAGCCATATACAAAAGGATTAGGGTTTTTTTTAAGACACGCCAACAAAAACCAAACAACAGCAAAAGGCGCTAACAAACGTTGACTTAATGCGTTATGCACAAGTGTTAAGGATACCTGAGTTTAGAGGGATATTCATGCGAGATAAATTACCTGTACGTATTAATAACAATGAAAGAGGTATTATTAACTTAGACAGTGCGAAAGGACCTGGCACTCATTGGACAGCCTATATTAAGAAGGGAAACGTAATCACTTATTTTGATAGTTTCGGCAATTTAAAGCCAAGTAAAGAAATTGTAAAGTATTTCAAGAGTGCTGGAAATAATGTAATCATTAAATATAATCACCATCAATATCAAACCTATAACACTAGTAATTGTGGCCATTTATGTTTAAATTTCTTATCATCAGACGCAGTATAGTTCCAACACTCAAACGATGTGGACGTTTGATTTGATAGGAAAAACATCTGTTCTAACAGCAAATTATCATCCCTGAATAGAACTGAATTATAAATATCAATATGAACTAGCACTGGTAAGCTTTGATGGTTATAACTCAATTCCAAATATTGATGAAACGAATAATTGCTTAAAAATCGATAATGTGTTGATAACATTACCAACAGGATCTTATGAATTAAATCATATTTCGAATGCTATTAATAAGCAACTGAAAGAAAAGAATATTAATGGTGTGACGTTTAGCCTACAAGCAAATGAGGATACACTACAAGCTGAGATCGCATGTAACAAAACTAATGATGTTAATGTAAATAACTCCATCTCCACGGTATTAGGATTTAATAAATCCGATGTACTAGATTCAACGAAATCCCCGCACTGCGCTCAAAATATTGTAGATATATTTAAAGTAAATTCTATACAAGTACAATGTAACATTACACCTGGAGCTTATCACAATGACATACCTGCGCACACTATCTACTCATTTTTCCCTACAGTACCTAAAGGTTATAAAATATCAGAAACTCCTCACAATTTAATACATATGCCTTTGAATACACAAGTAATTAATAACATTACCCTTAAAATAGTTGATCAAAATGGATTTTTGGTCAATTTTAGAGGACAAGGCATCAAGATAAGACTACATTTGAAGCTCTGCAATAATAATGGTGCTTAAGATTAAAGGTAATATAAAAACACAAAATCGAACCAACACAGCTAGTTCTCTTCAGACCGTGAAACAGTTAACACATCAAGATAAACAATTTCTTGAATCATTGGGATTTCAACTAATAAAATAATATCAACATGAGTATCTTAAACGTTTCGGATAAAGCAGAATTTGATAATTCACTGATACGGATTCAGTACCACAATCATTTACCATACTCATCAAATTCTTTTAACAATAGTGATGAAATACGTATTGCGATTCAACAACAAGACATTTACACGTTACCAAGTCAATCACTTGTTTACGTACAAGGGAAACTACTGAAAAGTGATGGAACCGTTGATAAAGATGCGAAAAATAAAGGAATTGCTTGTACATTAAAAAATCTTTGCTCATTAACAGGATAAGAATATTATCATGCCTCTAATGCAGGTTTCGAATATATAAATAACAAAGTAATTGAAAAGACAGGTGATTTTGAATTTTGTGTTCCATTGAAACATTTTCTTGGCTTCGCAGAAGATTACAATAAAATTTTAATAAACCTCCGTCTAGAATTAGTTTTAGTACGCAGTAATTCAGACAGGAATGTTATTGAAAGCCTCATACCTAATATAGCGATTAATATTAACAAAATAGTATGGAGAGTCCCTCATGTTTCTGTAGCTGATGTTGCACGTTTAAAGCTGTTAGAATACATAGAACAAGGAGTTGAATTAGAGATGGGATTTAGATCGTTTGATTTACATGAATATCCATCATTACCAAGGAGTAAACAGCATTCATGGACAATTATAACATCTACACAACTAGAGAAGCCTAGATACTTAATATTAGGATTTCAAACCTATAGAAAGGATAATCCTTTACGTTCTGCATCACTATTTGACCACTGTAATTTAACAGATATGAAAGTGTTTTTAAATAGTGAGAAATATCCCTACGAAGCTCTAAATTTAAATTTTAAGTTTTTAAATTTAATTTGCAATTTTATATGAAATGTACTGTAACTTCGCAAAGACCTACCACGATCGAGAACTTGCGGAACCAATATTTAACAGAGACGCATTTATAACATATACACCGATTATTGTAATTGATTGTTCACGGCAAAATGATAATTTAAATGTTGGAACCGTTGATATTCGTATTGAATTTGAAACGAGTGAAGATATACCTGATCCTACTTCCCTCTACTGTTAAATCTTACCGTGTTTTCAAATACGTTCCTTTAACTGGTATGATAAATCAAATATAAATCACCATATCACATGGATTACAACGGACTCATTACCAGGACGTGCAGTTGATTGAAAAAATTCTAAAACGGAAAGGAAACAGGATGTACGTCAAGTGGTTTGGATTAGATGAAAGAAGTTGGATTAAGAAACCAGATATGGTGAGTAGTATAATAATGCCGATTCTGGAGCGGAAGTCCTCCGGGAGGATCGGAGGATCGGAGGATCGGGCGACGGTTGCGCCACCTAGCGGTGAGTAGTGGAACTAAGCATGCGGCGGGCGGTGGAGCTGCTAAAGTTAGTCCTCAGAGGATCGGTCGATGGTGCCGCCACCTAGCGGCGGGCGGTCGAACTTCTGAAAGTAGTCCTCAGAGGATCGGTCGATGGTGACGCCACCTAGTGACGGTCGGCCGAACTTCTGAAAGTAGTCCTCCGAGAATCCCCACAGAGGAACCTTCCTCAAGTCCAGGTCGATGGTGGCGCCACCTATCGGCGGGCGACCGAACTTCTGAAAGTAGTCCTCCGAGAATCGGTTAACGGTGGCGTCACCTAGTGACGGTCGGCCGAACTTCTGAAAGTAGTCCTCTGAGAATCCCCACAGAGGAACCTTCCTCAAATCCCGGGTGACGGTGGCGCCGGCTGGCGGTGGGCGACGGAACTTCTGGAAGTGGTCCTCCTCAGAGGATCGGAGGATCGGCCGACGGGGTGGCGCCAAACGGGGGATCGTTAAGGAGAGAAAGAGAGAGAGATAGGTCGCTGTCCGACCGACCGACGTTTCGATCCTCCTCGAGGAGGATCGATCGACGACGATGAATTGCGCAATATTACGCAATTCTTTTTTGCTAAGTGAGAATTCTGAAGCGGAATTTATCCGTGAGGAATGAGAATTCTGAAGCGGAATTTATCCGTGAGAAATGAGAATTCTGAAGCGGAATTGATCCATGAGGATCGAAAGGATTGATCGATCGATGGTTCCCCAACCCAATTCTTTTTTGCTAAGTGAGAATTCTGAAGCGGAATTTATCCGTGAGGAATGAGAATTCTGAAGCGGAATTTATCCGTGAGAAATGAGAATTCTGAAGCGGAATTGATCCATGAGGATCGAAAGGATCGATCGATTGATGGTTCCCCCACCCATTCCCCGAATCGAACTCTATATGTAGGGTTGTTGTTTGAATTTGGTGTGCAGTGAGTTCATGAACAAAGCGTCTTGATGGACAAAAAATATAACAAAAATAAACAATGAACTCTTTAAAGACATCAGATTTAGAATTCGATAATGCAGTTATTGTACCCACTTGTAATTATAACCAATTTATAGAAATCAGTGTAAGAAATGTAGAAAAAAATATCTTGAAGGAAAAGCAATTAATCGGTGAATCTAGTTATGGGCTTAATATAACCGGAACCAAACGTGTTCGTACAGGTTTAAGTCTAGCAGGTGGAATTATACCTATTGTAAAGATAACATATGGAAGTAGATGTATATTTTTTACGAAAGACGAATGGGAAGACTTTATGGATGAAAAATTAGGTACCATTGATCAAATAAATCATCGATTGGAAGTTTTCGTCACTGATAAAGGAAAAGAGGAAATTCATCTTATAAGTAGGGGAAAGAAAATTGTATTTGAAGACGACTGTTATAATAATTTACACAAAATGAAAGAGTTGATAAACAATAAATTAATTTTATTGGAAAACTGCGGATTTACTCAGTTTTATAGTTACGTGTTGAGGGAATGCTTAAAACTGGAAGGGGGCTTGTATGAAAATATAAAAGCATTAATATCATGCCAATTTAATTCAGTAAATGCTTTCTATATGTTGGAAGCGGTACAGATTGCTTTCAGTAGTGTGCATTACGATTTCGAGCTATTAAAAATTAAGCCAGTGTAAAATAATAAATAAAAATATTCGTTTAGCATATTGCAAATTCTATATTGACAGTATGGAAACCGTTATAAATAAAATTGGGGCTATTATTGAAATATTAGAAGTAAATGGTGGAAATTTACAGGATATCGAACCGAATCTTTTTTAATACATTCCAATCTACATACTTCAAACCAAAGTTCGAAGCCAATCGCTAGAAAATAAATGGGATTTATTAACGCCACAACAAAAAATGGAATTAGAAACTTTTCGACCATGTTGGAAACATTTTAATCTTCCAACACAAAGTACCCATGTAGATAGATGTCCACCTCCAATTAATCGATGTCCTTCTTGTCGTAACGGCGGCGGCGGCAGCGATGGTTTTAAGTTTGAAGAAAAGAAATAAAAGTAGTATTAGAAGTCGGGAGCGCATGGTGACCTCGCTCACGTTATCGTTGATACTATTTATAAATAATTTTGCTTACAGAGTGAAGAAGTATAAAATAAACAAAAAACTCTTATTACATTTACGTTTATTTATTTATTTTTCATAATACATTAGTTTTAGGAATCCAACTGTTATGAGATTTATCTAAACCTAACCACTGCACGTACACCTTGTTTCCTTTACGACGTAATATTTTTTCAATTAAATAGACGTCCTCGTGTTTTGCCTTTTGTAGTTCTTCTTCATAGAAACATCCGAGTAAAACCTTCCCTGCCATGTCCTCCAGTAAATACGTCTGCGGAGATGTGTTATTTATTTTGGATATCTTGAACAATTCCGTAGACCAGTTTGGCGTATATCCTTTTTCAAATGTTGTTTTATATTTACTTATACGAACTACATTACCCAATTGAAATTTCGATTTTTTGTTCGTATTATTAATATTGGTATAGTAAACGGAAGATAGCAGATGTTTTTCGTGTTTTGCGGTCACATCACAGGGTTTCATTCGGATAGTTCTATGTATAGTTGAATTATATTTCTTCGTTGTTGGTTCTATTATATCGATCCATTTGAAACTACCGCGTAAACTAAACTCTCTGTATAATTTGTTTTTAATAGTTCGAATCACTCTTTCGACGATTGAGGCTTTCTTGGTGCTATAAGTTGAATAATGGTTAATGCCGTATGTTTGCATTATATTTTGAAATTGTCGATTATAGAATTCCTTTCCCTGGTCGGTTTGTAAATTTTTTGGATATCTTCCTTGACGTAAAACATTTTCCATTGCCTTCTTTACCTCAATCGCAGTTTTAGATTTTAACGGTTACGTCCAGAGGTACTTGGAAAAGCAGTCAATTGTAAAGAGAATGTATTTGTAACCTCGATTTTGTTTATTGTAATGAGTAAATTCGCCAATATCAGATTGCCATAAATCGTCGATACCTTTAACGACAACTTGTCTCCTGGGAAAATATCTTCTGGCAGATCGATGCAACTCATCTACAACGTCAGTTTAGCCATCTTTCTTAATTGAATTTACTCCAAGGATCTCGTATAACTTATCATCATGTTTGTATAAATTAACAATTTCTTTTTTTAACTCAACAAGCTTGTTTTCGAAGTCGCTTTTATATGTGGTAATATTACTAGTCAATAATACTATTAATTTTTCGATCGTTCTATCAAGATAAATGTTATTGACAATATCTTGTTCTTCAAGTCGTGTGGCAACGTTTACGATTCGTTTATTGCCAACGTCTAGATCACCGTTCGCAGTCAAAACAAATCCAACCGATTGCTTTTGATAAATACGTTGTACGGCAAAGTCAACTTTACCACGACTAAGGTGACGTCCAAATTTGTCAGTGTTCATTGTAATACTAAATTGAAATTAACAAATCAATGTATTTATTACTGAATAATTCCAATTTCTCTCAATTCTTCAATGATGCTCGCAATTTCATTGGTGTGGCTAGTGTGACCGGCACTTTGCGACGCTATCAGTAAACGTAAACGATCTACGAGTTCGTTTACATCGTCCCAATATACGTATTGGTACGGAGTCTTAACGTCCGTTTCTAGAGTTAAATTGTTTTTCGAGAGACTATATCCGGTCCAGGATTTTTTACGTTTCTTTTGCAAAAGTGGTTTTATAACATGTTGCCATTTAAACGACGTACTACCTTTCAATTGTTTATTAGGATTGAATTCTCGACGATGTACGTTCGTAAGCTCGAGAATCTTTAAGTACTCAACCCTATCGCTTTCAAGATCTCCTTGAGGTGTTACTTTGAAAACGAGTTCATACAGTCCGGGGGTTCCTTTAAATTTCTGTTGCTGAATTACTATGTCGTTGTTGTTGTTGTCAAACTCAATTACACTGTTACCTATTTTAAATTTACTCACTTCAGGGTCGTATGTTATACCATAGGTAGTATCATATTGATTAGATGTATCTTTTAAAAACCCATCGATGTATTCCTTGGCTAACGGTTGGAATGCTTCGAGATACTGATCAACTATGTGAGGATTTGTTTCATTCATATCTCGATAAAGTCGGCGATATTCCTCTAACGATTGTTTTGGACGCTCATCTTCTGCAGGTGCAGGTGGACTTGATGTAAAATGTTCTTCCTCGGTTAAGAAACCAACTCGTGGTGGTGATTCTATAAAGTACGATAGTGGTTTTAAAAACTGTTCTCGCTGTTGTTGGGAAGAACGAAGAGGAGATTTGATTGTAGCAGTAGTATGATCCATTTGTGTTTCTTCTTCTTGTTTTGTCTCCTTATCCTGTTCCTCTTTCTTTATTGATCTCGCTCTTGATTCTTCCTTAAGAGCAATGTTTATATTTTTAAGAGGCATTGTGATTGGTTTATACGTCTTCTCTAAAGATTCTGCAAGTTCAGTACGTCCCATTTTTAATGCCATATGCTTCCTTCGAATCGCATTACTAGCTTTTATAATCTCCTGTTTCACTTTATCTTTCCTTTTGGTGGTTTTTTTGGAGGCATGGTTACTCAATCAGTCAGACAGAGATACAGACAGGTAGACTGACTGACAGACAGACAGACAGACGGACAGACAGACAGACTGGCAGACGGACGGACGTACAGATAGGTCAGTGCTGACTGACTGACATCCGGCTGTTGAATGAAGAATATTTTGATAAAGTAATGTTTAAATAAGGACGATCATGGTTGAATGTGATATTCAAATGTTTTCCTATAACGTCCATTGTTTAGGTCTCTGTCCTTATCGATTACGAGAAATCCATATTTATCCTTCCAGCATTCGGCACACATTGATCTGAATTTGTCAAATGTTAGATCAGTACCGATGTGTTCATCGTAAACATGTTGTAAATTCAAATTATCCTGTTTGAATAGAATAATAAAATTGGCGTTATCCCGTATTAGATGTTTTGGAATTCGTGCATAAGACTGACATAAGTAGAAACTATCGATGCCTTTATGTCGTCCCATGCTAAAATACTATCTGATTTTATCCTGTTCGTGACACGATACGTCATCGAAAATGAATACTGAATTGGTTCGTGCTTCTTCGGGATCCACGATCTCTTCGCTCTCTTTAAATGCGAAATAATTGACGGTTGGTACGGTGCGCATAACATTTTCCAAAAGTTCATATTTCGGTTGGTTTAAGGATTTCGAGTAGACGTACACGTTCTCGAATCTGAGACCCTTTTCATCGAAGAGCAGTGTAAGGATTAGGTTGGTTTTACCACAATTCGATGGTCCACATACTAAACAACGAATGCTATCCGGAAAATTATCACCGTGTCTTTTCATTATTTTGCAACCTTTTCCCTTGATATCATCGTCTAAATTTACAATCTGGACGGCATGTTTCTGCTTCACGAGACGCATTTCGAATAGTTTACTTCACGCGTTTACCCAAATATTTATACTGGTACAAACTATAATATATATCATTTCAATGCCGTCACTCAAACGAGGTGGAGGTATTCTTAATTCTCTGATCAACAAATTACCCGTAGAACTACACATTCCATCGTATTCGTATTGCGGACCGGGTACGAAGTTGGCAAAACGTTTGGCACGAGGCGATCCCGGCATTAACAAAGATCTATCGAAGAGACACGAAGCGGAGCGAAAGCTAGAGGAGCGAGTTTGGGAACGAGTTAAAGCGAACGACGCGAATTTCGGTGAAAAAGCGGCCGCCATGGTCGTCGCCAGTGCTATGAAAATCAAACGTAAATTGGGCATGGGTCTCAAGAAGAAATGCAATGCTAAAAAGAATAGGATACGTTCTGGAAACGGATTGGAATTATTTCGGAAAACTTCCATACAAAATGTGAAAGGAAGTATTATTAATAAGAAGAAGAGGAAGAGTAATGAGAAGAAGAAGAAGAAGGCGAAATTAACACCGGATGCGATCAAGGCGGCTACCAGAACACTTCCAATTCCTAAAACTGTCGGCGGTGTTCTACCCTTAATTCCGATATTCGCCGGGTTGAGCGCCCTTAGCAGTTTAGCGGGTGGTGCGGCCGGTATAGCAACCGCAGTCAACAAGGCGAAAGCCTCTCGGCATCAAATGAATGAATCGAAACGTCATATTAAAATTGTTGAAGAAGCAATAGCCCGTTTGGGAGTCGTCAAAAACAAAGACGGTAACGGCCTCTACCTCAAACCATACAAACAAGGAACGGGATTGAAAAGACAATCTAGAAAAAAAAACTAATCGAACGACTGCCTCTCCGACCACTTTCTAATTATGACATTTCCGAGATCGCTAAAAATATACCGGGTTTTAGGGGCGTATTCTTAAGAGACACTTTACCGGATTCTCCCAGAAAGAACGAGTGCGCAGTCGTTAATTTAGATTCCAAGTCGGGACCGGGTACGCACTGGGTAGCCTATGTAAAACGAGGAAATCGAGTGGATTACTTCGATTCATTTGGAAATTTGAAACCACCTATTGAATTGATAAATTATTTAAACGTTAATGAGAATGTACACATTTTTTATAATCACGAAGCGTTACAAACTTACGATCAAATCATCTACGGTCATTTATGTTTAGAATTTTTAATGAATAATACTTAAGAACACCTTAAACGATTAGTTTCATTTAACCCGCTGTTAAAGAAACATGTCACATACGTTTACGTTAACTGGTACAGGTCCCGTATTGTCCGCCGATTTTTTTCCACCCATAGAATTAAATTCCAAAGATAATTACGCTTTGGGGTTAATCGGGTTGCACACGTACAATTCAATACCGAACGTAGTTGAGGGTGCGAATAAGTTTTACTATGACGATGATGATAAAGTTATTGAGATCCCCGTAGGATCGTATGAGATAAGCGACATTGAGGACTATTTGAAGGGTTTCTTAGGTAAAGCATCTATTTCCATTAAACACAATAATAATACATTGAGATGTATTATAAGCAGTAAATACCGAATCAATTTCAAAAAGTCAAATTCTATAGGAAAAATGTTGGGATTTAGTAGTAAAATTTTGGAAGCCGGTCGGGAACACGCTTCAGATTTGCCAGTGCAGATTATAAAAGTCGTTACTATACGTATAGAGTGTAATATTACAACGGCAGCCTACTACAACACACGTCTGGTGCATACGCTTTACGAATTTGCTCCGCAAGTCGAACCGGGTTATAGTATTAACATTGAACCTCAACACGTCATTTTCCTACCTGTCAATACAAACAAAATCGATAATATAACTCTTACTATATTGGACCAAGACGGCGATCCGGTTGATTTTCGAGGAGAAACAATTGTCGTGAGACTCGAGCTTAAAAAAGTACTATAATTATAATAATAATCGTTGTAATAATGGGTTTGGTATTTAACAACGAAAAAAAACGTACTACTTCCAACCTAATTCCTTTAAAAGAGGGAAGTGGGTGTAATTCTCGCATTAATCGTCCATCTCGCACGCAGTTAACATCTGAAAATATAACGTTTCTTCAATCACTCGGTTTAAAGGTTAATAACAATGGAAAAATTGGAAATATTCGACAATCCTAATTTTGATGAAGTTATAACCAAACAGGAATTTCACACTTACTATCCGAGGAATAATAATTTCAATTTAAATGATGAAATACGTATATCCATCGCACATCAGGACATTTACACGTTGCCCGGTAAAAGTGAAATCTACATCGAGGGTAAATTTACTACTGTTGGAGGATATGCTACTTCTACGGATAAATGTCAGTTAACAAACAATGCCTATGCCTTCCTTTTTGAACAAATTCGCTATGAAATCAATGGTGTTGAAATAGATCGATGTAGTAAACCCGGTATAACGACAACTATGAAAGGCTTACTTTCGTACAATGAAAACGATTCGAAGGCTCTAATCACCGCCGGATGGAACCCCTTAAATCAAGGGCAACCAACATCCAAAGAGACTAGATTTAACGCAAGCATTCCGTTAAAATTTGTAATAGGTTTCGCTGAAGACTATCAAAAGATCTTAATAAACCTCAGTCAGGAACTTATTTTGGTGCGCAGCAGAACGGATGATAACTGCTACATAAATGTTGACGGTAATAGAAAAGCTACTATCGAAATTGAAAAGATCGAATGGCACGTGCCACACGTAACCGTTAACGATGAAACACGACTTCAACTGCTATCTAATTTACGTGATAACAAACCGGTTTATATTCCGTTTAGAAAATGGGAATTGTACGAATTGCCTGCTTTACGGAGAACCAAAACCGATATATGGCCCGTAAAAACGAGTACAAACTTAGAAAAACCGCGCTACGTTATAATCGGTTTCCAAAATAATAGAAAAGATAATTTTAAACAGGATGCCTCAATTTTTGATCATTCTTCGATTACAAATATTAAATTGTATTTGAACGCGGAAAATTATCCGTATAATGCGATGAACATTGAAATGAACGAGAAGCGATACGTAATCGCTTATCGTAATTATTCCGCTTTTCAGTCGAGCTTTTATTTTAAAAACGCAGCAGAACCGCTCCTCGATTACGATGAGTTTGGAGGTAATACGCTTTTCGTCATAGATTGTTCGAATCAAAATGAATCACTTAAATCTGGTACCGTCGACATTAAATTAGAACTCGAGTGTTCAAGGTCATTTGATCCGGAAACCGTGGCTTACTGTCTGATTCTTCACGACAACATCGTTCAGTACGAACCGTTGAGTGGTATCGTCCGGAAGATTGTGTAAAATAAAACAAAAAAATTATACCTCGTAAACAGGTTACTTTTGGAGTTACAATAACGTACGAGTGGTTTGATGAAGAGGATAGAAGCTCGCCTTGGTTATTTAGTGTGATTGATCGACAACGGTTTTCAGATAACATTAATCGCTTGCAAACAATATTGAATCCGATCCTGTCACCTTCACATCGTTCAAAAATTTATAACGAAAGGTTTTCTACGCATAAGAAGAAAGTACCTGAAAACGTTTTAGTGATCGATATACAAGGATTTAACATGCCCGATTTTACACCAAAGGAAATGAGCATAACCGATGGAAGCGAAACATTCAATTTTCTCTTCAAACCTACCACTCCGTATCAACTTTTATCGTCAAAAGTGAAACGTGGAGTTTTTTGGATAGAACGCAATTTATTAAACATAAGCTACAATGAAGGTTATATTGATTTAGAAGAAAATATTAAAACAATATTAAATAAACACATTAAGGATCATTTTACTACCGTTTATGTTAAGGGATATCAAAAAAAGAAATTTTTAGAAAAATATATAAATGTAAACAAAATTGTTAATATCGAAAATGAACCTAATGTACCTAAGCTAATAAAAACTAATTCTTGTTGTGTTAATCATAAGAAAAATAGATTAAGCAATTGTACTCTATATAATGTGACCATTTTATATCGTTTTCTAAAGGAATAAAACAACTTTTTTTAATTTAACTTACATTTTATTTTTTTAAATTAATTCAAAATCTTAAAAAATTGATTAAAATGCATTAGAAATGTTTACCGTGAAATGCGTAGTTATTATCTAAAATATATTTTTTAAGGAGAGGGGATGAGTGTGGGGGAATCTTATAGTTGTTATAAAAACGGATATTTAATTGCTATTACTATTAGTACTGCAACCTTCTCATGCAAAAGAAGTGTCATACAGTTTTTTATTTTACGTAATTTTGTGCTCCTATAACACAGACAATGGATTTACGAGAATTAAATACGATTGGTGAAGCCAATTTTAAAGAACAAATTAAAGCGAAAGAATTAAAAATCGATAACAAATATAAAATAATAACTGTAAAACCACTAACTACAAGTTATGGAAAGACAATTTTGGTCGAATTGGAAGAAGGAAGTTTATTTCTACCCAAACGATTTGTCGATTGGTTTGAGAAAGAAAATCGAATAAAGGAATTTCAATCCGGACACTACTGTATCATCATCAAAGGATTCAAGGTCATCAAAGGACGAGAAACTCCACTAATCAAATTTCAAAAAATATAATATTTGTTTTAAGTACCTATATTTGTTTATTATTTTTTCAAAATATGTAATTAGCTATAAATAATAATAAAAAAAATTAAAATAACATATTATTGTTTTTATTATATATTCCGATATCAAAATAAAAAAATTGTTTTCAAATCTAATTATATCGTTGCCATGATGACCTTGTATACTATTCCATTAAAAACAGACGTCCCATTGTTCTCTATAGTCATTCTTCATTCGACTTTATCAAACCCAACACCTGTTTTGGTACAACTTAATTTCTAACGAGTAAAAATGCTTCTCTGTGAGGTTTGCGGAAAGTCATTTTCATGTAAAAGTAATTTAAATCGGCATATTAAAAATTCCCACGTTTATGAAACTAACACTACCAATAAGTGTTTAATTTGCTATAAACAAATTAAGCGATCAGACAATTTAGTTAGGCACCAACGAAAAGTGCATGGAGTAAACGTGATTGAAGCACCACCAGCCCCCGTGGTTACACGTGAAGCGTCATCAACAATCGCACGAAATTTGGAGGTCGGAAATCATCAAATTCCCATTGAACGTCCATCTACTTCAAGATCTTTGGTGGTAGGGAATAATCAAATTTCTGACGAACATCCAACCCCTTCAGTGTCTAAAGGTCGGGGGATGAAACGTAGGGTATGTGTAGTATGTGGAAACACGTATTCTACAGTAAACGCTCTTCAAGCCCATTTTCGTAGACATCACACCGAGAAAAATATTGCAGGATGTGATGTTGAGAAAATTACTAGTTGTTTTAAAGATAGGGTTTGTTGTTATAAATTAACGGGTGTGTTACCGGAGGACGATATACCTTCGTACCTCCAAAGATCGCGCGGGGTAGTAAATCAGCTCATTGACGACAACATTTGTAGGTTCGGTTCAATTAAAGTACAAATTGAACTAATCGCTAATTTTGTTAAGTCCGGCTTTGACGATACCGGCGCAGAGGATGTAATTGTTTCCGAAAAGAATTTTAATACAAAATTTAATGTTATTACACAAGCTACAAATGTCGATGAGGTTTACAATGAGATGATGCAGGGGATTTTGAATCAAAGTGAAGAGTTTCAGGAGCGTGGGTCAGGGTGGGCTTTCCACTCAATATCCTACATGCTCCTGAACGTTAATAAATTTGAACCACTACCTAGATCTTCCTATATTCGTTTACCTCATCAAATCGATGCTAAACGCGCGTGCATCAACATAAAAAATTATGAAGATGATGCGTGTTTAGCGTGGTGTTTAACGGCGGCCCTTCATCCCGCAAAAATTAGTCAAGACCGGACTTCGAGCTATCCTCATTTTTCAAATGTTCTCAATTTAGAAGGTATTAGTTTTCCCTTGAGTTTGAAAGATATAATTATAGTAGAAAAATTAAATAATTTAAGTATTAATGTTTATGAGTTAGTTAAAAATTCAAATAAGTACACGGTGGAAGGACCAATTTATTTTACCAAACAAAGACGTGATATTCATATAAATTTACTTTATGTATATGAAAAAGGGAAAGGTCATTTTGCTTTAATCAAAAATTTTTCTAGATTAATTTCAAATCAGGTCACACGACATGGACATTCTATACACCTTTGTGATGGATGTTTAACGCGGTTTTCGTCAGCAGAAAATTAATTGCGCACCAGAGTAACGATTGTAATCATGTAAGAACAATTGTTCCTACAAAAAATTTAAAATCAAAACCCAATTATTTCACCCCTGAAAATATTTTAGAATTTAATAATTATAAATTCACACAGATGGCCCCGTTCGTTATATATGCGGACTTCGAATCGATTCTACAACCCATCGAATCTTGTGAACCAAATTCATCGAAATCTTTTACCGAAAAAATTGAAATGTATCAACCCTACAGTTTCGCTTATTATATCGTTTCCACGATTGAGAGCAGTTTCAATAAATTCGAGACTTATACGGGGCTCGATGCACCTCAAGTTTTTATTGCTAAATTAATCGATGATGTCAAATTTATCTATAACGAATACTTCAAAACCGTAAAACCAATATCACCTCTAACAATCGATGAGCAGCGAAATTTCGATTCGGTTGAAAATTGTTTTATTTGTGAAAATCCTTTCATTTCAGATCAGGATAAGGTTCGCGACCATTGTCACATAAGCGGTAAATACCGCGGTCCAGCCCATACAAATTGTAATCTAAATTTCAAACTTCAAAATTTTATACCAATATTTTTTCACAATTTTAGCGGTTATGATTGCCACTTATTTATTAAAGAAATGGCTGATGCGGATGCAGATGCACTTGACGTATTGCCAAACAATAAAGAAAAATATATCAGTTTTAGTAAAAGAGTGTTGGTCGATAGAGTAATTAGTAGTCAAGATAAACCTAACGAAAATATTTTTTTTAAATTAAGATTTGTGGATTCATTTAGATTTATGGCATCTTCATTAGATTCTTTAGCCGGTAACCTTGAAATATATGACTTTATCAATATACGTAAATTCTTCCCCCACTCTGAACATTTTAAATTGTTAACAAAAAAGGGTATATTCCCATACAATTATATAACCTCTTTCGATAAACTAAAAGATACAACACTACCGCCTAAGAGTACGTTTTACAACAAATTAAATTTAGAGGATATAAGCGATGAGCAATATTCGCATGCTCAATGCGTGTGGGAAAAATTTAATTGTCGAAATTTAAAAGAATATTCCTACCTGTACTTAAAGACTGACGTTCTTTTATTAGCTGATGTATTTGAAAAATTCAGACAAGTTTGCTATAAAACATACGGTTTAGATCCCGCTCATTATTATACGGCACCGGGATTGTCTTGGGACGCTATGTTAAAATTTACTAAAATTAAATTAGAATTATTGACGGATATAGATCAAGTCCATTTTATTAAGAAAGGTATCCGTGGAGGTATTTCTCAATGCTCCCTACGATCCGCTAAAGCCAATAATAAATATATGGATGATTATAACCCCAATTTACCATCAAGGTATTTAATGTATTGGGACGCCAATAATTTGTATGGGTGGGCGATGTCTCAATATATACCCGTTTCTAATTTTGAATGGTTAGACGAAACCCAAATTAAAAATTTTAATTTTAATAATATTTCGGATACTTCAAATTTCGGCTACATTTTGGACGTGGATATCGAATATCCTGAATATTTACATGATGCACATAATGATTTACCTTTTCTATCTGAAAACATTGTACCACCTAATGGTAAATGTAAAAACGATGAAAGATTAATTCCAAATTTATTTAATAAAAAGAACTATGTGATCCATTATAGAAATTTAAAACAAGCCGTTGCTCACGGTCTTATTGTTAGTAAACTTAATAGAGTTTTATCGTTCAAACAGTCTGCGTGGTTGAAATCTTACATCGACAAAAATACGGAATTGCGCCAATCCGCTAAGAATGCGTTTGAAAAAGACTTTTTTAAATTGATGAATAATTCGGTTTTTGGAAAAACAATGGAAAATGTTGATAAAAGAGTCGACGTGAGATTAGTGACCAGTTGGGATGATATTCACACTGGTGAAACTTCAGGTCGACCGCGTCTTGGAGCGCGCAACTTAATCGCTAAATTAAATTTTAAATGTATAAGAATGTTTACTGAAACATTTTCAGCTATTCAAATGGATCGCCTCCACGTGGTTTACGATAAACCTCTATATATCGGTTTTACGGTTTTAGAGCTTTCAAAATTATTAATGTATGAATTTTATTATGATTTCTTAAAACCGAGGTATGGTGAATGTATTCGATTATGTTACATGGACACCGATAGCTTCACCGTACTAATTAATTCGGATGACGTTTACAAGGATGTGAAAATAAATTTAGATAAATTTGACACATCGAATTACTGTCCTGATAATCAGTTTGACATCCCGTTGTGTAATAAAGCTGTTTTAGGTAAAATGAAAGATGAGAATTGTGGAAAAATAATGATAGAATTTATCGGTTTAAGATCAAAGGTATATGCTAATAGGGTCGCCGATGGGCGACAAAATGTATGAATGTCTACAAACTTTCCTCTCTTTATCCGCCGAAACTTTATGTAATTTAATTGAAGTCATTACAAGCGCTTTCCGTATAGTTTTATCATTTTGGTCATGTTTACATTAGTTGTTTAAATATATGTATTAACTTTATTTTTTGTGTTTATTATTTCATTTCGTTTTCCTATAAAAAAGAAAAAATTGTTGGTGAGTATTTTTTGTTATCACATTTCCGCTCGCTGATAAGAGCGAACGACTTCTCCTCTAGAACGTTATTTAAACGTTTTAACCGATTTCCTTCGGTAGCCGAGCGCGTAAGACGCCCGGCTTTCCGAACCGGACCCGCCTAGGTTCGATCCCAACGCTCGTCAAGAAAAAAAATATATATATATATAAAAGGCAGTGGGAGGTGGGGGGTGAGGAGGTGGTGTTGTCGGGGGGTGGTGACGTCATTGCTTCGATGACGCGATGACGTCACCTAGTTGATGACGTCGGAGGGAGCCGGCTAGCCACTTCCGGTCCAGAACTCTCAATTTATAGTTCGACATCCTGCATCATTTTTTAGCGCAAAAAACATCTCTAATGCTTCTTGGTTTTAATTGTCGTTGAACAAGCGTGCCAGAAGGTATGCAGTGTGTGACCTACGTAATGTTTAAATGAGGACCATAGCTGAAGGCTTCTTTGAAGACGAAAAAAACATAATAAACAGAAACGTTTATCCAACTAAATCAATTAATTTTTGATAATCTTTTTAGAATGTTAATCTTTTTTCCTGTATATAAATGTTTCAAAATCTTATTTTTATTTTCTTTGAACCCTCTCCATTAAACGCAATGAATTAAGTTTTTTCACCGCTCAATCATAGGTGGCACTAAATTTTTTGTTGATAATACAGATTTCTTTTTCGTTCTACGGTTCCGCTACTCATGTCGGTAATACAGATCCCTTTTCGTTCTAGTTCCGTCACCCAATCATAGGTGGCGCGCACGCCTAGTGGCTTTTTTTAAATCTAGTTCTTTTTCCCGTACCAACCTAACTTTTTTCCCCTAGACGCAGTTGGGACCCCTCCCTATACTTATAACATGGGGGTCAAAGTCCAAAAGTGGATTCGGATTCAATCCATCCGTTCTAGAACTCTCATTTTTGCACTACTATGCTTGTTTGTCCATCCTCATACAGTTTTTATTTTCTTTTATTTATTTATTGTAGAGTTGTATTTACACTTATCTGTTTTGTCCGTCCTTTTACATTGTGATCGTTGCTCGACTCGATAGCTGTTAAACTGCCGCCAACAGCTATCGACCAATCAGCCTAACGTGCTGCCTGAGTAAGCTATTTGAAAAAATAGTGAACTCAAGGCTGATGTACGTCTTGGAATCGAAACAATTACTGACTAGCCACCAGTTCGGTTTTAGAAGGGGACGCTCGACAATGGACAGCATCTCACTAACGGAGAGAGCAATACAGGACGCCTTTTACGACCGCAAGCACCTGGTCGCGGTCTTTTTCGACATAGAAAGGGCCTACGATCTGACATGGCGATATGGGATAATAGATCAGCTCCACAAATGGGGTTTTCGCGGACATCTGCCGACGCTAATACGGTCCTTTTTACAGGACCGGGAATTCAGCGTCCGAGTCGGAGATGTTATGTCACAAAAGCGAACGCTGGAGAATGGCATACTCCAGGGCTCCACCTCTGAGTGTGACGCTGTTCCTGATCGCCATGGATACGATCGTTGCGGATCTCGACCCTGACATCGGAAGGTCGCTCTATGTCGACGACCTGGCAATTTTCTGCAAAGATGCTGATATTACCGCGATTGAATATACTCTACAATCCGGCATAAATAAAATAGCCAGTAACGCTCTCTCCAGAGGATTTAGAATCTCCAAGGAGAAAACGAAATGCGTGCATTTCTGTAGCCTCCGTCGTCCTCAAACCGACCCTACGTTAAAGTTGGGGAACTGAGAATCGAAACAGTTCCCTCCATGCGATTCCTGGGAGTAATTTTCGACAAAGGACTTAGATGGACCCAACACGTGGAGGACGTACTGTCTAGGGCAAAGAAAACCCTAAATGTAATCAGAATGGTGGCGAATGTCAGGTGGGGGGCGGATCCTTCCGTTCTCCTAAAGTTACATAGAGCCCTCGTGTTGTCGATTCTCGACTACGGGGCTTTGGTTTACTCATCCGCGAGAAAATTCTTGCTGGAAAAACTGGATGTTGTCCGTAATCTGGCATTAAGATACGCCATCGGAGCATTCCCTACGACGCCGGTACAAACCTGCTGTGGGAATGCGGTATCCCGTCTCTGTGGAAAAGAAGGGAAAGGATGATGCTCGCCTACTCCTTAAAAATCAAATCAAGAAGTCCATATCATCCCGTATATAGCTGTCTGTTCGATGTACGATTGCTATATTCCGCGAGACCCAGCGCAACCCATCCCTGTGGGGTCAGGCTGCAAGAGTTGCTCGACCGGATCGGGTGGGTTATTCCCCCCGTGAGAGTAACCTCTGCGGAAAAGGTTAAGCCCTGGGTAGATCCGACAGACTCCGATTCATCAGACGAAGACAATGAGCTCCCGTTGCGGAATGATGTCTTAAAGAACATAAGAAAAGGAGTTATGATGAGGTGGCAGAGAGAGTGGGACGACGTCGGGCATCCCTACTTCCGCACAGTCAAGCCCAGAATGGAGAACTGAAAGTTCCCCATCGCGCTGACTCCTGTGGAACGGGTTCGGTTTCACCGGCTGAGGCTCGGCCATACGGCCCTAACCTCCGCTCATCTTTTGAGCGGAGAAGTACAGCCCCGATGTAAGGACTGCGATCAAGCACTTACCGTTACGCATATCCTCGTGGAGTGTGAACGGTATAACGTGCTAAGACAGGAATATAATATCCAAAGTGATAATCCCTTAAACCACGATAGGAGCAACATCCATAATGTCCTTGACTTTATGAAGGATGCGGAGCTGTTCAATCGGTTGTGATGAATTATTGTATTATGTCCAGAGCTTATTTACTTGCTTGTGTGTTTGTTTATTTATTTACTTATTTACTTATATGTCTTGTGAAGTCCAGAGATCATTTATTTACTTACATGTATAGTAATCGTCCAGAGTTTATTCATATACATACCTGTATTGTGAAGTCCAGAGAGATTATATTATTTATCTACTTACCTGTATAGTGATTGTCAGAGTTTATTTATTTATTTATTCGTATACTTACCTGTACAGTGATCGTCCAGAGTTTATTCATACACTTATTTGTATCGTGAAGTCCAGAGACTATATATATACATATACTTATCTGTATGGTGAGTGTAAATGTCTATTTGGTCGAAAAAGATTCTTTTAATTATACACTAAGTGAATGCCCTAATAGCCGCAGTAGCTGATGGATTCAAAAAAAAAATAAAATAATAATAATACCCGCGGGGGGGCTGGACCCCCACCGGGCGCGTCCCCAGGTGGCGGATAGAGGAACGCTCGCTTCTACAGCGAGTACCGGGTTCACCCGAGGAGGCTAATGTGAGCTTGCTCTGCCGAGGGGGGACTGTACAAGGGTCAGTGACCAGCAGCTTCGGACCCTGATCAGGGAGTGTGGATTGGATGCGTAGATCGGACTACACATTGCCACGAGCGAGTTTCGGTTCGTCCGTGTTTTCCGGAACCGATAAAACGAGGGTTGGGCCTCAGGGCCCAACCCGCTCCCAACCAATCTCCGCCCGTTCCTCTTCCCACGATTCGCTGGCTAACCAACAAGAATGGAGACCAAAACGAGAACCATTCCAGAGGCGCCCTCCTCTCAAAAAACGGGGAAAATGGCGAACCTTGAAAAGGAGGTAATACCCCGGTTCTTGGTCGCGAAACCTTTGAATGGTCTGTCCTTTGACAGACTCAGTCCATTTGTATTGCAAAAACAATTGTATGGAATGTACGGAGATCTTAAATCTAATAAGAAAACGAGAGACGGTTTGCTGCTTGAGACCGCGTCCGCGGCCCAAGCGAAACGAGTGCTGACAGTTAATAAAATTGGAAATATCGATGTGGAGGTTAACCCCCACAAAGCCCTAAATACATCCAAAGGCATCATATATTGTCCTGACCTACTAAACTGTACAGTGGAGGAAATTCAGGCTGAATTAAAGTCGCAAGGGGTAATAGAGGTAAGAAGGATCAGATCAAAGAGAGAGGGTGGCCTCAGTGACACCCCTAATCACGTCCTCACTTTTAACACACCTATCATACCGAAAAAAGTGAAGGCAGCGTACTACTCATTGGACGTGAGGGTTTATATACCCGCGCCAATGAGATGCTTTAAATGCCAGCGTTACGGCCACACATCACTTAGATGCGAGGCCGAGCAAATATGTGTCTGTGGTAGATCGATTCACGAGGGACGACCATGCGAGGATCCCCTCGTATGTGTCAATTGCGGCGGACCGCATTCAGTCCGGTCCAGGTCTTGCGCCGTCTTCAAGAAGGAGGCGGCGATACAAGCACTTAAAACCAAAGAAAGACTGTCGTACACACAGTCGTGTTCGATCGCTGCTACAGAGCGCACGTCGTTTGACTTCGCTCTTGTTTATTCGTGAAAACACGGTGCTTTTCTCGCGTTTTTGATCGCGAGTGTTGTTGATTAACGCAAAGGACGTTCAAATAAGTGTTTTGGTTTTTGTTTCGCCGCTTTTGGACGATTTTTGTGAAAGTTATTAGTGTTTGAAGTTTATTGAACAACGTGGTTGTCAATAAGGCGAGAATCGCCTGCTCCGACTCGAGTCAGTGTCGAACAGAAAGAGTCGGTGTTGGACGAAGATAAACTGCGGTTCGATTCGTGTGTGTCGATCGGATTATATACAGGGTGAGTGATATTTTGTACTGTACAGAGTGATCGTTGACGGAAATACAAAAAGGGCTGTATCTCCTAAACGGTGCGTCGGAGGGCGAAAAGGACTGAATTTTCGACCCCCCTACGATTCCCTAAAGGTAGGGTGGTGCGTCTTTTGGGGTTGGTCAACTTCCGGTCCGACCGGAAGTAGATCCTAACTTTTGAACGCGTGGTCGTATCGAGATGGGGTAAAAACCATTGTGTTTGGGACATTGTTTAGGGTGTTTTGGGACTATTTTGCGCACTTCCGGTTAAACCGGAAGTAGACGTTTTTAGTGTATCTCGCGAACGGTTGGTCGTAGAGGGTTGCGGTCTTCGGGTTTATACTCGTAATAGTGCGATTGTTCTTTTTTGTTAAAACATTTTTCGTGTAGTCCTTAAAAGGACTTTCAAAAAATCTCGCGATGAGCGGGCAAAGTAGAAAGGACCCCGGTGAAAGTGTATTTAGACCGTCGCAGGTCTTCGCGAGGTCGCCTCCGGGTTCGAGGGGACCGGATGGTAGGAGAAGGGAAGAGAGGAGGGAATGTTTGGGTGCTGTGAGGAAGGAGGAGACGGAGAAGAGTGTGGTTGGTGAGAAGGTTAGGGAAATGGAGAAAACGGAGACGGAGAGGAAAAAGGAAGCTGCAAAGAAGAAGGAGATGGAGTCGAAAAGAAGGAAAGAGGCTGAGAAGAAGAAGGAGCTGGAGAGAAGGGTGGAAGAAGAGATGCGGAGGGAAGAGGAAAGCAAGAGGGACAAAAGGATGGTCGAGGAGGCTAAGGACAGAGTTCTAAGGGTGGTGGTGGAGCGTGAGGTGAGTGTTTCTTCACAATCCGTGCGTGACGCCATCAACTGGGAAGTTGATCCTGCGGGTTCGGTGGTGGGGTCGGTGGCGAGCTCAGTCACTCAGTCTGAGATTGCTGAGTCGATGCAGACCGACGACGAGCATAAAAAAAGGCTTCGCGGTTCGGATAGTGATGGGGTGAGGGAATCGGTTAAAAAGGGTCGCGGTGCTTCGTCGGCGTTTATTTTTGGTGGTGCTTCGCGTTCTCCGGGCGCCAAGGGTGATGATGAGCATGAAAAAATAGAAGTAATTAAGCGGGAACGTAATGCGTTGCAGCAATACTTACTTTTGTCTGCCTCGAAGGTTAGTAAGGACGCGTCCGGTGTTATTTTACAGCGCTGGAATGTACTTGAGGACTTGCTTCGCGAAACGGTTGTAGAGATTATTCGCCTAAAAGAAGAGAACAAATATTTAAAATTGTTAAAAGACTTACCTGTGGTCTCGGGTGGTGATCGGGTGGTGTCGGCGTCGGCGTCGGTTCCTAAATCGTATGCGGGGGTCGTCTCTGCTACTCCAGTTCCGGGGGCTGGTCCATCTTCTTCCAGGAGATCTCGGGTCGTCGAAACGGGGCCTGAAAAAGAAAAGAAGGTGTTAATTAAACCTAGAGAAGGGTCTACTATTGCTAGTAGCGAGGTCATACAGGAGGAGATTACCAAACTGTTGAGAAGCAATCTAAAAAATGTTAAGGTAAAGGGTATCCGAACAACGAGAAATCCTGGGGTGTTGTTGGAGGCTGCTGACAAGAAAGAGGTGAGTAAAATTATAGCGTGCAAGCGCATAGAGGAGCTTGGTTTCAGGGTGGAGAAACCGAGGGAGCTCGCTCCATCTGTGCAGTTGTATGACGTGCCGTTGGACTTGGGGGACGAGGCTCTGAAGGAAGATCTTTTCTTCCGAAACTTGGAGGAGACGGGAGTAGTCTTCAAGGACTTCATGAGGGACGTGAGGGTAGCTACGCATATTGGAAAAAGGGAGGGGTTAAGCGCGGTAATTCTGGATGTGCCTCCAAGTATTTGGGGGCAATTAGTTGACATGCAAAGAGTCTACATTGATCGGAGGGCTTGTAGGGTGGTCGACTATGTACAGATTACACGGTGTTTTAAGTGTTTGGACTTTGGGCATATAGCGCGCGTGTGTACCAAGGATGAAACGTGTAGACATTGTGCGTCCGAAGGGCACACTGAAAGGGATTGCGACGCAAAAAGTGAACCGGCGAAATGTAAATTATGCCACGCACGCGGTAAACCGAGTAGTCACCCCACAACATCCAGTAAATGCCCGGAGTTTGAGAGGCAGGTGCGGTTGAGACGCGAAAAAACTTCCTATGTTCGGTCTTAAAGTTCTACAGTTGAATTGTCAGAGATCTCGGGTTGTGATGGGGGAAGTGGCTAAGGTCGCGTTAGATAAGGGCGTTGACATTTTGCTCCTACAGGAGCCATACATAAGTAAGAGTAGGGGTGGGGCACGTGAATTGGAGGGCCTTGGTCGGATTGTGCCGGCTGAGCGCACGGCTTGCGGGGCCTTGATTGCGATACGTAATGAGGACCTTGTCGTGTCTGTGGTGTCGTCATGTACGGACTCTAATTGTGTAGTTGTTGTGTGTGAGAGGGGGTCTTCTTCGCGTGTGATGTTTGTCTCGATGTACTGCCAATACTCGGAAAGTATTGACGTGTATTTGTCCAAAATGGAATCAATTATCACGCGGTTTTCACTATACCCGGTGGTAATGGGCCTTGACGCGAATGCGCGAGCCCCGATGTGGTTCGACCGAGTGCTTGACGACAGCGGGGCCAAAATGTGCGACTTCATCTTGGCAAATAACCTTCACCTAATGAATGAACCGGGTAATGTGTCGACATTTGCGACGGTAAACGGCGAGTCGAATATTGATTTGACTCTTGCGAATCCTGGTGCGGTACGGGCGGTGTTGAACTGGAAGGTACGCGATCTTACCTCATCGGATCATCGGGCTCTCCTCTTCGATCTTGCTGCAATGGAACCTGAAACAGAAAAAAGAAAATTAGTGATAAAATCGATAAAGAAGGTAAAATGGGACACGGTGGAAAGGGTGGTAAGGGAAAGGTTTGTGGGACGGGTGGTGGATGGATTGTTTGTGGGTGGGGACGTGGATGTGGTGGTCGACAGGATCACGGCGGTGCTGGTGGCTATCGTGGATTCTACCATCGGGAAGACTACGAGGACTGGGAAGAGGGGTTGGTGGACCAGAGAATAGCAGCGTGAGAGAGGGTATGTGCGAAGGGTAAGGAGGGAAGTACAGAGAGTGGCGGCGGACCCGTCACAACAGGGTAGGTTAGTGCGGTTACGGGCGAACTACAGGGAAGTGTTTGGTGCGTACAAGAGGAACGTCGCGGCGGCGAAGCAAGCTAGTTGGGTCGCGTTTGTGGAGCGGCACTGTGATGACCCGTGGGGATTACTGTATAAAACGGTTATGGATAAGATCCCCGCGAAAAATATAATTTCGTCCGTGGTGTGCGAGGGTGCTGAGTTGGTGGGGTGGTCGGAGACGGTGGCCGGTGTGCTCGGTGCGCTGATAAGATACGATGTTGATGAGGTCGGGGTTGTGGAGCAAGAAACGTATAACGCGTCAGTACCGAATGAGTGGGTTGCCATGAGCGATCTCAACGAGGCAATGAAATCTATGCGAACTGGCAAATCACCGGGATACGATGAAATTTATCCAGAGTAAGTAGATAGAAAATGCCGATTCTGGACCGGAAATGGCTCCCCTGCTCCCCATGACGTCATCAACTCGCTGACGTCATCCGCGTCATCGACGCAATGACGTCACCACCCCCTGACACCACCACCCCCTTCACCCCCCACCACCCTAGTGCCCTTTTATATATATATATATTATTTTTTTTTTTTTTCTTGGCGAGCGTTGGGATCGAACCTAGACTAGGTTTGGTCGAAAGCCGGGCGTCTTACGCTCTCGGCTACCGAAGGAAATTGGTTAAGACGTTTAAATAACGTTCTGGAGGAGAAGTCGCTCACTCTTATCAGCGAGCGGAAATGTGATAACGACAAAAATACTCACCAACATTTATTCTTTTTTAAAGGAGGAATGAAATAATAAACGCGAAAAATCAATTTAATACATATATTTAAACAACTAATGTAAACATGACCAAAATGATAAAACCATACAGAAAGCGCTTGTAATGACTTCGATTAAATTACATAAAAATTCGGCGGATAAAGATAGGAAACTTTGTAGACATTCCCCCATTTTGTAAAAGTTAATTTACAACAGTATAAATTTCAAACCTTCCGTGGCCGGCGTGCACCCCTTATAAATTAATCCAAGCTTCACCGAATTTAGTAGCTCAAGTCCGTTGGTGAGGTCTTTCCAAATATAATCCGCGTAAAGTTGTGGTAAATATACTCTCACGTGGTCCAATTCGACCAAAAGATCTTCAAAAGATTCCGGAACGGTCACAAAACGTCGCACCCGATATACTTTATTCTTTTTCAATGAAGAAACGAAAATTTTAGGTTTATTTGCATATACGCTCAGGTTATTTAAACCATTTATAGCGTTCATCAAGTCTTGTGGAAGCATACCCAAACACTGTGCCGATCGGTTCGAAATGAGGATGATATATGCACTCACTATAACGGATGAGATTAATATGGTCCGTCCGGGGCATCATCCGCTAATTTATAATAGAAACCACCTTGTCCGCGTTCATGTAGAGGCGCTCGCGTCGCTCCATAATAACACCTGCCGATGGGTGTAGTCACTTTCGGAACACTATGGTTCGTCACCAAATTTTCAATTCGTCCATATGTCGGGGAGCAATTGCTATTAATTTTTTGCTCAAATCGAATTAAATTTGCAGGATTCTCTTTCCCAAAATTTTGCGTGCCCAGATACACCAAAGACATCCCCTCGAGGGCCCTTATCTCTTCATCAGTTATAGTTTCCGCAATTCTCAACGGTAGATATACGGAAAAACCATCTTCCAATTCGACAATAACGGAGGGCCATTTGTTCGACGCAATTCTTTTGGCCATCGCAATGGGATAAGGCCGATCAATCTGCAGCGATGAAAGCGAACGTTTTGGTGTGAAAACACATGAACCCAAAATATTTAGACGAGACATCCTGTCAGTAAGAACGATTACCTCAGACTAAATTATAGTTTAAATATTTCCGGTATTTATTACATTTATTGTAAAAAAGATGCGCGCGCATCCATCAATTAAAAATAGAAAGGGGTAACCGCAGGATAACCTTGAATTCGGGGAGCATCTTCCGCAATCACTCAACCGATTTTTAAATGGGTTGTAATAATAATTTTTAATTTCGATAAGTGCCTAGGTACGAGTTACAGTTGAAACAATAATGGTTAACGTTCTTGCAGGAATCCATACAATATGGAATGCATACACAGGGCAGACATCTAGAAGAAAGATTTTTAATTAGTATACATGAAAAGATTAATGTTTAACCTTCTTACCCAAACACACAAAGTATTAGAGCAAATAAATGAGTTTTAGATGAGGTTTCAGGTATAGTCAATGTAAAGCCACCATGCCTACAATGAGGGCATGTTTCAATTTGAGTTATGGGACCAAAATGACTCATATCTATGCCATGTTTATTGTCGGAAGGATGATGATGTACTGAATAAATTTCAGTATTTATCTTAAATATCTAATATTCGTGAATAGCTCCGTCATTATTACAACATTCATATGAACGTACCTAAATTATTAAACATCCGAAGGCACACGTCTGAATGCGCGTGCGCGGCAAATTAAGAATATTTCGGGAATAATAATACAATCGCATGTGTTTAAAAAAATATATGTATTTATATATAAATATTAATTACATTTTAAAATATGAATATGTTACATTAATACTGATTACAATTAAAAAATAAAAATTATAAACTAAATCTACATATATATTAAAAAATTATTTAAAATCTAGTTAGTACACAATATCGGATTTCTTGATCCAACTTCTTTCATCTAACCCAAACCACTTAACGTACATCCTGTTTCCTTTCCGTTTTAGAATTTTTTCAATCAACTGAACGTCATGGTAATGAGTCCGTTGTAATTCTTCTGTATAGAAAGCTCCTTTAATGTCATCACCTTTCAAATCTTGTAATAAATACGTGACTGGATTAGTGTATTGAATCTTAACAATTTTAAAAACTTCATTACTCCAGTTAGGAGTGTACCCTTTTGTGAACACACCACGATGTTTAGATATCCTTACAAAGTCATTCAAATGAAATTTTGTGTGTATTGTTTGATTTTGATAATATCTTTTTACTCCATTATAAACAGTACGCAATAATTTTTCCTCATCCGCTTCTATTGGTTTCATACCCGTAGTGGAATGTTTACGGGTATTATAGGTTAGTAAAATTTTCGGTAGTAAATTTAACCACTTGAAAGATCCCTGAACGCTAAATTCTTTCCACATTAAACCTTTTAAGGTTCTATTTAATCGTTCAACGATCGATGCTTTCAATGCGCTAAACGTAGAGTAATGATTAATTTTTAATTTACTCATAAGTGAGATAAAATCTTTGTTATAAAACTCTTTTCCTTGATCGGTTTGAAGATTTTTGGGTATATTTCCATCCTTTAAAATACTTTTCATTGCTTCAGTAACATCTTTACCTGATTTAGTTTTTACCGGAACAGCCCATGCATATTTACTAAAGACATCAATTACAACAAGTATATAACGATAACCTCTATTTTCTCGTGCATAAGGTATCATCTCTACTAAATCGGCCTGGTATAAATCTTTTATACCTTTAGTAAGTACATGTCTTCTTTTGAAATGAATTCGAGCAGGTTTATGAAGCTCCTCCGCTAATTTTCGTTTAATATCACCGGACATTTTACTATGATTTCAGCAAATAATAAAGCAGTACCCGTAGAAGCAGGGAATTGTAATCTATCACCTTTCTTCAAGTTGATGCCCTTCCATTTTGTGCTATCATAAATCCTATTGTTTACTCTAAGTGTTGCGTTCGATGGTGAAATATTAATGGAGTAAATTATTCCAGATTCAATAGGAAAAATATAATATTTTTTTTTATTATTCAACGCATAACTTATACTCTGCGGACTACTGGAACCAGTCAAAGTAATATTGAAGAAATAATAATGTTCTTCTTTTGGTAAGGAGGAAGAAAAAATGTGATATCCGAACTTATGAACGGTCATAATGTAAATGAAACAATTTGTTGAAGGTTTACACAATTATACGAGCTTCACGCAGCTCTTCTATAATACTATTAATTTCATTACCATGCGATGTATTACCGGCAAGTTGAGAGGCTATTAATAGTTTTAATCTACTTACTAATTCATTAGGATCATCCCAATAAATAAAATTTGACCGTTGATTATTGTACTGTTGCATAAGACCTTCTCCAGTTGTCATACGAATAGGAACGCTTTTTACTCTACTCCGTCGAACAACTTTTTCCGTTGCATTTAAAATAGGTGCAATTATTTGACGATACTTATCCGACTTGTCACCGATAATTTGTTTACTTTTATCATGATTTTTGTTCAATGCTGCAGTTGATTTAAGTATTTCAACGTAATTCTTTTGATCATCACTGGTAAATGATTCTGGATCTCTTTTGAATATTAGCTCATACAACCCTTTTGTACCCTTATAGGTTTTATTTGCAATGGTTATATCGTCGGTTTTATTACTAAAGGATATTTCACTATCTCCAATGTAATACTTATCAGTTACAATATTAACACGAACTCCCTTCTTGCTAGAATCGTATTCATTGTTATTATCTCTTACATAACCCTCAATGTATGATCTTGTTAGAGGAGCAAATTGTTCCAAGTACAATAAAAATGATTCTTCAGGAATGTTCATAGTTTCTTGTAATGGAGATACGTCTCCTGCGACTTCTGCTGGAGTTGGTGTCGGTGATGGTGGTGGTGATGGGGATATTGTAAAAACATCATCATCATCTCTTAATACTGGTATTACTGACTGTTCTACTTCATGTTCGTGAAGATCGTGATGAGGTTCTGGTATCCGCGCTGAAGATGATTGTATTGCTTTTAGCACTTTCCTTTTCTTTATAGGAGCTACTGTTTCAAATGTCTCAACCGGTTGCTGTCCTTGATCAGATTTAGAGTCCTCTGTCTCTTTCTCACTCTTTACTTTAATAGGATGTTTAATTGTAGAAATTATTTTTTCTAAAGGGGTTGTTACTGCTTTATATTGCTCTTGAAGCAAATGTTCAGATTTGTGTTTCATCGCTTTTAACTTATCCAATTTCTTTTTTACATTAGCTCTAGTTTTAATAAGCTTCCGCGTTAACTGTTTTGAGTCCATGTTTTCGGTACAATGAATGAACGCTTACTGACTAATACTATCCGATCATCCGCTTTTATCTAGTCAGTTCGGTTGTCCCATCATCCACCTGTCTCATTCGACCAACCGCTTTTATTGGTCAAATCGGTTGCCCGATCATCCGCCTGTCTTATCCGACCAACCGCTTTTATTGGTCAGATCGGTTGTCCGATCATCCGCCTGTCATATCCGACCCACCGCTTTTATCTGGTCAGTTCGGTTGTCCCATCATCCACCTGTCTCATTCGACCAACCGCTTTTATTGGTCAAATCGGTTGCACGATCATCCGCCTGTCTTATCCGACCAACCGCTTTTATTGGTCAGATCGGTTGTCCGATCATCCGCCTGTCATATCCGACCCACCGCTTTATTGATCAGATCGGTTTTCCGATCATCCGCCCGTCTTATCCGATCAACCGCTTTATTGGTCAGATCGGTTGTCCGATCATCCGCTTTTATCTGGTCAGTTCGGTTTTAATAGGCCGATACTGATTCTTCAAACCAAAACCCAACTTTCGTTTTACTTTCATTGCGTTAGTAACAAACCATGCGTTAGCTTTTTTCACCAATCGATGAATCTTTTGCTAATACTCTCTTGTATGCATCTTCTGCTAACACTTTATCTGCTTTATGCCGATTCCGCAAATCCGTGTATTGTGTATATGCTAAATCGTGTCGTTTACTCACTCTATCAAGCTCATTAATACCAGGATCTCCACGTATTAATCGTTTCGTGAGATTTGTTCCCGGGCCACAGAACTGATAGTCGGGTAAATGTAGCTTACCACCTGCCCGTATCACGAGCATGATTGATATAAAAACGTACACAATTACAGTTTTATATAGTAATGAAACCCATTACGATATCTACCATTGTTCATATCATCCTCCTTATTGATTACAACAAAGCCGAATCTATCTTTCCAACACATTGAACACATTTTCTTAAATACATTAAAGTTCATGTCGGTTGTTACATGATCATTATAAATATGCCTTAAATTTAGATCATCTTGTTTGAAAAGTATTAAAAAGTTTGCATTATCACGTATTAAATGCTTTGGAATATGCGTGTAACTTTGGCATAAATAAAAACTATCTATAGCCTTATGTCGTCCCATACAAAAATAATCACGAATAATTGACTGTTTATCACAAGCTACATCATCAAATATAAAAACTGAATCTTCATTTGCTTTAGAAGGATGCATTATATCATCATTGCTGTTATACTCATAATATCCTATACCTTTTATAGGTTGCAGTAACTTTCTTAAATATTGATATTTGTTTTGATACAAAGTCTTTGAATATACATATACATTTCGAAATGATAATCCATTAGGATCCTGTAATAAGCTAATTATCAGATTCGTTTTACCAGAGTTGGAAGGTCCGCATATTATACAACGTAGATTATTTGGAAATAAATAACTATGCTTTCTGTTTTCCGGTGATGGATTATCAAATTGTCTTGTTACATCATCAACGTTTAATGTGTAAGGTTGTTTTATCACTTTCATGTTTATAACATAACTGACTTTTATATAAGCCTGAGTTTGATTATATACTGTTCATTTATCTGTTGACCATTGAAGTGTTCGGTCGATCATGAAGAAACGAGTAAGTGGAAAAGAGATTTCTTTTAACAGACCTCTCAAAAATGCAAAAATAAAATTAAAAAAGTCAAGGACTAATGGTTTGAAATCTGATGCGAAGTTAGCTGTACATACCGTGAAAGGTGTTACCAAAAAGAACCCTAGTTCTAGAATTATTACGGTTCCTAAAAGCGGCGGTATACTTCCGCTCATTCCAATTTTCGCTGGTTTAAGTGCATTAGGAGCATTAGCAGGTGGCACTGCTTCCATTATAAGTGCTGTCAACAAAGCAAAGCAAGCACAAGCGGCGCTCAAAGAAAGCCAAAGACATAATAAATCGATGGAATCAATAGCTTTAGGTAAAGGTCTGTATTTAAAGCCATATAAAAAAGGATTAGGGGTTTTTTTAAAGACACGCCAACAAAAGTCAAACAAGAGCAAAAGGCGCTAACAAACCTTGACTTGATGCGTTATGCACAAGTGTTAAGGATACCTGAGTTTAGAGGGATATTCATGCGAGATAAATTACCTGTACGTATTAATAACAATGAAAGAGGTATTATTAACTTAGATAGTGCGAAAGGACCTGGCACTCATTGGACAGCCTATATTAAGAAGGGAAACGTAATCACTTATTTTGATAGTTTCGGCAATTTAAAGCCAAGTAAAGAAATTGTAAAGTATTTCAAGAGTGCTGAAAATAATGTAATCATTAAATATAATCACCATCAATATCAAACCTATAACACTAGTAATTGTGGCCATTTATGTTTAAGTTTCTTATCATCAGACACAGTATAGTTCCAACACTCAAACGATGTGGACGTTTGATTTGATAGGAAAAACATCTGTTCTATCAGCAAATTATCATCCCTCAATAGAACTGAATCCTAAGTATCAATATGAACTGGCACTGGTAAGCTTTGATGGTTATAACTCAATTCCAAATATTGATGAAACGAATAATTGCTTAAAAATCGATAATGTGTTGATAACATTACCAACAGGATCTTATGAATTAAATCATATTTCGAATGCTATTAATAAGCAACTGAAAGAAAAGAATATTAATGATGTGACGTTTAGCCTACAAGCAAATGAGGATACACTACAAGCTGAGATCGCATGTAACAAAACTATTGATTTTAATGTAAATAACTCCATCTCCACAGTATTAGGATTTAATAAATCCGATGTACTAGATTCAACGAAATCCCCGCACAACGCTCAAAATATTGTAGATATATTTAAAGTAAATTCTATACAAGTACAATGTAACATTACACATGGAGCTTATCACAATGACATACCTGCGCACACTATCTACTCATTTTTCCCTACAGTACCTAAAGGTTATAAAATATCAGAAACTCCTCACAATTTAATATATATGCCTTTGAATACACAAGTAATTAATAACATTACCCTTAAAATAGTTGATCAAAATGGATTATTGGTCAATTTTAGAGGAGAAGTCATCAAGATAAGACTACATTTGAAGCTCTGCAATAATAATGGTGCTTAAGATTAAAGGCAATATAAGTACACAAAATCGAACCAACACGGCTAGTTCTCTTCAGACCGTGAAGCAGTTAACACATCAAAATAAACAATTTCTTGAATCATTGGGATTTCAACTAATAAAATAATATCAACATGAGTATCTTAAACGTTTCGGATAAAGTAGAATTTGATAATTCACTGATACGGATTCAGTACCACAATCATTTACCATACTCATCAAATTCTTTTAACAATAGTGATGAAATACGTATTGCGATTCAACAACAAGACATTTACACGTTACCAAGTCAATCACTTATTTACGTACAAGGGAAACTACTGAAAAGTGATGGAACCGTTGATAAGGATGCGAGAATGGCAGTAAATCCAATCGGCCATATGTTTAGTGAAATACGATTTGAATGTGGGGGAACTGTAATTGACAGAGTGAGAAATCCAGGAATTGCTTGTACATTAAAAAATCTTTGCTCATTAACAAGATCAGAATACTATCATGCCTCTAATGCAGGTTTCGAATATATAAATAACAAAGTAAATGAAAAGACAGGCGATTTTGATTTTTGTGTTCCATTGAAACATTTTCTTGGCTTCGCAGAAGACTACAATAAAATTTTAATAAACCTCCGTCTAGAATTAGTTTTAGTACGCAGTAATTCAGACAGGAATGTTATTGAAAGCCTCATACCTAATATGACGATTAATATTAATAAAATAGTATGGAGAGTCCCTCATGTTTCTGTAGCTGATGTTGAACGTTTAAAGTTGTTGGAATACATAGAACAAGGAGTTGAATTAGAAATGGGATTTAGATCGTTTGATTTACATGAATATCCATCATTACCAAGGAGTAAACAGCATTCATGGACAATTAAAACATCTACACAATTAAAAAAGCCTAGATACTTAATATTGGGATTTCAAACCGATAGAAAGGATAATCCATTACGTTCTGCATCACTATTTGACCACTGTAATTTAACAGATATGAAAGTGTTTTTAAATAGTGAGAAATATCCCTACGAAGCTCTAAATTTAAATTTTAAGACGGGTCAATTTGCAATTTTATATGAAATGTACTGTAACTTCGCAAAGACCTATTACGATCGAGAACTTGCGGAACCAATATTTAATACATGCATTTATAACATATACACCGATTATTGTAATTGATTGTTCACGGCAAAATGATAATTTAAATGTTGGAACCGTTGATATTCGCATTGAATTTGAAACGAGTGAAGATATACCTGATGCGACTTCCCTCTACTGTTTAATCTTACATGACCGTGTTTTCAAATACGTTCCTTTAACTGGTATGATAACTCAAATATAAATCACCATATCACTTGGATTACAACGGGCTCATTACCATGACGTTCAGTTGATTGAAAAAATTCTAAAACGGAAAGGAAACAGGATGTACGTCAAGTGGTTTGGATTAGATGAAAGAAGTTGGATTAAGAAACCAGATATGGTGAGTAGTATAATAATGCCGATTCTGGAGCGGAAGTCCTCCGGGAGGATCGGAGGATCGGAGGATCGGGCGACGGTTGCGCCACCTAGCGGTGAGTAGTGGAACTAAGCATGCGGCGGGCGGTGGAGCTGCTAAAGTTAGTCCTCAGAGGATCGGTCGATGGTGCCGCCACCTAGCGGCGGGCGGTCGAACTTCTGAAAGTAGTCCTCAGAGGATCGGTCGATGGTGATTTAATATATATGTAGATTTAGTTTATAATTTTTATTTTTTAATTGTAATCAGTGTTAATGTAACATATTCATATTTTAAAATGTAATTAATATTTATATATAAATACATATTTTTTTTAAACACATACGATTGTATTATTATTCCCGAAATATTCTTAATTTGCCGCGCACGCGCATTCAGACGTGTGCCTTCGGATGTTTAATAATTTAGGTATGTTCATATGAATGTTGTAATAATGACGGAGCTATTCACGAATATTAGATATTTAAGATAAATACTGAAATTTATTCAGTACATCATCATCCTTCCGACAATAAACATGGCATAGATATGAGTCATTTTGGTCCCATAACTCAAATTGAAACATGCCCTCATTGTAGGCATGGTGGCTTTACATTGACTATACCTGAAACCTCATCTAAAACTCATTTATTTGCTCTAATACTTTGTGTTTTTGGGTAAGAAGGTTAAACATTAATCTTTTCATGTATACTAATTAAAAATCTTTCTTCTAGATGTCTGCCCTGTGTATGCATTCCATATTGTATGGATTCCTGCAAGAACGTTAACCATTATTGTTTCAACTGTAACTCGTACCTAGGCACTTATCGAAATTAAAAATTATTATTACAACCCATTTAAAAATCGGTTGAGTGATTGCGGAAGATGCTCCCCGAATTCAAGGTTATCCTGCGGTTACCCCTTTCTATTTTTAATTGATGGATGCGCGCGCATCTTTTTTACAATAAATGTAATAAATACCGGAAATATTTAAATTATAATTTAGTCTGAGGTAATCGTTCTTACTGACAGGATGTCTCGTCTAAATATTTTGGGTTCATGTGTTTTCACACCAAAACGTTCGCTTTCATCGCTGCAGATTGATCGGCCTTATCCCATTGCGATGGCCAAAAGAATTGCGTCGAACAAATGGCCCTCCGTTATTGTCGAATTGGAAGATGGTTTTTCCGTATATCTACCGTTGAGAATTGCGGAAACTATAACTGATGAAGAGATAAGGGCCCTCGAGGGGATGTCTTTGGTGTATCTGGGCACGCAAGATTTTGGGAAAGAGAATCCTGCAAATTTAATTCGATTTGAGCAAAAAATTAATAGCAATTGCTCCCCGACATATGGACGAATTGAAAATTTGGTGACGAACCATAGTGTTCCGAAAGTGACTACACCCATCGGCAGGTGTTATTATGGAGCGACGCGAGCGCCTCTACATGAACGCGGACAAGGTGGTTTCTATTATAAATTAGCGGATGATGCCCCTGACGGACCATATTAATCTCATCCGTTATAGTGAGTGCATATATCATCCTCATTTCGAACCGATCGGCACAGTGTTTGGGTATGCTTCCACAAGACTTGATGAACGCTATAAATGGTTTAAATAACCTGAGCGTATATGCAAATAAACCTAAAATTTTCGTTTCTTCATTGAAAAAGAATAAAGTATATCGGGTGCGACGTTTTGTGACCGTTCCGGAATCTTTTGAAGATCTTTTGGTCGAATTGGACCACGTGAGAGTATATTTACCACAACTTTACGCGGATTATATTTGGAAAGACCTCACCAACGGACTTGAGCTACTAAATTCGGTGAAGCTTGGATTAATTTATAAGGGGTGCACGCCGGCCACGGAAGGTTTGAAATTTATACTGTTGTAAATTAACTTTTACAAAATGGGGGAATGTCTACAAAGTTTCCTATCTTTATCCGCCGAATTTTTATGTAATTTAATCGAAGTCATTACAAGCGCTTTCTGTATGGTTTTATCATTTTGGTCATGTTTACATTAGTTGTTTAAATATATGTATTAAATTGATTTTTCGCGTTTATTATTTCATTCCTCCTTTAAAAAAGAATAAATGTTGGTGAGTATTTTTGTCGTTATCACATTTCCGCTCGCTGATAAGAGTGAGCGACTTCTCCTCCAGAACGTTATTTAAACGTCTTAACCAATTTCCTTCGGTAGCCGAGAGCGTAAGACGCCCGGCTTTCGACCAAACCTAGTCTAGGTTCGATCCCAACGCTCGCCAAGAAAAAAAAAAAAAAATATATATATATATATATATAAAAGGGCACTAGGGTGGTGGGGGGTGAAGGGGGTGGTGATGTCAGGGGGTGGTGACGTCATTGCGTCGATGACGCGGATGACGTCAGCGAGTTGATGACGTCATGGGGAGCCGGGGAGCCATTTCCGGTCCAGAATCGGCATTTACTGTCTACTAGAGTATGTTAAAATGCTTTGGTTAGTTAAGCCGGGAATCCTAAAGTCGCTCTACAATCTGTGCCTTGAATCGGGTCGGTTTCCGAGGCAATGGAAACGTGCTTGTGCGGTTATGTTGCTGAAAAATAAGTTTAAGCCACCGACAGAGCCGAAGTCTTACCGCATCATATGCTGTAATTCCCTGCTGCCGGTTCTGGGAAAGGTCCTGGAAAGGATCTTATGGTCTAAGATTGAGCGCCACTACTCGAAGAATGTTGGTCACAGTTCGCGGCAGTTCGGGTTTAAGTCTGGTTTGGGTACGGTGGATGCTCTCTGTGCGGTCAAACGGTTCGTGAACACGTCAGTGGCAAAATACGTGTTGGGGATTAGCCTTGATGTGGCGTCAGCCTTTGACGCGTTGCCGTGGCCCGCGATTTTGAGGCGGCTTAGGTGTGCGAGGGTTCCGGGTAATGTGTACGAGGTGGTGCGCGACTACTTCCGTGATAGAATCATACATATGACTTCTGACGTGGGCATCGTCGAACGTCGGGCGTCCAGGGGCTGTCCGCAGGGGTCTGTCCTTGGCCCTCGTTTCTGGAACTTGGTGTTGGATGAGGTTTTGGAATTTGACGCCGAGGGAACGGAGATGGTGGCTTACGCGGACGACATCTTCGTTCTGGTCGCTGCTAACAGTCGAGCAGAGATGGAGCGTCGAGGTGGAGTCGTGCTGGACCATATTGACGAATGGACCAGGGCAAATGGCCTGCAAGTTTCAAGTACCAAGTCCTGTATGATCCTGCTCAAGGGTCGTTTGTCGAGGAATCCCATCCTGAAGCTGAGTGGAGCCAGTATTAAATGTAAGAGGGAGGTGAAGTATTTAGGTGTTGTGTTGGACGACAAGTGGAGTTTCATTCCACATTTAAATCACGTAAGAGATAAAGTGTTAATGTTTAGTGAGCGTTTGCGTCATGTGATGAGGTGTGAATGGGGCCTGGGGAGAAAATCGATGCGTGTAGTGTATGAGGGTTTGTTTGTAAATGTTTGCTTGTATGGTGTGCAGTTCTGGGGTGATCGTCACAACAATCAACAACACCCATGTTAGACGTAAGATGGCCTCTGTTCAGAGAATAATGCTTCTGGCCATGTTGCCGGTCTGTCGGACCGCATCTAACGTGTCATTGCAGGTACTTGCGGGGTGTGCACCGTTGTATCTTGTTGCTGCAGCGAGATACGTAGATTACTGGTCGAGGCTTGGTGAAGAAGTTTCGTTGTTGGGTCTTCGTGGTGCTGATCCTGGGTGGTCGAACCTGAAAAAGAAAAAATTCATTAAAAATCAAATAACAGAAATATGGCAGAAGGAATGGGAGGAAGGGACATCTGGTAGGGTCACATTTCGTTTCGTTCCAATGGTAAAACATAAATGGCCGGATTGGATGAGGGTGGGTTTACATCTGGGCTTCATTCTTACTGGTCATGGACCAATAAAGCAGAATCTGTTTAAACTGGGATTGGTGGATGATGCCTTATGTACGTGTGGGGCAGTAGAGTCAGTAGAGCACATAATGGGTGAGTGCCAAAAATACAGAGGTGAAAGATCCGAGTGTTTGACGAAGCTTGGAGTGAATGACTGGGTGAGTATAGATCTTCCTAAAATGATAGTGAAAAGAGAGAACTTTGAAATATTTAAGTGCTACATTGATAAGGTATTTACCATCCGCCATCGAGAGTGTGCACAGTCCAATGAAGGATAGGCCACGTGTGTGTGTCGTCCTATCTTATTTATTTATTTATTGGAGAGTGTATTTATTTATTTGTTTATTATTTATTTATTTACAGAGTTTATTATTTATTTATTTACAGAGTTTATTATTTATTTATTTACAGAGTTTATTTATTTATTATAGAGTTTATTTACACTAGGTGTTTGTTGTTTATTTCTACGGTCGTGATTGTTGCTGGTAGTGCCCGACGCTCCCTTGTTCGTTTGGTTTTTGTCATCTTCGTTTCGTTTCCTATAAGGGAGAGTATGTAGTGATAAATAATTCTAGTCAAGGGTTGGCAATTGTAGTGTGAGTACTTGCCTAAAGACTCCCCGTTGAGGATGAGTTGTTGGGTCTTCACTGGTAGAATCCGGTGGCTGCGACGTCCTTGGACCTGAAAAAGAAAAGAAAGAATTAGTAAGTTTTGAAGGTGTGAGTACTTGAGTAAAGTCTCCCCTTTGTGGATGTGCTGTTGGGTCTTCACTGGTAAATCCGGTGACTGCGAAGATCTGAACCTGAAACAGAAAAGAAAGAATTAGTAAGTTTTTGAAGGGTGAGTTTTTATTGTATTAATGTTTGTTGACAGGATTGAGAGCTGTGGGGATGTATGTGGTGGGGCCCTTCGTCTGGTGGGGTGGACGCTGGTCATCGGTGCTGATGGCTTGGGGACGGTGCTGGCTCTTCACAGCTGGCTTACATCGTGCGGTCGGGGGGGCTGCCTGGACGGTGCGCAGATCCTTTCCCTCGACCCTGCTGAAGTATTCCTTTCGGCTTAGATGCTGGGAAGATGGATGCAGGGCGAGGAGGTTTGAAGAACCGGTGGGGATTGCGTGACCGGGTGGTATGTTCCTTCGAGTGCGGGTGGGGTTCGCGTGTTGAGCTGGTTAGCCGTGGTCTGGGCTGGACGCGCCGGGAGTGGCGTTCATCGCGGTGACGAGGGGTCCATGTGTGCGTCGGCGGGGGTGAGTACATGTACATGTTGGTCTAGCGTTGGTCTTCGTTTTTGCAGGTTGAGATGGATGGGCAGTGGTTTCGCTGATACGTGGGGCCCCGCCTCCACGTGGCAGGGATGGTAACTTCCCCCTTGGGGAGGAGGCTAAATGGGCGAGTATAAATGTGATTGTGAGTTTGAGGCGGTAATGGGCTACGCCCTGGTGCCGCATGTTATGTTGAGTATGTTGTGTGTGTGTGTGTGTCGTACACACAGGCTAAAAGAAAGCTGCAGCAAACGACGGTGCGCACACCCACACAGGGAGTGTCGTATTCGTCGGCAGCGACTTCTCGGCCTAAGTATGACAATCTGATTAAAGACTTGATCCCCGCCATCGTAGCCGCAATTAAGCCGCTCTTGAAGTCGGAAATGAAGGAGACTCTCCCGCCCACATCCAGCACTTTTGCTGGTTTCAACTCATTTAAGGTCCCGCCTCCGATAGATCTCACAGACAACGCTGACACATTAAGTCAGATTTCCCACACGGAATCTGAAAAGAGAAAACGGAACGACGTCCTGACCTCCTCAGCGGACGACTTGTCGGAAACTTCCACCGACAAGGTCCCAAAAAGAAAGAAAGGTTGGCAAAAGGGAAGGCCACGTCACGTGGTCAAGCCCCCTGCCATCCATGTCGCCGGTGACGCTCAGCCACCGCCCAGGCAACCGCCAGGTGGGTCGTCGGTAACCCCTTCGATGACGTTTACGTCGCCAGTGGCGACGCGACGTTCTTCGGTAGCGGGCACCCCCTCGACCTCACCCAAGAAAAGTGATAGTAGACTGTGATATTAGTCTTAGTTATTTATTACTTTGTTGTTATTATCGTTTTATATATATAGTTTATATTTACATACATGTCTGTTTATTGTTCTTATATATTTTTATATAGATTTATTTATTTACTTGTTTGTCCGTCCTTATAGTCTTTATTTACACATATATGTACAGATATATATTTTTATTTACACTTTATTGTTTTTGTCCCCATTATATTTTATTTATTTATTTATCTATTGACATATTTATTCATTTATTTGTTTTATTATCGAACACTGCAAACTGGTTCAAGTGATATATTTCCAATAACATAATAAATTCAATATCATTCAGTGGAACTGTAACGGTCTAATTCAACATTACAGTGAATTGAAGGTCCTAATGAACCAGTATGCGCTTTTATTTATATGCCTCCAAGAAACACACCTGAAATCTGAACAGACCTATGCACTCAAACAATATGACGTCTTCAGAAATGATGCTCCGCGGGTCCATCGCGCCAAAGGAGGTGTAGCCATTTTGGTTAAAAAACCGCATTTAGCAACCCCGGTTCGCATTATAAGCGACCTACAGGTTGTCGCGGTTCGCCTCCGGTCCCCTCTCCAAATCACTATTTGTAGTATCTATTTACCAAACCCCGAGTGGTCACTGCAGGAACAGTACTTCTCATCTCTGTCCGAAAAGACTTCCTCTAATGAAGTCTGGCAGAAAATAAGATCAATAAAGGGAGCTATATATCGCAACCCGATTTCTGAGATCGCGGTCGGAAGCACAACTCTCAGTGACAAGGTAGATATAGCCGAGGCGTTGGGTCGCCATTTCGAAGCCACAAGTTCGTCGGAGAATTACGATCCGACGTTCGCGGCCGAGAAGAACGCAAGGGAGTTAGTTACCCTAGACTTCCGGAGTGATAGGATAGAGCCGTACAACGTACCGCTCACCATCCACGAACTCCGGAAGTCACTTAAAGAAACGAAAAACTCTTCACCCGGTCACAACAGAATCCCGAACCAATTCCTCAAACATCTACCAGAGGATTGGCTGACGCTACTTCTCGACATTTACAACCGAGTGTGGTCGACCGGGATATTTCCATCGTCGTGGAGGGTGTCGATAATAGTCCCCGTTTATAAGCAAGGGAAAGACCCAACTGCCGCCAACAGCTATCGACCAATCAGCCCAACGTGCTGCCTGAGCAAGCTATTTGAAAAAATAGTGAACTCAAGGCTGATGTACGTCTTGGAATCGAAGCAATTACTGACTAGCCACCAGTTCGGTTTTAGAAGGAGACGCTCGACAACGGACAGCATGTTACTTATGGAGAGAGCAATACAGGACGCCTTTTACGAGCGCAAGCACCTGGTCGCGGTCTTTTTCGACATAGAAAAGGCCTACGATCTGACATGGCGATATGGGATAATAGAGCAGCTCCACAAATGGGGTTTTCGCGGACATCTGCCGACGCTAATACGGTCCTTCTTACAGGACCGGGAATTCAGCGTTCGAGTGGGAGATGTTATGTCACAAAAGCGAACGCTGGAGAATGGCATACCTCAGGGCTCCACCCTGAGTGTGACGCTGTTCCTGATCGCCATAGATACGATCATGATGTCAGGTGGGGGGCGGATTCTTCCGTTCTCCTAAAGTTACATAGAGCCCTCGTGTTGTCGATTCTCGACTACGGGGCTTTGATTTATTCATCTGCGAGAAAATCCTTGCTGGAAAAACTGGATGTTGTCCATAATCTGGGATTAAGATACGCCATCGGGGCATTCCCTATGACGCCTTACAAAGTCTGCTGTGGGAATGCGGTATCCCGTCTCTCTGGAAAAGAAGGGAAAGGATGATGCTCTCCTACTCCTTAAAAATCAAATCAAGAAGTCCATATCATCCCGTATATGGCTGTCTGTTCGATGTACGATTGCTATATTCCGCGAGACCCAGCGTAACCCGTCCCTGTGGGGTCAGGCTGCAAGAGTTGCTCAACCGGATCGGGTGGGTTATTCCCCCCGTGAGAGTAACCTCTGCGGAAAAGGTTGAGCACTGGGTAGACCAGACAGACTCCGATTCATCAGACGAAGACGATGAGCTCCCGTTGCGGGATGATGTCTTAAAGGACATAAGAAAAGGAGTTATGGTGAGGTGGCAGAGAGAGTGGGACGACGTCGGGCATCCCTACTTCTGCACAGTCAAGCCCAGAATGGAAAACTGGAAGTTACCCATCACGCTGACTCGTGTGGAAAGGGTTCGGTTTCTCCGGCTGAGGCTCGGCCACACGGCCCTAACCTCCGCTCATCTTTTGGGCGGAGAAGAACAGCCCCGATGTAATGACTGCGACCGAGCAGTTACCGTTACGCATATCCTCGTGGAGTGTGAACGGTATAACGTGCTAAGACAGGAATATAATATCCAAAGTGATAATCCCTTAAACCACGATTGGGGCAACATCCATAACGTCCTTGACTTTTTGAAGGATGCGGAGTTTTTCAATCGGTTGTGATGAATTATTGTATTATGTCCAGAGCTTATTTACTTGCTTGTGTGTTTGTTTATTTATTTACTTATTTACTTATATATCTTGTGAAGTCCAGAGATCATTTATTTACTTACATGTATAGTGATCGTCCAGAGTTTATTCATATACATACCTGTATTGTGAAGTCCAGAGAGATTATATTATTTATTTACTTACCTGTATAGTGATTGTTCAGAGTTTATTTATTTATTTATTCGTATACTTACCTGTACAGTGATCGTCCAGAGTTTATTCATATACTTATTTGTATCGTGAAGTCCAGAGATTATATATATACATATACTTATCTGTATGGTGAATGTAAATGTCTATTTGGTCGAAAAAGATTCTTTTGATTATACACTAAGTGAATGCCCTAATAGCCGCAGTAGCTGATGGGTTCAAAAAAATAATAATAATAATATCCGCGGGGGAGCTGGACCCCCACCGGGCGCGTCGCCAGGTGGCGGATAGGGGAACGCTCGCTTCTACAGCGATTACCGGGTTAACCCGGCGCGGACCAACCAGCTTGCGTTCCAGACATCTACTGGAATTTCTGTAGTCTGTATTTTTGCCAGGACCGGCACGGCACCGGCTTGTTCTGTCTCTGTTTTTCGTCCTCTTTTCGTTTTTCGTGATTGGCGCGTACTTTGGAATCCCTGGGAGTGCTGACGAAGCCTCCGGTGTCTCGGCCGGGGGTGGAGGAGGCTGATGTGAGCTTGCTCTGCCGATGGGGGACTGGGTACGTGTCAGAGGCCAGCCACTTCAGGCCCTGATCAGGGAGTGCAGAATGGATGCGGAGGTCGGAATCCGCATTGCCCCGAACGAGTATCGATCCGTCCGTGTTATTACCAGGATCGATCAAATGAGGGTTGGGCCCCGTGGAACTGGGGTAGGTTTTTACCGTGGGTACACCCATTCTCAACCAGTCTCAGCCCGTTCCTTTCTGCACGATGCGCTGGTCAACCCAAAAGAATGGACAATCTCACGGGAACCATTCTAGAGGCGCCCGCCTCTCAAAAAACGGGAAAAGTGACGAACCTGGAAAAGGAGGTTATTCCCTGATTCCTCGTCGTTAAAGCTCTGAACGGTTTGTCGTTTGATAAACAAAGTCCTTTTGTGTTACAGAGAGTGTTGTTCGGAATGTATGGTGATTTTAAATCGATAAAGAAAACTCGTGAAGGCTTGCTGATCGAAACCGCGTCTGCGGCGCAAGCAAAATAAGTTATTGCGGGTATACGTATTGGCGATATTCCTGTGGAGGTTAATCCTCATAAAGCCCTGAATACGTCGCAAGGCATTGTGTATTGTCCGGTATCTGTTAAATTGCTCCCTGGAAGAAATTAAGGCTGAATTATAGTCTCAAGGAGTGATTGATGTGAGAAGAATTAAGTCTAAGAGACAGGGTGTTCTCAGCGACACCCCCAATGACATCCTCACATTTAATAGCCCTATTCTTCCGAAAAAAATTAAAGCGGCGTATTACTCATTGGACGTCAGGCTTTATATACCTGCGCCAATGAGGTGTTTTAAATGTCAACGTTACAGCCACACGTCTCTTCGATGTGAGGCCGAACAGATCTGTGTATGTGGTAAGTCTATTCATGAGGGGCATCCTTGCGAGGATCCCCTCGTCTGTGTTTATTGTGGAGGACCGCATTCCGCTCGCTCCAGATCCTGTGCCGTCTTCAAGAAAGAAGCGGCGATACAGGAAATTAAAACAAAAGAAAAGTTGTCCTATATCGAGGCAAAAAGGAGGCTGTAGCAGTCGACGATGCGCACACCCACTCAGGAAGTGTCGTATTCGTCGGCAATCGCTTCGCAGCCTAAGTACGATGGCCTCATAAAAGATTTGATACCCGCCATCGTAGCCGCCATTAAGCCGCTGATTAAATCGGAAGTGAAGGCGAAGGTTCAACCCTCGGCCAGCACTTCCGCAAATCTTGACATGTTTAAGGTTCCCATGTCAATTGATTTAACGGACAACGTTGAAACCTCAAGCCAGATCTCCCATACGGAGTCTGAGAAGAGGAAACGTGAACTCCTCCTCTGCGGACGACATCTCGGAAAACTCCGCCGACATGGTCCGCGAAAAGAAAAAGGGGTGGCCGAAGGGGAAGCCGCGTTACACAGTGGCACACCCTCTCACGATCGTCGGCGGTGGTGCTCAATCACCACTGCGGCAACCCCCAGGCGGGTCTTCGGCGACCCCACCGACGACAAAAACGTCGCCGACCGTGTCGCGACGTTCGTCGGTAGGGGCCTCCCCGGCGACATCGCCAAAGAAAAAGTGATACTGTGAACTGTGATATTAGTCTTAGTAATTTATTTATTTATTTATTACTTTGTTGTTTCGTCCCGTTTTACACTTCATAGTTTTTATTTATTTACACATTTATTTATTCGTTCGTATTGTCTATTTATTTATCATAGAGTTTTATTTATATTTATCGTTTGTTCTGTTGACTTTATATTTTATCTTTATTTTATTTATTTATTTATCTATAGTTATATTTAAACATTTATTTATTTTTATGTATTGTCAGATTTTATTTATATTTATTTATTATTTACTTGTGTTTTCGTTTGGTCAGCTGGTTCTAAGTTGCATTAAACGAATTTTTAAAATTCGATAGTTCCACTACAACCATCATTCAGTGGAACTGCAACGGGTTGATAGGTCACTATTGTGAACTTAAAGCCCTTATGAACCAGTACGACCCTATATGTATTTGTCTGCAGGAGACACATCTGACGCCGGAAAACGTTTATAGCTTAAAACGCTACGAAATGTTCCGCGTCGATTGTCCCCGAAACATTCGGGCGAAGGGAGGGGTGGCGTTGCTAGTTAGAAAGCCGCACGTAGCGATACCGATTAGGTATCGCTACGTACCTAGGTACCTAGGTACCGGTTACGCGGTCCGTTTCAGATCACGATTTGCAGCATCTACCTGCCAAATCCTGAATAGACGCTAAACGATTTACGCCACCTCGTTGCTCAGCTACCTCGCCCCTTTATTCTTCTGGGTGATTTCAACGCCCACAGTCCCATGTGGGGCTGTAATCGAAGAGACGCTCAAGGGAGCAATGTCGAAATGCTCATGGAGGACGAGGGAGGCGTCCTCTTGAATGCCGGAGTTCCCACACATTTGGCGGCCAGGACAGGCGCATTAACGGCTGTAGATTTGTCCATCGCGTCACCGTCGATAGCTCCGAGGCTTTCTTGGAGCACGGCGGATCACATGTCCTTTAGCGATCACGTCCCTATTATTATATCGATTCCTAGTCATTCCGTAACCACGAACAACGCAACACCGAGAAAATTTCTTCTCGAGAAGGCGGACTGGACGCGATTCGCGCTCCGGCTCCGAAAACCTACCTTCAACGGTGACGTGGAGCACGGCGTGGAGGCTTTCACGCGCGCGATTCAAAGCGCAGCGGAGGAATCGATACCACGCAGTAGCTGACGTGTTAGGACGGGTTCCGTTCCCTGGTGGAACACCGAAATCGAATCAGCCGTTAGAGCGAAGAAAACAGCTTATAACCGCTTTAAGAATCTATCGACGCCAGAGCGCCTGATAGAATTTAAAAAAGCGAGGGCCAAAGCGAGTAGATAGATAATGCCGATTCTGGAGCGGAAGTCCTCCGGGAGGATCGGAGGATCGGGCGACGGTGGCGCCACCTAGCGGTGAGTAGTGGAACTAAGCATGCGGCGGACGGTGGAACTACTTAAGTTAGTCCTCAGAGGATTGGTCGATGGTGGCGCCACCTAGCGACGGGCGGTCGAACTTCTGAATGTAGCCCTCAGAGGATCGGTCGATAGTGACGCCACCTAGTGACGGTCGGCCGAACGTCTGAAAGTAGTCCTCCGAGAATCCCCACGGAGGAACCTTCTTCAATTCCCGGTTGACGGTGGCGATAGGTCGCTGTCCGACCGACCGACGTTTCGATCCTCCTCGAGGAGGATCGATCGACGACAATGAATTGCGCAATGTTACGCAATTCTTTTTTTGCTAAGTGAGAATTCTGAAGTGGAATTTATCCGTGAGGAATGAGAATTCTGAAGCGGAATTGATCCGTAAGGATCGAAAGGATCGATCGATTGATGGTTCCCCCCACCCATTCCCCGAATCGAACTCTATATGTAGGGTTGTTGTTTGAATTTGGTGTGCAGTGAGTTCGTGAACAAAGCGTCAGCTTCTTGATGGACAAAAAATATAAAAAAAATAAAAAATGAACTCTTTAAAGACATCAGATTCAGAATTCGATAATGCAGTTGTTGTACCCATTTGTAATTATAACCAATTTATAGAAATCACTGTAAAAAATGTAGAAAAAAAAGTCTTGAAGGAAAAGCAATTAATCGGTGAATCTAGTTATGGGCTTAATAAAACCGGAACCAAACGTGTTCGTACAGGTTTAAGTCTAGCAGGTGGAATTATACCAATTGTAAAGATAACATATGGAAGTAGATGTATGTTTTTTACGAAAGACGAATGAGAGGTCTTTATGGATAAAAAATTAGGTACCATTGATCAAATGAATCATCGATTGGAAGTTTTCGTCACTGATAAAAGAAAAGAGGAAATTCATCTTATAAGTAGGGGAAAGAAAATTGTATTTGAAGATGACTGTTATAATAATTTACACAAAATGAAAGAGTTGATAAACAATAAATCAATTTTATTGGAAAATTGCGGATTTACTCAGTTTTATAGTTACGTGTTGAGGGAATGCTTAAAACTGGAAGGGGGCTTGTATGAAAATATAAAAGCATTAATATCATGCCACTTTAATTCAGTAAATGCTTTCTATATGTTGGAAGCGGTACAGATTGCTTTCAGTAGTGTGCATTACGATTTTGAGTTATTAAAAATTAGGCCAGTGTAAAATAATAAATAAAAATATTTGTTTAGCATATTGCAAATTCTATATTGACAGTATGCAAAACCGTTATACATAAAATTGGGACTATTATTGAAATATTAGAAGTAAATGGTGGAAATTTACAGAATATCGAACCGAATCTTTTTCAATACATTCCAATCTACATACTTCAAACCAAAGTTCGAAGCCAATCGCTAGAAAATAAATGGGATTTATTAACGCCACAACAAACAATGGAATTAGAAACTTTTCGACCATGTTGGAAACATTTTAATCTTCCAACACAAAGTATCCATGAGGATGGATGTCCACCTCCAATTAATCGATGTCCTTCTTGTCGTAACGGCGGCGGCGGCAGCGATGGTTTTATGTTTGAAGAAAAGAAATAAAAGTAGTATTAGAAGTCGGGAGCACATGGTGACCTCGCTCACGTTATCGTTGATACTATTTATAAATAATTTTGCTTACATAGTGAAGAAGTATAAAATAAACAAACAACTCTTATTACATTTACGTTTATTTATTTATTTTTCATAATACATTAGTTTTAGGAATCCAACTGTTATGAGATTTATCTAAACCTAACCACTGCACGTACACCTTGTTTCCCTTACGACGTAATATATTTTCAATTAAATAGACGTCCTCGTGTTTTGCCTTTTGTAGTTCTTCTTCATGGAAACATCCGAGTAAAACCTTCCCTGCCATGTCCTCCAGTAAATACGTCTGCGGAGATGTGTTATTTATTCTGGATATCTTGAACAATTCCGTAGACCAGTTTGGCGTATATCCTTTTTCAAATATTGTTTTATATTTACTTATACGAACTACATTACCCAATTGAAATTTCGATTTTTTGTTCGTATTATTAATATTGGTATAGTAAACGGAAGATAGCAGATGTTTTTCGTGTTTTGCGGTCACATCACAGGGTTTCATTCGGATAGTTCTATGTATAGTTGAATTATATTTCTTCGTTATTGGTTCTATTATATCGATCCATTTGAAACTACCGCGTAAACTAAACTCTCTGTATAATTTGTTTTTAATAGTTCGAATCACTCTTTCGACGATTGAGGCTTTCTTGGTTCTAAGTAGTATAGATTAGCCGATTCTAGAACCTCCTCCTCGAACCTGCGTCCGAGGAGGAGGTTCTAGAATCGGCTAATTGTTGGAGGAGGAGGAGGAGGAGGAGGAGAAGTTTCCAGATTCGGTTAACTGGCATAAACCTACTCCTCTTAAAGGTTGCAATATTGGAGGAGTTTCCAATTAATGAGGTTTCAATTAATGTCCAACCTCCTCCCAAGTGATTCCTCCAAGTAAGAAACCAGAGAATAAATTATGATAACGTTCTATATGCCAACGTGTTCGATATGGTCACCCATCGACGTCTTCTGATAGAATGTAAATAATGTTGTAATATTAATTAATATCAATGAAAATGTGTTCCCACAATTCTTGTGTGAAAAAGATTCCCCCCACTCTATTACTTCAGCTATAAATACAAAATGTCTGGCGATAGTGATTCATACAGTGGTGAGATTCACAACGAGTGCACGTTTAGTGTAATTAATATACAAGTAAGTAATTAAAATTGAATAGTATGTAGATAATGTATTAACGTAAAAGATTTTTAAATATAGTGGCATCCAAACCGAACTCCAAATGCTCAAACAAGAGACCTGCGCCAAATGTGTTGGGGAGGGGAGAAAAAAAAGAAGAAGTCACTTGTGACCACAAAAAATGAAGGTTGCTCATCATTGCCAAATATATCGTCTGGAAATGCAAAGCAAAATGTAGTATCGGAAACAACCAATGTATTGGCAACAGAATTTGGAGAGTTTGTGTATCCCAGCAGTCAACAGATTCTCGAAAATATTGGTCAGCCATCTGTAATAAGTAGTACTGTATCCAATGAATCTGCGATAAACCAGAAAAGTAACCAAGGGCCGCTGTTCTCGGAAAGCACCTATTATTTAAACAAAAGTAGAACCAAATGGATATCTATTGGACTGTGCGCGAATCAGCATTTTGAACCCGTGATACGGTTAATGGGAAAAGGACAATGCTTGAGTTTATCTGAACCTGAATGGAAGAACATAGTATACAGCAAACAATTTATTTTAAACAGTTTTGTCGGTGATTTATCTACTCCAGCAAAGTTCCTTATAAGTGGAGTGTCTTGCAGCAGTATGTGGATAGAGAATACGAGAAAAGTATTCAAAATGGATAGGGGTTCAGAAGTATTTTACCTAGCTTATGACTCGTTGCATGAATTGTGGAAATTAACCGAATTAGTTTCGGTGAGGCTAGACGCATTGAAAAGTCTTGAATACCATACGTATTATGATAATATGATTGAGGTTGTGAGTGGAATGCAAGGAGACATAAGTAGTATAGCTAAGGGGGTTCTGGGACCGAGAATGCTCGATGGCATGTCGGTGGTAACTTGATGGACAGGGGGGTTTACCACTCTTCGGCAAGGTCACCGGAAGCTGAAGAACTACCCTTATGGCTGAAGAAGTACGGTGAAGAACTACCCCGATGGCTGAAGAACTACCCTAATGGGTGAAGACCAACCCCCGGCTAGCTGAAGAACTACCCTTAGATGAAGAACTACCCCTGTCTCACCTGTCCGAAGAGCTACCCCTTGTCTCACCTGTCCGAAGAACTACCCCTGGCACCCTCACCTGGCTGAACCCCTTGTCTCACCTGTCCGAAGAACTACCCCTGGCAGCCTCACCTGGCTGAACCACCTGGGCGGCCCACCCCGGCCGTCAAGCCAAGGTCAAAGGTGACGTCAACTGATAAGAGATTAAAAACAAGGTGACGTCAACCGATAAGAGATTAAAAACAAGGTCAAAGGTCGTGACAAAATAAAAGAAAAATTTGTTTTCATTTTCTTTATTTTTATTTTAACTTTGATATGAACCTAGAAATGATTTACATTTTGAACAATAATGATCGATATTCATACAAGAGTCTATAAAATACGGAATACAAACGCAAGGCCAAAATCTGTAATTTTAAAAATATAATAAAAATAAAATAACGTAAAAAGTTTCTTTCTTACCCAAATACACATAAGAGTAAGGTAAAAAGATGAGTTCTGTGTGTAGTTTTTGTTTTGGTATATGTAATCCCTGTATGAGTACATTTCGGACAGAGAGTGATTTGAGATTTCGGACCATAAGAGGAATTCATGAATGAGCATGAATATAAACTTATTTAGAGAATGATGTTATTCGAGAAATTACAGTTACATATATAGGAAGAAAATGACATTTATAAAAAAAATAATATTGCACATCATTATTTATTTTAAATAAAACAAATCTTAAAAATTATATTATAATTTATAGAGGACTATCCTTTAGAATTTCGTAGCACTTAATGTCAATTGGACTACTTTTTCTTTTCCTCCTTCTTTCTTCATTTCTTCTTTCCTGTTCATCTTGTTGTTTATGATTTTGGATTGATGTCTTGCAAAAGCAGAAATTTTTTTCACATACATTACACCATATAGTGGGCATGATTGCAGAATGAAATGAATTGAGAGGAAATCTCTTATTTATACTTTGGTTGGATAGATTTTTTTATAATGCTGATATAAACTTATTTACATTATGTATCATCTTTAACCGGTCACCATTTCGTTGTAAAACTTCTAAACGACATTTTTTTAATTTTTCTTTATACTTTTCATTATCAATTTTAATTATAAGAATATTGAATCTCATTTGTTCAATTTCTTTGTCTAATTGATCAATTATTTTTTCATCAGAATTAATTTTTTCGTATGCTTTTAGTAATTTTCCTTGTATAGTTGTTAGAGTTTCATTTAATTCTTTGTTACGTGCTGTTAGAATTACCGTATTATTTACTAATGTTTCTATTGTTGTCGAATTTGGTAAATTTTGACTTACAGATTTAATTTGGTTATAGCAAATGTCATTTAACGTAGGTTCACATTGATCACAACATCTTTCTAAATTGTTTTTACACTTTTGATATATGTTACTACTAGAATTATATAGAGCTTCATAATTCTGATACACAATTTCATATTGGTCCTTATAATAATTTTCTGCTTCTTGACTATTTAATCCATTTATTGATAATAATAGTAGAAGTATGAAAACAATCATTTTTTTTACTCTTGTTTTTCTTGTTGTTATTGTTGTATGCACTAGAACACGATTAAATGATATTAACTATCGTTGCAACTTATATATGTTTTCTTACTTACATGTTCCAACTTGTTTTTATGACGTCATATCTTGTTTATGTGTTAGTGCAATTTTTTTATAACCCCAAGGTTTTGTATCTGTGTAAGAATAAGATACTATTCTTTTATCATCATGACTACTCAACGCTACCTTTTTTTGTTGAATGGTGTAAACATTATGCTTTTGTGACCTAATGGAATTTTGTTCAGTAATAAATGTTTCATTATTAAATAAGCATTGATAATAGTTTTCGAATGTTAATGTTTTTAATGATGATGATTTTACACCTTTTGCCTTTATAATAACACCAACATTTGATATAATTGTATCAATTTCATTGCAATTTTCACCTTTCTCAATAAGTTTGTTTTCAAGTTCATGGATTTCTTTTTTAGAAGTTTGAACTTTAATTACATACATTTTTGATTTCAAACCAATAAATTCAGTCATAACACGACCATTGTTTTCATCCTTCATCAAACCTATTACTTTTTTGTTTTTTTGTGGAATATTATAAACATTGTTTGTTGGATAGTCTGATGTATCGAAACGATCTATATCTTTTTTAATTTCCTCATAAATATCTGATGTAAAGAAATGATAAATTAAACTATCAGTATCGGTATATAGTAATTTTGCATTACATCCGAATTTTTGTAGGACATAATTGTAGTGAAAATCGTAAAGAAATGTTTTAGAAATATCTAAAATTGCCATTCCAATAAGAATTAAATCCGAATCAATAATTGTACAATTACTAAAATTTGGTTGAGATATATAATATTTTGCACCATAACGTCCAGACCATCTGTTCACTAATTTAACGTCTCTATATTTTCGAACGTTTTCCATAGTTTTACCAAAAACTGCATTATTCATTAATTTAAAATAATTTTTTCCAAATTCATTTGTACTTTCTTTTCTCATTTCAGTATTTAAATTTATATATTTTGATAGCCAATTACTTTGTGAAAATTGTAATACTTTATGGATTTTATTAATTTTTATACCTAACTTTATAGCTTGTTGTAGATTACGATAGTGGATTATGTAATTCTTTTTTGTAAAAAATGTGGTCATTAATTTAGGAAGTTTTGATTTCGAGCCGGGAGGTACTAAATGTTCTGGACATAATGGTAGATCTTTATGCAATTCATATAGCTCTGTTGGATAAAATAAATCAACTTCGTAAATGTAACCAATAGAACTTTCTGTTGATATATTTTCAATGTTTGGTATTGTATATATATCATCTACCCATTGAAAGTTTCCATACGGTAAATACATTAACATTGCCAATCCATACAAATTATTAATATCGAAATACATTAAATATGAAATATTTTGTTCTATATCAAAATTATCCATATATTTATTGTTTGCTTTTCCATACCGATTTGAACATTGTGATATACCGCCTCTTATTCCTCGCTCAACAAACAATAACATATCTACGTCAGTTAAAAGTTCCAATTTAACATCAGTAATTTTTAACATAGCATCAAAGGCCAAACCAGGTGCTGTACAATAATGTAATGGGTCTAAACCGTACGTGGATTTACATAGTTTTCGAAAGTTTTCAAAAATGTCTGCTAATATTAGTACATCTGTTTTCAGGTACAATTCAGCATACTCTTGTAAATTTCTAACGTTAAACTGATTCCAAACATTCATAGCATGTTGATATTCAGATTTAGATATTTCCTTTTTATTAATATTACTATAAAAATGTTCTATTGATGGTAATTTTGTATCTTCTAGTTTTTCCCAACTGTCTAAATACTCATATGGAAAAACTCCTTTTCTTTGTAACAGTTGAAATTCATCGTGGTTACTACAGAATTTTTTTGTAATAATTTTTTGTTCTTCCGTTAGATATGATGACAATTTATCTAAACTTGAAGCCATGAATCGGAAGGAATCAATAAATTTAAAGTAAACATTTGTATTATTAACATATTTTTTAAATGATATGTAAGTCTCTTTGTTAACTGGTAATAAACAAATTCTACCTTCAAACTGAGTACTAATAGATTTAATTATGAAATGTGAGTCATATCCAGACAAGTTATGAAAGACTATGGGAATTGAATGTGCATCTTTAAAGTTCAAATTACATTTGTTATGTGCAGCACCTCTAAAGGATCCAGTTAAATGACAATGGCATCTAACTTTTGTATCTTCATTTCCAATATACTTCGAACAAATACAACAAATTTTAGAGTTTCTATACATAAGTTCTTCATCTATAGTTAAATTCATCGGAACTATATTTAAAATTAGTTTATTTACATTTAATGCAATTTGTTCCAATTTCTTAGCAAACCAAATATTACAATCTCTACCTGTATAAAGTTCAAACATTGAAAGTGAATCATCAAATGAACATTTTAAATAGAATGCTATGCTAAAAGCTTGATGTTTTTGAAGTCTATTTAGAGTCGTTGTTTTTTTATCGTCATCATATTTTAATAATATACTTTCAATGTCAGCATATATTACAAAAGGGGCATCTAAAGTATGCTTAAAGTTATTAAATTTTAGTATAGAATCTGAAATTTTAGGCAATGTAACTTTTGTTTCATTAAAATTAATACAATTTATCAAATGTTGATTTAAAGCAGTTTCGCTCATAAAATGGTTTAAACACCGTTCACATAAATATTTCTTGTTTTTAGATTTGCTAATTTGATTGTACAATAATCGTTGTAAATTTTTAATAAGAGCAAAATGAAAAATTTTTTTATTATATGAAATAATATTGTGGTAATCATCATTATCATCATCATCATCATCATCATCATTATTATCATCGTCAATAGAAACTGTAAATAGATTAATTTTTTCATTAAAATCATATTTGCTCAAGTAAGATGGTACAATTTCCTTCTTTTTACCATCATTACTTATAGTATATGTATTAATTGAAATGTTATTCATCAATTCAAATTTTGGAATATCTTTTAATCTTATAGGAAATCGAATACCATCGTATTTTAAGATTTCACTAAAATGTGGATACGATGATATTCTTGATACATTTTGGTTTATTGTACATGGATATTTTGCAGCTACAATTGACCAGAGAAAACAATAAACATCATCATTTTTTATGTTAATTACAGCTTTAGTATTTTTAATAAATTGGGGAAGGTCCTGGTAGGTTGAAGTGCCATAACTAATAGGAGAATAGTTATTAATATTGACTTTTAAATGTAGAATTTCATATAAAGCCCATCCGGAATCTCGTTCTTGAAATTCCTCTAATTTTCTCAATATTTTATCAATTACGTTTTCATTATACCAAATTTTTAATTTTGTGTTGTTATCAACTATTTCATTTCTAGTAGCAAAGTGCTTAACATCGGTTTCAAGAGTTTGAGGTTTAATGAAGTTACAATACAATATAACATTTACTTTCAATAAAGATCTTTGAAGTGATTTCTTTATTTGATTGGAAAAACATCTAAACGCTTTTTTAAGGAAAAGTTCAGGATCTACAATATTGTAATTGACAATGATTCCAGTACAAATTCTACCATCAAAACACGATTCTAAATTTTCCCATTTTATATTTCTATTACGTGTAGATGATTTTCTATTCTTTAAATACCGAAATTTATCTCTATAGAATTTCAAATGTGCTAAATTCGATTCAATTTTTAAATAATTAACTCCTGGTAATTTATTTTTAATAACTTTTCGCATTATACACATTGTACTGTTCAATAATTTTATCCAATGTGCTAATTGTTTGTCAGTTTTAATTATTGCACTAACACGTTTAACTTTAGATACTATATTTGCAGAAAGTTCATTCATGATGAAGTCTATTTAAAAAATGAATTAAAGTATAATTATAAAAATATATAAAAAAAAAAAAAAACTTACTTGTGTTGTTGGGTTACGTTTGCTAATAATACTTCGTAACTCACAATTTTTTCTTCTTATAGCTAGCTGTGCTGACGTAATAACAAATAAAACGGTTGCTAACATAAATTTTGTAAGAAATCACAAGGTTATCAAGTCAAATGATTTTTTTGAATACATCAGCAAAACATGTTGACGTAAATTGCACAAGGTTATCAGGTCAAATGATTTTTTGAATACATCAGCAAAACATGTTGACGTAAATTGCACAAGGTTATCAGGTCAAATGATTTTTTTAAATACATCAGCAAACATGTTGACGTAACTTTTGAATATATCAGTAAAACATGTGATGTAAATTTTTGCAGAGTTGACAAATTATTTATATATAAATTTTCTCGATCGGTTCGATTTAGCATACACTCAGTCACCGAGTAAGTAACTCATCTACCGAAGCAAAAAATAAATAAATAAAATGACTACACCACCAAGCACTTTGTTGGTAACATCAACAGACTCGGTAAATTTACCGATGAAGAGTTTACATGTAGTATGTAAACATTTATTCAGTCGGTAAGTTGTTTTCATTCTCCTTTTTTTTTTTTTTTTTTTTATTTATTAATCATTCTGAATTAGGTTTGGTTTGAAAGACATGAACTTAAGGGCAAACTGTATAGTAATCAGTTTACTCTACACACCAAAACATGACACGTTACAAAAAAAGTTTGGAAACCTTCCAGTTAAATACACACGACTTTCAGTGGAAAATGAGATGGAGGTTCAACTGTTAGGGTCAATAATGAGAAAATATAATTTTGATTTACCTGGTGTAGAGGATGAACCACAGCAACCAAAAATAGAAGCATCAACAAACAGAAAATCGGCAACAAATATTAAAATTCTAGATGACGTTCAGGTAAAAGCTGCGATAATGCAGCAACCAAGAATAGAAGGATCAACAAAGCGAAAATTGACGAATATTGAATTTCCTGATGACGATGATGAAATATGTGTTATTGAAGACGAAGAAGAAATGGATTCTAAAACACATAACTTTAGAGATACAGATTATAAAATATATAAAAAGAAATCCAAGGGTGATGATGATGATGATGTTGAACAAAGAAAGGCAAAAGATTTTTTGAAAAGTAGAACATAAGTGCTGGTGGTGTAGTTAGTAGTTTAATTAATAAAACCAATGAGGTGTAGTTAGTAGTTTAATTAATAAAGAAATAAAACGTAATACAAATATCTTTTTTATTGTACAAACCAATCATATAATAAATTTACATTAACTAAAGAACAATTTAATGAATTAATCGCATGACCCTGACAATGATAATTAATTGAACAAGTTTTGTTTAATTCTTCAAAACTTGGACAATTAAATTTCTCCAAATTTATTATAATATTTCCCGAAATAATTTTCTTCATACGATTCACTTTGTTGAGTCCTTTAACTAAAATAATACCATCACCAACAATGTTTTTTACATAACTGTTTATTTCATCAGCTTCGATGAGCTAAAAATTGTGTTCGTTATCCAGATTATGATCCCAATTTAATCCATGATAGTTGCATTTTAACCATTGAAAATGTCGTTGAATTTTATTGTTGAACCATGATACTTCATATGGTAACCGTACGAAGGTATGGTATTTAATATTTTTACTAACATCATAAACTGCCAACTCTCTAATATATATTTCACTTTGTCCATATTGAAATCCTTGAAAGTCTATGATAAACATTTTTTTTCTTATAAGATCTTCACCACACTAGTTAACGGATTGTACTTTATAAGTCGATCGTGTAAAATAAGACAGTATGCAGTTGTTTTATCGGGAACGTTTTGAGAGGTTTCGAATTCCAACCGAATATCTACTGCACCAGTCTTCACAGCTTCAGATTGATGACTGCAATCTATTATTACAAACGGTCCAAAGTGTTTAAAATTTGATGGCGAAAGACAAGGTTCTGCCCCACCATCATTTCCATTTTTAAAGTAGTAGGATTTTTGAAATTGTGCATACATTTCATATAGGATAGCCCATTGATTTTTTTCAAAATTTAAATTCATGTTATCATAAGGATAGACGTCAGAGTTTAAATATAACTTAACATTTGTTAAATTACAATCATCGAATTCGCTAATTTGTTTACTAGCAGAATTTTTTCTATCTGTTTGTAATGCAAAAATTACAAATCGTGGTTTTTCTAATTGGCTAGTCGTTTTTACAGTCCATGTATGTCTTGTGCTCGCTTGTACTAGGGGGAGTTCTTGTAATTCCCAACTTCTAAATGCCACCTCTAAATCTCTATCAATATATTTCATAAGACGTAGTTTTTCAATATCTGCTACAACAACATGTGGCATTTTCCACATAATCTTATTAATTTCAATTTTAGGTTTATCGGTACCCGTAACGGGGACATTAATAATACAATTGAGATCTGTATTACTTCGTATTAATACAAGTTCTTGACGTACATTCATAATAATTTTCGGAAAATCTTCAGCAAATCCTAATAACATTGACAAGGGAATGCATACACTGAAATAACCATTTTTATTAGTTATTTTTGGTAATTCTGTGGTATTCCAACCGGCATTTTCCAATCTAATACATTGATTTGCTGTATAAGATGCAAATGTTTTTAAGGTTGTTGTTATACCAGGATTACGAGTACGATCGATTGCAGTTCCAGCTAGTTCATAACGAATTTCCTCAAATAAAAATGTAATACCATTATTTACAAAGTGCAAATCCTTACTAATCGTTTTTCCATCATCTTTTAATAATCTACCTTCTATATATAAATAACTTTGTGAAGGTAATGTATACACATCTTGTGTTTGAATGGGAATACGTATTTCATCATTATTATTAAAACTAGTTGCAGCATAAGGTTGATGAGTGTGGTATTCAAAATTTACAATTGAATTATCTGATAAAACACCTTCACCAACTCTCAAATTACTGAAGCTCATTGTTTTTTTTTTTCTAAATCGACAAGCACACAAGAACGTCTTAAAATAATTTTAAACCAAAAATCTACCGTTTTATTTTCTTTGAATTTTAAATCCCAAGGAACGTAAAAATTTTTTATTAGATGCTGTTAACACTTTCAACTTTCTTTTAACACTGCTTGTTTTATGGTTGTAATGTTGTTTTTTATTATTTTTTAAAATAGAATAGTAATTGTTCTGGTTATTTTGATACCTAAACACCATTTCTAGATACACACTTTAAATGAAGTCTTACTGTTACCACTTCACCATTAAAATTAATCAGGTTTCCATCTTGGTCAGTTAATTTAAGTATAATTTCACTAATATACTTGGTATTGATTGGTAAATAGATAACATTATTAGGATTTTCAACAATTTTTGTACCTGGCATTACTGTTGGGTAGAATACATGTAAAATATGCATTGGATGATCATTACTGTAGGAATTTGTTACCAAATTACATTCCACATTAATATTATTAATTTGAAAAATATTTACAGGTTTATCTGATTCGTGTCTAATATCCTTGGGTAATATCTTATTGTGAAATCCTAATAAACTTCCAATATTGTTTGGTTTCGTAAAATCTATCTCTTTATTACATTTAATTTCACTTTTCAATGTATTTCGATTTATCCAAATACGTAGAGTTGTTTTTGAGGTTGTTTGTTTAGCCGTTTTTTCTACTTCATCAATATGCTTCTGTATATAATTACTGATATCATCAATTTCATATAATCCTGCAGGTAATGTAACCTTCTTATTACCATCATAATAAAAATTATTGTTTGAAACGTCAACGTTTGGAATCGAATTATAGCTAACGAAATTTACTAGACCTATTACATAGGTATCTTGATCATTTAAAATAATCGGTGGATATATTTTACTACTTAGGATTGAGGATCTCTGATGAAATGTAAACGTGTATGACATTTTTTAACACTAAGTGTGAAATGCTAAAGAAACGCAATTGTCTATTCTATTTATACAATTTATTTAATAAAAACTTTATACATAGGTGACCACAATTATAAGATGGTTTCTTTAAAGTTTGATAATTTGTATAATTATAGAAAATTTGTACATTTCCGTTTGATTTAAAATAGTTTTGAACTTCTTTTGGAGGTCGAAGGTTACCATATGAATCAAAGTAAACAATTTCATTTCCCCTTTTTTTATATGCAACCCAATGAGTTCCAGGACCACTAGTATTATCCAAATTAATCACACCATTTTCATATTTTTTTCTTATTTTACGAGGAAGTTGATCTTTCATGAAAACACCACGAAAATGTTGTATTCGAAATTTTTTTACATAATGTTTTATATCTATATCTGTGAGTGGTGCTCTTTTCATTGTCTTGTATACCTTCGTTGTGCTTCTATTGGATGCAAATAGAGTCCTAATCCCGTTTTGTATGGTTTTAAGTATGCACCCTTTCCTATTGCTATTGCTTCCATTGTTTTATTATGTCGTTGTGATTCTACTAAATCCTGTTTTGCCTGTTTTGCTTGATTAATAGCCTGTGCAATTTTTGCTGCACCACCACCAAGTGCTCCTAGTGCACTTAATCCAGCAAAAATCGGTATAAGTGGTAATACACCACCGGTCTTAGGAATCGGTATTATGCGTTTTTTCTTATCTGTTTTCATTTTTGATTTAAATTTTCTACTCGCTTTACTTGCAATCCGTATAGCCGTATTAATATCTCTGGGTTGATCTCGAATAATACGTTTTTTTATTGTACTAATCACCTTGCCCAATTGATTACGGATTTTCTTTTTGGATTTACAACATTTTTTTTTCATCTTAAAAAAAATATTCGTCCAGTCACCAATAAGGATGAAATAAGACTATGGAATTTTGAGTAATGTAATTATAATATAACTATTGCTTTATTCTTTTTTTGTTATCATCATCTTCTTCATCATCATCATCATCATCATCTTCACTATGTTTACGTTTCAAATTTATTTTAGTCCTTTTTGCATAATTTATACTATCATCCGATTCTGTCCGTAAACGTTTTACACCACATTTAACCATTTCATTTAGTTTAATTTTTTTATTGTCATCAATATCTTCAATTTCATTATTACTTCTTTTTCGTTTATTATTAATATTACAATCATCCACATCCATATGCTCCACATCTCTTTGTTTTTGTTTATTTAATACTTGTAACATTGCTGGAGTTAAAATTTCATTTACCATGTTTGTTTTCCCTTTGTTAATTTTTTGCTTTCTGACTTTTGGTTTTATCGTAGGTTGTTCTTTCAAACTATTCTTTATACTACTCTGAACTTCTTCTACAACTTTGATGATTTTTTTAATGTAATTTAAATGTTTATTTATAATTTTATCACAGTTATTATTATTGTTATTAGAGTAGCCCATTCCCATTTTCACTTTAGCTCGCATTGCACCTGCAACACCTAATGCTGCCATCCTTTCACCAGCTGTAGCATCTTTAGATTTAAATCGAACCATCGCTCGATCTGCTAATGTGTTATCAGCCTCGTGACGTGCTTTCAAATCCTTATCCAATGTATAAGCTATATCGTGTTCTTTACAAGCTTCATCTAATTTATTTACACCTGAATCACCTCTTTTTAGTCGCTTTTCTAGTTTTGTTCCGGGTCCACAATAATTATAACCAGGTATATGCAGTTCAAACGGTAAAGCATTAATAACGCTATTTACCAATCCGCTTCCTAAATATACCTTCATTATACTTCACCAGTCAATTGCACATTAATAAATAAAAAGGTTACGTGTTTATTTTGTTATTTTATATTCAACAGTTTCGCGTACAATGAAAGTAGTACCACAAAAAGTTTCTTTGAGTGTTGAAAATCACGATTGTGATGCAGGTGAAGTTAAAAACAAAAACAAACATGGAATACTTTTACCATCAACTATACGGTCAATGATAATTGGTCCATCAAATTGTGGAAAAACAAATGCGTTAATTACACTAATTGAACATAAGAATGGTTTAAAATTTGAAAATATTTATTTGTATTCAAAATCGATCTATCAACCAAAATACATCTATTTAAAACGACTACTAAAACCGATAAAAGGAATTACGTTTAATTCATTTAATACTAACGAAAACATTTTGCATCTTAATGAAGCATTACCTAATTCGATAATGATCTTTGATGACGTTTCTTGTGACAATCAAAATATTATGCGAGAATACTTTAGTATGGGTCGTCATAACCATATCGATTGTTTTTACTTATCACAAACGTATGCTAAAGTACCGAAACATCTAATAAGAGATAACACAAATTTTATTGTCTTATTTAAACAGGATGATCTCAATTTAAAACATGTTTACAGCGATCATGTATGCTCCGATATGGCGTTTGATAAATTTAAGGATATGTGCAATTTGTGTTGGCAGGATGCGTTTCAATTTTTATCGATATTTAAGGATTACCCTTTAAACAGTGGGCGGTATCGAAAGGGATTCGATCACTTTATATTACCATGATAATAAAAAAATAGATTCATTATTACTCTAAACACCATTGTATTTACATAGAAATATGAATGATAAACAAATTACAAGGAGACTAATTGCAAAAAGACGTGATATTAAGAATAAACTTGATATCCTAAAACATGGTGAAATTGTAAAAGAACGAATGTTCTCACCTATTACTAAACAACTGAAGATTATTCAAACAAAATTAGATAAAAAAACTAACACTCAAGCTGATGACAACGATTATGATGAAGAAAAAATAATATCGTCCACTCCTGATGATACCGATGATAATGATGATATTGATGATAGTAATGACAGTGATGGTAGTGATGATGATGATTATGATAGATCAGGACTAGCTAAAAAATATCTTGAAGATATACAGGATGAATTGAAACAGAATAAATTTGATCATAAGTATGGTGTAAGACATGATACTGAACAAAGAAAATTATTTATTGGAGATTCACCATTATCAATATCAACGTCAGGTAATATTATTGTTAAAAATAAAACGTATAAAGGAACACGTGGTTTATATGAACTTTTATTTATGAAAAATCCTCAAAAATATACAGAACAAGATAAAAAAAATTACTCTGATATTGTATTAAAAACCAATGCACACAAACGTCATTATCTACCTGATACACAAGTTGATAGTAGTAAATCAAAGAAATATGTAAAAATTTTAGCTCCTCTAGTAAATAAGAAAGGTGCTGGTGTATTAATGTCACATATTGATAAAAATGTAGAATATACATACTGGGATAACCCTAATGAACTTGTAGATAGACTCAGACTTTTACTTGCATCACATGAATCTGGTAATACAGGTGTTATAAATGAAATTAATTCCATAATTGAAGAATTGCGAGAAGTAAACATTATAGAATAAGTTATGACTAATGAGAAGCGACAAGTTGTAGAAGAAATTCATAAAGGGTCACGCATAAATTTTCCTAGAAGAAAAGTTATTTTAAAATCTTTAAATGATTTATTTCAAGCTGATTTAGTTGAAATGATTCCATATGCAAAAGAGAACGATAATTTTAAATACATTTTAATAGTGATAAATTGTTTTTCAAAATTCGTATGGGCCATTCCTGTAAAGAACAAGTCGGGATATGAAATTTCCAATGCTGTTGAAAAAGTAGTGAAAAATACTAAACCAAAAAATTTACAAACTGATCAAGGCAAAGAATTCTTTAATAAGTACTTTAAACATGTAATGACAAAATATAAAATAAATCACTATAGCACTTATAGTGAAAAGAAGGCTTCCATCGTTGAACGTGTAAATAGAACATTAAAAAATATAATGTGGAAAGAGTTCAGTTACAGAGGAAACTACAAGTGGATTGATATTTTAGATGATATTGTAAATAAGTATAATAACACAAAACACAGAACTATTGGAATGAAACCAATAGACGTTACAAAAAAGCATGAAAAAAAATTACTTTCCACAGTGTTTAATAATGTTAAAATTACCAATTTTCATAAACGTAAATTTAATGTAGGTGATCATGTAAGAATATCAAAATCTCGAGCAATTTTCGATAAAAAATATACTCCTAATTGGTCCACTGAAATTTTCACCATTAAACGCATAAACCTTACAAATCCAACGACCTATATAATTGAAGACATAAATAATAAAGAAATTCAAGGTGGATTTTATGAAATGCAACTACAAAAAGTAAAATACCCAAACGTTTACTTGGTTGAAAAAATCTTAAAACGAAAGAAAAATATGGTGTTTGTAAAATGGCTAGGTTTTGATGATACTCATAATAGTTGGATAAATAAAACAAATATTGTTTAAAATGTACCGTATACAAATAAAGTAATTAAAATTCATGTATGTTTTATTTCTTTCTCAATTAATCTCTTATCAAGTGAAGTCAATCGTTGTGACCTTTAACCTTGTTTTTAATCTCTTATCGGTTGACGTCACCTTGTTTTTAATCTCTTATCAGTTGACGTCACCTTTGACCTTGACTTGACGGCCGGGGTGGGCCGCCCAGGTGGTTCAGCCAGGTGAGGCTGCCAGGGGTAGTTCTTCGGACAGGTGAGACAAGGGGTTCAGCCAGGTGAGGGTGCCAGGGGTAGTTCTTCGGACAGGTGAGACAAGGGGTAGCTCTTCGGACAGGTGAGACAGGGGTAGTTCTTCATCTAAGGGTAGTTCTTCAGCTAGCCGGGGGTTGGTCTTCACCCATTAGGGTAGTTCTTCAGCCATCGGGGTAGTTCTTCACCGTACTTCTTCAGCCATAAGGGTAGTTCTTCAGCTTCCGGTGACCTTGCCGAAGAGTGGTAAACCCCCCCTGTCCATCAAGTTACCACCGACATGCCATCGAGCATTCTCGGTCCCAGAACCCCCTTAGCTATACTACTGACATAAAATCGAATGTATGGGCAGCTTGTAATACTGGACCAAGTGAGCAGTCGTGCATAGCTCAAGAGTTGCTAGTGTATGGTATGGACAAGATATTGTTGGATATAGACTTGTATACTTTATTGAGAATGTGTTAAAAATATTTCATTATAAATATGTATTAATATTAGAAAGCTATAAGTTAAAAGTTTTTGTAGAATAAGTGAATTTAATATGGTTAAACAAGTAACAATTTGCGAATCTAAAAATCAAGTGTATAGAATGTGTCAATGGTCGTTCGCTTACCGAAAAGCGAGGAAAGGTGATTGGGAAGAAAGAATGTTGGATGAAATTAGATTTAAGGGTAGAATAAGAATCGTAAATGAGTTGTTAGCAAAATATTTAAGTGTAGAACATAGATTGAAGATGTATCGAGAGCGTTTCAGTATTATAAATTAGTAGCTATATGTATAATATGCTCCTTAATAAAGAATATAAAGCATATGATAGTAAAGCGGTGATTCATTTGCTGTTTATAATTGTGTAGAGAAAGAAGGACCGCGCGTGAAAAAAATATAAAATGACATCGACACTATCGAAGCGTCGCAGTAGGCGTTTGAGGGGTAAACGAATTGGTCACGGTTTTTTCAATAAATTGATTGATAAACTTCCGATAGAACTACACTTGCCTGGATATAATTTCTGTGGGCCGGGTACGAAATTGGAAAAAAGATTAAAAAGAGGAGATCACGGTGTGAATCCATTGGACGAAGCGTGTAAAAAACACGACATCGCGTATACACACAGTTCTGATTTAAAATTCAGACACGGTGCAGATAAGGAATTATATAAAGCGGCGAAGGAACGAATATTCAGTAAGGACTCTAGTTTTGGTGAAAAGGCGGCATCATCTGCAGTAGCAGCATTAATGAAAGCCAAAGTAGCAATAGGCATGGGTGTTGGAAAAAGATCGGTGAAGAAGAAAGATCGAAAATTGAAGCGCTCAAAGCGTGGAGGAGCTTTATCTTTTTCAGAAGCGCTCAAGGTTGCTCGTAATGCAGTTGCGAAAACCGGTACTAAAAATCTATTAGCGAATGTGAAAGCTGCATACGGAACATTAAAAAGTAAACGACGAAAAATTGCTGAGCCTAGGGGCAGGATAATTCGAATCCCGAAAACGGGAGGTTTTCTACCATTAGTACCTTTATTTGCCGCTTTGGGAGCTCTAGGTAGTCTCGGTGGCGGGGCGGCTGCCATTGCGAAAACTGTCACTGACGCAAAGTTGGCTAAGGAACGTTTGGAAGAAGATCAGAGACACAACAGGGCGTTGGAAGCTAAACCTGTAGGCAGCGGGTTTTATATAAAGCCATATAAGAAAGGATGTGGTTTATATGTCGATAGAAAAGAGGCTAGCGTTGCAGGGAGAGGATTCTATATTAAACCGTATAAGAAAGGTTGTGGTATTACAAATAATTCAAAAAACTAATTCAGATACCTCGTCATGCGTTAAATAACGAAGAATTGGAAAGGTTCGTAAAAATACTGAAAATTCCAAATTTTCGCGGTGTTTTTATGAAAGACGATCTTCCGAAGCACGTGAAAAAAGTAGAAAGAGGTATAGTTAATCTTGACAATTCGAATGGGCGAGGTACACACTGGATTGCATATAAGAAGGATGGTAAAGACATACAGTATTTTGATAGTTACGGTGATTTAAGACCACTATTAGAAGTTGAACGGTATTTGTTATCAGATGGTAGGGGTAATGTGATAAAATATAACTATCGTCAATATCAAAGAGGTTCAGAGAAAAATTGTGGCGAATTATGTTTGAAATTCCTAATGAATAAAACATGTAGTAGGTAAAAAACATGTTCAGTTAGAAACATAATGGAGCAAGAAGCAGGACATACAAGTTACACATTTACATTGTCTGGAAAATCTTCGGAGTTATCTTGTAATTTTAACCCTCCAATATATTTGAATGAATCAGGAAGGTACGAGTTGGCTCTCTTAAATTTCAAAACGTTCAATAGTTTGGCAAACGTAGATAAAAGTAACAATATTTTACAATACGAAGATAAGACAGGTAATTTTAAAAACAATATAGAAATACCGGTTGGAACGTACGATATTGATGATATTGCCGGAGTTGTGAATGAACAGTTACTGAGGAGACACGCTAAAGGAGTCTTTATAGACATTACGGGAAATAATAATACTCAACACGTTCGTATAAAAAGTACTAGAAGAATTAATTTTGCGTGCGATAACTCAATAGGATCCCTACTGGGCTTTAAGCCTGGAATAGTGCCTAAACATACGGAACGGTATTCGGATTACGTAGTAAACATAAACAAAACAATCGCTTTACAAATTTATTGTAACTTGGTGACAGGTTCGTACAACAACGGAGTTCCCGTTCACGTTTTATACCACTTCTTCCCAAACGTTCCGGCAGGTTTTAAAATAATTGAGTCGCCACAGCAGCCTATTTATTTGCCGGTTTCAACGAACGTGATTAGTAGTGTAACAGTACGCATACTAGACCAGGACGGAAAATTGGTTGATTTCAGAGAAGAGGAATTAACCGTGAGAGTTCACTTGAAATCCATAAATTGAAAAGACTATGTCTGTAGTATATCAAAGCAAAAGGAAAAGGTGGGCAAGAAGAGATAGAAACGGGAAAACGTGCAATGGTCGAAACTATAAAGCGCGTATTGTAGGAGAGCGCAACGTTAGTAGAGAACAGTCCATTAGTCGATAACACCTAGCAATCGAAGATATTTAAGTCAACTAGGATACGAAGTTTTATTGTAATGGATATATTAAAAGTGACTGATAAAATAAAATCTGATCAATCAATTGTGAGTTACGAACTACATTCTCATCAACCATTTGGTTCGACGACATACGATAACAACGATGAAATAAGAATTTCAATTCCAGAAATAGATAATTACACTTTACCGAGCGAGAGTTATTTATACGTCGAAGGCAGCGTTCGTAAAATCGCTGCGGATGGTAGTGTAACAAAAAATGCTAGTGCAACAGCTCAATTGGTTAGCAATGCTGTTGCATTTATGTTTAGCGACATTAGGTATCTTATAAATGGAATATTAGTGGATAGCGTACGAAATGTCGGTATAACATCTTGTATGAAGGGTTACTTTTCATGTACCCGGAATGAGGTTATAAAATTAGAGAACGCCGGCTGGCACATTACACCGGGTGAGAATGATCAAGTCGGTATTTCGAAAGCATTAGATAAGAATGGTAATTTCGGTATAAGCGTTCCATTGAAAACATTGTTGGGATTTGCTGAAGATTTTAGAAAAATTATGATGAACGTCCGGCAGGAGCTCGTATTAATTCGTGGACACGATGATACCGACGTTATTTTCCAACCTGCAACAGCTCCGGTCGATGAAAAATTGAAGTTGATTATTACTAAGATTGTATGGAGAGTCCCACACGTGGTCGTTGGCCTAAGGGAGCAGTTGACATTAACTAAAATTTCTGAAAGAAATTTGGATATTCACGTTCCTTTTCGCTCTTGGGAAATACACGAATATCCTCAATTACCACAGACTACGAAGCAAACGTGGGCAGTAAAAACAGCACCACAATTAGAAACTCCGAGGTTTATAATTATTGGATTTCAAATTAATCGTAAGGGTGCTTTTACAGGAAATTTGTCTCTGTTTGATAACATCAATTTAACAAATTTAACTGTATTTCTGAACGGCGAACGTTTCCCGTATGATAATTTGAATGTAGATTTTGATAATAATCATTATGCAGTGTTATATGATATGTATTCAAGATTCCAGCAAGCGTACTACTATCAAGAAAGCGAGCCTTTGTTTTCTCCCGAAGAATTTAAAACGTATGCTCCGTTAATTGGAATCGATTGTACGTACCAACAGGAAGCAGTACATAAAAGTGGTGTAGAAATAAAAATTGAGTATTCAACAAAAGCTGCGATTCCGGCGGGCACTACGGCCTACGCGTTAATATTACATGACAGAGCATTCACATATTCACCTCTGACGAAAATTGTCAAGCAACTGATATAGTAACGTTTGTTAACCATAATCAATTAGTGTTTGTCTAAACGTCGAAGAAAACGCCTGTCTAAAAGTGGGTTGAGCATGCTTTGCGAAAACGATTTTATTATAATTGATATTCAAGGTTTTATGGTTAATGATGAAGAATTTATTCCTAAGGAATTGGCCTCCTATGATAATAAGAACCGTGTAAGTCATTACATATTCCAACCAATTCGAAGTTTTTCATCTTTACCTACCAAATTTCGCAATACGGCCAACTGGTTAAAGAATTATCATCACTGCATCGATTGGAATGTCGGCTTTGTCCCGGTATCCAGTTTCGATGACATCGTTTATTATCTGTGTCGATCAGCAAAAGTAGTTTACGTAAAAGGGCATGAAAAAGCATGTTTTTTAAAAAGAATTGTAACGATACCAGTCAAAGAATTGCCCGAACACGAATGTAAATTAGAGGTTGGCTTGCCAATGTGCCCCTTCCATAAAAAGACACCAAGCATGTGCTCTCTGTCAAACGTTTTTTACTTGTTTTCATACATCTTCAGAAATTTGAGGGTATAAATGAACTGAGAAACGTAGAACAGCGTACAGTTCGAGATGGAACGTATTTGGCGTTTAGTTACGCGGTTGGGGCTTTCAACTTTCATAATAAATAAAGTGTGGGACATTATGCAAAGATATGTAAGGGATTTATCGTTTGTGAATATAAAAAATTACGAACTTTGTTATTTACCAATGGAGTATTATTTGGATAAAGTGAAACCATTGGACCTTGCAGCTGTTTGGTTCAAATTACCTTCGAAATACAGAAATGAAGAACGACTGCAATGTAAGCTACCTTGTTTCAAGCATTACAATATGGATCATATGGATACGCATATTGACGGACCACCACCAACCCGAGGAAATTGTGGTTTTTGTAATGTGTATTTTGAATATGTATTATATGTAAATTGTTTAACGAAATAAAGGTTCTCTTGTATAACGAAAAAATGTTGCGTCTTTATTAGTACAAAAGGGTGAATAATGAAAGGGGTTGGGGGGGGGTTGGGTTGGGTTGGGTTTGTAGAAGAAAAGCAGGAAAGAAGAAAGAAAGAAGGAAAAAAGGGAAGAAAAAAGGAAAAAAAGGGAAGAAAAGAAAGGGAAGAAAAGAAAGGAAAAAAGGGAAGGAAAAATGGTAAAGAAAAGGGGAGGAGTTCTTTTAAAAGGAGCTCCTCCTTAAACTCCTCCCGAAAGAGGAAAGGGAAGAGTAGGGATGGGAGTGGGGTTTTGGGGTGGGGGTGCTTAGTTCCCCCCCCGGTGCCGGCCAAAAAAGCACCAGGAAAAAAGTTCCCCCACTCTAACTCCGCCCCCTTTCCCCACCACGCCCCTTACTCCGCCCCTACTCCGCCTCCTACCACATCTACTAACCTACTTTTTTTGTATAAAAAGGAAGAATGAACAACAATTCCTCACAGTTTTCTACTGTTCTAGTGTTTCTATTGTTCACTTTGTAGTGTCAAGTTTCTAGTTCCCACTTTCTAGTGTCCAGTTTCTAGTGTCCACTGTTCACTAACAGCGCCACCTTTTGGTAAGTACAATTTACTATACTTTTACTTTCTAAAACGTTCGATCCCGAGCGTTGGTGAAAATGTTATTAAATTTTAAATACCTTAAGCCGATTTCTTCGATAGCCTAACAGTGCAGTGCGTTAGGCTCTCGACCAGATGCTTCGGGTTCGTTCCCAAGCGCTGGCAGAAATTTTTATTATTTTCTATATTTTTTTACAGCTGCGTCACGGTTACAATTCCATCGCCTATCGTCAATGTAAGTAGAATAATTTGAGCGTTCGTAAACTATAAGTAATCTTAAACACCTCAAGCCGATTCCTTCGATAGCCTAACAGTACAGTACGTCAGGCTCTCGACCAGATGGCTCAGGTTCGATTCGGAGCGCTGGCAAGAAATTATTATATTCCATATATTTTTTTTTGCAGCTGCTTCACGGTTACCACTAAAACCGTTACATCCCTCGTCAATGTAAGTAAAGTAATTAAACACTTTATCTCGTACCCTTCAATAGCCTAGCGTATAGGACGCTTGGCTTTTAGCAAAATTGTTCGGGTTCGATCCCGAGCATCAGCAAACAAAAGTTAATTTTTTATATCGTTTTACAGCTGCAAGTTTTTCAAGTTTTTTTCAACTTTTCAACTTTTTTACATCTATCGCCAAAGTAAGTAGAGATTAATTTTTCTCTTGTTTATTTTCTTTTAAACTAATAAATTCTTTTCATTAAGATGTCTCAAGATGGTTTCAGTCAAATTAATTTGACAGAACCGGGATTTTCTAACAGCCAAGAGGTTGAAATTTTAAATAATTTCAACGTTGAGTTGTTGGACATATCCTCTGCTGAGAAGGCTAGAGATTCCTGCGTCGTCCAACCTACAGATGAAGCACAGACGCCCTTACCAGTTCCGAGCGGCACGGCTTCCTCGAATACCGGTGGAGTGAAAAGTCTGTCACTTCGTCAGAATTCAAGGAAACGTGAGCATTGGAAGAAGGGTGTAGGATTGTGGTTACCGAAGGATACATATAGAGAGCAACGACGGGAACGTGCTCGTTCAAGATCAATACAACGCAAGCGTGCTTCTGATGAGGAACCGACGGAAACGTCTATAATTGACGCTGGAAAAGTCGCCTCCAGCATTAACGAGCACATTTCTGACGACTCTCTTAATGCAATGGCGGTATCACAATTCTGCGCAGTAAGGACTTCTGACCTGTCCTCTCTTCAAGTTCCTTTAAACAAGAAAGATTACTTGGTTGTCGCTAGCCATACTTCTCCTTCTTCTGCTTCTTCTTCTTCTTCGAAGATCGGTAATGTGCCAAAAGTACAGACCACAATGATTACAAGTACTCTACCTCCTACCTCTAACATTCCATCAACTTCTGCTGTACATTCAGAAGTATTAGGCAACCTTTTTTCAACCGCAATAAGTTCTACATTGGAAAAAACTAAAAGCTTGCTTTTGGAAGATGTCAAATTATTACACAGAAATTATAGCAATAACCTTCAACAAAAGGTTACTGAGTTAAATCATTCTTTAGTGTATTTATTGCGGCTTAAAGAAGGGATGACGTCTTTTATGGTTGATGATGATCCTCTAAAAATTTCTCTTAACGAAACCATTGAGGATTTGACTGCAGAGGTTGCGAAGGACAAACAAATTCTTTCTCTTCTACAGTAACCTATTAAAATTATTTTCTTTATAGCTAATACATTATCTTTTAACAGAATGACCACTATTAGCCCTCGCACCCTGGCCAAACTATTAATATTCGAAAGGAGGGCGGCCGTGATGGAAGGCCAAATAAGAGCGATGAAAGATGTAGTACGTTAGTTATTCATATTTATATACATGTTTTACTAATTTAAAATTTTCAGTTAAATCATTTAAGAGCGGAGATGAAGATGCTCAAAGAAGCGGTCAAGGAGTCGTCGACAATAAAAGCGACGACGGTAAATATAGAGGCGGTAAATGTATACCGGGAACTGCCACCGCGCAATATAGAACCGCCTGACCCTTGGCCGGATGCATCTCCCACCCACTCGCCTGCACCGACGGAGCCGGTTGCACCCCCTGGCGAACCCGAGGAGGTGTAGGATTAGCCACCCCTAGGTGGCTAATTATTATTTTTTATATTATTATTATTATTATATTATTATATTTTATATCATATTATATTATTACTTATATGTTGAGTTATGTTTTTTAGTTTTTTTAGTATATAATAATATATTTTTAGTTTTTTTTAGTTTTTTAGCCCTGTTAACTTTTGAATGCGGTAGGTCGTGAGTAATGATTGTCGAGAAGGTAAAGTGTTCATCGCAACCGCTAACTCTACCAATAATTAATTTTAGTAAAGGTGCAGCCGAAGAATACTTTGTGAGACATAGTGACTTGTTCGGCGGAAAGTGTAAGCGAGGTATAATTGTGGGACCGTCTGGTGTCGGTAAAACGAATGTCATGCTATCGGTTTTACTTGCTCGTAATGGCCTGCGCTTCCTAAACATATATTTATGTTCTAATTCATTGTACCAAAATAAGTATGATTTTTTGAGACATCTGTTAGAACCTATAAAAGATTGTGGTTACTATGAATTTTCTAATATAGATTCGTTTATTACTCTGGAAGAAGTGAAAGAATATTCGGTAGTCATATTTGACGATGTTCCTTGTACTGGTCAGAATGTAATTAAGGATTTTTTTTCATATTGTCGCCATAAGATTATTGACTGTTTTTTGATTTATCAAAGTTATAGCGCAATTCCTAAACAGTTAATTCGTGACAACTGCAATTTGTTGGTGTTGTTTAAACAGGACCTAACAAATTTAAAACACGTGTTCGAAGATCATCTAATGGCTGATATAGAATTTAATAATCTAAAGCGAATTGCCGATGCTTGTTGGAAGAATAGACATGGTGTCCTAGTAATTGACCTGGACTGTACTTTGTCTAACGGTCGGTTCCGCTATGGTTTTGACAAATTCATTGAAGTTTAAAAGTGTCTATTTAAACAGTACTTACTTCATTACGTTGAAGTCATCCCACTATGAAGAAGACGCTTGCTGCGGAACTTATCACTGCTCGCGAAGCCTTGCGAGACAAAATTCGCTCGTTAAAAGAGGACGTAGCAGAATCAAGAATTCGGACGGAAACGGCGTACTCTCCGATTACGAAACCATTAAAAGATATTGCTGCAAAAATAGAAACAGTTGGTTTGTTATCCGATTCAAAACCACGTCTGTATCCGAAGGCCGAAAAGATCTCTAAAATGGAACGTTTCACGGACGACATTTCTGACATAGCATCCAAATACAAGGATGAACATTTTACACAAAAACCTAAAATTCCATTGAAACCTACACGCCGAAAATTAATCACCTCTACTCCTGAAAAGAAAAAAGTAATTTCTACTCCAACTATACCATCATTCCAGGTACAAGAAGAGATATTTGAAGGTCAACCGGGTGAGGATATCGATGAAGAGTATTCAGATTCCAGCGATGATACTGCAGCCCTTATAACCTACGGAAAAGATCGAGTGGAACGATTTAAAGATGAATTGGAAGAACAATTGGCAAGTCCCGATGTACAAGCTACATTGGATATGTTTGATCCTTTACCCAGAAGGTATATTGTTGGTTTGGCTAAGGATGTGGCAGATGAGTATGATCAAGTATACGGTGTTCGTCAGACTCCGGAAGGCTTTTACATAGGTGTTAGCCCTGTTGAATTTGACGACAAGGATATTCTCGTTGGAAAATTTAAATATGCGGGAACCACTGGATTATATGATTTATTATTTAAAAACAATCCTGGCAGATTTACAATTCAAGATGTGCGCAATTACAAAGATTCCAGAGGCAGGTTTGACCACGGAGGATGAAAGTCAAAAGTTTCAAGATATTATCAAGCCTATCATGGAGGGTGACAAACCCAGGGTGCATTGGGCGAGGTACTGGCCGAATCCTAAGAAAAAAACCTTGGGTGGTACATTGCAGAAACAAGTTGTTCCTCACGCTCTTATCGAGTACGAGTACTGGGACGATCCCAATGAGCTGGTCAATAGATTGCGATTGTTAATGGCTTCTCAAGCTGCAGGTAATTCCGCACATGTCAACGAAATTACATCTATCATATCTGAACTAGCAGAGGCAAAGATTATACGTTAAATCATAAATATACATGCTTCATACTTTCTATTTTAAAACGTCAGCGACCATGAAGTAGGAAAGATGAGTTTAAACCGGTTCGGAAAGCACTCGTCCAGTATGGTAATCGATAAGTTTGGTAAGCATGTACATGGTCACAACATTGTTACTCATTTGAAGAAGCGTCGATATTTACGACCATCAATTATATTAACATTTAGCGGAGATGGAACTACAGATAAGGTTGATAATTATTTCATTATTCAAAATTTAGGATACGTTAAACAGTATGTTAACTATTTTTATGTTGGTGAAATTGTTTCTTCCCGATTTGAGGGAAACGTACAACTCATAATTGATGGGAAGCAATTCGATCCAAATGACTTAAATTATCTATCCTTCGGGAATAAAATAGTATGCAAGCCTACAGTAACGCCCACTTTATTGAAGCATCCATTTAGTGTTGAATTAGTCATTGAATTGTCTACAAAATGAGTAATATCAAGAGATCCCTTGTAAATGAGTTGCACGCGCCAGTACGGAAAAACTACAGACGCAGGCGTGTTGTTATAAAGGGTTTAAGGGACTTATTTCAAGCTGATTTGGTAGAGATGATTCCTTATTCAAAAGCTAATGATAATTTTAAATATATATTAACCGTTATTAATGCATTTTCCAAGTACGGATGGGCTGTACCACTAAAAAACAAAACGGGTAAGGAAGTTACGCGGGCTATGGAAACGATTCTGTTAGACAAGCGAAACAATATACCGAAGAACCTACAGACAGATAACGGAACAGAATTTTATAACGCAAACTTTAAGAACCTTATGACACGCTATGGTATTAATCATTACAGCACATTTTCTAATTTAAAGAGTTCAATTGTCGAACGCTTCAATAGAACACTAAAGGAAAAGATGTGGAAAGAATTTAGTATGCAAGGTAATTATCGTTGGTTGGAAATACTACCTAAATTAATTCAGGATTATAACAACCGAGAGCACCGGACGATAGGAATGAAACCAAGCGAAGTAAACAGCAGAAATGCTTCAATTCTGTTGAAATCTGTTTACAATTACATAAAGACGGTCGACCCTATTAGAAAAAGAATTAAAGTCGGTGATTACGTACGAATAAGCAAGCATCGACACGCCTTCACCAAAAACTACACTCCAAATTGGTCTAACGAAGTATTTACTATACATACCGTTCGTAATACTAACCCCACAACATACCTTCTCAAAGATGCTTCCGGTGAAATTATTTCTGGCGGATTCTATAGAGAAGAATTACAAAACGTTAAGCATCCAGACGTTTACTTGGTGGAAAAAGTGCTAAGACGAAAAGGACAACAAGTGCTTGTTAAATGGTTGGGTTTGGGACCGTCTCATAATTCTTGGATCTCAAAAAGTAACGTTATTTAAGAAACAATAAAACAATTACTAATACACGTTAAATAATTTATTTACTATCTGAGATTACAGTATATGTATTATTTTGTATTGATTATTTATATTATATTTTTTAATTATCTATATTTTGTGTTGCATCATTCAATGACTTATGCCCCCAAGCCAATGTACTAGAACCATCCGGTAATATGTGCCGTTTATCATCACTACATGATAAAGCGATTTTGTTTTTTAATTCTGTGTACATTGTGTGATATTCCGATTTAAATACGTACATTTTCTTACGTATCAATCCACCACGTTCGACCACAGCTTTGTAATCGGTTACGCTCAAATGTTTATCAATAACATACTTTTTCACTCCTTTAGCCTTCTTTACGTTATCGTCGAGCAAAGTTATGCAATAAGCTTTGGCTCCTGTTCCAACAAATGAGGTGATACACCTATTTGGATATTCATCCTTCATTCTTCCCAATACCGGTACACCGCGGGGTATACCGTGTATATTGTCTAACGGATAATTCGACCTGTCAAAGACATCAATATTTTCTTTTATATCCTCATATACGTTTGGTGTAAATATTTCTAGAATCAACGAATCCGTATCGGTGTACAAGAGGTATACATCGTTTCCGTACTTTTCTTTTAAATAACCATAAAAGAAATCGTACATTACCATTTTCGAAAGCTCTAATATGCAGAATCCTACGTACAGCGGTTTATTATAATGTACTTCTGCGAGATTCAGCTGAATTGCTACCAAATTATCATTGAATACTTTTGAAGATTTGAAATTTGGTTTAGCGATCAGAGCTTCTACGCCCGGTTTCCTATGGCGACATTCCCAGTGTGTAACTAATCTTATATCTACCCGCTTTTCTACATTTTCCATTGTTTTACCAAACACGTTGTTATTCATCGACTTGTAATGGTTTTTATCAAATTCATTTGTCGCTTTCGCACGTTTTTCAGAATTGAAATCAATATATTTCCGCATCCACTCTGATTGTTTAAATTCTAACGCCCTATGAACCTTTATTAACTTCAAACCAAACCGTACACATTGCTTTAAGTTCATGTAATGAATGATGTACCTTGATTTATTATATAAATTTGCTATTAACTTTGCATTTTTTGAGCCTGGAGGTACAATTCGTTCAGGACAAAATGGTAAATCGTTGTGTTCATCATGCAAGTTTTCCGGATACTCTAAATCAACTTCAAACACGTAACCCTTTCCTGAATCTTCATTCAAATTGTCAATGTCTAGCCTACGGATCTCTTCATCTGACAGCCATCGAAATCCTCCGGTTGGTAGTTTTCTTCTCATCGCGTGCCCATACAAATTTGTAGCGTCAAGATATAAAATATAGGATGTTTCTCTATTGGGTAGAAATTCCGGCATAACCTTGTTATTTGCTTCAGCACTTCTCTTGCTGCACATACTCAAACCACCGCGAATACCCTTTTTAAAGAAATGCAACATATCTATATCGGTTAGCAATTCCAATTTTACCCTAGTCATGCGTAGTAAGGCATCAAAACCGAAACCCGGTGATGTGAAATAATGACACGGATCCAAACCATAGTTCTGAATCGATATTGTTCGAAAATTCTCAAATACATCCGCCAAAAGTAAAACATCCGACGTTAGATATATGTCACTATATTCTCCTAAAGTGTGACAATTAAACACTTTCCACGCTTTTTGTGCTCGACAGTAATTTTCTTCAGTTACTTCTTCATCGCATAATGTATTATAAAAACTTTTTTGATCTGGCAAACAGTTGAAGTTTAGCTTTTCGAATGAGTCTACAAAACAGTATGGAAATACTCCCTTTTGACGCACTAATCGAAACTGTTCTTCATTTTTAAAATGCTTTCTGATTTCGACACATTGATTATCTTCCAAAAATGATCCCAATTTTTCTAACGATGAAGCCATAAATCTATATGAATCGACAAATCTTAATTTCATCGACACTCTTCTTAGCTTTCCCTTGCTATCAACATAATCTCCTACGACAATTTTTTTTGAAAACGATATGTATTTCTCTTTACTTTGTGCTATAACTTCAACATCTTCCTCTTTTAACGCCATATCTTTTACGAACAAGTGACAATCGTAATTTGAAAGATTATGAAAAAATATTGGTATGAAGTTTGGTAATTGGTAATTTATATTACACACACTATGTGCAGGCCCTCGATATAAGTTTTTATCTCTTTCGAACAAATGTGACACGTATCTTCCATATGATGTATTAATTTTTCTAGATTTTCTAATGGTAACATTTCTTTTGGCTTGCTTAAATAGTTGTTGTATATACTTAAAACATCTTCCTCCAACTTGTTCATAAAAATTTGTGCTGCATTACGCCCTCGATATATTTCAAATTTCGATAACGAATCATCATAAGAACATTTAATATAGTATGCAAACGCATACGGCTCGTGTTCAAAACATTTTACGGAGTATGAATTCTCATTGTTCTTTTCTGTATTCTCGATACAGACGATTGGTTTCTGTAACGATTCAAAGTCTGCATATACTACAAATGGTATTTTTAATTGTTTTTCAAAATTTTCAAATTGTAATACATTCTCCTGTTCTTGCTCTCCATATTTATTTATTTTAATACTTGTTGTTGGTAAAATTGCTCTTACCTTGCCGCAATCGTGCGTTTGATGTCGCTGAAGTTGACACTCTGTTGAAAAGAATATCAAACATCCCTCGCAAATAAATTTTTCATGACCATTTTTAGATGCTTGTGCTGACAGTAATCTGGATAAACTTTTTATCCAACAGTAATGGCTATTTCCAAGATCATCCGATATTAATAATAAATTTATATGTCTTTCTTCCTTTTGTCGGCATATGTACATGGTGATTATATCATAATTCATAACTCCGTCTTTAAAATATTCATTTAAACCATAGACATTTATCGAAACTTTGTTCTGCTTCTCAAACTCGGGTATGTCTCGTAATTTAACCGGAAATGTTATATTTGAATAGTCAAAGCCGCAATTTTCATAATGAGGATACGAAGTTGTCCGCTGTGGTAAACCGTTCGGTTCACACACTGCTGATGTTAACGCCCAAGCAAAGCATGCATCATCAGCATTTTGGATATTTATTACAGCACGCTTAGCTTTTATATGGTACGGCAGATCCATGTAGCTCGAAGCTCTTGTGGGGTTATATTTGTTGAGATTAACCTCCATATACAGTATTTGTAATAGTGTCCACCCTGTATACAAATTGTTTTAATTAGTATTCTTCAAACCTTGCACCTTAGAGCGCTTACCTGAATCACGTTCTTGAAATTCCGACATTTTTGATGATATTTCATCGATGAAGTCATTATAAATTTTATACAAGTCTGTCGCTAAAGATGCTACTTTATTTTTTGTATTAAACGATTTTATTTTCCAATCTTCTTTGGATTGCAAACAATACATTCCAAAACATTCTAGATTTAATTTAATGCTGCCATGAATATCGATAGCGCTTTGAATTAAATTTAAGATTTTTTCACGAATTCTATCCGAATATTCCTTCAAATCCACAAAAGTTCCCGGTTCGTTTATTCTATAGCTTACTATTTTATCGCCAATGCCCCAGCGATTCTCTCAACTCCATCGTCAATTATTACAAACAGAATAACATTGCTTATTTACGTACTTATCGCACGCATCACATTTTGCCATAGTTGATTTACATATTTCTTCAAGTTTGATTCTTTTACCAATGCATGATTGCCGCTGATGTCTCTTCAAGTTATCGGACCGGGTGAAACATTTTGCGCAATTATCACACACCAACATTGTGGACTTTATTCTTTTTCACTTCTCAACGAATAACTACGTCCCTGTGATACTTTACCACCGTTTATAAACCTTTCCACCTCCTCCCAATTCTTGCAGGAGTTTTATGCAGGAGGTTTTTTTTTGTGAACATAATGAACCCAAATGATGCCAGGTAAATATGACTCATTCCTTTTCTTCGAGCAAAACAGCACTTCTTATCTGCATATATTTTTTTTACATAAACTTGCTTGGGCAGTATTACTACCTGAATAAATTTATAAAAAAACCCTACTCTTATTTAATAATTACGGCCGATTTAAAACCTTTTTGCAACCAAGTTCGATATACACGATTTTCAATTAGTCGCTTAAACCCTCCCACATTATATCATCCAAATCAGGTAGGATGGGATAATCATTTTAATTAGTATATATTAGTAAATATTACAAGATTATTTTTCATTCTATCGGAAGACGATGAAGAGTAACCATCTACGAACATGTCTTAACACGTCAACAGAGCGTTATTATTTTATTCTCTGGTTTCCCTATTTAAAGATGTCACTTGGGGGGGAGGTTGCAAATAATTAAAACTTAATTGGAAACTCCTCCCACATTACAACTTTTAAGGTTAGTAGGTTTGTAACAATTAGCCGATTCTAGAACCTCTTCCTCCTCCTCCTCCTCCAACAATTAGCCGATTCTACAACTTCCTCCAAAAATTAGTAGATACTACAACCTCCTCCTCCTCCAACAATTAGCCGATTCTAGAACCTCCTCCTCGAACCTGCGTCCGAGGAGGAGGTTCTAGAATCGGCTAATCTATACTACTAATTACATTTTAAAATATGAGTATGTTACATTAACACTGATTACAATTAAAAAATAAAAATTATAAACTAAATCTACATATATATGAAAAAAATTTTAAATCTAGCTAGTACACAATATCTGATTTCTTGATCCAACTTCTTTCATCTAATCCATACCACTTGACGTACATCCTGTTTCCTTTCCGTTTTAGAATTTTTTCAATCAACTGAACGTCATGGTAATGAGTCCGTTGTAATTCTTCTGTATAGAAAGCTCCTTTAGTGTATTGAATCTTAACAATTTTAAAAACTTCATTACTCCAGTTAGGAGTGTACCCTTTTGTGAACACACCACGATGTTTAGATATCCTTACAAAGTCATTCAAATGAAATTTTGTGTGTATTGTTTGATTTTGATAATATCTTTATACTCCATTATAAACAGTACGCAATAATTTTTTCTCATCCGCTTCTATTGGTTTCATACCTGTAGTGAAATGTTTACGGGTATTATAGATTAGTAAAATTTTCGGTAGTAAATTTAACCACTTGAAAGATCCCTGAACACTAAATTCCTTCCACATTAAACCCTTTAAGGTTCTATTTAATCGTTCAACGATCGATACTTTCAATGCGCTAAACGTAGAGTAATGATTAATTTTTGATTTACGCATAAGTGAGATAAAATCTTTGTTATAAAACTCTTTTCCTTGATCGGTTTGAAGATTTTTTCGGTATATTTCCATCCTTTAAAATACTTTTCATTGCTTCAGTAACATCTTTACCTGATTTAGTTTTTACCGGAACAGCCCATGCATATTGACTAAAGACATCAATTACAACAAGTATATAACGATAACCTCTATTTTGTCGTGCACAAGGTATCATCTCTACTAAATCGGCCTGGTATAAATCTGTTATACCTTTAGTAAGTACATGTCTTCTTTTGAAATGAATTCGAGCAGGTTTATGAAGCTCCTCCGCTAATTTTCGTATATCACCCGACATTTTATTATGATTTCAGCAAATAATAAAGCAGTACCTGTAGAAGCAGGGAATTGTAATCTATCACCTTTCTTCAAGTTGATGCCCTTCCATTTTGTGCTATCATAAATCCTATTGCTCACTCTAAGTGTTGCGTTCGATGGTGAAATATTGATGGAGTAAATTATTCCAGATTCAATAGGAAAAATATAATATTTTTAAATTATTCAGCGCATAACTTATACTATGCGAATTACTGGAACCAGTCAAAGTGATATTGAAGAAATAATAATGTTCTTCTTTTGGTAAGGAGGAAGAAGAAATGTGATGTCCGAACTTATGAACGGTCATAATGTAAATGAAACAATTTGTTGAAGGTTTACACAATTATACGAGCTTCACGTAGCTCTTCTATAATACTATTAATTTCATTACCATGCGATGTATTACCGGCAAGTTGAGAGGCTATTAATAGTTTTAATCTACTTACTAATTCATTAGGATCATCCCAATAAATAAAATTTGACCGTTGATTATTGTACTGTTGCATAAGACCTTCTCCAATTGTCATACGAATAGGAACGCTTTTTACTCTACTCCATCGAACAACTTTTTCCGTTGCATTTAAAGTAGGTGCAATTATTTGACGATACTTATCCGACTTGTCACCAATAATTTGTTTACTTTTATCATGATTTTTGTTAAATGCTGCAGTTGATTTAAGTATTTCAACGTAATTCTTTTGATCATCACTGGTAAATGATTCTGGATCTCTTTTGAATATTAGCTCATACAACCCTTTTGTACCCTTATAGGTTTCATTTGCAATGGTTATATCGTCGGTTTTATTACTAAAGGATATTTCACTATCTCCAATGTAATACTTATCAGTTACAATATTAACACGAACTCCCTTCTTGCTAGAATCGTATTCATTGTTATTATCTCTTACATAACCCTCAATGTATGATCTTGTTAGAGGAGCAAATTGTTCCAAGTACAATAAAAATGATTCTTCAGAAATGTTCATAGTTTCTTGTAATGGAGATACGTCTTCTGCTACTGCTGCTGGAGTTGGTGTCGGTGATGGTGGTAGTGATGGGGATATTGTAAAAACATCATCATCATCTCTTAATATTGGTATTACTGACTGTTCTACTTCATGTTCGTGAAGATCGTGATGATGTTCTAGTATCCGCGCTGAAGATGATTGTATTGCTTTTAGCACTTTCCTTTTCTTTATAGGAGCTACTGTTTCAAATGTCTCAACCGGTTGCTGTCCTTGATCAGATTTAGAGTCCTCTGTCTCTTTCTCACTCTTTACTTTAATAGGATGTTTAATTGTAGAAATTATTTTTTCTAAAGAGGTTGTTACTGCTTTATATTGCTCTTGAAGCAAATGTTCAGATTTGTGTTTCATCGCTTTTAACTTATCCAATTTCTTTTTTACATTAGCTCTAGTTTTAATAAGCTTCCGCGTTAACTGTTTTGAGTCCATGTTTTCGGTACAATGAATGAACGCTTACTGACTAATACTATCCGATCATCCGCTTTTATCTGGTCAGTTCGGTTGTCCCATCATCCACCTGTCTCATTCGACCAACCGCTTTTATTGGTCAGATCGGTTGCCCGATCATCCGCCTGTCTAATCCGACTAACCGCTTATATTGGTCAGATCGGATGTCCGATGATCCGCCTGTCATATCCGACCCACCGCTTTTATCTGGTCAGTTCGGTTTTAACAGGCCGATACTGATTCTTCAAACCAAAACCCAACTTTCGTTTTACTTTCATTGCGTTAGTAACAAACCATGCCTTAGCTTTTTCACCAATCGATGAATCGTCTTATCCGACTAACCGCTTTTATTGGTCAGATCGGATGTCCGATCATCCGCCTGTCATATCCTACCAATCGCTTTTATCTTGTCAGAGCCGTTTTAACCGACTGTCTTATCCGACCAACCGCTTTTATCTGGTCAGTTCTGGTTTTAACAGGCCGATACTGATTCTTCAAACCAAAACCCAACTTTCGTTTTACTTTCATTGCGTTAGTAACAAACCATGCGTTAGCTTTTTCACCAATCGATGAATCTTTTGCTAATACTCTCTTCCATGCATCTTCTGCTAACACTTTATCTGCTTTATGTCGATTCCGCAAATCTGTGTATTGTGTATATGCTAAATCGTGTCGTTTACACGCTCTATCAAGCTCATTAATACCAGGATCCCCACGTATTAATCGTTTCATGAGATTTGTTCCCGGGCCACAGAACTAATAGCCGGGTAAATGTAGCTCACCACCTGTCTGTATCACGAGCATGACTGATATAAAAACATACACAATTACAGTTTTATATAGTAATGAAACCCGTTACCGTTATCGTTAATTAAGATATCTGCCATTGTTCATATCATTCTCCTTATTGATTACAACAAAGCCGAATCTATCTTTCCAACACATTGAACACATTTTCTTAAATACATTAAAGTTCATGTCGGTTGTTACATGATCATTATAAATATATCTTAAATTTAGATGATCTTGTTTGAAAAGTATTAAAAAGTTTGCATTATCACGTATTAAATGCTTTGGAATATGTTAATATATTAAATGCCTTATGTCGTCCCATACAAAAATAATCACGAATAATTGACTGTTTATCGCATGCTACATCATCAAATATAAAAACTGAATCTTCATTTGCTTTAGAAGGATGCATTATACCACCACTGCTGTTGTACTCATAATATCCTATACCTTTTATAGGTTGCAGTAACTTTCTTAAATATTGATATTTGTTTTGATACAAAGTCTTTGAATATACATATACATTTCGAAATGATAATCCATTAAGATCCTGTAGTAAGCTAATTATCAGATTCGTTTTACCAGAGTTGGAAGGTCCACATATTATACAACGTAGATTATTTGAAAATAAATAACTATGCTTTCTGTTTTCCGGTGATGGATTATCAAATTGTCTTGTTACATCATCAACGTTTAATGTGTAAGGTTGTTTTATCACTTTCATGTTTATAACATAACTGACTTTTATATAAGCCTTAGTTTGATTATATACTGTTCATTTATCTGTTGACCATTGAAGTGGTCGGTCGATCATGAAGAAACGAGTAAGTGGAAAAGAGATTTCTTTTAACAGACCTCTCAAAAATGCAAAAATAAAATTAAAAAAGTCAAGGACTAATGGTTTGAAATCTGATGCGAAGTTAGCTGTACATACCGTAAAAGGTGTTACCAAAAAGAACTCTACTTCTAGAATTATTACGATTCCTAAAAGCGGTGGTATACTTCCACTCATTCCAATTTTCGCTGGTTTAAATGCATTAGGAGCATTAGCAGGTGGCACTGCTTCCATTATAAGTGCTGTCAACAAAGCAAAGCAAGCACAAGCGGCGCTCAAAGAAAGCCAAAGACATAATAAATAGATGGAATCAATAGCTTTAGGTAAGGGTCTGTATTTAAAGCCATATAAAAAAGGATTAGGGGTTTTTTTAAAGACACGCCAACAAAAACCAAACAACAGCAAAAGGCGCTAACAAACCTTGACTTGATACGTTATGCACAAGTGTTAAGGATACCTGAGTTTAGATAAATTACCGGTACGTATTAATAACAATGAAAGAGGCATTATTAATTTAGATAGTGCGAAAGGACCTGGCACTCATTGGACAGCCTATATTAAGAAGAGAAAAGTAATCACTTATTTTGATAGTTTCGGCAATTTAAAGCCAAGTAAAGAAATTATAAAGTATTTCAAGAGTGCTGGAAATAATGTAATCATTAAATATAATCACCATCAATATCAAACCTATAACACTAGTAATTGTGGCCATTTATGTTTAAATTTCTTATCATCAGACACAGTATAGTTCCAACACTCAAACGATGTGGACGTTTGATTTGATAGGAAAAACATCTGTTCTAACAGCAAATTATCATCCCTGAATAGAACTGAATTATAAATATCAATATGAACTGGCACTGGTAAGCTTTGATGGTTATAAGTCAATTCCAAATATTGATGAAACGAATAATTGCTTAAAAATCGATAATGTGTTGATAACATTACCAACAGGATCTTATGAATTAAATCATATTTCGAATGCTATTAATAAGCAACTGAAAGAAAAGAATATTAATGGTGTGACGTTTAGCCTACAAGCAAATGAAGATACACTACAAGCTGAGATCGCATGTAACAAAACTGTTGATTTTAATGTAAATAACTCCATCTCCACAGTATTAGGATTTAATAAATCCGATGTACTAGATTCAATGAAATCCCCGCACAGCGCTCAAAATATTGTAGATATATTTAAAGTAAATTCTATACAAGTACAATGTAACATTACACATGGAGCTTATCACAATGACATACCTGCGCACACTTTCTACTCATTTTTCCCTACAGTACCTAAAGGTTATAAAATATCAGAATCTCCTCACAATTTAATATATATGCCTTTGAATACACAAGTAATTAATAACATAACCCTTAAAATAGTTGATCAAAATGGATTATTGGTCAATTTTAGAGGAGAAGTCATCAAGATAAGACTACATTTGAAGCTCTGCAATAATAATGGTGCTTAAGATTAAAAGCAATATAAGTACACAAAATCGAACCAACACGGCTAGTTCTCTTCAGACCGTGAAGCAGTTAACACATCAAAATAAACATTTTCTTGAATCATTGGGATTTCAACTAATAAAATAATATCAACATGAGTATCTTAAACGTTTCGGATAAAGTAGAATTTGATAATTCACTGATACGGATTCAGTACCACAATCATTTATCATACTCATCAAATTCTTTTAACAATAGTGATGAAATACGTATTGCGATTCAACAACAAGACATTTACACGTTACCAAGTCAATCACTTATTTACGTACAAGGGAAACTACTGAAAAGTGATGGAACCGTTGATAAAGATGCGAGAATGGCAGTAAATCCAATCGGCCATATGTTTAGTGAAATACGATTTGAATGTGGAGGAACTTTAATTGACAGAGTGAGAAATCCAGGAATTGCTTGTACATTAAAAAATCTTTGCTCATTAACAATATCAGAATACTATCATGCCTCTAATGCAGGTTTCGAATATATAAATTACAAAGTAAATGAAAAGACAGGCGATTTTGATTTTTGTGTTCCATTGAAACATTTTCTTGGCTTCGCAGAAGACTACAATAAAATTTTAATAAACCTCCGTCTAGAATTAGTTTTAGTACGCAGTAATTCAGACAGGAATGTTATTGAAAGCCTCACACCTAATATGGCGATTAATATTAATAAAATAGTATGGAGAGTCCCTCATGTTTCTGTAGCTGATGTTGAACGTTTGAAGTTGTTAGAATACATAGAACAAGGAGTTGAATTAGAAATGGGATTTAGATCGTTTGATTTACATGAATATCCATCATTACCAAGGAGTAAACAGCATTCATGGACAATTAAAACATCTACACAATTAGAAAAGCCTAGATACTTAATATTGGGATTTCAAACCGATAGAAAGGATAATCCATTACGTTCTGCATCACTATTTGACCACTGTAATTTAACAGATATGAAAGTGTTTTTAAATAGTGAGAAATATCCCTACGAAGCTCTAAATTTAAATTTTAAGACGGGTCAATTTGCAATTTTATATGAAATGTACTGTAACTTCGCAAAGACCTATTACGATCGAGAACTTGCGGAACCAATATTTAATAGAGACGCATTTATAACATATACACCGATTATTGTAATTGATTGTTCACGGCAAAATGATAATTTAAATGTTGGAACCGTTGATATTCGCATTGCTTTTGAAACGAGTGAAGATATACCTGATGCGACTTCCCTCTACTGTTTAATCTTACATGACCGTGTTTTCAAATACGTTCCTTTAACTGGTATGATAAATCAAATATAAATCACCATATCACTTGGATTACAACGGACTCATTACCATGACGTTCAGTTGATTGAAAAAATTCTAAAACGGAAAGGAAACAGGATGTACGTCAAGTGGTTTGGATTAGATGAAAGAAGTTGGATCAAGAAATCGGATATTGTGTACTAACTAGATTTTAAATAATTTTTTAATATATATATTCATATTTTATATATTATATATATTCATATATATTCATATTTTAAAATGTAATTAATATTTATATATAAATACATATATTTTTTTAAACACATGCGATTGTATTATTATTCCCGAAATATTCTTAATTTGCCGCGCACGCGCATTCAGGCGTGTGCCTTCAGATGTTTAATAATTTATCGGAAATTAATTTCTATGTGATGCAATACTTGGAAAGAATAAACTCCACATCAGTTTCCGCTTGATCACGTGATCACTGCGTGCAAGCTTCCTGCCGCACCCAATTAGCTTCTACTTGATCACGTGATCGTTGCGTGCAAGCTTCCTGCCACACCCTGGATCACATGATCACTGTGTGATAACTTCCTGCCGCACCCAATTAGCTTCTACTTGATCACGTGATCGTTGCGTGCAAGCTTCCTGCCGCACCCCGGATCACATGATCACTGTGTGATAACGTCTAATATAACTCGAACCACAAGTCTAGCGACGTATCAGTTCAGTTTTAGTATCTATCGTGATCGTTTATACGAAACGCTTCGAAATGTTTCCATGTGAAAAGTGTGATAGCGTGTTTAACCTTAAACGCAACCTAAGTCGACATTTGCGTGTGAAACATGGTGATGTGCGCGAGTCAGACATTACTTGCCATGTTTGTGAAAAACGCTTATCGCGAGTTGATGCATTGAACTATCACCTCAGAACCATCCATGGGTTAACCGTTTCGCGTAAGCGTTATATAACACCACCACCACCTTTGAAAACAACATCACCTCCTCCGCCTAAACGTCAATCCCTCGCGTCGTTGGAAAATATTGGCGCATCATCATCAACAACATTGTCTCCTTCAACCAAGAAGCGATCGCCCAATTTATGTCCAATTTGTGATATGACCTTCATATTTACCACCCACCTACGAGCGCATCTCAGATTGGAGCATACAACACCGGTCGAGGGTGAAGAGCACACCGATAGACTGGAGTCATGTTTTAAAGGCAGGGTTTGCACATATAGAATCGCTGATGTATTACCCGATGATGATGTGCCGACATTCTTAGCACGATCGGAAGCACCCGTTAAACGGCTGATTGAGGGTAGTTTAGATCGCTATGGTCCCTCAATAAAGGCTCAAATTGAGTTTCTGGCGAATTTTGTTAAAGCCGCGTTTGATGAGAATGGGGATGAGGATGTGGTGATGTCGGAGAAAAACTTTAACTGCAAATTTCGGGTTATTTCATCGGGTACGGATTTACATGAGGCGTACGTTGAAATGTGTCGGGAAATTGTAACGCAAACCGAAGAATTTCAAGAACGAGACTCTGGATGGGCCTTCTTCTCCGTATCACACCTCCTCCTCAACATAAATAAATTCGAGCCGATACCCGGATCGTCATACATACGTCTGCCCAAGGTGATTGTTGAAAAACATGCATGCATCAACATTAAAAACTACGAGGACGATGCATGCCTGGCTTGGTGTTTGACGGCGGCTCTTCATCCGGCTGAAATTAGTCGAGACCGGACTTCAAGCTACCCCCATTATAGTGACGTCCTTAATTTAGAAGGTATTACGTTCCCAGTTAATTTAAGAGATATTGTTAAGATAGAAAAATTAAATAATTTAAGTATAAATGTTTACGAGTTATTAAATAGTGGTAAGGATAAATTCACGGTGGAAGGGCCAATTTATTTTACTAAACAGCGCCGCGATATTCATATAAATTTGCTTTATTTATATGAAAACGGTAAAGGTCATTTCGTTTTAATTCAAAATCTTTCAAGGTTAATTTCAAACCAGATTTCGAATCGTAACGGTTCTATACATCTCTGTGATGGATGTTTAACGCGATTTTCATCTCAAGAACGGTTAAACGCACATCAACTGCATGATTGCAATCATGTAATGACCGTTTTACCTAAAACCGATTTAAAATCAAAACCAAATTTTTTCGGCTTATACACCCCCCAAAACATTTTAGAATTTAATAATTTTAAATTCACTCAGATGGCCCCTTTTATTATATACGCTGATTTTGAATCGATATTAAAACCTATCGATTATTGTAAACAGAGTAGTTCCAAATCTTTTACAGAAAAAATTGAAATGCATCAACCGTATAGTTTTGCTTATTATATCGTTTCTACTATTGATAATAGTTTCAATAAATTTGAAACGTATACGGGACCGGATGCACCACAAGTTTTTATATCTAAATTAATCGATGACGTCAAATTTATCTATAACGGATATTTTAAAACCGTAAAACCAATGTTGCCTTTAACGGCCGATGAGCAACGGAATTTTGATTCGGCTAAAAATTGTTTTATTTGTCAAAATCCTTTTACTTTAGAACAGGTTAAAGTTCGGGACCATTGTTACATAAGCGGTAAATACCGCGGCCCCGCCCATACAAATTGTAATCTAAATTTCAAACTTCAAAATTTTATTCCGATATTTTTCCACAATTTTAGTGGTTATGATTGCCATTTATTTATTAAGGAAATGGCTGATACTGATAATGATGGGCTTGATGTATTACCGAACAATAAAGAAAAATACATCAGTTTTAGTAAGAGGGTGTTGGTTGATAGAGAATTTGACGAAGCCAATATAGCTGAAAATGTTTTTTTCACATTAAGATTTGTAGATTCATTTAGGTTTATGGCTTCATCATTGGATTTTTTAGCCGGGAACCTTGGAGAATTTGATTTAATTAATATACGTAAATTTTTTCCACACAATGATCAGTTTAGATTATTGAGTAAAAAAGGAATATTCCCTTACGGTTATATGGATTCTCTGAATAAATTAAACGTAACTTCCTTACCGCCTAAAAGCGCTTTTTTCAACAAACTAACATTCCAGGATATAACCGATGAGGAGTATTCCCACGCTCAATGTGTGTGGAAACAATTTAATTGTCAAAATTTAAAAGACTATTCCGATTTATATCTAAAAACCGATGTTCTGTTACTAGCTGATGTATTTGAGAAATTCAGACGAGTTTGTTTTCAAACTTATGGTTTAGACCCGGCTCATTACTATACGGCACCAGGACTTTCTTGGGATGCCATGTTAAAGTTCACGAAAATTAAATTGGAATTACTAACGGATATAGATCAGGTCCATTTTATTAAGAAAGGTATCCGTGGGGGTATTTCACAATACTCCCTACGACACGCTAAGGCCAATAATAAATACATGGAAAATCATGACCCCAATTCACCATCAACGTTTTTAATGTATTGGGACGCTAATAATTTGTATGGGTGGGCAATGTCTCAATTTTTACCTGTTTCAGATTTTAGATGGTTGGCTGAAAACGAAATTCAAAATTTAGATATTAATAATGTACCAGATGATTCGGACTTTGGTTTTATTTTAGATGTAGATATCGCTTATCCTGAACATTTACACGATGCACATAACGATCTTCCGTTCCTAGCGGAGAATTTAATCCCCCCAAACTGTAAATGTGAGAGCGATAAGCGATTAATTCCGAATTTATTCGATAAGACAAACTATGTGATTCATTATAGAAATTTAAAGCAAGCCGTTGCTCACGGTCTTATTATTAGCAAAATTAATAGGGTTTTTAACGTTTAAACAGTCCCCCTGGTTAAAATGTTACATCGACAAAAATACGGAATTACGACATGGTGTCGTCGGGGGGTGGTGATGACGTAAGGGAGTTGATGACGTCAGAGGGTTGTGACGTCACGGGGTTGTGACGTAAGGGGGTTGATGACGTCAGAGGGTTGTGACGTCAGGGGGTTGTGACGTCAGGGGGTTGTGACGTCAGGGGGTTGTGACGTCAGGGGGTTGTGACGTCAGGGGGTTGTGACGTCAGGGGGTTGTGACGTCGGGGGTTGTGACGTCAGAGGGTTGTGACGTCAGGGGGTTGTGACGTCAGGGGGTTGTGACGTCATATGGAGCATGGAGCCACTTCCGCTCCAGAACTCTCATTTTCTATCTACTCTTTCTGATGCTGATTTTGATATAAATTCTTGACATTTATACACTAGATGAGCATCTTCACATAAAGGACATTTAGTTAATGATGAACTTTGATTATTTTCAGTTTTCAATGTAATTGCTTTCATTTTATTAACTGGTTTTCGTTGTTGATTAAAGATAGTTGTTTCTGTTTTTGTAAGAGAAATAGATTCTAGTGTCTTTGCTTTTTTTTCCAGAAAATCGATAAGTTGAATGTAAGTGGGGTTATCAAACTGAGTATGTTCCGATTCGAAAGAGGTTCGTGTGGAGATATCCAGTTTTTGAAGAAGAATGTTGAAGAGGAGGAAATCCCACTGTTCAACAGGAAATTTTAGATTTCTGAAACCTTCAACATTTTCATGGAACAAGTCAACCAGCAGTCGTAGGCCTTTTGCGGAGTATTCCTTCAAAGGTTTTAAACTGATAATTTCATTAAAGTATAAGGTGGCCAAGTGTCTTGTATTTTGATAGCGCCCTTTTAATGTGTTATACGCGATTATGTAGTTATCGTTGGTGACAGGAAGTCCCTTTAATAGGTTAAAAGGGTCTCCACGAAGAGACGTTAACAGATACTGATATTTTGCTACTGGAGATAAAGCGTCATTGTCATGGATCATTGTCCGAAACAAATCGTAAAACGTAGGCCAATCTTTGTGCTTTCCATCAAAATTGGGCAGAGTTAATTTATTAAGTTTTGGTGTAGAGGCAGCTGCCGATGCTAAAGTAGTAGATGCGTCATGTTTTCGAACTAAAGCTTTAATTGAAAAATAAGTTGTATCTGCTTGTTTCCGAATTAAATCTTGCGCATCATAATCAGCATCATCAATCAGCCCGATAATTTGGTTGTGATGGGTTTGAAATTGTGCGTAAACAGCTTCAATTTCTGCAGCACGTGCCATAAAATTATATTGATCATCTTCCGTTTTCAGATTTTGACCAATGTTTAAGGTTTCGAGGAGGCGTTGATAAGGAATATTCCTCTTGTTGAGGACTTTGGGTAATTTTTCAGCCATAATGGATGGATAATTATGAAAAAAAGGAGATGTATAATAAAGAAAAAATAATTAATACAGTAGGATAATAAACTGAACAATAAAGTCGAGCAAATAATAAAGCAAAATAAAAATAAATCAACCAATAAATGGTGTAAGGAAATAAAAAAAAAGGTGCAATAAATGCGTAAGTAAAGAAAAGCGGCAATAACCGAATAATATAAAATAAAGCGAAATGGAAGTAATTCCGATTAATACACTCCAATAACATACAACCAATCAGAGTAACGATTGTTCAAAATTCTGACCAATCACGTGATTTTATAAGTGGATAAAGCTACCTAGGTTTTATAACTGAATAAACCACATGTGATATTTTATAACTGATTAAAACGCGACTACCATATATATATACTTTTGTTTACTTGTCAAATTTTTGACAACTGTCATTGTCGTGCATTGTCGCGTTTTTGAATTTGAAAATGTGTTCTAATCGTTTTGGGGAGTATTCTTTACATGAAATACAGATGGCAATTGATGAAAATGTCCCGAAAAATACCATCAACACGAAAAAATCGGTATGGAATCAATTCACCAAATTTTGTAAGTCGCGAAATTATTCTATTAATGCAGCGACTACAAATGAAGAGTTGAATAACATATTAAAAGACTGGGGGTTCAACATGCGCAAAAACAATGGTGAGGATTATAAAGAAACTGCGGTGAAGACTTTTTTTAATATAACGGCGAAATTGTTACAAGAAAAGTTTTTTAATGAGTATAATCGGAAAATTGACCCGTTTACGCAAATTGAATTTAAAGGAGCACGGGACGCCAAAAATACCAAAAGGAAGGAGCTTCAAAAAGATCCCGACAAACGTAAAATAAGTTCTTCAGCACTAAGCATAGACGATATTGAAAAAATAGTTAAATTATGGAACGAAGAAACACCCGAAGGTTTACAACGAAAATTTTATCACATAGCGGCTTATGAATTGGCCTGGAGAGGTGGTGAAGCAACAAGATGTAAGATTCATTTTTTCAAAGAAGAAAAAAATTGCTATGGAATCTTAACAAACCGAATAGAATATAATCCAATCTTCTCTAAAACATGTCAAGGAGGATCGCAGAAGTGTACTGACAGTAAATGGCTTACTTTAAATAGCAAAAATCCTGAAATATGTCCTGTTCGCTTATATCGAAAGTTACTATCCAAGCGTTCAAAAAATGTAACATCAGATCGGTTATTTTTAACTGTAAATTCTTTCTGGAAGGAAGAAAATTCAAAGGGATGGTTTAAAAATTCGCCAATTGGATCGAATACAATTGGAAAGTGGACAAAAGAAGGAGCTTCAAAGATTGGGTTAAATGTTTTTTCTAATAAAATTACAAATCACTCCAATAGATCCAGCGCCATTTCAAATTATGCTAAAGCGGGAATCGGGGAGCAACAACTTTGCAAAATGACGGGACACGCGAATACTAAATCACTCACCCCATATTTGCAACTAGATCAACAGCATCATGCAACTCTCGTATCGAGTCTGCGAAATGATCAAAAATCACCGCCAAAAGTAAATCAAGAAGTAATTTCTACTGAAATCATTCATCAAATTGAGAAAAATGAATCAACTAACAATAAAATTGTTTATAATAATTGCACTTTCAATGTAAAAAATATGACTGTAAAGTCATATATTATTTCAAATTATTATGACTGTAAAGTCATAATAATTTGAATATTATTAGAAATTGTTAAATGTTAGTTAAAAATACGAATATTAGTCAAAAACAATTAAAAATAAATTGTACATTTGTCGTGTATTAATCTCCCTAAAATACACTCGAGCTTGACTTTAAATCAGGATAATTTTATTTTAAATTCACTCAAGTTTTGTTGCCCTTTGGAAAAAATTCTCAATCAAAATCAATAGATAAAATCGCTCCAGCTAAAGCTGTCGCGATTTTATCATGATTTTGATTTCGAATTTTTTCCATGGCAACAAAACGTTCGTGTCAAAATAAAATTATCCGATTAAAAGTCAAGCTCTTGTGTATTTACCCCCGAAAAATTCTAAAAATAGAATATACCAGTTTTAGGCACAGATGGCTTACAGAAACCACGTGTTGACAATCGCAAAAATGGTATTTTAGATAAAATAAAATAAACGATAACGGCGTAAAAACGCAAATCAAAAGAAAAAGGGAAATTAATTAATAAAAAATAAGGAAAACCTCGGAATAATCCGGCTCGAAGGACCATATGAACACGCAACTATAAAGTTGATGTCAAAAAAAAGGTGATGGTTCGAAATTTTGGTGGTTAAAAAAATTAATGAAAAGTAAAATAAAAAGAAACTTAATTGATTGGAAAATTGTACTAATAAAGATTTATAATGTCTTACACTGTCCTTTTGTTTCACTGTGACACGTTCTTTCGCAAAGGTTTGAATTTTAAAAGCCGGTTCTTTCTGCTAACACACGAGATCTTTATTCGTACCCATTACAAAACGATAAGAGAGATAAAATCACAGATATATTTAATTTATACCCGCGCTCGAGGTGGGGGAGCGACACAAGACAAATAAAGGACGACACACTTGTACGCGGTATAAACAGTATGTGTATAAAAAAAATATGTATTTATGTATAAATATTAATTATATTTTAAAATATGAGTACGTTACATAAACACTGATTATAATTTAAAAAAAATATATAAACTAAATCTACATATATATTAAAAAAATATTTAAAATCTAGTTAATACACAATATCCGATTTCTTAATTCAACTTCTTTCATCTAATCCAAACCACTTGACGTACATTCTGTTTCCTTTCCGTTTTAGAATTTTTCAATCAACTGAACATCATGGTAATGAGTCCGCTGTAATTCTTCTGTGTAGAAAGCTCCTTCAATATCATCACCTTTCAAATCTTGTAATAAATACGTGACTGGATTAGTGTATTGAATCTTAACAATTTTTAAAACTTCATTGCTCCAGTTAGGAGTGTACCCTTTTGTGAACACACCACGATGTTTAGATATCCTTACAAAGTCATTCAAATGAAATTTTGTGTGTATTGTTTGATTTTGATAATATCTTTTTACGCCATTATAAACAGTACGCAATATTTTTTTCTCATCCGCTTCTATTGGTTTCATCCTGTAGTGGAATGTTTACGGGCATTATAGATTAGTAAAATTTTCGGTAGTAAATTTAATCACTTGAAAGATCCCTGAACACTAAATTCTTTCCACATTAAACCTTTTATGGTTCTATTTAATCGTTCAACGATCGATGCTTTCAATGCGCTAAACGTAATGATTAATTTTTAATTTACTCATAAGTGAGATAAAATCTTTGTTATAAAACTCTTCCTTGATCGGGTTGAAGATTTTTCGGTATATTTCCATCCTTTAAAATACTTTTCATTGCTTCAGTAACATCTTTACCTGATTTAGTTTTTACCGGAACAGCTCATGCATATTTGCTAAAGACATCAATTACAACAAGTATATAACGATAACCTCTATTTTGTCGTGCATAAGGTATCATCTCTACTAAATCGGCCTGGTATAAATCTTTTCTACCTTTAGTAAGTACATGTCTCTTTTTGAAATGAATTCGAGCAGGTTTATGAAGCTCCTCCACTAATTTTCGTTTAATATCACCGAACATTTTACTATGATTTCAGCAAATAATAAAGCAGTACTTGCAGAAGCAGGAAGTTGTAATCTATCACCTTTCTTCAAGTTGATGCCCTTCCATTTTGTGCGATCATAAATCCTATTGTTTACTCTAAGTGTTGCGTTCGATGGTGAAATATTGATGAGTAAATTATTCCGGATTCAATAGGAAAAATATAATATTTTTTTAAATTATTCAGCTCATAACTTAATCTATGCGAACTACTGGAACTAGTCAAAGTAATATTGAAGAAATAATAATGTTCTTCTTTTGGCAAGGAAGAAGAAGAAATGTGATGTCCGAACTTATGAACGGTCATAATGTAAATGAAACAATTTGTTGTAGGTTTACACAATTATACGAGCTTCACGCAACTCTTCTATAATACTATTAATTTCATTACCATGCGATCTATTAGCGGCAAGTTGAGAGGCTATTAACAGTTTTAATCTACTTACTAATTCATTAGGATCATCCCAATAAATAAAATTTGACCGTTGATTATTGTACTGTTGCATAAGACCTTCTTCAGTTGTCATACGAATAGGAACACTTTTAACTCTACTCCGTCGAACAACTTTTTCCGTTGCATTTAAAACAGGTGCAATTATTTGACGATACTTATCAGACTTGTCACCGATAATTTGTTTACTTTTATCATGATTTTTGTTCAATGCTGCAGTTGATTTAAGTATTTCAGCGTAATTCTTTTGATCATCACTGGTAAATGATTCTGGATCTCTTTTGAATATTAGCTCATACAGACATTTTGTACCCTTATAGGTTTTCTGTGTATTGTGTATATGCTAAATCGTGTCGTTGACGCGTTCTATCAAGCTCATTAATACCAGGATCTCCACGTATTAATCATGTGGGGCATGGGGAGCAACTTTCGCTCCAGAATCGGCATTATTACACTCCTTACGAGCATGACTGATATAAAAACATATACAATTACAGTTTTATATAGTAATGAAACCCATTACTATATCTGTCATTGTTTATATCATCCTCATTGATTACAAGAAAGCCGAATCTATCTTTCCAACACATTTTCTTAAATACATTAAAGTTCATGTAGGTTGTTACATGATCATTATAAATATGTTTTAAATTTAGATCATCTTGTTTGAAAAGTATTAAAAAGTTTGCATAATAAATGCTTTGGAATATGCGTGTAATTTTGAGCCATTTTGGACCAATAACTCAAATTGAAACATGCTCGCATTGTAGGCATGGTGGCTTTACGTTGACTATACCTGAAACCTTATCTAAAACTCATTTATTTGCTCTAATACTTTGTGTGTTTGAGTAAGAAGGTTAAACATGAATTTTTTCATGTTTACTAATTAAAAATCTTTCTACTAGATGCTTGCCCTGTGTATGCATTCCATATTGTATGGATTCCTGCAAGAACGTTAACCATTATTGTTTCAAATGTAACTCGTACCTAGGCACTTATCAAAATTAAAAATTATTATTGAAGCTGTCTTAATAATCAGTTGTGTGATTGCGGAAGTTGCTCCCCGAATTCAAGGTTATCCTGCGGTTACCCTTTTCTATTTTTAATTGATGGATGCGCGCGCATCTCTTTTTTACAATAAATGTAATATAAATACCGGAAATATTTAAATTATAATTTAATCTGAGATGACCGTTCTTACTGACAAGATGTCTCGTCTAAATATTTTGGGTTCATACGTTTTCACACCAAAACGTTCGTTTTCATCGCTGCAGATTGATCGACCTTACCCGATTGCGATGGCTAAACGAATTGCATCGAACAAATGGCCCTCCGTTATTGTTGAATTGGAGGATGGTTTTTCCGTATATTTACCCTTGAGAATTGCCGAAACTATAACTGATGAAGAGATAAGAACCCTTGATGGGATGTCTTTGGTGTATCTGGGTACACAAGATTTTGAGAAAGAGAATTCTGCAAATTTAATTCGATTCGAGCGGAGAATTGATGCCAATTGTTCTCCGACTTATGGACAAAATGAAAATTTGACGATGAACCATAGCGTTCCGGAAGTGAGCACACCCATTGGCAGACGTTATTATGGAGCGACACGAGCGCCTCTACATGAACGTGGACAAGGTGGATTCTATTATAAATTAGCGGATGATGCCCCGGACGGACCATATTAATCTCATCCGTTATAGTGAGTGCATATATCATTCCCATTTTGAACCGATCGGCACAGTGTTTGGATATGCTTACACAAGACTTGACGGACGTTATAAATGGTTTAAATAACTTGAGCGTATATGCAAATAAACCTAAAATTTCCGTTTCTTCATTAAAAAAGAATAAAGTATATCGGGTGCAACGTTTTGTACCCGTTCCCGAATCTTTTGAAGATCTTTTGGTGGAATTGGACCACGTGAGAGTATATTTACCACAACTTTACGCGGAATTTATTTGGAAAGACCTCACCAACGGACTTGAGCTCCTAAATTCGGTGAAGCTTTGATTAATTTACAAGGGATATACACCGGCTACTGAACGTTTGAAATTTATACTGTTATAATTCAACTTTTACAAAATGGGTGAATGTCTACAAACTTTCCTATCTTTATCCGCCGAAGTTTTATGTAATTTAATAGAAGTCTTTACAAGCGGTTTCTGTATAGTTTTATCATTTTGGTCATGTTTACATTAGTTGTTTAAATATATGTATTAACTTTATTTTTTGCGTTGTGTGTTGGTGACGTCGTGGGGTTGATGACGTAGGTGACGCCATTGTGTCGATGACGTGGATGACGTCAGCAAGTTGATGACGTCAGAGGTAGCATGGGGAGCCACTTCCTGACTCCCTTCTTGACTGATATAAAACATATACAATTACAGTTTTATATAGTAATGAAACCCATTACGATATCTGCTATTGTTTATGTCATCCTCAGTGATTATAAGAAAGTCGAATCTATCTTTCCAACGCATTGAACTCATTTTCTTAAATACATTAAAGTTCATATCGGTTTTTACATGATTCTTATAAATATGTCTTAAATTTAGATCATCTTGTTTGAAACGTATTAAAAAGTTTGCATTATCACGTATTAAATGCTTTGGAATATGCGTGTTACTTTTACATAAATAAAAACTATCTATAGCCTTATGTAGTCCCATACAAAAATAATCACGAATAATTGACTGTTTATCGCATGCTACGTCGTCAAATATAAAAGCTGAATCTTCATTTGCTTTAGAAGGATGCATTATATCATCACTGCTGTTATCCTCATAATATCCTAAACCTTTTATAGGTTGTAGTAACTTTCTTAAATATTAATATTTGTTTTGATACAATGACTTTGAATATACATTTTGAAATGATAATCCATTAGGATCTTGTAATAAGCTAATTATCACATTCGTTTTACCAGAGTTGGAAGGTTCGGATATTATACAACGTAGATTATTTGGAAATAAATAACTATGCTTTCTGTTTTCGGGCAATAGATTATCAAATTGTCTTGTTATATCGTCAACGTTTAATGTGTAAGGTTGTTTTATCACTTTCATGTTTAGAACATAACTGACTTTTATATAAGCCTGACTTTGAATATATACTGTTCATTTATCTGTTGACCATTGAAGTGGTCGGTCGATCATGAAGAAACGAGTAAGTGGAAAAGAGATTTCTTTTAACAGGCCTCTCAACAATGCAAAAATAAAATTAAAAGAGTCAAGGACTAATGATTTGAAATCTGCTGCGAAGTTAGCTGTACGTACTGTGACACCTAACTCGCTATTTAAGAGTATACGCAAAATAACAAATTATAAACAAATAATAATGACAAAACAAAACCAGTTTACACTTGTCTCCACGTGAGTCCTCGACCGGCCCAGTGAAAAGAGCATAAATAATCCCTATTTTTAATTAGGCGCCACGCAGTTAACCTCACTTGGTTTACGAACTGCGACGTAGGGTGTTCGGTTAACAGTGTAAACAAAATACAACACAACGACAATTCACAAGAGAGGTTTTTGAGTTGCAAAATACTTTTATTAAAAAAAAAATGAAAATAGCAACACAGGTAAGTAATAAAAAAAATTAATATAAGATAAAAATAAAATTAAAGATTTTTTTTTAGCAGAAACAGTAAAAAAAAATATGTTAGCGAGCAACAATAAGCAAAAAAAATTAACTAACCGCGTCGAAAACCCGTAATGTTGAGCTCAACGTTTTACGATTCTAAATAAAATAAAAAAAAATTTAAGGTACCAATAACCAAAAATAAAATGATAATATCCAAAATATTTACCTTAATGGACCTTAAGACTATTATTTAATAAACAAATTTTGATAATAAAGAAAGCTAATATACCGTTCGCGAACAATAAATAAAGATGGAAAATTCTGACCTGGTCTACGTAGGTTTTCAAACCAAAAAAAATGACCCATTCTTCTTCGCAGCAACAAAGTCTGGTGTTTGTTTTGGAAAAGGTAAGTTGATGGAAATACAAATCGTAAGAAGTCTCCTCCAGGAATTTATATATATATATTTTTTTTGTAGAATCCAAAATACCAGATGTGGAGGTTTTCTTTCCAATGATAAAGGAATGGTTTTGCTCTCCGCAATAAAAAAAACCTCAGTTATTCGAGATTTAAACCAGAGAAATGTATTTTATTTTCGAAAGTATATCCAAATCCTGAAGAACCGTTTAATTTAGGAAGCGAAATTCACTTTTCTTAAAATTTTTCCGCAAGTGATCGATCCCAATAAAATGGATAGAAAATTTTCACAACGTGCCCAAAATGGCGAACCAAACGAAACCCAAAATTTAAATCACTTGCGTTCTTATGTTCGATGCTGCTTTTATTAAAAGAGGCCAGAAGACTTTTGAAAAGTCTTTTATATGAAAACACAAATAACAAAAAAAAGTATACATGCGCAAAGTGAAATTTTTACAACAGCCTCTCAATGTGAAAAGAAGAAACTCCAAAAATAAAACGTTTAAGGAAATAAAAGGAAATTTTAGGACCACCAGATCTTTGTTGCTGAAATAAAAAAAATTATTAATAAACAAAATGTAATTATTATAACCAAAATTGCAACTCAAAATCCTCACAAATAACAAAATCATATCACAAGTAAGCAAACCGGGAATTTAGTAAACGTATCTAAAACGACCAATATAAACGAAAATCCTCGCGTACTTCTTGGTAGTGGTCCGATTATGTCAATACTTATATATTGCCACGGTTTATTCGCGTGTATGTGACTTTTCATTTGCCCCGCTGGTGCTTTTTGTTCGACCTTTGTTTTCTGACAAATTTGACATTTTTGAATATACCGCACGACGTCGCTTTTTAATTTTGGCCAGTAATACCTCTGTTGGATTTTTGACAAAGTCTTAAATATCTTTAAATAACCACCACTCTCAGCCTTATCATGATATTTTCACAGTAATTCCGATCTCGTGTCTTTAGGGACTACAATTCTCCAAACGGTATGTTCTGTAAATCGCGGGTAATTACCGTTCACGTGTTTATATAATGTTCCGTTCTCTACACGATAATTAGGGTATTTATTGGGTCTCTCTAAAATATTCGCTTTTAATTTCTCATACCAACGATCTTTAATTTCGGCCGAGATGCTATACTCTTCTACATTCGTTACGACTCTAGATAAAGCATCCGGTACCACGTGATCTTTTCCGCGCCTATGTTCAATCGTAAAATTGTATTGCTGTAACCGCACAGCCCACCTAGCCAATCTGCCCGAGGGTGATTTAAGATTATCTAACCAAACTAATGAATAGTGATCGGTTATCACACGAAAATGGGTACATTCAATATATGGCCTAAGTTTTTCTATAGCCCAAAGAACTGCTAGGCACTCTTTTTCAGTCGTACTGTATTTTCGTTCTTGAGCCGTTAATGACCGGCTTAAATAACTTATAACTCTTTCACCCGATTCATCAGTCTGTGTTAATACCGCCCCCAACCCAACATTAGAAGCGTCCGTCTGAACCATGAATTCTTTATTAAAGTCTGGTCTTGTTAAAATAGGTGCCGATACTAATTGACTTTTAATTATTTCCCAAGCCTGATTGCATTCTTCCGACCACGAGAAGGTTTTACATGTCTTTTTTAACAGTGCCGTAAGAGGTGCTACTACAGTTAAAAGTTTGGGACAAAGCGTCTGTACAAGGACGCCATTCCTACCATGCGCCTAACTTCGGAAATTTTCTTAGGTATCGGAATATTAAGTATCGCGAGATATTTTAGAGATTCCCGAAAGAATTGACACTTTTCCTCGTTAAGCGTAAGTCCCGCCGCTTTAAGTCTTTCGCACACCATTTCTAACACTTCGAAATGTTTCTCGACCGTCGCGGTAACAATGATAATATCGTCCAAGTAGACAAAGACGTTTGGCTCCAAATCTCCTTCGATTACATCATCTATAAAACGCTGCCGGGTTGCAGGTGCGTTTGTCAACCCGAATGGCATCCGATTAAATTGGAATAACCCTCGGTTGGGTACCGTAAACGCGGTATATTGTTTGCTATCTTCCGCCATAGGTATCTACCAATACGCCGATTTTATGTCGATGGATGTTAAATATTTCGCGTCTCTTAACCGGTCCAACGTCCACGATACTTGCGGTAGCGGGTACGCGTCTGCCCTAGTAACACGATTAAGCTGACGATAATCTACAGAGAAACGATATTCCCCATCATATTCATATAACTCATATTCATACTCTCATGATATTCATTTCCCACCAACAAATCGGGAGACCATGGGCTTCGCGATTTTTCAACGATACCTAATTCTAACATATTATCTAATTCCCTATCAACCAATTTCTGGACAGCCGGTGAAATTGGGTAGTATCTCTGTTTAATGGGTAACAAGTCTTTTTCGATTCGTATATGGCGATTCGTATATCGCATGATTTTAACCTGATTCGTCTCCGATATTCGAGTGTTTAGCCTTGAAAATAGCACCTCTTACCGAAGAATTTGGTAAAGCAATAAAATATGACAAAACATTTATTCCATTCTCTTAATCTGCTGGTGATAGAGATTTACGGTTTCTTGTTATTTTGATCTTTCCAAAACTAAGAAAGAGATTCTATCCAAAACTTTATTACATTCGCCATGAATATAAAACGAATTTAAAATGTTGTCGTTGGAATAATTCGCCATGATATTCAAAGACATTAACAGAAGTAACTGATGACACAACTAAGTAATGACAACAATAATATAAATATGGATGAAAAGCTGACAAAACTCCATGGCGTTTTAACATAAAACCAGAAGCTTTCCAGCATTGCACGCGTCCATTAATTTCCAAATATGAGTGCAACTACAACAAATAGGCACAGGAAAGTTTCTAGATAATTTGTAGAGAATTAAATTCTCTTAATTTATTTTTATAATTTAAGTTTTTGATTCTTTTATGTTATTGATTTTATTTTTGTCATTAAATTGTTGTTCTTCATTGTTTCATTTATTCGGTTTTCTTTCGGTTATTTTTGTTAAATAACAGCTAGCAATCTAAAGTTTATTCAATCGCAGTTATTTGTAGAAATAATACTAATAATAATTTAAATAAATTAAACAAAAAACTGTCAAAATGTCATGGCCCTCTAACAAAAACACAAACGGTTTTTAGCATTTTACGTATGATTTTGATAAATTCCTTAATAGCAAGAAAACTATAATAAATAGGTATAGGAATGTTTATAGATAATTTGTAGATTATTAAATTCGCTTTCTGACAGGGTATGAAAATATGAGGCGTTCCATTTAAAATTTTAACGCAATTGAATACAGAGAAACGGTAACTCAATTTTTGACCAGCCTGTATAAGATAAACTGATACAGCAATTGACAATCCATTTAACAGCATATGAAGAATTGTTGTACCAATGCAAAACGTTTTTGAATTAACGTTGGCTGAGATATGTGCTTTTAAAGAGCATGGTGATAGTTGTCAAAAAACACTTAAAATCAAAATAACTCGAAAACAAAAAAACGTTAGGTACCAATAACTACTATCAAAACATATTTTCTTACGTATAATTGAACGGTGTAATAAAAACTATAGTATTCCATTTAAAATAACGAAGTTGAGGTCTATTTCCGATAGACCGGAAGTGGTGGCCATCTTGAAAATATTTTATATTAAAAGATCAGAATGAACAACCCATAATACCAAAATTTCAATTCTCTACGAATAGTGGAACCTAAAACAGTTCTAATGAACTGTTTTAGGACTGTATATAATCAAAGGCATTACTGTCCATTGCCGGTAATAAGCTACTAGCCGTTTTCAATCAAAGGATTCGCTATCTTATATTACTATATTATTATCTTTATCTAACCTATCTCCTAGAATATTTCTGATTTCTTTTAAAATTACACTAATTTCAAAATTTAAAGTCTTAATTGTAGTTAATACGTCTATATTATCAATTTTAGTGCTAACCTTCAAATCTGACTCTGAATCTACTTAAAAACTGATCTAACTGACTTAACTTTTTATTTATAAATTCTACGATTTTACACTTGTCTTTTATATCTTTTAATCTATTAAATAACTTTAATTCATCTAGTAAATTTTTGAAATCTTGAACCGAGCCCATGGAACTTGGAGTTGCTTACGTTGACTGCTTTATTGATCTGTTCGAAGTGCCATCACTTCCTGGTTGCTCTGAATTTGACGTCTTATTCTTTTGTCCATAGAGTTTTTACATCGATTCCATACCATGTGTCCAACGATTCCCATTATAACGAGTACCAGCAACAGGATACCAACTTCTAACAATGTGAATGTTGCGGATGTACCATTTGTAATTCTACCACTGTTCCCTGATTAAGCGACGATAATTTCTTTTTCTTGTTTGGATTGATTGTGCTCCATTTTCTAAAATTTTTATTTTTATAGTTTTGCCGCTAGCAGGACAAACATTTTAATTTTTTTGAAAAATACAAAATAAATTGTGTCGACAGTTTTATTATTTTATTTACGATGTTAATATTACAATAGTCAAAAATTAATTAATTGCTACTTATTAATTCTATTCTAACTTATTACCTATAATGCTTAATCATCACATTTTTTCATATGTCCCAATTTCACTCGTGTTCACTAACCTTTTGTTTGTTACATTAATTTGTCTATTAAAGAGGATTTTTCCTCAATTCCATTAACTTTTGTCTAGTCATTTTAGCATTTTGTTTAGCTTGCCACAACGCCCTTTTTACTACAGCCGTGTTGCAATTGCTGCAGTTTATTACAAAAGGTGATTTCCTTCGTTTCTTATTTAGAAAAAATTAATAATAATTTTAAATAAGAATGTTTATTCAGTTTTTTAATTTTTATCAATCATTTCTTTTTCATAATGTGTGTGAAGCTGTTTCCTATTCAATTCTAATAATTTGTTAGAATTTTCCTCATAAAATGAGCTTGAAGCCACGTCACCTCGTTGTTTACTTCATCCAGAATAGACTCGTACAACACTTGATATAGTTATATCGGATAGTTTGATATGACTAGTTAATTGGCTGTTTCGTTGTTGCTGGATAGATTCTATAAAATATACACATATCCAATATTAAATTTGGTATATATTGAATTATATAACTATCAATTATGAAATCAAATAATCAATTTCATACCATGCAACATACCTGAAATATCTGGAGTTGGTTGATCTGATTCAGACAAAAAACAATTACTAATGGTTTCTTCATATAAGTCTGAAGAATATAATTTACTAAAAAAGGAACTTTTTCTATAAAACTTCATTTACCTAGTAAGAATAATGTAGGTAAAGCCCGCTTCTTCAATTTGTCACCTATCTATTGGTGCAAAATGTTTGGTATAAGCGCAATAATAATGTAGTTTTATTAATGTTTTATTAATCAGCCTTTCGAATAATAGGATCAATAAGAAGAATTGCGCCGTATTAATTAATATTTTTTTTTTAGTTTCCTTTTGTTGTCCTTAACATTGTTGTGTGCCACTGTAAAAAGGCCCACAACAATGTTTAATGCGAGACATCTTTAAAAATTAAAATCTTACTTACTTGGAAAATGAGACTATCAAAAAAGAATTTATTTATTTTGACTTATTTATAGTCCTGTAAATTTATATTTTTGGAGTTATTTTGAAAAGATGGCGCTAGAATTAGTTATTTACGCTGACATTGGATGGCGCTGACGATGGTTACAATTTTCATACATTAGAGATCTCTCCCTATGGCGGTTTAAAAAAATATTTGTGCCTCAAGTGCGTATACACCTTGACTCAATGTATTTACCAAGGAAGGCAGTTTTGTTAATGAATAACGTGCATTCACATCCAGTTGTAAGTGTACTTAAATTTTTAACAAAAATTGGTCACCGATTTTTTAAAAAGATGTGACTAAACATTTTTTGTCAATCTGACCATTCTTTCTATTTATTATTCTTTTTTATTTTAGTCAGTTTATTCAGTTTTTTAATTTTTATCAATCATTTCTTTTTCATAACGTGTGTGAAGCTGTTTCCTATTCAATTCTAATAATTTGTTAGAATTTTCCTCATAAAATGAGCTTGAAGCCACGTCACCTGGTTGTTTACTTCATCCAGAATAGACTCGTTCAACACTTGATTTAGTTATATCGGATAGTTTGGTATGACTAGTTAATTGGCTGTTTCGTTGTTGCTGGATAGATTCTATAAAATATACACATATCCAATATTAAATTTGGTATATATTGAATTATATAACTATCAATTATGAAATCAAATAATCAATTTCATACCATGCAACATACCTGAAATATCTGGAGTTGGTTGATCTGATTCACACAAAAAACAATTACTAATTGTTTCTTCATATAAGTCTGAAGAATATAATGTACTAAAAAAAGGAACTTTTTCTGTAAAACTTCATTTACCTAGTAAGAATAATGTAGGTAAAGCCCGCTACTTCAATTTGTCACCTACCTATTGGTGCAAAATGTTTGGTACAAGCGCAATAATTATGTAGACATGTTTTATTAATCAGCCTTTCGAATAATAGGATCAATAAGAAAAATTGCGCCGTATTAATTAGTATTCTTTTTTTAGTTTCCTTTTGTTGTCCTTAACATTGTTGTGTGCCACTGTAAAAAGGCACACAACAATGTTTAATGCGAGACATCTTTAAATATTAAAATCTTACTTAATTGGAAAATGAGACTATCAAAAAAGAATTTATTTATTTTGACTTATTTATAGTCCTGTAAATTTATATTTTTGGAGCTATTTTGAAAAGATGGCGCTAGAATTAGTTATCTACGCTGACATTGGATGGCGCTGACGATGGTTACAATTTTCATACATTAGAGATCTCCCCCTATGGCGGTTTAAAAAAATATTTGTGCCTCAAGTGCGTATACACCTTGACTCAATGTATTTACCAAGGAAGGCAGTTTTGTTAATGAATAACGTGCATTCACATCCAGTTGTAAGTGTACTTAAATTTTTAACAAAAATTGGTCACCGATTTTTTAAAAAGATGTGACTAAACATTTTTTGTTAATCTGACCATTCTTTCTATCTATTATTCTTTTTTATTTTAGTGATTTAAAATATAGTACTTATGCTGAAATATGTTTGCCTTGTTTACACCTCATTTTTACTGTTTTTTCAGTTATCCGCGATTTACCCTATCCGCGCTGCTTTTGCTACCTAATTCTGCGGATAATCGGGATTTTATTGTACAGAGTGGTTCAAATTTGAAGTCGGAATAGGTTATCTCGAAAACTAAAAGAGCTGGATAAAAAATAGCTTACATGTCATGATATCTTTTTTTAAAAATCCAATGGTGAAAACCTCAAAGCGCTATCGTCTTTTGCTTTTCCGGTAGACGCCAAAGGTGAAAATATCGTAAAACCAGCAACTACTATTATCTTGGTTATTATTATTGGTAGAGAGTACTAAGACATGATATGGACACTTTTTTACGGAAAATTTGATGACGAATTTGAATTCTTTTCTCGCTTTTAGATTTTGAGATATGACAAATTTTGTTTCTTTAAATGGAAACAGTCCTTGATTTTTAGCTTATTAAATTCGTTATTTTTTCTGATTTCAAAAATATAAGGTTGGTATAGGTAGGTATATTCCTTAGCTTATTCGGACTTCGAATTTAAACCATCCTGTACATTCCAAACTTAATAATAAAAGTATAATTTATTTATTTGATAACTACACTAAAGACCGGTTATAACGAGTATGCTCTATAACGAGCACCTGCTCTATACCGAGTAAGCTTCCAAGTGCCGTGAAAAATCCTATCCTTACAATGTAAAAAATCTCGGTTACAGCGCGTGTTCGGTTATAACGAGAGCTCCGTTGTAGTTTTACGTGTTTTGTACCGTCTACAACGAGCGAATGACGAAAAATCTGCAGACGTCGTGATGCGCCATTTAGACATCATGTACAGGCAGCATCGGCAGTTCAGTTTATCGCTAGATTTATTTATTTATTTACAATAATTGGGCACGATACAGGACAAACCCAATTAAAACCGTGCCACGGATAAACTAACGCAATCCATAATTAACAGTTATAAATAATAACAGTTATGACTAACGTAAAAAGAAAAGAAAATCATACAATCCAAAAAAAAAATAAAAAATCAGAAAATTAAATTTAAACACAAACGTGGAGGAACATGCACACAGACAAGACTAAGTAAATAAACTAAGGAGAATCGCATAGGTTACGTAGAAGTTTAAAGAAGAGGAGCACATCACCATAAAAAACGACGCCGACTAAGGGTCATAATATGAAAATAATTACATGAAGAAACGTAGTCAATGTATTGAATAGAACTTTTATAGCAAAGGTATTTTAAAAATTTTGATTGTATTTTTTCAATTCGAGCTATGTATGTTTGATATTGAGGGCTCCAGATAATACTATAATAATTGAGAACACTATTGACAAAAGAAAAATATAAAGTTTTTATTGCATCGACATTCCTGAATAGGGCAGTAGATCTAATAACGAAACCGAGAATACGCCAAGCTTTATTAACAATAGAATGTATGTGTTCGTTAAATGAAAGCTAGTGTCAAGGATGATGCCCAAATCTTTTACAGACGAAACACGAGTGAGTGTCTGGTCTGCAAGCAAATAGTTGTGGTGTAAGGTGCTCAATTTTTTAGAGAAAGATATGACGTTACATTTGGATAGGTTTAGAGTAAGACGATTTTTAAGACAATATTCGTAAAGGTTAGAGAGATCACTTTGAAGCCTAGAACAGTCGAGAGGTGCAGAGATACGGAGAAAGAGTTTAAGATCGTCCGCGTACATCAAACAACATGAATGTTGGATGACCTCAAATAAATCATTTATGTAAATATTAAATAGTAATGGTCCAAGGTGACTGCCCTGAGGTACACCAGAGGGTATATGCGTAGTAACAGAATGGAAACCATTGATAGAAACTATTTGACTTCTATCTTTTAGGTAAGAAGAGAACCAGGAGGAGATTTACGTGAACTTGTATCTATACGTGGTTACAAAAATTGAAATACAATGTCGAAAACCTCTTACATTAAAAGATAAAATAAATATAATAGAAAAACTCGAGCAGGGATGCAAAAATGTACATATATGTCACGAGTATAAGTTAAGTAGTTCAACGCTGTCGACAATATGGACAAATAGAAATAAATATTTAGAAAGAAAACGTACAAATATGAAAATGAAAAGAATTCGTAAACCTGAAAGGGCTGATGTTGATAAATATCTCATACAATGGTTTTCTTCAAAAAGACAAACAGCCACGATTTCTACAATGATTTTACAAAACAAAGCAAATGAACTTAATAATATCGATGAATCCATTTCCGTTCAACCGTCTACAAGTCGCAGATATTTTATATGTTCTAAAGGTTAGATCGACAGATTCAAGAACCGCTATAACATTCGATTAGGGAAAATCAACGGAGAAGCTGCATCTGTAAATATGGAAATTAATTGGAAAGAAAACGTTTGGCCTTCGCTTCAGCGAAAATACAAAGACGCGACATCTTTAATAGGAACGAAACTGCTCTTTTTTATAAACTTACACCGAAAAGACATTAAAATTTAAAGGTGAAAAGTGAGTAGGAAGCAAGTTATCGAAGTGACACAAATTTATGTATCATAGGAAAGCCAAAGTCACCTCGTAGTTTTAAGAGCATTCAAAACCTGCCAATAAATTATTTTAACAATTCCAAAGCTTGGATGACAAGTGAAATCTTAAAAAAAATTCTATTTGATTGAGACCGTGATTTAAAACGTCAAAAAAGAAAAGTTTTATTATTGGTAGACAATTCTTCTGGGCATCCTCAAATTAACAATTTAGAATGTATTGAACTTGCGTACTGTTTTGAATTTAATAAAATTACACTATTTGAAAAATGATCACTGATAATTTTATTTTGAAATGAGTTTTAGATGAGGTTTCAGGTAGAGTCAACGTAAAGCCACCATGCCTACAATGCGAGCATGTTTCAATTTGAGTTATTGGTCCAAAATGGCTCATATCTATAGCATGTTTGTTGTCGGAAGGATGATGATGTTCTGAATAAATTTCGGTTTATCATAAATATCTAATATTCGTGAATAGCTCCCTCATTATTACAACATTCATATGAACGTACCTAAATTATTAAACATCCGAAGGCACACGTCTGAATGCGCGTGCGCGGCAAATTAAAAATATTTCGGAAATAATACAATCGTATGTGTTTAAAAAAATATGTATTTATATATAAATATTAATTAGTGATTAGGGGGTGAAGGGGGTGGCGCGTCGATGACGCGGATGACGTCACCGGATGTCGTCAGTTGATGACGTCAGAGGGAATGGGGAATGACTTCCGCTCCAGAACTCTCATTTATTATCTACTAACGATGGCTCTGGGATTACAGAAAGAGAGGATCCGATTAGAAAATGTCCCGGGGTTAAGGCATCATAGTTATCGGGGTCATCAGTAATGGCACATAAAGGTCGAGAATTCAAAACTGCTTCGATTTGTACGAGGACTGTTGTAAATTCCTCGTAAGTGAGAAGCGAAGAACCAATAACCTTTTTTAAATGGGTTTTTATAGATCGTACTCCGGCCTCCCATTTTCCCCCAAAATGTGGCGCTGCTGGTGGATTAAACCTCCATATCGTTCCATCCTCACACAAAACATCAGCAATTCGTTTCCATTCCGCTGAGGCAGCACTAAATAGGGATCTGAGTTCCCTGTCAGCACCGATGAAGTTGGTTCCGTTGTCGCTAGAAAGGGATTGACAGAGTCCTCGTCGTCCCGTGAATCGCTTGTATGCCATGATGAATCCATGGGTCGTATAATCGGTAGCTACTTCCAGGTGAATTGCAGAAGTAGCTAAACAGACGAACAATACTAGGTAACTTTTATATGTTTTACCACCTCGTCCTCTTAATGTTGTCAGTTGGAATGGTCCCGCATAATCGACTCCCGTGTGAAGGAACGGCCTTGATAGTGTGACCCGATATGGTGGAAGTTGACCCAACAGCTGTTGACTTGCTTCTATTCGTTGTCTGACACAGATGATACACCGATGTATGAAAGATCGAACAGGGATACGGTCTCCGACAATCCAAAATTGCCTCCGGATCGATGAAAGTGTGAGCTGCGTCCCTCCGTATAGTGTCCTCTGATGATGAGCGTCGATAATGAGAGTAGTTAGATGAGATTTCTTCGGAAGAATCATTGGATGTTTATCGTTCCAATCCAACGTCGCGAACCGGAGATGGCCAGTGATCCGCAAAATGTTGTCATTATCGAGAAAGGGAATTAATCGGTACAAACAGCTAGATTTGTTTATTATTCTTTTTTCCTGGAGAGCGCGAATTTCTGTCGGAAAGTGTTCCTGTTGTACTTCTTTAACCCAAAATAAAAGAGATCATTTTATTTCATCAGGAGAGAGTACGTCTGAAACAAATTCAGTTTTATTTTTTGTTATTGCACGAAAACATCATGATGTTATTCGTTTTTACGAACTAAACTTTTATTTGGTTAAAGATGAATATTTTTCTTTAAGGTCCCAGCGGTTGGTTGTGGCGACTTTGCTGGAGGCAATGTTTCTTTTTTCTTTATCTGCTTCCGAAGTCATTGAAACAGGATGTGAAGGCCAATGGTTCGCGGTTTTGCTTAGCCAATGAGGACCGGACCACTAAACCGTTTCCTCCTGAAGGCGACGAATTGGAACTCCAATCGAAGCAAGATCCGCAGGGTTATCTTCACCGGGAACATATGACCAATGAGCTTCAGGTAGATCTTGTATTTAGATTACTTGATTTCTAACATAATCTTTCCATCGACTTGGGTGGCTTCGTATCCGAGCGGTTACCTTGGTTACCGAGCTCCAGAGCACTCGCGACGCGTCTAACCAAACGCACCAGAATTACCGCCGCGCACAATTGAAGTCGCGGAATCGACACTACTTTTAAAGGAGACACTTTGGTTTTAAAACACAGAATCATTACCCGCACCTCCGCCAATTTTTCGACTCGGAGATAGACGACCGACCGCTCCGTACGCGCTATTCGACGCGTCAGAAAATCCGTGAAGCTCGATGCTCCGAGACTCACGATCGTAATTAAACCAACGCGGAACGCGAATTGTAGGTATTTGATTAATGTCTTGTAAAAATGAAATCCATTTATTTTTCAAATCAGTAGGAAGTTTTTCATCCCAGTCGAGACCACGTACCCAAAGCTCCTGCATGAATATTTTTGCAACGATAATAAATGGTGATAAGAAACCGAGGGGGTCGCAAAGTCGCGCAATAAATGAGAGAACCGATCTCTTTGTTGCCTTTGTGTTAATTTCCGTGAAATCATCGATTACGAATAAAAATTGATCCGTGTTATTGTTCCAAATCAATCCTAAGGCCTTCGGAGAGTCGTGATCGACAATGGAAGCTGTGCCGGTTACTGAAACGTCACTTATGGGTAATTGTTTAAGCATTTCCGGATTGTTAGACATCCATTTACGCGCTTGGAAGCCGCCGGCCGTAAGAATACTAGTCAATTGCGCGATACCGTTGGTTGCCTCGCTTAAATTTTCAGCGCCCGACAAAATGTCGTCGAAATAAGTGTTATTTAAAAGAATTTCCGCACCGCGTGGATATTTATTTAAATGATCGTTAGCTAATTGTCGCAGGCAACGAATTGCCAGGAATGGAGCACACGATAGGCCATAAGTCACGGTGACCAAGTTATAACTTTTCAGGATTTGGGACGGATTTTCACGCCAAACAATTCGCTGAAACTGTTGATCGTCTTTATGAACTTTAATTTGGCGATACATCTTCTCGAGGTCGCACAGAAAAACCAGCTTGTGTCGTCGCCACCGCAAAAGAATGTCGAAGAGGTCAGTTTGAAGCTTTGGGCCGACGTACAAGCAATCATTCAACGAAACTCCCGAAGTCGTTGAGGAGGAACCGTTGAAGACAACCCGTAGCTTCGTGGTGGGACTAGACTCGCGAACAACTCCGTGGTGCGGTAAATAATAATTTAACGTATTCAAATTCCCGGAAGTAATTTCCATATGACCGAGAGTTTCGTATTCCCGCATAAAGTCACGGTAAGAGATGGAAAGCTTTTCGTTATTTAAAAATCTTTGTTCTAATTTATTAAAGAAATTGATTGCAGTGTTATATGATGTTCCGAGGCAATTGGTTGATTTTTTAAAGGGCAAACGTACCACGAAACTTCATCGCGAGAATACGACCGTAAAAAATGGTCCTCGCAAGCACGTTCATCAGAAGATAAACAGCTTGAAATGCAGCAATTCTCCTCCTGCTTCCAAAAACGTTGAATTTCCTCTAGTAAATCACGATCTATCGAGCATTGAAAGCCATACGAGGCAGTGTCAATAGATTGTGAAGTTTCTCCCATGGAACCGAAAAGAATCCATCCATACAGGGTTTGTTGAGCAACCATGAGCCCGTTATTAAATTTAAGTATGTTGTTTTGTAGGATTTTGGTGTAAAATTGAACTCCCAAAATCAGATCGATTTTGCGGATCGAATCGAATTCGGGATCAGCCAATGGAAGATCTACAACATCGACCGGTATAGATTTGTAATGTTGTTTTGGAAGATATGTGGTGAGCCGAGGTAAAATCAAAGTTTGTTCCTCTAAAGTGATAGACGGATCATATTGCGACGTTAACCGAACCGATACTATCCCGTTAGAGGTATATGTCTTTCCAGAACCCACACCGTTGATAGGAATTGTAGCGGCACGACGCGGGAGATGCAAAGTTTGTACCAACGATTCACTAATGAATGATACCTCTGATCCTTGGTCTATTAAAGCTCTGACAGTTATGAAATCACCGTCAATTGAACTGACCTGAATCAACGCCATAGCCAAAAGAACTGGAGAACTGAGATGAGAAGAATGAACCGAATGGCTTGTCGATGGCTGAGAGGTATTTACTATGGTTGATTGATTTGCAATATTCGTATTAATTAATAGAAGCTTTTCCGGTGGAAAATCGTGTAATATTGTATGATGTGCTTTTTTACAGTTAAAACATCTAGCGAACACGCGACACGCGGACACGGGATGATGACCCAAGCAATTAAAACAAAGTTTGTTGGTCATCACATATTCACTTCGTTGGCGAGGCGATTTTGCAATAAACTGAGAGCAACGATACAAACGATGATCGTTTCCGCACAGCACGCATTTTATTGTTACTGGTGAGTCGTTATGCGATTTAAAATTAATTGGTTTTTGTTTTAAACTTTGAGGATGATACGAATTTTTTCCTTTTTCAGAAAGATTTTCGATTGCTTCCAATGTTAAAACACGCGCCGAAAGAAAGTTCATGAAGTCAGTAAACTTGAGAACACCCTTGGACTCGATGTAGTTTTCTTCGCAAACAAAGAAAAACTCCTCCGTAAAATAAACCGTGTCAGTATAATCGATGCGATGCTGACTTAACAATGAGTGGTTTTTCTTAAATTCACTCCAACAATCATTTATTCGTTCGAGACGCGCTTTTAAAGCCCCAACCGTCCGCTTAGGAATTGCTAATTTCTTGACATTGTCTAAAGCACGCGAGATTGAAGTAATAAGTTCGTTCTGCCGTTCGAAGACCGGCTCGAGTTCTTTTCCGGAAGTAGATTTCGCCATGTTTTTACGCGCGAAATAGAACAAAAAATTAATCTAGAAAATATGTAATTGTTTATATGAATGTACTACGTAATTTGTTAAGTCTTAAATAAAGTAATTTTGGCTTTCAACTCACAGATGTCCTGTCCTTTTCAATAATAGAAAAATAAAGTATATCTTCAACACAAACCGAGCACACGGCGACGGTAATGGCCGTCGCGCAAACCGAACGAATTTTATTAAAGTCTCTAAATCGTACGAAATCGCGGAGATCCGGCTCGAAGGATCAAAAAATAATGTTTTGAATTTAATAAAATTACACTATTTGAAAAATGATCACTGATAATGCTATTGATCACAATTCAAATCTCTCGATAAGGTTGAAAAAAAGCTCGTCAACAAAACTGGATGACAAAAGACTATTTATTTATTTTTGAACAAGCACACTTTTATAAAATTATGACAAAAAACAGTTGTACATGAATATATGATTAAAAAAAAAAGAAAGATTTTGCGGGGTGTTACCTTTAAATTAAAGAAAAATGAAATTGATTTTCTTTTGTGCGTGTGAGCACTTTGAATTAGAATTTTAAATTCTTCGCGCGTGCGGGCGCGTTCGGAACACGTACTTTCCGTCAAATTCAACTTCCGTCTTACAACCGATGGACCAAGGCATAATTAAATCAATGAAAACGTTTTACCGAAAAAAGTTAGTGTTCAAGTCAATAGAAGCTATATATCTGAACGAAAAATTAAAAATCGATATTTTAGATACCACAATAACGCTCAACAGCGCATGGATAAATGTTAAAAAAAAACAATAATATGAATTGCTTTCGTCATGTATTCGGCAATCTTGCAGAGAATTTTAGCGAGTAAGATGAAATTCCCGTAGCTCAATTAATTACGCATATCTCTGTGGAAGAAACTCTTTCTAGTTGGGCAGAGAAAAACAGTTTGGAAATAAACGATATCGATTTAAATTTATTTGCCTCTATCGATGATGATGTTATTGCCTTTGAATATACATATATAGATAGCAAACCTAATGGTAAAATTTGGAAACAAATAATTGCATATAATGGGACACGAGTATAACAGCTGTGGGACAATAGATAAAGTATACAGTGTAATCGGCACTGAATACAAAGCTTTTCTTATTCTATACCAGATGTCTCTGCTTAAAAGTACTATTCAAGGTCCGTAAAGCGCATCGTACCAGGTTGGTTAGACAGAGGATTTCAACGTATGAAAAGTAAAGCCCCCCGACATGCCCTAGTCGTGATGTCACAAGTTATAGACGCTAACAAGCTACCTATCGTACGACTTCTATTTCAATGTTCTTATTTTTGTGTTTATTTTATTCTGGTGATTTTGTTCTGGATTACTTTTTTTAAAAAGACAGTATAATAAGTGTTCAATTTATTTGTGTGTATTAGGTATGTATACTTTGTTTTTATATTCATCAATAGTTATTCCATTTAATTTATTATTATAAAAATCATCATTTTAATCAATTAACTCCAAATAGTGAATGCAAAGCATAAATTTTGATGTGGCATGTGAAAAGTAACAAAAAAGATGTGGTTTATAGCTTTTTTTAAAGGAGTATAAAATAAAGAATTTGATGTGAATTTTACAGATACCTGATAATATAGGTGATAGTGCTACGTAAACATTATTGGTTTTCACCCACTAGTTACTATTTTTTAAATAATTTTTCTGTATCAAAGTAAGTCAGCCTACATGTTATATTTTAATAAACATTTGCTATAAAATTGCATAAATTTATAATTTTAGATGCCTATTTCTTGCGCAATTAAAAATTATCGCTCATCCTACCATGTGTCAAGGGTTATTGAGTTAAATATATCGTTCTTTTGTATTCCGAAGGAAGAAAATAGACGTGGATTTTGGCTTCAGGAATGTAATAAGTTGACTATAGCAAGTACTGCACGAGTCTGTTCATTACATTTCCGACCAGATGATTTTGAGCTTGACTTTCGTCCAGAATTATTACATTTGAAACCAAGATTGCTTTTAAAGAGAGAAACTATACCCACTATGAAGTTATGTAGAACCCAAACCAATGTAGTACATAGTACTGAGCATACTATGCAATCTACGTCACTACAAACGATTCATGAGGATGAAGCTTTATCTGAAGCAAATAATCGACGCAACTGTAGTGTTTATATAGTTATTTATATTTACAGAATAATTTAAACTATCCTCTACCAGGTAAATTATTATATAAACTATGTGCATATTACATATTGTCCATATTATTTCTTTTTGCTATTAGGTATATCTACACTTAAATCTTGGTGTGCCAAATTTTACGCCATATGTTACTCTTACTATCAGTGGCAGGAAGAGAGTATAATGAGCAAGAAAAACTTGTAGTTTTGTCATATGAAGAAATGAAAGTAGCAGAGTATGACCAAAGAGTAGCAGAGGCTGACCAAATAATTGGTCCGCATTCCCAGATGCAGGTTGTGAACGCCAGGGGAGTTTTTGAGTCATGGAAACAGCCTATATTTGCCGACTTTGACGTCAGAATGACATCAGACCTGTTAAACCAATTAATCCATAAATTGTACGAGATTGGTTTTCAAGTAGTAGCTTGTGTATCAGACTGTGGACCCTTAAACATTGGATTGTAGCGAGAATTAACTATTAGTTATGAACATCCATATATGTTACATCCAATGACTAGAAAAAAAAATTCTTTTTTTGCTGATGCCTCACAAGTAGATAATAAATGAGAGTTCTGGAGCGGAAGTTCCCGGAAGACATCCGGTGACGTCACCACCCCCTACCACCCCCATAACCCCATTGCCCTTTTATATATATATTTTTTTTTTCTTGCTTTCTTGGTTAGCGTTGGGATCGAACCTAGGCGGCCCGGTCGAAAGCCGGGCGTCTTACGCTCTCGGCCACCGAAGGAAATCGGTTAAACTGTTTAAATAACGTTCTGGAGGAGAAGTCGTTCGCTCTTATCAACGAGCGGAAATGTGATAACGACAAAAATACTCACCAAAAATTTTTTCTTTTTATAGGAAAAAATCAAAAGGAATAATAAACGCAAAAAATAAAGTTAATACATATATTTAAACAACTAATATAAACATGACCAAAATGATAAAACTATACAGAAAGCGCTTGTAATGACTTCGATTAAATTACATAAAATTTCTGCGGATAAAGATAGAAAAGCCGGTGTATATCCCTTGTAAATTAATCCAAGCTTCACCGAATTTAGGAGCTCAAGTCCGTTGTCGAGGTCTTTCCAAATAAAATCCGCGTAAAGTTGTGGGAAATATACTCTCACGTGGTCCAATTCCACCAAAAGATCTTCATAAGATTCCGGAACGGTTACAAAACGTCGCACCCGATATACTTTATTCTTTTTCAATGAAGAAACGGAAACTTTAGGCTTATTTGCATATACGCTCAAGTTATTTAAACCATTTATAGCGTTCATCAAGTCTTGTGGAAGTATATCCAAACACTGTGCCGATCGGTTCGAAATGGGGATGATACATGCACTCACTATAGCGGATGAGATTAATATGGTCCGTCCGGGGCATCATCCGCTAATTTATAATAGAATCCACCGTGTCCACGTGTTCATGTAGAGGCGCTCGCGTCGTTCCACAATAAAGCCTGCCGATGGGTGTAGTCACTTCCGGAACACTATGGTCCGTCACCAAATTTTCATTTTGCCCATAAGTCGGAGAACAATTTGTGTCAATTTTTCGCTCGAATCGAATTAAATTCGCCGGATTCTCTTTCCCAAAATCTTGCGTGCCCAGATACACCAAAGACATCCCCTCAAGGGCCCTTATCTCTTCATCAGTTATAGTTTCCGCAATTCTCAACGGTAAATATACGGAAAAACCATCTTCCAATTCGACGATAACGGAGGGCTATTTGTTCGATGCAATTCTTTTGGCCATCGCAATCGGATAAGGCCGATCAATCTGCAGCGATGAAAGCGACCGTTTTGGTGTAAAAACGCTTGAACCCAAAATATTTAGACGAGACATCTTGTCAGTAAGAACGGTCACCTCAGACTAAATTATAACTTAAATATTTCCGGTATTTATTACATTTATTGTAAAAAAGATGCGCGCGCATCTATCAATTAAAAATAGAAAGGGGTAACCGCAGGATAACCTTGAATTCGGGGAGCAGCTTCCGCAATCACTCAACCCATTTTTAAATGGGCTGTAATAATAATTTTTAATTTCGATATGTGCCTAGGTACGAGTTACAGTTGAAACAATAATGGTTAACGTTCTTGCAGGAATCCATACAATATGGGATGTATACACAGGGCAGGCATCTAGTAGAAAGATTTTTAATTAGTAAACATAAAAAAAATTAATGTTTAACCTTCTTACCCAAACACTCAAAGTATTAGGGCAAATAAATGAGTTTTAGATGAGGTTTCAGGTATAGTCAACGTAAAGCCACCATGCCTACAATGTGAGCATGTTTCAATTTGAGTTATTGGTCCAAAATGGCTCATATCTATACCATGTTTATTGTCGGAAGGATGATGATGTACTGAATAAATTTCAGTTTATCATAAATATCTAATATTCGTGAATAGCTCCCTCATTATTACAACATTCATATGAACGTACCTAAATTATTAAACATCCGAAGGCACACGTCTGAATGCGCGTGCGCGGCAAATTAAAAATATTTCGGAAATAATACAATCGTATGTGTTTAAAAAAATGAGTCCATTGTAATCCAAGTGATATGGTGATTTATATTTGATTTATCATACCAGTGAAAGGAACGTATTTGAAAACACGGTCATGTAAGATTAAACAGTAGAGGGAAGTAGCATCAGGTATATCTTCACTCGTTTCAAATTCAATGCGAATATTAACGGTTCCAACATTTAAATTATCATTTTGCCGTGAACAATCAATTACAATAGTCGGTGTATATGTTATAAATGCGTCTCTGTTAAATATTGGTTCCGCAAGTTCTCGATCGTAATAGGTCTTTGCGAAGTTACAGTACATTTCATATAAAATTGCAAATTGACCCGTCTTATAATTTAAATTTAGATATTTCTCACTATTTAAAAACACTTTCATATCTGTTAAATTACAGTGGTCAAATAGTGATGCAGAACGTAATGGATTATCCTTTCTATCGGTTTGAAATCCTAATATTAAGTATCTAGGCTTCTCTAATTGTGTAGATGTTTTAATTGTCCATGAATGCTGTTTACTCCTTGGTAATGATGGATATTCATGTAAATCAAACGATCTAAATCCCATCTCTAATTCAACTCCTTGTTCTATGTATTCTAACAACTTTAAACGTTCAACATCAGCTACAGAAACATGAGGGACTCTCCATACTATTTTATTAATATTAATCGCCATATTAGGTGTGAGGCTTTCAATAACATTCCTGTCTGAATTACTGCGTACTAAAACTAATTCTAGACGGAGGTTTATTAAAATTTTATTGTAGTCTTCTGCGAAGCCAAGAAAATGTTTCAATGGAACACAAAAATCAAAATCGCCTGTCTTTTCATTTACTTTGTTATTTATATATTCGAAACCTGCATTAGAGGCATGATAGTATTCTGATATTGTTAATGAGCAAAGATTTTTTAATGTACAAGCAATTCCTGGATTTCTCACTCTGTCAATTACAGTTCCTCCACATTCAAATCGTATTTCACTAAACATATGGCCGATTGGATTTACTGCCATTCTCGCATCTTTATCAACGGTTCCATCACTTTTCAGTAGTTTCCCTTGTACGTAAATAAGTGATTGACTTGGTAACGTGTAAATGTCTTGTTGTTGAATCGCAATACGTATTTCATCACTATTGTTAAAAGAATTTGATGAGTATGATAAATGATTGTGGTACTGAATCCGTATCAGTGAATTATCAAATTCTACTTTATCCGAAACGTTTAAGATACTCATGTTGATATTATTTTATTAGTTGAAATCCCAATGATTCAAGAAAATGTTTATTTTGATGTGTTAACTGCTTCACGGTCTGAAGAGAACTAGCCGTGTTGGTTCGATTTTGTGTACTTATATTACCTTTAATCTTAAGCACCATTATTATTGCAGAGCTTCAAATGTAGTCTTATCTTGATGACTTCTCCTCTAAAATTGACCAATAATCCATTTTGATCAACTATTTTAAGGGTGATGTTATTAATTACTTGTGTATTCAAAGGCATATATATTAAATTGTGAGGAGTTTCTGATATTTTATAACCTTTAGGTACTGTAGGGAAAAATGAGTAGATAGTGTACGCAGGTATGTCATTGTGATAAGCTCCATGTGTAATGTTACATTGTACTTGTATAGAATTTACTTTAAATATATCTACAATATTTTGAGCGCTGTGCGGGGATTTCGTTGAATGTGGACTGTGGAGATGGAGTTATTTACATTAAAATCAGTAGTTTTGTTACATGCGATCTCAGCTTGTAGTGTATCCTCATTTGCTTGTAGGCTAAACGTCACACCATTAATATTCTTTTCTTTCAGTTGCTTATTAATAGCATTCGAAATATGATTTAATTCATAAGATCCTGTTGGTAATGTTATCAACACATTATCGATTTTTAAGCAATTATTCGTTTCATCAATATTTGGAATTGAGTTATAACCATCAAAGCTTACCAGTGCCAGTTCATATTGATACTTAGGATTCAGTTCTATTGAGGGATGATAATTTGCTGTTAGAACAGATGTTTTTCCTATCAAATCAAACGTCCACATCGTTTGAGTGTTGGAACTATACTGTGTCTGATGATAAGAACTTTAAACATAAATGGCCACAATTACTAGTGTTATAGGTTTGATATTGATGGTGATTATATTTAATGATTACATTATTTTCAGCACTCTTGAAATACTTTACAATTTCTTTACTTGGCTGTAAATTGCCGAAACTATCAAAATAAGTGATTACGTTTCCCTTCTTAATATAGGCTGTCCAATGAGTGCCAGGTCCTTTCGCACTATCTAAGTTAATAATACCTCTTTCATTGTTATTAATACGTACAGGTAATTTATCTCGCATGAATATCCCTCTAAACTCAGGTATCCTTCACACTTGTGCATAACGCATCAAGTCAAGGTTTGTTAGCGCCTTTTGCTCTTGTTTGACTTTTGTTGGCGTGTCTTTAAAAAAACCCCTAATCCTTTTTATATGGCTTTAAATACAGACCTTTACCTAAAGCTATTGATTCCATCGATTTATTATGTCTTTGGCTTTCTTTGAGCGCCGCTTGTGCTTGCTTTGCTTTGTTGACAGCACTTATAATGGAAGCAGTGCCACCTGCTAATGCTCCTAATGCACTTAAACCAGCGAAAATTGGAATGAGCGGAAGTATACCGCCGCTTTTAGGAACCGTAATAATTCTAGAACTAGGGTTCTTTCTGGTAACACCTTTCACGGTATGTACAGCTAACTTCGCATCAGATTTCAAACCATTAGTCCTTGACTTTTTTAATTTTATTTTTGCATTTTTGAGAGGTCTGTTAAAAGAAATCTCTTTTCCACTTACTCGTTTCTTCATGATCGACCGAACACTTCATTGGTCAACAGATAAATGAACAGTATATAATCAAACTCAGGCTTATATAAAAGTCAGTTATGTTATAAACATGAAAGTGATAAAACAACCTTACACATTAAACGTTGATGATGTAACAAGACAATTTGATAATCCATCACCGGAAAACAGAAAGCATAGTTATTTATTTCCAAATAATCTACGTTGTATAATATGCGGACCTTCCAAATCTGGTAAAACGAATCTGATAATTAGCTTATTACAGGATCCTAATGGATTATCATTTCGAAATGTATATGTATATTCAAAGACTTTGTATCAAAACAAATATCAATATTTAAGAAAGTTACTGCAACCTATAAAAGGTATAGGATATTATGAGTATAACAGCAGTGATGATATAATGCATCCTTCTAAAGCAAATGAAGATTCAGTTTTTATATTTGATGATGTAGCTTGCGATAAACAGTCAATTATTCGTGATTATTTTTGTATGGGACGACATAAGGCTATAGATAGTTTTTATTTATGCCAAAGTTACACGCATATTCCAAAGCATTTAATACGTGATAATGCAAACTTTTTAATACTTTTCAAACAAGATGATATAAATTTAAGGCATATTTATAATGATCATGTAACAACCGACATGAACTTTAATGTATTTAAGAAAATGTGTTCAATGTGTTGGAAAGATAGATTCGGCTTTGTTGTAATCAATAAGGAGGATGATATGAACAATGGTAGATATCGTAATGGGTTTCATTACTATATAAAACTGTAATTGTGTACGTTTTTATATCAATCATGCTCGTGATACGGGCAGGTGGTAAGCTACATTTACATTTACCCGACTATCAGTTCTGTGGCCCGGGAACAAATCTCACGAAACGATTAATACGTGGAGATCCTGGTATTAATGAGCTTGATAGAGTGAGTAAACGACACGATTTAGCATATACACAATACACAGATTTGCGGAATCGACATAAAGCAGATAAAGTGTTAGCAGAAGATGCATACAAGAGAGTATTAGCAAAAGATTCATCGATTGGTGAAAAAGCTAACGCATGGTTTGTTACTAACGCAATGAAAGTAAAACGAAAGTTGGGTTTTGGTTTGAAGAATCAGTATCGGCCTGTTAAAACCGAACTGACCAGATAAAAGCGGTGGGTCGGATATGACAGGCGGATGATCGGACAACCGATTTGACCAATAAAAGCGGTTGGTCGAATGAGACAGGTGGATGATGGGACAACCGAACTGACCAGATAAAAGCGGATGATCGGATAGTATTAGTCAGTAAGCGTTCATTCATTGTACCGAAAACATGGACTCAAAACAGTTAACGCGGAAGCTTATTAAAACTAGAGCTAATGTAAAAAAGAAATTGGATAAGTTAAAAGCGATGAAACACAAATCTGAACATTTGCTTCAAGAGCAATATAAAGCAGTAACAACCTCTTTAGAAAAAATAATTTCTACAATTAAACATCCTATTAAAGTAAAGAGTGAGAAAGAGACAGAGGACTCTAAATCTGATCAAGGACAGCAACCGGTTGGGACATTTGAAACAGTAGCTCCTATAAAGAAAAGGAAAGTGCTAAAAGCAATACAATCATCTTCAGCGCGGATACCAGAGCCTCATCACGATCTTCACGAACATGAAGTAGAACAGTCAGTAATACCAGTATTAAGAGATGATGATGATGTTTTTACAATATCCCCATCACCACCACCATCACCGACACCAACTCCAGCAGAAGTCGCAGAAGACGTATCTCCATTACAAGAAACTATGAACATTCCTGAAGAACCATTTTTATTGTACTTGGAACAATTTGCTCCTCTAACAAGATCATACATTGAGGGTTATGTAAGAGATAATAACAATGAATACGATTCTAGCAAGAAGGGAGTTCGTGTTAATATTGTAACTGATAAGTATTACATTGGAGATAGTGAAATATCCTTTAGTAATAAAACCGACGATATAACCATTGCAAATAAAACCTATAAGGGTACAAAAGGGTTGTATGAGCTAATATTCAAAAGAGATCCAGAATCATTTACCAGTGATGATCAAAAGAATTACGTTGAAATACTTAAATCAACTGCAGCATTGAACAAAAATCATGATAAAAGTAAACAAATTATCGGTGACAAGTCGGATAAGTATCGTCAAATAATTGCACCTATTTTAAATGCAACGGAAAAAGTTGTTCGACGGAGTAGAGTAAAAAGCGTTCCTATTCGTATGACAACTGGAGAAGGTCTTATGCAACAGTACAATAATCAACGGTCAAATTTTATTTATTGGGATGATCCTAATGAATTAGTAAGTAGATTAAAACTATTAATAGCCTCTCAACTTGCCGGTAATACATCGCATGGTAATGAAATTAATAGTATTATAGAAGAGCTGCGTGAAGCTCGTATAATTGTGTAAACCTTCAACAAATTGTTTCATTTACATTATGACCGTTCATAAGTTTGGACATCACATTTCTTCTTCCTTCTTACCAAAAGAAGAACATTATTATTTCTTCAATATTACTTTGACTGGTTCCAGTAGTTCGCAGAGTATAAGTTATGCGTTGAATAATAAAAAAAATATTATATTTTTCCTATTGAATCTGGAATAATTTACTCCATTAATATTTCACCATCGAACGCAACACTTAGAGTAAACAATAGGATTTATGATAGCACAAAATAGAAGGGCATCAACTTGAAGAAAGGTGATAGATTACAATTCCCTGCTTCTACGGGTACTGCTTTATTATTTGCTGAAATCATAGTAAAATGTCCGGTGATATTAAACGAAAATTAGCGGAGGAGCTTCATAAACCCGCTCGAATTCATTTCAAAAGAAGACATGTACTTACTAAAGGTATAAAAGATTTATACCAGGCCGATTTAGTAGAGATGATACCTTATGCACGAGAAAATAGAGGTTATCGTTAGTAGTATAGCTAAGGGGGTTCTGGGACCGAGAATGCTCGATGGCATGTCGGTGGTAACTTGATGGACGGGGGGGTTTACCACTCTTCGGCAAGGTCATCGGAAGCTGAAGAACTACCCTTATGGCTGAAGAAGTACGGTGAAGAACTACCCCGATGGCTGAAGAACTACCCTAATGGGTGAAGAACAACCCCCGGGTAGCTGAAGAACTACCCTTAGATGAAGAACTACCCCTGTCTCACCTGTCCGAAGAACTACCCCTTGTCTCACCTGTCCGAAGAACTACCCCTGGCACCCTCACCTGGCTGAACCCCTTGTCTCACCTGTCCGAAGAACTACCCCTGGCAGCCTCACCTGGCTGAACCACCTGGGCGGCCCACCCCGGCCGTCAAGCCAAGGTCAAAGGTGACGTCAACTGATAAGAGATTAAAAACAAGGTGACGTCAACCGATAAGAGATTAAAAACAAGGTCAAAGGTCGTGACAAAATAAAAGAAAAATTTGTTTTCATTTTCTTTATTTTTATTTTAACTTTGATATGAACCTAGAAATGATTTACATTTTGAACAATAATGATCGATATTCATACAAGAGTCTATAAAATACGGAATACAAACGCAAGGCCAAAATCTGTAATTTTAAAAATATAATAAAAATAAAATAACGTAAAAAGTTTCTTTCTTACCCAAACAAACATAATAGTAAGGTAAAAAGATGAGTTCTGTGTGTAGTTTTTGTTTTGGTATATGTAATCCCTGTATGAGTACATTTCGGACAGAGAGTGATTTGAGATTTCGGACCATAAGAGGAATTCATGAATGAGCATGAATATAAACTTATTTAGAGAATGATGTTATTCGAGAAATTACAGTTACATATATAGGAAGAAAATGACATTTATAAAAAAAATAATATTGCACATCATTATTTATTTTAAATAAAACAAATCTTAAAAATTATATTATAATTTATAGAGGACTATCCTTTAGAATTTCGTAGCACTTAATGTCAATTGGACTACTTTTTCTTTTCCTCCTTCTTTCTTCATTTCTTCTTTCCTGTTCATCTTGTTGTTTATGATTTTGGATTGATGTCTTGCAAAAGCAGAAATTGATTGAAGCAGAAATGAATTGAGAGGAAATCTCTTATTTATACTTTGGTTGGATAGATTTTTTTATAATGCTGATATAAACTTATTTACATTATGTATCATCTTTAACCGGTCACCATTTCGTTGTAAAACTTCTATACGACATTTTTTTAATTTTTCTTTATACTTTTCATTATCAATTTTAATTATAAGAATATTGAATCTCATTTGTTCAATTTCTTTGTCTAATTGATCAATTATTTTTTCATCAGAATTAATTTTTTCGTATGCTTTTAGTAATTTTCCTTGTATAGTTGTTAGAGTTTCATTTAATTCTTTGTTACGTGCTGTTAGAATTACCGTATTATTTACTAATGTTTCTATTGTTGTTGAATTTGGTAAATTTTGACTTACAGATTTAATTTGGTTATAGCAAATGTCATTTCACGTAGGTTCACATTGATCACAACATCTTTCTAAATTGTTTTTACACTTTTGATATATGTTACTACTAGAATTATATAGAGCTTCATAATTCTGATACACAATTTCATATTGGTCCTTATAATAATTTTCTTCTTCTTGACATTTATTGATAATAATAGTAGAAGTATGAAAACAATTATTTTTTTTTACTCTTGTTTTTCTTGTTGTTATTGTTGTATGCACTAGAACACGATTAAATGATATTAACTATCGTTGCAACTTATATATGTTTTCTTACTTACATGTTCCAACTTGTTTTTATGACGTCATATCTTGTTTATGTGTTAGTGCAATTTTTTTATAACCCCAAGGTTTTGTATCTGTGTAAGAATAAGATACTATTCTCTTATCATCATGACTACTCAACGCTACCTTTTTTTGTTGAATGGTGTAAACATTATGCTTTTGTGACCTAATGGAATTTTGTTCAGTAATAAATGTTTCATTATTAAATAAGCATTGATAATAGTTTTCGAATGTTAATGTTTTTAATAATGATGATTTTACACCTTTTGCCTTTTTACTAACACCAACATTTGATATAATTGTATCAATTTCATTGCAATTTTCACCTTTCTCAATAAGTTTGTTTTCAAGTTCATTGATTTCTTTTTTAGAAGTTTGAACTTTAATTGCATACATTTTTGATTTCAAACCATTAAATTCAGTCATAACACGACCATTGTTTTCATCCTTCATCAAACCTACTACTTTTTTGTTTTTTTGTGGAATATTATAAACATTGTTTGTTGGATAGTCTGATGTATCGAAACGATCTATATCTTTTTTAATTTCCTCATAAATATCTGATGTAAAGAAATGATAAATTAAACTATCAGTATCGGTATATAGTAATTTTGCATTACATCCGAATTTTTGTAGGACATAATTGTAGTGAAAATCGTAAAGAAATGTTTTAGAAATATCTAAAATTGCCATTCCAACGTATATTGGTTTGTTAAAGTGAATTTTAAACCTTTTCATTTCAATAAGAATTAAATCCGAATCAATAATTGTACAATTACTAAAATTTGGTTGAGATATATAATATTTTGCACCATAACGTCCAGACCATCTGTTCACTAATTTAACGTCTCTATATTTTCGAACGTTTTCCATAGTTTTACCAAAAACTGCATTATTCATTAATTTAAAATAATTTTTTCCAAATTCATTTGTACTTTCTTTTCTCATTTCAGTATTTAAATTTATATATTTTGATAGCCAATTACTTTGTGAAAATTGTAATACTTTATGGATTTTATTAATTTTTATACCTAACTTTATAGCTTGTTGTAGATTACGATAGTGGATTATGTAATTCTTTTTTGTAAAAAATGTGGTCATTAATTTAGGAAGTTTTGATTTCGAGCCGGGAGGTACTAAATGTTCTGGACATAATGGTAGATCTTTATGCAATTCATATAGCTCTGTTGGATAAAATAAATCAACTTCGTAAATGTAACCAATAGAACTTTCTGTTGATATATTTTCAATGTTTGGTATTGTATATATATCATCTACCCATTGAAAGTTTCCATACGGTAAATACATTAACATTGCCAATCCATACAAATTATTAATATCGAAATACATTAAATTTTGAACATTAAGATTTGAACATTGTGATATACCGCCTCTTATTCCTCGCTCAACAAACAATAACATATCTACGTCAGTTAAAAGTTCCAATTTAACATCAGTAATTTTTAACATAGCATCAAAGGCCAAACCAGGTGCTGTACAATAATGTAATGGGTCTAAACCGTACGTGGATTTACATAGTTTTCGAAAGTTTTCAAAAATGTCTGCTAATATTAGTACATCTGTTTTCAGGTACAATTCAGCATACTCTTGTAAATTTCTAACATTAAACTGATTCCAAACATTCATAGCATGTTGATATTCAGATTTAGATATTTCCTTTTTATTAATATTACTATAAAAATGTTCTATTGATGGTAATTTTGTATCTTCTAGTTTTTCCCAACTGTCTAAATACTCATATGGAAAAACTCCTTTTCTTTGTAACAGTTGAAATTCATCGTGGTTACTACAGAATTTTTTTGTAATAATTTTTTGTTCTTCCGTTAGATATGATGACAATTTATCTAAACTTGAAGCCATGAATCGGAAGGAATCAATAAATTTAAAGTAAACATTTGTATTATTAACATATTTTTTAAATGATATGTAAGTCTCTTTGTTAACTGGTAATAAACAAATTCTACCTTCAAACTGAGTACTAATAGATTTAATTATGAAATGTGAGTCATATCCAGACAAGTTATGAAAGACTATGGGAATTGAATGTGCATCTTTAAAGTTCAAATTACATTTGTTATGTGCAGCACCTCTAAAGGATCCAGTTAAATGACAATGGCCTCTAACTTTTATATCTTCATTTCCAATATACTTCGAACAAATACAACAAATTTTAGAGTTTCTATACATAAGTTCTTCATCTATAGTTAAATTCATCGGAACTATATTTAAAATTAGTTTATTTACATTTAATGCAATTTGTTCCAATTTCTTAGCAAACCAAATATTACAATCTCTACCTGTATAAAGTTCAAACATTGAAAGTGAATCATCAAATGAACATTTTAAATAGAATGCTATGCTAAAGGCTTGATGTTTTTGAAGTCTATCTAGAGTCGTTGTTTTTTTATCGTCATCATATTTTAATAATATACTTTCAATGTCAGCATATATTACAAAAGGGGCATCTAAAGTATGCTTAAAGTTATTAAATTTTAGTATAGAATCTGAAATTTTAGGCAATGTAACTTTTGTTTCATTAACATTAATACAATTTATCAAATGTTGATTTAAAGCAGTTTCGCTCATAAAATGGTTTAAACACCGTTCACATAAATATTTCTTGTTTTTAGATTTGCTAATTTGATTGTACAATAATCGTTGTAAATTTTTAATAAGAGCAAAATGAAAAATTTTTTTATTATATGAAATAATATTGTGGTAATTATCATTATCATCATCATCATCATCATCATTATTATCATCGTCAATAGAAACTGTAAATAGATTAATTTTTTCATTAAAATCATATTTGCTCAAGTAAGATGGTACAATTTCCTTCTTTTTACCATCATTACTTATAGTATATGTATTAATTGAAATGTTATTCATCAATTCAAATTTTGGAATATCTTTTAATCTTATAGGAAATCGAATACCATCGTATTTTAAGATTTCACTAAAATGTGGATACGATGATATTCTTGATACATTTTGGTTTATTGTACATGGATATTTTGCAGCTACAATTGACCAGAGAAAACAATAAACATCATCATTTTTTATGTTAATTACAGCTTTAGTATTTTTAATAAATTGGGGAAGGTCCTGGTAGGTTGAAGTGCCATAACTAATAGGAGAATAGTTATTAATATTGACTTTTAAATGTAGAATTTCATATAAAGCCCATCCGGAATCTCGTTCTTGAAATTCCTCTAATTTTCTCAATATTTTATCAATTACGTTTTCATTATACCAAATTTTTAATTTTGTGTTGTTATCAACTATTTCATTTCTAGTAGCAAAGTGCTTAACATCGGTTTCAAGAGTTTGAGGTTTAATGAAGTTACAATACAATATAACATTTACTTTCAATAAAGATCTTTGAAGTGATTTCTTTATTTGATTGGAAAAACATCTAAACGCTTTTTTAAGGAAAAGTTCAGGATCTACAATATTGTAATTGACAATGATTCCAGTACAAATTCTACCATCGAAACACGATTCTAGATTTTCCCATTTTATATTCCTATTACGTGTAGATGATTTTCTATTCTTTAAATACCGAAATTTATCTCTATAGAATTTCAAATGTGCTAAATTCGATTCAATTTTTAAATAATTAACTCCTGGTAATTTATTTTTAATAACTTTTCGCATTATACACATTGTACTGTTCAATAATTTTATCCAATGTGCTAATTGTTTGTCAGTTTTAATTATTGCACTAACACGTTTAACTTTAGATACTATATTTGCAGAAAGTTCATTCATGATGAAGTCTATTTAAAAAATGAATTAAAGTATAATTATAAAAATATATAAAAAAACTTACTTGTGTTGTTGGGTTACGTTTGCTAATAATACTTCGTAACTCACAATTTTTTTGTATTATTTTCTACTTATAGCTAGCTGTGCTGACGTAATAACAAATAAAACGGTTGCTAACATAAATTTTGTAAGAAATCACAAGGTTATCAAGTCAAATGATTTCTTTGAATACATCAGCAAAACATGTTGACGTAAATTGCACAAGGTTATCAGGTCAAATGATTTTTTTAAATACATCAGCAAACATGTTGACGTAACTTTTGAATATATCAGTAAAACATGTGATGTAAATTTTTGCAGAGTTGACAAATTATTTATATATAAATTTTCTCGATCGGTTCGATTTAGCATACACTCAGTCACCGAGTAAGTAACTCATCTACCGAAGCAAAAAATAAATAAAATGACTACACCACCAAGCACTTTGTTGGTAACATCAACAGACTCGGTAAATTTACCGATGAAGAGTTTACATGTAGTATGTAAACATTTATTCAGTCGGTACGTTGTTTTCATTCTCCTTTTTTTTTCTTTATTAATAATTCTGAATTAGGTTTGGTTTGAAAGACATGAACTTAAGGGCAAACTGTATAGTAATCAGTTTACTCTACACACCAAAACATGACACGTTACAAAAAAAGTTTGGAAACCTTCCAGTTAAATACACACGACTTTCAGTGGAAAATGAGATGGAGGTTCAACTGTTAGGGTCAATAATGAGAAAATATAATTTTAATTTACCTGGTGTAGAGGATGAACCACAGCAACCAAAAATAGAAGCATCAACAAACAGAAAATCGGCAACAAATATTAAAATTCTAGATGACGTTCAGGTAAAAGCTGCGATAATGCAGCAACCAAGAATAGAAAGATCAACAAAGCGAAAATTGACGAATATTGAATTTCCTGATGACGATGATGAAATATGTGTTATTGAAGAAGAAGAAATGGATTCTAAAACACATAACTTTAGAGATACAGATTATAAAATATATAAAAAGAAATCCAAGGGTGATGATGATGATGATGTTGAACAAAGAAAGGCAAAAGATTTTTTGAAAAGTAGAACATATGTGCTGGTGGTGTAGTTAGTAGTTTAATTAATAAAACCAATGAGGTGTAGTTAGTAGTTTAATTAATAAAGAAATAAAACGTAATACAAATATCTTTTTTATTGTACAAACCAATCATATAATAAATTTACATTAACTAAAGAACAATTTAATGAATTAATCGCATGACCCTGACAATGATAATTAATTGAAAAAGTTTTGTTTAATTCTTCAAAACTTGGACAATTAAATTTCTCCAAATTTATTATAATATTTCCCGAAACAATTTTCTTCATACGATTCACTTTGTTGAGTCCTTTAACTAAAATAACACCATCACCAACAATGTTTTTTACATAACTGTTTATTTCATCAGCTTCGATGAGCCAAAAATTGTGTTCGTTATCCAGATTATGATCCCAATTTAATCCATGATAGTTGCATTTTAACCATTGAAAATGTCGTTGAATTTTATTGTTGAACCATGATACTTCATATGGTAACCGTACGAAGGTATGGTATTTAATATTTTTACTAACATCATAAACTGCCAACTCTCTAATATATATTTCACTTTGTCCATATTGAAATCCTTGAAAGTCTATGATAAACATTTTTTTTTTCTTATAAGATCTTCACCACACTAGTTAACGGATTGTACTTTATAAGTCGATCGTGTAAAATAACGCACCATTTCTAGATACACACTTTAAATGAAGTCTTACTGTTACCACTTCACCATTAAAATTAATCAGGTTTCCATCTTGGTCAGTTAATTTAAGTATAATTTCACTAATATACTTGGTATTGATTGGTAAATAGATAACATTATTAGGATTTTCAACAATTTTTGTACCTGGCATTACTGTTGGGTAGAATACATGTAAAATAACATTGGATGATCATTACTGTAGGAATTTGTTACCAAATTACATTCCACATTAATATTATTAATTTGAAAAATATTTACAGGTTTATCTGATTCGTGTCTAATATCCTTGGGTAATATCTTATTGTGAAATCCTAATAAACTTCCAATATTGTTTGGTTTCGTGAAATCTATCTCTTTATTACATTTAATTTCACTTTTCAATGTATTTCGATTTATCCAAATACGTAGAGTTGTTTTTGAGGTTGTTTGTTTAGCCGTTTTTTCTACTTCATCAATATGCTTCTGTATATAATTACTGATATCATCAATTTCATATAATCCTGCAGGTAATGTAACCTTCTTATTACCATCATAATAAAAATTATTGTTTGAAACGTCAACGTTTGGAATCGAATTATAGCTAACGAAATTTACTAGACCTATTACATAGGTATCTTGATCATTTAAAATAATCGGTGGATATATTTTACTACTTAGGATTGAGGATCTCTGATGAAATGTAAACGTGTATGACATTTTTTAACACTAAGTGTGAAATGCTAAAGAAACGCAATTGTCTATTCTATTTATACAATTTATTTAATAAAAACTTTATACATAGGTGACCACAATTATAAGATGGTTTCTTTAAAGTTTGATAATTTGTATAATTATAGAAAATTTGTACATTTCCGTTTGATTTAAAATAGTTTTGAACTTCTTTTGGAGGTCGAAGGTTACCATATGAATCAAAGTAAACAATTTCATTTCCCCTTTTTTTATATGCAACCCAATGAGTTCCAGGACCACTAGTATTATCCAAATTAATCACACCATTTTCATATTTTTTTCTTATTTTACGAGGAAGTTGATCTTTCATGAAAACACCACGAAAATGTTGTATTCGAAATTTTTTTACATAATGTTTTATATCTATATCTGTGAGTGGTGCTCTTTTCATTGTCTTGTATACCTTCGTTGTGCTTCTATTGGATGCAAATAGAGTCCTAATCCCGTTTTGTATGGTTTTAAGTATGCACCCTTTCCTATTGCTATTGCTTCCATTGTTTTATTATGTCGTTGTGATTCTACTAAATCCTGTTTTGCCTGTTTTGCTTGATTAATAGCCTGTGCAATTTTTGCTGCACCACCACCAAGTGCTCCTAGTGCACTTAATCCAGCAAAAATCGGTATAAGTGGTAATACACCACCGGTCTTAGGAATCGGTATTATGCGTTTTTTCTTATCTGTTTTCATTTTTGATTTAAATTTTCTACTCGCTTTACTTGCAATCCGTATAGCCGTATTAATATCTCTGGGGTGATCTCGAATAATACGTTTTTTTATTGTACTAATCACCTTGCCTAATTGATTACGGATTTTCTGTTTGGATTTACAACATTTTTTTTTCATCTTAAAAAAAAAATATTCGTCCAGTCACCAATAAGGATGAAATAAGACTATGGAATTTTGAGTAATGTAATTATAATATAACTATTGCTTTATTCTTTTTTTGTTATCATCATCATCATCTTCATCATCATCATCATCTTCACTATGTTTACGTTTCAAATTTATTTTAGTCCTTTTTGCGTAATTTATACTATCATCCGATTCTGTCCGTAAACGTTTTACACCACATTTAACCATTTCATTTAGTTTAATTTTTTTATTGTCATCAATATCTTCAATTTCATTATTACTTCTTTTTCGTTTATTATTAATATTACAATCATCCACATCCATATGCTCCACGTCTCTTTGTTTTTGTTTATTTAATACTTGTAACATTGCTGGAGTTAAAATTTCATTTACCATGTTTGTTTTCTGTTTATTAATTTTTTGCTTTTTGACTTTTGGTTTTATCGTAGGTTGTTCTTTCAAACTATTCTTTATACTACTCTGAACTTCTTCTACAACTTTGATGATTTTTTTAATGTAATTTAAATGTTTATTTATAATTTTATCACAGTTATTAATATTATTAGAGTAGCCCATTCCCATTTTCACTTTAGCTCGCATTGCACCTGCAACACCTAATGCTGCCATCCTTTCACCAGCTGTAGCATCTTTAGATTTAAATCGAACCATCGCTCGATCTGCTAATGTGTTATCAGCCTCGTGACGTGCTTTCAAATCCTTATCCAATGTATAAACTATATCGTGTTCTTTACAAGCTTCATCTAATTTATTTACACCTGAATCACCTCTTTTTAGTCGCTTTTCTAGTTTTGTTCCGGGTCCACAATAATTATAACCAGGTATATGCAGTTCAAACGGTAAAGCATTAATAACGCTATTTACTAATCCGCTTCCTAAATATACCTTCATTATACTTCACCAGACAATTGCACATTAATAAATAAAAAGGTTACGTGTTTATTTTGTTATTTTATATTCAACAGTTTCGCGTACAATGAAAGTAGTACCACAAAAAGTTTCTTTGAGTGTTGAAAATCACGATTGTGATGCAGGTGAAGTTAAAAACAAAAACAAACATGGAATACTTTTACCATCAACTATACGGTCAATGATAATTGGTCCATCAAATTGTGGAAAAACAAATGCGTTAATTACACTAATTGAACATAAGAATGGTTTAAAATTTGAAAATATTTATTTGTATTCAAAATCGATCTATCAACCAAAATACATCTATTTAAAACGACTACTAAAACCGATAAAAGGAATTACGTTTAATTCATTTAATACTAACGAAAACATTTTGCATCCTAATGAAGCATTACCTAATTCGATAATGATCTTTGATGACGTTTCTTGTGACAATCAAAATATTATGCGAGAATACTTTAGTATGGGTCGTCATAACCATATCGATTGTTTTTACTTATCACAAACGTATGCTAAAGTACCGAAACATCTAATAAGAGATAACACAAATTTTATTGTCTTATTTAAACAGGATGATCTCAATTTAAAACATGTTTACAGCGATCATGTATGCTCCGATATGGCGTTTGATAAATTTAAGGATATGTGCAATTTGTGTTGGCAGGATGCGTTTCAATTTTTATCGATATTTAAGGATTACCCTTTAAACAGTGGGAGGTATCGAAAGGGATTCGATCACTTTATATTACCATGATAATAAAAAAATAGATTCATTATTACTCTAAACACCATTGTATTTACATAGAAATATGAATGATAAACAAATTACAAGGAGACTAATTGCAAAAAGACGTGATATTAAGAATAAACTTGATATCCTAAAACATGGTGAAATTGTAAAAGAACGAATGTTCTCACCTATTACTAAACAACTGAAGATTATTCAAACAAAATTAGATAAAAAAACTAACACTCAAGCTGATGACAACGATTATGATGAAGAAAAAATAATATCGTCCACTCCTGATGATACCGATGATAATGATGATATTGATGATAGTAATGACAGTGATGGTAGTGATGATGATGATTATGATAGATCAGGACTAGCTAAAAAATATCTTGAAGATATACAGGATGAATTGAAACAGAATAAATTTGCTCATAAGTATGGTGTAAGACATGATACTGAACTAAGAAAATTATTTATTGGAGATTCACCATTATCAATATCAACGTCAGGTAATATTATTGTTAAAAATAAAACGTATAAAGGAACACGTGGTTTATATGAACTTTTATTTATGAAAAATCCTCAAAAATATACAGAACAAGATAAAAAAAATTACTCTGATATTGTATTAAAAACCAATGCACACAAACGTCATTATCTACCTGATACACAAGTTGATAGTAGTAAATCAAAGAAATATGTAAAAATTTTAGCTCCTCTAGTAAATAAGAAAGGTGCTGGTGTATTAATGTCACATATTGATAAAAATGTAGAATATACATACTGGGATAACCCTAATGAACTTGTAGATAGACTCAGACTTTTACTTGCATCACATGAATCTGGTAATACAGGTGTTATAAATGAAATTAATTCCATAATTGAAGAATTGCGAGAAGTAAACATTATAGAATAAGTTATGACTAATGAGAAGCGACAAGTTGTAGAAGAAATTCATAAAGGGTCACGCATAAATTTTCCTAGAAGAAAAGTTATTTTAAAATCTTTAAATGATTTATTTCAAGCTGATTTAGTTGAAATGATTCCATATGCAAAAGAGAACGATAATTTTAAATACATTTTAATAGTGATAAATTGTTTTTCAAAATTCGTATGGGCCATTCCTGTAAAGAACAAGTCGGGATATGAAATTTCCAATGCTGTTGAAAAAGTAGTGAAAAATACTAAACCAAAAAATTTACAAACTGATCAAGGCAAAGAATTCTTTAATAAGTACTTTAAACATGTAATGACAAAATATAAAATAAATCACTATAGCACTTATAGTGAAAAGAAGGCTTCCATCGTTGAACGTGTAAATAGAACATTAAAAAATATAATGTGGAAAGAGTTCAGTTACAGAGGAAACTACAAGTGGATTGATATTTTAGATGATATTGTAAATAAGTATAATAACACAAAACACAGAACTATTGGAATGAAACCAATAGACGTTACAAAAAAGCATGAAAAAAAATTACTTTCCACAGTGTTTAATAATGTTAAAATTACCAATTTTCATAAACGTAAATTTAATGTAGGTGATCATGTAAGAATATCAAAATCTCGAGCAATTTTCGATAAAAAATATACTCCTAATTGGTCAACTGAAATTTTCACCATTAAACGCATAAACCTTACAAATCCAACGACCTATATAATTGAAGACATTAATAATAAAGAAATTCAAGGTGGATTTTATGAAATGCAACTACAAAAAGTAAAATACCCAAACGTTTACTTGGTTGAAAAAATCTTAAAACGAAAGAAAAATATGGTGTTTGTAAAATGGCTAGGTTTTGATGATACTCATAATAGTTGGATAAATAAAACAAATATTGTTTAAAATGTACCGTATACAAATAAAGTAATTAAAATTCATGTATGTTTTATTTCTTTCTCAATTAATCTCTTATCAAGTGAAGTCAATCGTTGTGACCCTTAACCTTGTTTTTAATCTCTTATCGGTTGACGTCACCTTGTTTCTAATCTCTTATCAGTTGACGTCACCTTTGACCTTGGCTTGACGGCCGGGGTGGGCCGCCCAGGTGGTTCAGCCAGGTGAGGCTGCCAGGGGTAGTTCTTCGGACAGGTGAGACAAGGGGTTCAGCCAGGTGAGGGTGCCAGGGGTAGTTCTTCGGACAGGTGAGACAAGGGGTAGTTCTTCGGACAGGTGAGACAGGGGTAGTTCTTCATCTAAGGGTAGTTCTTCAGCTACCCGGGGGTTGTTCTTCACCCATTAGGGTAGTTCTTCAGCCATCGGGGTAGTTCTTCACCGTACTTCTTCAGTCATAAGGGTAGTTCTTCAGCTTCCGGTGACCTTGCCGAAGAGTGGTAAACCCCCCCGTCCATCAAGTTACGACCGACATGCCATCGAGCATTCTCGGTCCCAGAACCCCCTTAGCTATACTACTATCGTTATATACTTGTTGTAATTGATGTCTTTAGTAAATATGCATGGGCTGTTCCAGTAAAAATTAAATCAGGTAAAGATGTTACTGAAGCAATGAAAAGTATTTTAAAGGACGGAAATATACCCAAAAATCTTCAAACCGATCAAGGAAAAGAGTTTTATAACAAAGATTTTATCTCACTTATGAGCAAATTAAAAATTAATCATTACTCTACGTTTAGCGCATTGAAAGCATCGATCGTTGAACGATTAAATAGAACCTTAAAAGGTTTAATGTGGAAAGAATTTAGCGTTCAGGGATCTTTCAAGTGGTTAAATTTACTACCGAAAATTTTACTAACCTATAATACCCGTAAACATTCCACTACGAGTATGAAACCAATAGAAGCGGATGAGAAAAAATTATTGCGTACTGTTTATAATGGGGTAAAAAGATATTATCAAAATCAAACAATACACACAAAATTTCATTTGAATGACTTTGTAAGGATATCTAAACATCGTGGTGTGTTCACAAAAGGGTACACTCCTAACTGGAGTAATGAAGTTTTTAAAATTGCTAAGATTCAATACACTAATCCAGTCACGTATTTATTACAAGATTTGAAAGGTGATGACATTAAAGGAGCTTTCTATACAGAAGAATTACAACGGACTCATTACCATGACGTTCAGTTGATTGAAAAAATTCTAAAACGGAAAGGAAACAGGATGTACGTTAAGTGGTTTGGGTTAGATGAAAGAAGTTGGATCAAGAAATCAGATATTGTGTACTAACTAGATTTTAAATGAACAACAGAAGGAAAGAAATTTTACCTAATACACGTAGAGACAGGAATAATTAAGAAAAGAAATGATAGCAGCGCTGGGATTCGAACCCAGGTCTCCAGTTTGCCGGACTGTTGCACTAACCTCTATGCTACGCTACAAGGTGGTGGAGGGTTATTAAACAAGTAATCTTTTCAAACCTGTACATTTCTGGACCGATTTAATGTCATTTACATGCACAATTTCTTTTCTTAATTATTCCTGTCTCTACGTGTATTAGGTAAAATTTCTTTCCTTCTGTTGTTCATTTATATGTTACACGTAAAAAATAAAATTCCAATTAATGTTTATTAATTCGGCGATACCGGCCATTTCCGGAATTTAAAACTTTGTGACGTTGGTCCTTTAATTGTGCATGTAAATGACATTAAATCGGTCCAGAAATGTACAGGTTTGAAAAGATTACTTGTTTAATAACCCTCCACCACCTTGTAGCGTAGCATAGAGGTTAGTGCAACAGTCCGGCAAACTGGAGACCTGGGTTCGAATCCCAGCGCTGCTATCATTTCTTTTCTTAATTATTCCTGTCTCTACGTGTATTAGGTAAAATTTCTTTCCTTCTGTTGTTCATTTATATGTTACACGTAAAAAATAAAATTCCAATTAATGTTTAGATTTTAAATATTTTTTTAATATATAGATTTAGTTTATAATTTTTATTTTTTAATTGTAATCAGTGTTAATGTAACATACCCATATTTTAAAATGTAATTAATATTTATATATAGATACATATTTTTTTTAACACATACGATTGTATTATTTCCGAAATATTCTTAATTTGCCGCGCACGCGCATTCAGACGTGTGCCTTCGGATGTTTAACAATTTAGGTACGTTCATATGAATGTTGTAATAATGACGGAGCTATTCACGAATATTAGATATTTAAGATAAATACTGAAATTTATTCAGTACATCATCATCCTTCCGACAATAAACATGGCATAGATATGAGTCATTTTGGTCCCATAACTCAAATTGAAACATGCCCGCATTGTAGGCATGGTGGCTTTACATTGACTATACCTGAAACCTCATCTAAAACTCATCTATTTGCTCTAATACGTTGTGTGTTTGGGTAAGAAGGTTAAACATTAATCTTTTCATGTTTACTAATTAAAAATCTTTCTTCTAGATGTCTGCCCTGTGTATGCATTCCATATTGTATGGATTCCTGCAAGAACGTTAACCATTATTGTTTCAACTGTAACTCGTACCTAGGCACTTATCGAAATTAAAAATTATTATTACAACCCATTTAAAAATCGGTTGAGTGATTGCGGAAGCTGCTCCCCGAATTCAAGGTTATCCTGCGGTTACCCCGTTCTATTTTTAATTGATGGATGCGCGCGCATCTTTTTTACAATAAATGTAATAAATACCGGAAATATTTAAATTATAATTTACTCTGAGGTAATCGTTCTTACTGACAGGATGTCTCGTCTAAATATTTTGGGTTCATGCGTTTTCACACCAAAACGTTCGCTTTCATCGCTGCAGATTGATCGGCCTTATCTGATTGTGATGGCCAAAAGAATTGCGTCGAACAAATGGCCCTCCGTTATTGTCGAATTGGAAGATGGTTTTTCCGTATATCTACCGTTGAGAATTGCGAAAACTATAACTGATGAAGAGATAAGGGCCCTCGAGGGGATGTCTTTGGTGTATCTGGGCACGCAAGATTTTGGGAAAGAGAATCCTGCAAATTTAATTCGATTTGAGCAAAAAATTAATAGCAATTGCTCCCCGACATATGGACGAATTGAAAATTTGGTGACGGACCATAGTGTTCCGAAAGTGACTACACCCATCAGCAGGCGTTATTATGGAGCGACGCGAGCGCCTCTACATGAACGCGGACAAGGTGGATTTTATTATAAATTAGCGGATGATGCCCCGGACGGACCATATTAATCTCATCCGTTATAGTGAGTGCATATATCATCCCCATTTCGAACCGATCGGCACAGTGTTTGGATATGCTTCCACAAGACTTGATGAACGCTATAAATGGTTTAAATAACCTGAGCGTATATGCAAATAAACCTAAAATTTCCGTTTCTTCATTGAAAAAGAATAAAGTATATCAGGTGCGACGTTTTGTGACCGTTCCGGAATCTTTTGAAGATCTTTTGGTCGAATTGGACCACGTGAGAGTATGGTGATGACGTAAGGGGGTTGATGACGTCAGAGGGTTGTGACGTCAGGGGTTGTGACGTCAGGGGGTTGTGACGTCATATGGAGCATGGAGCCACTTCCGCTCCAGAACTCTCATTTTCTATCTACTAGAAAGATTAAATCTTGCTCGACAGTATGATTTGTGTCGAAGCATAACACTCATAATTGCTCCTCAACTCACAAATGTCGCATTTGCCACCAACATCATCATTCTCTTCTTCACTTAAATGCACCAAACTCATTTCCGGTTCATGTTGGAACTTCTTGTAATAAGCTCCAAAATTCGACTGTTGACAGTACATTGAACGTTGTATTACCTATTGCTACTGTGAAGATTCAAGACAGATTTGGAGAATCTCATATGGTCTATGCGCTTATTGACTCTAGTAGTATGTCTAACTTTATAACGGCTCATCTTGCAAAAAAGCTTGGTCTACCAAGAAGACAAACTTCATGTTTAGAAATCCAAGGTCTTAATTCGATGACCACTATATGCAACAAAGGATCTGTTACCTGTCAGGTACATCCGATAAATGATAAGAAAGAATTTTTTGAATTTAATGCAATTATTACTCCGAGCATTTGTTCCAATCAACCATCTATTAACCCAATCATTTCTGCTTATCCACATTTAAATCAAGTAATTATGTCCAACGAACCTTCCTACAGATCAATCGATTTACTACTTGGTGCCGAATTGGTTCTCAGATAGTCACTGGAGGACGTCTTCGTGGAGGTCTGAATGACCCTGTTGTGGTGGATTCCATTTTTGGCTGGATTGTTATGGGAAGATCTTGTCTTAATCCTTCTACATCAATGTCAACATGTTTATCCACCACGGACGCAGCGCTTGACAAATCTATTCAAAAGTTTTGGGAAATAGAATCGATTCCTACTTTGACAACATTATCCCCAGATGAGCAAATTTGTGAAAATCATTTTATTAAAAACTATCGAAGAACTCCAACTGGAAGATTCGTTGTCTCTTTACCTTTTAAGAAAACTAATCCAACGTTGGGAGATTCTTATAAAAATGCTTTAAAACGCTTCATGTCTCTTGAAAAGCGATTGATACATAATCCATCCTTACGTCATGATTATGTAAATTTTATGAAGGATTACCTCCAATCCAATCATATGTCACTTCGATCCCCTTCATCTCCTTCTGCTCCCAATAATCAAAATCAAAATTATTATATCCCGCATCATTGCATTATACGTCCTGAGAGTTCCTCTACAAAACTCCGTGTGGTGTTTGACGCTTCAGCTACATCGTCCAATGGACAATCGCTAAATGATAATCTCTTGATTGGATCGAAGCTGCAACAAGATATTATAAAAATTTTATTATCTTTTCAATGTTTTAATATTGTCTTTTTATGCGACATAAAACAAATGTACAGGCAAATATTAATTTCACCATCTGATCGTGATTATCAACGTATTCTCTGGCGCTTTTCTCCGACAGAACCGATTCAAGAATACACTCTCAATACTGTCACGTATGGAATAGCTTCAGCTCCATATTTAGCATTACGTACAGTATTGGAACTTTCTAATATTTATTCAGAAGAATTTCCAAAAGCTGCAGCTGTTTTAAAATCTAACGTATACATTGATGACATTGTAACTGGAGCACAATCCATCGAAGAAGCTTTAGATATACAACAAGAATTAATTACATTATTAAAAAAAGGAGGTTTTGAATTAAGAAAATGGGCAAGTAATTGCACTGACCTTCTCCGATCCGTTTCTGAAAATGATAGACAAGAACCAATATCAATGGATTATGGTGAAATTAACTACATCAAAGTTTTAGGGTTACAATGGAATCCCACAACAGATCAATTCACTTATTCCTATTCCTCTGTAAATAAACCCTGTACCAAAAGGTCGATTCTCTCTGAAATCGCTCGTATTTACGACCCTCTTGGCTTCTTAACGCCATATACCTTAAAAGCCAAAACTATTATGCAACAATTGTGGCAATTAAACATTTCTTGGGATGAAACCCCTCCTTTATCTATTATTGAAGTATGGAAAACATTCAAGAAAAGTCTTTTCTTTTTGTCCTCTTGGAACTTACCACGTTTGATGATTCCCCATGAAACCAATTCGATTCAACTTCATTTTTTTTGCGACGCATCCCAACTTGGGTACTGTGCTGTTGCATATTTACGTTGTCAAACTCAAAGCACAACTACTACGTCCTTTATATGTGCTAGAGCCCGCGTGGCACCCTTAAAAACACTTTCTATTCCTCGCCTGGAACTGTGTGGTGCGGTTCTCCTAACTGAGTTGTTACAAACGATCCAACACATCTTATCTCCTTTAGATAAGATCTTGTTTATCACTTGAAACTCACAATAATTTTATTGATGATCTTCTGCATAAGTTCTCCTCCCTTTCTAAAATTAAACGCATTATGGCGGATGTCCTTAGATTTTGTCATCATTGCAAAGGTCGTCAAAAATGTACTAACATAGCCGTATCACCCTTTGAATCTCAAAATTCGTTCACAACTATCATTCGTTACGTCCAAAAACAGAACTTTTCAGCAAATTCTAAGAGAATAAAAAGAGAAATAGAAATAATTAAAGTTGTTTTGTAACAGTCTATAACATTCATTATTATTTCCGAAATATTCTTAATTTGCCGCGCACGCGCATTCAGGCGTGTGCCTTCAGATGTTTAATAATTTAGGTACGTTCATATGAATGCTGTAATAATGAGGGAGCTATTCACGAATATTAGATATTTATGATAAATACTGAAATTTATTCAGTATATCGCTGTCTCTCGGGCAATATACATGGTGCAGACATGAGTCATTTTGGACCAATAACTCAAATTGAAACATGCTCGCATTGTAGGCATGGTGGCTTTACGTTGACTATACCTGAAACCTCATCTAAAACTCATTTATTTGCTCTAATACCTTGTGTGTTTGTGTAAGAAGGTTAAACATTAATTTTTTCATGTTTACTAATTAAAAATCTTTCTTCTAGATGCTTGCCCTGTGTATGCATTCCATATTGTAAGGATTTCTGCAAGAACGTTAACCATTATTGTTTCAAATATAACTCCTACCTAGGCACTTATCGAAATTAAAAACTATTATTGCCGCTTTTTTAATAATCAGTTGTGTGATTGCGGAAGCTGCTCCCCGAATTCAACGTTATCCTGCGGTTACCCCTTTCTATTTTTAATTGATGGATGCGCGCGCATCTCTTTTTTACAATAAATGTAATATAAATACCGGAAATATTTAAATTATAATTTAGTCTGAGGTGACCGTTCTTACTGACAAGATGTCTCGTCTATATATTTTTATTTATTTCAAATAAATCCAATCCATCAATACATCAATACACTACACCCTAACATTCATTTCACGGTTGAAGAAGAAAAGAACAATCAAATTAACTTTTTAGACTTCACACTACAACGGACAGAAAACAAAATTAAGTTCAACATTCACCGAAAGCCAACACTAACAAGCTGTATCATACCATTTGATTCTTACCATGACATAACTCATAAAATTTCAGCATTACGAGCCTATCTACATAGAGCTTTCAATTCATGTTTAGAACAACAAAGCTTAGTGAAAGAACTACAAATTATTGAACAAATTGCAAACGAAAATGGATTCCCTCCCACAATACTACAAAAACTCATCTCAAAAATTCAAAATAAATCCAACATCACGAACATAACGACTTTAACAAATGATAAAACAAACAAAATAAAATCTTACAGATCTATCACATATCCAGGAACCATAGCACATAAGATAAAGAAGATATTTTATAAAAATAATATCTTACTTTCTTTCAAAAACAGGAACACTGGTCACTGAAAGACATCATAGTAAATAACAAAGACCAAACTCCAATTTTATCAAAGAGTGGTGTATACCAACTTCAATGCGGAACATGTATGGCCACATATATTGGTGAGACAGGAAGAAATATTCAAACTAGAATAAAAGAACACAAAAACAGTTCAAAATCAAATTTTGGCAAACACCTAATGTTCAACAAACACGAATTCGATCAGGACAAAAATGTTAAGCTGCTCCACCAAATGACCAAAAGCAATTTAATGGAATTGATAGAAACATATGAAATCAACAAGTTCATAAAAAATAACACCACCATCACAAGCCTCAATGAACAAATTCTGCCAACGCAACAACCACTTTATAATTGTTTGCGAAACCCCTTTTTCCTCAAACAATAATTTTCATGTAAGTGGACGAGAGTTCTGGGTTTGGCGGCGACCCAGTTCTGCACCACTTGCATCCCATGCCCCAACGACACCTAACATATCCAAACTTTTAATTGATTTTTTGATTTTACGATTTGGTTTTGATTATCAATGTCTGTTACTTGATTTTTTGAATTTTATAACTTTTATTTAATTTTAATTATATAAATATCGTGTAAGTGGACGAGAGTTCTGGGTTTGACGGGGACCCAGTTCTGCACCACTTGCACCCCAGCCCCCAATGACATTTAATTTTACGGCTATGCTCAGCTTTTAATTTCTTAAGGTTTAATCTTTTTATTGTTTGATTTTTTAGTTTGTTAAATTATATATAGTCCAATCTTAGCTTTTGAATTTAAATTTTAATTTTGAAAACATTATTCTCATACTTACCGACTGAACTAACCGACAATAATATGTCATTTACATAACCTCAAACTTGCAATGTTGTCCCGCATTTTATGTTTTCAACCATGTCAGTGTAATTTGTTTAAATCTGTAAAAATACTGTACTAATTAGCAACATCATTCGTTTTGTAAATGTCACTCGTACTTTTGTAACAACCTGACGTAAGAATCTATTCTTATTTTATTACTTTGAAACTTATTTTTAATGTTCTTAGATCTTAATAAATTTCCTTTTTGTTACGTTTGTAGGGTCTACCGAAGAAGAGCTGGGCTCGAAACCGGTCTAGACGACAAATATAAAATTATATCACCAAAGTATTTATTTGAAGTTTTAATTTATATAAATATTTTGGGTTCATACGTTTTCACACCAAAACGTTCGTTTTCATCGCTGCAGATTGATCGACCTTACCCGATTGCGATGGCTAAACGAATTGCATCGAACAAATTGCCCTCCGTTATTGTTGAATTGGAGGATGGTTTTTCCGTATATTTACCCTTGAGAATTGCCGAAACTATAACTGATGAAGATAATGGGATCCTTGATGGGATGTCTTTGGTGTATCTGGGAACACAAGATTTTGAGAAAGAGAATTCTGCAAATTTAATTCGATTCGAGCGAAGAATTGATACCAATTGTTTTTCGACTTATGGACAAAATGAAAATTTGACACGAGCGCCTCTACATGAACGTGGACAAGGTGGATTCTATTATAAATTAGCGGATGATGCCCCGGACGGACCATATTAATCTCATCCGTTATAGAGTGCATATATCATCCCCATTTTGAACCGATCGGCACAGTGTTTGGATATGCTTCCACAAGACTTGACGAACGCTACAAATGGTTTAAATAACTTGAGCGTATATGCAAATAAACCAAAAATTTCCGTTTCTTTATTAAAAAATAATAAAGTATATCGGGTGCGACGTTTTGTACCCGTTCCCGAATCTTTTGAAGATCTTTTGGTGGAATTGGACCACGTGAGAGTATATTTACCACAATTTTACGCGGATTTTATTTGGAAAGACCTCACCAACGGACTTGAGCTCCTAAATTCGGTGAAGCTTGGATTAGTTTACAAGGGATATACACCGGCTACTTAACGTTTGAAATTTATACTGTTGTAATTCAACTTTTACAAAATGGGTGAATGTCTACAAACTTTCCTATCTTTATCCGCCGAAGTTTTATGTAATTTAATAGAAGTCTTTACAAGCGGTTTCTGTATAGTTTTATCATTTTGGTCATGTTTACATTAGTTGTTTAAATATATGTATTAACTTTATTTTTTGCGTTGTGTGTTGGTGACGTCGTGGGGTTGATGACGTAGGTGACGCCATTGTGTCGATGACGTGGATGACGTCAGCAAGTTGATGATGTCAGAGGGAGCATGGGGTGCCACTTCCGCTCCAGAATAGGCATTATTACACTACTCACGAGCATGACTGGTATAAAAACATATACAATTACAGTTTTATATAGTAATGAAACCCATTACGATATCTGCCATTGTTTATATCATCCTCATTGATTACAAGAAAGCCGAATCTATCTTTCCAACACATTGAAGACATTTTCTTAAATACATTAAAGCTCATATCGGTTTTTACATGATCCTTATAAATATGTCTTAAATTTAGATCATCTTGTTTGAAAAGTATTAAAAATTTTGCATTATCACGTATTAAATGCTTTGGAATATGCGTGTTACTTTTACATAAATAAAAACTATCTATAGCCTTATGTAGTCCCATACAAAAATAATCACGTATAATTGACTGTTTATCGCATGTTACGTCGTCAAATATAAAAGCTGAATCTTCATTTACTTTAGAAGGATGCATTATATCATCACTGCTGTTATACTCATAATATCCTAAACCTTTTATAGGTTGTAGTAACTTTCTTAAATATTAATATTTGTTTTGATACAATGACTTTGAATATACATATACATTTTGAAATGATAATCCATTAGGATCTTGTAATAAGCTAATTATCAGATTCGTTTTACCAGAGTTGAAAGGTTCGGATATTATACAACGTAGATTATTTGTAAATAAATAACTATGCTTTCTGTTTTCGTGTAATAGATTATCAAATTGTCTTGTTACATCATCAACGTTTAATGTGTAAACTTTTTTTATCACTTTCATGTTTAGAACATAACTGACTTTTATATAAGCCTGAGATTGAATATATACTGTTCATTTATCTGTTGACCATTGAAGTGGTCAGTCGATCATGAAGAAAAGAGTAAGTGAAAAAGAGATTTCTTTTAACAGGCCTTAAAAAAGTCAAGGACTAATGATTTGAAATCTGCTGCGAAGTTAGGTGTACGTACCGTAAAAGGTGTTACCAAAAAGAACCATAGTTCTAGAATTATTACGATGCCTAAAAGCGGTTACTTCCGCTCATTCCAAATTTCGCTGGTTTAACTGCATTAGGAGCTTTAGCAGGTGGCACTGCTTCCATTATAAGTGCTGTCAATAAAGCAAAGCAAGCACAAGCGCTGCTCAAAGAAAGCTAAAGATATAATAAATCGATGGAATCAATAGCTTTAGGTAAAGGTCTGTATTTAAAACTATATAAAAAAGGATTAGGGGTTTTTTTAGAGACACGTCAACAAAAACCAAACAACAGCAAAAAGCGCTAACAAACCTTGACTTGATGCGTTATGTACAAGTGTTAAGGATATCTGAGTTTAGAGGGATATTCATGCGAGATAAATTACCTGTACGTATTAATAACAATGAAAGAGGTATTATTAACTTGGATAGTGTGAAAGTACCTGGCATTCATTGGACGGCCTATATTAAGAAGGGAAACGTTAAGAACGAAAAAATTAATTACTTATTTTGATAGTTCCGGCAATTGTAAAGTAGAAATTGTAAAGTATTTCAAGAGTGCTGAAAATAATGTAATCATTAAATTTAATCACCATCAATATCAGACCTATAACACTAGTAATTGTAGCCATTTATGTTTAAAAGTTCAAAAGTTGAGTTATCATTTCTCTGTATTCAATTTCAATTGCGAGAAAGTCGAAAATTTTAAATGGAACGCCCCTTATCTTGTTAGCCTATCAAAACGGGAATTTAATTCACTACAAATTATCTATAAACATTACTATACCTATTTATTATAGTTTTCTTCATATTGAGCATTTTATTAAAATCGTACACAAAATGCTGGTAGCCGTTCAGTTTTTATTAGAAGGCTATGACATTTTGACAGTTTATCGTTTAATTTATTTAAATTATCATTGGTATTTCTAGAATGATCTGCGATTGAATAAACTTTAGTTTGTTAGCGAAGAAGAAGGTATATATGAAACAATGAAAAACAATAATATGGCGTAATATTCGCCAAAATGATGGGCGAAATATTCCTTGCGAGTTCACTTTATCTATTAACGGTGCTTTCTTTGAAAATATTATTCATCTAAATCGGTCGAAGCACCTCTTATCAAAGAATTTGGTAAAGCAACAAAATATGACAAAACATTTATTCCATTCTCTTAATCTGCCGGTGATAGAGATTTACGGTTTCTTGTTATTTTGATCTTTCCAAAACTAAGAAAGAGATTCTATCCAAAACTATTACATCCGCCATGAATATAAAACGAATTTAAAATGTTGTCGTTGGAATAATTCGCCATGATATTCAAAGACATTAACAGAAGTAACTGATGACACAACTAAGTAATGACAACAATAATATAAATATGGATGAAAGCTGACAAAACTCCATGCCTTTTTAACATAAAACCAGAAGCTTTCCAGCATTGCATACGTCCATTAATTTCCAAATATGAGTGCAACTACAACAAATAGGCGCAGGAAAGTTTCTAGATAATTTGTAGAGAATTAAATTCTCTTAATTTATTTTTATAATTTAAGTTTTTGATTCTTTTATGTTATTGATTTTATTTTTTGTCATTAAATTGTTGTTCTTCATTGTTTCATTTATTCGGTTTTCTTTCGGTTATTTTTGTTAAATAACAGCTAGCAATCTAAAGTTTATTCAATCGCAGTTCATTGTAGAAATAATACTAATAACAGTTTAAATAAATTGAACAAAAAACTGTCAAAATGTCATGGCCCTCTAACAAAAACACAAACGGTTTTTAGCATTTTACATATGATTTTGATAAATTCCTTAATAGCAAGAAAATTATAATAAATAGGTATAGGAATGTTTCTAGATAATTTGTAGATAATTAAATTCGTTTCCTGATAGGGTATGAAAATATGAGGCATCCCATTTAAAATTTTAGATTTTAAAATTAGATACAGAGAAACGGTAACTCAATTTTTGATCAACCTGTATAAGATATTTATATATTATATATTTTATTCAATTCTAATAATTTGTTAGAATTTTCCTCATAAAATGAGCTCCACGTCACCTGGTTGTTTACTTCATCCAGAATACACTCGTACAACACTTGATTTAGTTCTATCGAATAGTTTGATATGACTAGTTAATTGGCTGTTTCGTTGTTGCTGGATAGATTCTATAAAATATACACATATCCAATATTAAATTTGGTATATATTGAATTATATAACCATCAATTATGAAATCAAATAATCAATTTCATACCATGCAACATACCTGAAATATCTGGAGTTGGTTGATCTGATTCAGACAAAAAACAATTACTAATTGTTTCTTCATATAAGTCTGAAGAATATAATGTACTAAAAAAAGGAACTTTTTCTGTAAAACTTCATTTACCTAGTAAGAATAATGTAGGTAAAGCCCGCTACTTCAATTTGTCACCTACCTATTGGTGCAAAATGTTTGGTACAAGCGCAATAATTATGTAGACGTTTTATTAATCAGCCTTACGAATAATAGGATCAATAAGAAAAATTGCGCCGTATTAATTAATATTCTTTTTTTAGTTTCCTTTTGTTGTCCTTAACATTGTTGTGTGCCACTGTAAAAAGGCACACAACAATGTTTAATGCGACATTGGATGGCACTGACGATGGTTACAATTTTCATACATTAGAGATCTCCCCCTATGGCGGTTTGAAAAAATATTTGTGCCTCAAGTGCGTATACACCTTGACTCAATGTATTTACCAAGGAAGGCAGTTTTGTTAATGAATAACGTGCATTCACATCCAGTTGTAGGTGTACTTAAATTTTTAACAAAAATTGGTCACCGATTTTTTAAAAAGATGTGACTAAACATTTTTTGTCAATCTGACCATTCTTTCTATTTATTATTCTTTTTTATTTTAGTCAGTTTATTCAGTTTTTTAATTTTTATCAATCATTTCTTTTTCATAACGTGTGTGAAGCTGTTTCCTATTCAATTCTAATAATTTGTTAGAATTTTCCTCATAAAATGAGCTTGAAGCCACGTCACCTGGTTGTTTACTTCATCCAGAATAGACTTTTACTGTTTTTTCAGTTATCCGCGATTTACCCTATCCGCGCTGCTTTTGCTACTTAATTCTGCGGATAATCGGGATTTTATTGTACAGAGTGGTTCAAATTTGAAGTCGGAATAGGCTATCTCGAAAACTAAAAGAGCTGGATAAAAAATAGCTTACATGTCATGATCTCTTTATTTAAAGATCCAATGGTGAAAAGCTCAAAGCGCTATCGTCTTTTGTTTTTCCGGTAGAGGCGAAAAGTGAAAATATCGTAAAACCAGCAACTACTATTATCTTGGTTATTATTATTGGTAGAGAGTACTAAGACATAATATGGACACTTTTTTACGGAAAATTTGATGACGAACTTGAATTGTTTTTTCGCTTTTAGATTTTGAGATATGACAAATTTCGTTTCTTTAAATGGAAACAGTCCTTGATTTTTAGCTTATTAAATTCGTTATTTTTTCTGATTTCAAAAATATAAGGTTGGTATAGGTAGGTATATTCCTTAGCTTATTCGGACTTCGAATTTAAACCATCCTGTACATTCCAATCTTAAAAATAAAAGTATAATTTATTTATTTGATAACTACAGTAATGACCGGTTATAACGAGCACCTGCTCTATACCGAGTAAGCCAAGTGCCGTGAAAAATCCTATCCTTACAATGTAAAAAATCTCGGTTACAGCGCGTGCTCGGTTATAACGAGAGCTCCGTTGTAGTTTTACGTGATTTGTACCGTCTACAACGAGCGAATGACGACAGGCAGCATCGGCAGTTCAGTTTATCGCTAGATTTATTCATTTATTTACAATAATTGGGTACGGTACAGGACAAACCCAATAAAAACCGTGCCACGGATAAACTAACGCAATCCATAATTAACAGTTATAAATAATAACAGTTATAACTAATGTAAAAAGAAAAGAAAATCATACAATCCAAAAAAAAATAAAAAATCAGAAAATTAAATTTAAACGCGAAAAAAAAAGACTATGTTACGGTTTAAATTTTTTTTGTGTTTTATGTGATTCGAGTTTTGTCTTAAATTTATGTTATTTGTTTTCTTTTCTTTATGTGGGTGGGAAGTTTGTGTTGCATATAACCGGGTAATAAAATATTTGTATTTAATTAGAATTAATTTTATTAATTTGTTATTTTTTTTATTTGATTTCAGCAACGATCTCGATCCCGAAACTCCTCAATCATTTCGATCCATTTTGATAATTCTATTTCCCTTTTCTTGATTTCTTTCTTCTTGTTTGATTCTATTGGTCGTATTTATCAAGAGCACAGGTGTAATTTTTTGTGCCTCTTTGATTTTATTTTAAAAGGCTCCATGGCGTGTGTCTCGGGTCTCTCTCTTCTGAGCAACCAGTTAGTACACTGTGTTGCAGGGTGATTTAGGCAATTTTTGGGTTCCGAAATTTTTGAGTTTTGGAAATTTTGCCGTTTCGTGAATTTGCGGATTCATCACCATCGCATTTATTTTGAAATCGTGTTCTCACGTTTCACGTCATTGGATTATTCCGGATTGTTGGTGTATTTTCAAACCAAATTAATTTTCTGGTTACAAAACCTCGAACATCAGAGGTAAGCTTACATTCATACATTCATACTTTCTTTCATTTCCAAATTACCTTAACTAAACTATTTATTAAAAACAAAAAAAAAAGAACTAATTTTCTACATTTTTTTTCTTAAAACAAAAAAACTAAACTAGTTTTCTACAACTTCCTTTTGTTCAAAAAAAATTAAACATTCATTCTAAAATTACGTTTCCTATTTTTTTTTAAATTTTTCGTACAAGTTTCTAGTAAGAGCCAATTTTTTTGGTAATTTTCTTAAAATTAAAATTTTCGTTCAATCAAACGTCCCAATCCACCATCTTGGAATTATCCACCTCCGTGGTTTGCTTTCCTAAAAGGAACATTAAGGATCAAATTCTTGTATAACATCTCCGGTACTTACCTTCCCGAGTTTTTTTTATTTTATCCGGCTTTAAGTTGAATTCAACACTACGGAGTCGAGCCCCGAATTCAGATAATCTAGTTGATTTATTATTATTATTATTTTCTTGTTTTTTGGTCAATTTTTTTTGTTCACTAACTTTAATATTTTCGAGTTTAGTCTTGTTATTTTGCCTGAAATTTTTTTGAACAGAATCGAAATTTATTCTATTTACCTGTGCATATTATAATTATTTTTTTCTTTCGTTAATAAAAGTTGATTTTATTTTGTATGCAATTCAAACTTACTGTTTTGTTATTTGTTATCTGTGTGTTTGTTTACAACTTTCCTATTCTTTTAAACATCACGTCACAGTTCGTGGGCCGTACGGGATTAACTGTGTGGCGCCTTAAAAAAATAAATCCCTCCCCATCTTCACTGAGCTAGGCGAGGACCCGTACTTGCGCCGTGGGATTTTGTAACAGGTTTTGTGTTGTTATTAGTTGTTTTGTAGATAAGGCGTTACAACTAGTTTACAGAACAAAATAAAAATAATCAAACAACACTAATTTAAATAATACGCCAAAAACTAAGGAAAATTCAAAAGAATAAAAAAGCAAACAATAATTTTAGTCTTCAAAACGTGAGGGGCACAAACAATCGACGTAACAGAATTTTAAATGAATCAAGAAAGCCAGAAAAATTAAAAATATCGAAATTTACGCGATCTGCAGCTCTATCCATACGTAGTAAAGGGGAATTTTGGAAAGCGTTAGTACGTGGTGTAGGAGTGGAAAATAAGTAATCAAAACGCAACAAACGTGGAGGAACATGCACACAGACAAGACTAAGTAAAGAAGGAGAATCGCATAGGTTACGTAGAAGTTTAAAGAAGAAGACCACATCACCATAAAAAACAACGCCGACTTAGAGTCATAATATGAAAATAATTACATGAAGAAACGTAGTCAATGTATTGAATAGAACTTTTATAGCAAAGGTATTTTAAAAATTTTGATTGCTTTTTTTCAATTCGAGCTATGTATGTTTGATATTGAGGGCTCCAGATAATACTACAATTAAGAACACTATTGACAAAAGCAAAATATAAAGTTTTTATTGCATTGACATTCCTGAATAGGGCAGTAGATTTAATAACGAAACCGAGAATACGCCAAACTTTAGTAACAATAGAATGTATGTGTTCGTTAAATAAAAGCTTAGTGTCAAGGATGACGCCCAAATCTTTTACAGACGAAACACGAGTGAGTGTTTCTTCTGCAAGCAAATAGTTGTAGTGTAAGGTGCTCAATTTTTTAGAGAAAGATATGACGTTACATTTGGATAGGTTTCGAGTAAGACGATCTTTAAGACAATACTCGTAAAGGTTAGAGAGATCACTTTGAAGCCTAGAACAGTCGAGAGGTGAAGAGACACGGAGAAAGAGTTTAAGATCGTCCGCATACATCAAACTACATGAATGTTGGATGACCTCAAATAAATCATTTACGTAAATATTAAATAGTAATGGTCCAAGGTGACTGCCCTGAGGTACACCAGAGGGTATATGCGTAGTAACAGAATGGAAACCATTGACAGAAACTATTTGACTTCTATCTTTTAGGTAAGAGGAAAACCAGGAGGAGATTTACGTGAACTTGTATCTATACGTGGTTACAAAAATTGAAATACAATATCGAAAATCTCTTACATTAAAAGATAAAATAAATATAATAGAAAAACTCGAACAGGGATGCAAAAATGTACATATATGTCACGAGTATAAGTTAAGTAGTTCAACGCTGTCGACAATATGGACAAATAGAAATAAATATTTAGAGAGAAAACGCACAAATATGAAAATGAAAGGAATTCGTAAACCTGAAAGGGCTGATGTTGATAAATATCTCATACAATGGTTTTCTTCAAAAAGACAAACAGCCGCGATTTCTACAATGATTTTATAAAACAAAGCAAATGAACTTAATAATATCGATGAATCCATTTCCGATCAACCGTCTACAAGTCGCAGTTATTTTATATGATCTAAAGGTTGGATCAACAGATTCAAGAACCGCTATAACATTCGATTAGGGAAAATCAACGGAGAAGCTGCATCTGTAAATATGGAAATTAAAAATAATTGGAAAGAAAACGTTTGGCCTTCGCTTCAGCGAAAATACAAAGACGCGACATCTTTAATGGGAACGAAACTGCTCTTTTTTATAAGCTTACACCGAAAAGACATTAAAATTTAAAGGTGAAAAGTGAGTAGGAAGCAAGTTATCGAAGTGACACAAATTTATGTGTCATAGGAAAGCCAAAGTCACCTCGTAGTTTTAAGAGCATTCAAAACCTACCAATAAATTATTTTAACAATTCCAAAGCTTGGATGACAAGTGAAATCTTAAAAAAAATTCTTTTTGATTGAGACCGTGATTTAAAACGTCAAAAAAGAAAAGTTTTATTATTGGTAGAAAATTTTTCTGGGCATCCTCATATTAACAATTTAGAATGTATTGAACTTGCGTACCTTCCGTCAAATTCAATTTCCGTCTTACAACCGATCGACCAAGGCATAATTAAATCAATGAAAACGTTTTACCGAAAACAGTTATTGTTCAAGTTAATAGAAGCTATGGATCTGAACGAAAAATTAATAATCGATATTTTAGATACTACAATAATGCTCAACAGCGCATGGATAAATGTTAAAAAAGAAACAATAATATGAATTGCTTTCGTTCTGTATTCGGCAATCTTGCAGAGAATTTTAGCGAGTAAGATGAAATTCCCTTAGCTCAATTAATTACGTATATCTCTGTGGAAGAAAATCTTTCTAGTTGGGCAGAGAAAAACAGTTTGGAAATAAACGATATCGATTTAAATTTATTTGCCTCTATCGATGACGATGTTATTACCTTTGATTATACATATACAGGCTGTCTCACGTAACTGGTTCATTAGAACTTATTTAAGTTCCACTATTCGTAGAGGCTTGAAATTTTGGTAACATGGGTTGTTCATTCCGATCTATTAATCTTAAATATTTTCAAGGTGACCACCACTTCCGGTCTACCGGAAGTAGACCTCAACTTCGTTATTTTAAATGGAATGCTATAGTTTTTATTACACCATTCAATTGTACGTAAGAAAATATGTTGATTTTGATATAGTTATTGGTACCTAGCATTTTTGTTTTCGAGTTATTTTGATTTTAAGTGTTTTTTGGCAAATATCACCATGCTCTTTAGAAGCATATATCTCAGCCAACGTTAATTCAAAAACGTTTTGCATTGGTGCGATAACTCTTCATATGCTGTCAAATAGATTGTCACTTGTTATATCAGTGTACCTTATTCAAATTACATTACGTATATAAATACTCTCAATACAAAATGATTCACATAAGAACCGACACAGAGCAGGGACATGGAAAGGACGATAAATTAAGATGATTTAATACAATTTATAAAGTTTTATCTCTGAGGAGTTATAGCCCTTCAAGGCTTAATTTTAAATTCTTAAAACATTCAATATCTCTGTCATACATTAGACTAGAAAAAAACAAGTTTGATATACATTATGAGTGTACCAAGGGTATTAATTGGTTACACGTTCAGATTAATTGAAGCATTAAGATGCTTGACGTTGATGCTTGATAACGTTAATTAAGGGTAACGGTACCATAAATTTTGATAGATTGTTTTCGTCTTTTGATGAATTTCATACATGATTATCAGATTTCATGTGAAATCGTTAAATTTGACGTCAAAATTGGTAAATAGGTTATAAAGCATGTCATTTCAATAAAATAATTATAGTTATTTGTGAAAGTAATATATATATAATAGTTATTTATGTATCAAGTCAGCACAGTGAATTTTTATCGAACGAATCTGATTTTACGAGTCGAGCGAGTGAAGAGAGTGAGGCGAGTAAAAGACGAGTTCGGTAAAAACACTTTGCTTGCGTGGTGATCATTACACCACTAGTGGTAATGAACACCTAAATACACCTAACTGAACACATAACATAGTAAATATTACCTAACTGAATTGATTTGTTTTGGATGTTACTATGGATATTCGTAGCAACGCCCAAGTAATAATTATTTACGTAACCAGTTATGAAAAGACTAATTTTGTGTAAAGAACGTAATACTTGTCAAAGCGAGCGAGTTTTATAAACTGCGAGAGTTAAACAAAATTAGCAGTTTCTTAACGCGTTCAGTACAAAACTTTATCTAACCCCGCTTAAAAATTTAACAGAATCATACGACTTCAGATCTCACACAATCCTTATGTGTCAAATGAATTTAAATTGACTGAATTTGCTAGTGCAACATATAGTGAATATATAGAATTTACTAATGTACTAGTGGTGTGAGGCATATTTTATTTTTCCGATATTTCACGTAGTTTCGCGGAAAATCGCGGTTTAGTAATATGCAATGTTATTTCGAAAATTATTTATAAGCGGTTTAATGAAATTCAGGTACTCGTTTCTTATAATTCGCTATAAAAGAAGAACCGCAGATCTCAAAATTTTCAAATTAACATATGATACGCAGAAATGTTCACTGATTGTACTAAAGTTTCCCGCAATTTTTTCATCGAGCGATTTCAATGATAACGATCTGTAAAGTGATGGGCCATGACGCCTGTATAGCGTATATCCTAAGGTATAAGGATAGTAGTTGTATAATATGTAACGTTACAAAACGTCAAAATAACATGGAAAACCTGACATCTCCTAGCGGGGTTAGGTAAATTCATTTGTTCAATCCTACCTTTGAAATTGCCAGTTTCTAGCGTAGATACGAGTGTTGAAAGTTGTTATTTTCACTCACTCTGCTAACATTCATAGCAACGGGTGAGTTAAAATATTTTTCACTCACTCTAATTTTCTTCATCCAGTATTAGCGAAATTGAAACCTTTAAAGGTACAACTCTTTGTTTAAACGTAACGGATGTAAACTAAAAAACGGTAAAGAGCACACAAGGAAAATTAAATGAAGTATTTCACTTGTATAAATTATTAATCTTAATTAATTTGCGTAATGATGACAATTAACAATTGGACACAATTGGTTATTTATCAATCAATTAAGAGTATGACAACGTCCAAAACTTCCACAATTTGACACAACTGGTTGTTTATCAATCAATTACGAGGATAACAATGTCAAAAAGTGTTGTCTCCGACATATCGACATGACATTAACCAAGAATTAACGAATTTTAAGACCGAATTTTCTCTAAATAGTAGGATTGAACAAAACGCTATACAGCACACGTGAGAAACCAATATTTTCCACTCATTTGTATGTCTTTCCATACGCGTAACTAAGGTTTTTCACTCACGCGTAATCTGACATACATATTAGTTTCCTCACTTGTACTGTAATATACTATTATTCTTTCAATATTAATTCACTTGACACATAAGTGTTTTCAGATTAAGTTCGTATGATTCCATTCAATTTTAAAGCGGAGTTAGATAAAATTTTATACTTAACACGTTAAGAAACTGCTAATTTTGTTTAACTCACGCAATTTACAAAACTCGCTCGTTTTGGCAAAAATATTGGGTTCGTTGAACAAAATTAATCTTTTCATAATTGGTTACGTAAATAACTATTGTCTGACTCATTTGCGGCAGGTAAAATACTTTGTCTGCTGCTAAATGCGCAGTTTACTAAACTGTAAAGTGTCACTTTACTGCCGCAAATGGATGCAATAAAGTATAGTTTTGCTGCCAGTGAAAATAATTACAATATTTTTATTTAAATATAATATAAATAACTTTTTGAAATCCTTTTTTCATATTAATTATGTTTTTTTTTAATTTACTTCTGGTGATATTCAAATTTATTTATTTTAAACTAGTTTCAAGCTAGCCTGCTCTTCTTCAGTAGATACCTACAAGTTTACAACATATTAAACATAAATGATACATATTAATACAATAGTGAAATCTTACGTAATTATTAAAGAATTAAAAATATTAATTGAAATTTTTCAAAATGTATGTCAAACGTTATTATGTGACGTTAGTTGGCAATACAGAACGTTAAAACAAAATTTGAAAATTTAACAGTGTAGACAACCCAAAAATTGATTATTATTATGTTGCCAAACACCGCCATCAAACATATAACTCTCTTCCCCTTGTACATGAAATAGTTATTTTTGTTTGTTTTTTATTTTTGTATTTTAGGTATGGGTCTCTCAGGCAACTCGCCTTTTACTCGCCTCGCTCGCTTCGCTCGACTCGTAAACTCAGGCTCGTTCGATAAAAATTCACTTTGCTGACTTGGTACATAAATAACTATTATCGCCAACCAGCAGCAAAAATATACTTTATTGTATTCATTTGAGGCAGTAAAGTGACACTTTATGTTACAATCAAATTGACAGGCTTTAGCGGCAGACAAAGTACTTTACCTACCGCAAATGAGTCAGACAAAGTATTTTACCTTACTCGCCTCGCTCTCTTCGCTCGCTCGACTCGTATACGCAGGCTCGTTCGATCAAAATTCACTTTGCTGACCTGGTACATAAATAACTATTACGTGCTGTGAACAAAAAAGTATCGTTTTGACAGTCGCTGAGTACTACGCAAAAGTGAATTTTTAACAGTAGTTTTCGAAAATAGTTATTTTTAGAAGCATTTTCTAGGATAAAACATTACATGGCAACCAACCACAGACTATGCCAGACGGTCAACTTCATAGTAAAAGCAATATCCAATGTATACCTTACTCTCTCAATACAATGGAACACAAAAGTAGAGGGCGGTGAGGGGCAAAAATGGAATCTGTACCCAATTTAAATTTAAATTGGCGGGAGTATCAAATTTATTTAAATTTCATTAATATAAAAATATTTTTGATTGTGTTCTTTATTGGTCTATTAGGCTAATTATTTTGGCTTACGCTAAATATAAATAGCTTAATAGATTCATGAAAAGCACAATCAAAAATATTTTTAGATCAATGAAAGCTAAATACATTTGGAATCAAATGAAGAAGTTATAATTTTACAATTTCAATGCAAAATAAAGAAAAATCCTGATCGCCATCTTGGCTGCGACTGCGTGTAGACGCAAAGAAAAACGCTCCGCGATTTTCGCGTATTTATTGAGTTTTTCTGTGCCGTGTGTTTTCTTAACGTGTTAAACTCACGTAATTAGGTGTTTTATGCACTGCTTACATAAAATTTATTTGCGGGGTAAGTCCATTTATTGTTGACAACCTGTAACCTAACATAACCTAACTTTTCACACGTGCGCCACCCGACTTTTGTTCGGGCTGGTTGATTTTTTCGTGGGGGAAGGTTATTTTGTGTGTTTTTTAAGGCGGAATGAGCTCCATGAGTTCAACCCCTAAGCCCGCGGCGGTTTCTACCCCGCAACCGGGCCCGTCCGGAGGCCAGGACTTCATTGAAGTCCGCCACCGTAGATGCAGACCGTGTGGGGCTGAAATTAAAAGGAAAAAGAGGGAGAAGGAAAGAATCATCGCTTCGAATATTCCGCATCCGGGCCCTAGCCGAGCCCCTCATAAGCCACCCATAGGGGCTAGGACCAACCAACCACTGCAAAGTGGTAGGAAAGATGTCCGCACTCTGGGACAGGCGAGGGAGCAAGCCAAGCGGCAGCGATCCGCCACCTCTACCGAACCCTCATTAAGGGAATCGAAGAGGCAGAAGCAGGTATCCATCCTGATAAAACCGGCTCAACAGGGCCCTAAAAAAGGCTTCAAGGAAGCGCTCTTGACGCACCTTAAAGTAGCCATTATCAACGGCCAATATCAGCTGGGGAAACTCGGCAAGACGGAGGCTGGGCACGTTAAATACGAGCTGACTACGTTTACATCGATGGTCTATGCAGGCCAGATCTTAAAGGTCGCCTGCAATGATGGCTACTCTGTAACGTGGAATCTGTTACAGCTATATATAAGCTGCAGTACCGCTTATACCGCCCCTAGAGGGCGTGGTTCTAAGCGTCGTTAAGGAAGCTGATCTCCCTACCTTATCACGAATCCAAATTTGGATTCCGGACAATGATTCGAATGTTAATACTATAGAACAGACACTTCAGATTCTAACGGCCCAAAATAGACATCTTGATGTCGCCAATTGGTGCCTCTTCCGCTACGAAGTGAGGACAGACCCTATAGGTCGCCTCATCGTCTTCGGGGCAGCGAAGAAGGACGCCGAATGGCTTAAATTGCACGAAGGTAGAATCTGCTACTTTTTTAACACCTTAAGGCCCGCGTTGGCAGATTAAAAGACCCGGAACAAGGGGATGAAGCAGCCACGGAGGGAGAAACGGCCGAGAGGATGGAAGCGATTGAAGTTCCAACCTCTGAGGCTGATGATAATACTGTCAACAACCTCGACGCCGACCCCAGAACCCCGGTTTCGCTCCAGGAGTCGGATGAGTCCATACTGTACACACCTTCGCCCAAAACAGCACCAGCTGGTGAACTCACCTCGTCGGAATGACCGGAACAGGTGACGTACAGAGGGTAGGGGACTTAAGGGTGGTGCAGTGCAACCTACATCATAATAGGGCAGCAACTGCCACCCTTTGTCGCCACCTTGATATGATGAATAACACTATTGCACTGATCCAAGAACCTTGGGTTTTCAAATCCAAAGTTTGCGGTTTCAGTGGCTTAAGTGGTTCTATTTTTACCTGCCCTGCCAGTAACAAAGTCAGAACTGCCATTTGAAATCGTTTAGACCTATCAGCCTCTCCTCTTTTCTTTTGAAAACCTTGGAGAGGCTGTGTGATCGCTATATTAGGGATTTCTGTCTTCCAAATGCACCGGTAAATCCTAATCAGCATGCCTACACTCAGGGCAAGTCCACACTAACAGCTCTTCACTCGGTGACCAGCTTTGTTGGTGGGGCGCTGGACTCAAAGGAGCCCGCCCTTGGTGTGTTCATAGATATAGAGGGAGCTTTTGATAAAACAGCTTTCTCTGGTATTAACGATGCCTTGCTTGAGCATAAAGTTCCACCGACTCTTTGTGGTTGGATTGAGAACGCTCTCAAATATAGGATAGTTAAGATTAGGGCTGGCGATGTCAGTCTTCATGGAGGAGTTACTCGAGGCTGTCCACAAGGAGGTGTACTTTCCCCATTGTTGTGGAATCTCACCCTGGATAGCCTCTTGAAATCCCTCGCTAAAGTCAACTTTACAATAGTAGGTTATGCAGATGATCTAACCATCCTTGTCAAAGGTAAGCACATAAATGTACTTTTTGATAGGATGCAGGTGGCTCTCAAATTGATTGAGTCTTGGTGTGACCGAAAAGGGCTCTCTGTGAATCCTCGGAAGACAGAGTTGATTCTTTTCACACGATTGAGGAAGGTTGGCAAGCCCAGTTTGCCATCCCTTGCTAATACTCCATTAGTTTTGTCAAAAGAAGTCAAATATCTGGGCATTGTACTTGACAACCAAAAGACATGGAAGGCTCACCTAGACAATAGAGTAAAGAAAGCGTATGTTGCATTCAGCCAGTGCCGGAGGACTATAGGTAAGACATGGGGGCTGTCACCTAAAACTGCCCTCTGGATCTACACAGCTGTAATTCTACCTTTGCTTACATATGGTGCAGTAATCTGGTGGTCAAAAACCTTAAAATATATTTCCACTGCTGCACTAAATAAAGTACAGAAACTTGCGTGTTTGTATGTTACAGGTGCGCTGCGATCTACCCCCACCGCAGCCATGGAAAACATGTTGAACCTACCGCCACTTCATCTGTTCATACAAGAAGTAGCACTGGTGACCATGTTTCGACTGCGTACAGCAGGAATCTTTATGGGTGAGAGAAACAGTAAAAATGCCGTACTCTAGAATGAAATGGTCGGTTACTCGCCAATTCTGGAACGTAAGACGGACTTCATACCCCTACAACACATTTTTACTAAAACTTATCTCACCTACCCAAGTTCCACAGAAGTAGAAGTAAATAAAAGTAACAAAATCTACACTGATAGTTCGGTTAGTCGGGAAGGAGCTGGAACTGGAGCTGGAGTTTTCTCGTACGATCTCCAACTCCACATATCTACTCCTTTAGGTAAAGGTACCACCGTCATACAGGCAGAATTAATCGCCATTCTACTTGCCGCTGACTTTATTGTCAGGTCCAACTTGTAAGGTAAGTCACAATTTATACTGACAGTAGAGAATCCATTTCAGCCCTAAGTAGAATAACCTAACATTGGACAAGGCCGCAGCACACAAATGTGTTTCACTTCAATGGATAAAAGGACACTCGATCTGTTCAGGTAATAAGCACGCTGATAGGCTTACCAAAAGAGCTGCCAAGCGAGCTATCTGTTCACCTGAACCGTTAATCGCTCCGTCCGTATCAACTCAAATTCAGCTTATTAAAGATTTCACCCACAGGAAATTCACAGACTGGTGGGATATGACAAAGGTCTGACACACTGTAAGGTCAACAAGCATCTCTACAACCTTAAGCTTGCTACTAATCCCCTCTGTCGCTTTTGTCAAGAGAGCGAGGAGACTGTTCGACACATCTTGTGTGAATGCCCCACTCTACAAGACCTCAGAATGAGAGACTTTGGAGAGGAATGGCCAAGTACAGATGGCATCAGGAACGCACCTCTGAGCTGTATCCTAGTCTTCGGAAAATCCTTAGGCTGGTTGATGTAGCCAGAGAGAGTGTAGGAGGATGTACAAGGAGCCCCTTGTGGCCTAGGTGCTGTATGCTTTAGCGTACCCTCCGCTTTCCTACATACATACATACATAAGAAAAATCCTAAAATTGGCGATTTAAAATTTTATATTTAAATTATAATTAAAATTTATTAATGACTAAAATTACCGATTAGATAAAATTGGTATAACATTTCATAATAAAACAAATTGTTATAACTCGTATAATGTTAATGTTTTTAAGAATAAATTTTGGATTCATCTATGGCTTTAAGTTAGTCTGGTTTCTTCCCTGTAAATCTATTACTGTGTTTGCCTACAATTCAAGGAAATAAACTTAGAAACTTATAATAACAACAAAAACCAGTAACCGTATTTTAACATGGTTAGACAGATATTCATTACACAGATTCACCATTTCCGAATCTTGTAGATAGATTTCATCCAAAATTCCTCATGAGTTGTATTTTAGTAACATAACAACTATAACATTTATAGTAATGATTTAAAATTTATACAAATACCCAATATAATGCACATAAACACGGAATATGTGAATTTTTACATGTTAACTAAAAATAAGTAATTAATGCGAGGTAACCCCATACCAATAGGGAAAATTGTTACCATGTCTTACTAAATTATATATGTAAACAGACATTGATGTACTCATTGTCTGTGCCGTCATCGCCGTCTGTCAAAAGGGTCTTAAATAGCTTATTTTTATTTCTCTAAGAGACCTAAATTTATACGTATTATTTTCATCCTCTTCAAAAGCGCTTATGATGTCGGCCCATGTCGCTTCCATCGTAGTGCTAGAACTACGTACAATTTTCTCAGCGTCACAGTTGGTAATATAACATTCTGCTTTTGAAACATATTCCATGTAGCTTTCAAGAGGTGGAGGTCATCAAATATAGCATAAACCTTTTTGGTTCCAATTATGACAATAGGATCTGTCTGCATGGAACCCAGATTCCTGATCGCCTTCACATTTGCTGTACCCATATCGCAAACAGTGGCAATTACTGGAATGCCGTTATCAGTTAGAACACTTATAATGTTTGTCAATATGCGTCCGTTTATCAGCAGGCATACCATTTCGAGAAAAATAAAAAGCAAGTGTACATAAATACAAGAGCATGTCGTGTTAAATATTGTGTTCTATTGCCATTCCCAAAATCTTGAACACCTTCCATTCTACCTTTGTGTTTATTGTATTGGATATTGTCACGTATTGCCATTTCATCAAATGACAATATACTCAATTTATTTGCTTCCTTAATACTCTCAACACAATCGCTAATATAACCGATAATATGCATATTTATTCCGGCATCAAATGGAATATTATTTAGTAATTATATAAAAGTATTTTTGGAAGGTAATGCATTTATTAATCTTTCGTAATAAATCATAGCTAAGTGCTATAATACAGAGACAAGGCTATGACTTTTTCTTCCATCGTATATCGCCTTCAAAGATATAATATCGGTATTATAATGCGATGAAGAGAAATAGAGAATTGCCTATCATTTTCCCGGTGATTTGAGTCTCTGGTTACTCTGTGCAACCAACTATGCTGACAGTACTGAATATATGTTCGCAAGCGATACCATAAACAGAAATATTCACCAGGAATTATTACAGAAAAGCATAAAACAGAAAAACATCCGAGAATGTTTCAATAAAAATTAATGTTAGATGTATAATAGTATAGATGCTTAGTTAATTACTTTTAGCCTTGTTTATAGATATACATAGTTATTCAACTGAAGTTAGTTTGTGTTCGTGATACCTAGATGGCAGGGTAACTTATGTGTGCCCATTCATAAATATTTAAATTTTACTATTCGCGCCTTGTACGTTTTACTATGAAATTGTAAAATAAGTTGCATATAATCCAATATACCTTGTATGCAAAAAATCAATATTGTGTCCTTCAGAATAATACCGAATCGTTGGAGACTTTTCGTCGGTAAAATATCGATTTGTAGACGGCAAATTTTTTTACGTAGGTGTTTAACCACATTTATGAGAGGACACCAACTGCCTTAAATCTTTTAACGAAATTTGTTTCAGAGTATATTCAAAATACTGGGTGACATGATAATAATACAAACTAAATATATAATAAGTAGTAATTTTTATATTTTATAATCAATTAATACAGTTTTATCTTAACAGTATTTTATGTTTAACTTTTATTAGTAACAATAAAATTAAACATATAATACATATCATTTAAGATTGAGCAATATACGCTCTGAGGGATGTTGAAAAAAATATTTAATTATAAGAATAAGACGTAAAATAAAATAATAAATATAATATATTTTTGAATTTGATGCCCTAAAATAACGACTGATGTGATGCAAAATATCAAAAACAGTTAAATAACAGCTAAAAGTATAGCTAATACCAATACTACCTACAGCTAACGTTAGAAATAAAACTAAAAACATTTGGGTTTAGCCACATTTCTCTTAGAATAGTTAAACCGAAATGTTTAATTTAAACAATTTTTAATTTAGAAAAAGTGCAGCTTTTACATAAAAATAGGAAAAATTTTCGGCGAAACTACGACCATGGCCGAATTTCGGTTTCGGTTTCAACTAAAAATTAAGTTTCGGTAGGACACTAGTCATAAGATTGTATCAGTAATAGGAAAAGCTATATGAAGAAAAATGTAACAGTATCTCCTGACCTCAAAGTTAAATCAGGAAATTCTTGGAAACTATTTTTCTGCATATAAATAAGAGATGGGTGTATGAGATCGCGTGATTTTTAAGGAATGTAGTGATCTGGGTCTTTCTTACTCAATTACTGACTCTAAATCAGAGGTAAAAGGATTATTGAACATATTTTCTAGAGTTGTTTTTCCTTCAGAGATACACACAAATCTTGGGAGAGTGTTGTTAGTAATCAAACTACGGAATTTTTGAAACAAAATGGTACTAAAATAATACGTAGGTCTGCATACCATCCTCAATCAAATGTAATAGAAAGTTTTTGTAGTAGAAAGAATTTATTTTAAAAATTCCTGGAGCTTTGAGTTACGAAGATGGAAAAGAGTAGAACGAGCGTATTGATTCAGCAATATTGTCCATAAAAAGTTCAACACATGGTTTCAACCCTGTGGAATTATGTTATGGGAAGCAAATTGAATCTAGGCAGCGGAAATGTTGAAAAGATAATGTTGAGCTCAGATTTAAAGATTGCAAAGATTATGGAATATAATAAGATTGACTACCAACAAGAGGCGTTTGGGATAAAGTAGATAAGAAGATAACTCGGGGGCTCTCCCTAAATCAGCTACATATGTAAGTAAAAGCTAAAATTTCGAAAAGGAATGGGAATACTTTTATTCTGTTTCATGACACTGACTTAAATTGAGATTGAAAAATAACAAGGTGAAGGGGGAAGCCCCCCGTGTAGTCCTTAGCAACATCGCTTAGCACAAGGAAAAGAAACAGAAGAAAGGAGAAGAAAAGATGAGGCGCTTTTTTCCTTTCAATCTAGAAGAACTATAGGATTGTGTGGGTTGCACAAGGAAGAAGCATCACGGGAAGTGATTGCCTTCTCAGGAAGGTAATCTCTTACCTTTGCATTGTCGAAGTCTATTCAGTATCCCTCTGAATGGCTATGTTCGGCAACTGCCGACCGCCGACTGATTGATAAATCCAACTGGTTATGTACTTACTTCATCTTCCTCATGCTTCCGCCGCTTTGCGGTTTGGTTGATGTTCCTCAAAGTATATCCGATTTTTTGCAGTACGTCCCATAGAAACCGTTCATCCTTCTTTAGGTTATCTCCTTCACAAATTTTTGCTGTTCTCTGAAACAAAATGTGAATCACGGATCTCTTCTGTAGAGGATAATGGCGTGTTGTTGCTTTTAAGTACACGTTGGTGTGGGTCCTCTTACTGGCTCTTCTTCAAAGCATCTTCTTCGAATTATTTCCATGTGGAAATTAACTATAAACGGCGACAATGGAGGTTCCATGGCTGCCCTGTCAAACTGCACATAAAACTCTCCTTTCCAACTAATATTCGTCGCAGATAAACAGTGCGGATACTGTTCTAGTATGTTAAATCTAGTACATATTCTGGTAGTAATTCCCTTAGCAAAGAATTTCTGACGAAGACCGTTTATAGCATTCTTTATTGGTTTCCCTAGTGAAAACTTCTTATTGCTTCCTTCGGAACCTTCTTTGTAGCGATTGCGTAGTTGAGTTCTTTGGTCAATACTATGGTTTCTTCCTTAGTTAGTGGGACACTCGATCTGTTAATGACGATCGTTTCTACCGGTAGACTGTTGTTCTTTTTCTTCTGCATCCGGCGTCTTAATAATTCTGCTTCTTCTTCATCTTCTGTATTCGGCTTGTCAATGATTCAAACTTGATGTGTGTGCCACGGATCTTCTGGAATTCTTAATTCTTAAGCCTTCTTCATTGTTAGTCTGTCCTCTTTATTATATGTTATATTATCAAGTGATAATGAAGATGTGCATTCGATATGTTTAGAAGATTATGTTACCGAATATTTCGCGAGATATATTGGGATTATATCGAAGTACATTATTTACAAAACAAAGTGAACTGATTATGAATAATCACATTTTAATTTTTATACTTTACAATTATAAAAGATGTTTATTTAAATTTTTGAAAGAGAAATTGTAGACGTAAAGTTGTTTATCCCAACTCAAATGGTTGCAAAAAACTTTTTCAAAGGAACTTTGGCGCCTACCACGTCTGAAATAAGTCTGCAATAAGATGAATATTGTCTAAATAAAATATAATTTTTATAAAAAATATATTAGTAATTCTTTCTTAGAAACCAATTATTATTTATGAAAAGTTTCTTTTGTATAAAGATTTGTATATTTAATAATATTGATTTTTTAGATTGAGTAGACAACTTATAATACAAATTGAAGTTTTCAAACAAGGCTTTTAGTCTATTAGGTAGTTGTATGTCTTAAAAAAAGTTATCAAAAATGACAAAAACATCATAACGAAACAAAATTTCTCAGTGTCAATTTATTAATTCGTTTTTAAAATTGCTGGTTACTACTTTATACACAAGTTTTAAAATTTATATTACATATTACAACCTTGGTTATAACGAGGTATGGCGAGCAATTTTTTCGGTCCCTTGGCTGCTCGTTATAAACAGTCTACATTGTATTTTAATTTTCTTATTAGTTTACATAAACCTACATTAATTAATATATTTTTCATAAACAAAAAATTTATATTTGTATTCCAATTTTATATTTATAATGGCTTTATAGTATCAGTATTTATTTCATTTAAAAATAAAAACTTAAAAATATCATCATAAAAGTGTTTATAATAATCACAAGCTCTTTGACAATCAGGAGTCCAATTTATTTCCAACAATTTTGGCTGCATATCTTCCCCATCCCAACTTAACATTAAATCTGCTGCATAAACAGCTCGCGATTGTGGACTATTACATATTCCGCAAGGAGGATCCAACATAACAGCACATTCAAAAGCTTCTTTCAACATACTAAATATAGACTGTTCTACAATTTCCCATGGGTTATTAGGATACTGCTTTTTCCAATGATTTTTAAATTCCGAACAAAGCATATGTTTTAATGTGGCAGTTTCAGTGTAATTCATAACTGTGTAATGTTTCTCATATTCATCGAATGAATTCAGCCCAAATTCTTTATTAGCAAATCGTAAAAAGAATTCTTTATAAACAGCAACATCTAACGGATTAACCGATTTTAATAAAATTACATAACGAATATCAAATTTTACTTTTCCAACATCATCACGGTCAAATAAAACTGGATTTTCAATGTATTTTTGCGCTATTTTTACTCTTGTTGTAGCTGATCTCATGATGTAATTTAAATTGTCTGTGATATGCATGTCTAAACCTCTTGCTAAATTGAAGGGTTTGACTATCCAAAGATTATTGAGACCCTTTTCCTGTCTTTTTTGATAATAAGATACAAATTGAACAATTTCAGTTTGTAAATTGTAAGTTGTAGGTAGCCAAAGTGGTAAACTTTCTAATCCATTAAAGTTGTTTTTATTTTTTCGGCGACATGTTATTGCTAACAAATCTTTTATGGTTATTATATACTCAAAAGGAAATTGATTTACAAACACTTCAGGTGTTTCACTTAATTGTTCATAATGTTTAAAATGTTTTGTGTACCATAGAATATCAGCATCTTCTTCATAATCAACAAATTCAAATCTAGGATCAGTTAAAGCTGTTTTAATGACATCATATTCGCAATACACTTTATATTTTTCTTTCTTTTCCGGGCGACCTTTAAAGTTTTCTTTAATTGGTAAAGTTTCCAAGATATGACCAGATGTGAAATATTTTTCATCTTGTGGAACAAAGTCAAAACTTTGCTTTGTTAATAATGATTTTTTCCAAGGTATTGATAAAGCTGATCTTGTCTCGGAATCAGTAACACCTTCCAGGAAATCTCTTGTAACAACTTCTTCATATTTTAAACTTTTTAGGGGATAAATCAAACATAAACCTAATTGTTCTGGAATATAAATGAATGGGACCACTCGAAAATTTGGATCATCACTATGATAAATAGCAGAACCTACTTCATCCATAATAAACCAAACTGCCAATCGATCTTCAACTTTCGTGGCACTTCCTATGCAATAAAAACAACAATATTTCCACATTTCATTGAAGATTTTTTGTATCAAAACATTTCTTTCCTCCTCTGGATCACACCCTAAAATAGAAGCCATCCTCTGTTTCAAGGAATCATCAACTTCTAATTGTTTTAAGGCATCCTCCATACGAAAAGTCCAAGCATGATCAATAAGATATACATGTTGTTTATCATCAACTTGTATACCTTCCTCGACGTTTACTTGTAATGCCCAAGTAGGATCTTCAGGATTTCTCTCCCCATCATACTCAATCTGCATTAGAGAAAAAACTTTTCCGGCGTCAAAAATTTGTCCGATTAATTTCTTATAAATCGTTTCCCAGTAAATTTCCGGTATCGCAGAATGTATAAGTTGAGGGCGATGATCGTTTAAAAACTGTTGATACGTTATTTTAGTCATTGTTGATATAAAAATTTTGAATTAGAAGCACGCGACAAAAATTGCGGGTTGACAGATTTGACATAACCTCAATTTAATAAACATCAAAAATAAATGTATGTAATTTATGATTCACACTTTATTTTTTAATTTTATCTTAAAAATGAATATAAACATGCAAAATAATCGTTAATTTGAATTAATTTTCTTTTAAAATTGAAAGAAACTAAAATTTAAATAATGAGAATTTTAGCATTATCATTGATGTAAAGCACAATTTTTTATTATTTATTGTACATACGATATAAATAGTATTCGATGATGATTCGCAATAATTTTACATTTTAAAATTGCGATACATTGTAGTTTAAGTAATGAAAATTTGAATACAATAATCTTTTAGGATATGCAACCGTAATAGATACAACACGTTTTTGTGTATATTTGCGGGATTAATGGCAGTTTTTATGCGAATTAAACTAATTTTTTACAGAGATTACCATTAAAAATGGGCGTAAGTAACCGATAAATATTAATAAACATACGATAAATGATCGCAATAATTTTTTAGCGCAAAAGTAATAATAAAGGTAAAGAAAGAAGAGAAGAAAAACGTTTGGCCCAAAAAGAACACCAAGCTAAATTAGCACGATCTTTAGAAGCTATACAGAAAGCAAATCAATTAGAAGATCCTATGGAACCTTTTCCAGCTTTTAGAAAGTTTCAAAAGAATGGAATTAATGCTGAACTTTATGTTAAAAGAGTTATTCATTTAGACGAAGCTATAAAAGAGTGGATTTTTGATTTGGAAAAGCGAAATATGAAGCAAAAGTAACTAATTCAATGTAGTTTATTTGATATTTACTTTTCTAAATGTTTTAGATATGATGATTGTTCATGGGGTTGGAGGGATTGGAAGAAAAAGGATGAATTAATGCATGATTCTGCATGGTATTTGATTGCACAAACTATAGATGGAGTTAAAATCGGATTTTCACATTTTCGTTTTGATTTAGAATCGGAAATTGAAGTTCTTTATTGGTAATTAATCAAACTGCCAAAATATGCTCATATAGTAAAACCTAGACATAATGAAATCATGAGAAAAAGTCTTGTTGGTAAAAACTCTGTTATACAGATGCTTTAGGTTCTTGCAGCAGGACTTTAACAATTGTTAATATCAACATAAGCTTTATTTCGGACATAGCATAGGCGAAAGTGGTTACTTTCGTCCGCTTTTTAGAATTTATTTTTTTAATTTATGATTAATGGTAGAATCCTACAAGGTAATTAAAAAGAGTATTAAAGTCATCCCATAATAATTATAAAAATATTTATTTATCAAAGAACTAACTTAATAATATTTGATTTGACTCATAGTTGATAAAGTTTTCTCTAAAAACAACAAAAAGTTAAATGGTTCATACTTAATTTGCTTTACAATCAGTCTAAATGATATCTTTGCAATCATTTTCTTCGAAATTGTTGTATAGTCTTTGACAATCTAAACTTAAAGTAGATAATCATTCATTCATTTCTTACTTTGGAAGTTATTGCGTATTATAATTATTTAATTTAACTGCAAAAGTCAAAAATCTAACCATACTAGCTGTACAGCCCGGTCTTGGTTATAAATAAGGGAGGATTCTATATCAGGGAAAAAGAATAACCATGATGATTCCGGTTTCTTCTGAAGATAAGATACTTTCAGCTCTGTACCAAAACAATGACTGAGAACTTTTCCGACAGCAGAAGTCTTATTTCAAACTTTACCAAAACAAAATAATTATCTTTGATTTTCTCTGTTGTTACATTTAAATTATTATTGATACTATGATCATCAGTTTCTTCTTCCGCTTCGAAATCGATTGGAGACTCTCCCGCAAGCTAAATTGGGATCCTTCAGATTCCTCTGAATCTTCATTACTCTCTTTTTGCTTAGCTTTCTTTTTTTGCCTTGAATGAAGTTCTAGTTCAGTTTGTCTATGTCTCTCTTCTAGTTAAGTTTTTTCAGGTGTATCTACAGGATGTTTCAGAATTGCACAGCACTATATCAGGGGTATGTTCTCCAGCACGAAACAAACGCGAAAGTTTATATAAACATAAGTCTCAAATTAATTTATTATCGAGATAACTGTTCAAAGTGCTCTCCGTTTTGTTGAATGCAGCATTTAGCACAACAAATAAATGATTCTCTGGCATGGCTTAGTACATCGGGACGACCCCTTAAGTGGCTGCTGCTTCTTCTTCTGTGTTTAAATAATCGGTGACAATATGAGAAAAGTGAGCAGGGTACCGTCATGTATAAACCACATCCCCTGCCTGTTGGCAATTGGAATATCTTCTGGAAGCTCATACAGATTATTTTGCGAAAAAATTCAAATAAGATATTCCTGAAAGCCTTGAGCCAAGGAATCTGTGGTCTTAAGTTGTACACGCATTTCAGCGACACTCTGTATATACCGGGTGAGTTATTAGTATCCCGGCGGACGATAATCACTAAATCGTTCAACATGGAAAAAAAAGTTTTATACAAAAGTTATTTGACTAACATATTTAAAATTATTTTCACGTATACAGGGTATTCCATGTAGACGTATCGGACAATAAGTCAATTTTTTTTAATGGAACACCAAGTATATTTTATCATATTATGATTACTACTAAATTTGTTAATACGACCATATACGTTACTAACTCCTAGAGTTCATAGTTCCTGAGACAGTCAATTATTTCACAAAAATGTACCCATTGCAGCATCTTTTTAAAAATGATTTAAAAACGACATATTTTCAGATTTCACTCTGAAACTATGCCACATAATAGTTAAAGCCAATGGGTAAATATCTGTATACAGCTCAACTCTATACAACGTGTTCATAAAGTTTTGCTACTTTTGTTGTTTTTCAAATGGCTTTTTCTTAAGTTTTTTAAATGGAACACAGGGAATTAATTTATTTAAATTGACACATACATTAAAGGAAATTAATTAAGGGTAAGTATAATATGTGTCTAACTTTAATAGTTTTCCTGATATTTAGAATTTAAAGAGAAATTTATGATAAAGTACGCCATTATTGCACTTAATATTGTATTCTGTCTATTTTTATCAGTTTTTTTTTTGTTTTTCCTTTTATTATTTGATTAATACTTTATAATGCAAAATAATTCTTCTGTCATATACCAAATTTTAGTGCGACTTGGTACTTTATGAAATTCACAAAGAATTATGTAATAAAATATGTTATGTGGTACCATATAGATTTATTTTTTTATGGTTTTATCAGGTTGTGCTTCTTTATTTATCAAAAATAATATTTTGCTAAAATTTCAAAATATAAGTAAACACTAGATCTCAACTACATGTGGGCCTGTCGGTTTCGCCATAGATGTAGATCAAATTAATTAATTCTTCTTTTATTTTGCAAAAATTTGTAATACATTATATCGATTTTAAGCGCTCCCATTGGTTATGAGCCGGTCTTTATACAGTTATTATTAATTAAACGGGACTTTATGGGCAATTCAACCAATACAAAAGATATAGCACCCTATATCCATTTAAAAAATTAAGAAAACATCATTTGAAATACATCTAAAGCAAGTGACCTTTATGAATACGCTGTATAGTGTATCTAATATCTTTGGATACTCTCATATACCTACTGGCTTTGACTACTATCTCGACGTACGTTTCAAAGCAAAATCGTATAAAATGTCGTTTTTACAACGTTTTTAAGAAGTTCCTGTAATGTGCACATTTTGGAGAAACAATTGAATATCTGAGAAACTATAAATTTTATAAGTAAGTAACATACGGTTGTAATAATAAATTTAGTTGTATTCATAATATGATAAAATATACAGGCTGTTCCATTAAAAAAAATGACGTACTCTCTGCTTCACCTAAATAGAACAGCCTATATAAGGACAAATAATTTTAGGTAATAGAAAGTGGTGAGTTAAACATCTTTTGTAAAAAACATTTTGTCTTAATCAAACGGCTTAGTGACTATTCTCCGCCGGGATACTAATAACTCATCCTGTATATGCGGGATTTATTGGTTTTTCTGTTTCTAACAGTTGTAGGATAAGGTCTTATGACATCTGGTGTTATCGGAAGATAAGCACTCAGATTGTGTCTTAGCTAGAGAGGTGAAAGGTTCGTTAGTTCCGGTAAAAATGTCTTGAGGATTTTGAAGCAAAGAAGGCTCGAGGCTTCCTTGTACTGTCGAAAATGGTCCCTGTACTGTACACGTGAAAATACAAATAGCGGAGGAATAGCATATCCGCTTGCAGAAATAATTTCTCCAAATGTCACCAATTCACTTCTTTCCGCTGACACGATTTGTCCTACTTGTTTCTGTGACTTAGGAGCAAAAATTTTAGTAGTTTCTAAAACTGTAGACACACCGGACTCTTCAAAGTTAAATCCTGTCGGTAGCAAAATTATGTCGTACACATCAGCCAAATTATTATAGAACTCTTGGACTGCAGCCTTGAAGGCGAACGATCTAGCTGCGCTTGTCTTTTCCGATTTTCATATATTGAGATTGGTGTTTTTTTCCCTATACTTATTAATTTTAATAAGTATAGAGAAAGAATCAAATGGCCACTCTAGCCGACCGTCTGCTTTTCATCCCATTTCGTGGGATATTTTAAATTTGACGCTTTGTTCATCAATTCGTAGGCAAGTTTGAGAATTTGTACTGTTGTTAGCCCATAATGCATTTTGCAGCATTTAATAATGTAGTCCTAGGATTGATTAATTTAAAATTTTTGAATTTTAGTCTGTTCTACATGGCGAAGCCGTTTCACTGTTTTGGTCATACTTGGATAAATTATTTTGTTTTAAACTTGTGCATTCTTCATAAATCGCTATTTTTCTAAATTAATAATAATACTAATAATGGTTTATTGATCATTAGGTGTATACAAAACAAAAGAAATGTAAAAAGAATAACGAAATACCTAACATAATTATCTGTGATGATCGAACTTATGATAAGGGTTAATGTATACTGATCTTCCACTTCACCATACAACTAAAATGAAAAACTAAAACTTATAAATGATGCGGTATATACAGCGTGATTCAGAAAACCGCTGACAAACTTCTAAAGCAGATAACACATAAAAAACTAAAGTTAAATAGTCTTAATATAATAATATAGATGGGATCTCAAACACCTCCTTAACGAGGTATAGGGCGTCAAAGTTTCTTTAAAATGAAATATTGTCTGTAATAAAAAAGCCTTTTTTAAACATTTTTTTAAGCCACTACTAATTTTGTCAAACGGGGAATAATTATCATCAAATTATGTATCAAATTAGATCTTACAAAACTTTGATTCTTAAGAAAAGCAAGTTTGAAGAAAATTTGACATTTAAATTTTTGTTAATTTAAACATTATAGTCATCTATTTGGACAATACATACAACATTTATTAAAGCAAGAATCATCAATACTAGACTTATCATATGGCTATTTGAAAAACTGCTAAAACTCAGGGCTCACACGATCTCTGCGTTTTAAGCAAGATATCAGTCTAATATAATTATTCTCTACCTTTTGAATTTTATTTTTATAACAGGGCGGCATACGGTATATGTATTGGTGCATACAGAGCATCGTTTTTATTAAAATTAACAGAACTAAGTTTTCACATAGATGGGTTTTTGTTCTACAATTCAGAAAGAGTATTGCCATAGATATCTCTTAAACTGCTTTCCGAATACATTTACTAATGTGTGACAATTATTTGCTTTTTTTGTTGGGTCCAAATACCATAGTATAACATTCGATTTCATATGGTCAAGTTTAAGTCTATCGCGATAGAACAGTCATGTAAGAAGTGTAGATCACTGTTAATATGTACAGGGTGGGCAAATTTTGGTGTTATTATAGGGTATCTCTGAAACTATAAGAGATACGAAAAAAATAGGTACCATGTCCCGGTCTCTTTTTTCGAGAAATATTCAATGCCGCAAAGACAAAATTTCTATCTTCTGTTGTTTTTAAGTTATAGCCAAAAAGCCATATTTTCGTCATTTCAAAAAAATGCTCCTATTTCGTTTATTTTTGAAATTGAAGAAAAGCGGTTAATACATTCTTAAGACACTTTTTTGAGTAGAATGTAATGCCGTTAAAAAATTTTAAATAAAGTTGATAATTTTGGAGATATAACACAAAGTTGTGTTTTTTTTAAATACAATCAATAGTTGATTATGGTGTTACTAAAAGCAGCATATTTTTAGCTTTCCAATGATGTATCGCATGTATGGTGTTATTGGAAAATAAGCGTTATTTTTCAATTCTAAGATATTAAAGGAAAACGATGAAAATTTTTATAATAGTAGGCGTGGAAAACATCATATGCCACTTAGCTACTATGGTAACGGGAGGTTACTTGTCATTTCATTCATGTTTTTTGTCAACATGAGATTTCCGATTAATAAGTTCCAAATTATCTTTAAATAAAATGATCAAATTAAATAAAGAATATATTAGAGTCTTTAAACTTTTAATGTCTTTTTATTAAGTAAAATGGTTTACTAAGACATAGGTGTTAAAAATAGGGAAGATATTTCACCTTAGTTGCAAAAAATAATTTGTTAATATTACTGTTTTACTTAGTGTTAATTTAGTTTTTTTATTACTAAAATAGTAAAATTTGACCTAACTGATAAGGTTAATTTTATAGTGTCTCATCTTATTTTATATCGTTATTTATATCACGAACAATCATGAATGAAATGACAGGTACCATGGTAACTAAGTGGCATATGATGTTTTTCAAGCCTACTATAAAAAAAATTTTCAACATTATCCTTTAATATCTTAAAATTGAAAAATAACGCTTATTTTCCGCAATAACACCATACATGCGATACATCATTGGAAAGCTAAAAATGTGCTCTTTTTAGTAACACCATAATCAACTATTGGTTGTATTTAAAAAAACATCACTTTGTGTTATATGTCAAAAATTATCAACTTTATTTAAAATTTATCAACGGCATTAGATTCTATTCGAAAAAGTGTCTTAAGAATGTATTAACCGGGTTTATTCAGTTTCAAAAATAAACGAAATAGAAGCATTTTTTGAAATGGCGAAAATATGACTTTTTGGCTATAACTTAAAAACAAAAGAAGATAGAGGTTTTGTCTTTGCGGCATTAAATAAACATTTTGGTATCTCTTATAGTTTCAGAGATACCCTGTAATAACATCAAAATTTGCCTACCCTATACATAAGTCTCTTTAATATCATGATCCAAAAAGGAGTGATATAATTGTGTGTCGCCCGCATAAAAATGTAGTTTATAGTGTTTTTGCTGTTGATCAAAGTTTTATGTATACAGGGTGAGTCAATAGTGCAAGGACGGAAGATTGTGGCCTTACTATTGAAAATAAAAAAAAAATATGTCATCATACATTACTATCAAAGCTGCATCGATTAAAATTATTTTCAACTATACAGGGTGTTTCACAATTCCAGAACCGTACTCAACTTTATTTTTTTAAATGGAACCCTATACATCTTTTTACATATAGTGATTACCCGTCTTAAATGCTATAAATGTGTATCTTGTTTTTATAGTTTGAATGCAAGGTTGCCAAGTTATTAATCATTTTGTGAAAATCTTTGAAAAATCTTGTAGTGGCTTAAAAGTCATTATCACCACTATTATTAAATATTGAACATTGCAATTTGGCATATCGATAAACAAAGCTTTGGTCTTTGAAACCACACTAATACTATTGGATAATATTATAAAGGATGGTTAATGCCTCAGAAAGCTTTATTAACTACCTTTCATTATCGTTAAGCATATCATAAAATGTGCACTTTTGGAGATAATTAGACTATTTCAAAAATGTCGCCATAAACTTGTTTTTTTCACAAGAAATAAACTATGAAAAAGACATTTTTAAACAAATGCAAGTAAGTTTAGTTCATAAACGATGGAAAAGTATGGATTTGTGCATAGACAATAGTATTAAGAAAACAACTTTTCAAAAATTCTATTTAAATATGTTGCAAAAATCCTATCATAGTGAGAAGGTGTACCATCGTGCTGAGACCACATTCTTTGTCAAACGCCCAGTGAAACAACTTCTAAAAGGTTTGGCAATTGATTTTCTAAGAAAATCAAAAAGATCGTTCGTTAATGGTTGCCTCGAAGAAATATGATCTGATCAGAGAAGATTCTAGAGTCCCTGCCCATACAGTTTACGACCATCGATGTTAGTGGACTACGTTTCATATAAATTTACTGTTAACAATATCATAGTAATGAAGATTAAGGCGGTTAACATAGTTATATTTAGGTAACATCGCTTATTCGCTGTATTAAAGATAATCAAAAAAAATATATTGTTGTTGATCTTTTTCTAATACCCATTTCGAAAATTCTAGTCTTTTTGTACTGAATATGTACACATGTATACTTATTCATCTTTTACTAAATAGATGCACTTGCATTTATTTAAAAATATCTTCTTCATTTACCATTAACCGGTTCTAGTAACCAGCCTATATAATATTATCCAATACTATTAGTGCTGTTCGAAAGACCCAAGCTTTGTTTATCGATGTGCCAAATTACATCCTTCAATATTTAATAATAATGCTGATAACGAATTTTAAGTGACCATATGATTCATACAAAAATTTTACAAAATAATTAACAACTTGGCAACCTTGCATTCAAAATTTGAAAACAAGATATGCACTTATAGCATTTAAGACAACTAATCAGCATATGTGAAAAGATACATAGGGTTCCATTTAAAAAAATGAAGCTGAATACGGGCCTGAAACAGTGAACCAGCCTGTATAGCAGAAAATAATTTTAATCGATGCAACTTTGACAGTAATGTATAATGACATAAAAACATTTTTCAAAGTTTTAACAGTAAAGCCAGAATCTTCCGTCCCCACACTATTGACAACCCTGTATAGAGCATAAAATAATGGGGATAGTATTGAGCCCTAAGGGATACCCTAAGGGCGTTCTGATACACCGAAAATCAGATTATTGGTCGTTCACAGACACTGCTTGTTCTCTCTCCAAAAGAAGTCATGTATTAAACGTACTACTTTATTATTGAATCCCAAATATCTTAGGATTGATACAAGAGTCTCAACATGCAAGGATTGTTACACTACCTCTATAAATTTCATCATCATTTCATTATTACTTTGTCTAAAGACTAATGGATTCTGTGGGAAAATATTGTTCTTCTCCACAAAAGCCATTTCCTCATAAAACTCGTTCAGAAATTTTTAAAAGCACAGGCAGGACATTTAATGACTGAAAAATCGGGATTTTTTGAAGGCATGAACACATTTATCTGATTCCATGCAATGCTACGCTACGTTCCATGTCATGTGATGCGACACTACGACACGCTGTTCAACGTATTTTTTGTATTTAAAGAATAACGAATTTCATATAATAGTGCTCTTAGAGCATTTAAAAAGAAACGATTATAGACAGTTCACACGAATTTGAGGAATAAGTGGAAGAAATTGAGACAGGAATTTGCATTTTATCACAGTGTGGGACATCAAATAATCAAATAAACAAGAACTGTTTGAGTATTCAATCAGTAGGCACTATTACATACATATATAATAATGAGAAATAGAGTATTACTATGTACTAAGTGATATTTAAACTTACTTTTCGTCTTAACCGGTTTCGGTATTTACATTAACATCTTCAGAAGACACGTCATTTAACAATTTAAAAAGTTAAAACAATCACTATACAATTTTAAACGCACGCAAACATACATTTCTTAAAATACAACAACACAGTGGTATCACGAGGACAAATAAAACTTGTTTTCAAAAGAATATCATATTCTTTAAATTGTTATTTTTTTTAAATTGTTAATTGACGTGTCTTCTGAAGATGGTAATATAAATACCGAAACCGGTCAAGACGAAAATAAATTTAAATATTATTTAGTACATGGTAATATTTTATATTTCTCTAACCTAGTGATAATGGATAGATTAAATCAGTTAAAATAATTTATACTACTGGTTTGGTTTCAGTTTTTATTATTATTGCCATGTTATTGACATGTTTTGGCATAGGAGCCATCGTCAGAGGCCTACAAACAATTAACATGGTTGTGAAATGAATATAATATATGTAAAAAATAAGTAAAGTAAATATCAGTGAATATCGAATATGGTTAATTGTTAAAGAGAAATACTCACATCGTCAGAAATAAGTTAGTGTAAAGCAAAATAACATTACAAAATTTGTTGATTATAGAAACTATGATGAACAGTGGTGTGTTGGTTTTACAAATAATAACAGTAAAGGGTAGGGAGGAATAGGGAAAATAGGAGAAAAAGGAGAAAGCAAACCGTGAAACAAATAGAGAAAGGATGTTGATTGTCAAGGAATTCAATCAGTGCAGCTCCAACTATACAATCTTTAGCATTCCATTTAAAATAACGAAGTTGAGGTCTATTTCCGGTAAACCGTAAGTGGTGGCCATCTTGAAAATATTTTAGGTTAAAAAATCAGAACCAACAACCCATGATATTAACATTTCAAGCCTCTGCGAGTAGTGGAACCTTAAAAAGTTCTAATGAACCAGTTACGTGAGACACCGTGTATAGATATACTTTAATAAAAGACACTGAATTTATAGAACAAGTTCTTTTTGTTCTTATTCTATGCATTGAAATTGTGAAGGAAGTAGTGGCTATTTTGAAAATATTTTAGACTAAAAGATCTGAATGAACAACCTATGTTACCAAAATTTCAAGCCTCTACGAATGGTGGAACCCAAAAAAGTTCTAATGAACCAGTTACAGTGAGTCATCCTGTATACAATATGAATCTAATAGATAGATATATCTTCATATTCACCGATTGACGCCTTCTAACGTGCGCATATACACACAATGTGTTACAATACGATTCAAAGCAACGAAAGTGTTGCGTTGCATGGCGACACAACAAGTTAGCTAGATATGACCGTGGCGCCCAGTCGTGTAGCGATGCGTGTCGACACGTTGTTTAAATGTGTTCGTGCCTTTAATCCGGTTTAACACCAACAAAAGGTGCGTATTCCTAGCGACAGAATTCCTAGAGCAACACGGTTATTAATTCCGTGGGCATCTATGGTTAAAGTCGAATATAGACAGCACATTAAAAGGAGCCAATTTGCAAAAAGAGGAAATTAATGATCGCGGTATTATTGTAACAAATCATGGATGATGACTAGCAAGAAGAATTTATACTGCCGTTTCAGAGTTATGTGTTTCAGATTTTTAGCCACAGGAGAATCATACAAATCGCTAGCATTTGTTTATCCCATCTCCCCGTCTGCTATAAGTATGATCGTGCCAAAGGTGTTGACTGCTCTACAGAAAAAGTTTGCCCACATTTTTTAGCACCTTCTGACAACATAGATTAAACTATTATTAGACGAACTGCCAAGCTTCCTTTGACGGTAAGCATGTGAGAATTGTGGCGCCTTCTAAATCGGGAGTCTGCATTTCAACTATAAAGGATACTTTTCTGTAGTAGTTCTCGCAATTTCCGATGCAAACTGTAAGTTCCTTATTGTTGATGTCGGTATGAGAAGGAAGGAGATGCAGGAATTTCCAAAAATTCGAAAATGGGAATGTTGGTGAAAAATAATACTGTATTTCCTACTCCAAAAAAACTTCCGCATTCCGATATTTTGCTGCTCCACGTAACAGTGAGCATATGATTTCTTGACACTTACTTTCTCCCACAACAGGTCTTTCTTTACTGTATATTTAAATTTTGCATATTTTAAATTATACAACATTCCATTGTTGTGTACAAACTCTCATCAAACAAATACCATTATTTGGATCCTCCAATTCAATTCGTATGGTGGTTGACGTAAAATGTGGTTGACGTCGTATTCAGCGCAAAAAACCCATCGCTAGGAAAAAGTACTTTTAGCAGTATCTTAAGACTATCCATCCTATAATGCTTCTGGTTCTATAGCTAGAGTTAGTTCTACTTTTCTACTTACTGACCTTGAGTTGTCATATAGACAACTTTAGGCATAACCCGAGCTTATCTATTAATATAGATTAGAACCACTCGAAGAATAACCCAAGTTGGATTCTATTATTGATTATACACATTTATATTTAAATATATTGATATTTAAATAGATCATTTTAATAGCATGATATTAAAAGGTTTTGTCCTTTATACCCTAGTTTGTTATATGGAGGTTTTACTATGTATAATATTTTTTTGTTTCCCAAAAGGTTACAAAAAAGGTTTACATTAACTATCTCTTTAACCGGCCACTTCCTGTCTTCTTCCTTTTTCTCTCTGCCACCATTTTTCGCATCCCTCTTTCCCGCTGTCTTCTCCCTGAATACCCGTTTTCAATCCATCACCTCCTCCCTCAACTCGGTACACTCCACCAGGAGATGCTGTGAAGATTCCCAGCCCTTCCCAAACAATTTGTACTCTTTCTTCGCATCATCCGTCCAATATCTGTGAGCCCTTTCCTCATTCTTGCACCTGTATCTCGCTACTCACATTTTTTCTTATCAAATTGTTTCCTTTCTGTTCCTGTCCATTTCTTTTGTTGAATATCCTACGCTTCTATAACTATACTATTCTTTCGTTTCTTGCTGCCTATAACTTATTTGCTTCAATGTGTCTGCAGAACTCTCACAAAATCTTACGTTTCAAAACGCATTGCTTGGTTACCTGTCTCCACCTATAACTTATCTAGTTTCATTTCTTCTCTGCCTATATATCTTCAAGTCTCCCTAGCCAAACCCAATACCTGGTCTGCACATCTTCTAAGATTCCTTAGTTTTTGCACCTCCATATCTCCATCCCTTACATAATTACGCTTCTTATCAAGCTCTTAAATATTAATTTCTTTTTTCCCACATTGCTTCCAAAATCCTCTCACTCCATCCCCGAACATGTCCTATAACATTATTTACCCTCTCTGCTACTCTCTTTATTCTCATTTTACCCTCTGGCTTTACTATATATATATATTTTTTAAATTTTAGTTATGAACTACAAATTGAACCTGAATACGTTGGAAAAGGATTAGGAAAGTTTATGATGCAAATATTAGAGTTGATAGCTTTTACAAATAATATGCGTAAAGTTGTTTTGACAATTCTTAAAAACAATCCTTGTAGCAACTTTTTTAAGCACATAAAGTAAGTTTGGTTATACATAATTATCTGTTAATATTGAACATGTTTATTTGGTTTTTTTAGATATCAAATAGATGATCCATCACTATGTCATCAAGACGAAACATCTCATCCGTATGAAATTCTTAGTAAAGTTAATAAAAAGTTGGTTTCAAGTGAGGAGATGGAGGCACATCATGGTCATGGACACTCTCATAATCAATCTCATTGTTGTCGTGGACATCATTAATTATAACAAATTGGCATTTTCTTAATTTTGTTGATATCTTACAAGTATTATGTCGATATGTTTCTTTAATTTAATAAGTACGCTTTAATTTTTAATTTGATATATTTAAATAAATTGAAGTAAATTTCTTTTCAAAATAAAGAATAATAAGAATTTTATATATACATATATTATTTTTATCCAATGTCGTTTTTAAATTTGTTAATTTGAAGACATTTACAAGGCAGCCTGTATAGGTGGTTCAAATTCTATATCCAAATAGGCTATTTCCAGGAAGATCAACAGAAACGACCCTACAAGAAATTGTATTAGTTGTCGATAAATCTTTTGACCACAAAGAGTTCGCTCTCGAAATTTTTATAGATATAGAAGGAGCTTTTGACAGGGCTGCGTTTCATATAATTAATAAAGTCTTCAGAGATAAAGGAGTCGAGCCTGCTCTATCGGGCTAGATTCTAAATATACTTCAAAGAGAGCTGTCCATAGTGTAATTGATAATAATAACCGCAAGAACAATAAGAGCGATTATTGAACGAGGATGTCAATGGGTGGGGTGCTGTCACCCCTGCTGTGGAATCTCACTCTGGACAGCTCTCAGCTGAAAAATTCAACGTCCGCGCCTATGCTGACGACTTAGCTGTTCTAATCCACGGGAAGTATGAAAACGTTCTATGTGACCGATGTCAGGCTGGATTGGGAATAATTGAACGTTGGTGTAGAGACAATTCTTTACCGGTTAACCCGAATAAGACAGAGATGGTACTCTTCACAAGGAAAAGAAGGCTAGGTACCCTTAGAACGCTTGGCTTTGCAAAGTTCCTTTCTTTTCTTCCAATGAAATGAAGTATGTGAGGCTAATCCTGGATAAAATGCTGACTTGGAAACCCCACATCGAAGGTAAGATAATAAAGGCCATTGGGACGTCCTGGGACTTAATACCCAAAATATCCCTGTAGATATATATTGCTGTGATACGTCCAATGTTAACTTACGGCGCCGTAAATTGGTGGCCAACTGTTTGAAATAAAACGATTGTTTTGCAACTACAAAAATTGCAACGTCTACTTTATCTTTACGTTACAAGCTCGATGATAACCACACCAATAGCAGCAATGGAGAATGTACTATGCCTGCCTCCTCTCAATTATCACGTTGGGGAAGTGGTGATAGCAACAACGATCCGGCTATGGGCGGGTAAAGACAAATGGCTTTATAAATGTGGAAAATCGGCTAGCCAGCTATGGGATGAGGCATATAACAAACAACCACTTCTAAATGCAGGGTAGATACGATTCCAACGCGTCTTATCTTCGAACGACCATATGAAATAAAGGTAGGAGAACAACAGATGCCTGACGAAACCGTCCTCCAATTATGGGTGGACGGGTTTCTAAGCCGTTGGGAATGTGGCCCACCGCGCTCCAAGCTGCTGGTGGCCATATCTCTGGTGGATAACACGATCTGCTGGTCAAAGAGTCATTTTAGAAATAAACTTTATGACATAGCGGACAAATTAGCGAGGAAAACTGCTTGTGAACCTCCAGGATCACCAGAACTATTCATCGCCCCAACAAATAAAGTTTTTACGAGCTTCAAAAAGAGGAAACTCGTAAGATATTTCTAAATTACTGGGATGTCGCCAAGTTAAGGAAGCTCTGATGTACCTTGACCCTAAACGAACTGTTTTATTTATGAAGATGTCCAAGAAGAACCTACGTTTGATTATAGGTCTAATCACTGGACACTGGCATCTACAGAGGTGCTTGCGGAAAATGGGAATAAGTGACACCTACATCTGCAGAGGATGTGGTGAGGAGGAAGAATCGGCAGAACACGTATTATGCGATTGCGTGGTCCTCCAAGCATTAAGGTTTTTCATTTTTGGAAAACCTTAATGCTGAAAGATTGACATGAGTGGAATTAGGACAGCACAACCAGGACAAATCAGCATAAAGTTAACGTGAATATTTGGTAGTAGTAGTTTCTTTGCGGCTTATAAATCATTTATATGATGATATAAATAATGTAAAATAATCCGTCAGTTCAATATTTTGATATTGATAATATAAATATTCTAATAATATAAATGGTAGACGAGATTTAGAACAATAAATAACAATTCAACAATTCGCAATGATTTTCTTGGCTATTACCAAGAAAATCGGAATAAATGCGTGAAATATACAGGGTGTACCATCGGTTGTGGTATTGTTTTTTTTGACGTCTAAATTTTACTATAGAAACTCCAAATTCGGTATGTGTTAATCCACCCTACATGAGCAGGTGTTGATCATGTCAAATATTTTTTTTCTTGCACGGTTTGCGAATAATCTGCAAGAATGTCAGAAATGACGAAATTTGTGGTTTTATTTTTTAACAGTTCATATACCATATTGTATGGGAGTCATAGTAAAGTAAATTCACACAAAAAAATTGAAATTCGTTCATTATTTTGGATAAAAACGAAGAAAAATGAAATGACAGTTAAATTTATGGTAACGTGGTTCGAGACTACTATCCTTACCAGGACGACCAATTCAATTTTGATTTTTGGTCTTAACCTGGTGAGGCTTAATTTAAAATTTATTTTTAAATGAGCATAATTTTTTAATTTAATATTAAGGAATCTAAATGTATTTAAATGTAACAAAACCTTGTTGTTAGAAAGGTTAAAAAATTAACGGTTAAAGGTTAAATTCGTCGGTTTTACCGGACGAATTTTTTACCTAATTAAATGACAAACAATATGTTAATAACAAAAAATGTGACATGAGTTTGTCAGTTCAATACAAAATTTTTGGGAGTTTCCTAGAGATTGTACCTGAAGAAAATAATTAGGACAAAAATTACATTTCACAGAATTACTATTTTCTTTTCTTTTTATACCATCGCAGATATAATTTTGAGGTGCTCTTATTCTTTTGGTTCAGTTTACATGTGACTTTCTTAGAGTTGACTTAAAAGTTGTGCAAGCCACTTATTGTTCAAAATGCCATTTACGTTTTAGAATAATTAAAAAACGGACATGATTTTAATTTACGGCGAGGCAAGATTCAATGCTTGCTTAGCTTCGTGGATTTATTCAGAAAGATTTCCGGATAGACTCATACTTGATCCGAGAACATTTCAAAGGCTTGTGGATGGTCTTACGGAAGCTGGCTCCTCTAAATCTAAGCAGAGAACTGTGGCAGAAAAGCATGCTATACAGGAAATTAATCAGGCCCTAGTACTAAACCTTGTGGATAACGATCCACAAGTAATTGTTCGAGAGATAAGTCGTCAATGTGGAGTTATGAAGACGTCAGTTCAGAGAGTGCTTTTTATTCATTGATATCACCCGTATCATATCAACCTGCACCAAGAGTTACATGGTGATGATTTCTTGTATCGAATAAATTTCTCTGTGTGGAGTTTAAATCCAATGAATATGAATGAGAACTTCTTTCAAAGCCTATGTTTACCGATAAAGCAAGTTTTAAATTGTATGGAAATGTCAATAAACATAACTTACATTGGATGCGAGAAGGAAAACAGAGACATGTACGCGGACAATTATTTAAAGGACGTTCCGTTATTAAATATGGCAGGTAATAATTTGTGGATGCAAGAAGATTACTCCAGAAATGGAACAGATGCTATCCACCAAAAACTTCCCCAAAGATGAATAGGACATAATGGTCCCATTTGCTGGCCAGTGCGTTCACCGGTATTGACGCCGATGGATTTCTTTGTGTGGGGTATGGAGAAAAACATTGTTTATCAAAGAGTATCAGCAACCCGAGAAGATATGCAGCAACGCATTATTGCTGCGTTTCAAGACATTGATCGACGGCACTTAGCAGATAATGTGCAACATTGATTTAGACACAGGTTAGAAATGTGTATTAATCAAGAAGGACATCATTACGAACATATTATTTAAAATAAAGGAACTTTTTATTGCTAATGTTGTTTAATTTTTTACAAATTAGGTGACAATTTTGTCGAGGTAAAATGGTAATTGAAGCTTTTTAACAATAAAATTTTACTACAATGATTAAATTCATTTAGATTAAATTAAATACCTTAATATTAAATTAAGAAATTATGTTAATTTAAAAATAAGTTTAATATTAAGCCTCACCAGGTTAAAAGAAAAAAATCATCATTGTGCTGGTCGGTTGGTTTATTACCCTACCGGCAATAAACGGGCGGCTCCCGGTAAGGGTAGTAGTCTCGAACCACGGTACCATAAATTTAATTGTCGTTTCATTTTTCTTCATTTTTATCCAAAATAATGAACGAATCTCAATTTTTTGTGTGAATTGCTTTACTATCACTCACACACAATATGGTATATGAACTGTTAAAAAACAAAACAATAAATTTCGTCATTTCTGACATTTTTGCAGATTATTCGCAAACCGTGCAATAAAAAACATATTTGACATGATCACCACCTGCCCACGTAGGGTGGTTTAATACATACCGAACTTGAAGTTTCTATCTTGAAATTTAGACGTCAAAAAAGCCAATACCACAACTGATGGGACACCCTGTATAGAATCAATGACCTACTTACAAGGGGACCTTACGGGTTCGGCATCACCGATTTTGTTCATATTTGCAAGGATTGAAGATGAGTACTCGGACATCACTTTCCTGAAGCAGTACGATGCAATGCTCAAGAATACTCGAGAAAATCGACTTCAAAGTACTCAAAATATTTTGCAGCAGTAGAAATATAATAAATATTTGACTTTTTATGTGTCGTTCGTTAGTCAAGGGACTGTGAACATGGCTTTAAATTCTGAGGTAGCATGCTCAAATCGCACAATATGCAATTTTTTTTATTTTTATTCTATAAAATCAGTATTTTTTACATCTAATACTCTGTGTAAACAAAGGTTTAGTACAATGTTTTCTTAAAATAACTGTCAAAGAAAGAATCTTGTGTGCGCGTAAATATCCTAGTCCGCATCGAATTGAATAAATTAACTTTAAAAAATGCTGTTTATTACTATGAAAAGCGTCTTACAGAAAATAACTTGATAGCAGAACATTCTTCCACAATTAGCGAAGAATCTGTATTATTAGCAGAACAACTATATAAATATATTTTGCAAAATCTAATTGGAGACGAGAAACAATTTGTTATGGTGGAAGAACTAACAATGAATGAAGAAGGTGGCAATAGTAAATTTCAACAAATCGCCGATAAGGAATCTGATAATGTGAATAATTTTAAAGAAATTAAAGAAGATGAAGAACATAATTATGAACCCGATGAGAATAAATCAGAAAAGGAGTATTTCATTCCAATAGATTATAAAATACAAATTTATAACACTGCCAATACCAGACTACTTTTAATAGAACCCTTGCAACGAAAGGATCAAAAACAATTCTTGTTCAAAAACAAAACATGAATAAGATAACTCACTCGTATACAGCTCAATACAGCATCACGTTAGCTGAAAAATTGTTACCTGATGTGTTTATATGTTTGCAAGAAACAGGAGATTCATTCGGACCCCTTGTGCAAAAATTGGTGGACAAATACGTCAAAAAATATAACATCATTGTAACATCATCAAAATCAGGGAAACTTACGTCTAAACTATATAAAGACTTTTTAATAAAAACTATAAAGCCTTATGTACAAGATCATAAATTTTGCTTGCTTGTTGATTCATGGGGAGGGCAAACAAAGCCCGAAATATATGAACAAATTTTTGTTAACGATAATGGTTTGTCGGATCTAAATTTTTAAAATATTTTTAAATATTTTTTATATAAATATTTTTTAACAGGTATTTTAAAAAGACATTGTAACAATTTCTTGTTTATACAGCGTGTTAAATGATGTCGAAGTTGCTGATTTACCTTTTTTTTCATAAAATAAAATATTAATTTAAAAAAAATTGCTTATAGTACGATCTGAACCTGCAACCTTAGAATTTAAAGCTACGTTCACAGTCCCTTGACTAACGAACGACACATAAAAAGTCAAATATTTATTATATTTCTACTGCAGCAAAATATTTTGAGTACTTTGAAATCCATTTTCTCGAGTATTTTTGAGCATTGCATCGTACTGCTTCAGGAAAGTGATGTCCGAGTACTCATCTTCAATCCTTGCAAATATGAACAAAATCGGTGATGCCGAAACCGTAAGGTCCCCTTGTTAGTCAATAAGTGGGTCAGTAATAATTCTCATTGTTAAATTACCTAAAGGAACAACCAACTCAAGATGAAGGTGCTTTTCAGGAGCAAATAAATGATCTGAAGGGGAATTATTGAAGGTCTAAAAAGCGAATAAAATCTTAACTCTCCAGTAAATGCCAATGTAGTATATACCACAAACGAAGATGAGTTTGCTTTGGAGATTGGCTAGATAACAAAACAAGCTAAAACAAATAAAAAACATAAAAGTGAAATCTCGCCATCTGAATTCTCCTTGCAAATTGTAAGCAAACCTAACAAACAAGCCGTACAAACGGGCATAACAAACAAAACAAAGGTATTACAATTCCCGCCAATACTCATTATAATGTCAAACAATTTGATGACATTTATAAATTACTTACATAAAGCGTAATTAAAGCGTTAATAAAAGCGTAATTAAAGATGGATTTCTAACACATGCGCTAAATAACGGCACAGTGAAACTGAATCTTAATTCAGAATAAAAGTACAGTGAAGCATCAGGAATACTTACTGAAAACAATTTGTCCTGATCCACTTATGAAAATAAGTAAACAAAAAATCTGAAAGTAGTAGCAGGTTAATAACATCAAAGATGAACTATTGGAGCACAAGTATAACACTTGTAAAGTAACACAAATGTTAAAATACAAAACAAAAGAGCCGCTTCCTGTATATATCTTGGTTTTTTCACCATCAGAAGATGTAACAAGAATTCATGAAATAACAAATATATTAGGAATGCGTATTAAAATCGAAGAGTATAGAAAGCCAAAACAAATGCCTCAGTAATAATAAAAGGTAGTTCGAGTCATACCAAAGGCTAGATGAAAATCTAATATGTGTTAAATATGCTGGTGAACAGTGGACCAGCAAATGCACAAAATCCAAAAAAATCTCAGCAAAATGTTTAACTATAGAGAAAACCATCCAACGAACTACCGGGCGTGCATTGTATGCTCAGTCGTACGTCTAAAGAGACGTACGGCTAAATCCTAATGTATCTAGCTCTAATGAGTTCTTCTAGGTCTGAAGACGTACGACAAATTAATTTATTATTATTATTTTAATTTTTATAAATAACTCAAAATATCCATCTTGGATAAATACACCCAGGGTATAGTCTGTACCACGAGAAGTGAATGTGACTCATCGCCTAAACGTGTACGGAACAGACGCACGCGCTAGAAATCATTTCACGCTAACACGAAATCGATGAGTCACATTCACTTCTCGTGGTACAGACTATATGTTCCCTTGAAAATAAATACCCATGTATTTAACAACCCTGATTTCAAGTCTTTTAGAAGCAGTATCAGGTTTTCTGAAGCATTACAAGTCTTCCCGAAGCAATATCAATTCTGCTAGAAGCAGTATCAAATCTTCTGGAAACATTTGAAGCCTTCTGGAAGCAATATCAAATCTTCTGAACGAATTTTAAATCTTCTAAAAGTAGTATCAAGTCTTCTAAAATACTTTTAAGTCTTCAAGAAGGAATATCAAGTCTTCTACAGATATTCTAAATCTTGTGGAAGTGGAATCAATTCTTCTAGAACAACTTCAAGTCTCTTGAAAGTATTTCAAGTCTTCTAGAAGCACTCCAAACATTTTGAAAGCAATAACATGTTCTACAGAAGCATAACTTTTCTGGAAGCATTTGCACCCATTAAAAATTTTGTATGCCTGGTTGCTTGCGCACCCAAAGCATCCATGTATTCGGCGCCTATGTATCAACTATGAGTTATAACAAACAAAATTATTAGTTTGATATTTAATGACTTATAGACTTAGATTGACTAACGCCTTTTCGAGTTCTAAAGAATAAAAGAATTTTCGTTGCTAACTTTTGAATATATAGACTGTTTACGATATTTATTTTAAAGGAGTGCCAAAACACCTTAAAGGAACAAGTGAAAGAACAAATGTCCCCATCGATCAAACCCTTTTCATTGTTAAAAAACACTTAATTGATTCTCAAGATATCTTCAATTTGAACATACTTGAAATAAATGTTTCATCTGCCTCCTAGATTTGGTTTGCAAACAAAATTTCTTCACCTTTAATAATAAATTCTTCAAAATGAAACATGGACTTACTCGTGTGATGGGTTGGGTTGGGTTAATAATAATAACAATAATAATTTATTATCCCAATGGAAATACATTGTTCCAAAAACAGGGGATAATATAAAGTTACAACTAATCAATTTTGAAAATGAGAAAACATGGAGAAAAACCAAACTAAAGTAATATTGAAGCAATCAAAGCAATTAGAGCAATAATTAGAGCAACACGCACAAGACATCAAAAATACTATTACAAAAAACAGAAACAGTATACCAATGAAGTATAACTCGGAGATTTACGTCTCAAGAAAACAATACAGGCTCAGTCATATTAGCTCGCATCAATTTATTAAGAGGGAATTAAAACCTATGTTGGTGTTAGCATAATTTGGCGAGAACACAGCAAAAAACGCGCGCATTTAATGGTGACACTGTTATATTAAACTGGGACAGAATACTTGACGCATTCACCACATCCGACAACACATCGCACACAAACTTCACAGACATATTCTTTCTTCTATCTGCTAGGATAAGGAGATTGTAATTATGTAAAAGGGCCGGATAGTACAATCCACAGCAGGGCGGATAAAAACCAAACTCCAGAAAGTTCAAAATCTGATGAACTTACGTTGTACTTTTTCTATAGAGGCGATTTGTGTCAAAATAGTCAGAGACCAAACGTTGCTACAGTATTCGAGTTTGGTTCGTACAAGCGTAAAATAAAGAGTAAGTATAGTTTTGATGTCTGCAAGCTCTAAGCTATTTCTAGTAATAAAGCCTAATGTTTTAAGTGCACTAGTCGTGCACTAGTCGTACTATCCTAATTTGTTCTCCAAACGTCAAAGATGCATGAAACCATCCCAAGTCCTTCACAGTAGAGATACGCGATAGATGATTCGTTCCAATCGTATAGTCAAAATACACAAGGTTCCTCTTCTATATTTAAGATCATTCTATTGTCAGTACACCACAAAGATAACCTATCCAAAACCAACTGTAGCGATAAACAGTCTCGTTCACTTGATACTGTGGTAAATAACTTATGATTATCTGCGTAAAGAAGTGCTTCTGTAGTGAAACACGCAGGCAAATCGTTACTAAAGATATTAAATATTAGAGTACCCAGAATGAAACCCTAAGATACACTAGTGACGTTTATATATTTAGATTTCATGTCACTTACTTCAACGTACTGCCTACGATCAGATACGTAAAACGTAAGGAGATGTGTAAGAGAGCAATCGCAACCAAACCTTCCCAGCTTCATTGTAAACAACAAGAAATCCAAACAGTCAAAAACTCTCAAGAAACAGTGTAGACCACCTCAACTTGTCCGCGACAGTAAAATACGATAAAAATTCCTTGGTTTCCTTTGAAAAATTTCCTTTGTGAAAACCATACTGACATTCCGATATTCGTACCTTAGTGTAGGATTCTACAATCTGTTCATTGCATTGCGAAGCTATTGATGATGGCTTTCGGCCGATAATTCGCTACGCAACACCTATCTCCCTTTTTATAAACCGGGCAAATTCTACTTAATTTCCATATCTTGGGAAATTCACAGCTATTGGTTATTCTGTTGAAAATGTGCAACAGTGGATGGAAAAGTGCAGGTACGCAGTCCTTAATAAAAAAATACAGGAATCCCATATGAGCCCGTCGTAGGAAGCCTTAAATTTTTTGTAGGTTTCAAACAATTCGTTCGAAGTCAGCCAAAACTGACAGAATTAGTGTCATGTATAACGTGAGCGTTACAAGTAGGTATAACGGATGCAGGAAAATGCATCGCTTCAAAATGATCGGCAAACAAGTTAACTACTGTTGGTAAGACACACAATTTCACCTGCCAGCCTAAGGAAGCTTAGAGATGCTTTATGGTTCCTGTTCATGTTAATGAAATGCCAAAAGTTTTTTGCTCCCTTTTGGGGAACCTTGGAATCCTTGGAGAAGGACATACTCTCTCCAAGGATTCGATATATACTCGACGATCCTGCCGTATTCGTGACTTACAGTTCCCGCGTAGTCGAATAAACCTTGTGTGATAATATGTGCAATGAGTTCTTCTATATAATTTATGATGGTGCTTTTTTAATCTAAGCGTTCTTATTAGGCCAGCTTCGACCCTACATGTTTACCCCTAGATTGAGGTACATGAGCATCAAGAACGTCGTATAATGTTTCATAAAAAACTTTACAGGATTGTTCAACCGAAAACGTAAATAAATGAGTCCAATCAATGTTCAACAGTTCCTCGTACAACTCAGGCAGGCGAGCTCTTCTGAAGTAGTACCAGGCGTCACGGTATACATCCTTAACTATTAAACGAGTAGGCACCGCTACTGCAAAGTCAATAGTAACTCTGAATGATAATTATCTTCTCGCACCAATGTAATGTCTGAGTGTATAATTTGAAGACTTAAATTTTCAGAGGCAAGCACCAAATTAAGAGTTCTATCAATAATATTAATTACACTATTTAATTTGACAAAGTCATTATAACTGAAAAAGAGTAGTGGCACGTTCATCATTTGCAGCGTTAAGTGACGGAATATTAAAGCCACCCATGATCGTAGTATCCAAAGACCTAACCAACATTGATTCAATGTAATCGAAGACGTGACCATATATTACTCCAGATGTAGCAGGTGGGAAATAGCACATTATAGTATGCTAAGAACCAATTTTGTCTTCTTAAACTCAATCAGAACAGCTACCAAATTAATTGATATAAAAGGATAGGAGACAAATATGATATTCGAAGCAGCAATTCCGAAATTAACAGCCAATAATACTCCACTCCCCCTAGGTCGATCACATCTAAAGACGTCATGTTTGTCTGGAAAGATTTCGTAGTCCGGGATACTATTTCTGAGCCAAATTTCATTAAGAGCAACAACATCAAAGTGCGCTGCATCGACAAAATTGAAAAAATCATTTATTTTTGTATTCATTTTATGTTGGGAAGTAATTGGTTTTTTTAACAATTCTCGGACACCCATTAATAAACTGCGCTCTCAAATAATTCTCACCATAATTAATCTCGCATCACCATTTTCAGAACGTCGTTTGAGTTCAGCATGTGCAATATACATGCTCATATTCTTGCTGTCTTGGTGTTAGATCACAATTGACAGTAAATCTGATACCAGCAGTATCAGACTTACTGTCGAATATAACTTTAATAAGTCTTGGACGAGTAGTTGTTGCAGCGGGTAATTTTCCCTGTCTAAAGATTTTAACTGTAATAGGAGGCAATTGAATAAAATCTCTGAGTATATTTCATTTTCGATTGTTTCAATTATGAAATTTCAATTTCATAATTGTCGTCGGTCTCGGTCACATTTGAAATTATAATATTACGCGCCCTTCGTTCACGTTCATTAATTTCATTGATCACTTCATCGAAAGTATTTTCTTGAGGTGATTCTTTAACACTTTGCTTATCTCGCAATTCAGACACGAATTCAGATAAAGTTTTCAATTGAGCTACAAGATCAGTAACAACAGTATTAAAGGCTTGCAGAGGATTATCGCATTTTACGCAGGTATCACAAGTCCATTTAGAGTTATAGCATTTACATATAATTGGCATAATTATGATCTCAAAATATTACGAAAAGTGGAACGAAAAAAAACGAATAATACAAGGACACAAATTTTCACTCCAACGGGACCCGTCGTGGAGACTTTAAAAGTAGACACAAAACAAGAAATCAGGCCACTGCGTGGAAAACTGGTGAGAAAGACAAGTGGAGAAGGTCACCTATCCTTCTCCACTTGTTGGGCAAAATACAAGATTACGTTTATATAAAAATATAAAAATAAATCACCAAATCAATTATTCTTAACACCTTACAAAGCACATATAGTCTGATAAAGTTGGGATCACCGTTAATGCAATTAACAGTATTTTAAAAAGGAAATGATTCACGAGATCACAGTCTACGCTAAAACGCGTGGTCACTTCAACGTTCACTCTTAAATCTATTTTCGTTGGGGTTTTCAAAAAGAAATTCTTCTCATAAAAAATAGCTCCTTTAATAACGATATAAAATTCTGCGCCAGATACGTTGACATACTCATTATCTATGATGGAAGCCCTGCAAAACTTGTTGCCCTTTTTAACTTATTCAATAATATCGGTTAATTGGAGTTTACCTTAGAGGTCGAAAGTGGGTTTAGAATTAATTTTCCAGATCTCGAAATCAATGAACGTCACTGAAAACTCCTTACAATTTAATATATTTAGAAAACATACTACTACTGATGATATCATCCCTAACAACTCATTCTCCAGTGTTCAACATAAATAATAGAAAACATAAAGAAAATAAAACAAAAAATAAAAAGAAAATAATAAGAAACAAAAAAGAAAATAAAAACATAATGAAAATATGCAGTTGCCTCAATCAAGAGAAAATCAATGTCTGATAATTTATGCCAATTCATAAAGGTATTGAGCAAAAGTGGATTCCATAAAAGAATAAGATCGTATCAGTTAATAAGCTGCAACAACAAAAGATGAAAACTTCAAAAAATTTTTGTAACAGTTGTTTTTGTTAAAATATTATTGTGTTAGTAGTAACCTCCTTTTGTAAAATCACAAGACCGTAAACACCTTGTAGATATCTTAATCGAGCATAAGAAAAACTTTGGCAACCCCCGCTCTAAAGTCACATCTCAGTACGCTCTCAGTACACATCTCATTCCTGCGTAAAAAACTTTACATACTGTTTCATAAATAACTATTATTTAACGCTTGAATAGTTAGGTTGGGTGTTGGGTTGCTTATTATAAAATAAAAGTTTTTTGTTAAAAGATGGTCTTCTTTATAAATTCAAATAATAAACAGGGAAACTCAATCTTTTTCTTATTTTCAATACTTCCGAGATACGTTTATTAATAAAATTTATAATTAATCTTGTTATATAAGTACGGAAACGGATATAAAATATTTAGGACGCGCCTGAATCGTGTTGGAATAAGTGAAGTATAAACTTCACACTTTCTGAACTCAAGACTTTGACGAAAGCGTTTTATTACGTATTATATCGCAATAACGACGTTATTACTTTATAAAAACGGTTTTTATTTTTTACTTAATCATCTCGAAATCTTTAAAATTAAAATTTCTTCATTTAATTGATTTTGTAATCATTGCAAATTTCCCAGTTTGTTTCTCCTCCGAACCACCTACTTTACGAGAAATTTAAAAAGGGGAATAAAAAATTGTCAATTATGCTTATACAATTACGTCAGAAAATGCCCGGTAAATTTATATCCGTCGAATATATATGGGTGCTATTAAAAAGTTTGAATAATTCTTGCAAATTTATTCCAGCGAAACCATTAATGGAGATAAAGGCTGTGTGTATTTTTTTCACTCTTTTTGGTTTTATTTTCTTCCTTCAGCTCGTTACCGTTAGGATTCGTATACCTGGTTTGGGTGACACTTTTTTTTAATGTTTTTTTGTCGATAAGTTATACCATCATCATGGTTTTTTACATAGTAATATTTAATCAAATTATATTCAATTTGTATTATTATTAAACAATGTACATAACAATTAACATTTTCATCTTTAATTTTCGACCTATTTTTTTGCAATTAATATTGTTGGGAAACAAATTTTTTAGGGAATCGTTAATTTACCAAAAAAGTGTATGTTAGAAAACCTTGAACTTGTACACCTGGAGACCAGAAACTTCTTTTTTGATTAAAAAAATCGCTAATTATCATCTGTTCGACAGAAATCCGGTATCGGTATAAATTAAAATTGGGAAACTCACCTTTATTGTCGTTATTTATTCTTTTATTCTGCAAATTGGTTAAGAATTGGTTAAAATTCATTAAAATCAATAAATTATTTAAATTCGATCGATTCCTAACCTAATTTTTGATTATGTCGTAAATATTTTTATTAATTACGTTTAATTATTGATGTTTTAAAGATAATACGATATAGACTTGAATACATATTTTATTAAAAGTAATCGAAAATTTAGAACTACTTACAACACTTGAACTTAGATGATAAATATGTACAATCAAAGAGTGCAGATTGATCATTTATGAGTGTTAAAGCTTTTTCAATGTCTATTGAGCACAATAAGTACCTATAATGTATGTTTGGCAATGAATGAAAAAAAATACTCGATTTTGAAGAATTCCTTCTAAGGTGTTGTTTTTTGCCTACAGTAGATTTTTGAAGAAGTATAGGTTATACTTTTACTTCCAGAAGAATTTACAACAATTTAGAGCTAAATAGGAATTAAAATTAGATATAACACTAAACCTAGAATTAGAAAGATTCAAGTTTAGCGGAGCACCTTGAGACGATAGTAAATCGAAATTTACTAATTCTAGGTCTAGTGTTAGTTCTACTTTTAGATCGATACAAATAACAGCCAGAAGTAGAGCTAATATAAGAGTTTTATTGTGCACAATATTTGTTTACAATATTTTCCCCCATTGAAATATTATTTACCCCCTCTACCCTCTTCCACCATTTTCGCACCCTCCACTTCTAGGCCCAATCACCCCCTCATTCATCTCCCGCCTTCATCTCCCTCTCCCAGAATCCGCTTCCTCTTTCTGGTGTTCCTCTCGCCGCCCCAAGTACCCATCTCTAATATCTAGCTTGCACGTCATCCAGTATTCCCTGCTCCATACATCATTATACTGCTAACCGGACCTTCAAACATAATCTTCTTCGTTGCCACATTCCTGCTAAAGACTCTGTCTGCCCAACCCCATATTTGTCCTATCACCTCACTCGCCTTTTTTGCCATTGCTATCACATGCGATCCCTCCCTATTATCCATCCTAAACATATATCCCAAGTAAGTATACTCCCTAACCTCCTTCATTTCCTGTCCCTCCCTCCCATCCCCAGCTTTCTGCTCTTTTTCCTCCCGCCCTTACAAAGCTTCATCATTTTCGTCTTCTCTACATTCTCTTCTAACCTATTCAGCCTAAAATATTTTTCCAAAGTCTTTACACATCCTTCATCTTTTACGCCTTCTTCGCCATGACCACGATGTCATCCGCGTACACCAGCATTGTAAACAGACTAGTATACATTGTAACAGACTTGGGCTCAGCGGACATTCCTGCCTCAGTCCCTTCGTCGTCAAGAATACGTCGCTTAGCTTAACTCTCACTTTTATCCTAGCAATAGTCTCCATGTATATTTCCGTCACTCTCGATATTAAACTAGAACTAATAATAGATCTAGAACTAGACTCATTCGGGTTTAGCAATACGCCTCTTAAGACGGGACCCAACCGCTAGCTTTAGAACTAACACTAGATTTAGACCTAGAAACGTTAGGGTTTAGCCATCTTAAAGTGCTAGTGTTAGTACTAAAGCTAGGTTGTAGGTCTAGTATTAGTTATACTTTTAGTTCCAGAAAAGTTTACCGAAACTTTCTAGTACTAAGTTTAGTGTTAGTTCTAGTTTTATTTCGATACAAATATACAACAATTTAAGACTAAATAACAACTAAAAACAACTCCAACAGCCAAGTGAATTTTATTAATGTTAATTGAAATCCAAATTTGTTCAATATTATTACTTACTCTAAGTACGAAGGCTTTCACAACCGGTGTTAACCTTCTTCAGAAACTTAGAACCAGCCAGCAACATGGCATCCGATTGACGATTGATTATCAATCAATCGTGTGTTTAGTTTTATTTTCTATTTTCTGAAATAAATGAAACCTATAAAATTAAAATATATAATAAATGCTAGAATATTTTTATAAACGAGGAAAAACAATCTCAGGATACGCGAGCAAATTTTCAAGGATTTCAATAAAACAGCCTCCTTTTTTCTATACCAAGCTTTCGGAATCTTTTTTATTTCGTCATCAGGGTTACTGAACAAAAGAAAAGAAAGCATGAACAACAAATTCTTCAAATTTAATAACATCTAAAAGCGTCCTACACTTATTTTTTGTTAAAAATGAGAATGAACAAAATCTATAAATCCAAAGTAACAGAACATATTAAAACATTTTAAAACCAAAATGGCTGTGACTTTGATGTAAAGTTAAACATTACAACTAAGACTACGAGAATAAATTCCTCAAAACTAGACTTGAACAAACACCACTCCCCCAAGGGCACTGCGCAACAATTTTCAAAAAAGTTACACAAAACAAATTTATTCAAAAGTATATATATATATTAGAATATATTAGAACCTCCGTTCGATGACTAAACAGTAATATGTCTTGTACAAAAAGGTTTTTTTATTATTTTTTTTATTAGGAAACAAAATTGTTGATGTTCCATTAACATTAGATTTATCTTGAGACCGCCAATTATTGGATAGAAGGTAACTATAAATAGAGCTTAAATTATTATTAGCTTAAGTTATCGATATAAGTATAAAGCTGATTGATTTTTCTTCTTTGTTAATATAGACCATCTCCAAAAATAACCTTTTCTGGTATACCTGTTCCCTATCTACAATAGTTGTGTTATTAAAATCGAAATGATGGCCTACATTAACATGATGGGCCACTGATGCACTTTTTCTCTCTATGCAATCCCTTTTGTTTTGGTTAATTCTATATGAAAGATACTGTGTAGTGGTACCGATATATGCACCATTGCAATTATTACAAGGTATACTGTAAATTACGTGAGACTGGGCTAAGAGGTGAACAGCATCCTTAGTCTTAGGGAACAAACAAGATAGAGGTCTATCATTAAATTTAGCAAATTTTATAGTCAGTCTTCAAAACAGAGATCAACCGAGACGTCAGGATAGTAACGAAGGGGATCCTCACATATCTAAAATTAGGAATACTTGAAAGGTTCTCTTGAGAACCGTTAGGTTTGTTTGCTTTATTGAAATTAACCGTAGATGAATGAAAATTATTGTTGTGATTGAGTATTCCAAGCAAGAGACCACGAGGATATCGGTTGTTTAAGAATATATCATGAAGTCTTTTTAGGTTTTCTTTAAACAACCGTTCATCAGATATCAGCTTTACTCTGTTGCACAAAGCCACGACAACATTGATTTTTTTGATCAATAGCGTATTTGGAAAGATAGTTAAGGTATTTCCCAGAGTAAATAGGTTTAGTGTACTAATTCAAAAAGATGTTTTGGTTTGATTCTTGTATAACCTTAGTGCCAAGAAAAGAGACTGATAATCGAGCAAAGGGATACACTGACATCATCCAACAAACAATCCATTACCATAGTGGTGAGGATGGGCTCAAGGGACTATCCATAGGGGTGCCAAATTTCTGACTATAAATCTTACCATCAAAGGAAAAATTAGAAGATTTAAAGAGGAAAGTGATTATCTCAATGAAAAGGTCTCTGTCGATTTGGGTCACTGGTTATACGATGTCCCATTTATCAGTTATGATTTGTTTTACTAATAATAAGGGAATATTAGTACACAAAGAAATAACATCCAAAGAGATCAACACAAAATTAGAAGGTAAGGTTCTCCTTTTCATTTTTTCAACAAAGGTGAAAGTGTCCTTAATGTTATACGAAGTTCTTTGAAAACTACGGTATGGATTTCTTAAAGATTTGAAACGTAAAGGTTTCTGAACCTTTTTTGACCTGCGAACCTATAGAATTTGTTCAAAAATTGCACGGACCGGTTAATTATTTTGAACAATATCCTGTTAATTGTAAATTATGTGAAATGATATGGTATATATGTTTGAAAAATAATAATACAGTGTATTCATGATGAAAGAAATAATTCAATAAAATTTTGATTGCTCGTCTGGTCAATTTTTAATTTTTGGATGGCTCAACCTAACCCGACTAATATCTAGTGCTAAATAGCTAATTATGATTAAGTTGATGGGTCAACCTAACTAATATTTAGTGTCAACAAGATAGTTGAGTTGGGTTAAGTTTAATGGCTCAACTCAGCCCATCTAATAACTATCACTAACTAGCTACTTGGGTTGAGTTGGGTTCAGATCAGGTTGATGGTTCAACCCAACGCAATTAATATTTAATGCTACTAGTAATTAGCTAGTAGGGTTAGAGTTAATAGCTCATCCTAATCCAATTAATATCTAGCACTAACTAATTGGGTTAGGTTGGGTTGTGTTCAGAACGGTTGATGGTTCAACTCAACCGAATTAATATTTAAAGCTAACTAGCTAGCTGGGTTGGATTAAAGTTAATCCAAACCAATTAATATTAAACGCTAATTAACTAGTTGGGTTGGGTTCAGATGAAGTTGATGGCTCAACCCAACCCAACTAATATTTTATACTAATCTGGCCCTACAGTGCTATGGCCTTCAACTAATATCTATTGTTAATGTAAAGTATTTAAGTAAATCACAAATCAAAAGTTTAAATTTGTCAGCTGTATTTTCTTTCTGTCAAAAAAGGTACATATATTTGTACATACATTTTGAAACTGAAGAAGTGGTCGTTTAATTGTTCACCACATTATACTTAAATAGTTTGAAGTTATCAAACATGCACCATGACTCTACGGACACTGTATGTCTTAGTATAAACTTTTTAGTAAGGACAACTGTTGAACTCCTTTAATCTTGTGCTTTATAAATCATTTTCTACTCTACATCGCTCACCTTATTGTGCGTTCGGGATTTCAACAACCGTAGCTTAGGTATTATCTTGTTCATATAACACAGTTAAAGAAGCTGATTTTTAGAAATAATTAATTTTGGACGTTTAAGAAAATAGTGTTAAGTGTTTTCAAAATACTTAATAAGTTATTAAAAGTATTTTAAATAAAATACAAAATACTTTTGATGGAATAGTATTTGAATTACAAAATACGTATTTTGTATTTTAACTACTTTTATTTCAACTAAATCACATCTCTGTTATATTTGAGATATCCTCTTAAAAATGGTCACACAAGCTCAGGTCTGGCATGAATGCCAATTAACATTCGCATTTTTTTGTGATGATTTGAGCATTTTAACCTTTGCTTATAATAAGTTGATCCATCTTCATTCATAGGCATTTGTAGAATGAAATAAATCTATCATTCAAACAGATTGCGATGATTTTACCATAATTGCACGGTTATCATCATACGTGTGGGTCAATTATGTTATTTGAAGGCCAACTTCTAACTTCGGCCAAATAAATAGATAATCAGTCACAATCACTCATTATAAATGCTTGTACGGTTTAACTGCATCAGCATTTAAGAAATAAAACTTTTCTCAGCTAATTGATTTACATGTAACATTAAAGTTTGCGTATTTTTTAATAATTAAGGAAATACGACAGTAATATAATAATATATAAGTGCTCTGACTATTGCGCACATGTTAGCAAATTTTTCTAAAAATCTTGTACAGATTAAGGATTATTAAGCGTATATTTTTATTTTCCTTTACTGTTTATCGCATATCTGCGCAAAGTAGACAAAATCGATAAGAAAAAACAAAAAATTGAAATGCACTTCATGTTGCATTTCAATTGGTTTGCTAAATATCGGAAAACACGCTCTATCGACATCCTTACGAAAACTAAGCGTCTATCCCAAGATATCGTGATCTCCAAGCCAAGACGGCACATATAGCAATGGATTACTTTTGAATCTCTTAATTAATGCTGTTCTTTTTCGATGCGTTTTGCAGTTGTTGATTGTGTCTAACAATTTCCTGTGGAACAAAATTAATGTTTTTTCACGGTATATGTACCCGTAATGTATCGGATATAGACGCGATGTAAATATTTTGCAACTTTTTGGAGTAGGTTTCAAATTAAATGCTTTACCATGTTAACCAATTCTTATAAATATTTTTGTAATTATTAAGAAATGATTAATTTTTGACATCTAAAACAGTTGGTTGCTATGGTTACGCATGGCTGCTACGATTTCTCTATCTCAAATGAATAGCAAATTATGAAACTGTAAGATAATTTTTGTCGAAAATTTTCTTATGTAACCAATTATACTTCAAATAATTTACTGTACTTCAGAAAAAAATCCTTTTTTATATAACTCGGTCGTAACTCAGTTAAGAATGACGGAAAAAAATTGTAACCTATTCCGAAAAGTTACAAAAATTTAAATCTTTTGAGGGACTTTTTAATGGTCGTGGAAAAATTTACAATAAATATTGTAATTTAAAATCAAAGATTAAATCAATAATAGCATACAATGCAACATCCGTGTGTACCAACACGAATTCTAAAATATCCAGACTACAGAAAGTACTTGATAATTAGTTTTAGCAATAATTATTTATAAACACAATTAAGTTCTCCTTTATCAGGAGTTCTAACTTTAAACATATTACTTACCATTTTATCTGCTAATTACTTATAATTAATTTTGTCTGGCTATCGTTAAGTTGTTGAAAATTATCTGTAAAATATTTCTTTTACATATTTGTATACTTTTAGATAAACATTGATTTCAACCTCACATTTGACAATAATGACGGACTTTTAATGATGGACAAATTATTAACATTTTGTTCATGCTTTATTCATATAAAGTTCATACTTTTTTATTATTATTACGTATTCTTTTCGTTCAGTGTGTGTATTTTGCAATAGTATATTACAGTACAAGTGAGGAAAGTAAGGTTTTTCACTCATGTGTATGTCAGATTTCGTGTGGAAAGACATACAAGTGAGTGGAAAATATTGGTTTCCCATGTGTACTGTATAGCGTTTTGTTCAATCCTACTATTTAGAGAAAATTCGGTCTTAAAAGTCTTTAATTCCTAGCTAATGTCATGTCGATATGTCGGAGACGACACTTTTTGACATTATCGTCCTTTAAATTGATTGATAAACAACCAGTAGTGTCAAATTGTGACACTTTTTGACGTTGTCGTGCTCTTAATTGATTGATAAACAACCAATTCTGTCAAATTGTTAATTGTCATCATTACGTTTAAAATTAATAAACTAATTAAAATTAATAATTTATACAAATGAAATACTTAATTTAATTTTGTATGTGTGCTCTCTACCGTTTTTTAGTTCACATCCGTTACGTTTAAACAAAGTGCCTTTAAAGGTTTAAATTTCGGTAATAGTGGATGAAGAAAATTAGAGTTAGTGAAAAATATTTTCACTCACCCGTTGCTATGAATATTAGCAGAGTGAGTGAAAATAACAACTTTCAACACTCGTATCTACGCTAGAAACTGGCAATTTCAAGGGTAGGATTGAACAAATGTTTTTTAATTTTAATTCGTTCTCATTAATTGTAAAATTTCCATTTTTAGCAATTATGATGCTCTGAGGAAAAGTGAAATAAACAATTGAAATATTAACGTTTAAAAAGTTGTTTAATTGATTACATCTTTGACCGCTTTCTTATCCTGATTAATAATTGTTCTTATTAATTAACAATTTGACACAATTGGTTGTTTATCAATCAATTAAGAGCATGACAATGTCCAAAAGTGTTGCCACCGACATACTTCTGTAAATAGTAGGATTGAACAAAACACCATGCAGCAAACGTGGCAAACTAATGTTTTCATTAATTTGCATGTTTTTTTACACTCGCATTTGCCTTCTGTGAAATCCGAGATACGCGTTAATGGAAAAGCTTAGTTTTCTCACTTGTACTGTAATATACCATTTTTTTCACAACAAAAGATATGGGGTCAGAACTACAAAGTGGCTTTCAAAATACCTGGTGGAAGGGAGTGGGGAAAGGAAGATGTTGGTGGCCAAATTCTGCTCTGGCAATGAGTAGAGAGCGAACAGGTACTGGGTTGAGTTAGATTGAATTATGTTAGATTGGGCTATGCTTCCAAGATGTTGCGACGCCCGCTGATTAGGCACTTTTTTTGTATTTAGTTTAGTAATAATGCTAATCCGAAATACTGGTATATTATCACCAATACCGGTTTCTAATAGCGGACAAAAATTTTCCAGGATCCCGGTTTTCGGGTTCCTGGGATCCCGATAATGCCAGCTCTATATAAAACTCCTCCCTGTTATCTTCCCTAAACAGATACCCGAAGTAAGTATACTCCCTAACCTCCCTGATCTTCTTTCAGTTTCATATAAAGTTTTCTACTATTTTTCTCCCATCCTTATAAAACTACATTATTTTTGTCTTCCCTACAATCACTTCCAACCTTTTCTCATTCAAATATCTTTCCAAGGTCTTTATCATACCTTCATCTCCGCTGCCTTCCTCGCTTTTCTACCTTCTAGCAGCAACCGTCCAATCTGCCCCTTCTCCAATCTATCTTTCAAGTCCGCCGTATACAATGTAAACAGACTTAGACTCAGCGGACATCTCGGCCTCAGTCCTTTCGTTGTCTAGAACATGTCGCTCGGCTTATCCCCCACTTGTATCCTAGCCATAGTTTCCTCGTATATTTCCTTCACTCTCACTATTAGGTGTTCCGTGCTTGAACAACTTCACTTTCAACACCCTTGACGCTTCCAACCATGCCTCGTTATGGATCCCATCTTCACCTGGCGCCCTTCCATTCTTCAATTCCCCAAGCACTGCTTCCATCTCCTCTTCTGCTATCTCCTTTTTTCCATCTACCTAAACCCCTCCCAATAATCCCATAAAATAACTCTTCCATTCTGTCATGTGTATTTCGCTACAGATCTTTGCCGCCTCCTTCTCCTTTAGTTCTGTTTCTTTCTACTACATAACTCTTTGCACCCACTCCTGGCTTCTCTATATCTATCCACTCCTATCTCCCCTCATCACCACTGCCTCAACCTTCTTTTCGACTACCTCTTCGCCTTCTTGCACTTGCCATCATACCAGTCGTTCCTCCCCAGTCTATCTCCTTACGCATACACTCTCCTTTCAGTGTTGCTTCTCAGACTACCTGAATAAGCTCTTACAACCACTTGAACATCAACACTTGGCAACAGAGGGTGCAATAGCCCTCTGTTACTAAGTGTCGAGGTTTCCCTTGTAGAATGCTACACCACTCTTCCGACCAATCTGTCTTAATAAATTTGCTCCCCAGTTCCGATCGCTTTCTGCTTTCCACCCCCTTTAGCTACACCTCCATTCTAAATCTTTCCACTCTCTCTCACATTTCCTTATCCACCAGTACATAATCAATCAAGGATGTCCCCCTCGCCCCGATGTAAAATATCCTCCATTCCCTCCTCCTCGCCCACTCTAGCATTGAAATACCCTTCACCTAGCACAGTAAGAATCTGCACCGTCTTTCTTTCTCCCAGCTGATCTGGCGCTTCATTATCCCTCTACTCCGCCACTCCTTCACCGTCCCGCTTTCTTCTTCCCCCCCCCTTTAATTCCAGGTATAATTCCCACGCTGGCTCTACCCTTCTTACTTCTTCTTTCCGCGAACACACAATCCCACTCCGGAATATTTCCCTCGATCTTACCCCAGATCCGTTCGTCTACCCAAGCCTCTCAGAATTGTTATTCTTTTCCCGTCAGTCCTGCCACATTCCAAAACAACATTTTCACCCCATTTTCTTAGTCCGCTACCTCCCCCGTATTTGCCGACCAGACTCCTCTCATTCTCTTTAGTTCTTTGACGCGCTTTCACTACACGGTTCGTTCTCTCCCTCACCCTTATAATCTATCCGCCTTTAGATTCTTTCTATCGCCCCCATTTTTTGCGGGCAATCCCTACTCACCACCTCGTGATTCCCTTCCAATCCCTCCTCCCTGCAGTTAGTACCTTTTTGACAATAATATTGCATACACGCCTTTCAATAAACAGAAGAATTGCTAAAATTGCTAGTTGTTAGCTTATCAGTCTGATTAATTGTGTGAAAGAAGCAAACACAAACAAGCACAGACGCGGCGCGGTCATATTGCATGTTTGAACAAGTCGCCGACAAATGAGTAAGTCGTTACAAAAAATACTTTAGTTTAGTGTATACAATCATTTTATTATAATTACTTTTATAAAATACATATATTGTTTGCAAAAAGTCGATAAAACAAATTCAATTTTAGAAATGTTTCGTGGACCGTATAAACAATTTTAACGGACCGCATTATTACTTATCCCTTTGCTAAGGCATTATGGATATTCTTGCTAACAGCGTTGTGTTATCTTATAGCTTCTATATCTTTTTTATCAACAAATCTGTAAGTCTTTCACCCATTTATAAACATTTATTAACTGGTACGAGAGTTAAGATAGGTGTTTTCGTAATTTTCATCACTGTCTAATAATAAAAATGTTGCTAAACCTACAAGCCCTTCATCTGTCAATTCAAAAATGTGACTCAAGTAGCTTTAGCCTGGATATCATTCTGAACATTATCATTATCTCTCTCCAATGTAAAAATATTTGGCCAAATTTTTCTCCTACAAATTTTTTAATGTGGATTTTTACAATTCAAGGCGCGACTCTTCAATATTTTCTATGCAATCAGCAATGTTGTAACTTTTCTAGCCTTCCGATAAAGTTATATTGGCATCACATTCACTGCATTATCTTGCAACTTCTTAAAAGTTCTTCTGATATATGATATGTGTTGACTGTAGCTATAATACTTTGGTCCAACAGTTGAAAAAGAGAATTAGAAGGAAAAAATTCAATGTTCACGCTTCTATTTAAGCTTTGTAATCGGTTAGGTGAATGACCCGGAGCATTGTCTATCAGCGACAAAACTTTAAATGCAATATTGATACTTTTTAGATATTATTCTATTCTGGTACAAAACATTCTTGTAACCAATCTATAAAAACATCGCTCCTTACCTAAGCTTATTATTAGACCTCCAAAACACGGATAATTTCTCTTTATCGCTATCTTTTAGAGGTTTGGGATTTAATGATTTATAAATCAATAGTAATTTGGTCATAAAATCTACACGAATGATTTGAACAAAGAACCCAGAAGTTTTTTACTTTTGGATATAAAAGTTTTAATTGATACTTTTTTTGAAAACAGTCCAATCTCATCTGCATTGAATACTTTCTGTGGGTTGTATTGACCATCTTGAATTATCCTCTTTAGAGAGTCTGAGTACAGCATTCTTGCCTTATAATCGTCAGAAGTAGACTTTTCTATTAAGTTCAAATTGTGAAGAATTACGACGAACAATCTTTGTTGAATATTTGATGAAGAGGGTTTTTAATAAAATTATCGTATTGATTTGCAGCTTTGACTCTAATGTTCTCAGTCTCAAATCACAACATCAACGCGTTTTTATTTTTTTAAATATGCTTTTCTAGAATATCTGATAAATTTTGAAGATTCTCTCTCTAAAATTTCGACGTTTTTTCGAATTTTATTCAAATTTACTCGAATCTTTATTTTTAGGAATAATTTTTATACATAGAAGATTTGTTAACAATATTTATTCTAGCTACTTTTGCTGTAGTAATCTTTTTGTCTGACAAACAATTTTTTTATTTCTCTTTATGTATGTTATATTCTTTCAAGACTCGATTTTTTAAACATCACAGAAAAACCGCTTGTTCATTTCAATGAATGAATTCTAAACAACATGACTATTTTTTAGTTTACCCTTTTTGTTATAGGTTAAACTAAAAAATAGATAAATAGTAGATTTTTAAGCAAATTTACATAAATATAAGAGAAAATAAGAAAAGTGTATTAAAATGATGTGATTAAAGGGTTAAAATGAAAGCTTGAATAGTTGTTTAAAAGTTACACGATTTAAAAATAATATAACCTCAACAAATCAAATTATCATTATTAGAATTGTTGTTTAAATAGAGAGTAATGTGTTAAATTTAAAAAATAATTAAGAAGTTTGTGGAAAATATTAGAATTTTAAGAGTTATAAAAAGGTCAGGGCAATTAGCACAACATCATAATCATAAATTTTGATAATTTTATTATTTTTTTCTTTGAAAGCCTACCTTTACTTGTAGTCTAATAGATCAATTAAAATTCAGCATGACAAATTAACTAAAACACGAAAAAAGGCGATTATATATAAATTCACGGAAAAACACAATAAATATGTTAATACGTATAGCATATTTTTCTAAGAAAACACATTTTATTTTATCTAAAAAAATATATATACGTTAAAAAAATTAATATATATATTTTTTTAATGTTTTTATTTTAATTGTATATAAGTCTTTAAAGTCTTAATTAGTGGATAGAAATCAAAAAGTAAAAAAAAAGAAAATTAAGTGTGTCATTAAGTTTTTGTTATAAAAACTGGTTTCATTATAGATTTTTATTAACAGTCTATTAACGATCTGTTTTGTTCGCAACATGAGATCGAAGCGAACAAACCACCTGCTTTTATAAAAAAGAAAAAATCTAATAGCCGATAATTGAAATTTATTATGATAGATGATTTTTCGAGTCACTATTACGTAAATATCTCGAATCAACCAGACATTCCGGCAGACAGCGATAGTGTTTTACGATTTATAAATAAAAAAAACTTTTAAAGTCCAAAGATTGGCCAAGATGTTGCAATTAATTATTTCAACAAAAAAGATTGTCTCCTTTTAATGATTTTTCTTTCATTTTTTCTTTTTTTTTATTTATGTATATTGTTTCATTTAGCGACAAGTATATATCTTTAAAAAGATTAAAAAACTTTGTCCACCTGGTCGACCGGTTTTCTTCTAAAAAAAGTCCCGAACTAAAAAAAGCTTAAACTCACACAGAACATCTTTTTAATGGTTTTTGTTGGCGACAATTTGCCAGAGGTGACTTATTAAGCACAAGAACTCTGATGGTGGTTCAGGGTTCAGTGAATTTAATACCTTGGACACATGCTGGTTTTCAATTTTGGTTTAAATTGCTTTCAAAGAAAAAGAAATAAATAATAAATTAATTTTTTCCTTCGGTATATTTTAAATCTCTCTGTTATTTGATGGAAAATTACAGAAAATCTATATAAGACAATAATATATTTATTAGGAATATTTACTTCTTTTGGAAAAATTTTTGAATCTTCATCTAAAAAAATACAACCTTATATTAAATCTGGATATCATGTAAATTCAATGATTATGAAGAGACAGAAGATATAAATTAAGAATATGTAAGTAATCACACATGAGGTTCTTCATAAACTTACCATGTGTACTATAGTAGATTGTATATTATTTAATTATTACTATAAATTTGAAAATAGAAAATGTTTTTTGTTGTTCGTTACTAAAAATTGAGTTATTATTTTCTGTTTACTATAAGACCACCCTTATGTTACAATTCTAGGGGGGGAATATAGTTATTTTCTATTTTCTATAGTTATTTTCTTCGTAAATGTCTATATTTCACTTAGTTTGATTAAAGAAATAATAATATTAAATTACACATAAGCTACTAGCTAAGAGCGTCAACTACTGGTTAGCAGCGCCAAATTCTTCTATATGTAAACTATAACTGCGGTGTTACGATAACTTTTAGTTGTCTAAGTAAGTACATGAAGAGCGATTTTTGATATAATATAGTAGTATAACACATTTGTTATTAACTGTGAATTGTGGTAGGAGGCAAGTATCAATTTGGTAAGAGAGCTTGAAGCTGGGGAACTATATAATGTAGATATTTTTTAAATTTTCTTTAGAACATGAATGTATAAATCCAAACAAGAGTAGTTCGACTGTTTTAGACAGTTTTATTAAACGAATTAAAATGAGTGTAGGTACAAAAATACAAACGGATACAGCAGTAGGTGCTAGTAGTACTCCTAGTCTAATCAAAAATGTTGGAAATGATACAAATATAAATGCAGAAACTTGTACTATTACTGCTGATGATGTTGAAGCTTCTTATTCTAAAAAGCAAGAAAGTTGCAATACACACTGCTTCGGATTCATATAATGCAAGTAAACATAATTCTTTACAAACTTCGTATGATATAGGTGAATATATTGATACTGACGTCTCAAATACAGAAAAATATCATATACTGAAAAACGCGTTTACACCAGGATTTTCTTTTGCAATTTTTGTACTCTGTTTGCAAAATTTGGAGGTATTAATAGAAGTACTCCACTTAAAAAAACTTGTTACTTTACCACTTAGGTCTTATTCAAAGTTATTCGGAAAAGATGGCGATCTGGTATTGCACAATAGCCATAAATATCACCTGAACGCAATAGTAGAAGCACAGAATTTTATTAAGACGTTTGAAGACCGTCAGAAAGACAGTAAATATTTTAGACGCTAAAATGAACGCTAAAATGAACGCTCAAATAATTGAAAACCGGAAAAGATTACTACCTATTATAGAAACAATTATCTTTATGGGAAGGTAAAATATACCACTTAGAGGATATAAAGATTATGGAGATTTGACGTTAGACACATACACTGGATATTAATGAAGGGAACTTTAGAGAACTGCTATGTTTTCGCGCCGCAAGTGGAGATGACAACCTATAAAACCACTTGGTTGCAAAAAACAATAAAGCAACAATTAAAAAAAAGAATTAATACAAATTTGTGGCAATGAAATTTTAAGAGTTATATCTGAGAACGTAGACAACTCTGTTTATTACAGTGTTATCTTTGATGAGACAATTGTATCTAGTCACCATTCTCAAATGTATTTGGTTGTGAAATATTATGATCGAAAGAAGAATGAAGTTCGCGAAGATTTTGTGACATTCATTACCTGCTTTGAGGAAAATTCTGCTAATACTGAGGAAGAAGAGAATTCGGAACTTGCACTTACTGGGAAAGTTTTGTCCAGCACTGCTTTAGACTTCCTAAAAAACCTAATTTTAATTTAAATAACTGCATGGGACAGACAGATGTAGTGGTATGCTTTCTGAAAGAAAAGGAGCTGTGACGAAGCTTCAAAAATATTTACCACATGCGTTAAAAAGTCCTTGTTTTAGATACTGCCTGAATTTGTCTATTTCAAAATCTTTCAGTTTTCAACATATAAGAAATAGCGTAGGAATAATGAAAGAAATTATTTCGTTCTTCAGTATGTCAGCTACAAGGAATGCTGTGTTGAAAAGTACTGGTAATGACCAATTGATTAAAATATACGAAATAAGATAAAATAAGAAAGACACGATTCTGTCCTTAGGTTTAAATCTTCACTAGACAACACACTGATCTCTTTAGAGATGGTGTCACAGTGGAAAGACAGAAAACATCCGCTAAAGCACAGAATTTAAGCAATTCGATTGCTAATACTAGCTTCATCGTCTCGATAGATTGTTTATCTTACATTCTAGCAATTACTTTGAATCTGAGCAAAGTACTACAGAGTAAGTCTTTGGACCAAAACTATGCATCTACTTTAGTAGCTGATGTTATCAATTTACTTAAAAACAAAAGACACCATGCCGGCAAGACATTTAAAACAATCTTTCAAGATACTAAAGAATGCCATGAATAAATAGGTATTCGGATTGTTTTGCCTAGAAGAATAGCTCGACAGAATTTCGCACAAACGTTGATGTTAACGATCCAGAAGAATACTATAAGATTACTACATTTGCTCCGCAATTGGATAATTCAATACAGGACCTAAATATTAGATTCAAACAAATAAACCACAACATTGTTCAATTAAATTGCATCATTCCTTATTTATGCGAAAAGAAATTAGAAGATAAATATATAAGATACTTGGAATTAGTAAAAATGTGGTTACATACTGAAGCGGGGTAATAAAAGAATGTCCAGATCTAATTGGAGCCAAGCTACAGGCAATAATGAGTATGTGGAAGGTTAAGTGGGAGAAGATTGTTGATGAATATAAGAATAATTCATCTTTGCCGAATAATGCACTATGGCATATAAAGAATGCGATGATGATGTATTTAAATTTTAGATATTTTGTGCGTGTTGCCAGTGAGCGTTTCTTTGGCTGAATGTAGTTTTTCAGCATTGAAAAGACTAAATACATGGCTATATATAAAAATGTTCCAGGACAGGCCTGTAGGCTTGGCACTTTTGCATGTTCACAGGAACCTTTACATCAACACAGAAAAAATTCTAGACATATTTTCCAAAAATAAGAAAAGAAGAATGGATTTTGTTGTTTAAGTTGTTTAAACGTAAATAAAACGGTTAATGTAAACCTCTGTAATTTATTGTTGAATTGCGTCTGACCTGGCGGAAGAGAGTAATTACACCTTTCTTGCAAATTGTAGCGAGAAAATAGGATTACATTATTTTTTTGTTTCAACAAATTTAAATTTGATCCTATTTATGACTATCATAAAAAACTAAACACAATGTGTTCTTTAATGAAATATATTTGAAATATATAAATGATGTAGATCTGATCAACTTGACATTTAGGACACAACCTTAATATTTGGGCTGCGCAATACCTTAAACTACTTTTATCGAGTATCGATAACATGAAGGAATTGAATATTATTATTGAATATACTATTCAAAGTATCGAAAGTATCGAAGTTTTTTCGTAGATTTTACATTTGTGGTTAAAATGGTAGAAGGAATAAAAGTAAAAAGAAAGAGAAATAAATTACGCACAATAACTTGCAGAAACTGTTGATGTTATTATAGGATTGAAGATTATCATATTTTTTTTGTCATCATCTTTTTTATTTTAATGTACCACTAAGCTTCTTCTATCCAATTCAGTCTTAGCAATTGCTGAGAATGTTTTTTGTTGCTTCCAGAAAAATTCAAATGTTTCCAGAAGACTAGCAATACTTCCAGAAGATTTGATGCTGGTTATAAAAGACTTGATATGCTTTCAGAAGACTCGATATTGCCTTTGATAGACTTTATACTGCTTCGAAAACTTTAAATGCTTTTAGAAGGCTTCATACTTCCCGTAGAAGAGTTGATACTGGTTCTACAAGATTTGAAGTGCATCCAAAACACTTGACATTGCCTCTGGAAGACTTAAATTGCTTCTAGAAGATTTGAAACCCTTCCAGAATATTTAAAATTTACTTTGGAAGAGTTGAAACTACTTTTAGACGACTTAATGTTGCTTCCAGAAGACTCGATACTGCCTCTGGAGGACTTAAAATAGCTTCCCAAAGACAAGCTATTGCTTCTGGAAGACTTGAACTACTTCTAGAAGACTTAATATGCTTCCAGAACATTTAATATTCCCGTTGGAAGACGTGATACTGCTTCTAGAAGACTTTCAATACATTCATAAGATTTGATGCTGGTTATAAAAGCCTTGAAATGCTTCAAAAACATTTGGTATTGCCTCTGTAAGACTTGAAATGCTTCTAAAAGACTTGACATTGCCTCTAGAAGGCAATAATTACTTCTAGAAGACTTGAAATGCTTCCAGAACGTTTAGTACTCCCTTTGTAAGACTTGATGCTGCATCTAGAAGACTTAAATCCTTTCTAGAAGATTCCCAATACATTCAAATGTATGTAATGCTGGTTATAGAAGCTTTGGAATGCTTCCAACACTTGGTATTGCCTCTGGAAGACTTGAAATTGCTTCCCAAAGACTTGACATTGCTTCTGGAAGATTTGAACTACTTCTAGAAGACTTGAAGGCTTGCAGAACACTTAATAATCCTTCTGGAAGACTTGATACTGTTTTTAGATGACTCAAATGCTTTTTAAAAGACTTATAATACTTTCAAAAGATTATGACGGCTTCTAAAAGACTTGAAATACTTCTAAAACATTGGATATTGCTTCTAGAAGACTTAGTAAAGTGCTTCCTGAAGACTTGATACTGCTTGTAAAACTGCTGGCAGAAAATATCTTCATTACAAAAAAACAATATAAACCATTTGACTTTATTTCGAAAATATTAAACACTATTGGATAAAATGTAAAATCCAGTCAACATGAGGTACTGCTTGTATCCATAGCACTGCACTACAAATATTTTATTTTGTAATGTAAATATGATCAATTAATATTTGGCAATAGGCTAAAGCTAAGCTATAATATGATAATTGGTAGTTCTATTTACTTTAATCATTTGTTTTAATTGTATAACGGAATATTAGAAAAATATTTTCAAGAAAAAAATCATTTTTTCTTTAATATGCTAAATTAATAAAATTTGGCATATCGCAATAATTTAACATAACAAACATTTTATCTTAATTAACTTTTGTTATACATTGCTGAAAGAGCACTTTACCTGCAATAGTTAACAAATTTCTTGCGTTAACTTTGGTAGTTTGAAACATTTCACGTAAAACATGGTTTTATTTCGATTTATGATATCCAGACATTAATTGCAAAAGATGGAATTTGAATTCAAAAATTTATCGTCAATTATACCATACATGGACACAATCCGAATCTATCCGTAGATAGATTTAACGCATCTCTTCTGTAGTAGGAATACTCTATTCACTGCTATCTTAGTAGCGGGCACATATTCCATAATAAGTGAGCAAGGTTGCACCAATAAATGCTCCAGTGTATTTAATGACATTATTTATATATATTACTATTAACCGGATGTAGATATAGTTTTTTTGAACACAAAGAGTTCTGCTCTCTTGTTTATTATGTATTTATGGCAGATTCCAGTCATCTAGTTTCTCTTCCAGTTCTATCTTAGTTTCGCCATATTTCCTTATATTTTCTACTGTATTGTTTCCAATTTCTATGTATGTTGGTTCTATTGTATGTTACATCCAGTAAACCTTCTATGGTTTTTTATGCAATATCTTTTTCTCTTGAAAAGATATCTTGGAATACCAGCAGTAATCCTTTGAAAGTTAATTGTGTATTTATGTTTGTAGGAAACATTCGGGATGATTCGAAACCGGTCGAAAACACTCAGTCAAAGGCTAAAATCGATTAATAGAGGAACGAAGAAAGAGAAGCAGAGAGAGAGACGGTTGTTGCAAGTAGTTGAGTGTGGGGTAGAGAAGTGAGAAGACGAGAAGACGAGAAAGACTGTTAAGACGTGTGTAGAAAATTGTGTTTGTTATTGGGGTGTAATTGGTTCACGAAAATTAACACCAAATTCTTATTTAACACATTTATTTTTGCTTTTACTATTTGTTGTTGTACACGCTATTCAATGACACTAACGATAATAATAAACAAAAAAACAAAATTTTTTAATTAATAAATATTTTCACAACATGCTTTAAATTAATAACTATTTTCACAACATGCCCCCCGCCTTGAAAGGACTGCCTTTCAAAAAAAAAACAAAATATGTGAAATGAACCGGGCAGGCGAATGAAAAATTGATCCTAACATTAACAGTAATTTGAAATTATCAATTCTGATTTTAAAACACGCGCAAGCGCACCACAGATCGGTGGCTAGTAACGCTAGTAACGTCACGTAACGCAACGTAATGTGGTATGGTTTTTACGAAGCCGACGTTTGTGACACCGGTAGTGGATAAAGTTTTGTGACGGCTCTCTGGATTATTCCATTGGCTGTGCGAATAGTTGCAATCCGCACGATACTATCTGAGCCAGGGTGCGTTTGAATAATTCTCCCATAAGACCATTTTAAGGTAGGTAGTTTGTCATCCTTAATGATTACCAATTGATTGTTTTGTAGGTTAACCGCGTCAGCTGACCATTTTGAGCGTTGTTGGAGTTCAGTGATGTATTCCTTTGACCAACGATGCCAAAAATCTTGTTTTATTTTCTGGATATGTTGGTACACAGAGAGTCGGTTAATATTCGAATGACCCAGGGGTGTATCAGGCGCTTCTGTGAGCGTACGACCGACCAAAAAATGTGCCGGGGTTAACGGGTTGAAATCATGAGGATCGGAAGACAAAGGGGACATGGACGTAAATTTAGGATAGCTTCTATCTGAATCAATAACGTATTAAACTGTTCAAAGGTGAAGCTGGCATTGCCTGCGACTCGCTTAAGGTGGTATTTAACTGTTTTGACGCCAGCTTCCCATAAACCGCCGAAGTGGGGCGAATTAGGGGGAATAAACGACCAGCGGAAAAGATCATTCTCGATCAGGCCCTCCAATTGAGTGGAACAGGATTGTAGGAACTTGCCTAATTCCTGTAACTCGCGATTCGCGCCTACAAAATTTGTCCCATTGTCAGAATAAATTTGAGATGGTCTACCCCGACGACCAATAAAGCGCCGAAGTGCAGCTATAAAGCACTCTGAAGTTAAATTGGACACCAATTCAAGGTGAACGGCACGCGTTACGAAGCATACAAATAAACACATGTAACCTTTTGTGATTTTAGCTCCCCGACCCCTCCTATCCTTTAAAAGAAACGGGCCAGCGTAATCGACTCCGGTGGTAACGAATGGAGGTGCTGGAGTGACACGATTGGAAGGTAGGTCACCCATGGTGGGTTGCAAACAGCGGGGTGCTGCGCGAAAATAACGTATGCAATTAAAAACCACCCTTTTAGCCAGGTTACGACCACCAATGGGCCAAAATCGATCCCGTATTGAAGCGAGTAGATGTTGAGGACCGGCATGAAGGAGTAACCGATGCTCATGCTCAAACATTAAACGAGTAAGTATATGCTTAGAATCGAGTAGTACTGGGTGTTTTTTATCAAAATTATATAATGAATTGCGTAGTCGGCCACTTACCCGAATGATACCGTTACTATCTACTACTAAAAATATTTTTAAATTAGTAAATTTACTTTTTTGTGGTAAAATACGATTGTTGGTGAGAAATTTTAATTCTTCAGCAAAAGAATACCCTTGGCTACATTTTATTAAGTAAAGTTGCGCTTTATTTAATTCTTGGCACCTTAAAGGGCCGGTGCGAGCATTAGATTTCTTCAAACAATTTTGGACATATCGAAAACAATAAGCAATTACGCGTTGAAACTTGGTCAAAGTGGCGAATTTCGAAAACGAGATGATGCAATTATCAGTCATGGTTTTTGTTAATGCGATATTTTTTATTTCAGGCAAGTTTTCATGGGAAAGTTTTTTAAGTGGCCATGCAAATTCATTATTTCTTAACCAAACTGGCCCATGCCAGTAAATGGATAAAGCTGCGAGTGCTACCGAGTTTACACCGCGAGAAATGGGATCGGCAGGATTATCAGCGGTTGCTACGTGTCGCCAGTCCGCAACACAGGACGATTCGAGAATACTGGCAATACGATTTCCTAAAAAAGTTTGTAGTTTACTCGGGTCAATTGCCAGCCATCCTAAAAGTACGCTAGAGTCGGTCCAATAAACGGTACGATTAATGTTTAAATTCAAAGCGGGTTTTACCTTGTTGATCAACGTGGTGAGTAACATTGCGGCAACCAATTCTAAACGCCGAATTGTTATAGGTTTCAGTGGTACTACCTTTGATTTCGCGCAAACCAACTGAACTGAACAGTTACCCGCGGAGTCTACAGTTCTTAAGTAAATGCACGCGCCATACGCCTTTGTAGATGCATCGGAAAACCCGTGCAATTTAAAATCTGTCGCGGATTTTAATGAAACATGACGTGGAACCTCAATTGAATTTAATAAATGCAAAACATCGCGAAACTCACGTCAACGCGTATGTAAATGAATTGGAAGCGTTGCATCCCAATCTAGACCCGCACTCCAAATATCTTGGAGAATAATTTTTGCCTTGATAGTAACAGGACTCAAAAACCCGAGGGGATCAAATATCTGAGCAATTTCGGAGAGAATAGTGCGCTTGGTTACCCGAATGTTAGGTGAGCTCTCTGGTATCCTAAATTTAAACACATCTTGAAACGGGTCCCATAATAAACCTAATGTACGCGTATTTTCTCGACGGCCTAGATCAAGAATGTCATTCGCTTGAGTATCCGAGACGCTTTGCAGCACTGCTGGATTATTTGATACCCATTTGTGAAGCGTAAAGCCACCAGATTTTAACGCACGCGATACCCCCTCAATAATATGTAAAACGTCATCGAAAGTATCTGCACCCGTAAGTAGATCGTCAACATAAAAATAGTTTTGAATAATGTGGGCGATTTTAGGTTGAGAGCTTTCCAAACCAAGCTGCTTTAAACACCGTATAGCTAAATAACTTGCCGATGCGGTACCATAAGTGACGGTAGCTAATTCATATGTTTTGATCGGTAAGTAATCAAAATCGCGCCAAAGAATTCGTTGAAATTTCGTTTGATTTGAATTAACCAAACAAGCTCGATACATCTTTTGTACATCGGATGAAACAACAATATTGTATTTACGGTAACGGACTAGCGCGCTAAACAAGTCGGGTTGAATAATGGGGCCAACGACTTGCAAGTCGTTGAAAGAAATACCGGTTGACGTGCGACACGAAGCATCAAAAACAACGCGCAATTTTGTCGTGGTACTATTCTCATTAATTACACCGTGATGCGGTATATAATAACAAATTTCGTTTGGTTTATCTGACGGGAAGATTTCGTGCATATGTCCCAACTCACGATACTCCTTCATAAATTTGCGATATTTTTCTCCAAATTCAGGGAGTCGTTTAAACTTACGTTCCATACTGAATAAACGGGTTTTTGCGCTATTATACGATTCTCCCATCTGATTAACTGATCCGTTAAGCGGAATTGTGACAATAAATCGACCGTCATCAGCGCGAATTGTTGTACTACGAAAATGTTCTTCGCAGAACATATCCGATTTTGAAATTGGAACCGGACTCTAATTAGATAGACTCTAATTCCCAAAACCGAGTAACTTGTTTGTTTAAATCCGAATCACCCCTTTTGACTAAATTACATTGTAATACTTGTGTGGCACTTGTTTGTATCGGACCAGAAACAATCCAGCCGAGTCTGGTAATCGGCATAATCGGGCCCTTATTTAATTTAACTTGACCTACGCATAATAATTCCCAAAAATAATCAGCGCCAAGTAACATGTCAATACTGTCTGATTTACAAAAATTCGGATCGGCTAAGCGTAAATGAGTGGGGATCTTTAATGAGCTAATATCTATAACGAATTGAGGCAATTTACTGCTGATTTTCGAAATAATGAGACATGTGACGTTAAGTGAAAATTTAGTACAACGCGAATGTATCTTTAATGTGCACGAACTGGATATAGCCGATGTAGTTTGATTTATTCCGGTAATATTAACGTTTGTTTCTTTTTCAGTTAAATGCAACCTTTCCCAAAGACTTGTAGTTATGAAGCTACATTGACTGCCCGGATCTAGGAGTGCGCGAAGTACATGTTTTTTGTTATATTGATCAAATGCGTGAAGTATGACTGTTGAAAGTAAGACTTGCGAGGATGTTGAATGAGATGCTAGGTTGATTGTCTGTGGTTGAGTGGAAGTCGATGGTTGTGATGGATTCGAGCGATTATACGAAATATGAAGCAAGGTATGATGTTTTGATTTGCATTGTTTACATAATCCCGACCTACTTTGTTTGATAAAATGTCCAGCGCGAAGGCAGTTTATGCAAATTTTTAGTTGCTTTACGTGTTCTATTCGCTTTTGTACACTAAGTTTTAAAAAATTAGGGCAGTCTTGAATAAAGTGATCACCCTTGCAAGACACGCATGTCTTAACACTGTTATTTTGATTTGAAACTATAAACGCCTTTGATTTTGACATTGATCGGTTCTTATCTTGTGTTTTTGGATGCGCAATGTCACCCAACGTTTCAAGTAAATCTGCGTGGGCTTGCAAACAACTAAGCAAATTTTCTAAATTGGGCTTATCGATTTAGGCTTTTTTACGCTCCCATTCGCGATTTGAATCGGGATCTAACTTAGTGCATGCTAAATAAATTATGAGGGTGTCCCAATTATTAGTGGGTTCCTTTAGAGACTCTAACGCTCGTAAATGTTTTCTAATGTTATCGATCAACCGACGGATTTCATTTGGTTCATTAGCATGAATTTTTTCAGAATTGAATAATGCCCTGACGTGGTTTTGAATCAAAACACGCGGATTATCGCATCTGGAACATATCAATTTCCACGCTGCTTCATAGTTTGCTTTTGTTATTTCGAAACTGGAAATGACTTGCCGTGCTTCACCAGTCAAAGCCGATAACAAATAATGAAACCTTTGAATATCATTGATGACCGCATTTCCGTTAATTAATGAATCGAAGATATCGCGAAATTCAAGCCAAGACTCGTGATCGCCACCGAACTTAGGTAAGTCGATTATGGGTAATTTGACCGATTGTTCAGGGGCCGGCCCAACAACAAACGTGGAATCGCGATATATGGATTTATTTGTAAGCATTTGTTTGGCCCTTGCGGTACTCGAGTAGAATGCCCTCTCAAATATATCCCGCTCCGAGACTTGCGCTTCCCCGTCAACGCTTAACAAGTCTATCTCACCCTGAATTCCCTCAAACTCATCAATTAAATTAAGAGCGCGTTCGTATCGTTGTTCCAGCTCAAAAGACCATGATGATCAAGGTCACCTACCCTGACATCATCTTCTGATTTATTTACAAATTTAACGAAATTAGTGAGCTTGCCTTTAACAACGCCCCGCTTTTTTACCAGGATATCTAATTCTGACATAATGAATGAAAAGAAAAAAATATATATATATAAAAAATAGGAAATAGGGCACCAATGAATGCTTACGGATTATGAAAAAGAAAAAGGCAGCAAATGCTTCAAATGTGACAAATATGGACACATTGCTTATCAATGCAATACTGAAAATAAACAAAATGAAGACGATCAAGGACGGGCGAAAAGAAGTTACGTAGTCCAAGGGACAAAAGCGCAGATGCCTGGATATAAAGGACTAATTTTGAATGATCATGAGATTCAAGTTTTCGTAGACACCGGAAGTGATTTAAATATATTAAAAGCGAGCGAATACATTCGAATGGGGTCACCGCCGTTGGACTTGTGTCCAGTACAAATTAAAGGTATAGGAGATAATGCTATTAAAACTATTGGAAAATTTAAGAGAAGAATGCGTGTTGACGATTGTGATTTTATTACCGAAGTACATGTTGCAAGCGATGATTCCATACCAATAGATTTGATTATTGGTAAACCTATCTTGAACAGCGTTACGTTGACAATCAATCACGATACTGTTGAAGTAAAGTATATTGAAGTAAATCAAGAATTGAAAACCGATGATTTTGAGGTAAACAACATATTATTGATGAGCAGTGGGTTTGATTTAGACATTGGTAGCTGCAAATTTAGAATTGGAAGTATGGTTGAAGACTACAATCCCAAAAGATGGTTTAATCGAGTAACTAGTGATATACAAACTAACATAATTTTGAAAGATGATATTCCAGTATACCAACATCCAAGAAGACTTTCTCATTATGAAAAGTATGAAGTTAACAAACAAATTGACGAATGGTTAAAAGAAGGAATAATAAGGCCTAGTAGTTCTAATTATGCTACTCCAATCGTGTTAGTAAAGAAAAAGGATGGAACTACTAGACTATGCGTTGATTATCGAAGATTAAACAAGAAAGTAATAAAGGATCGCTATCCTCTTCCATTGGTGGAATATCAGATTGATCAACTAGCAGGAGCAAAAATATTTACTACCCTGGATCTTAGGACTGGATTTTTCCATGTACCTGTAGCAGAGGACAGTATCTAGAGGACAGTGTCAAATATACATCTTTCGTGACGCCCAAGGGACAGTTTGAATTTCTGAGGACATCATTTGGATTATGTATTTCTCCAACAGTTTTCCAACGTTATTTGAACAACATATTTAGTGAGTTAATCCAAGATGATACGTTACTATTGTATATGGATGATATTGTACCGGCTAGAACTATAGATGACGCTATTGTAAAACTTGAAAAGGTTTTGAGAACTGCAGAAGGGTTTGCTTTGGAATTTAAATGGGAAAAATGCCAATTTATGAAGTCCAAGGTGGAGTATTTGGGACACGAAATTGAGAAGGGTCTGATAACACCTACAAAAAACAAAACTAAAGCTGTATTGAGGTTTCCGGAGCCAAGCACTGTGAGGGGGATTCAAGGCTTTCTGGGTCTGACTGGCTACTTCAGAAAGTACATCCAAGATTATGCGTTGATGGCGGAACCTTTGTCGGATCTCTTAAACAAACGACTTTTGTGTAAAGAATCTGTACTAAGAATTTTTAATTATACTGATGAAACAGAGCTACACGTTGATGCAAGTCAAGACGGATTTGGAGCGATATTTTTACAAAGAAGTGCTGAAAATGGTGAATTGTACCCTGTCTATTATTGGAACAGAAAAGCAAATAACGCACAATGAAAATACAACAGTTACAAATTGGAAGTGTTAGCTATCGTAGAGGCTTTAAAAATGTTTCGTGTTTACCTGCTTGGAGTACCGGTTAAAATTATAACAGACTGTGCAGCGCATACAACCACGATGAATAAAAAAGATTTGTGCACTAGAGTACCTCGGTGGGCTTTATTGTGAGAAGAGTTTAATTATGTAATACAACACCGACCAGATTCAAGAATGAGACACTGTGGCGTATTAAGCAGAAACTCAGGAACTATGATGATTCAAAACACCACATTAGAGAAACTAAGAGTTGCACAACGAGCAGATGAATTTGATCATCTGCTCGTTGGCAAGGCTATAGCAAAGATACTTGAAAGTCAACTTTATGAAGATTACAACCTAAGTAGAGGCATAGTACATAAAAATAAAACTGGGTTGCAACTTGTAGTGGTTCCAACTAATATGCAATATCATATTATTAAAATTGCGCACGAGAATGGTCATTTCGCGATAAAGAAGACAAAAGATTTGATTGAATGAGAATACTACATACCGCAGCTGGAGAATAAAATTCGAAGGGTTGTAACCAATTGTGTACCTTATATCCTTTCCGATCGGACAATAGGCAAGAAAGAGGGTTATCTAAATCCTATTGAAAAGGGCGATGCTCCTCTGCAAACGTATCATGTTGATCATTTGGGTCCCATGATGAGGACGGGAAAGGGATATAAATACTTAAATGAGTTAAAGTTAAAATGTAGATTGTGATCCATTTTACCAGTTATTCTAATGTGGTATTTGAAAACAATGTTGTACTTATTAACTGGTCTTTATTATAGAAAAATGTCTAACTAGTTTCGGCCGAAGCCATCTTCAGAGACTAAAGTCATACTACAAGAAAAACAACACTCAAATTTGACAGAGTTGTACATTTATTTGGTTCCATAAGCTTGTAGACGTTAAAATATCAGAAATTTTAATTAAAAATCGTAAATTATAAAATTATTTTCATGAAAATAAGATGTCAGTTTGACATGTGTTTTCATTTCATAACGTCTTTATAATTTACGATTTTTAATTAAAATTTCTGATATTTTAACGTCTACAAGCTTATGGAACCAAATAAATGTACAACTCTGTCAAATTTGAGTGTTGTTTTTCTTGTAGTATGACTTTAGTCTCTGAAGATGGCTTCGGCCGAAACTAGTTAGACATTTTTCTATAATAAAGACCAGTTAATAAGTACAACATTGTTTTCAAATACCACATATAAATACTTGTTTGTTGTCATTGATTCTTTTACAATGTTTGTGTGGATATACTCAACCAAAATAACAGCGACAAGAGAAGTTATTCATAAACTTGAAATGCAAAGAAGTGTGTTTGGAAATCCCAAGACTATTATTTCGAATAGAGAAACGGTATTTACTTCTAACGATTTTGAACAAAATTGCCTTGACGAAAACAAAACATATTAAGATAGCGACATGGGTTCCCAGAGGTAACGGACATGTTGAAAGAGCCAACAAAATAATAATACCAGTTTTAAGAACAACCCGAGTATTTAATTGAACGTCCCGAGTATTGGTATCGGTTCGTTAGAAAGTTGCAAGAAGCATTAAATAGTACTTATCAGAGGGCTATTGGTAGAACACCACTTGAAATGCTTTTAGAGGTTGACATGAAAAGAAAAGAACAGATGAAATTGAAAGAAATTTTAGAAAGAGAATATGCAGATACTTTTATGGAAGAACGCGAAGAGATTAGAAAACTTGGAAAAGAAGAAATGAGAAAAGTGCAAATAGAAAACATAAAAACCTACAATAAGGAAAGGAAGATTGCTGTTATATACAAAACAGGAATAAAACAGGTAAACAGTAAACAGAATAGGTGATCACCCTGGGCCACGACAAACCATCACTAGTGCCGATAATATGAAACCCTGGGTACAAGAAGATGAAAAATATGAAGAACCATTTGAGACGAATTCCCAGCAGGCTGGCCGAGATGTAGGAAAGATTGGAAACCGTTCGAAAACACTCGGTCAAAGACTAAAATCGATTAATAGAGGAAAGAAGAAAGAGAAGCAAAGAGAGAGAGGGTTGTTGCGAGCACAGAATAACCAGAAGTGACACTGGAGCTATCTCGCCAAAACTGGTGTCGTAAAATAAGGGGTGCCGATAATGCGCCTGTAATAACGACATACTTATTGTAATTAATTTAATAAATAATTGTAATGTAATTATTTTAAATAAATATTATTTGACATTACTTTGAATATACATTAAAAATATGTTTATTCAAATATGCGTCTGTGGTGACGTCAAAGTCACGTGATGGCACCCCTTATTTCAAATCAAGGTCAAGAAACGAAGTGCCGCCAACATCAAACGAATTGGCATCAGTGTCACTTCTGGTTATTCTGTGGTTGCGAGTAGTTGAGTGTGGCGAAGAGAAGTGAGATGACGACAAGAAAAACTATTAAGACATGCTTGGTTAAAAGTGGTGAAATTGTTAGATGTAAGAAACTTTTATTGTTTATTTAGTTAAGAATAAACTAGTTAAGAACAAGTGGAGCGTTCTGGTTTTATTACAATAAAGAAAAACCCTATATGTATTTGTGTTTATTGTTATTTATTGTACAACAACTCCAATCCCTTTTCAGGAATCTTGGTGATAAATACATCTGAGAAATTTTCGCTTAAAAGATTTTGTCTAAAACGGTTTATATTTGCTTCAGAGTAGTTTCTACAATTTTGATTCCTCTTATTTACAGTTTTATCTTGATTTATAATCATTAATTGAGTTTTGTGATCAGATATAGAAATATCAAGAATACAGCTTTAAAGTTATCAGCATTATACCGGGTGTCCCTCCAAAGTGGCTCACCCCCATATATTTTTTATTGACATAAGAAAACCATTTAGAATGTATAATTAGGCCAGTAAAACGGATTAATAGGATACAAAATAAATTCCGGTTATACCGGATGTGAGTACTAATTTCGCAGTTTTTATCAATTTGAATTTTTTAGGTGTTTTACGTTTTACAATCTTCGGAAAATGCATTAGAACTTTTGATACATAAAAGACAAACTTTTGACAATCTTTTACATTAAAGAGCTCAGTCAAAGTAAACAGATGTCGAAAAATCACGTCGCTTATTCGTCATAATTTTAAGTATAACCCTTTAAGGTGGTATTTCTATCTTACTAACACCATAAACTGAGGTTTGCTATATGTCAGCAGAGAGTGTACCAAGGCATAGTAAGTCATTCTAAGGTGATCAAAGGGTAGAATTTCTCGGATTCTCTTATGTAAAACAATTTTCGTAGTGTAGTACATAAATCGTATACATGATAATCTCAACAGAAACATTGTTGATAATACCAACATATTTGATATTTTGTTTATGTTTGGCAAATTACTTGAATACAACGAAAATGTAATGAAGTGTGATTTTTTTATATTAATAGACAGTTTATTAGTATTAAATCAAGCTTTAATTTTTCTTTTTTCTTTTTAATTTGTATAAGACATATTTTCAATTAAGCAATCTCATCAACCCGAATATTCCAACTTTAAGATTTAGAGTTAGTTCTAGTTTTATATCATTAGATCTAACTCTACATCTAGCACTCGAAGAATTCGGGTTTAGCCGTACATCTCTCAAAATGGTTAAACCCGAATCTAGATCTAGTGCCAGTTCTAGTTTTACTTCATTTTTTCTTAAACTTAATTTACTTTTACTTCAGTTTTACTCAAAAAGCTAATAAATCAAGGAAATTATTTTAGCAATTCGCAAACTTGGTGTCACAATAATTTTTTGAGATAGAAGGCATGAGTTCAAGATTATCAATTTTTGTTTAAAAAATAACTATCTTTACTATTGATTTATTTTGATCTATTGAGCATGTTCGGATTTTTAATTACGACAAAAGATATGATAAGAGGTGGCCTTCAATTACAATTCAAATCGATGCCATTATACGAGCAGATTTTTTATTTAACACAAAAATGTGAAAAATATTTTTTTGGTAAATAACCTAAAATTTCAAATATCTTGAAAACTGTAAATTATCGGATATACACATAGGGGGTTTAAATTGTTTTATTTTGACTGCCCTTTAACCTCTTGCAGGGAATACGTCGAGCTACCAGTAACCCTATATATGAATATTTGCTGTTTTAACCCGTTAAAGTGTCTGTTAGCCTTACCGGACAGAATAAGATTTGCTTGTAAGAATATGTATATATATTTACTTTTTGGTAAGGTTAATCTGTCTTTTAAACGTACCAAACGGTTAATTTAAGTATTATTGAAAATATTGAACGGGAGCCTCGTCAGTACAACACCCGAAATAGATTCGATCATTCAGATCATTTCATTACTATGCATTATGTGAATTTTTTTAATCGTTATCGCTTAAATAAAAAATCTGTAATGGAATTTCTACCCAATATTCAACACCAATTAGAACATGGAACAACAAGGTAAGTAGATATTTATTTAGTGCGTCTTCAAAGTCATTCGAAAATTGAACTCAAAACCAATTAATTAAATATTAGCAAATCTACTGTTTAAACGAGCATATATTTTTTTTATACTACGAATAACCCGATTACACCAATGGAACAATTTTTGATAACCCTAAAATAAAATGCTACTGGAAAATTGTGAAAAGTTGACAGAAAATATTACATAGAAGTTTAAAAAGTTACCTAAGCAATGTGAAGTATTTTGGTTAAGGATATTTTCCTCTTCAGTTGGGAGTACTACTTGTAAAATTCCAGGGCTAAATTGTTGTTGAATTTCACCACCAGGGCTCATATAAACTAAAACAACACAATTTTAAAGCCTGATTGAATAGGAAAAAATAATGTATTTACGTATATCACTGTCGTTAACTGGTGTAAGTTCTTTAATGTGCGTTAACATATTTAATAATTTTTCTTCATATTCTGTGTATATAATATTGTTAGCATTAGCGCCACCGGTTCTATAAAGTTCGGATTTTTTAATGCTTTTTTTGAGTCCATCATATTTAATATTGAGGGTCTTGGTTGTTCTGTCAGATAAATTTGTGGCATTGTATTCCTCGGTCAACTTCCACGCGTTCTCTTTATCTTTCCATATCAGAGCATCAGATTTCTTGTTTTCTATCGTTTTTGAGTATTTAACAGGTCTAACAGGTTTGAGGTCTACAAGGCTTCATATTTCTATTGCTGTAAAATTTGAGGATCTTTGTCGTTTTTCCTTACATATTTTTTTATCTCCTTCATTTTGCTGAACAAATATGTAGAATTATTATAATTAACAATTAGAGACTCTACTGAAATAGGTGCTTTTTCAATAATGCAATATAAAAACTTACTGCAATAAAAATGATACATGACTAGAAAACAAAACTGCAAACACTACACAGCGGGAATGATGGGTGAGAAAAATATAACACTTTTTGACGTTTAAGTTTAAACATAATCTGTCCTTGTCGTACGCACGCATTGACCTTATACGTTTATTTCACTCGGGACACGGTCTGTTATACTACTTGATTTAAAAAGTGTGGTTCCCGTAAGTAATTACTTGGAAGAATAAATATCGTGAATATAATCGATTTGATTTAATCTTACCAGTAAATTTAACCTACAAGTAGTTACTTAATAGTTTACTGGTAGATGAATATACTGGGCCTAAAAGGCGAATATATATGCGTATTATAATCACTTGTTTGGTGCTTCTGACGTATACATACTCGTACATTACATTTTTGTGCAAAACTGAGTTGGGAATAGACTCAAACGATGAATGACGGCTGTCCAAAAATAGCCTAAATTAAGTCTGTAAAAATTCAAAATATACTTTCTCTCCTAAAAAACATCCGCAGCAGATGCTGATACTGAATTGAGAGGAATAAGCTCAATAGTACATTAAAATTAAAAATTGATTAAAAATCATAACTACACTTGAGATAGAACCATTAACAATTTTGTATGTAAGCTCTTTTTGGAAGCATTTCAAGTTTTCCAGAGGAAATCATATGGTAATTCATGTCATATGGAAATACTTCAATTGTGTGTATCAATTGTTTGTGTTTGGAAGTATTCCAAGTATTCTGGAAACGTATCAAGTTTTTCGAAGCAATTCAAGTTTATACTGATAAAATTATTATGTATGATTGTTTGTACACCCAGACTAAACCCAACCCAAATCATTAAAAATGCAAAAATGATTTGTAATCTCCTGTTGACAGACTGAGACCTCAGTCTGTCAACAGGAGACAAAGCACTGAAGATGCCAAGTGAAATCTTGGCGAAACGTCTGCCCCTGTCCATCAACCAGAATACATACTTCTCCATCCGTGAAGCACTACGAATTAACATATATATATATATAATATTATATTCTTATTCGAAATTATGTCAAATTTTATACCACACTTTTTATAAAAGCTGTTCAAATCAATTTACCACGCTTTACTAAGTATTATGTTTTTGAAAAAAGCTGTTTTGATTCATAATTCTTGAATAATCTTAAGGGTTGGGTTGGGTTGAGCTCCAGCTTTATACTGTTTTTCATATTAAATGGTATGTAGGTGAAATTCAATGCAACATAACCAAATTCAACCCAACCAAACCCTTCCTTTTACGAGGTCGGGGAAAACCTGCGACCAGACTTCCTGCCTGGGATCTTGAGCGGCCGGATAGTAAAAACTCCTTTTAAAGTTATGGATGGCACCACAGTTTCCAACAGCCTTTCTTTTGCGTGTCTTGGACCTCCTTTCTTGTATGAGCTCCAACTTCATACCATTCAATATGAGGGATGGTATGAAGGTTTTCTCCTATGGTTGGGTTGTGTTGCGCACCAACATTAAATTATTAAGTATGAAAGATGGTGGGAAGTTAAGCTTCAACTTTATACATCCCTTATATAACAAAAAATCAAAACCAAACCGATAAAGTATGAAGTAAGTTCAATTCAATATCAGAGATGGTATAAAGTTGGATCGGGTTGATCTCCTTCATACCATTCAATATGACCAACTGATTGTGTGCATAAGGACTGCTTGGGTGCGATGCGAAAATTATTGAATTAGACGTCATTAATACGTTCCAAATCATATTTCAGCAACGTCAAAATATGACGTAATAAGGTCAAAATGTAACATAAATGGCAGCAGCTTGCGCTTAAGACTTAATAAGTCTAAAAGGAATATTAAATGATCTAAAAGTAGAAAAAAGTTTTATATTGCGATTTATTATCGCAATATAAAACTTTTCTTCTTTATTGAGTTCTTTATTGATATCAAAAAGCAACGAAAATTCATTATAATAGTGATAAGAAAATTAATATTAAAAATCATTTTTGGAGAGATTTAGTTTCAAAGGATGAAATAAATACTGATTATGTATCAACAAACCAAAATAAAGCTGGTATGTTAACAAAACCACTGTGTAAGGATAAATTTGTTTCTTAGAAACAAGATTCAAATTCCTAAAATACAATTTTCATATTTCTTAAAAAGGCTGCCTTTAGTGCGAAGGAGAATTGGGTATTTATAAATCAGGTATTTCGTTCGGATTGGCTGATGGCGACCACATGACGCCAGGACCTTTGCCATAAGCCAATCAGAACGAAATACTCAATACACAAATACCCAATTCTCCTTCGCACTAAAGGCAGCTTAAGTGTCAGAAATACTATAAGTTTATTTAGTAGTTTTTATCATATCTAATCGTAGAAAGAATGTCGGTTAAAAAGAACTATTGTAAAAAATGTTGTAATAAAAGAATATTTGTCCTAATAAATTAGTTTATATAAATAAAATAATATTAATAGCAGTAAATAGCTAACTTAAAAACCCTAAAAACCTTACGTTGAAAGGTATAAAAAAAAAATAAAATATACATTACAGTTTCCTATATCATCAACATTTTGTTGTCGTCAAAATTAAGTTGAAATGTCAGTGTTACGGTTTTTTAAATTTTCGTCATATTTTAACAGTGATTCGGCCCTATGGAGAAGGTTCTTTGTATCGGTAAGTACTTTTGTGGTATTATTAATAACCATAAACTTACAATCATATAAATATCGTAATTACAAAAACATTACAAACACTTTTATTATGCAATTCTGACTGATTTATTTATTTCAGTTTATCCTGAAACGTTTTTATTCTAAGAATTATGTTAAATGATTATTGGCATGTATACCTGTGTTAATAACATAACAATTATTTGAAAAACCTTCGTACCGATTTCCTCATGTAAATGTTTACTTTTTTCCTCATATAAATATCTACTTTTAAGTTGTAAATGGTCAGGAAAATATATGTAACAGGTCAAAAATCATTGAAACGTGTAGTTTTTTATATGCTAAAACATATTGTGTTAACACACAAAAAATGTAACAAAAGACCTGCGAAATTTATTTAAATTTTATAACCATTCTAATCGATTTGATCGTATTTTTATTTTCATTGTGACGACAAAGAGAATCAAAACATTTCTTCGTATTTCACACCTTAAAACTTGATAAACCACAACATAAAGATTTCTTAAGAATTGACAACAGTTCTTGAGAAATCTATATTATCTTCAAAAATCGTCATATAAATCGTCATTTAAAATTTTTTTTTTCGTTTTTAGAAAGTCAATTTTAAAGTTGCATTATTTAAACGGACATAGAAATATTTACGACTTTCAATCGAATAAACAACAACGGTATCCGATTTCCTTGATCTTTCCTTAAACGAGACGAAATGGTAGCAATAAAAAAAATCTCGTCAATTACCTGTCGCATTAAAAAGTATTAGAAAACCCGTTTATCGGTTAATCAGACTGATTTAGGTTTGACTTTTACTATGCCACAAATCTTAATTATGAACTGATAAACTTAAACTTCCTGACTTTAGATCAATTAAATCAAATCTGATTTATGAAAAGCGTAATGAAATTTCGAAAGTTTATAATGAACTAACGTGAATAGATGTTAAAAAATTGACAATAATAAAGTTCAGTATTTCCCACGCGCATTTTAATTGCCACGAGGGTTTTTTGAAGGAATTGTCCGTCTGTGAATCGGTTACATAAGAATCAATCAGCATGATCGATTCAGTTTTCTGTCCGAAGCCGTGCGATTCGGGTCAATATTATTCCGGACGGATTACAATCTCAATATAGGCGAAGAAACAACGATGTGATGTTTCGCAAATGCGCGGTTTCTTTATTGTTTAATATCAAGCGTACCTTAACTTATAATGAAACTTATAATTAACCAAATGGAGTTGCAAATTGAAACCTTTAATGTTGATCCATTTTGCTTGATAACATTATTAATTAATCAATTAATCAATCTAAACAGAAAAACACTTTAAACTTTATTACAAAACTAAAAAACCAATTTTTAACATACCCTTTTAAATTAGGGTTTACAAAATGAGTTAAAGGCGTAAATAAAATAATCATTTACGGATTGCAGTAATGTTTTCGCTCGATTATTTCTGTAAAAATTGACGAAGCGAATCTTTATCCAATTGAGTACTTAGGAAATAAAAAAAGCATCGCGAGTCGGATATTAGATGGTTTGCAAAGAAAACGTTTTGCATAATACCCTCCGATTGCGTAATTTCCGTCTTAATGACAAGATTTTAGCTTAGCGTTAACCGATTCGCTAATTGTCGTCAATTTCTCGACGGCGAGAACGAAAAAGAAATGCAAAACTTCACACTTTCCAGTGCTTTGTTTACAATTAACATTTACTTTTTTTAAATCTTTATTTGAAAACAATTTTTCGTCAAACAGTTGAACATTAAATGTTACTTCATTACTTTTATAACAATTGAAATTAATTTTTTTTGTAAAATGAAAGCTGTTACAGTACTCAAACGGGTGATACTTCTTAGAGCATCTGATATTGTAATGAGATTTTCCTGGTAGTCAATGTGACAATTTAAAATTGTAATGTATCCGTAGTAAAACTTTAAAGAAGTTGTCAAACAAAAATTTGTTATGTAGCAGTTGGTAACATATTAAAACCTAGATTGTCAAAGTTTATTTTATTTTTGTTAAAAAAGGGTTACAACACTAATTTAAAAAACTACCATAAAGAACTCGTCTCATAAGATTTGAAAGCCACTGGTGTTTCAAACAACATTAGAAGTCTCATTTTTACCGATTTTTTAGCATATACAGAGTGAGTTATTAGTATCCCGGCGGACGATAGTCACTAAACCGTTTGACCAGGAAAGAAAAGTTTTATACACAAGTTGTTTAATGTGGCTGTTCTATTTAGGTGTAACGGAGAATATGTCAATCTTTTTAAATGGAGCAGCCTGTATATTTTATCAGATTATGAATACTATACTAAATTTGTTATTACAACCGTATATGTTACTAACTTAGAAAATGTATAGTTTCTGAGATATTCAATTGTTTTTCCAAAATGTGCCCATTACAGGACCTTCTTAAAAAAGTTGTAGAAGCGACAGATAAACTGATATTGCCTTGAAACTACGTCAGATAATAGTCAAAGCCAGCAGGTATATGACAGTATCCAAAGATATTAGATACACTATGCAGCGTGTTCATAAAGTTCACTTACTTTAGATGTTTTTCAAATGGTGTTTTCTTAATTTTTTTAAATGGAACACCTGTATCTTTGTGTTGATTGAATTACCTATCAAGTTCCCTTTAATTAATAATAAGTATGTCATATGTTTATGTTTAACAATTGTCCTCATATTTATAATTTAAAGAAAAATGTGTAATAAAACACGCTATTATTATATATAATATTATATTCTGTCTATTTTTATCAATTTTTTGTAGTTTGTTTATTACTTGATCAATATTTTATAATGTAAAATAATTTTATTGCCATATATTCAACTTAAATGCGACTTAGTACTTTATGAAATTTAAAAAGATTCATGTTATAAAATATACAATTGTGATGCAATATAATTTTATTTTTTGTATTTTTATCATGTTTAGATCATTTATTTATTACAAATATTTTGCAAAATAAATGAAGAATTAATTAACTTAATCTACATCTATGGCGAAACCAACAGGTCCACATAGTTTAAATGCAGTGTTGACTTAATTTTGAAAATTTTAGCAAAATGTTATTATTGACAGATAAACAAGCAAAAGCTGATAAATATATAAATTTATATGAGACCACAATAACATATTTTTTACCTAATTCTTTGTAAATTTCATAAAGTGCCAAGTCGCATTAAAATTTGGTATATGACAGAAGAATTTCAATTTCAGAAGAATTTCAGAAGAATTTTATTTTATATTATAAAGTATTTATCAAATAATAAAAAAAAAACAAAAAAACTGATAAAAATATATTTTATCACACCATTAATTAAATTATTTTACCATTGATTAAAGGGAATCCGATGGGCAATTCAACCTGCACACAATGTATAGGATGTTTCATTTCGAAAATTTAAGAAAAAGCCATTTGAAAAACATCAAAAGTAGCTGAATTTTATGAATACGCTTAGCGTCGATTCATCGATTAGCGTATCTTTCGATAGTGTCATTTACCTATTGGCTTTAACTATTATCTGGCATAGATTAAAAGAAATATGTGGAAAAATGTCAGGTTCATCAATGACTTCGCAGTGACACATATCTACACATCAGTATTATATACGTTCCGGTTTTTATGCAAATAGTCAAGATACTTACAGACACAGCCAGCAATGGTGGCTGCAATTTTGAATGAGGAAGATCAAGAGTTGTATCAGGCAAAGGAGCGAAAGTGAATGCGTGAAGTATGGAAGAAAATAGGTAATGAAAGCGGATTTGTAACTTTGTATAAAGAATTAGTGAATGATGTAACAAGAATTACAGTTCTCTGAAACCGTAGGAGATATCGATATACGGTTTTCACTATTAAGTTGCTTATCAAAATCGAGGCTCAGACATTGATATCATTTTTTCTCTATCTCTTATAGGAATAAAAGTTTCCCTTTAAAGTTCTATTTACACACATCAGTGACGTGTCAGTTCTGTATCAGTTCCTTATTAGTTCAGCGATACCCGTAACTTTCCAGTGACGCATATCTACGTTACAGCAAAGGTGGTTATAATTTTGGATAAAGAAAAGCAAAGGTACATGAAGCATGGAAGAAAATAGACATTGAAGCGGAATTTGCAATTTTGTACAAAGAAATAGTGGATGACACAACCAACTTTTTGAATATTGTGGTAATGAAACAGATGTTTTACTCTGAGATACGGACATTTTTTTTTTGCCATTAAATTTTGTATGAAAACAAAATCCTGGGGTACTGAATATCTTAGGACAACTCTGGTTCAAATATACAGGGTTGGGTTGGGTTGGGTTTTAGCCGTTATTTCAATTGAGGTAAAACAAAAATGAAATTGGGTGCTTTACAAACTGATTTGGTAACTCTGTGTATTTGAATTGAAGTAAAACTAGATATAACACTCGACTTAGAAGTAGAATTTTTTTTTTAAATTTCGTATAAAAGGGGCGCACTCGTTTCTTTCGTCCATCTCAGCCTTGGGATGCCAAATATCTTAGGACGGCACTGTTCTTATAAAAGTCGAGGATCACACACCGATATCATTTTCCCCCTATCTCTTATAAAAATAAGAGTTTCCCTTTATGTATGTTCAATTTGGCCCACCCTGTTCATTTTCTTAATCTACAATTTCTTTACTTAGTCTTAATTTACTAATTCTTTTTGCACTAGCTTAAATGTCAGTGTAATTTGAAAAAATATCGTCGTCGATGTACTTTTATTTTCACAGATTTAACTGACACTGCAAAAATATGGAACTGACACGTCACTGATATGTGTAAATAGCCCTTAAAATGTATTAATGAAATTTTGAGTTGTCTATAAAGGAGAGTACGTATTTGTTCAAGAACAAAACCTTAATTCAATATCTCAATTTGTTTTTGAGATATTACGTTTTGAACTCAAACTGAACTTAAAATTGATGATTTCATTAATCATTTTGAAAATATCGTAAAAAATCTAATTCTTAAGACATCTTGATGAAATATGCCATTTGCAGAGGAAAGTATGTGTGTTTTTCGAGAATAAAACCATATTTTAATACATCTATTAATTTTCGAGATATGAAGTTTTGAACTCATCCTTAATGTGTAATATATCACAAAATTAGTATTTATTGGTGACCCTTAATGTGTTACAAAATGAATTAAATTAATTACTCGAAATTTGATGAAGTTTATTGATTGGTCCATAAATTATATCAAATTGAAGATTAAATTGTTCAAATTTAAATCTTTTCAAAACTAAACTAAATTATATAAGTTACAGTAAGGATCCAACTGGTGCGGTATCAGGACCAGTGCCTGGTTTACGTATTGAATCATGAGAAAAACTGAAACAAAAATAAACAGCAAACAATCATTTTTATCATTTAAAATAAATCGTAAAAAATCGAATTCCGTTTTTGAGATATCAAGCTTTGAACTCAATCTAAATTTGTAACATTTCACAAAATTCGTAAAAATCCAATTCTTCATATTTCTTGATGAAATATTCTTTTGCTTATAGAGGAAAGTGTGTACTTTTTCAAGAATAAAGCCATATTTGTATATATTAATTAATTTGTGAGATATGAAATTTTAAACTCAACCTAAATGTGTAGCATATTGCAAAATGAACGGTTCAGTTGAAGGAGGAAAAAATGTACTTTTTCAGGAACAAAACCATATTTGAGTATCTCAATCCCTTCTACAATTTTGTAATTAAGTGAAATTGTTTTTTTTTTGTTGCTAAAAATAACAATATACTAATATCAAACGTATCTGACGTATCTGAAGTTTGAGCAGTGAACGTTATTTAGAAATTTTAAAAGGTACAGTAACTAACTGTTGTGCAAGTGTGCCTCTTGACACATATGCCAATTGTTGGTATCAACTAGAGCCGCTGCAGCGCATTCTTCATGTCAAGTTTACCAAGAATGAAATAATTTATTTGAAGACTGGTGGATTGGAAGAAATGAATCATGGTAATGGCCCCCACTATCTCCAGATTAAACACTAGTGAAACAAAGGTTGTATGATATAGTAGGGAGAGTAACACGCACTATTAACGACGACCAACTTCTACGAGCCATAACCGTGGAAGTCGAAAAAAGGGTTGACAAATGTTTAATGGTGCTTTGCAAGCTAAACATTATTCAATCATAGTTAATTACAGAAATAATACCAACAATTATTTAAATGCGTTAAACGATAAACTGTCAAAATCTCATGGTCTATTATCTATTATCAAAAACACAGATGGTTTCTAGTATTTTGTGTATGATTTTAATACATTTCTCAACATGAAGAAAACTGTAGTAAATAATAAATATTCCATTTAAAATTTTTAACTTTCTCGCAAACTAAATACACAGAAACAGTAATTCATTTTTTGACTTTTTTGATTTGATAGCATATGAAGAATAATCGTGCCAATGCTAAACTTTTTTGGATTAACGTTAGCGGTAATAGGGTCTTTTACTGAACATGGCGATGTTTATCAAAAAATACTTGACAAACTAAATATATTGTTCTCTCTCTCTCAAAATAACTCGAAAACAAAAAATGCTAGGTATCAACAGTTGTTATCAAAGATAACCTATTTTTTTACGTATAATTATAAAGTGACAAAAGCTATAGTATTTTATTTAAAATAAAGAATTTGTGGTCTACTTCTGGTAGACCGAAAATAGTGGCTATTTTGAAAATATTTTAGATTGAAAGATCGGAATCAAGAACTCATGTTACCAAAATTTCAAGCCTTTACCAATAGTGCCACCAAAAAAAAAGTTGAAAAGTTAACAACCATTTGAAATTGAAGATGACATTGGAAACAAATTATTTGTAGCATAAAACATGCAAATTATTTGAGTATAATAAACCATTTCATATGATACCTAGGTCATGAAAATCTTAATGTAAATTACAGAGTTGCAGCTTGGGACGTTCTTGTATGATAGCCTCTATGCTATACATCATTGTGTTTAGTAAATTGTTTAATAACAATTTCTATCCAATAACGTGAAGAAAAACATACCGACCAATTTGATAAATATGGCATTTGATAAGTATGTCATTTTGTTAAATAATATAATATAATTTTTAAATATTGTTTCTTTTTATGTTTCATAAAGAAACACTGCATAAGTTACATTTTGAATGAGGTGTAGATTCGATATGTTCAAAACTACATTACTTGTATCTTCCTCTTTCTTTGACATATTTCACTTAGTGTGACCCTATATTTGAAACACGAATATCACGTGGTACCAAATATTCGGTTTTCCTCCGTTGCTGTAGATATTCTCTTATTACGTATTCTTTTCTTCGAAATTTACCCACTTTAAGATTAATACGTCAGTAACTCAAGTACCTAACAATTCGCCGATATTCCAGCAAAAGAATTTGTTCAAAAAGTTGACAGTAAATCACATATGCATTTTCAAGTGCTATATCTATTAGTCACCAAAAAATATTATGCCACCATTTTTTAGATCGTCTTGTTACTACGTAACACTACCTAAGTCTATCGGTATGATTAACTCTGTCCATGTAATTTTTATAATATTTTACAACGTTAGGACAAGGGACTATCACTGAAGAACTATCTTTTTGCGTTCTTGAAAAATCTTGCAAAATTTTCAGTATTCCAGTAAAAACTTGAAATAAAATCTAAAGTTTTGTTTTTTTATTTTTTTTTTATTTTATTTATTTTTTTTTTTGAAATGAGATCCATTGTTTAACCAGTTATAGGATTAGATTAGTTTAATTAAGTTTATACTACTCTGGTTTTGTTACAAAACCTCTGTAACAAAACCACTCCACACAACTCAAAACCGTTTTGTTGTCTCTCCACTTGAAAAAACCCTATATTCTGTGAAATAAGTCTGGAATCATAATCGCCTCGGATACATTTTGTTTATGATTTTGGTATAAATTTCTTATTTAGTCTTATAGTTCCACATGTAAAAGTATGTCCTGCTATTAGTTTCTCTACAAAAGGTACAGAAGAAAAAATATCGAAATTGTTGAGTAGTGTTTTGTTCTTTTTAAATAAATGAAGGTAGTATGATATAAGGTAATATTCTTTGTGGCTAAATAATTTTAATTTAGTTCGAATCTACAAAAGCAACAAAAGACGATAATAACCTAACGTATTCAAACCGAATTACAATTTAAAATTGTCCTTATAATGAAGAAATATTTGAAACAATAAAACTCATTGTAAAAAATGAAAAGATTGGTGAACCATGACAATTGTATTACGTAAAAATTTATATTGGATGCATTAACACAATCTAAAAACAGCAATAGGCTTAATGAAATGAAACATTAAAATATTCAAATTGTAAAATCGAACTTACATATCTTAACATTGAAAAAAGAAACTTTGACTTGAAAGAGAAACACTAAAGTAAGAGAAACATGAACAATGATAGGACGAGGATATACAGAACGGAGTAGATTTTTAAAGTGGATCCTTTAAATTTTGGGGTTTTATACAGGGCGGGGCAATAGTGCTAGGACGGAAGATTGTGGCCTTACTGTTGAAAATAAAGAAAATGTTTTTGTGTCATTATAGATTATAATCAAAGCTGCATCGACTAAAATTATTTTCAACTATACAGGGTGTATCACAATTCCAGAACCCTACTCAACTTAATTTTTTTAAATGGAACCGTATACATCTTTTTAGATATGTTGATTACCTGTCTTAAATGCTATAAATGCGTATCTTGTTTTCAAATTTTGAATACAAAGTTATTAACCATTTTGTGCAAATTTTTGAAAAATCTTGTGGTGACTTAAAATTCATTATCACCATCATTATTAAATATTGAAGATTGCAATTTGGCATATCGATAAACAAAGCTTCAATATTTAATAATGATGCTGATAACAAATTTTAAGTGATCACATGATTAATAACTTAATTAATTAATAACTTGGCAACATTGCATTTAAAATTTGAAAGTAAGATATGCACTTATAACATTTAAGACAACTAATCAGCATATGTGAAAAGATACTTAGGGTTCCATTTAAAAAATGAAGTTGAATACGGGCCTGAAATAGTGAAACACCCTGTATAGCTGAAAATAATTTTAATCGATGCAGCTTTGACAGTAATGTATGATATAATTTTTTCTTATTTTCAACGGTATAGTCACAACCTTCCGTCCCCGCACTATTGACTCAGCCTGTATAAGTGAACTGTGGTTCGTATAATTTTTTTTATTAAGTGAGGTGACAGAAGGATTTTTCTTATAAGAATATATTTCCAGGTATTGAAGTAAATCAAGTTTTAAAGCTTTATTGCAAGTATGGATTAGATTAACGTTATAATCTATATTATGTCTTGTTTCTATATGATGTTTATAAACATTTGAATTAGATTTTTATTTATGTTCTTTTATTCTACATGCAAGTTTAGTTTTTAAATATTTCTTCATTATAAAGAAGATTTTAAACTATAATTCAAACTATATTTCAAACTAATGATGAAACTGATGAACTTATTTAGCGAGAAAGAAATTTATATTACCTTCATTTATTTAATTAATCTCCTCGCAATATGGATATATAATATATTCCTTTTTAGTCGGAAATAATATAATTTTTTTCTCCTAACCCATAATTCTTCCTTCCATTCTTAATTGCAAAATATAACTTTTCTGGTCAGCAAGTGCCTATACCTTTTAATAGCAGCCCTTTTGATGGGTTTCATGGAGTTGTATTGCTTGATCAATGATCGTCCTTTGAATGTTATCATTGACCCATCTAAGCATGATTTCCTCGTAGCGAAATATAACGTTTCAAAGATTTCATTTGGTTTAAGAATAAAAGGACGAAGTTTGAGCAATTTTTCGGTGTTAGTAGGAGTCAGATTATGGTAATCGTGGCGGTGCAAGTTAATGAATCTGATCAAATCTATCCCAAATCTACTTGTGATCAAGGGAATTCCTAGATCATTGCTGGATGACCAGTAGTGCTTCCAAGAAGGTAACTTATGATAGCCTGTGAACTGATTTATACCAATAAATACATAAAATTCTGCTTATGTAAGTTCAAGAATTCTGTTTCTTTGAGTAGCATATAAATTTGTCTGATAGACGATAGTTTCAGCAACAGGCTTAAAGAATATCAAGAAAACATCTATCATCAAGTCCTTCTTCTAAATTGTATTCAGGTAGCTCAAAACTGAAGTTCTTTTTGTACATTTTTTAAATTTCATCTCTCTCTTTGTCTTCTTTAGGTGGTTTTTTATTACCCGCCTTATCAGTTCCACATATAAAAATGTCTGATCAGCTTCATCGCCAACATTCGTATTCTGTTGAAATTCACTCTCTTCTAAATCTTCATCTTCCTTACTAAATTCCGGGTTGTTATCAATAATCATGTTTTCCAACTCATCGATCGCTTCATTCGTTTTTTCAAGAAATTCTTCATCTGTGAAAGCCTTATTTTTCCTTCAAGACATTTTTATCAAGGGAAAATGTCATAATCTGACTTTGGGTGTAAAATCAGATTATGACTCGAACGTCTACCAGATACACTAATTTTCTGTATTTACCAATATCTGTTACTCATTGTATTGTTGCGAGTTATCTATTTATAGGCAAATAATAACGTACTTTTCAGTAACGTCAAACCAAACAGTATTTTTAAGCTTGGTGTCCAAATAATGTTTGTTTAAATAATATGGTATATTTATGTACCGCTAGGTAACAAAGGGTTAATTATTGCCTGAAATTGAAGATGACGTTGGAATAAAATAATTTGTATTGTAAATCATAGTGTTTATCAACCTATTTCATTTGATGTCTTACAATTTCTATATACAGGGTGTCTCACGTAACTGGTTCATTAGAACTTTTTTAGGTTCCACTATTCGTAGAGGCTTGAAATTCAATCTAAAATATTTTCAAGATGGCCACTACTTCCGGTCTACCGGAGGTAGACCTTAATTTCATTATTTTAAATGGAATGCTATAGTTTTTATTATACCATTCAATTATACATAAGAAAATATGTTGACTTTGATAACAGTTGTTGGTGCCTACCGTTTTTTGTTTTCGAGTTATTTTGATTTTAAGTGTTTTTTGTCAAATATCACCATGCTCTTTACAAGTCCATATCTCTGCCAACGTTAACTCAAAAACGTTTTGCATTGGTACGATAACTCTTCATATGCTGCTAAACAGATTGTCATTTGCTGTATCAGTATATCTTATACAGCCTGATCAAAGATTGAGTTACCGTTTCTCTGTATTCAATTGCGTGAAAGTCGAAAATTTTAAATGGAACGCCCCATATTTTCATACCCTATCAGAAAGGGAATTTAATTCTCTACAAATTATCTATAAATGTTCCTATACCTATTTATTATAGTTTTCTTGCTATTGAGGAATTTATTAAAACCATAATTCTAGAAACAATTTTTTGTTTAATTTATTGAAATTATTATTAGTATTATTTCTACTATGAACTGTGATTGAATAAACTTTAGATTGCTAGCTGTTATTTACCAAAAATAACCAAAAGAAAACCGAATAAATGAAATAATGAAAAACAACAATTTAATGACAAAAATTGAAATCAATAACATGAAAGAATGAAAAACTTATAATTATAAAAATAAATTATGGGAATTTAATTCTCTACAAACTATTTAGATACTTTCCTGTGCCTATTTGTTGAAGTGGCTTTCATATTTGGAAATTAATGGACGCATGCAATGAAGAAAGCAAGAAAGCCATGGAGTTTTGATAGCTTTTCAACCATATTTATGTTATTTATGTCATTACTTAGTTGTGTCATCACTTACCCCCATCCACCATTCCTCTAAACTATAATAAATATATTAATTTCATCTTAACATTTCAAAATTTAAAATAAAATTATTTTTACAATAACCAGTTTTCCAAATGCACATCAGGTTTCAAGTTTTTTTTTGATAATTCGCCAACTCTGTCGCCATCACAAATTTTATTTAACTCACGTTCGTTAACTTACATTTTAAATTGTTTTAATTAACTTATAATTGTGATTATGAAAACCGACAAAATTACAAATTAATTTCTTATATTGACTGTAAACATTTTTAATTATTTTACTTTCAATATACAATTATATTGATAAAATTAAATACATTTACAATTAAGTAAAATTTGATTGTTATAATTCATTAATAATGTTAAATCTTAATGTGTCTCTGAAGATGGCGATTAGTCGAAACTAGTAAGACATTATTTTTAAAATAAAGGACCAGTTAAAGTACAAAGCAAAGGTTTTTTATATTTTTTATTTGATTCATTTTTGTTAAATGTTGGTAAAATAGATATGGGGCGATAATTAGATATATTTACGCCATTTACAGTGCGCCCTCCATTTCTCCAGAATCAGTTTAAAGGTATTATGTGAAAATCAGATAGGAAAATCCTTAGGTAGTAATAAACAGCGTCATCAATTTCATTAGTAACATGTACAGATTTCCAATCAACTGCGTCCAAGTACTCATTCGTTTCAGGAAATCAGGCTTTCCTAAAACAAAAACCATCACTATGATGTATAGGTAATAAACTAACAAGTCGAATTGGGCAGGAAAACTCGTGCGAACTGTCCTAAGGATCTAATGGGTCACTACGAAGCGAAATTGGATATAAATCAGTAGAATTAGCAAAAATAAGATCAAGCGTGTTTAAGGAAGAGTTACCGGGATATAAATACCGCGATATAGCCAACTTTCGATAAGGTATGCAAAGATTACAGTTTGGTGTGTTTGGTGGTTTAGCCTGAACGTTTTGATAGTAAAATGATAAAGCCATTGATCAAGTAAAATAATGGTAGTATCAATAAAAAACACTAAAAACAAAAACAAAACTTAAAGTTTATCAACATCGATGATCTTAATTAGTAATGGGCGCGCAGTTTCATTCATACGGACACATATCCCGCAATCCCGCGTCCAGACAAATTTGTAGCCCTTCTCTATAGCAACCTTGTTCACGTTACTTAGCAAAAGCTTATTTGAAGGCGTCAGGTGTTCATTAATGAAACAGCGTTCAGAAACACCACCAACTGACGGACCAGGAGGCGAATCCGGAGGATCCTATTAATACAGTCGTATTAATAATGTAGTCATATTATCCCTGGTAATACTACTACAACACTTAACCACAACGCCCTTTAGATTAGATCCACGATTCTAATTTCCAGCAGAGATCAATTTCAGCAAAGAAGATTGTATTTAGCAAGGCTCATTTATTTGAATTCTCGCTTGAAAAAAGATATTGGGTTGTCAATAAATTAATTGATTACATTCAAAATAAATATGAATTCGGCTATAATATAAAAGAAAATAACGAAATTTTTTGTGTTGTAAAAATATTTCTCACCAACTTGCTAAAGCGCTAGAGAGCTAATAAATTTCATTATATATTATTTAACCCTAGAATACTAATATATCGTAATTTTTACGATGCTCGGGTTTCTTTGCTCGATATCTTGTTGATGCCGTCGCTTGAACGCTTCTATGGATTTAGATTCTAATAATCATATCGAGAGTGACTGGGAAGAGGCAGATAATTTAGAGGTGGAACACGATTCCAGTGACAGCGTCAGTGATTTTGAAGAAAACGAAATTATAGGGGAGGATGTGAAGATTTCAGAGGAAACATCTGGCCAAGATATCGACGATCAACTGTGTAATAATCCTTCTGCAAGTGGCGGTAGTTCATCGGACGATAACATTCCGTTATCGGAATTATTCGCAACAAAGAAACGCAAAAGATGTAAGATAAAACCGAAATCTATTTCTCTGAAAGGAAAAAATGGTCACAAAAGGTTTACAAAAGTGCCTCAAAGATCAAAAAGGACAGCACGTCGAAATATCTATCTTTCATATATATATATATGAAATTAGAAAACAATCCCAAAAATATACTGATAAGTCATCGTCTGTGGCAGCAGTAACTAAAGAGGAATTGATGGGGCTATTCGGAATCTTGATAATGTCCGCAGTAAAAAAAGGTAATCACCTCAATGCCAACCAAATGTTTGATTCCAACATATTTGGATCATTTTATAAAGGCTGCATGAGCTGCGAAAGGTTTTTGTTTTTAATAAATTGTTTTCGATTTGACAATAAAGCCACAAGGGAAGAAAGGGTGAAAATGGATGCGTTTGCTCATATTCGTGATATCTGGGACATTTTTATTGAAAAATGCAGAACGTCGTATATTCCTTCCTCTTATTTGACACTTGACGAGCTACTTTTGGGTTTTCGGGGTGGATGTCCGTTTAGGATGTATATCCCGAGTAAACCATCAAAGTACGGAATGAACATCTTAATGCTCTGCGACTCGTCTTCAAAGTACATGGTGGATGATGCTTGCCCATATTTAGGCAAACAAAAAGGAACGAACGGGGTACCATTATCAAATTATTATGTACAGAAATTGACCAAGTCTGTTCACGGTAGTAACAGAAACATAACGATGGACAATTGGTTCACTTCTGTTGAAATAGCCGATAAACTCATGGATGACAAATTCAAGCTGACTATCATAGGAACACTTCGGAAAAATAAGAGGGAAATACCATCCGAAATGCTAAATATGAAAGGTAGAGAACGAAATACATCCATGATTTGCTTCGACAAAAACAAAACTTTAGTTTCGTACATGCCTAATAAAAAACAAAATAGTGTTCAACATGTGTTCCTTTCAACAATGCACGAAGATTTCGGAATGGAACAACAAACCAGAAATAATTTTGAATTACAATGAGACTAAATCAGGAGTAGATCAACAGTTATGTTGTGTATTGTTGCAATATTATCAAGAAACGTGAGAAATGTGTGCGACGTTATCAATTTATGATCGATCTAAGCCACCAACTTGGCAGGCTGGGATGGAACAAAGGCTGAAAATTAACAATTTACGCCGAAATCTGCGTCAAACTATCAAAGAAATCCTGAAAATTGATGACCAACATGATGATGTCCTTCAAGTTGCAAGTAGACGTGCAACATGCTTATTGCAGCCGATTAAGACGAATGCAGCCGATTAAGACGAATGACGACCACGTACTGTACCCAATGCAAACTCCCGATTTGTGGCCAGCACCGAGGAAAATTGTGCACAGTGTTCTTAAAATGATAATCTTTTTCCTATTTTAATAAATAAAATCTGTTTTTTTAATTAAATAAATACACGTTAATTTTTGTTTAATAAAAATTTTAAGATTACTCGATTTTCTGATTCATATTTTGAAATATCGTAAAATTTGCGACACGTTAGTACTAACGTATTTAAAAAACATATTAGTATTCTAGGGTTAAAAAATAAATAATAATTGGTTAAATGGAGACATTATTATTAAGAAGGAAAAACAAAAAAAAATAATTTCTGGAAGACCACTAAGCAGTTTTAATATCAGTTGTGGGAGAAGTAAAAAAAGAAAAATTCGAACATTACTAGAAAAATCGCCTGAAGAGCTAACTTTGGTTACTTAACTGTTTCTTAAGTGAAAAAATAGATAACCTCTCCAACTGCGATAAAATGACTTAAGAACAGTATCTGGGACAATGCTAAAGAAACTCGAAAAACTTCATCAGTCCAAGTTTACACACCTCAAGAGGCGTTATCATTAATTGTAAGATTGAAATTAACAAAGTTTCAATAAATTACAATGCGTAATGAGGCGATAAAACGAAATTGTAATACATACCCCGCATACCACACTATCTTACAAGCAAAAAAGACTGCTATCCGCTTCAAGATAAATGTACGGTATCTAAAAATGTTGTTGAACTGTAAAGTCATCTTGATTTGATAGTCAGTCACTTGTTATTGTTGAAACAAGAAGAACTTTCCCAAACATTTCCGGACAATGGTGCACAGCATCTTGAGGTACTTTATGAATGGAGTACAGATAGCAGTTCTGGATATTCTTTGTATAAGCAAAAGTTCCAAAATTCAAGTAATACACATTCTGACTCCCTCCGTCCCTTATTCCTATACAAATTTATTATACGCATTTAACTAAAAAAATATTATACGGCAAAATCAGCGTACTAATTCTATAACTTTATTGTCGACCATTTCGTTTTATATTTGTTAAAGAAACAACAATCAATTTAAAAAAAGAAATGAAATGTATTGAAATTAGCATATTAAATACCACCAACATTGAAATTAAAAAGCGGAAATTTATTATCACACATAAGTTATGCAAATCTATGGTAAACGGTAAAGTTTGTAATATCCTGACAAATAATTTGTCTGCACAAGTGTGTTATACAGGTGATTCATTAGCTCTATGACAAATTTTGGCAGATGAAAGGTGATGTGATTCTAAGGAAAAGATGAATATATATAAATACGGGTCTGATTCATTTTGGTTAAAGAGTTACAAGCCTTTGAAAATTTTACATAGTTTACTAGGCAAATGAAAATGTAACATAAAAAATAAGTTTAAAAATTACAAAAATTCACATCGACGAACTGAAGATTCTGTCACACGACGTTAGATATTTGGATCATTCCGTGTGCTATTAGCTGCATCTTGAATTCTGTCCAGTAGACGGGTTGCTGACGGGTAGTAATTTCTACATGGTACACAAGCTACTTCATGTGTCCCCAGAAATAATAATCCAGCGGATTTAGATCTGGGGATCGTAATGGCCAGACTACTGGACCTCCATTGCCAATCCATTTGTTTGCAAAATGTTCATGTGCTGATACCACATATTTTGAACGATGTTACCACTTAACATACACGTCGTCGATAAAACCGAAAAGATAATTTTCCAAGAAATTTCTGTACATATGGGCGGTGGTTCAGCGGTTAAACTCTCGGGTAACACGCAGGCGTTCCGGATTCGAATCTCGGTGTAAACATTTTCACCAAGCCGCCTACCCGTCCTTCGGAGGGGATGTTAAGCCGTCGGTCCCGGCAACCAGTCTTTCATCTCTGGCTGTCGTTATCACTATGTGTGTAAGGGGTTTGAACAAAAATGGCTGAATGCGCGTTAGCGCCCTGGAGGCCACCGGCACCTCATAGGACCCCACGAGGATGTGGTGGTATCCTGGAGCGGCACCTGACAGGGGCGAACCTACACTGGGCCTGTGCCATAGCACGCCCGGTTTGGTAGGAGGGTCGGTCAGGAAGCGGAATCAGCCAAAAATAGAGTTATATACTCGCATTTAACATCTCAAACCTCTTAGAGGGAGCTAGTGTACAAGGGGCCCGTTGTGGCCTAGGTGCCGCGTATAGAATACGCACTCCTCACTCCATACACACATACAATATTATGTACATATCTGCATTTAATTGTTCATTTATCACCCATACAGGTAGCAAAGAATTGTTAAAAATGCCACCCCAACCGTTTACACTAAACCGTTACTAAAATCTTCCTGGTCTAATTGCATGTGGATTTTGCAAGGACCACATATGTTAGTTATGATAATTATTTATGCCGTTCCTAGTGAAACACGCTTCATCAGACCACAGAACTTGAGAAATGAAGTTATTATTTTGAGCATGTTGCTGGATAATCCAGGTGCAAAATGCTAAGCGTTGCTCAGTATCTCCAGAATGTAATGCTTGAACATTTTGGCGATGAAACGGATGTAACATTTCTCGATTCCATACACGCCATACAAAACTTTGGGATATTTGTAACATAACCCTTCAGGACCGTTCAATTAGTACTCGGCGTATAGCGATAGGGTCGTTAAATACTAAATCAATTACACTTTCTTCGTTTTGTACATTCACTGCATGGGGACGAACGGAATGTGGTTGAGCGGTTACTTGTATATCTCAGTCTGCGAAATGATGCACTAAATACTGTATGGACAGGTTGATGTCTATTTGGAAACCTACGAAGGTATTCTCTTGCTGCTCGCCGAGCGTTTCCATTACAAAGCCCGCATACAAAAATAATATCTGCATATTCTTCAGTCGTAAATACATGCATTTCCGTTTTCGATCAAAACTCTGACAATTATAAACTTTGAAACACACAGAATAGAGTAAATTTAAATGTTTGACATAAAGAACTCAGTTTAGTTATCACAGCCAACATTGTATTTGTGTTTCATAATTATTGCGATGGTTGCGAATCTTTCCTATTAAACTGTGTAAAATGTTCAAAGGCTTGTAACTCTTTAACCAAAACGAATCGGATTCATGTTCATATAACATCTTTTCCTTAGAACCTTTCATCTGCCAAAGTTTGTAATAGTGCTAATGAATCATCCTATATTTATGGCACATCCGAAAAAACATGAATAAGATCGATGTTTTATTAAAATCTCCATGCAAACCATCGACATGAGTTGTGGATTGACCACCTTGCATGCGAAAATTCGAGTAATGGAGTTTTTACTACACATCGCTTAATTGTATTTTGGGGATATTGCTTAGAAATATGTTAAAAAGGTGTGGCGATAGCATGAAGTCTTTATGCAATAGCGATTTCGATTGAGTTTGGCTTGGAGGTGGAATTGTTGATTTTTACTTGTATGTTTCTGTTGGTGAATAATTGAGTATGAGCTTAGTGAGATATTTTGTGTACTTGTGTGTAGTCATTTTGAGAATGAGATCTGTCCAGACCGTATCAAAGGCTTTTTCGAGATCTAAAGATACGACTGCGGTATAGGATTTGTTGTTAGGTCTTATCAATGGTGTTTGAGATGATTCTGGCTATTTGATGGGTTGTTGAGTATTGGGGGCGGAATCCGAATTGATGATCAGGCATTATGTTTTTGTTGAGAGAGTGATCATTGAGTCGTTCGAGAATGATCTATTCGATAATTTTGGATATTGCCGGGAGTAGTGATATCGGTCGATAGCTAGAGAGTGACGATGGTGGCGGTTTTCCATGCATCAGGAAAAAGTTGGAACTTGAGTATGTGCCCCGCTATATAGCATAACTGGACTATGGCTTTGCGAGGGAGGTGTTGTAGGAGGATGTTTTGGATGTTTTCAGGACCTGGGGCCTTGACGGATTTTTGTCCTTTGATAATCGACCCTACAACCGAGGGAGTGATAAGGTGGATCGGTCGGGGGGTTAGGGGTCGAGCTCATGAAGTTTTTGACTTTTTGATTGACTTTAATCTATTAGGTTGTGGTGGTGGCTTTGTCTTCGTCTATTAGTTTAAGATCGTTATTGGATTTGAGAGCTGGGATGGGTTTGAATCTGTTTTTGACTTTTCGGATGGTGTTCCAGATGGAGTTGTCTTCTAGGTCTATATTTTCGGAGTTCGGTTTGGATTAGTTTGTTGAGGGAGTCCACGCATTGTATTTCTTTCTCGGATGATTACGAGAATGTATGGCGGTGTGTTGGGAATGAGTGCGTTGTGTTTGGTGTATCTTGGAATCCCTATCGTTTTGGCGGCTCTGATTGTCCGGGTGAATAGGTTTACATGATTTATTATAATATATTTATCGTCAATATTTTACGGGGACAGACTGTATGTATAAAATTTGCTTGTAATGAACGTTCTTCTCGCATTGAATCCTGTTCTAAAGCCTATATTTCGTAGGATATTAATCCAATTTGTGGTGGTCGAGAACTGACATAAAAATGGTCAAGAAGCAGTGGTGTATGTGGTGCAGCCCACAGATCAAGGTGGTCGAGAAACAGTGATATTGTACTCTTTTTGACTTTTATTGATATTTTCAAAAAATCATAGTTGCACACTATTGAGGACTCATTAAGGAATCATCGAAGACAATATTTAATAAAATTTGATTTTTTTTATATATAGAATTTATTCAAAGCTGAATTTTTTGTTACCTGGTTGAGAACGAATGAATTGATCCAATATTGTTTTCAATTATAGACTAAGAACACTGTGGTGAGCAACACCACAATTATTTATTTAAAAAATATGTGCCTGCTATTTACTAGACTTAAAACTATAATTAGTCATTTATGTAACATTTTGTTAATATATTATTAATCATTATATCAAAATATTTCTGATCAATCATCATACGATTATGTATACGTGCATATTGCAATTAATCACTTTGAAAACATCTATAACATTTTTACGATTCGTCAGAATTTCATTATTGTGGCCTTCACAATTGATTCTGTAATAATAATACATTCCAAATTTCATTGTTTTTTATGATACCTAAAATGTTAATTAACAGCTAATAGAGTTATTATAGTTATGATAAATGATATCTTGTTCATTTTATAAAACCTTATAAATATAAGTTTCAGAAGAAAATAAGATCAATAAATCTTGATAATAAATTTGTTATATGATTTTTATCTTTATCCCCTGTTGACGTCATTCGCCTCTACAACAAAAACTTTTGAAAAAATATATATATATAACGGATAAAAAACTAAATAAATACAACGGAAGAAAAAAATAAGACTTCGTCAACACGAAATCCTGTATGTGTGTGTGCAAAAAGAACGCGTCACCTTCGAACCTTACCTCTCTGGATACACGCAGCATGTTATAAAGAGCGTCGCCGTCCGAAAACGACGTTCAGTTCGACGACGTCCGGCAACTCCGTGGCATGTCCTTTACCAAACACCACCACCTTACTCGATTTCCTTTCACTTAACACTTTCCCTCTCTTTAGTTCTTTGCGCGCGCGGACAATTTTTTCTTCTCTTCTTTTATTCCAACACCATACAGAGGTAGTATTAGTAGTAGAAGACACTCAAGAGAGAAGTGCGCGCGCATTATTAATACTCTTAATAACCAGAAAAACTTTAGTGCTCCTCAAAACTTAAAATTTCGATTTTTACTTTTAGTATTAATCAGTTTTGTGGAAAAAAAGATGAGGAAGGACCGTCGCGGAGAACTTTTTAATATTTTTAATCGCGATCGATAAAAGAAACAAATTAATTATTTAGATTTTTGTAAATTAAAAGATTTAGTTGGTGGTTGTGTTTTTATGTTGACCTTTTAGTTTTTTTTTCGTTTTTCCTTAATAATAATCGCGAATTAAAAAGAATAATTTATTAAAGAGGTGCTTCTTAAAGGGATCAACAAAAGGATTTTTATTATTTTTAAGGTAATAAGCTATTTTCTTATCATTAAATTAATAATTATTTTCTTATTTATTGGTAATTTTAAATCGGTTATTGTATAATACATAATTTTTGAAAGTGAATTTCGAGTGAAAGGGAAAACGAGAACGTAACGGGTCGGGTTCAGCACAGCGCAACCGAATACAACACAACTTAAAGGAAATAAAAGAAGTGTTGTTTCATAAAATGAAAAGAGCACAAAGAAATTTTTTTATTTTAAATTATAAGGTGTCAAAATGTTTCAAGAAATGCTAAAAATTGTTTGAAAAAGCTCAAATTGAATTAAATTGAAATATGTAATAGGATTTGTTAATATTTACTTAAGATTGGCTAATTCTGTGTTAATTGATAAAAATTTGCAAAAGTTCACAATGAATATTAAAATGAAAATATTTCAAGTATTCTGTACCAAAGAATAAGAATAAACTAAAAAAAATAATTTAAACTTTTCGTAAATTTAAATCAAATTTCGTAAAATTATTTGCTGATATTTATAATTCTAAATGAATATATTTTTTTTATTTCTATTATTTAATACACTGAGTAACTTGACAAATTATGGCTCAAGTTTTATGTAATTTCTCCTTTCAATTCCAAACCATGAGTGCTTTAGTTTTATTACATTTCAATCTTATGATTGTAGATGTTACCAAAATTTAGGGTATTCGAAATAAGATACAATATGTAGTTTAATGTGTTCAATGTAGTTCAACTTCAGTACACCTTACAATTAGAGATATAATAAAGCTTTATTCCATAGTTAATAATTCCTTTGATCAATCCTAAAGCAGGTTGGCTAATGTTTTTGAATATTTTGAAGTTTTCAATCTGCCTATTAAAGTACTGAGTTCTATGCCAAAATGAATTCATATTGTATTGATTAAGTTGTATTAATTTTGGACACTTTTATTCACTTAAAAGGTATCAAAGAAGAGGTAGGATTTGATTTTAATAAATGGAATTTGTACTAATTGTAAGAAGCAAATTTGAGAGATTCTAAGAATATGATTAATGTGCGCAATTTTGGTTTTAAATTGATGTGAATTGATGATTCTTTTGCAAAAGTTCACAATGAAAAGTTTCAATTAATCACCAAAGTACCTTGATTTGTTCAAAATTTATGGAATATAAAAATTCTAATATTCCAAAAATTGTAGAAAATTGTAATGAATTCTAGTAGTTTGGAGTGAAATTCTTCTTAATCAAGCTTTGTTCTAACACATTAATCATCAAAATATCCTTATTTGCTCAAAATATATCAAAGAGATATGTAGGTTTTGATTGTAGCAAATGGAATCTGTACTCTAAGTACAGAGTCTAAGTACAGAGTCTACTAAGTCAATCAGCTTCTAAAGCTGATTGAGAGATTCTAAGAACTCAATTAATGTGCCTAAGCTGTGGAATGTAAACGATTCAAGTCGATTTTGTCAATTTCATGTTTATACAAACACCCATAGTCCAAAAATTCGAGACGCTGTAATTAAGTCTACTAGTTTGGAATAAAATTCTTCTTAATTAAGCTTTATATTATGATAGCAATCATGAAAATATCTTTATAATGATATCAAAGAAGCAGACTCGAGAGATTAAGAACATGTAGTTTAAGGAGTCACCTAGAGATATAAAATGTATATTTTGTTTCAATAGTAATATTTCCTTTGATTATTCCTAAATCAATCTGCTTTCAATCTGCTTTGCATTAATGTTGGATGTATCTCATACACTATTGACTTGAGACCCCACAAAAAATAGTTATATGAAGTTAAGTCTGGCAAGGATGGAGGACAATGATTCTCTGTTATTAACATCCCAATTTTACTGCTGAAGCAGTCCTAAAATTTCTTTTAGGAAAATTAAGTGTAAACTTAGTACTAAGTTGTAACTTTGCATGAATGAATCCTCCTCATTTATGAAGATGCTAAGGGTTTTCGTTGGCCCAATACTGAAAGTTCTGCTGAGGTTGAAATCAGCTTCAACACTATTCTATTTTTGTTTTTAAATATTTGTAACTTGCGTTGATAAAAATCCTCTCCAAACAGAGTAATCTCGGTGTGTCAAAGCACTAGCTTATTTGAATCTTGTAGATCAGACTAAAGGGATTGGACACAAGGTTTGGACCAATTCCAAATTGTATGGTCTACCTAACGTTCATAAGGATGACTTCTCCTTAGACCAATTATTTCCTTTGTGGGTTCCCCAACGTATGAGAGCATACGTGGGAGAACGAAGTTTATGGCTAAAATTCTGTCTGATGCCTTCTTAAGTTAGACCGGGTTTAACATCCAAGATTCCTACACTTTTGTGGATGTTGTATCTGCAATAAAACTACTATGTGACCATGTTCTAGCATCACTAAATGTGGTGTCCTTGTTCACCAATATTCCCATGGATGTAGCTATAAATATTATTGATGGAGAGGTGGGTGGTGTGATCTCACACACTGCTCTTGACAAGCATTTTTTATGGTAATCATTACATTCTTGTTCACTTCTTCTACCTTCGGTTACAGGGAACAATTCTACCAACAAGAATTTGGTACACCCATGGGTAGTCTACTGAGCCCATTTCAGGCTCTGATTATGATGGATGATCTGATCTCCTCCGCAGTTGTAATGCTTGTTTTAGATTCCCTATTATCTATAAATATGTTAGATGACATCATTTACCTGTCCCCTCGGATTCATTAGAGGATATCCTATTAATCTTCATTGGGTGCAATGATTGATTACAGTTCATTATGGAGACTGAATCTTCTAATTCAGTCCCCTTTCTTGGCTGTTTGGTCATCCACGATGAAGATGGTCCATGTATTTTGATTGGTATAGAAAGAAATAGCATACAGGTAGATATGTATATATTTTTTTTTATTCCTGATGTAAGGGATAATCAAAAGCTTAATACAGTTACAGATATGAGAAATATAATGAGAAAGCTTCTGTTAGGCCTATTCAGCAACAATGGCTTTTCTAAGACATTGATGAATGAACTACTGTCACGACTCCTTTAAATCATGCTGATGACTTTGAGTTTCACAATTTCCTTTTGTTCCACGACTGATCTCTAAGTTGGTTGGTCTACTTCACTGTAGTAACGTGAAGATTTTTAAATATAATTTCCTCTCAAAATACACTTCTCCAACCTGAAGAGCCCCGCTCCTGAATTGCTTAGTTCAAATGTAGTGTATAGAATCCTACATCGGACGTACATCGGTTTATTTAGGGACTACTTCACTTCTATCACAAGAAAAGGATTCCACAAACGCGAAGTTAATTGTACGAAGCGCTTCGTTCTAACAAATCTGTGTTGGTTAACCACTATCTCGATACAGAACATAAGTTTGATTTCAACGATATTTTCATTTTATACCAGGAAAGCTATACTTCAAAAAACGTCTTTCCATTTCTTTCCCCTTTTTTATTAACGAAGACAAGAACGCGGTGAATTCAAAAACCGACATTCAGAATTTTAGTGTAATCTGTAAATATCTGCTTTCTGTAAACGAAGTGATATTACGTTTTGATTCCCTCACTTCGTTTTTATTCCCCTCACAACCGGGGTAAAACTGGTTTGCTGGATGATGTCAGTATGTGTGTCTTGGGGATTGTGGATTGGCGGCATTGCGTTCGCGTGTGTTCATTTTAGGTTTTGTTGTACCTGGTTATACCTATATGGTGTCATCATTGTACATGTTTGTGAACAAAACATGTTTTTTCATACCGTCATTAACTTAAATTTGTAGACTTTCTAGACAATCATTTTGTTTCAAAGCCAACAGTTATTCCATATTAATTTATTAAATAAGTCAACTACATTCAACTCCATAACAATAAGCATATCTAGGTATTTCTTATTCGTGAAAATTGCCATTATACTTTTTATTGGTAATAGTTTAAATTATCACATTATATGACATTACATTTTAAATTTCATTTTCGACATGTTTTAGCAGATTTTGTTATTTTTGTTAATTATGAATTGTTTAAGTAACCCCAAAAATTTTCAACTATTAATTCAACTTTAACGTTCTATAGCTTTTGTGATTGTTAAGTTGTCTGTGTTTCTTAGTCAAAAGCTAATTAAGAAAATATCTTCACTTTGGCGCTTAGTAAACCACCCTGTTTAAAATTCTTCTTACTGATCTAGTCAAAAGTATTAGAGCAAAACTATGATGTCTTGCAGATCGTTTAGGACTTTTTATAATTGCTACTTCGTTTCTTATTGCTTTCAAATGAATAGAACAAAAATGACTATCCTATTTTGAGCATTATCTAACTAAGCTGCAACAGCAAAACCACATTGTTCACCTGTCCAATTAAGCATGTTGACATAACAGTCATGTGTATTGAACATGATTAATCACTGTCAATTACATAGTTATAAAAGCGTCGTACGATCGTACGGTTTTACGGACTCAAAAATGAAAAAGTAATTTTTTTGTTTCTATAATATTTCATCGTTATTTTAATATTTATTTCAAAAAAATATGAAATTTGTGATTATAGTAATTTGTAATAGTTTAGTTTAATTAGATTTGTAAGTAATAATACAAATCAATCATGAGAAAAGTAAGAAGAGTGACGATTGAACAGTGGTCTACGCAGTCACGACTTTGTTGAGAATACAAATTTTAGAAACTGTAAGTATACTGAACCATCGATTTTTTCAGTAAAAATTTTGTTCATATGAAGAGGGAAATTATTCTATATGGTATTCATTGCCTTTTAGAAGCGTCATCTATGTCTTTCAATTATTAAGTAAATTCTTTTTAATCGATACAAATCTTTTATTAGAAAAATTTGTTTGAAACAATAAAACAGAAGGGACGAGAAAAGTATACCTTATAACGTTATATGGATGCAATGAGGATCCTAAGAAACAAAACAAAAATATTATCATGAAATTTTGAAATAGGAATTTTACTTTAATAAAAAATGTTCTCCAGTATTTTGATCTCCCATTCTTTCTGACTAACCCTATATAACATAAATATATATTAGCAGATTTAATAATAGGGATTAGAGATAGAAATTACAACTTAAATCAGGGATATAAAATAGTAAGAATTCATAGGGGGGATGAAAGAAATATCGATGGAAAAAGAATCATGGATATATTAAATTATTTTTTAATGCATTAAATGCATTCAGTAGTCTTGAATTTGAACAACAAAACAGTTTGTGTTTGATTTCAGGAACGTTGAGCTTTTAATTTAAATTTAGAGAATATTAAATTGGAAACTAGTACTAACTTCTTATATATCAAAATGGATCCTAGTCTTTAACAATCGTATTGAATGCATTTCGAAAAAATTGGATTCTGAATTTTGCTAAGTGACCACTAACTATATTGATTTGTTCCTGCTTTATCGAATGGCCGATATTAATGGAAAGATTGAGAACTTATAAACTTATAAATTTCTATGACAAACACGCCTCACCTAGGCGACGTAGAGTGAGACATCCGCACGCACGCTGGTTAATTGATGAAATAATCGAAATAATAGATCGCTGACGAGAGAGTGCAACTATGCACAACTACTATTAGGATACTACAATATAGGAATACCAAAAAGTTCCTAGTCCGAGTACGTTTTGGAAGATTATACATACCTTAGATGCGGTTGAGTTTCCCTTTGCTAGGGGTCTCTTTACGGTGGAGTTTCATTGGCGAGGTTTTTTGCTGACACTCTTCTGATCATTGAGGTGAGACTATTATTGAAATTTTGGCCTCATCTAAGTTTTCCTCTTCCTCCGTTGTTTTGATCACAGCATGAGAAGTCCACGATGCCTTAAATTATTCGGGATCTACTAGTGTGGGAGCTGATGCAGTTGGTCTCAAACTTCTTCTTATATTAATAAGTTCTCTTATTTGGGGTATAGCTGCAGGGTAGATGAGGGTATTGGTTGCCCAGAAAAAAATTATTCTTGCTATACACAGTCTTCAACTAATGGAGTCTTATCATTCCTGCTGTTGTCATTTATGGCTACTTGTGTACAAAACCTTTTACTGAAACCCGATTATAGTTGGACAAAAATAAAAAAAACAATATCAAAACTTACGATTTGCAGATAAAAGAAGTTTTTCTTAATTCTGGCTTCTGGAAATTTAATTCCACAAAAAAATTGTTATTATAACAAACAGTAGCGTATATGAGGGGTTCAGAGCGCATCATACTAGGTAGTCCTTATATTTAGGTTGTATCTGGTTATGGATTAAGCGTTTATGATTCATTGTTTATGATATTTATGTTAAAACGTGAAATAATGAACTTTTCGTAGATATTTGCTGTGTTCCTGCAAATCTTCATGTTCAGATTATAACTGGTTATGGATTATGCTTTTCCGCATCATTATGAATAATCTTAATGAATGAAGTCTTCGACCATCCATTTTGATTTTTGAGTTATAAAAGAGATTTACAAATTTTGACGGTATTACTGCAAAACTGTATTAGCCAAATTCTTAGCTTATGAATCCTTAGACTGTAACGAATAATTTTTATGCATGAGACTTCACCGTGTATTTTAATTTTAAAATTAAGTTAGACTTAATTTTTATAATAAGAGTTATAAATGATGACATTTCGGAGTTTTTTGGTGATTCTAGGTTGTGCTTCTGTCTGTTTTAGTTTTTTAGTTATCATTGATTTTTATGCTGACATCCTGTATTCCTGCAACTTCTTTATAACTAAATTGGCTTTGAGTCTTACTGAATGAAGTTTTCCACCTATTTTGACTTTTCAGTTATAAAAGAGTTTTTCAATAAAAATCACCAATTATAATATATTACAGATTTTGGCGTTATTATTGCAAAACTGTAATAGCCAAATTCTTACGACTTATGGTTTATAAATCCTCCAACGAATAATTTTTACGCATAAGACACCGTGAATTTTAATTTTCAAGATTTACTTAATTTCTACAATAAGACATTCCCCGAGAGTCCCCATATCTAGGTTATGTCTGGTTATGGATTAACGTTTATGTTTCATTACAAACTTTTTGCGTTCATGCAAAAAGTATCTCTGTCAATTTTGGTTTTTTTTGTGATTGGTTTTTATGTTAAATCCCTTAAATTATTGTATTCCTACAATTTCCTTATATCTAGGTTGTAACTGGTTATGGATTATGCTTTTCTTGTAGATTACTCTTGTGATTATTGAGTTATGGTCAATTTTTATAATGAAAACCCAATATAAAGAAATTTTGAAATTTTTCGCATTATTCGAAAATTATCAAAACAGTTATGGATTATGCAATAATGAATTATTATCGATAATATTATTATCTTATTATTTTTTAAGCTATTCTATCCTTCTGGCCCTTATTAAACTCATAAATAATTTTGCCCAGCCACAATCGTGATTCAGTCCAGTGCTTTAGTTGCGGAAAGAGGCGAAGACTTAGAAGAAGCTTGAAAATATGGACATTGTTTGAACATATCCGACGAATTATTTATGCTGAAATAAGTTTGAAAATCTTATAATCTTATAAAAATATTATAATCTTATAAACCTTATGTTTTTATCTTACCTCTTCCCATTAGGCACCGTTTGCTTGTTTACTATATTAGATATGACTTTGCCTTCATCTCTATATTCAGCTTTTCTACTTCTTTTTGCCTTTCACTTCTTCGTTCTATCATCGGGTTGTATTCTTTTATTCGTTTTGACATACTTCTATCATGCATTGACGATTCACTAACTTTGTACTATGGTTTGCTTAACCCTCTAGTGCATCCTACAGTCCACGGTGAATCCGGGTTCTTTTGCCAAATAGGAAACAATTTATATAAACGACTTTCTATGGAGTGTCTAACTATCTTTTTTAATATTCTGTGAGTTTAGTTCAGCGTTATCACAATTTAAATTGTACCTACATTGTGTATTAAAGTTGCATAATTATTGTTGACACCACAACTCACTCCATTCTGGCTTTGCGGATGATTGCTTAATTTTAAGTATGTATCTATGTACATTTTTCTGAATTTTGTATATGAAGTGTGTGATTGACACAATCTTAATCTCCGAATGATAGTAATTTATTCTCTAGGAGATACCATGTGTAATCATATAAAGATATAAGAATTTTGAAAATATATTCTGAATAAAGGAATCCTCGTGCAACTGCCAGGAAGCACAAAGAAATGAGAATAAATCAACATCTTGAATGTAATATAATTCAGATGTTTCAGAAAAGAACTAGCTTGAGGAGTACTTAAGAATTGATTATAAATATTTATATGAAAATTTAAAGATAGGAATTCATATATTAAAAATTTTTAATTTAAAATAAATCACTTTAACCATTCTGTAATTAATTTTTAGTTTCAAACACAGCACCCGAGCACTTTTAAACTTTTCACAATGGGAATCGTTCGCTGGTGGTCGTACTCACTTTCTAGCGACCGAACACGTTTTCCAGTAGTATTTAGTATCAGATACGGGTCGTGATCTTCTTCTGCTATGAGTATTGTGGTGAAAATTTTCGCGGTGAGATCGAAGTAGTGCCGAGTTAGAGAATGAATGGAATATATCTATCTTCACCTTGGTTAAGTACATCTGATTTCTTTTTTATTTTCAAATAATTAAAAAAAAAATGTTTTTTATTATTACGCCATCTATTATTATTTTTCGCTTGTGTATGGAAAAGATTATTTTACATCGTTTTAAGTAGTTCCGGTAATAATTGTCTATTTTTCAACCAAACATTTTTTTAAAATTAATTATTACTATTCTATAAAGGGTAATTGTTTTTAACTGGATTCAGAAGAAATCGTGTTACTTTCAACAGGTTTGCATTCTGAGTAGAAGAAATGATAAAACCATCTTTTAAAACCACACCTTTACAAATCGTTCAATTCCTATTGTTTTATTCAACAGTTTACCTCCAACTGCGTTGGATTAGACTTTTATGATTCTTTTATTTGCTTAACATTTATATATCAAGTACGACACTTAAGTTATAAAACAATATTTAGTAAGATTTGTTTAATTTGAAACGTATATGCTTTTTATAATATATTAAATTATATTTTTATGTTTTAATACTTAAAATTACATTTCTCATTTTAATTAATATTATTTTATTTTATATTTATTCAATGAAGCGTTAAAACGAAAATTGTTATTCAATAAAATAGAAAGGTATACTGTCAGAAATTGTATAACAGCAATTATTTAACACTAAAGAACTAAAGATATTTTTTATACCTATTGTTACTTACCTACTTTTTGAAAAAAAAATGCTCTTTTCTGTTGTAAAAATAATTATTGCATTATTCCATCTACATTAACATAAATTAAGGAAGTATTTTTCAATTAATATCTCTCCTTCATAAAACAAAACTTTTCTCCATCTCATCTTAAAAAGAATGTGTGATTTTGTTTCTTTACTGTACAGTTATCCTAAAATTCCGTTTACATGAACCTATCTCGTATGTTTGGTATGAAAATGAGGTTGTTTAATATAATAACCTACTATTAGTTGTAATTAGTTTGTGTTGTTTGAGCAAGTCATTCATAAAGATGAAAACCATACCGCCATACCTAATAAAACATCATCTGATTTGATTATTGGTTTGTAAAATTTCTTTTCAAATGCAATAGCTTCTTTTGTATTTTCTCAAGGTAAAAATTTGATTGGCTGCACTTAATCAAGAGCCGTGGGTGTATTCGTATATATGCGGTTATTTCGAAAGTCCAACAAATTAAAGAAAATTAATTTGTCTACGTTTTCGTAGAATAAACCATTTCGATTATGATTAGTTTTATTTTATTAACGACAACAGCAATAAAAACAATTTTGGAATGCATGATTTACATGGTCGTCATTTTGATATTGGATTAACTAAACTATTCGATCGAAATTAAGCAAATTGCCTCAATATTGTGGTCCTATTGAAAAGAAATTGTTTGGGATTTTAATTTGGTACATTTATTCAAGTTATATCTTTTAAGATACCGCAAAAACAAAAGCGCTTGTATCTAATTATAGTGTCTTGATTATTAATAAATTGTCTCTCTGTAAACCTTCCTCATGGATATTTTTTTGTAATAAATGCTCTTACGTTGAGGGCAAACTAACGACATGCATAATAGCACGTTGTAACACGAATTTATATGCACATTTGTAACGATCCTAAAGATTTTATTGTCAAACATTTAAATAAATGTTATCTTTACGACTTTCCTGCATTTGAAACACATTAAATCAATAATAACAACTTTAACATTGATTAAGCTTTTGTTAAAAACATCTTATAGGAAGGAAATTGTGTTGTGGTTATACACGTTGATCGAAATTTAGTAATTCATGTTAAATATGTTTTAATTTTACGATAAAGAAATCATCCTTTATCAAGGTCCAAATGTCCTCTATATGTCCTCTATCGATGTTGTGGTAATCCTAGACATTAATTACACTTACACCTCGATACACCGCGGTGATATGTGCCACGAAAGTTGGCCATAAACGAAATTACATTTATGTGTTTGTATGTATCTAAAGACCAATATTGAAAAAGTTTTCTATTTTCAATTCCTGGTATAACACGTGGTAATACCACGAGAAATGTTGGCGCCGCGCTCTTGATAGAGATCTTTCTAAAGAAGGATATTCCCTGTTTAAAATGCGTAAGTGTATTGGATAACTGTTTTAAAGTCAATTGTAGGATTGTGATTTCAACAATTTTTTCTTCCGCCTGATGTATTTCTGTCTCTACAAGTTCAATTAAATCGTCACTCAAAAGTGGTTGGCGATCAACATCCAACAAATTCACATCAACATCCAAGTAGTGAGAGAAGAGAGTCATAACGTAATATGTTTTGTATAATTTCTGGAAACAGATCAGGGCTACTGTCAGTTGCAGAACTAACATAATCTACAGCATTTTTTTGTATTGAGTTGCTTCTTGAAGTACTTCGTTCTCACATCATCTTCTAAGTTATTCACAAAAACAAGTTCTTTTGCTAAACGTAGGTAATTTATTTTGTCTAACTTCTGGAGAAGCAGGTCTGCGTTACTATCATTTGCAGAACAATCGCAATACAATCGAGCAAAATGGTATTCCATGTACAATTCTGCGCAGTACAGCTTTTTTATATCGAATTGCTTCTAAAATTCATTAATTGACAATTTGCTAAAGATTTCGTTCAAATGGTTTCGAAATGTTATCCGCAAGTAATAAGCTCAATTTAATGTTTTCAACCTGATTTATTGGTAGCTAAATCAGGATCAGATTTTTTGGCAGATATTCAATTTTCATATCTTTAGACAATGCTAATATATTGATGTGTGGGAACATAATAATAATATTTCTTTATTACCCAACAGGCACAGTCTAAAGAAGCATAATATATGTATAACTAAGTGATAATACAAATTTAAACAGTTAATTAAATAATTATAATAAGAATAATTAATTATAGCTGCCTAACAACCAAAAACTTATTGAATACGTGCCCACTTTACAAAGGGTGTAGGTTGACGCTCGTTTCATTTTGTTTGTCTTACCATAAGCAATGACGAAGGTGCAGGCAAATCTTGAACACATTCTGGGAACAACAAAACCCAGTCTCTTAAGAAATCCAGGAGAATCAATGTTGTTTTCCAAAAGTTTTAGATTGAATTTCGTATGGAATATATCTCTTCTATCCATCATGTAAACCATATTGTGACGTGCCAGTAGTTCATTTAGTGATATACGATGGCCTCCATCAAGACACGATTTCACATGCATATAATGGATTTCAAATTGGAGAAGCATATTCGATACATATTATCCAAGAGAAGTGGAAATTTTCACTGTTATAACGAAACGCTGTTTAAGCAGGGGTCATATAAAGAAGTATGAGTGTATTATTATAATTGTTTCCATCATTAAATATGTTCAAATAAAAAACAAAACAGTTTGCCCTTTTCTTAATGTTTCCATTTGCAGACTAATCATTATATTAAAAAAAATCGTATCAATTGAAAACAATTAAAAACATATTTATATGTTAAACGAGGGTTTCATTTAATATTTTGGAAACATCAGTTTTTATTTTTGTTTCAAGTAACCTTTTATTTATGAGACTACTTTGCTTTCTAATATTTACGCAGTATTATTACCGTGCATAAATGAAACTTTAAAAATAGTAGTAGTAAAAAGTACATTCCGCAATTATAATTATTATTTATAGTTATTATATTCTCATATTTTTCGGAACGAGCTCTAGACCGACATATAAGCCTTTGCTAGACTGTCATCCATATAATAACTTACTTCATAACACTCAACAACTAATTAATTGACATCCTGTAAAGGATTGTTAAAAAATAGAAAATATTTAGTTAATAATATTTAGTTTCTTTTATTGGAAAGTTTGACAATTCATTTCAAAATTCTGTATTTCTCGTAAAGATGATTCAGTGGCTATAAAAATTGTTTGTAGGGTTTCTTAGATTTCTTATCGATTTTAAACTCAAATTCTTGGCAATTTCAACATTTTGTCTGGCTTGATTTCTTACGTCGCACGAGAATTTGATGGTTCTATTGGTTTTGAATACCCATAATCTTAACCGTTTTACAATTCGTATTACTCTGTTGTTAATTTGCATAAAAATAGTAGTAAGTTAAATATAAACAGGTGCAATTACGTTTCATTTTTATGTTTTCTGATTTCGTTTAGTGATAATTAAGTTTTGTAGATGTGAATTACGTCAATGCAACTCAGAAAATGTAACAATGGTCAATTGTGTAGAATTTTTTTGTTATGGTTAGTAAACTTTTGTGACCCATATGGATTAGAAAATTGCTGTAAGAATAGTTCACACCTTGTTTAAATTACAACTGTTATGGAGAATTTTAACACATATGTATAACGATTAAAGGAGTAGGTCTTACATTAGTTAAGTAATTTTTGCTTGATTGAAATTATTAAGAAAAGATCTTTGGGGATATTTTGGGATTATAATAAAACGCTTAACAATAATTAATTAATTTGTTGATGTGTCATAATTTTGAAACAAATAACCAAAATGAGGTAGGAAGTAGGTAATGATTACAATCGTTTCATTATAAACTCTGTCAATTTCGTAACTGCATTTTCACGAATCCAAATCACATTTGATTTGGATCTCAAATAGCACCAAAAATGATAGTGCAAAAAAAATACTACAAAACATATTATCTCAACATTCAAACATCATTTTCAAACCTGCAGGTTAGCAATAATTTCAAAACCTTTAGTGAAATAATTTAAATAATTTCGTCTACTGTTTAAAATGTAAACATCCATTCTTTCTTCGTTGTTTTGTTTTTAACAGTTTATGATGAAAAATAAGTTCATTCAATTGTATATGATCTGATCATATTTACATTAAAAAGCAAAGGAAGAAAAAATGTATCAAATGCAGGATTTGTTTGTTTGGCATCATTATATCCTTTTACATGGTTTTAACTTTTTAAAAGCCATCATTGTATTAATGAGTCATTACTGAATAATTAATGTCATATATTTAAGTGATAAATTACCAACATAATGAATGTTGTTTGTTATGTAAGTGGACACTTTTATAAAATCTTCATTACGTTATAATAAAACACGATTCAACGAATTTTATTTTGTTGAGTGAATAGCGTGCGTTAGTGGAATGTTTTCAATAGTCAGATAATAGATAATGCAGTCAAATTTTTTTGTGATATCTTTGGACTGCAAATTATAAAAAAAATAATTGATTTGCTACTTTTTGAATTGACCTAATTTCTATTATTGGAAAAATAATCACATCCTATTATAAATGGAGAGGATAATTGAAATTGGAGTTTGTAATTGTAATAACTGTGATTGTATGAATTGTGAATGACTATAGTTCGGTTTTTTCTATAATACCGGTCAAATTGGTGGAATTAACAGGTAATTTTGTTTTGTTATGCATTGAAATAAATGTGACACTGACGATTATTTGAGCTTTCATTATTCAAAGAGTCAAAAGTACTAAAATTAAAATATGTAGTAGAAACTGCTATATTCATACTATAGTTCATACTATATTATAGTACTACTGCTATACTACCTTTAAAGCTTTATTCATTACAAACCTCGACAACTTTGATTAGGAAGGTAATAAACTTTAGTTCTACTTAATTATTAATTAATTCTCTACTTAATTATTTTCTACTTGTTCACCTAGAATATTTCTTTTGTCCTACGTAATTAGTTTGTTGAACATTATTACAATAAATATGTATTTCGTTAAAACCGTATTTAAACAAAAACTTGTTAGTAAAAACCTGAACTATTTAGTTAGTGATAATGTTACTAAAAATCAGGAAACAAAATAAATTTTATGCGAGTGCTAGGTAATACCAACAGAAAATATAAATTTACTTTGACAGGTATTATAAAAAAAAGAATTATATGTGCTACTCCTATTAAGTTGATATGATCGCTGAATACAATCTAGGCATATACTGTTACCATTTCCAGTGTCATCTTTTTGCATAATCTTTATATCTCGTCACTCATAATTTGAACATGTTAAGGTTGTTAGATTTCTTTAGTCTAATTTAATTTTTTATTGAAATCTCTAAATAAAATGTTGAAAATACTTTCCTTTTCCCATAATAGTTTTTACCCGATTTGGAATTCTCGATTTATACATATTTATTATATGGTGATAAGAGTTTAGGAAATATTAACGATAGTGGTTTCAAGAAAAAACATATGAATTGGAAATTTTCGGGTGAAAACGTTTGTCAAACTTTGTTATTTGAATAACTCGGAAAATTTATCTAACTCAGAATCTGTAATTGGTAATGCTGCTGATTAGAATGAAGATCAAAAAAGTCAACTCGTAAAGGATCATAAACACCAGTAGCATCAATCAGACCTATGGCCTATATAAGTTATAAGACAGCACAACAGTAGCTAGCTCGAATACAGCATCTCCCATGTCTTAATATATCAGGTTCGATGAGATCTGTTCGACGGTTGCTACAAAAGGAATCAGTTTTGAGTGCTTTATCACAACGGACCATCCCTTCACTTAAGTTGATGCAAGACAATTTCAGACATCATATTTAGAAACAGGGATAATTGGACGAAGGGTGAACCTCAGCTAAAAAGAATCTCTTCTTTTTAGTTGCTTGGTGTACCGATTCGATTTAAGGACAGTTGAATCATTTTTGATACAACCATTTTTAAGGAAGAATTTCTTGCTATAAATGTGTGCAACAAAAAAATACGTAAATCAAATTTAAAAGTTTTATGAAATGATAAGAACATGAAATCAAAAACAATTTAATTTAACGTTGCGACATTAACCACGCACAATCCACTTCACTACAACCACAACCTCTTTAAGTATGATGTACTCTGTTCCATTTCTTTTGGTTTGTAGAGAGAGAAATTGGCTTTGCAGCAAGTTCAAGTAATTCACCCCTCTTGGTCATTCATACATTATGAAAACTTTAAAAAGCAGCGTTGAACCTTTTCAATTATCAGCTGATGTGACGTATACATAGGAAACCATGATATTATAGTCTGTATCACGAGAAGTGATAATGATTTATCGCATAAAAATGTACGAAACACTAACACACGTCAACTTACGGACGTAATATCTGTAGCGCATGACGAAAATAATAACGGATATCGAAGAATCACTATTACTTCTCGTGGTACAGACATACTGAAGCGTATTGAAGTCGAGATACAGCCAAAGAAAAAAAGGTCGCCAACTTGACCCATGATCCTCAGGAATAAACCCAAAGTGCTCTAGGCCCATGAGCAGATCTCTTCAATATGGATCAAAAAAAAATTTCGGAATCAAAAATCATACCCAGATTTCTCATAGCATTCATTTGTACTTAGTGAAATCGAAATCGATTGGCACCATTTGCACTGACAAGTATGTGAGTCATCAGTGTTGTCTATGTACTATAGTTATATTTAACAAATCAAGTAACTCATTACGACGCCATCGAATTAATATTTCGTGTACAAAAACTACTTCCTAAAGCTCAAATATGCATCGATATATTTTGTGGTAGATTCTATTTTATATTTATGGATAGATAAATATGTTTCAAAATAAGATTTTATCACAATTTATATTGATATTTTTTTAGTATTATATTAATAAATTATGTTTCTTTATTATAAAAATGATGATGTATTATAATTTATACATCAGACACGGAGTCGTATTTTTTGGTAAAATTGTCAAGTTTATTATTTATATATTTTTTGTTTTTGATAACTTGGTCTCTTGAAGATTATGAATACAGAATATGTGGTTACATATTTCGATTTTAGGGAGTAAATTTTGTAGATAAGAAGCTACAAATTCTCCCTCTTGTGACGATTTATTTATAATAGAAACTCGATAACACGCAATTTCTAATTTGTCATTAATTGTTAAGTTCCACCATAGAGTCTTCACCATTACAGGCGGTGCAAGTACAAGTACAGGGACAATCTTTCTTCTTCAATTTCATTTCTGTATTACTAAATTAATCAAGGAGTCCGGTCCGGAAAATTCATCTCTCAAGAACGAATTGAGATATCATCATGTTGCTTCCCATAATCATCGTTGTTACGATTTTTTAAATCCAGCTTTGTGTGTTGTATCGTTACTTATTTAAAAATAGAAATTTAAAATCTCATACCTCAAGAATAAGTTGAAATATATTAATAAAATAATAAGTATTTTAAAGTAAATTTAAGCCAGTTTAAGTGTGTCATTTCTTCTAAATCATTTCTTATTTTTCATCAGCATCATTTATTAAAACGGTCTATAGCAAGAACAAAATTAAATTAAATGTGATTGATCCGATTATCTATATGACACAGTGGCCCATATGAATATAGTCGAATCTATCTATTGGTAAGATTCTTGTGGTGACGATTTTGTGTATTTTTGAACTTGATTTCTGACACGGTAGATACGCGTTGCACCAAAATTTAGTTTATCTAGTTAAGTGTGGCAAAAAAAAAACGATTTTTAATGTTGTGTAGCATACATCTGAAACCTAGATAAGCTAGAGAATTCAATTTATCATAGTTTTTCGAACTTTTCTTGGGAATGCATAGTTTTGGATATGAAGATGAATTTTCGCACTAAAGATCTTAATTTGAAGATTTACTTTTAATTTTACATAAATGGTGTTTTTTATTTGATTTTAAACATTGGTTTTGTAATAAATATTGTAGTTCTTTATGAGAAGTTTCTTTAATTGTTTTCTCAGAGCCATAAATAGATGTAAAAGTATCTGATACCGTATTTCTCGTTAGTGTAAGAAATTTCAGAGGTTGTGTAATTGGCTCAATTGTGCAATTAATATATTATATCTGGTTTGCCTAGAAGTTTTTCTGTTTCCGTAAAGAAAATTAAGCGGTAATTAAGGGTTTATGATCTGTGAAAATTTTGAATTGATTTCCGAGCAAGAAATGTTTGAAATATTTAACCGTGGAATATATGGTTAAGAATTATCTCTCAAAGGTCTTCATTTAGCTTCATTCTTTTGGAAAACAAAGCTATTTATTTCTGAAACATCAGTTTCTACAGAAAACGATCTTGTTGGAGAAGAATGTGAGTTGGGTTAAGAGAAAGTATGTTCTTCTTCTGTTGTTCAGAGGACAATATTTTTTATTTTTTGAAGCTACAATTGATTTACTAGTCTATGTAGTGGAAATAAGATATCTGATAGGTTGGGAATGAAAGGGTAGTAAAAATTTGGTTGAGAAATTATAGATATGATGTATATTCTTGACTGTGCCGGCAGAATTCCTTTTTCTGACAATGTATGGCTTAAACAATCTAAAGCGAGGGCATCGAAAATACATTTATTTAGTTGTATATTCATATTACAACTGTTTAGCTTTCGAAAAGAATATTTCGATGTTCTAAGTACTCATCTGCGGATATGCTAACCAATAAAATATTTATAATGCACATAGACAAAAAGGAAGGTTAGGCCTGTAAGAGCTTTCTTGATGAATCTCCGAAATGTTTGTGTAGCCAAAAGGCATCCGTAAAAATTTAAATAAATTAAATGGTATGATTATTGCCGTTTTGTAAATGTCGTCGGGTGAATCAACCCCCTAAATCAACTTTCGAAGAGATGATATAATCTGATAGGTGAAGATTAAAATGTTGTATATGAAGCCTGAAGAGTATAGACTAACTATACTCTATCAAAGACGACAATCAAAGGAGTGCTTTTTTTCCTTTGTCCTTTGAATTCTAATCTTTTAGGGCACTTGAAAAGCAGATGCCAATTACTTAATTATTTTATGCATTGCTTGATGATTGACAAGAATAGAGCAATCGGAGGAGAAAATTAAATTGGGAAAATTTAAAAGATTCAGGGGTTCAATATTAATAATTTTTAGAAAAAAAAAATTAATAATCTATGATGATGTAAAAGTTTCTTTTCTGTTAAGATTTATGTAAATCATTGTTTTCTTATGGTTGTAAATTATTCTAATTTCAATTATGACATAAAACGTAAATTGAAAAGGATATTTTTTTAATTTTAATTTTTAACTTAGGTGTAGTTTTATGACGATTACGTTCAATTTTCATCGTTACACGCTTCTTCGTTGTAACCTTTTCAATTGGTTACATAAATTCTGAAGGACCCCACGTTTTACTTGTACTCTCAACATCTAAATTCAATTTATAACTTATACACGTCAATAAAAAATGAACTGTAAACTTAATGAGTTTAACGTTTTCCTATTGTAAATAATTTCCTGTGTAGAAAAAAAATCCTTCACCTTTATTCCTTTTGAATAATCTAAAAACTTTAAAGAAAAAAATAATAAAATAAAAGTAACAAAACTTGAAAAAAGGAGCAGTCGTTAAATTCGGATTTAAATTTGAATTAAAAAAATGCGCATACATTTATGAGACAAATCAGGCAAAGGTCAACAAAAACCTCTCCTTCCTAAAAATAATAAAAAGAAACTGGGAGAGAGTTCGATTTTTTGTTCACCATTAGCAGAGAACTTGAATGGATCTGTTTAGTATTTCTTCCTGAAACTTAAAGAAAGATTTCACCTCTTCACGTTTTTCCTTAACCGTATGTTTCAATCTCAACGTCGCATTTAAAACAAAAAAAAAACGTTATCGCAAAAATCAACCATTTATTCTCTTAATAAATTGGCCATTTAATTTGCATATCTTAAAATAAGCGTTTTCTTTTGCATCATTTCAAAAAAAACGGAAATGTCAAGAATATTTTTGTATTATTTTTTATTTCATACATAAATTAAATTATAAAAGATACATTAAAAAAATCTTATCTAACAATGACGTTTAGAAAATGGTGTTATTTTATTCTCACTGGGACTAACAACTTTTAACAGTCGATTGAGTTTTGCTAACAACCAGGAAACGTTTTACAAAGTTTACGAAAGGCGATGAAATGCACCGTTTTACTATTCTTGGTGATTTTGAGAACGTTTACTCAATCGGTTTCACTTAAAAGAGAATACATCGTTTATTTTATGTTTGAATTAATTTTTTTTTATTTTGGTAAATTAAAGGATTTTAAAAAAAGGAAAATGTTAACTGTTATTGTATTTGAATTTTGGCTTATTTTATTAGAACAAAGATTATTTTGTTCCTTTGTTATGTAATCTTATCTTAAGAATTCTACAAAAGCATTCATAGTTTCGAGTGATTAATGAGTGAGGAAGCGTCTTTAAATTGGAGGGAAAGGAAAAAGGAAATGAGTCAAATGAGAAATAGACAGTGAAGGAAACGATGTTGCTTTAACTTTTTAGAAAGTGATTATTGTTGAATTGAAATAATTGTTATAAGAATTTTGTTATTTAATTTGATGCAACGTACTAATTGCCGATTCATTTTAATTCTTCATTTTATTATTAATAAAAATAAATTAAACATTTAATTAAAATACTAATGACATCATCTTGGTTCAACGATCTCTATAAAAATAAATTAAAATCTTATAATTAATGTTTTTTAGAATTTACCAGTTTTTTCAAGGATTTTGTCAACTTTGCGTTACAAAATACATTTCACTCTTTTCATTTAAAACTTAAAACTAAAGAATCTTTAAATCACTAATAACAATAACAAATTTTTTCTTCTTATTCAAAACCCACACACGTTGTTTATTTTTATTTTTTTTCCGCCTTGTATTTGTTTAACATAACGAATCGATGTAGAAAACCGTTGTTCGGCCATTAAATTTCGAAAAAAAAATTCTGTATAAAAATATCCGTGATCTCGCAATCTTTAATTCGAGGTCAGAAAAAATTAACGAAAAATCAGGTTCAACATAAAAATTTTTCATAATATTATTAAATAAGTAAAGAAAATCATTCTTTAAATTTAAGTTTTAAAAATCGGTTAAAAATTCGGTGTGGTATAAGACATAGGTAACCTAAAGAAAGTATTTCTTTTTTTTTATTTAAACTTTCACTAAAACGAAACGAAACGAAATTCTCTTTCATGTCTTCGTCTAATTTCTTTAATAGAGTGACCTTTCTTTTCACTGGACCCCTAATTGATAACTGTTAAAAAAGAGAAGAAGAAAAATCTTTTGTAACCGTACGATTTTCTGCTGTTGAGTGCCGAGAGGACGACTTTCTGCGAAAACCAGTTTTCAATCTACAACTAAGCTATGTCTATTTTCTGTATATATGTTTAGTGTGCATTATGGGTAAAAGTTATGTAGCCAAAGTACTAGTTTGTGAAAGTTGTTAATTTTAAACAATACTATTTATAACATTTTTTGCCGTATTATTGTTGATTAAAAATATTTCATTAATAATGAATAAACATCACATTTAATGAAGCCTCAATAAGATTTCAGTGCGGTTGTTGTAATAAAAACCATAGCGATGATGAGAGGTTTACTTTCACTTCTCGAAGTTATGCCCACCAGCTGATGCTTCAACTTTTCTTTTATTAATTTATTTTTATTTTTTATTTTAGGACCAAAATGGCAACGTCGACGCTATTTGGACATGTTTTGGTGCTGATCGTGACGTGGATCTTAACTGCGTGTGCTTATGATGTAAGTAATCGTAGATAATTAACAGTTGTAATAGTTATTATAAAAAGATTTATAAAAAATTTCATCGATATGTTATTCATCACTGTTATGTAATCTAATCGTCTATGGTAATAGAAACTTATAGTTCCATGATAATTTAGTATCAAAGTGAATTCCCATTCGTTTTATTGTCTTAACACCATTTATAATTTACAGTATTATTGTTAAAATGAGTGATTGGATTTTATATTTAATAATACAGAATAAAAGGATTTTTTGATTGTTGTGGTACTCTGTACTCAATTAGCATGTTAAACTATAAAAGTCATTAAATGTAAACCTACCTCTTCTAAACTGTAACTTGCTAGAATTTAAAACATTGTTTTGTATAAAGTCATAAGTGTTTTAGGAAAACAGAAAATTCTTTCAAATATTTGTTCGACAACGATTGACTTATATCTTGCCCGATGTAATCGTTATGTTACTTATCCTCTTTAGAAATTTAGGTATCTCTGCTGATTTTATGACAGAACTGAAAAGTAACACTGTGAAACTGTAAGATGCTTGACGAATTTATCAATTGCAATATTTTGTTGCAATTTCTGGAAAGTTTAAAGTTTTGGTGCAATTTAAAACCAACACACTGTGGTCTATAGATCAAAATTACCTGAAAAGTATATTTAAAAAATCAATTTGAAAGATCCTTGTAAGAACCTTACCTTTGCTCCAAGGTATTGTTCCTTTATGTCGGTGGGTGTCAGAAAAACTTTAGCTAAAATGTTGTGTCTTAGGCGGCTTCTAACAACACAGTTTATGTTCAGCTGTGTCTAAATATATGTCATAGCAGTTTGTCTCTGAAGTTTTGTTTAGCGACGGAGTTATCATACATTTCTCATATCGGTGCCCTGGAAATTCTTTCCAGATCGGGGCTACCCTTGAGGTTTCCCAATTGTTGATTACCTAATTATGTGGCTTTTCTGTAGTCCACAACACTGGTTGACGTCCAATAAATAGCGATTTCGCTGTCTTTTGGGCTTGCTTGTCCACGTTCTCATTGCCTTCAATGTTACTGTGACCTGGAAAGCATCACTTGGCATAGAGCAACAACATCGCTCCTAAGGGGTTCCTTCCGGTTGCTGGTACACTGTCTGATCAGTGCGAACTAGATTGTCATTAAGGCGATACGACTATCTCCGAAACCATTTATATGTGCAAGTTTCTGGCCGTTTTGTAGGTTCAAAACTCTCTCTCGGAATAAGGTCTTTAATGTTAATTATGCATTATTGATGCACCTTTTTGATCCTTTTGTTCGTTCAAAGTGTCTTTAACTGGTTGTTTCTTTGACAGTTCCACTGGGTCTTTCTATTTCTGGTTTATTTAGCTGATAGTTGATTTGTGTTTAGATAATATTAAAAACGCTCAAAACGCTATCATAACCGAGTTACAAGCATTTGAAATTTTACCTAATAGTAGTAGGAACTCCCTACTAATTTGAAGGCCATTTAAAAAGAAACCGCTTTATTGAATTAATTGCGCAAAATGTCCACCTAGTTACTGTATACATAGTCAACAATCTCAGGATCTGCACGAATAGTTTCTGCGGCATCTATAATTCTAGCTACTAGTTGTTCTCTGTTTTCAATATTTTTTGCATAAACTAAACTTTTCTATCTTCCCCCTAAAAATTAATCTTAGGGATTAAAGTCTGGTGACCTTGCTGGCTAAGGAACTGCTGAACCTCTTCCAATCCACCGGTTTGCATAATGTTGATGAAAAAGATTCTGTTGTTTGTTGACCAATGTGTGGAGATGCGCTATCGTGTTGAATCTTATATTAAGAGGAACATCATCCAGTAATATTGGAAGATCATTTTCCATTAAACATAAATAGCGAACGGTCGTGAGACGTTCTTCAATTATAAATGATCCAATGGATCATCGATAACTAAATATTCGTTTCAGTTTGTTGCGGATTTTCAAGTGCCAAACAAGGTGTTATTGATGCTGTTTTGAGTGAATGAAGCTTCATTACTAAACAACATCTAACAAATGCTTTGATTTCTCAATATCAAGTGACTAAATTCTTGTCTTGAAGCATTATCGGTAGGTTTTAAAGCTTGTATAAGTAAGATGTACCACATCTTACTTGGTTCAAACCCAATTTACTTCTTTTTTTGTAAAGTTCTACATAATCTCATCCGGTGTATGTTAAGTGTATTGGCATCAATCCTAATAAGTATTTCATTTTCGTTTATTGCGGGAGAGTAATTACACAATTGATTTCTTGGCATTTAGTGGTAGATGGCCAATGTTTTACTGTGTCTGATATAAAATATTTAGGAATTACAGCGGATCATCACTTGAGATTTGAGAAACGTGTGGCTAGGTGCTTAATAGGTGGATGTTGCGCTTTTCATTCCTACGGGTACACCGTAGGGATGATAAGTCAAATATTAAAAATTATGCTGTGTGATAGCTTGGTTTTAAGCATATTAAATTACTGCGACGTTATGTATGATTTAAATATAAAGTGGGCGAGTGGTCGTCGTATCGTACGCGGGAAAGCAGGCTGCTCTACCAGTAGCACTTTGACCTCAGCAGATGCCCTGTACTTACTGTCCTCTTTTGGTCAGCTTAAATTATATTACCCTGGAGGTAAAGGCTAGAATTGGTTGTACTGTCCTAATTCCATTCATGCCAATCTGGTTGTTTAGAAAAATGGAAAATCTTAATGTTTAGAGGGTCACGGATTCTAAGTAAATTAAATTACTATGGCGTTGTGTATGGTCATCAACAAATGCACTACCCTTATAAACGGGTAGTGCATTTGTGGCTTATAGATGCTTCATGTTATAGGTTATATTATAGATTTTTTGTATCTCACTGGCCTCTCATATTGCTTAACCAAATTTTGCTTGCAGATTCACACTCAGATGTGTGTACGATCTCAAAATAGATGTTGTAATTTTATTGCTAGTGAACATGTACCCTAAGATATGTGAAGGGTAACAGCAACATTTTGGCGGAAAAGCAATTTGTAACTTTTTTATAGCCATGAAACTGTGTCATTCCAGGATGTGACTTATAGATTTTTCTATCAATAAGTAGTTTGTCTGATATCATAATAAGAGTATATCTTTAGCCAAGTAATATGGCACGTGATGTTTTAGAATGGCTTTCTAAAGAATCAAAAAAGCATACCAAGGAGTACCGTAAAAGAATTTCGGGATTCCCTTATATGATAGGTCAATTTTCAACATTATATCTATGGTTTGTAAATTAGTATTGTATTATTACAATTTAGAATATGTTTTTCAAGAAATTACTTTCTGTACTTATTCCGCTATTTTCATTACACTAAATTACACCGCACCTGTTGAACTTAACCAAAACCATGTTTAACAAAATCTGCACTAAGTTGTACCAGCACCACGAAATTATATTGCGCATGGCCCAACGAACAGTATGAGTCCAACTGCACTAAATTACACTATCCCCAGCTAACACATAATATGTGCACTAAACTGCTAAATGCAAGTAGTGCAGTCCCAACGTTCAAATCTATTATGCCGTGGGAATTTCTGTTTAGCATTTGGCGCTAAATTCAAAGAGAGTGCTTTGAATTTAGCGCCAAATGCTAGAATTGATATAGTAGACATTATAAAATGTGCCGACAATGTTTATTTCAAACATTGCCACAAGCTACGTTTAACTCAATTCTCATTTCCTATCCACTGCCGTAGAAGATATTCTATTACACTGAACTCAATATTCTAGGTACAGGTACTTCAACAATAATTACAAATAGTAAATGTGTTAAAAATAAATTTACCTTGTTTCGTAACATTCAGCGCTTCATAGCTTCCGTTAACTTTTCCTAAATCTTTTATTAAAGATATATGAAGGAAGTTTTGTTAAAGTAAGTGTCAACATTTTACGGAAAATCTAGTCAATACACGCGTAATAAGATAATTATTACGCGTGTATTGACTAGAAAATTTCAGTCCTTGTTTGACTGAAATTTTTCGTCATTCCGCGGAATGCCTTCATAACATTAGTCAGACACAGTAAACACAAATGATTACAGCGTTACAGCGTCTGCCGGAACTTTATTTGCTGAAAGCTTAATGAAAGCTTTTTGAAACATTAAAAAACATCCCTGTATCTCTATTTTATCATGGCAATATAAATGACAGAGTTACGGTTTGAGGGGTATTTTGTATAATATCCTGTATAAAAAATCGAAACCGAAAGCATAAAATTGTAGTTTTTATAAAAATCTTTGTGGTATTACATGTTTGATACGAAATGAATACTGAACAAATATTGTTACTAACCAAAGTCCAATACACACCTATCATTTATAACCAAATCCGTTACTATTCAATTGGCGGCCCTACATTACACATATGGTAGAGTAGCGAAATATTCTAAGCTGTTTGTTTGTATTATCACCGTCTATTGCTGGTCGTTAAATTTAGGTAATAATCCGAATTTAAGTGATTGTGGCGCCACGGCTACAAATAACTTGGCCCAAAGATAAAATAGATTTAAGCCATATATAAAATTTACTTCGATTTATAGTTGTAAAGGTAAATTGATCCAAGAGTTCATGAGAAAATCTCATGACCTTAACATATAAATAAATATTATATTGCTATTAATAGCTATTAATTGCCTTCATTGAATGTCAATATTATCACTATATGTACTTATTAATGAATTTATTTTATCTATTAATTTAAAAGTTATTTTGTTCTAATCGCACATTCCTATCTTTTGGTCGGAATAATAATATTGACGATTTTTTCACCTTTACTCTTATTCTTGTATTTTAAAAAGTGTACAAAAAGAATTTAAAAATTCCGAATTAATAATTTAGTTAATAGTCGCTTGAATGATAAAAAAGTGTAAAACGACACCGATTATTCAAAACGACCGGTTTTACGTAATCAAAATTTGCTTTTACATTATTCAACGTAAAACAACTTTGTTAAAAAAGCATTTGTTCAAATCCATTCCTTTTGAAAATAAACCTTACTTATCGACAATAACGTAAAGTAACTGTAATGTCAGAAAAATGTTATGTCAAACAAGTTACAATCTTGTGTAATTACGTTTTGTTACACGATTATATCAAGTTTTTATCACGATAATAACTCAGAGACTTAAAAAAATGGTGTTGTAATTTCTTGTAATCTAACACTTTAATGTCAATTAAATACACAATCAACTAAAAAATGAAATAACTTTTGAAACATCTGGTACATTTAATTCATATAATATAAATTGTTAATCAAAACTTTATTTTTATGTTTTGATTAAAAATTCTTCCCGATTAGTAACAGATTATATAACAAAACTATTTCTTAACTGGTAAATAGAAAGCATAGCGTATTAAATTCGTTATTGGAATTGTTTAAAGCCAACAATCTCCATATATTTTTTTACATTTATACTTCATTATTATGTCTTATTATACAAATAATTACGTTTTATCTTGTGATTTATGAACGAAGAAGATGAATTTTCTTTATCTCTCTCGTTTATTAAAGGAATATGATTAAGTGAATTTGTCGGCTTGATCTTTACATAATTTGTTTCTTTAAAAGTCCTTGTGCCCGATCTCTACTTATGTATTTATGGTGTATTTACTTCCGTGAGACATTGAGCTTGTCAGTATGAATCAAAATGGAATTTAATTATAAAGAAAGAAATATTTAAAAAATAACAATTTTAGGTAACATAATTTAACAATTTCACTAATTTATTTATGTATTATTACACTTTTTTTTGTTTCAATTGAGAAATGAAAATGTCGAAAGTTCATTCTTTACGATTGTATAATGAAAATTCGTTTCGATATTTCGTTGTTTCGTTTCGCCCTGAAATTTAATACTTACGGAAATTGATTATTGCATAAAGTACATTATCTGTAAAAATTTAAAATAATATTTTACCGAAAATGTCAATGTGTTTGTTGCTGTTTTTGCCTCGGTGTACGAAAAAGGGCAACAACATTTTGATTATATAATCCGTTATTTGAATCATTTAACTGGCGAAATATGGGTATGGTAACTTATTTGATTACATAAGACAATTCACTTTTGTTATAAATAATGAAAACTTATTTGAAATTGTAATATACTTTATCAATTAAATGTCTGAAAGTGAGTGAATCCAATAAAATAAGTCCAAATATGAACAAAAGCATCAAAAAATTTAATTGATTTAATAAAATGTTTCGAAAATTTTGGTCGTTTGTAATAATCTTTGCTTTATTTTATTTAATATTTAAAATCAAACCTGACTTTTTCAAATATTTGCGAATTTCAAGGTTAGTATAGCATTCGGTGCTTTTTATTAGATTTGTTGGTACAAGTGGTTAAAAGATTCTGAATGAAAACTGGAAATTTTATTTGCATATGTCAAATACTGTAAACAAAGCTGCTAAAACGTGAGAGGATTACTTAACGTAAGCGAGGTTGTTTACATTAATTTATTATCTACGAATAAAATTATACGCACCACACTGCACTTAGAGGTCCATATCTGATATCATCTGTGATTCATACTGAAGATGTTACCATCACGGTTGGCGTCGTTCTTGTTATTGACTAGGTAAACAAAAGCACGGTTTCGATATTACACGCTACGAAATTTGGATTTATTATTACACGGTTTTGATGTAACACAATTTTAAAAACTTGAATTTCATTATTGTTTGTATTGTTATCCATATCACGGACTTGGATGATAATTTATTTGTTTTATCTTTACTGGTTTCGGCACATTGCCGTCTTCAGAAGAACCCTACAAAGACAAGTTCATATTACAAAATATTCGATAAATAATAATATAATATATTAAAAAATAAGCTCGGCACTTTGAGAAAAATAACCGTAAAGATAATCAAAGATGAAAGAACATAGATAACTCACATATCTTTCATCCTAGAGTGACTAACTTATCCATCGTTGTATTTTCCCCTGAAAAGAAGAATTCTTGAATAGAGGTCACAAATATGCCCCTAAGCTGAAATCTAAGCTACTCATAACAGCTATAGAATTACAATCCATTATGAAAGGACATAAGGATAAAGATAAACTAAGTAAAAATATTCAACAAATTCTTATAACAGAAGAAATGAACATTGGACACATGAAGATAACGCAAATACAGAGACCACTTCTTATAGATGAAGAAAAGAACATTGGATACAAGAAATATATAATAATTTGTAATAATCACAATAAATTTAAAGTTTTTGGAATTTATCTTTTGTAGAAATTTGACAAAGTTTTTTATTATGTTTTTTTTTGATATATTTGTGTTGATCCATAATTTTTCTGTCTAAGCATATTGAGTAAGATCTGACTTTCATTTTTAATGTTACTCTTTATTGAACATTTTATAATATGACTTGTAACTTGTCTTTGTAGGGTTCTTCTGAAGACCGTAATGTGCAACTTTATTATAGATTCAAGTATTTTCTTGAATACTTGAACTTCATAATCTTTGAATAAGGGAAAATCTGAACTGATCCTTCTTTTGAAAATGTCTACTAGTGTTTAAAATAGTCAAACTCTTCCGTTGTTTATTGAAATAAATAATACAGTTGAAAATATCCAAGACAAAGCTTGAGAAAAATCTTTATATGCCTGTAGTATACAAATATATTTGTTTCTGCATCATTTGTAGGCATTTTCAATGGAGTTTTCATAATCTTTGCAATCTTTGACAACCTGATGTAATAAGAATCATCCTATTCCCGGGATTGACAGAAACTGAGATTTAATAAACCAATTTTCAACTGAATTTAGTTTTTATATCTTCTTAATCAAAGTAGTTTTCGGTTTTAAAATGGACTAGATGTAAAAGACTTATGAAGCCTTATGATTCCCCTATACTGGCATCTAAAATGTGCTTCTAGTAAAATAGTGATAATATTCTCTTTACGTGCATTCTCTAGTACCTTTGCTAATCATGGGGAACATGGCTTTATGAACTCTTCAACGTCCAAGGAAACTCAGGGAGGCTTCTTGTAGAGAACGTTTTTTCAACAACTTTAGATGTAGCAGCACAGTGTCAGGTAACCTTACAAGAATTTTTCAAATGCATTTTTTCCGATAACTAGTGCTACTAGATATTTTTTGCGAAAAAATTAGCTCAAAGCTAATTCTCAAAGGTTGTTAATGTTTAGATCTCGATCCAACCACATCCTTTTTACTTCTTATTTTTGGCATGAATGGTTTTTATAAATCTGATAGCATACTTTTACAGCGGTTGAAGTATGACTGAAGCACTGACTGAAAGACAATGCTTCTAAGTTTTAGTTGGAAAATTTTCTGGTGTTAACGAAATTCCAATCTGTCTATACATTTCTTACCTTTTCCAGGTCCATTCTTCACAATTAAAAAACGTGTGTTCGACGTCGTCATCATTTTCGCAATAGGGGCATTTATCATTCTCGGCTCTTTTACGTTTATATTAATGAGCTCTATAACAGCCATGTTCATTTAATAATTAGGTCCAAAAATTATTTATCCCGCCCCATATTCTAGATATCCATGGTGTAATATTTGACAGAATACGTTTTGTCCATCTAGCCTTGCCGGTATCTTAAAACCGGTATTTAGCGATTTTAAATTTATATATATTTTGATACAATTATCAAAATAATAATCAATAACAACCACCAGATTATCGGCACCATATGTAACAGATTCACATGGATCAGTCATAACTTAATAAATTAAATAAGAAACGTTTACTTTGGTTTCAAAAGCACATTCAATTTTGTGCAATTAGATGCAATCTAATTTAACCCAACCCAACACAAAATCCCACTACGTATGTGGGACTAATCTGTTCCACTTAATCCTTTCTCCCAGAATCTGTATCAGATTGATTTCTTCCCTTGGCTCTCTACATCCTCTCAATATATATCCTATCGTTTCTTAATCTTCTCCGTACAGTCGACACCACCTTTCCACATCATCCGCGCAGCACATATTCACTCTTTTCTCATTGCAACAGTAGTATCTGGCCATCAGCTTCTTCCTTTTCTCACTTCTTTCTTTCACATTTCACAAATTAGTTTAGGAGCCGCTCCCCATATCTTTCATTGTATTTTATCAACGTCTTTCACTTCTGTGTCTGGGCCAAATGGCACTAATATGTCAAAGTCTGGGGTCTGATGACGTGTCTGTTTGGTATCATTTTCAAACAGAGACAAAATGACAATTCTACTAATGGTTTTCATATATACTTAAAAATCATTCATGGCATTCCTTCATGGTATTCCTAACAGAAAACATGACCTCTGTGTGAACAATGAACATAGTAACACCTAAACAATGTAAAATTCATTTAACAACAAAAGTCAAAAGCTTGCTGAAGTACTCATCGACTATTATTTCATTTGAAGTAAAAAACAAACATTTTTTTTTTATTTTCAACAATAAAGCCACAGTCTTCCGTCCCCGCATTATTTACTTACCTGTATAATAGGTCGTTTAAGACATGAGCCAAGCAACTAATTTTTACTTTTTTACATTGGTTTCTTAATACTATTTTTTATAAAAAGTCACTGCTTCTAGGTTTTGATTTGAAACGTATAAATGTTTTAGCCAACTTTGACACTATATCAGAAATTTGCTGATGTGTGAGAGGTGATGGTCGGTGAGCACATTTGTTTCAATAATTGTAATTTGTCCATAACGCTGCACTCATCGTGTTTCAGACTCTAACACTAGCCGTCGTTTTCCTACATATCCCCTTTTCAGGTCCTCCATGACCCCGATTCTCTTCGTCCCCAAATCTATGAATAGGGCATACAACAAGTACGACCATTATTTAATTGACTGTACAATCTAAGATGATACTGCTTCAAATCTTTGAGTAAGCTTTGAATCGCATTCGATTTCAACGGAGAGAGAAGGATCCTCAAAGTGATAACAAATTGGCTCAGCGACATGTTAGGTATTAAGTACATAAACAAATTGAACCTATCTTCAGCTAAAATATTGTTTGAACCACGTAATTTGTAACTTATTACGCCAACAGTTTTAAGTTGGTGCGACATTATTTATCATATGAAGGTTGCCCAAAAGGTAAAAAGGTATACTGAGCAAATTAATGTGTTGGTCTTCAAGATAGATTTGTTTTACGGGCCTATCCGAATCCAAGGCGATTGGTTTCAACTTTACTATGGTCGTGTCGATCGCAATTACATCTATTACACAATTTGAACCTTAAGAATTAGATCTCTTTTGAAATGAAGGTAAATTTTTTAATTTAGAATTAGTTGAAGATGTGTTGTAATAGCTTTTATTTCTACTATTTCGTAAACCCATCATTTATTAAATTGAATTGTTATACTTAAATTTTTGATAGCTGAGAATGAAAGCTGAAAGGTGATTAAAAATTTTGTAACAGCTAATTCAAAGAGAACCTATTTTTAATATAGATAAGATAAATATTACATTTAGTTGATTGAAATGTTTAAATTTTGTTGAAACAAACAATAGAACAAGCTTTGTAAACGGGTTAAATTTGTTAATAAACAGTTTCAATCTTTAAAGCTTTGTCGTTATTAAGTTGATGACCCCATTCAAAGTTAGATTTTGTTGATCATTAAAATATTAAAGGAGCATTCAGTAAACTTCTTGTGATGAATTCTTCCAATAAATCAATTGAATCTAGATCTATTTTGCTGTTAATCTTTTAAATTTACTTTGATGATTATTATTTGCATTTACTAAATTTTATGATTTGATTATTTCAATATCGCTTTATATTTATTTAAGGGCAAATTTTTGTGGCACGGGTATTGCTTTTAATTATTGATTGATATTTTCATAGAAAAAATTTTATTGATAATTTTATTGTCAATTGAATCAGATTTCCTAATAAATAATGGTAAGGTGTTACATAATCGTAACAATAAACAACGATTGAGGCAGGAACGCGTACGGTACGTTCTAAATGGTAAAAGTGAAACACAAGATATCCTCAAAGTCTTAAAAAATTTGTATTTATATTTCTAATGGGACGGTTATCGTTTCGATCTATTCGTTTCGCCATAAACGCATAAAACTATAATAACAAGGGGTAATTAAGTTAACAATTACCAATCGATAATTGTCGTGTTTGATAACTAGCTGATTCATTTGAAAGAATTGTTTCTTTTTTCTGTTTAAAATCTGATTAAAGAGTTATGTAATTTGTTATATGCTGTTACTGTTATACATTGTACTGTATTATTTAATGGGACATATATCATCTTATGATATAATATTTCTATTAATAACAGAATTATTGTTGGTACATTACGTTTTTTTTTGTTTAGTCGTAATTTTTTAAATGATTTTTTTAATTGCTTATTTCATCGATGATATTATGTAATTTTTTATTTTAAAATTAAAATGTTTTCTTATTCAAAACGTTGTTAATTTTGTGTTCATTATTATATTTGGTGTTTTGGTGAAAGTTTTCAAACGCAACAACTTGCAAATAACAGGAAATTCTTATTTACTTTGCATCTTATGGGAGAATCACGTCGATTACCTGGTTATGTTTAAGAGTGCAGAACCGACACGAAATCTTACATCATTTTAGTGCAAACAAGACGTTCTCTATTATTCAATTTTACTTTGTAACAAAATTAGTATGTATTGATTGGGTTATGAAAGATTTACGGTTTCTACATTTCGAAGACGAAATCAAAACTTCATTGCTTACTCAAACTCAAATTGTTTTATTTATATTTACTTTAATTAAATTTAACAAGATTTTTTAATGTCTGCTTAGAATGGAATGTCTGTTTTAAAAGGGAGAATTTTTTTGTTGGGATCATTGCTTTTACGTGCTAATTAATTAATTTTTACTGCGCCACGTAATTAATTTCAACTCATAGGTGTTGTAATTGGTAACTGTAAAGTATGAATTGGTTTTATTTTAGTGGGTTAAAAAGAAAAGTATGTATCTATCTTTAAATGTCAAGTACTAGTAATTTTATTATGGGCCATTAGTGGTTGAAGGTAATTATTAAGTGTTAATGTTGTATATGAGATTTATTTCTGGATAACTGTATCTCTGAAATTATTTTATTTCATTAACATTTTATTTAGTAAGTACATGTTAATGAAAGAGAAAGTGAGTCTTAAAAAGAAACATTTATTTCATTTAATTTCATAAAATTTTGCTTAACACTTTCAACGATTTTCATTGATTGGTTACGCAACGAAGATCTGTATAAGTTAAAATGCGCTCCCATTCATTGAATCTCATCCATAAAATTCTTTTCAATCCTTTCCAATGAGTGTTTTTCGCATTGCTTTGAAATCTGCTAAAGTAGATTACGGCGACGTTCGAGTAGATCTCACCAACAATAAATACATCGGCCAATCTATTAACTCTCTATATGGTTTTTGGTTTATTATCCTGGTTACATAATCATCTTGATCAGATTAAAAATCACATATATGACAATTACAATAAATCGATCCGACACAATTAGTTAAAAACAAACTTGGGTCCAATTTTTTTACATATATTGACAATAAATATAACCCAACAATTCGTCTTCTAGTTTTTTCTATCATCTACCTCAAATCCATTTATACAAAATACACAATAATAGCCTTCAGTTTTCAAAAAATAAAATTTATGCAAAGAAGTTTTAAGTGGAGGTTTCTTCAAATAGTTTTTTTTTATTTCCACACAGACGACCACAAAATACAATTTTTATAGTCGTTTTTTTTTTCATCTAACTTCATTTTTTTACAATACACGGCTCGCTACTTCGCCTCTCTCTCCTTACATAACAGTGTAGTAATGTCAAATGTCGAAGAGGTCAAATCGAAGAAGCCGGGGACAGGGCTAATTGCCAATCGATAATAACAACCGTGATGGCGATGATAATGAAATAGGAAATGAAAGAAACCGTCGGCGTGATTTAATAATAATTACAAACGCAATTCCGGACGCGCCCATTTAACAACAAACTTATTACGGCAACAATAAAAGGGTTGGGGGAAAAGTGGTTGGTTGGAATTGTAACTTTGAGTTTTGGCCTTCAATGCTAAAAACGCTGCGTGGTATGCGGCGAGTTGCAATAGTTTTCTATCAGCAGACCTTCAAACGGGATAATTTCAAATCGGTATACAGTTATGATATTATGTCACAATATAACGGTTTAATGGTTATGAGTGCATTTCTGCAACGAGACGTAGCCGTCGTCATTTAGTTGATATTGGTCGTTTATTGCTTAAGCTGTTGTATCGCAACAATATTTTAATATTCTATCGTAGTTTTTGATGAAAAATCAAATACAATAGGAATAAAACAAATTAATTTAAAAAAAAAGTTATTATATTATAAAAGAAAATACAGAACGTAAGATAATTTCTTTTATGTTACTTTTTTCGATGTCCTTTAAGCAATTTTATATACAGTGTGACCCATATCTAATCATTTTTTTATGAAATTTGGAAGTTTGGTATATATCGACTTCGAAAGGCTTCAATTCAGATTCAATCGAATAAAAAATTTGTCTTTAGAAAATCTTTAATATTAGCAACAGAAAAGTGATACTTTATCCTCAAATGTAGTTTATTACACTATAAATTTCAACTCCTGCAAAAAAAAAACAGTACTAACTCAATTTTTGGTGAAGCTGCTTATGGAGTACTGATCACTGTTATGCCTTAGTCAGTGGTTCCTTTTTTAATAATGGTGTAAACTAACAGTTGTATTAAATCTGATCACTGCTCGAGAAATAACAAATTAAGAGGAACTACTAACTATGTATTTTGTAAATTACTTTATGCTACTACTATGTACTTTCCTTAGAACAGAAGCATGCGTTAGTATCTCAATTCGATTTTGAGATATTAAGTTTTGAACTAAATCTAAATTTAAAGCAGTGCATAAAAATAACAATTCTTTTTAATCATTTAAAAAAAAAACATAAAAAATTGATTTCTTAAGATATCTTAATAAATATTTTTGTCGTTTATAAAGTACATATGTACAGGCTACCCTCGGTTTACTGTATACATCTAAAACTAGAAAGAAGCATAATAAATCTAAAACAAATAAAAAGCATGAAATAAATAAAAGCACGTAAAACAGTAGTACTACGATCTACGATTTTTCATAAATTGTAAAGCCGGATCCGTATTACGCGCTACTTGACGAATAACTTGACTTAATAAATTTGGGAAGTTCTCGTCAGAGATGAAGTAAATCGTACACATTATATTACTTACTTGCCAAGTAACAAGTTTTCCGGTAAGTGCAAGTAGCACTTTTTGAAAAAGTCCCTACAAGGAGTTACAGAAGTTACAGTTACGGATGTTACAAAAATTTATCTCCGAAACTTTAAGAGACGTCGATAAGTTTCTTATAAAAATTGAGCCTTACAAAATGATATGATTTTTTCTGTATCTCCTACAGAATATTTCCATGTCCAATTTGGCCCAACTTGTACATATTATATATGTACATTGTGTACATAAAGTATGAAATCAATTCGATATTAATGCTGGAAATATTCTAAGAAGTAAAAAGGCTTGCACATCAATATTTTTCAACGCACAAGTTTTAAGATAAACTTAAAATGTGCAGGTATTTCAAAATTGTGATGCCTAAATTGACGTTCTTAAAATTTTACATTCTAAAAATTTTTCATGTATTCAATTATCCGAAAAGAATCTGTAAAAATGCATGTTGATATACATAATATAGATGTCCAATCATTTTTTTACGAAGAATGTCCCAGAAGTTTATATCGAATTGATTCCGTACTTCATATTCCTCCTCTACGTAATATAGATGTCCAATCATTTTTTTACGAAGAATATCCCAGAAGTTTATATCGAATTGATTCCGTACTTCATGTACACTCCGTATAGCACTGTAAATAGCGTGACTAGTCCAAGTATTTGATCCCGTATCAGTCCTGGGATTCAATGATGGGTTCGGGTCAGTAAGAAGCCCCGGGATTTTAAATATCCCAAAATGAAGAAAAAATTAAAATATTCGGAACGATTTTTCTACCGCTAAAACTTTAATAGCAACTTGGAGAATATTTAAATCCACTTATTTTATTTTTTAAGTGCCTATTTTGTGTTTTTGTTATGTTCTTGAAAGCATTTTAAGTCTTCTGGAAACATTGCAAACCTTCTGAAAGCATTTCAAGTCTCTGCAAGCAATTCCAAATTTTCTAGAAGCAGTAGCAAGACTTTCAGAGGTAGTAGTAAATCTCCGATCAGTTCAAATTTGGAAGCAGTATCAAGTCCTCCAAAGGCAGTGTCGAGTCTGTTGGAAGCTTTTTCAAACTTCTAGAAGCAGTATCAAATCTTTTAGAAGCAATTAATGAATTCCTCCAATGTCTTCAGGTAATGTAGTAATTAATGAAAATAATACAAATTGTATTTCTGAAGATGAAAATTTTATTGAAAGATTATGTTCTAAAAAATCGAAACCGATCGTTGAGAACATAACCTTAAAATAAATTTTCATTTTCAGGAATAGAATTTGTATTATTTTCATCAATTTCTAGAAGACATATCGAGTCAGCTCATACGCCAAATTTATATTAAGATTGGGCAAATACGAACATTAAAGCAACTAACAATGAACTGCCCATGCTGGCTCATAAAATCTACGGTGAATTCATTGTGAATGCAATAGCTTCACCGGAGAAATACCATATTTATTAGATATTTTATTACAACCAAAGCAACCGTTCACTATCGATTTTAATAGTTATTAAAATTCGTTTCCATAAATGAAGGTACAGTTTACAGCTTGTTCATGGTATACGGTGGCCTTGTATAAATATTTTGTTGTTCACATTATTCGAGGTTTCCGTTATTCCGATGTTCACACTATCGCGTGTTTACTGTAATTGGTGAAGCAAAAGTAAATACTTTAAAAAGTGCTACAAAAAAGGCATTTATTTACGTGGGATGATTATATTCCTTTGCTAGGAACTACCAGGAATTTACCAGAAAATATAGAGGATATTTTAAAAGAAGAATTTCTTGAAATAGTCTGTGACAGAATTACATAAAAGTACTCTCCCTATTCATCATTTTAATGTGTCGTCTGTCCAATGTTTGAAAATTACGCAATTTTGTTGTTAGTGGACATGTACTTTCCACAGCCGTTCTATTGGAATAAAAAATATCATAATATTCTAGACATAGAAATACTAATTAAATACTCTAGTATTATTAATTTCATGTCCAGAATTACTAATAATAGAGTGCTCTTTCTCACTTCAACATGATGACGGTGACAAATTGGCCGTAATTGATAGCCTTTGAATCCTAGTGACTCGTTTTTTGTATAGTATATTATTGTCACTTTTTCCGTTCAAATAATTACAATAAAGTTTCATTGTATTCTTACAACCGTTATGTATAATTAAGAAACGTTTCCACTTGTAAAGGAACAAATAAATATGGTGTCAGGGTCGACTCCAGAACGCTAACAGGAATATCTTCATGTGTACATAAAACTCCGCATTATAATAATACACTAGGCCATAATGTACCAAAGAATCTAGAATGGTGTCATCAACAAAACCTTCAGAAAAATTAATAATAATAATAACCGATTACTGATGGAATGTACGAAACCGTTATTGCCAAGTCTAAACTGGGAATACCGCCAAAACGACAAAAATACCGCGAAAAACGTCAAAAAATGACACGAAACAATTTATAGCTGGAGATGACACTGGAAATATCTTAATGAAGCTCTGTCATGATAAAAACTAATTAAGTTTTACTAGTAAGCGTAGATAATTTATCCTTATCTTCACTCTAGTTATAAGTGACCTTCAACCATATGCAACGGATACGTGGGTACTGTAGGTTGCCAAGCAGCCATACAAAATGTTTAATAGGTGCAGATCATCACCCTTACGCATAATCACCGAATTCGTTGGTACTCTATGTGCACAACATCCCATTCATAAATTTGAGTCTGTTTCAAAATCAGGTTTTTCTGCACCCAGTATCCATACGTATTTTCAAAAACCGGTTCATATGCCTTCAACTGTTGGTCCTTACGTCCAAAGTCAAATATGTGATTGTTCTCCGATGAAGGTACTGTTTGTTCGGGGCAACAAATACTAAGGGCCGGATTCAGAAACGAGTCTACATGATTGATCTAAAATTTGAACTAACACTAGCACTAACACTAGAACTATCACTAAGACTAATATAGATCTAAAACTAGAAACTTTCAGTTTTTGCCGTGCGTTTGAAAAAATTTTTGGCGTTTCGAATGCCATGTTGCAACCTTCTTTAAGAAATGGTTTAAAGGACGTTGAAGCGCTGGAACTACGCTTCCGTGTTGTTTACCATTAGACTATCACTATCTACCATCTTCTTTACCATGTTACCAGCTTTATATAATTATCATCTTTTATATGGATCCAAATACTCCACGTGCTTTCCCTCACTCCCTCGTGAGTTAGGGTCAGCCATAAACCAAAAACAAACACACAAGTGAGTCCCCACTCTTTTTCCTCTGTCCTTGGTCATTGGTCCTTGGTCCTTGATCATTCCTTCTTTCTCACTTCCCTCTGTCTCTGTCTCTCTTCACTCTCTTTCCCAGACAAGACATTCCAGGCAACAATCTCTAACAAAGATTGCAATATACCGGCATGATCACCGTACCTATACCTGGTCCACTTGTAAAATGTGTGCTCGATGTCGTCACTTTCTCCACAGTAGTCACAAATATCTGTATTTGTTGTTTTATACTTAAATAGTTATGCATTAAAGAGTCCATGACCCATACTGGCTTAAGTGGAAATCAACGTCCTCCATGTTCGTTTCGTGTATATGTTTTTGTTCAATGAAGAGTCTCTTAATCCACCTCGCCTTCTCAGTATTAGTTCTCCATCTATTCTCCCATTCTTCGAATATCCTTTTCTCGACCTCGCTCTTGTTATATCATTCATCCCAGGCAGCCGCTCGATTTATCACGAGGTCCATAGGCAACGATATGTCCACCACCTTCAGTTGAGCTGGTTTTGAGCTGGCTAATCGTTCTTATCAGGATGGGCCTCTATGTCCTTGTCTACCTGTTTACATTCTTCTTGACAAAACTTAACCCAACCAAACAACGACACAAGGATCTGCCTTCACTTCCTCTCTTTTTTTAGCTCGCTACAACCTCTCAACATATGTTCTAGCGTTTCCAATCCTCTCCGCATAGCCGACACTATCTTTTTAGATCATTTGTCCTGTACTTCTTCTTATGATATTTGGGCAGCTAATTCTTATGACCCCATATCTTTCATTATATCATTCCTCTCTTATCCAGCGCCTTTCTTTCCTGTCTCTGAACATCCCTATCCCTAACCCAACCCAACTAGATACGCTCCAAGCCAACCCAACAATGGCATAGGAATATATCTTCACTTCTTTTTTTTCCTTAGTGCGCTACATCCTCTCCACATATGTTATAACGTTTCCAACCCTTTCCGCATAACCCACAAAATAGACTTGTATCGTCAAGTTTACAAAATAATGTTTATTATGTGCGAATTGACTCAACGCGTTCTGAAAAAAAAAAAACAAGACGTTGGCGGAAATTGGGTTTAGCTCATTAGAAAGTGATTTTAAAATCTTTTAATCAAAAATATTTTGTATGCACAAAAATAATCACTATAAGCTAAAACCGGCGATATGAGTTTGATAATTTTATTATATAGTTTTATAATCAATAATGTGAATACAACGAAAATGTTAACAAATGCGTTAGGCAATCTGAAAATCAATTCAAGTGAATTTCATAATTTTTCTAAAATTCAATCAATATAAAAGTTTAACCAATATATGAATTGACCTATTTTTGTCACCATTCCAAAACAATTTTTAATTCCATATAGCCATTTAGCATTGACATTTATGCATAGTGGGTTATAAAATAATTATAACTTTTAATTTTCATTCCTCTATTGACTAATATCCAGGTGAAGTAAAAAAAAGATAAACACAACTGGAAACGGTTAACGACAGGATGCCAATCTTTATTTAGTAGTCGATTTTAAAACATCAAAACTAGGTTGGGTTGGGTTTTAGCGTTAAAGTTTTAACTTGTAAACTAATTACTTAGGAGACTGTCAAGAATTTTTTAATTAAAAATTTCCTTTATGTAGTAATTAATCTTTATTACTTACTTTGAAATTTAAACAAAATCAAACATGAATATATTGCAATATTTGTTAGAAGAAGATAACTTATAACATTTACAATACTCCGTTATAATAACAACTTTATTTTTTCTTGTAATAAAAAATAAAGGTCGTGATGCCATTCTTACGGTATTTATGGTATTTATGATGTAAATTACAATCCATGAGAATGGAATTAAAAACAATTATCGACATCTCTACATTTTTTTAAATCTTGTTTAATGCAACCTATTTTTACGAAATCATTTTAAAACTGGATTTCAACATTTTCTTTAATATCCGTAGGAATAATAAGAAACCGAATTGCAAGAAGCACGATCATTTTGCGAGAAGAGTTTCGCAAACGAAAAAAAAATTCATTGCAAAACATTTATCGAAGCGACTACTCTTTATAAGCGCTTAGTAATTTAGAGCACTGCAACACGAAAAAGGAAAAGAAAAAGAACCCACGTCGTTGTAAACATTTTTTGTTCTGTTTTTGTTGTAATTAAGAAGCTCCTCGAATAGTTTCTCTTCATCTTGCGTCAAAATCTATGTAGATCTTTGATGAGTATCTCTAGGAAACTTTTAAATTCGATTTCAAATGAATAACGAAATATTAAAGGAAAAAGAAAGAAAAGAATCCGAAGGTCTCCAAGCCATTGTTTTAGCCGATCGAATTTCCGTAAAGATACAGGATGTTCCATCTTGTTGATTACAACGTACATTTTTTTGAAGAAGGATTTATAATTGTCGTTTCCTTGAAATCAAAATGATTTTTTTGCATACTTAAATATAACTATTTTTGAAACATTCTGTTGGACATTCGGATTGAGTGCTTGTTTGTGAGATGATGATGATGTAACTTGACTTAAGCTGGTTTAAAATATCCTCAATGCAATCGTAAACTTCAGATGATTACACCAAAAACGACCGTGTTTAATTCAGAGGTTAACCTACATTTTGCTTGGACTTCTCCTCCTCTTAAAGATGCTTAAGAGAGATGGAGATCTTCGCCGTTGAGTCTTTATATGTTTCGCAAGGGACGATTTAAAATCGCCGTTTAATTCTTTTCCTTCGGGGATTTACGAGAAAAGAGGCACCAAAACAGCAAAAAAAATTGTTTGTATCACCAAGTATGGGGAGAATGGAGAGGTGTTTATCTTTAAATTTCCTTCGAATGAACGAAGAATTTGAACTAAAAATAATGAACAAGATGATTGATTTGAAATGATTTATGAGGAATAATTGTTGTTATATTATTGCATTTTGTAAAACGTGACTTATTCTTGCTCAAGGAAAATGAATCCTTGTTAATTCTTCAAACATCATTATTCAAAGTGAAATTTTTATTAAAAAAATACGAATTAAAAACCTTGAAGAAGCTAAAATTGATATGGGAAAATGAAGAGTGAAGGTAATCTTTTTGATGCCACGAAATCGACTTAATTTCATCTATAAATTTACTGTCAGCCATAAAATCTTGTTGTTGGTAATGTAATCGGGTAATAGCTCTTAGATTATATAACCAATTTAACCATGTGGTTCTTGTATGTATGGATATTTTTTTCTTTCTAATCGAGGTATCTCTCCCATCGTAGTTGTTTTTTATTAATTGCCCAGGACGAAAAGGTCGTGTGAGCTTTTAGCAACATTTAGGTTTTTGTAAAAATTTACAAACGCAAAAGTAATTATGTGTCAGTAGATTTTAGAAAGTTTTCTTGCTCATGATGTTTATTTAAAAGTCATATTATTTTTTATCATATAAATTCAAATCAAAAAAATTTATTGTTCTAACGTCATAATCGACCTTTAAGGTCATAACACGAAAACCCAATGAATCAAAACGCTATTAATACTTTTTCTAGCGACACTATATCTTGATTATAAAAGAAACCGTAACTAAACTTCTTTGTTTGATCCGGTTTTTTTTTTTCATTAATCAATTTGCGTATACCAGACGTTCTAGTCAAATGTGAACACGATACTGAAAGAGAGAAAAAGATTTATGCTTGGGGATACCGGAACAATAATAATGTTGCGAAAGTGCAATGTCACGACTTCGACTTTGGATAATTCCCAAAGAGACGGTCGGATTTCGTGTTACGTACTTTAAAAACGTGACGTGTGTTCGAGTCGATGATAGCGATCAATTTTTTTTTTTTGTTAAATCGATCGAAAATTGAGAATGCGAATCAGTAAGTAGTAGATAGAAAAAACTGTTCCAAAATTAGTTACGATTAATAATTATTTTTTGTTGCGGTTTATTTACGTCAATGGTGGCTTTGTATTGGATATTTGTTTTTATGACGATATATCGACTAGATGACTTTCAGATAATAAGTATTGTTTAGGAATCGGTTAATATCCTTGGGTGTTTTACGATGTTTAACTACATATCAACAAATTTAAATAAGAAAATGTAAAGATATTGCGATGAATATAATTTTTGTATGCCGGGCAGAATGAAAATTGAAGAACGAATTTTCTGCTGTCTCCTACGTATTATTAAACAAAAACGGTTATTATTATTATTTTTTTTAATATTAAAAAGGTGCGTATATATATGCGAAAATGACTCATGAGTCATTTTCTGTTTTATATTATCAACCATATCTCGCATTTGTTTTCGAATTTTACTTGATATTATTTTATGTTTTTGATTTTGAATTTCAATTTGAAATATATTGACTTAAATTTTCTATTATATTTTTTGACAATTCTACTAAAGATAAGGATTGTTTCCTCGAAATCGATATAGAATATCGAATATGAATGGGTATCATTGTACAGTATCTCGTACGGTTTCAAAGATACAGAGTGTTTTTCAAAAAAAAAGCATTTTGGAAAAGTCGTTATAACTTTTAAAAAATGACAAAAATTTAAAAATCCTGGAGGTCGTATTTTTGAAAATGAAGAAATGACATATATATTAAATTAAAGGTTCAATTTTCCTCTTTCAAATAATGCTTAACTCGTTGTTTTAATTTGAAATCTATTTCATTTAAGAAATGTTAAAGGATGATGTGTTTTTGACTTTTTAGTAGAATCACGAACAAACGATAAAATTTGAAAGATCGTAGAGGCCTTATTTTTGAAAATGAGGAAATGACTTAGATATCAAATTAAAGGTTCAACTTCCACTTTCAAATGATTATAAACTCGTTGTTTTAATTTAAAGTCGATTTCATTTAAGAAATGTTAAAGGATTTTTCTTTGATGTTTTAGTAGAATGACGAAAAAATGATAAAATTTAAAATGTTAGAGAGGACTAATTTTTGAAAATGATTAAATGACATTATCAAATTGAAGGTTGAACCTTCCTGTTTCAACTGATATCGAACTCATTTCAATTTGAAATTTATTCCAGCTAAAAAGATAAGAATGAGGTTTTCTTGACGTTTTAATAGAATCACAAAAAAAGGATAAAATTTGAAAGATCGTGGGGGTCTTATTTTTGAAAATGAAGAAATGACTAGTGATGGGACGGTATTTGAGGAACGGTATTTTGGAGTGGTATTTTTGAGGAGCGTACCGATTCCACGCGATTTTAAAATACCCGTTACAGACCGTAACGATATATACCATCTCTACAAGATGGTATGGTATTTGAAGAACGATATTTAGAGCACATATATTTTGGAGCATTATTCTAATGGAACGTAACATTCAGCACCATTTTTAAAATACCTAATTTTGATCGTTACTAATATACCCTATTTGTAGTGATGGCATGCTATTTGAGGAAGGAGGAACATAATGTTGCAATTTAGAACGTTTATAATTTGTTTAAAATTTTCGAATAGTGTGTAATTTTTTAAAATTATGATTATTAAGGGTAGAGAATATGTAGCTTTTTTCTAATTTGCTACGAAACTAGCTATGCTTTTGCTTTAGTTAAAAAGAAAATGTAACATATTTACATGAAAATGTACGCCTAAATATTTATATAAAATTATACTGTATTGTGTTAGGCTATTTATTGTACGGTTTCTTACGCGACAATTTCCTATGAACCGTTCCTTTTTATTTATACAGGTACGACGTTGCATTGGAACTGTTGCAACTTTTCCAAGGTCATGGTATTTTGGAGCGATATTTTGGAACGGTATTTTTATGTAGTGACCGTTCCTGGAGCGCGACAGGATTAGGAACGGTGTTTCCATCACTAGAAATGACTTGTAAATCAAATTAAAGGTTGAACCTTCTTCTTTCAAATGATGTTTAACTTGTTTTAATTTGAGATCGATTCCACTTAAGAAATGTTAAATGGTGATGAATTTTTGATGTTTTAGTTAAATCAAGATAAAATGATTAAATTTGACTCTTTTGTACTCTTAACGTAGTAGTCACGGCGTGATCAGTTCGGTAAATCCCATCAAGATAAATATACGTTCAGGGGTCAAGTATACAGGTATTTAATCACTGTAAACCGCAAGAGGACAGTGTGGAATAAATTTATTTTTTAAAATTTGCTTAAATTATGAAGATTAAATTATTTTCTGCGAAACATGACAATATATATTATTGACAAAAATAATATTTTAATCCTAACGAGAAAAAAATATACAATCATAAGTAATATGCATATTTTCCGCTTTCTGGTTATTATTGTCAAAAAGTACTACAATGTCTTATGTCAATAACTTTTTACTTATCATCTGGTCGGTATAACATTTTTTTTCTGGAAATGTAATATTAAAACGTTAATATATGGAATACGACATCAATTTACTCTTTCAAAATGTTTATTTCTAAACCATTACAATGAGGTCGACGTTAAACTTTAATATATCCTTTAATTCTTCACTTTTCATCTTTTTCCTTTTTCATTCATGGATTTTTCTGTCATCCATATTTTAATCCATAATTGCTTGTATATGAAAGCTTTATTATTATTTTAATATATGAAATACGACATCTATTTTCTGCAATTAAATCGACGTTTCGGGAACTATTCCCATCATCAAAGCTTGAAACTTCTTACATTAAACTTTAAAATATCCTTTAATTTCAATTTATTTCACCAATTTGAAGCTTTTTACATATTTATTCTTTATCTTTTTCCCTTTTTCCTTAATGGATTCTTTTGTCATCCATATTTTAATCTATAACAAGAAATGTATTTAAAGTTTTTGATGTACATGTATTGATGATACGCATTACATCAATATTTATCATCCATTTTTTTTCTCATAAATACCTTAGGATTTACTATTAGCCTAGAGATTTGTAACTTTAAGTATCTTATGTAACCATGTAAGTAACCAGATTTACTGCAATATACTTCCTTATTTTAACCAGACTTTTAAAACTAAATCAGTTTGACGAGGTTGTGCTTATAGAATAAGAGTATATTTTTTGGTATCTACAATAAGATTTTTCTCGATGTGAAAAAATAGCCGAAGAGGAAATTTCATTGTGCTCATCCTTTTTAAATTTTTACTGATATTCACCAAATGATGTAACCGCTGATCGGAAATTTAGGTGGTACAGCTTTAAGATGATTTGAACTAAGGAAGTATAATTTTATGCTAAATCTACATTTAAGTCACCACTAGTACCATCACTATCCTTGTCTTCATCGAATCCACTTTCCAATATATTTAGGATATTTGACTACACTTTCACTGCCACTCATGTTGTATTGTTCTACCAAAATATATCAAAACAAAACTCTCTAAAATATCTCTACTAACAATTTTTTATTCGTTCAACATGAAACAATTAATAAAAAAGTAACGATAAACATTTATTTCTAACATAACAATATAAAATAAATCTATGCAGATGTAAAATTAAAACTAATTAAACTTGATGAAAGTAACTCGAGAGAAACACAGCGCATCGATGGTTTCGTCATTTCGAAATGATGCCACAGAAGCGAATTAATTGAAAATCTTAGCTAAAAAGATATTTTGGTCTGATTACTCTAAAATTGTTAGAAATTAAAAAATATCTCTACAACTGACGAAGATGAAGTATCTTATGATATATTTACAAGTTGTAATACTTATGTAGTGAAAGCTCTGGTACGCGGATGCTCTAACAAGCGGAAATTTCTTACAACCACACATATACCTTCGGTCACATACCGAACATTTTATGATTAGTCATTCTCATAAGCGAATATTTCTGATATCCGGACAAAAACGTTGGACGATGGAATTATTTAATTCAAAATATAATTCTATCTAGAAAATTATTAATTTTAGTTCGATAATATGTCATGTTCTAGAGAATAAATTATAATTTTGATTATAAACTCTTTGTAGCATCATTTTTGCCGAAGAGATTCCCAGGTTTTTATGTATTTTCTAATACCTGATGCGCTTTGTGTAGCGGAAATGACTTTTCCCCAAACTTTATACACACGCTATATAAAATATAAAGTACGCCTTTATACTGCAAGACGTGTGCAATATTTTTGAAGAATGTTAAATAATTTAATTTTTAAATTAAATAAATAAGTCAGAGTACTTTGAAACTGGTTTTATTTCAAAATAATTAATTTTTACTAGTTTCGGTCCTTAACCATCTTCAGAGACTCTACAAGTAGATTATTAACATGTTGAAACTACAGCAAAAAGTGGTTATAAATATTTAAGGTTACTTATATCTGTTCTTTTCCTACATTTAATGAATTACATTACATATCAAATTCGTTCGTTGAGACGAATTTATTCTATATTTCTAGATAAGAGACAGAAAGAGAGAATCATTGAGATAGTAAAATTTGAATTGTAATTTGTTTATAAATTTAAAAGTTTGAAATAAAAAATTAAAGAGATATTAATTGAAGACACAAAAAAACATTAAATTTTCAATTATAAAATAAATTTTGAAATTAATATGGTATAATTAATTTAATTGTTTTTGAATGTTTAGAAATGGTTAAAATGTTTTGTTTAATTTCATGAGGAACAATATCTAGTAGCTTATATTGTAATCATATCAGACATATAGGTGTCTGATGTTATTTTCACTTCATTCTCGACTAAAGAAAAGTTATGATTGAAAGTATTCTAAATTGGTATTGATGCCGTTGCTTTAAATTCTCCCCATCTGGTCAGTCTTAAGACTGTCCTTCATTTCTGTTACTCATAACATTCTCAGGTAACATCCTCATATCAAACGACTATTTTCAATGTCAGTACAAGAAAATGAATAACTCATAAAAGATACACTATTCGTTAATTTATTGAAATCGGAAAATTTTCTTTCAAATTCATTCAGAATATTTTTTCTTTTATCTCATAAACCTTGCAATATAATTGGGAACTTGACCTTACTTTCAAAGACGGAAAATTTTCATCTATAAATGAGATTATTTCGAGTAGCAATTCTTGAAATCTGTCTAAAAACTTTCCACGTGTCAACCACCTTACCTGTATTACCATATTACGTGTATATAGTAAGTAGTATAGATTAGCCGATTCTAGAACCTCCTCCTCGAACCTGCGTCCGAGGAGGAGGTATATATCGGTGTGTCTCAGTAGATTCGCTGGATTCTACTTGTATCTATTTTGAAGAGGCGTTGCAAGCTGTGGACACTGACTTAATAACTTCTTGCATGTTAAGCGTTGTACAGAAGCCTTGCTGATGAATAATACAATGGAAAGTCATCATTAGCACAACACTAAGCAATAAATTCGTTTTGATTTCCAGCCATGGCTGGAACTTTATCTATGGCAATACATACAAGTTTGTAAAACCGGTAGCTCATACTTACTTACAAAACATATAAAATACAATAAAAGCGTCATATCTTTACCACGAGTTTTCACCTTCAGAGAAATCAAATTACACAGAATAATAATAATAGAGAGAATAAAGAATAATAATATAATAATAATAATATGCATGCTCCATTTCTACTGAAGAAGAGCTCGGCTCGAAACTAGTTTGGAATGAATAAATAAAACTAATATCACCAAAAGTATTTCATACCATTTTCATACCATGTGGCAACCATTTCTGTTGTTTCACATGTCATATGTGCTAATTGAAGCTTTACTACAATACCATCATATAACTGATGGTGACATCTACGTCACTGGAGATTTTGTCAGATATAGCAAATTGCTATTTAAGTATAAGCTATTTTCGTTTACCTCCATGCTCGATAGCTTATATTTTTAGATTCTTAAATAATCTTACTATATCTCAGCACATTAATATTTATTCATGTAAGTGATTTTAGTATATCTTTATTCCCTTTCGTTATTAAACCATCTCTATTGTCACCAAAAGCGAAAAAAATATTAAACGATGCTGTTATTTTAATTTGTTTAGATGTGCTATGTGCTACATCGTTTAAGCCTTCTTTTAGAATTACAACCATAGATCATGGTTGTAAATTAAGGATTTTTTATATCCTTGCAATATATTTTGCAGTGAGCCAGATTTTCTCTATTTGAAAATGTTGCAAAATATACAGTTCAAAAGATTGTTTTTAACCATGATATTATTTATTTACTTCGTATATATTAATGTAGATTTTTTTAAAATAATAAACGTCAATTTTAAGTAGGCACTAATTTATTTTATTGTTAAGCGTTTATTGTACGGCAATTTACAGCACAAACAAAACACGTCTGATGATTTAGTAAAATTGAACGTGCTTCTAAGCTAAAATGAACGTATTGTATTTAAGTTTAACTACGACTGATTCGTGTGAACCTGCACACCTTGTAAAAACAATACCAGTTTTCAATACAGCTCATAAATCGTCCGAGTATTAAACGCCCTAGCCATAATATTGTAACTGAATAATGAAGCCCATATAAGTGTGTTCATGTCATACATGAGTATAATCAGCTTAATATTTAATACTAAAGATAATCGGCTTATCGAAGGATTTGGATGCAATGCGAAACCACTAGAGCTGCTGATAATACTCACCCACCACAAAGTTCTGGGTTTGTATGCAATAAAATTTGAATTATAAAAACCTTTTTATTTCATACAGAATTTACAGAAACACCTGTATAATTGTAGGCGACATTGACTTTTAATATTACTATTTTCATTTCTCCTTGTGGAATTATTTATAGTTTGCATCTACGATTTAATTTAAGTTTGATATCTTCGAGTCTGGGTAGTAGATAGAAATGCAAATGACATGAGATTCAATTTAATCAAATTTTAGTCAAATTTACAACTTTTAGGAACATCCCGCATTTTCGTAATGTATTATTTATAAAATGAATATAAAGTTGTAATTTCATGATAGTTAATATGATATCCACCAAACACTAAAATTCAAACTACAATTTTAATACTTGGGTAAAATAATGTTTTATTATTTAACTATGACACGATGAAGGTTTCCGCCGAAACAAACTCAACTGTTATGTTTCGTGTATCATTCCTATCTCCAACTTTCAATATTTTTTTCCTAATAATTAATGATTTTTGCTCACAAAATGTCAGTTTATTTGATTCTCAAACTATCAACGACTTTGATAAGGGTCAAATTATTTGTACGAAAGAGGCGAGTCTCTCATTTCGACAGATTTGGAGAAGGCTGAATCGGAACCATACTACAGATGCTCGGATATGAGCTATATGATCTGCAGAAGGCTTTAGAGGCGTCGTCCTGCTGGAAGACTCGCCCATAGAACCAACGCACATGCAGATCCGATTAGGATGGTTACCAAGGATCAATTTCAAACAACAGGTCGATTGCAGTAGACTGCACCAGAGTTTTGAATCGGCACTGGTAACTTTTTACAGAACAATTTCTCCCTATGGACTGCATCAAACCGGCCTTACCGTCGCACAGTGGGGTATTTGACCCAAAAAGTTGGCCAAAATTATTTTATGGTTTTATTTTATATGTTTTGATATGATAAACTTGAAAAAAATGTTTAAAAAAATCTAGGAGCCAAGTAATGTGAAAATAAATAACAAAAAAGATATATTTACGAACAAAATCGCTGTATTAATTAATTGTTCTTTGGCTATTAATTGTGCTTGTATAAACCTGACCTGAAGGTAGAGATGATATACTTGAATACCTACTTTAAACAAATAGGTCCTTAATTATTTTCTGTTATAAATTTTTAAGGATAGGAAATACCAAGCTAATTTGTAAAGAAGTTCCGGATACAATAGATTGCTATTATTTTGTGGTACCAATTATTTTAAAATTGAACTGCAGGTATATATGGGAAATGTAAACAAAAAAATGCTATAAAATATTTTGTGACAGAACCTACCCTTTTGAGAAGTTCTAAGAAAAATAACTCATTACTTTTACTGCTCCGTTTTATTTTGAGAAAAGCTAAAAAAGACACTTCACAATAAATACTTGTTTAAAAATCTACTCGGAAATAGCAGGTATGAGAAGTAGCTCTAAAAAATATAGGTAAATTAAGATATTAAATTATTTACAATATAAATTACAAATAGGTTATTTATTTACAATATAAATTGGTTATTTACAATATAAATATTGTTTACAACATAAACAATATTTTTTTTTTGCAATATAAATCAATATACATTTACTAATCAAAATCTTCTTCTATTTCTTCTTCATGTTCTTCTTCATCATCATCTTCTTCTTTCTCATCGGCAAGCAACATTTCTACAGTTTCTTTCAGAAATGGCTTTGAAAGAGTTTTTCTTTTTTGTCTCATCGAAGAGAGCAGCGGATCTGAAGTTAATAATAAGCGATTTAATACATCTTCGTTACATTTTACTCTCGAATATTTCCGCGCAAATTTTTCTCGATAATTTCGAAAATGTTTGTTTCTGCATTCCGCTGCCTCTTCTGATAATTGCCCTATAGGTAACAGAGCATTTTTTAAAATTTCTGGTCCATGGATCAAAATTTTATGGAGAGTTGGAGACATTGGGTACCATGGGTATAAATTAATGTAAAGTTGAGCCGTCTCGAAAGTGTAAGCCTCAAACTTTTCTACATTTACTTTTTTTCCAGACGATATTACTTCTAAGATTACTTTAATACGAAATATAAATTCTTGATTTACACCAGTAATCTTAGCAGCAACTTCAGGGTCGTTAAAAAATCTTCTGCTGGTATTGCCATCATTAGTGTTACCAAAACCGGGTTTAGGTATGTCCACTAATAATCCCATTTCCGTTTTAAATAATTGTTTAATTTTTTGTTTTGTGTTTGCTACAATTTCAGTATCTTCTTTTGCTTTGGCCTGCCACTTTCCTATGGGAATTTTGTATGAAATGTGCAAAATATGCTCGAATAGACGAATTCTCGCATGGAGAATAGATAACCCGAATTCTAACGTGTCCTGCTTTATGGGTTTTTTCTGAGCGATGTTATTAAACTCTTTTGATGTTGCGCCACAAATATAACACCTCATGGTTGATGTAGTATGTGTAACGGAGTTACATACTTTGCCATCGACCATACAAAAAATTAAAGTGTGTTTAATTTTTCCATCGATTCCTTGGATTGCAACATTAGTCGGGTTTAATTCTCTAATTTGGTCATTAATGTAATCTACCTCTTCTGTTGTGACGTCCACAGTTTCCTGTAGATATCTAATCCTTATAGGTCTACAATAATGGGCAGAAGATGGTTTAGGATTCAACCAAATGGTTTTTTTCTTGGCCAACAATTTTAATGGCACCATGGAACTTTGGAAAATATGTGCATCAGAAGACGTGGTATTTTCAAATTTTTGTTGATATTGTGACTGATGAGAGCCGTCACATCCCCATTTATATATTAATTCTAAGCTTTTCATTTCCTCATCGCTTAACATTAGTAATACGTCTTTCAGATATTCGCATAAGCGTGAAGACGTGTGGTCCAGTAAATTTTGTAATTTTATTTCAGCACTAGTTTCGCTGACAATTATCGCATCCTTGGATGGATAGCACGCTTTCTTTTCTCGTTGCAATATACTATAGCAAGGATATAATGTCTTGTCAGCACTCCTATAAATTTCGTACTCTCTTCGAGATGAACCTGCTTCTACAAATATTGCCAAAGCTTCTAGCGGTGACAATCCTCTAACGTTACTTTTTGCAGTTTGCGAAAATGCAGCTTGATATTTTTGTCCTCGTGTTGGAGAAACTGTAACATCTTTCACTACACGAGAAGCAGCTACATTGCCAGATTCCCGTAGCTTCATTTGTGTAGCATAAGTTAATTCAGCTACCGACGAACTTCTCAATTCTTTAGTTTTTCTCCTCTTTGTTCGTTCGCTTGATTCATCAAAATGTATTGTTGGTCGACCAACAGTGCCTGAAGTTTGTCTTTCAAATGGTATGCAGATAGTGCCATCTAGCCAAGCGGCATTATTTTTTAAAAACACTTCGTGTTTTTTATGAGCAGCTTGCCACTTAGTTCTAAATTTCGATTTTAGAATTCTTATTTGTAGATAAACATTTTCACTTTTTTCCTTGGTAAAATTTGTATCTTCAACTAAATATTTCTCCATAAAATCTAATTTTTTAGAGAAATTTTTTTCTGGACAATTTCGCATGATTTCGTAAAGATGCCTACGGGTTACTACTTTCATCCCAGATGAACCTAAAATTATATTGAAATTATCTATTAGATAGATTTTACAGACTTTATATTTTATTAATTTATAGTAAATTTTAATCGTTTTATGTCAAAAGCCTACCCACAATGCAACGCAAGAATATTAAATTTTTTTTTTTTAAAGGTAGGTGCTCAAAGAAAAATTCATAAAAAGTGGATCTGCGAATTTCCGCGAGAAATTCTTGATTAAAATTGTCGTAGATAAGTTACTGAACAGATTAAAAAAATATATACTGCGGTACATAGGGGTACACTACAACAAAAATCATTTTGAACATAAAAATTGATCACAGAAAATGGTTTACAATTAAGATTTTTTTTAACTGGTAATAGCGTTAATAAAAAAATGATTTTAATGGACCAGATAGTACACATTATAACTTACCTTGTTCCGAAAATTCCATGACGTGAAGAAAAAAATACACAATTGATAAATAAAACTCAGAAGCACAAAATATCACGCACCGAAGTGATGATTCGAAAGATTAACTTTGAAATGACTTCACGCCGTGGGTTTTATAGGTACAGTACCTGAAATGTTTTTCTGGTATTCCCTATCTATTGTACTACAATATTTGCCGCTTTTTACCTGTTTTTATAAAACTTTGGAAATTTGAATTTTGACCAGCTTTTTAGGTCAAATACCCCACTGTGCGTCGGCTTTCATGATCGAGAAGGGTAAATTCATCAATTGGATGACTTCGACTTGAATGATGAATCAAGGTTTTGTTTGTGGATGAATGATAGTCTTAGAAAGGAGTGGCGACATCGAGGGGAAAGACGGTGTTTTTTAGATTATTCAAAGAGGACGCACAGCCTTAACGTCTAGGGTAATAGTTTGGGGAACGATATGTGTTGGACGAAGCCTCTTACGTTCATTCCAGGTACATAAAGCGCACGTCGTTACACCGGCAACAGTCTAGAATTGGTAATAATGAAAGGTACTAACTTTCATGCAGACGATTTAATTTGCCACCTTTCGACAGGATAATGTTAGACCTCATACTGCTGTGGTTAGAAGTTTCCTGAATCAGGTTGGATTGCAGATATTGCCCTGACCTGCGCGGTACCCGGACTTGTCGCCAATTGAACATATCTGGGATATGATGGGACGGTGACTAAGCCAAATACCCAGATCTCCTGAAAATCTGGATGGACTTCGAGACTATCTAGAGGTTGCATGGAATAAGATATTCCAGGAGAACATCCACCAATTAAAATAGAGAGCTAAAGAATTAATGCATGCATAGCAGCGCATAAAAATGCAACCCACTATTAGATTTCTCTTGAAAAATTTTGTAGTTTAATTCTTAATCCTCGTTTAAGTTTATTTCGTGCTTATTATGTCAATATTTATAGGTTTCACTTAAACTTACGTCAAATGTCTTCAGGTTGACTTTACTTGGATAATTTATATAAATTTGGTTCTTTATTTAAAAATATTTCATGAAAAATATTTGATTTTCCACCGTCAAAGTTGATTAGCCCATTAATGTTTTGTACAATAATACGTATTTTGAATTACGAAAACTCATTCCAACTGGATTGACCAACCCAGCCCAACTTAAAATTAACATTTCCCAGAGTAACCACAACACAAATGCAACCGAACCAGAAATCAATCCAGCTGGATATTAAGTAAATACAACTCCAAAGCAAATCAACCATACTTCTATCATAGCATAAATTACATTTATTTATTGTTTGACAATATTCATTGCAAATTGATTTACAACAATCGAAACATTTTTTTTCTTCATTTTCACATTTCCGTATGACATGCTTTATCTGTTTCGGTAACTCGTGATTTGGTCAAAGCAGTTTTGTCGATCGATTTTGAATTATTGGGAGACAATGTCTCTGCTAATTGACGTAAAAATATGCAGCGTGCATTTCTTTTTTATGTTATGTCATCATTTACTGTAGATACTTAGGTAGACAGCGAGAGTTGCAATTTCCAAAATATTGTAATATGACGCGGGAAGCAATTTATTTTTCCTGCTCTGTGTACTGTCCAAGTATGTGGTCTTCTCTCCATCTCAACTACCTCACTGGATCTTGTTATAGAGGGCACAACTTCTGGTTTATCTTTTTCTTCATACAAATTTGTAATGCATTGGTGATAAAATTTTATGGAAATTGCAAGACTTGAATTGACCTCTGGTGCAGGCATTACAAGTGTTATAAATACGGTTTACCTTTTTATTCGCGTGTCTTACAGCAATATCGTTCAGTAAATATGTATCTAAATGTATCACAAGTAGACATTCTGTCAGTTGATCGGAATACTCCATTTCTTTGACGAACAAAGTTTGTATATAATAAAAAATATAATTACATTATAATCCTAATCCGAAATTTCTTCTAATTGTATTGCTAAAGATACGTTCTCGTAAGGATAAATCCAGCCGACTTTCCGGACCGCTATATTTGTGACCGACAAGTTGAAAAATTGACGGATGTTTACGTAGCTGGTTGTCGATAACTGACATGTGAAAACGGTCTGAAAAATCTAAATTTTCAGGTCGCATCAAGATGCAGATGATCAAAAGTTAAACAAGCAGTATCAGCTATTGTGGTATTGGCGGGATGTCTTGCAATAGAATTATTAAACGCTCAAAAAAATTCAAAGCGAAAACGTAAAAGATAGAATCTTAGAAGCTTTTTAGCGAAATAACGTGTGGAAGGTGCCTGCAGCTCTTTAATGAATGATATAATCTAAAATAAATGAAATACGAACATTTTACGAAACCGCGAAACTAAGTTTTTGACCATAACTTAAAAATAAAAAAGTTTGAAATCCCTGAGTTGGATAACTTCTCTCATTCTCAAAGGTTGGAGTGGGTTGTGTTTGGGTGATGTATCTAATACTAACCCAACTCATGGGAACAATATCAAAAATTATTCTTACCAAATAGGTGCCTTAAGGTAGAATTAACGTATTATTTTTATAATTTCAAAGATAAACAAAATGCGATCATTTTTAAGAATCGTGAAAATTTGTGTTTTTGACTACAACTTAAAAACAAAAGCAGATTGAAGAGTTTGGGTTGGGTTGGTATCATTTCTAATATCATTCTCAAAGATTATGTTGGGTGGGAATTGGGTTGAGAATAATCAATTTAAAATCAGTAATATATAATTATATATATAGGTGTTTCTAAATTGATGCGAAAGATTTCAAGAAGTGATTTTTCAGCGAAAATTAAGGACTGAACTTGAAAGTAGAGGTTTTGAATAGAAAGTTATATAAAAGAAACCCCTTAATTTTCGTTGAAAAATCACCTCTTGAAATCTTGCGCATCAATTTAGAAACATCCTGTATATATAATAAATACAAGGTGTTTCATTTATGAGTAGAAAAAAATTAAGGGGTGATGATTATAACACAATATCCCATTGTGTGTCCTTTTAAAGGTATGATACGATAAAGTTAAGTGTTTCAAACTTTGAGTATTGCTGTATAATGAATGAGCAGTCTTTGGTTATGTGTTTCTTCTTCTAATTTGACAAATAAGCGTCATTTTGAGATATTGTTGGAGATATTTTTTTATTTTATACGACAGAAAATTGAAAAAAAACCAACGAGCCTTACTTTACAGATCAATATCTTAAGCACTCTCAAAAACCAGGAACTTTTTTTCACTTAACTTGCAATAAAAGAACCAAAGAACAGACAATTTAACATGTGCTTATTATTAGCATATGATGTGCAGAAATAGTTACTGATTAAAACAAACTTTACAGTAATTTTTCATTGAGCGGTTATGAAGATATCGATTTCTAAAATGAGGGGCCTTTGCTTTTTGCACGGACTTTAAAGATTTTATATAACTCCAGAAGAAAAAATCTATCATATTTAATTCTGGGCATGTTAAACATTAAACATTGTTTCAAAAAACGCACGGCAAAACCCGAAAGTTTCTAGTTTTAGATCTAGTATTAGTTCTAGTGATAGTTCTGCCTTGGTGCTAGTGTTAGTTCTAATTTTAGTTCAATGTTAAGTAATGTCTGTGCAAAAAAAGTTGATTCTGATGATGAATTGATTAAACCTCTATCAATTTTTCAAATGAATGTAGTTTTGGGTTACTAATATGGTAAAATGATCTGACATAGTTGGCAATCCTGCTTCTACGTTAAACAATCTTTATTGCAAACTGTGATTCTACCACGCCTTTATCGCTAAAATGACTAACTATGACTAATGATAACTCAAATGACAGTGTTCGTTGTTAGGTCAAGCGGCAATTGATAGAGAGTGCCTTTTTATGACATTTTATGATTAATGTTAAACATAAAAATATTCATGTTTTGTGCCAATTTAATTTTAAAGGTGCAATATTTCGTTCGATTACAATACAAACCAACGATTGTTTACGTAGGAACAACTGAACAGCAATCCGACAAGTGCGGATGATTTTTGTATTCGACACAATGTTATCCTACTGTCCTGACAAGAAATAAATTTCGTTTACATCCGATCGGCTGACATGTCCTGTCCTTACGAAAACAGGACTTATCCGACACCAACATATTATCGTACTATCCCGATACGAAAGACAAGAATGTTATTTTGTTTACGTTACTACCGATAAGTCGGCCGACATGTTATGTCTCTACGAATACAAGGTTCAATACATAGTCTCCATTCTTCATCTTCACTGCCGGAATAATTACTGTCATCCGAAAGACAGATTTTCAGTAGTTTCCATACTTTTTTTGAATAGTATTCTCTTTTTAATAATTAATTTGAGCACATTAAGCTTTTGCACCTGTACGCACGTTTGAACATATTTCGACGGACAAAAGAGGAGATATAATGGATGTGTATATTATTGTTAGGAAATGCCGAAAATCATAAAGAAAGCTGGAGAATACGTTTATAAACCTGTTTATTTGTAACGGAAGAAATATCATAGTGCAGGGATTCCCAAAGTTTTTCTTATTCGGGCCAACTTCCGAAAAAAATATTTGATGGGCCAGAAAAAATATAATATAGTGACGTTTCCAGAAAGTGTAGACACAGAATGATGAACGACCAAAAAACACGTCACACGTTTTATATCGGAGGCCAAATTTACTGGCTTTGCGGGCCACATTTGGCCTGCATGCTGCACTTTAGGAACCCCTGTCATAGCGGGTACCTGGATATTTGGGGTTAGATAGCATGAAAACTTTGATTAATTGAGAGTTTATAGTCGGTGTATTTCATGGGAAAGTGAGTGTTATTTTTGCTACAAGTAGCAATGTAGTGTTTACAGTGAAAATGATTGTCATCATGTACAAAGATTGGTCAAACACCTAAATTGTTGAAGCAAACACTTAAAATGGTTGAAACAAACACCTAAAAAGTTTCTAATTGCCCAATGATTTTACTTGATATTCGTTCATACTGTACCAAATTTCAATGCTTGAATACTGTTTAAGATATATATCTTCACTCTAGTATATGTGATTAAAGTGGTTGCCCGAGTCCTTATACAATATCAGAAGTATTTCCAGTACTTTTTGAATTTCTTATTTAATTTATTTTAATTTTACAAGTGTTTTAAACATGATATTCGAAATTTTAGGAGTAGTACTAAACAGCACATTTAGTTATACGACATTCAAAGTTGAATCTAGGTCGCTCAAGGTCGAGGGGCTTCAATGCCCAATATCAATTGACATTGATGTCATCAATAAAGCGCCTCGATGCTAAGCGATCTAAGGATTTACTAAATCAATACTATACTTTCCCTCTCAGAATGTGTTGCCCAATATTTGCCCTGCAATAAGTGTTTTCTAATATTATATCAACATGGTATTATTATTAACACGTATTGTATAATGTTGTATTAAAACGATTTTATTTAACATAAAGCGATTTTCTAATAAACTCTCTTACACAGAATTGTACTGTGAGATAATTCACACTGGTTCTTATTTAATATGTGTATATGTATAATTATTACTTATTCATTTGCGAATCTCGTTGAAAATATTCTGAAACGGCGGATGAGAATCAATATGAGTATTATTGTTTGGTACTAACAATAAGACAAATTTTATGCAATAGTCCCAGAAGAAAAATAATAATACGAAAACGTTTCTTTTTCGAAAAAAAGAATTTATAATTATATAAGGTTGATTTATTTTTCATTTGATACTTCTGATGGTTTTTATGTAAATCCTTGACAGTTAAATTTTGTTTAAACCTTGTACCAGATTCGGCCTCTAATTCATTGTCAGTTTTTTGGCACATTTTCAATTTGGGCATATCGACTCCAAAAATTGTTCGCGCTCAGAATCACCTTGTACCAATTTAACAAAATTGACCTCTAATCATTGTTATTGTATTAGACTCGCTCATTTTTTCTTTAATATTCCATTTTCCGTTATATCAATAAAAATTGTTTTTAAGTGTTCATTTTATATTAAATATAAAAGAAAATTAAAATTTTATTTTGTTTAAACCCGTATTTTCTCGTTTGAAGAGTGAAAGTTGCATGTTTTCTCCGATGTAAAATCGATCGTATTTCACGCCTCCGATTTAATTTCCTTTGGTAATTCGTTGCACAAGATCTTGTAACAGAATAGAGTTATGATTTCTAATTTTTTGATTTGAATACGAAAATTTCAAAATATGTGCTAAACTTTTGAGTAGAATGGGTTTTCGACATTTTGAGACGACGACTATATTTTTGGACTTACCAGGACGTGCAAAAACATCCCATTGTTTTCACAAAATAAAACGACTTCGTAACTTTTTTGTCTTTATGACCTCAATGGAAACTCTCATTTTGCACAATAAACCAACTATGAATCATCATAGTAAAACATTAGTATTTGGGTGACATTAAAATTTTGTACCAATTAAAACAGAAAAACCTTTCTAATTTTAGAAAACCAATACCCGTTCACAAAATTAATGCATTATGCAGGCACGTTTTCGCATTCAGTCTTGAATTGTACAATAGCTTTGAAAGTAAACGACTAACAACAAACATTTTTTGTTCCCCATTTCACACATTCTCCGTTTTGATCCCATTTGATGTCGATTTTGTTTCAGTTTATGGATCGTGAAACATTTTTTTCCATAAAACTTTTCCTGTGCAACATTCCACATAAGTACTGACTTCTTCCTTCTTTACTAAAACGCCAATTAGTCCCGGAGAGAGATACTCAATTTCCGGAAATGCCGAGTGACTCTCACACGTTACTCGTTCGTGAACAAAGCTCTCGTAAGGTAAACGCGAAAAGAACGCGTTTCACTTTTAATTGAAGCACCTGTGAAACACTTACTTCCTGACACACGAAAATAGAAATTGAGTTCATGAAAATTATTTTTTAATTCTTTATTTGAAATTGATAAATATTATTTATTGTTTTTTTATTGCAGATACACAACCATATGACTATCGAGGAATTAAAGAGTACATTTCATGTGGATGATCATAGTTTAAGTAAGTTCATTTAATTATCCGTTAATGACCGATTTAACGTCATCTCCTTGGCATTTATTTCTTAAAAACTAAAATCTTCCAAGTTTCAACTTCCTCATCCTTATCCTTTTTTTATAAATATCTTTTTTAAATAACAATTAACATAAACTTCGTAATTTTTTTTATACCATTTTTATACTTTTATTATTTATTTACTAACATTAAAAAAAGATTTTTCATTTCTTTCCTTGAAATGACAATTTTTATGTAACAGCTTCTTACATAATTCTCTTAAAAAAGATGTTATATCCACAAAAAACATTTTCAACACAAAAGATACACATAACACATACACAATAATTCGCATTGTAAATATATTTAAAGATTAATTTTTTTTAACTGAATGAGATTCGTGTCAGTGCCATTCATCTTATTTTAATAACATAATCATTTTTTAACCCCCTTTTTATTTTTTTAGTTCCTGAATACGAAGTGATAAACATAAGCCATTTGAAACATCGCAATAAAAGAAGTTTAGGATCATCACAAATTAATAGTTTAGAAAATGATGAAGAAAAATCAAATAAAAGTGATTCAAAAAAATCGAAAGAAAAAAATCGTAGTGATGATATTGATGATGATAGAACTAGTTTAAAATTGCGCGCTTTTGGTAAAGACGTTCATTTAAATTTGGTGCCGAATAATGGATTATTCAAGAAAGGTTTGAAATTGTGGACCGTTGAACCGAACACCACGTCGCAACACGGAGTCGAGTATGTTGAGTTACCAGAGGTAAGAAATATGTTTTCTTATTTTTTATTTAAAGGATTTTGTTATATAATCGTTGAGAATATTTCATTAGGTTGTTGGTAATAAATGGGTTGCAAAACTAAAAGTAATAACGTATATTGTCCTTGCATTTCTAATACTTACCATGGCAGATTTACGTTAAAATTCCTTTGGTTTTATAACCTTAAAGATTGATATTATTAATTAAAATTAAATAAGTTAACAACAATCAAACAAATTTTAAAATTATTTAAAGATTGTGTTGTAATTAATATTTTCCCATCAAAATTAACAGATAGAACCAATTTAACTCTAAAACAATCAATTTAAAGTAGTCATAATTGAAATAAAGTTTATAAAGCTGAATGAATTCATGAAATCCATAAAGAGTAATTGAAAAAGATGCAAATTATCTAAATTCTACAAATGTTATAAATATAAAATTTGTTACAAATTAAAAGTTTTATTCAAACATTAATGAGCAACAACACACAATCCAAATTCATATGCATCTTTGTACATGGACGCTGAATCCTGTTGGAATGTCCGTAAAAGTGAGACATTGAAGGTGCAGTTCCTACAGTAGTATTTTATCAAGGTTATTCTGAAAGTTGGTCTTGATCCACAAAAATCAACAGTGCCTTTACGATCGATATCCCCAACCCAACCGTTTCAGAAAATGTTTCTAAAAGGTTTTCAAAAATAGATAGTGTTTTCTATCTATAATTAGGTCTAATTATGAGCAAATACAAATGCCCTTTGGTAATTCTACCACAAATACTGAATTATGATTAAAAACACTTGTTTATAGGCCGAGCAACATTCACGAAACGATTAAATAATTATAAATTATAATCTAATTAATAAATCCTGCTTATTGCGTTTTTTTTCATTTATTTCAATTTAATTTTATATAAGTACGTGATATTAACATGTACTAAGGTTTAGATACAAATTGATGAATATTTGACAAGTAAAAATACATTTTGATGTTTGAATTACAAACGTGCTACTAATTCGATCCCATACATTTTCGTTCATTTTTAAGATATGATTTACAAAGCACAACGCTTTTATCATCAGCAATTTTAATTCACATCATATTTCTTACACAAACGAACGGTTCTGTTCGGATATTTTTATATGCTTATTATAAATGGTAGGCAATTTTATTATTATACAGACACATTGATAACTATGATAGATGTTTGCCACTGTTTGAAAATAAATTCTCAGAAGTGTAGGGTGGTTCAAATTCGATGTTCAAATAGACTATCTCAGAATGTATAAGAGTTAGAAAAGAAGTAGCTTACATATGTCAATGTCTTTCTTATCTTTTACATTTTCCCTAGAGGCCAAAGTTTAAAGTATCTTAATACTAGCAACTGCAATTGTCTTGGATATTATTGTATTGTAGGTATAGTAGGAGTATTATAACACATTATATGGATATTTTTTACAGAGAATTTGATGTCCCAAAATTAAGGTACGTGAGTATCTTTGGCTGACCTGTTTAGTATTCAGATGTCTTCGAAAAATAGCTTTGTATAGATGTATATTTTAAAATTATTGACATTGTGTATTAAATGAATCGAATTAAAGTTACTATAGAAAAGAATAAAATGTACAAAATTCCAGCCATGTCAGTATTATAGTGACTTATTTTTTATAAATAGATACGTTATTATAACATAATTTTTTCGATTAGTTTATGTTGAACACTCGACATAGACTAATCGATATGCATAAAAAATATTTGAAATTTAAGTAAGAATCTGCAAATGCTACAAGAAATGGGAGGTCTTATTTAAGAATGTCAACTTAAATATGGTATATCAATTTTGGGACTTTTGTACATTACAATTTTATCTAAAAATACGTGCTAAAAAAGGACATAGATGTCCAGGATTTTTTTTGATACACTGCCATTTTTTCGGAGACAACTAAATAGCAACCTTATGTACTTGAAAAGTACTCAGAATTAGGTATGACTATAATACCCAACCATATAATACTCAACAAATTCATTATTATTTTCTTCATTGTCACTCTCTTCGAAATTAGAATTAGAAGTTTATAAATACAGAGTATTTTGATCTGCTCTTGATTTTGTTGATATAAGTACACTGATTACTCCAAGTTAAATTTTATGAGCATAACATAATTGTTTATATTAACTAACTTCGCAACTTTTTTCATTACCACTGATCCATCAATAATTGTGCAGACAATATCTTCTTTCAGAAATAATCCATGTTCCTTTAATTTGCTGCTTTGTTAACTTACCCAACATATTTTCAGCTGCATTCCAAATTTTTCGTTCTGAGCGATAATTATATTATATTTAAATAACGTTTATTTCTTACCATTTAATTTTAGTTTTTTCAATAATTTTTGTTTTTAATAATTTCAAGTGCGAATTAATGACCTTTTCAATTCAAGTAAAGAATTGCAATAGGGGACAATCTGAATAGCAAACTGTCTAATATTATCATTCTAGATAACTCTTCATCGAAACAGTCATTTTTCTACACTAAAAATTTTTTAATTTCTAATGTCTTAGGTTTAATAGTATCATTTTTAGGTGAGTCAGAATTTGTAGTCATACAAATTGTCTCAGATTCTTTTCTTTTCATTGATTTATGGTCATGTATTTTTATATACGTATGTAGTCGGTTTATACTTTCTCCAAAAACTTTAATAAACCTTGAACATGTTTTGCACATTGTCACCATATTTTTTTATCATATAAACGGTTAAACCAAACTGAAGTATTATGCAGATTTATTATTTCCTTGGAAATCATTATTATTCATTATAAATAAATAATAAATCTGAATATAAACAAATTATAAATATTTTAAATAATAAAGCGTATAATACATAGTGTTGGTAGTTTTTTATTTGTGAAAAAAAACATATCAACAACAATTAAAAATATTGATATATAAATGTATAAATATATAAATGTTTATGTAAAATTTCACTACGACAAAATTAAACTAACTTCGCCTATACACCAAGTGGCATTTGTGGCAACAAACAAACTAATAACGGACATAATGTTTTATTATCGCTAAACGTTTAGTGTTAATGCAATTTCTTTTTTACTATCATTAAATTTTTCGTGATAATTGATTTTACATTTTAACTACTGAATGGGCGGTGGTAGTGCAATTTAATGGTAGTGCAAAGATACTCTTTAAAATATAAATTACAAAGATTGTTATTATCCTATTACTGCCCCATACTTCAGAAAAGCCCACCCATTCGATGTCCCATCGATTGAGGATTGGCTTGTTTGATGTCAAAATTTCAAAATAGAAACTTCAAATTCGAAATATTAAATGAAATTACAATTAAATTTATGATATCTTGGTTCGAGACTACTACCCCTTTTTAAAATCATCATTTTCAATTAACTGTTCACTTTGATTTAGCTGTGATTTTGTTTGTCTTAATGTTAGTCCTAAATGATGAATAAATTGCAAATTTTTTTATATGAATTTGCTTTACTATGACTCACATATCATAAAGCATAGGAATTGTAAAAAAATAAAATCATAAAATTACATTATTACCTTTAATGTCTAACATATCGAATTTGGAGTTTCTATATTGAAATTTACGTAAAAACAGACAACCTGATAGTACACTCTGATGGTATATAACCACCGAAACAATGATAATGAATAAATCGCAAAATGCTAACTCAAGCAGAACTATTAAATCTCAATTATGCCGAGTGAAATAACAATTTTAAAAGACTTACTCTAACCCTAAATAGAAAATTTATAAAAAAATAAAGTTAATCAATTAACATAGACTACTTATGAACGATGAAAATAACTTTATTCTTAAATTCGGTACGACTGTGTACTTTCATGGAGTAGTCTTCACATCATCAGGCACGACGATTAAACGTATTTATAAAGAGTACAAGATGAGACACTTTAAAATTGAATATTGTAATTGTAAATTAAAATGATGGTTACCGTGCCATTTAAAAAATTGTTAGAACTTGACGGCACTTAATAAATAATAAACATATTTTTGAATACGACATTAAGACTTAGAAAAACAAATATGATATGTATAATAAGTAAACTTAGAGTAGAGACCTAAATGGTCAAAACGAAAACAAGTTAAATTAAATGAATTTAATAAAATTTCTGTGGATAGTTAAGTAAGATGTTCAATAAAATACAATTTTTTTCTTTGGATGGAGATATACATGTATCAAACACACAATCCCACAATCGACAATAGACAATATAACCAAATAAATATAGGTCCGAAAATAGTCCATTGTTAAAATATTCTAAGTTTAGTTGATCAAAATGCCTCAACAGGCCTTAGAAGAGGGTTTTTACACTTTTCGGATGAAGCAACATTTAGTCAAAACGGAATTTTTAATATTCATAATACTGCGCCCGGTTGAAGTAATGAAAACCCCCATGCAGTACTTGAAACTCATCAGAAGTGGCGATTCAGTGTTGATAATGTATGGGCGGGAGTTGTAGGAGACCAGTTATTAGGTTCATTTTTTCTTCCAAAGAGATTGACCAATGCTTTTCTAATTTTTTTACAAAATGAGCACATTATGCTCGCGCTACTCAAGCTTACTGATACAGATTTAACAAAAAGTGAATTGGCCGAGGAGGTCCACTTTCACTGAACTCTCTGGTCACTTCGTTCACTAGATTTAAATCCCATAGATTTTTAGTTTTGAGGTTATCTAAAATAAACAGTTTATTCTGAAGAAGTTCAAAATGTATAGGATTTGAAAAATAAAATTACAAATGCATTTGATATACTATACTTTGAAACTAGACTATTAACTGTGCAAACTGAAACTTTGCATACCTCGAAACCGAAATATTTTTGATGTTTATTAAGCCAATCTTTATTATGCTTTTTTTTTGTTTATTTTTGGTGTATCTTTAAATATAATTATTTTTTAATAATTTGGTAAATTACTATAAAGTCATTGCGGCACGCCTGTATCTCAAGTTTTATTTCAAAGGTAAACTCTAAATTGTTAATATTATTGAAGATATAGCCAGATTTTTTAAGAATCAATGATGGCCACTCTCAGTCCGATCATAACGATTTTATAGAACGAATAAGTTTCAGTTTAATTTCTATTTCTTGTGGTTACGAAGCAAATCGCAAATTGTTTAAATCTTATTGTGTAAATACTGCAAAGTCCATTTGTATCGTTGGTATTATATGCCACAAAGTCTACATAAAATAATAATTCATGGTGCAGATGTAATCAACAAATCGATTTTACCTTTCGGCCAAATGTATTACCTTTTATTTTCAGTTTCTTCATAATACCATTTGAAAACTGTTATTGCTTGTTTTTTAATTATGTATACTTTATGTATATATTTAGTTTCACATTGTGATATTTATTTGATTGTTACACGATTCCAACAAATTAACCGATTATATACAAATTCAAATTCCTTTCTTCTATTTTCTTTCCTTTCTTCTTTGATTTCTTCTTTACTAATTCGTTTATTATTTATAATTCGCCTTCTTTGCTCTGTTTACTTTTTTTATTGAATTTTTACGGTTTTCAAACCACGTCTTATTTATTTTTATTAATTACTCATATTCATTTTTTATTTTTTTCGTTTCTATGATTTTTTGTTATCTTGTTTTTAGTAAACTATTTTTTTTTAATTATTATTATTATTTTTAATAACTATTTTCTTTTAACATTGAATATATTCAATATATTTTAATTTCACAAGAGTTTGTTGAATTTATTTCATAATATTGCTGCACAATCTATATTTAGCCGGTGACAATTTTCAACACAGCTGACAATTTTAGATATTACTTAATGTTATATTTTTTTATATCCAACGTATGGTTGATTACGCTGTTACTGAAAGGGCAAACCCAACCCAACCCACGGGAATAATATCAGAAATTATTTAAAATAAAGATTTAAGATAAATGTAAATCTAATGAATATGTAAGATAACTTATGCCTGACGCTGGATTGGGTTGAACTTAAGTTGGTTTGGGTTGATATCATTTCTAACACTAATCCAACCTAACTTATGGCACTGATATTCGAAATTATTTGGTTTTTTGTTATTACCCTCTCCCATAGTAATATTTATAGAGAACTCAAAAGATAAAGCGAATGTTTTAAAATATACATGTAAATTTAATGAATAGTAAACATAACGTGTGTCTGATGCTAGGTTGAGTTGAAGTGACTTTGGGAATAATATCAGAAATTTTACTTTGTGGCATCAACTTAAAAACAAAAGATGATTGAGGTTTGGACTCACTCTGAACAAATAGATGTAGAAATGAAAAAAGAGCGAAAACGCCAACATTTTGTTCTTACTTTCTTTTTTTTTAAATTTTGTTTTGTATCAGTATCCAATATGTTCCACTCGAGTTATAAATCACCTTGTATACCTTAGAAATCGAGGTATTATTTTCTATAAAGTGCACAATATGTTTTCGAATCAAGATAGAAAGAGGAAAAAACTTATTATCGATTTTCCATTCATCTTTGGTTGTATTTAACTATTGCATATTGGCAATGGTTACTGTAATTTCATTTGCCTATTTGAATAGTAGCTAAGGTAAACATCTGATAGCTAAATTTATCTAAAGGTGAATAAAATCGACCTACATCGGCCAAATTTTATACTGTAAATGTAGAAATTAACTAATTATTCCCGTTTTTATGTAAAAATTGAACTATTTTTTTTCTAAAATGAACTATTGTTTTTGTAAAAACTGCACACAAAAAAAGTGTGCTCATAGGTCACAAGAAATTAGAGGGAACACTGATCCCAACCCAACCTAGTCCTGAAGGAACTAACACTAGACTTAGAACTGAAAACGTTAGGGTTTAGCCGTCTTAAGAGATGTACGGCTGAACACTAATGTTTCTAATTCTAAGTCTAGCAGCGTTAGTACTAAAGCTAGGCTGTGGTCTAGTATTAGGTACACTAAAAACTTCCAGAAAAATTTGCAACAATCTAGAGCTAAATATGACTTAAAACTAATGCTAGACCAAGAATTAATAAGGTTCAGGTTTAGCTGTGCGTCTTCAGACCGGTGAGAAAGGGCACAAAGCATCAATGCTAATTAAATATAAATGCAAATGTGTTTAATTAAAAATCATGCTTCACTAAAACTTTTGTGATAATGCATTTTTTTCACTATTACTAAATTTTCACTGATAGTGCATTTTGCATTTTAAGTAGTGTAATTTATTGGTAGTGCAAAAATGCCAAACCCTGGTTCTAAGTATTATAGGTAATTATTTAAAAAGTATGCATTTGATTTGATTCAAGAGATGATAAATTGAATCAAATCATCGGATTAAATGAAATGGTGCGATTAAGAAAGTTTAAAATTTTACAATTGAGAAATGTTTTCGAGAACAACAAAAAAGCATATATTTCCGCCTATTCTGAGAAAGTAGATTTGTCCAACCCACCCAAATACGTATAGTTTTCCCGAAGTCATTGGACCATAAAATTTAACGATGGAGTTACATGAAACGAAAGGATATTTAAAGCCACTTAATAGTACCAGAAAGAAACCGTACGATTATTGTTTCTTTTTTATATAACAACCACATATCAAATCACCAAAAAACTCGTTTTTTAAACTTTCAATTTCCTTCGATTTTCTCGTTTTAAAAGTGTTTAAGATTTTAAAACCAAACTTGTTTGGTGATTTTCCGCCAAACTAGGTAAATGGTATTTGAATAGGATGATGTTATCGCATTCCCACGAATTAGCAGGGTTAAAAAGCAAATTTGGCACGTTTTCAGAACTCATTTAGGAGCGCCGCGTAAATGTTTAGCAACAACAACGGTCAATACTGTAATAAAACTTATCTTTCTCTCTCGTTTTGCGTTGAGAATGGATGTTATGCAAGGGTTCCTCGCCTATTTTGTTATATAACATATGAGTTTTCGAGTATGGATTTTTTTTCTTTTACCTCGTTTCAACGAACGCTTATTTGGCACATCAAAACCCATTAAAGTTGCGCCGCTCACTAGAGACGCGTTCGCAAAAAAAATTTATTACTTAGCTGAAGCGGCTTCGATACGCTCCAGGCGTAACAAATAAAATAGAATTATTTATTACTTTTATTAGTACTAAACCGGGAAAATCAAGGATACATTTTCAGTTTTATAAAAAATTAGTTGAATAACAAATTTGTTACTTGCAAAAGAAACTAAGTCTTTTTAAAATAAGATTATTGAGACAATAGTGACAATTAGCATATTCTAATATTGGGTTTCTTTAAAAATATATATTCAAAAGAGGACATGATGTGGTATTCAAATTTCTAAATTGATATTCTAATATGAACGACGCAGTATGAACTAAGAAGTGATGTTATGAAATTTCACTCGTTACATAATGTAAAAGAAAGAAATAAACTTATGGTTTAACGTCCGAAGACGGTGACACTTTTAAATAATTTAAAGCACGACCTGGATTTGAACTCAATCGACTAAGGTCAAGGTTACCGAAATTTCCATAGAAATAAAAAAAAATCGTTTAATCTATAGTTTTATGCATTAAGAAATGATTTATATTCTAAATTAAAATTAAAAAAATTTAAAAATGATTACTATTATTTTTATTAAGAGTTTAGGTTTTATTTTGATTCTTAATTTGCAACGACGAATTTATTAAATGATAAACGAATAATCTTTTTTGGACATATGGAGGGATTATTCAGGATGATATTCAGCATCGTCAAAACTATAATATATATATATTATATATATATATATATATATATATATATATATATATTTAGTTGGGGCTAGTCGTGCATCTGAAGACATTTTTTTAACGTAGGCGTCTACAAGGAATAGTTTCTGAAATAGACTACCTAATAACCTAATTAGGCAACCTGTGCATTTGAATTGAAGTAAAGAGCGAACACTAGGCCATGAAATGAAAAGTTTTCAAGTTTGTGAATCCTTAACTATCCTCCTAACGGTAATGACTTCAACAAGAAAATTTACATTATTGTTAAGATGGGCTTGGATAATGGATATTCCGTTCAGGATACATCAATCTAGAATCAATAAATTATTGTCCTCATTTTTCCTAAAGTAACTTCCAGCGCTCTAAAAAGAATTATGTTATACCATATTTACTAGACTGATGGCAAACTTGGTCAATTCCTTAACAACAAACATTCATTTAATAACAGCAAAAAAGGTAGTATTTACAAATTAGATTGCGGAAATTAAGATTGTTATAACATAAGACAAACTGGACGTAGCATAAATACTAGATTCAAAGAATATAATAATTATATAATTAAAAGTCTCTACCGAAGAATATGGATTTTTCGAAACCATTTTCTCACACTGTTTCAGTTGTCAATAAAAAATGTTAACTATCACTATCACTTTTTTCACTATTTATTAGTGGTCATGTAATTTATTTTAAACTTTCACTAAACATTCAGTGATAATGAAATTTGGGTTGCATTATGCCCAACCCTAATTAATACTAATTAATGTTATTAAAAACGTGGTAATAACGTTGGTTTATTTCCGTCAAAAATAAGCGTTTCTGTTATGCAAAAAGGAGGGCGGTAAGGACACGTTGGTCCATTGTCTGCAAAATCGTGCCGATTGGGCAACAACGAACGTTGCTGTGCTTTTACGCAGAAACCAAACGAAACCGGCTGGGACACGGTCTTGTGTGCTGTTGCTGTCATATGGTCTTGAGGTATGAATGCTAAATTCGACATGAGAATTTCGCTCTGTGGCAACATTTTACACCTACGCTCAACCTATTTCAGATAAAATCGATTTACCTTTAAGAAATTTAATGAATTAAAGGTTGTGTAACGAAATAAATCTATAACCTTAATTAACGGCATTAAAAAAATTTCAATGGTACAATTGGTGGTAATAAAATCTTGTTAAAAGAACGATTACTAATCAATGTAGTACTGTACTTGAGATAATTAAAATCAGATAAATTAAATTCGTCCTGTTAGTTCAGCACGAGTTAATCAGATCGTAAGCGAGTCAAGATAAGCATCGAAATCGGCAGTAAAAGTTAATTAAAACCATTGTTCTTTGAAGCGTTTTACTGATCGTTGAGAATTCTTTGGTAATTCATCGCGTGCCGCTCGAACAACTTCCTACTAAATACCTTCAGGAGGAAGTTGCGTGTTCGGAATTACATCGCCCGAAGTCATCGATTCGATTTATGTATTTCTTTTACATCGAAGACAGAAACATTTAGGTCAATAAATCATACGTCTTTTGTATAAAAACAGCATTAAAATGATTAATGGTTTCGACATTTTATTATCTGTCTTCTCTCATTAAAATAATGAATATTTTGAAAATCGCCGGTTTACCGTGGTTTCTTGTGAAACATTCATCGAGACTAATTCGTTTGCAAAAGGTAAATAACCAAAAAATTGCACAACCGCGGGTGCAATTGAGCGAGCAACGGAAAGCGAAATGCACCTAGTGAAGAAATTTTGGTTAATTACAGTTATCCATTTGAACTGAACCGGAATATGGTTTAACGTAATTTTAAACTTTGTCTATGCAACGAAATTATTTCTTTTTGTAATTATAAGACAAATTATGTGGCTAAAACTGTGTTTTAGCATTTTTTCAGCAAAAACCTTATATGAATATCATGATCGCTTTCTCGAAGATAAATAAATCGCTATTTATTTGCATCTGTTCCTCAGTTAATTTTGAAACACTGGAACGTTTTTGAATATGTAAAGAATGATTATAATATTGAAGATCCTAGCACGAGTGATAATTTAAATAAACTTATTTAATAAATATTTATGTACCATTTTTATGTACCAAGTGATCTGAAACTCACATGATTGTGAGTACGATTCGAGCGACCGAAGCGAGTAATAGGCGAGTCCGATAAACACACTATTTGCAAAAAACTTTTTTCTCAAATTTTTCCTCCAATACCAGGAAGCGAAACATTAATGAAAAGAAAAAAAAACAATACAGAAGGGGAAGTTTAAGATCTAAGTCACAGATAACTCACTTGATGAAAACTGATTTCATAGTTTCGTTGTTTGACACACCGCAAACTTCGTGGACCCATCTCTGGCAGAAACTGCATCGAATGCACTGGTTCCCAGGCGAACTGCTTAGTAAGCCTACTTCACAATAAAAGTACACAGGATTATCTTCATCGTCACTGTTTTATCGAACAAATAACCAAAAAATCGGCATGACCCTTTGGTTATTTGGTTTCTTGGTCTTTTGGTTTTTGGTCTTTGTCTGGTTTTCTGTGCTTTGGCGATTTTGTTTACTGATTTTCCTTCGATAACGTCTTTCCTTTCAAATATGACAATTTACTGGGTGGCACGTTATGTTCTTCCGATTCTGTGCTAGTTCAATTCATTCAATTCAATGATCACTGGGAAGCAGGCATCTGATGCATGACTATACATAAGTACGAAGGCTTCCACAGCTGGTGTTTATTGAACTAAAAGTAGAATTAACACTAGAACTGTTACTTCGAAACGGTTTCTGAAGAAGATTGTAACATGGCATCCGAAACGTAACACATTTTTCAAATGTCGCATGTCAAAATCCGAAAGTTTCTAGTGCTAGACTCGTATCAGTCCTAGTAATAGTTCTAGTGTTATTTCTAATTTTAGTTCAATCATGAGGACGTTTTTCTTATTGTAGGAATGTGTGAGTCAAATAAGAAGATGATGAAAGTGGTGTTTAATGCCTGATTGGCCCTATTGCCCTGTTAAATAATGTCATGTGTCAATAATATCATGGAAATGTAATCATAACTATCAGGAGTCCAAGAGGAAATTTACCTACGAAATACTACGTATAGTAAAAAGTTTCCACATTCCGTTTTCAATCTGAAAAACTTAATGATTTAAATCTCTTCATTAGAATAATAAAGACAGGTGGTCAGCATGCAGTTTGAAATATATTGATTGTAATCCCATTATTAATTTCTTGATTGATTAACTCTATGAATAGCTTTGTTATTTTGATGGATACTTTATTGTATGAAGGATTATAACACATCTTTACAAATGCATCTCTGCATCATTGTCTTAACTTTATTACCATCCCTTAATAATCTTAGTAATTCTCTTAAGTGTTAATTATTTTTTTTATCTAACTAATATTAATATTATTATGAAGATAAATATATGCTTCTATTCAATAATAAAATTTACTTCAGGTGGATAGAAAAAATGTGATTTTAATGTGTATGTGCGTATAGTATTTTTATAATCTTAGGTTTTAATTTGTTAATTTTTAAAACGAACCATTGTATTTAATATTCACATATGATACTTTACGATTCTCTTCAATTTTCGACTGTTTAGCTGATGACGGTCAATTGACCGAAACCGGTCGTTTTATGAAATTCAAAAACAGTTTTTAATTACCTTCATAATACCATCCAGCTTCTGAAATATGGATCGTTTTAAATATTAATATTATATATAAATTGTATTGGATGGACCAGATTCAGAATAAAATCCTCTTTCATGTTATGTAAAAAAATGGGGGATTTCTATTCAAAATAATCAATGATGTCATAACTCGGTTAAAAGAGCCAAAAAGTTTTCTTTCAAGTTATTTTTCATACGCTGGTTTAATTGATTTAATGAATCAATTAATATATTATCAATTAATATACGTTACTTATGGCAAAATACTATGTAAATATCAGGAAATTTCATAAAACAGGATTTTTAAGAGAATCTATGCAATAAACTGTTTGAAAAAAATATAATAACAGGTTATATGGATGTAAGTTCTTCAAAACATCTGCAAATAGAAGATTGGATGTACAACTAAGGCTCAATTTATTCACCTTTGCTTACATTTAACTACTGGATATTTTCCTTGGTTAGTGTAATTTCATTTGCCATGATAGACTATTTGACCAGTAACTATGGTAAATATCGGATAGTTCTCTTCCGATATCTCTTCTGGTTAAACTATCTAAGGGATTATTACTATGATTACGGCTATTTAACGCGCTCTGATTGGCTAATAGATGGGTTTACAGACCTAATTGGAGGTAGGATTATTTTTAACACCAGACAAAACAGTTCTCATGTGGAATGCTTAAATTGATAGGTAAATCTCCGCCTATCAATTAAAGAATTTGAAGTAAATTACAAGCGTTGCAAAACTCATAGACAAAAAAGCAGATGATTAATGAAATGTTTAGAATATCAGCTGTCAGCACATCAATTAAACTGGACTTTAATTCCATAACGATACATAATAATATGCCAAAAAAAAGCTCTTATAGAAGGCAAAACGTAATATTAAAATAAAATTCCTATATCTAAATAATCATTTCATGCTGCTGTTTATACAAAAGAATTTGCTACCATAATAAACTGAGTTCCAAGAAACGGTTGCTTGTCGATGTTTTAAAAAACGAACAACCCAAAAGTTTCAGACTGGGGCCCTTTACTACCAAACCGTTGGCACTGTTAGGCCCGTTACTACCACTCATAGTTAAAGTTGTAGTTAGCGCTATCTAAAAGATAACGTAAAAATCGATTACTATCACTGCATTTATCTCACAGTTAACATTACCTGAAAGATAACTTTTGTGTTAACCATAACCAGTGAATTCGGTTCGGGTTAAGTCGGTGTCTCATAGATAAAAGAAGAAACCTAACCTCACAAATCGCCTGGTGGTGTCACGATACCCGTGGTTTTTCAGTGAAATATTACAAAATTACAAAAATGGATAATTTTATGGATGTTGACGATGAAGAAAATATTTTCGAGGACATAAACGAACTATTTCTAGGGCTGGGTTAAAGTATCGATGTATCGTTATGTATCAAAACATGTATATATTATTTAAAGATAAATATGAATTATCTTATGGTGCTCCACCAAATGGTACTACACCAAAAATGATATTACAAATCAAAAAATTAATACGATTAAATTAAATAATTAAATAATAAGTTTAATAAAATAAACTTTACCAACACCTTGCCAACCTCCCCTAACCCTCCCATAAGCGTCATTTTGCATGCAAGCTGGCAAAAGCGTTTATAAAAGAATACAAATATCAAAAGAAAGCAAAGTCGTAACACAGTCCCGGATATCAAACTTTATAATTGTTTTTTATCAATGAATTTCTTTGAGAAATCATTAAATATAGTCCACCGCTCAATTGTTTTATTTATTTTATTTATTTCATCTGTATTTCTAGGCCAACACAGGCCTTTACTTAACAATTTAATCTCTAATCTACTTCTGTTTTCGAATTTATTCACACACTTGAACAACACATGAACAGAATTTCCAACTTGGTCACAATCGCATTGTAAGGAGTCACGTTTACCGATTCTATTAAGATATTCTTCAAAGTTACCATGACCAGTAATCAATTTTACTGTTTCTGGATACAGAAAATTGTAAGCAATGCCAACTTTCGGCATAAACTAGTATGTCAATCTACCATTCGTCGACTTATCCCATCTTTCCTGCCAAACTCCCATAAAATATTTTCTATTCTTATTCTTAAGACTTCGTGTAGAAATAAAATTAAATCCAATATGGGAATTCTCCAGCAAAGATGCTTCCTTTGCCAATTGGTCCGGTCTTTCATTTCCTTTAATACCAGAGTGTCCTTTAATCCAATAGAAATTGATCCTGTTCTTTAGATCTCTGATCATATCCCATGTCTCCTTTTGCAAATGACTTGGTCTGTTCATATTTTTCAAGCCTTCTAAAACAGAAGCACTATCACTAAATATATCATACTTAACAATATCGTTTTTAATTACATATTTTAAAGCACTATTAACCGCAATTAATTCCGCATTAAAATTATTACACAAACTACCGAGTTTTATTTTTTCATTATATGTCTCAACACCTTCACTATAAACAACAAATGCAGCACCAACATCAACATCACTTTTTACACCATCCGTATATATTTGAACACCACTAACTTTATTAACACTCCCGCAAACTTTAAAGTCTATGACAGCTCGTTTAGCTGGATGAACAACTGACAAAAACTCACTTTCTTTTTCAATAAGGTTTTTATTTAAATCTAAACCAGTAATTAATTTTAAGTCATTATTATCTAAACTATTTAAATTTTGTAGTATTGCTAATTCTCTAAATTTTAAATCAGCTGGTAAAATACCTGCTATAACACTAAGCGTATCACTCGAAACTGTACTATAGGCTTTAGCAGCCTTCAATCCTAAAACCCTCTGTACACTAATAAATTTGTTTTTAGCTTTTATACTTTTAATTTTACTTTCAAATACTGAAGCTGCATAAAACATACAAGGTTCGATGACACCCTTGTATATGGTGCTTGATGCATTACCATTCAAGCTCCAGCTAACCTTAGCAGCAGCTCCTATTTTGTTAGATATTTCCCTAGCTTTTCTAGTGACATAATCTAAATGAAAATGAAAATTAAGTTTATCGTCTAAATAGACGCCTAAATATCTAACAACATTTTTACAAATAATCCTATTACCATCTAAAGACAAAATTGGTAACCTTTGATTTAATTTTCCAAAGAAAATTGCTTCTGATTTTGAAGCATTAAATTTTAATTTACAATTCTTACTCCAAAGATTAATTTTTTCTAAAGCCTCATTAGCTAAAATAGTAATGTTTTTATAAAGGTTATTCCTAACTAAAAGAGTTGTGTCATCCGCGAAAGCTACAATTTCACAACCTATAGGTAAATTAATATCAAAAATTGTGTCAAATATAATATTCCAATAACCAGGACCTGACCTAGAACCTTGCGGACAACCTCTCTCAATATTATAGTTTATATTGATGCCTGGTTCATCAATGATAGATATCAATGACTGAAAAGTAGGATTTAGCTAAATCAAATAAATTTTTCGGACAACGTTTTCTAATTAACTGGCTCAAAATTAAATGCCACCATGTATGTATATGTAATATGCAAATAATATGTATCGAGACAGCAGTGCATGTGGTATGGCCCATACACACATCACTGTAATATCGATATATCATCACATTAGTACATTGATACAAAGTATATCGATACAAAAACAATTATACAATTTAGACTTAAATTCAACTAAAGTATAAATAATTTTTTTAACTTTTATGTTCTTCATAGTTTCTTTTTATTAACTGTCGATCTAAATATCAATACGATATCGATATGAGTATCGATACAATGTATGTATAGAATATCGATACGCTTCATGCTGTATCGCACACCCCTAATTATTTCCTATACGAAGTGAAACAATAATACGAAGACGATTAAATCATCTAAATAAACATTGAAATGGGGAATTCATGAAAATATTTCGTATTTCCAATGAGACTTTTCATTTTCTTCTCCATGAAATAGAAGAAGCTATTAAACCGCCATCCATGACGCGTCACTTCTTTTATTTTCTATAACATATTTATTATATATACTATTTATTTTTTTATTTTTATTATTAAATCGATCAATATTTCTATTTCCTGTTTGGAATAATTCGCAGTTCTTTTTACTTATCGTTTTCCGTTTTCTATGTTCGAACGGTACACAAAATAAGAAGAATGACAAAAATAATAAACGCTCGATTTACGATGATGTTCGAGGTTAGAATATTAGGCCTTTTGACCGTAGATTCTTTAGATATCTTAAGGATATCCTATCTATGAGATAACATGAAGAGGTAGCACGGCGGAGTTCGTAAACTATTAGTTTAGCGTTATCTTATAGTCAGCTTATCTAATAGATATCAACGATTTGGTAGGAACGGGCCTTAGATAAGCTAGCTATAAGGTACCGCTAAACTAATAGTTTACGGTGTCGTCTGTCTTTCTTATAATCTTAATTATTTGAGATAAATAATTAAATTGGTAACCATATTTTTTCAAAAGGCTTAATATTTTGACATTTTAACTAATTTTAGCATCAAACGACATGGCAAATTGCGTGTTTACCTCTGCATTTGACTTTATTCCCTTTGTTTTCTACGGTATGGAAACGTAACAATGGCTTTTTTTTGGAATAAAAATCATATAAAAAATCACATAAAAAACACGTGTGTCGTTTCAACACCGCGTGAATTGCGAGGTTAGGTTTCTTCTTTTATCTATTAGGTCCATTACTACCGTCTTCTAGTTAAATTTATCTTATAGATAAACCCACTAGCCAATCAGAATGCGTAAAACAGCCGTAAGCGTGGTAATAATCCCATAGATAGTTTAACCAGAAGATAGTAGTAACGAGCTTTATATTAATTGCTTTATGTTGATTATATTAATTTATATAATTGGTAATAACCGACGTTTACGTTATCTTTTAGATAGCATTAACGATAACTATGAATGGCAGTAATGGGCCTAGGTTACTTATTATCTCTTCGTTACAATTTACTCAATTTTGCAAAATACTTTTTTATTGACCCCAACAAAAAGATAACTCTTTAGATACTGTCATCGCTAGAATGAGAGTAAGTGCATATTTGATCGATTTCCATATAGTATTCATTACATTTAGAGATTTAGGAAAGAGATTGCGAAAAAGGAATTTTTGGAATAGAACAATATAACGTATTGCGAAAAAATATTTGATATTCTATCAATGAAATGCAAATCCTATAACAAAAATGTTATCAAAAAAATTTAAAAACAATATTTTTAAAACAAAATTTAAAATTAAGCATTAAAACTTATATTCTCGGATTCATTTTTATTAAAGGATTTATCTCAAGCAAACAAAGGACTTTTAACTTAACAAATTAGGATTTTAAAGCTATTACACATACAGTGTTGGCCTTATGTAGAAACAATGCCAACGATTACACATCGGTCGTGTAACCAGCTTCATATTCATGTTTAAGGACTTTTAAAAATTCATACATCGTATAGTTGTTTTGCAATTTAAATTCAAACACTGAATCAATGAACGAAAATCTCTTACATCAAATGCTTTAACTTATATCAAACAAAAGTACTATCTGTATTAGGAGATAATTCTTTATACACTTTAAATGTTTAAATAATAAACAGTAAAATTATTAGACATGCTATCTTGAATGACATAAAACATGCTATCTTGTCCGATATATCTTAACAATATTCTATTCTAATATTATTTAACATCATTAATATTGATATGTCTATAATACAAGAAAATATAGGGTAATTTTTTTACATGTGTGAAAAGTAGTAAATTCTGTTTTAGTTTCATTGCTTAACATGTTAAATAATTGGATATAAACGTATCGTTAATCCTGAAATGTATGAATACTACAAATGTTGCTATATTTATAATCTGTATTGTGTTATAATGAATTTATAAGATAGAAGGCGATGTGTCAATCAAATCATATCAGGTATCTTTGACATACTTTAAAACAAGTCATTCTGTTTTTAAGTTGAACGAGAGAGAGCTTCACCAATGGTTGATCAAAGCTAAGGTCGAAATTGTGCATAATTTAAGAAACAAATTCACTCGGTAAAGCGAATGCATCATCAATTTAATATTACATAGTTTTGTACTATGAAATAATACTTTGAAATTGTTTGTTGCGCATATAGCGTTATGTACCAGATATCTTTTGGTTCTGCAGCACTTTCGTTAATTTATACAGTGAAAATTAATTTGGCAAAGAGATAATATTCAAGATCAATTTTAAGCTTTTGTCTTATATGCCCACTTAATTATTAATGCCCACTGATTTACTAGACATGTAAAAAGTATGGCGTTTGCAAAAATAACAATACATTTCATAATTTTTTTAGTTCAATTTCGGACAAAAAGAGGTGAACTTATACCCAAGCAGGTACAGTGCTCAATTAATTGATTAATTTATTTAATAAGGTATTGTGAATATTATCACTATAATGTTGAACGCTACATCTGGTTTACCTATCTTTTCCTTTATTGACTTACTTTAGTAACACTGAGGCAATGTGTATGCTTTCCTGCCTTTTTTCTGTATCTCTTATTATGCAAAACTATACCTAAGGAGGAGAGTTTTGATTTTTGGTTGATGAGAAGAATGTTATGTAATACCATTCCCATTATTCATACCCTCCTGTATAGTGATGTGAGTTTGTAATTTACCTTGTAAATTACTAGAATATTTACCGTAATAAATAAACCTAACGTTTAAGTGCTTCTTTGATGTTTAGACAAAAGTTTCCTTAAATCAAAATAATACAAAATGTTTATGCGCATGCGCAGATACATTGAAATGTTCATTCAAAAGCTTTTATTACATCAAAATAACAAAAAGATTACAGCAATAATAATTAAAAAAATTAAATTACGCGAGAATAAATTTTGAGAAAAAAAGCGTAATTTACATCAATAATTTACATACATCACTGCTCCTGTCTGTATAAAATAGTTGAAAAATTAAGGAATCCTGTTCACTTATACAAGTACAACACTAGTAGTAATTTTTAAATCTTGGATAGATAACTCGTGTGCGTCAACGACTGTCACATATATTTCAGGTTTTAAAAGCAAAGAGGTGTCTATTTTTATAGCCCTTGAAGTGGCGTATATTTTATTTTATTGTTCCTACTAATTTATTTTTAATTGAAATCAACGTATTTTATCTTCTTAATGTTTTTGTTATTATGTTTCTTTTTAAATAATAACTCTCTATAACATTTTATAAAATGATATCATGAGTCATTAATCTCGAATCATTAATATTGATGAACCTTAAAGTTATTTTACTTATTTAACTATGATAAGTTTGTTATAATTAATACACCTATACTAGCTCAAAATTCATTTCTAGTTTCGGTATACTACATAATAGAATAACATATGTATTTTATGAATCAAACGTGCAAAAAGTCCATCTCTCTTAAGCTGACCATAATCTTAAGGACCATAATGATAAAATCGCTTAAGACTTATTGGATTAGTTAGTACTTATTTTGTACTAATTGTACCACCGATGAAAAGTTTGTACTACCTTAAAGAGAAAGTCGTAGAACTGGTAGCTTAATATTAAACTAGCGCCACGATTAATAAAGAAATCTTTATTTGAAACATTTTTCGTTAAAACTACGAATGGCGAAGATATCTCCTATACTCCAAACATTTGAAACACTTATAATAAATAAAATTTTTGATATGGAGAATCTTATTTGATTTACAAAATTTCTCAACCTAAAATAGAGAATTTCATAAAAGATTAATCTGAAAATCTACTTTTTATAGAAAATCACTGCTAATAAAAAATAAGTCGTGGCATAATTTTAACCACTAATAGTAGAATAAAAACGTATGAAAATTTTTGTTCTAAACTCATAAATGCCTAAGATATAGGCATATTTACAAAGGTTATTTACTTAAAACTTTTTATTACATCGTAAACACTCAAATTTTCCAAATAAAACAACTGATTCCATAAGCTCACATCTTCATCAAAAGAAGCAACCCAATTTTTATGATTTGTGATTTTTAGGATTTATTTTCTCAACCAAGCATTTCATAAAAATAACAATTTCCTCATCATTTTTAATAAATCACTAAAAATGGTTAAATTACATAACATCAATTTGAATTTAAACCAAAAATGTCCACTACTCATCCTCTCAAAATTTAATTAATTAATATACATTTTTTTTATATGATAGAACACTGCGAGTAAAAATTAATGATGCATATTCAGAAATTTTTTTCCAAAACAGGGAGTTTTTCAGGGTTCATTTACTATCACTATCAGACATGATATCTGAGGAACATCGTTATAATAATACATACATTCTACAATACGCGGATGACACAATGCTAATATCCCATGATCGCACTTTGAACGGAGCAATAGACAAAATTCAAAATCTTAACGAAAAATAGAAAGTTCGTATAAGACGTGGCGTATTTAACTTAACTCACAGAAAACGATAAAAATGCTATAAATATTTAACTTATTTAATACTTAGAAATCGATCTAGACAACAAACTAAAATTTAATATTCACACAAAAAATGATGTATGAATTGTGATGTGTAAAAGAAAGTATGCACTTTTTCGCATACTTTTGAAGTCTACCTAAATTTGTATTATTTCATAAAATTAATAATTTCCTTATTATCTTCAAAAACGGGGAATGAAATCCAATTGTTAAAATATTTTGATGAAATTTGTTGGGATTTATGAAGAAAATATGTAGTAAGTGTATAAAGTAATGTATAAAATACATAAGTATGTACATTTTCGAGAACAAAGCCACATTTGAATATCCTAATTCCTTTTTGAGATATCACCAAGTTTTGTACTCAACCTAAATATGTAACATTTCATAAAAATAGTAATTTTTGAAAATTTTTGAAAAGTCGCTGAAGATCTATTCTAGTCTATTCTAGTCTGTGCTGAAAACTAAGCCATGGCATACAGAAATGCCTTGTATAAGTTCGTATAAGGCTGTAATATTCTAAATTTGATTTTTTTGATCATAGTCAACCATCATGTATCATACAAAGGAAAGAATCACATCAAATCAGAGGGGTAGCTGTTTAATACAATAACAATACATATGTGCAACATAACGTGTAAAGAAACACGTTATGTTACAAACAGTAATTTGATTTAACATTTAATTTTTTCTTAAAGAACTTTGTCCGTAAGATTGGTTTATAACAGTCTCCACGTTTACCGGGTGAAATCCCAATCGAATCTCTTACCACTGTCAAGTCCAACCTCTTCTTGTGGTTTTGCGGAAATTACTTTTCCATTTAAAATCAATCCATGGTGTTTCATTCATCTCAAAAATGATTGTTCGTAAAGAATTCTTTAATTCGATTCTCTTCGGCTTGATATTTTGAAACCTTCATGAATACCATGATAAAACGAAAGTATTTCTTATTTACTGCAGCAAACTATTTCTAATAAAATGAATACAACAAGAATAAACTGATAATCAGTACTTAAAAGTTATAATATTTTTTAATGTAGGCTCATTAAAATAGGTCAGTGATTATTACTATTACTATTAAGTTGAAATACCATCGATTTATTATCAGTTTTTAAAGTATATTTTTAAAAATCAACCTATCCGCTAAAGTAATTATTATTTTATGTTTACTCATTTTTGTAGTTTTCTTTTGAAGTTTTGTCTTTAGTATAATGAACCCCCTGAATTTGGTAAAATATATATATTTGGTAACTTTAATCTTACATTCGTGAATACTTATGTGCTAAAGGAACTAACTATATCTTATAAATAATTATATCCAATAAACCAAACCATTGTCGATACAAGGAAAGAGTTTATTGACCCCACTAACTCACCTTAAAATATATAAAGAGTTATAATTATTTTCATTGTTAGCGAGTATTGAAACAACGTTAGAAAATGGTAATAAACACGAAGAGGTTAGCAAGGTTATAACAATTTTCTCTTGGGGTATCACGTAATAGTTTAAATCGCATGATTACGTAGGAGAAATGCTCGCGTGAGAGTGAAAGCATCTCAAATATTGCTGCATCATTTCGTTCTTTTACCTTTAAGAAACAAATCATTTTAAGTCCTTTAAAATTATAATTTGAACGTTTCATGAATGGAGAGATAGTATCGATGGGCTAAACGAAAAACTTCCTCAATAAATCTTATGGTTTCTAATGCATTTGAAGAGAGGAATTTGCTTTACATATAGGGAGTGTTCAGATATCAAAAACCATTAACTCAATTTAGTACCGTAACATTCCGCTTATTCGATTTATTCGAACTGTACGATCTATTCGATTTATTAAATCTATTATATCCATCTTAGCCTTAGCCTACGCGTTCTTGACTTTTCCATCGAAAATTTCCTTTGTGTCGTACACTTAAAAGTTACGTTACTACAACAATAGTACGTGACTGGCGTGCTTTTATGGACCAATGCTATTTTATTACCCATACGATCTGTATTTGCAATCGAAAGCGTTCCTGTTAGAGCTTTTATCGTTTTTAAATCAAACAGTGGGTGGTATCACGTCCTAAAAAATTCATCGATTTATTAAATTCATGAATTCTTACGAGAAGTTTACAAACTTTATTTTAATTATGGTATATTCGAAAAAGTCATCTCAAATTTTAATCTCTCAATTCATCTCACATCAATCTCTCGTCAATCTCACATGTCATATTATACATTCCTAATAAGCATTAGAGTGGAATTTTAAAATTTCGGTAAAATAAAGTTATCGATACATCTTATTTTATAAATCTTTTGTAGGCTCCCATTTGAGCGAATTTATTATGTCACGAACCACAATAAACGTTCCTTTATCTAAAGAAAATCTACAATCAGCAACATCAATTTTATCCAAAAGGCCATCAAACTTATCGTCTTTGTTGGAAATTTTTAAGCAATTTAGTACATCAAATAGATTACCTTAATAAAGTAATAGTTCACATCATTTGGATAAAATTTGGCTTTAATATTGTTTACTTTGTTGGCTCAACATTGTTTGTTGAGCTACATATGTCATTAAGAATATTCAATCTGTGTTCAGCTGTTTTTTTCGTTGAATCTAGAATTGAACCAGTATGAGGTTCAAGATTTGTTCAAATTTTTGGTTAACCTTCAATTTTCTACATGAGATAAAGTCCCACACAAATTATTTTAAACCGTTGCATTGTGATTTTGTTATAATCTGTTGTCCTCCTGGGTATCTTGTAAACCAACCCAACCCAACCCCTAGATGGTGATGAAGTTCATTCAGATTCTCAGGAGGCATGAGTACCTATTTTAGTCGCCGACTCATTATATTCCACACATGTTGAAGTCCGGTGACCGTGCAAGCTAGGGCAACATCTGCAATCTAAATTGCTCCAGGAACCTTCTTGTAACCACAACAGCCACTTTTCAACAGGATGATGTAAGACCCTATTTACATTATCCTATTGGAATGTGGCATTCTGCAACATCTGCATGAAAGGTAACACTAGAACGTTGTCGATATAACGACGTATATTTAATGTGCCTGAAATGAAGGTAAGGGGTGATCTTCATCCAGCACATGTCGTCCCTAAACTATAACCTCTGATATTAAGCAAGGAAAAGAAGTTTTTGATTATTTCTACTGTATCTCATCTTTCGAATTCTGTCTTTCCCCACCCATCAACAAAACCTTAATTGATTACTGAAGACGATGTCATTCCATTGATGGAACCACCCTTACCGTCATTCATACCATGCAAGTCTGATTTTATTATGTAAAGATGTTAATGGAATTCGAAGGTAAGGATGGTACAAATGAAGCCCGAAGAAAGATATTCTTCTGAAAAAGGTGCCATCGACAAGTATCAGTTCTTAGCTCTAGTGATCCATGGCAATCGACCTTGTTTGAAATCGATCCCAGGTTACTATTACCATACGTCCGAAATTTTTTGGACATGTCCAGTAATAAAGGTCTTTATCTGGAATTACGGGAGAATTCTATGTTATCCGGAATTTCAACAATATATAATAAAATTTAGAGAACAATTCGTCTAAATCGTTGAAATTCCAACGATTTAGATAGAAAATAACAAAAAAATTAGAATTAAATTACAAGATATAATTAAATTTGGAGAATATTTCGCAAGTTATATATTTTATATTATATTGTGTCAAAGCGAAAAACTTGACAGATAGCAAATCTATTGCTTTTCTCTTGACCATTGAGTCCCCATTAAGGAAAAGATATGTTCGCCATTAACGTTTTCTATGAGCATATCTTAGTTAATTCAGTCAATTTTCTTGATCCAGCTGCTTTCAGAATAATATTCCATTACCTAGTCGTTTTAACAAGGAAAATACGTACTTTTCCGAGAAGAAATCCATATTTGAATATCTTGATGCGTTTTTGATATGTCAACTATTGAACCCAACTTAAATTAGTAACATTTCATAAAATTAACACTTGTTCTGATAATTTTTGAAAAAACGGGCTTTTTGGGAAATAAATCCATACTTGAATATCACAGTTTGTTTTTGAGATATGACTGTTTAAACTTAACCTAAATTTTTATCACATCATAAAAACAACGATTTTCTTCATTATTTTGATCAAATCTTAAAAAACCAAATTCTTAAGATATTTTGATGAAATTTGTTGTCACTTATACAAGAAAGTGCGTACTTTTACGGCAACAATCCTACATTTGAATATCTCAATTCGTTTGAAATATCAACTTCTGAATTTAACGTAAATTTATAAAATTTCATAAAATTAACAATTTCCTAGATTATTTTTGAAAAATTGCCGATAATCGGATTGTTAATATATCTTGATGAATTTTACTTGTAATTTATAAGGGAAAGTATGCGCTTTTTCGGAAACATACTTGAATATCTCAATTCGATTTTTAGATATCGATTTTTGAACTCAACCTAAATTTGTAATATTATAAAATTGTCGATATCCTTAAACAATTTGAAAAAATCTTAAGAATTCGAATTCTTTTTAGTCTTTCTCGTTTATAAAGTAAAGTATGTACTTCTCCGACAAAGCTATATTTGAATATGTGAATTCGTTTTTAAAATACCCAGTTTTGAATTCAATTTTAATTTGTAATCCTTTATAAAATAAGCCTTGATTAGTTTTAATAATCGGAGATAATCGAATTGTTAAAATATCTTGATGAATTATTTTATAATTAATAAGGGAATGTGTGCACTTTTCGGAAATAAAACCATACTTGAATAATACAATTCATTTTTGAGATATCAATTTTTGAACTCAACCCAAGTTTGTGGCATATCATAAAATTAACGATTTCCTGAATTATTTTCAAAAGTTCGGAATGAACTCGAATTCTTAAGATATTAGGATGAAATTTGTTGTCATTTATAAATTAAAATATGTATTTGTTCAAATATACTCCTTTTCCAATTAAAAACTGTATTGATTGAATTATGCTGTCAATAATATTAAATTTTTTTGTAACACTCCATTCGAACATCTCCAAGTCCATAAGAGGCTATCGCCATTTGTTTAAATAATCTCGGAAATGTTTATAACATTTTTGGATGTCGTTCAAGAATCCATTTTTCTTCTCTACGTTGCTCCAAGTAGCGACCAATTCTCGTACTTTAAGTGGATCGAATTTCGCATCTACTCTTGCTTTCAGGGAATCACAATCTGTTTGCAAAATCTTTGAATTATTCGCAATAGAAATGTTCTCTCTTTCAATTTCTAACAGCTTAGACTGAAACCATTTTAAATCTTAGGCCACCAAGGAAACGCACCATATTGAACAATGAAAAAAATAATGACATCTCGTTTTTGCATATCGCCATTGAGAAGAACTTCGAGAACTCTACAAAAAACAATCCAAAATAGACATCATTCTTAAATACCTACATCGTCCACTGTTAAATCAATTACACCCTATTGAATAGGAGGAGTTCTTCTCGAAGTACATTGAAGAGTTTTATTAAAAGACCATGAAGAGTAAAGAATTGAAGAAAAAAAGTTGTCCAGATTACAAGAACTTGAGAAGATGCATAACTCCATTTTAAACACCAGTCATTAAATTTCTATGCCATCGAAAGTTAAATTCGTTGAAGCTGCAATTAAAATGGAATCACCAGAACTTAAAACGATTTTTTATAAAAATTACAACCTTTTACATTTCACCAATAGATTTACATAATTTTAAGAACCTAACAAATAAAATTCATCAAAATAATTTGGTCGTGACGCTGGATGATAGGAAGCTGTTTTAGTCATAATGAATAAGGATCTATATGTTGATAAATCCATCACGTTTTTTAGAAAAAATAAATTATTTAGAATCAAACATAATCCCACTTTCAAATATAATACTATAAAGAATACATCAGTTATGACTCCATTAGTACCTGTAATGAAAAGTTTAATCAACCTACATAAAACCGAAAATCGATAAATATATCGATATAATCGACCAATAACCGGAAACAACAATACAGCAACTTGCGAAATCGCAAAAATAGTTATTTAAATATGCTAACTATTAACTTTATATATTAGCTATTAATTAATTTATTATAATTAATTATTACTTATCTATTAACTATTAACTTTAAATATGCTATTAGGAACTGCTCAGATTTAATTAAGAAAACGAAAAATATGAAACTCTCAAACAAATCAAGACTTATTTCTCTTGATACAAAAAATGTATATGCCACCATTCCTACGAATGACTCAATACTCTTGGTCAGACAATTTCTCATTGACATCGAGAAGATGGATTCACCTATTTTTAATATACTATCGGAGCTACCATGAAACCAGAATTGTTAGCCAGGAATATCATCTCGTTAACAAAGAAATCACATATTGCTGTAGATATGTAGTCCTCAAGAATGTTGACAACAGCCTGTGCGATTTTACACTTACTTTTCTCGACTTAAAAATAACAAGATATAAAATGCTGATCAGTTGTCTTAAATGCTATAAGTGCATATCTTCTTTTCAAATTTTGAATGCAAGGTTGCAAAGTTGTTAATTATTTTGTGAAATTTTTGTATGAATCATGCGCACACTTAAAATTCGTTATCAGCATTATTATTAAATATTGAAGGATGTAATTTGGCATATCGATAAACAAAGCTTGGGTCTTTCGAACACCAGTTATAGTATTGGATAATATTATATAGGGTGGTTAGTAGAACCGGTTGTTTTATGGAATGTTTGAGGGACCATAACTTTGTTATTTTAAATGGAACACCTTATATTTTTACACTGTCTCAAAAGGCTTTATTAATTACCTTTCATTTTTATTAAGCATATGGTATAACTAACACATGTACATTTTGAGATAATTAGACTATTTCATAAATGTTGGTATAAACCTGATTTTCTCAGAAGGAAATAAATTATGAAGAAGACATTTTTAAACAAATGCAAGTGCGTCTATTTAGTAGAAGATGAAGAAGTATACATGTGTACATATTCAATACAAAAAAGACTAGAATTTTCGAAATGGGTATTAGAAAGATCAACAACAATATAATTTTTTTGATTATGTTTAATACAGCGAATAAGCGATGTTACCTAAAAATAACTATGTTAACCGCGTTAATCTTCATTACTATGATATTGTCAACAGTAAATTTATACGAAACGTAGTCCACTAACATCGATGGTCCTAAACTATATGGGCAGGGATTCTAGAATCTTCTCTGATCAGATCGTATTTCTTCGAGGCAACCATTAACGAACGATCTTTTTGATTTTCTTAGAAAATCAATTGTCAAACCTTTGAGAAGATGTTTCACTAGGCGTTTGACAAAAAAATGTGGTCTCAACACGATGGTACACTTCCTCACTATGATAGGATTTTTGCAACATATTTAAATAGAATTTTTGAAAAGTTGTTTTCTTAATACTATAGTCTATGCACAGATCCATACTTTTCCATTATTTATGAAGTAAACTTACTTGCATTTGTTTAAAAATGTCTTCTTCATAGTTTATTTCTTGTGAAAAAATCAAGTTAGTTTAGTAATGAAAGGTAGTTAATAAAGCCTTCTGAGGCATTGAAAAAATATAGGGTGTTCCATTTAAAATAACAAAGTTATGGTCCCTCAAACATTTCGTAAATCAACCGGTTCTGGTAACCACTCTGTATAATATTATCCATTAGTATTAGTGTGATTTCAAAGACTAAAGCTTTATTTATCGATATGCCAAATTGCAAATTTTCACAAAGTGATAAATAACTTGGCAACCTTGCATTCAAAATATAAAAACAAGATACACATTTATAGCATTTAAGACAGGTAATCAAAATATGTAAAATTGTGTATAGTGTTCCATTTAAAAAAATAAAGTTGAGTAGGGCTCTGGAATTGTGAAACACCCTAGTAGTATAATGACAGAAATATTTTTTTTTATTTTCAACAGTAAGGCCACAATCTTCTGTACTCGCACTATTGACTCACCCTGTATATAAATATAGATAAAAACAAATTCCTATTGACAACAGACACAAGTTCCAACATTTCGAAATGTGTGGTCTCTATTGAATGAATTGTGGCATCTGCGCAAAGTTCTATATTGGTCAAACTCTTCGCTCTTTACACACCCGAGCTAAGGAACACCTATCAAAAAACAACTCGTGGTTCTTCAAACACCTTCAAGGAGAGAACCATAATTCTAACGTCGGTAATATCGAACTTATCAAGGTCATAACCAAATCCAGAGAAATTGACTTATACGAAGAGTACATGATTCTACGCAACAAAAAATTATCGAAGACAAGTTATTACTAATTTCGGTAACTGCTTATACAACACATTTTTTTTTATTGTGTACCTGTTTGTTCTCTTGTCACTGTGCCACACTTGTTTTTGTTAACGCCCCCTTTACAATTGATTTTAATACCCTTAAATATGATTTTTTAAACTATAAAGTGTGTTTAAATATTTCAATTTTAAATTTCGCCGATAATTTTAATCTCTTTTAGGTGTGTTTTATTTGCAAAGAAGATAGTGCTTTTTAAGTTTTTGAAATAGTAGAAACGAAATGTATGACGACCCTCATCAGTTTGAAGGAGTTTCAATTGACGGTACTTTATTCTTTTTCATTTGTTATTTTGTTATTGAGTTTGCAAACGTATTATATTTGTTTTTTCCCTTCATTGTACTCATGCCTGGCGAAGAGCAAGAAATAGCTCGAAGCAACTGTCGCAATTGTCATATTTAATTTCTCAACGATGATTTTGGATAAAGCAATAGCGAATGGGATGCATTTTTCTGTTAAATCAAACATTTTCAAAATTATTAAAATTTCAGCAATAAGTTATGAAGTTTCATTAAAATGATAATCAAAATGCTGAATCATTATTGATGATTGCTTCGGTTTTGATTCTTGAGCATGTTATCTCGTTGGCAATATTAGAGTTAGGAATTTCTTTCATCAATCGCCATGTACACTCCATTGATTTTATATGACCTTCAGAAGTAAACTCTTTTCCTTTACTCCCAGGAGACAACTGTACAAAACTTCAAGTGTATCGCAATAGGACTTCAAACACTTCCCATGCGGTTATTATAAACAATATGAAAAAAATTTATTAGAAAAATCTTCTCAAAAAAATGTGCTCTACAGCGCTGCATACCTCTGATCCGGAAGATACCGAACACCTGTACAGCAGTCACAAATCATGCTATATGTTCCAGTAGGCCTTTACTTCTTCCTTCTTTCATATATTTCCTTTCATCACCTCATAAAAAGTGCACGCCCATTTTGTGCTACTTGACGCCATTTTAGCAATATTTGGAACTTTTAATCCCTCCAAAGCAAGCAAATAACTAAATGTAAGAATATGTATAAACTTGCAAAAGACGGAGTTTGTATTTGGATTCAAGGTTTATAATGCGAAGTGGGTTGCATGTCTTAAAAATCCGGGAATTACTGCGAAATTTCATTTTATGATCTGGTAACCCTATCTCTGGCAGCCATCCGCCTAAAGAGTCGATCTTCACGTGCGTTGCTTCTTCGGGCGGGACTTCCAACAGTATGTCGTGTCCGAATACCTTCTTTGGACCATAAAGAAGATCACATCCTAGCAGCTGTGGTATAGCCCCGATTAAGCCTTCTTCAAATCTCGTGAAATAAGAGACCTTTTCCAGCCCATATCAAAAGTCATTGATATGGGCAAAATTACGACGACGTCGCACTGGGGACATTACAAGTTTAGTAGACAGTTTGACAATCAAATAAGCTGATATTTTGTGAGCAGAAATTCATTAATTACTTAGAAGAAGATATTCAAAGTTGGAGGTAACAATGGTAAAGGAAACATAACTGTTGAGTTTCTTCGGCGGAAATTTGCATCGTTTCTTAGTTGATAATAGAGCATTATTCTACCGAAGTTTCAAAATTCTGGTTTGAATTTTAGTGGGTGATGGATTTCATATGAAAGTGAGCATATTTGTAAATGTACACATAAAAACTCACAAATCTTGTTTAAATTGGTCGTTCAAATTGGTTGTTAGAAATTAGTTTCAAAACCTATTTTTATAATATTTAATGATCACCTTAAGGCGCTTAAATCCATCTTGAATCGTCTAAATTCATACTAATTGGATGGCTTTTAAGATTATTACTTAAAATGGCTTAAGGTTATTAAAAACCAATACAAAAAAAGTTTTTAAATGTTACGACGTGTAAAACGCCGTTTTAAATCATTAAAATTCTAGATCATAAAATGCCCTAATAAACAAATTGTGTTATTAATTTAAAAAATAAACCTTCATCGATTTTCAAACAAAATGATTTAAAATTGTATAAATTGAAAATAATTTTTATGTTATTTTATAAAGGTATAAAATAGTTTAGCTTGCGGTGTAGAAAGCTTGTGGATGTCGTTATCTAACCAACTCACGTTGTATGTAAAATTGAAATTGAGAGCGAATCTGGTTTTAAATCGAAAGTTGTTTCCTTTTGTATAGAAAATGGTAATGACCTTTAAACGAGAATAATTTTTCCTGTTATTTTACAGAATTTGGATGAAAATATCGGTGATATATATCAAGATGAAGATAATCAAGCTGCAATTTTGTTGAGAAACGATGACAGAAACGGCGCCTTATTAGTGGTAAGTAACAGATTTATTACATATTTTCTATAGCAAGTATTTGAAACAAGGTTACTTTAGCGCCCAAAGAAATATATATAATTTTCAATTAAAGAAACGCGATGTTAACCTGGTTTTCGCAATTTCGCAAACGCTAAATTGAGGTTTATTAAATCGCCTGGCGTTGCATTTAGTTTAATTGTGAAGATTTTTTGCGACTATTTAAAGTTAAATTGTCGCGCTGAATAAAATTCCAAGGATTTCTTTGGGATTTCTATTCTAAATTTTAAATCGCCGTCTTTCGTTAAGTTTTGCACGTGGCGTAGGCGCAGAATTAAGAATTAGGGTCAATCGTCCATTGTCTTACTTTATACTTGAATAGCAAAAAAAAAACTTTGCAAGGAGATATCGAAGATTTAGGATTTCACTGGCTATTATAATTTTATCTGATTTAAATGGGGAAACCATGGGGACAATAGTAAAAGGACAACAATGTATAAGAAACTTAAAAAATATGTTAGAGAAATTGAAGGAGCATTTCATTTTTTAAGTGGGTATTTAGTTCATTACCGCGTGAGTTAAAAGATTGCTGTTATAAAGTGACACAAGTAGAGTTTAAAAAAATCTAAAAAAAAGCGGAAACGACAGTTGTTAGCACAACACGACAATGGATTTAGTCACCGCGTATGCTCGGTTTCTTGATTGCAAAGGAAATGTGTCGTTTCAGTCGTTACGAAATGTAACAAGAACAATAGTAATAACTGTAATAAATTTATGAATGCAGCGACAATATAAAAAAATTCTATTTTTTTAAGCATTCAGTAAACAGTTAAACTTTTTGAAGGAAAGTATTTATGTTTTGAAATTATTTAAATTTTTAAAACTGTTTCATTTAAGAATTTTCTTTCTAAGAAATTATTCAGAAGAAAAGTATATGATATTACAAAAAAAACTATTATATTTAATTTACTACTATAATTTTATTTAATTAACTATTATTTATTTAATATTTATTTAATATTTTAATATTTAATTAATATTTATTTAATATTTTATTTTATTTTAAAATTTATTTAATATTTATTAAATTATTTTTATTATTTAATTAACTACTATATTTAATTTTATATTTCGAGTATAACTAATTTGTGCAACTATAAACTTTGTACGTTTTTACTACTTATTAATACCTTATTTTCAATCTTACCTTCAGCTTCCTTTATTTTTTCATGATAACATGTTATTGCTACATTGCTATTTACTAAAATGTGGGTGGTAAAGATCATTGTTTATTAGTAATTTTGTGTCTTTAGTTTTTTCTTAAAATTAATAGTTTAATAACACAATAAAATTAACATGCCATGTACTAGCGGTACATGGCATGTTAATTTTATACACATTTGACGTCATGCTTACCCTAAATATTCGAAAAGTTGGCTATGATTTTCCAAAAATAGTTTATGGTTTACCTTTTTTAATTGTTTAATCATGTATTTCAATTGTTATGCCGTAGACAGAGTTAACAAAAAAGAATAAATAATCGGTTCATTAATAACACCAAAAGAACATCCATTTTCGTAAATTATTAGTCGAATCAATGATTATAACTTAAAGTAGCACGTGCATAGGAAATGGAAACGCTACAGGTGTCTTGACTGCCTAACTTTTTCTTTGCTAAGACGTTCTTTAAAACATCTTACTGCGCATGATCATAGAAATTGTATCAATCGCATTCAAAATTCGGTTGCTACTAATCCCAAAAATCTTTAGTCCTATTTAAAGCAAAGGAAGAATAGTACCATTCTTCCTTGCCCGCCGACGGTTACTCAGCTTAATGGCATATCAACTGAAGATCGTGAAGAAACTTGTGTTTTTTTCTCTAAATATTTTGGGCCAGTTTTCTCTGAAACGTTGCCTTTGTTGAAAACTTGGAATTGTCAAAGGTTAAACACACGCTTCATGCTGTTAACGTCTCTAAGGGACCAGAATTAAATAATATTCCATCGATTTTCATTCGAAACTGGTCCAGAACGCTCCAGGTCCTTACAATTAATTATAATATGTACTTGCATTTTGGTATCTTTCCTTTATCATGGAAGCAAAGTTAAAATTACCCCAACTTTTAAATCTGATTCCGTTAACACCAACCTATTACAATATATGGATTTTCTTCACTTTACCATTCATAAGAACAAACAGGTGGATAAAGCGTTTGATAAGGTGAATTATAATTTATTGTTTATAACGTTAGAGTGGTCCAATCGAACTCAGGTTTTGATTGGCACTTACCACTTTTAGGTCTAGTGTTAGTTCTAGTTTTATTTCTATTGAAATATACAGGATCGCCAAATTAGTATTTAAAGTGCTCTATTTCAGAAACTATTCATTGTAAAGACCATCGTTTAAAAAATGTCTTCATTATTGCATTTGATGCATGGGTAAACCCAAACCCAACACAACCCAATCCGATCATGTATATTTTAATTAGAGCTGTCCTAAGATATACGGTGCCCCAGTGCTGACTTGAACAAACGAAACAAGTGCGCTCCTTTTCATACAAAAATCCAATGCCAAAGAAATAATTGCGACATCGTGCATTTTATTGGAAGTACAAGCGCCTCCAAGTGTTGGCGTCCAGGGTTGTAGCCTTATTATCATTTAGATTTAGGATAGCGCTGTGGGTTGGAATGGGTTGGTGTGAGTTAGATGTGGTATCATCTAACTCAGCGACAAGGTAGTCATTAATAATGGTCCTACCATTATTATTTATAGTCTACCTATATGATATTTCAAAACCCCTAAATAATTCATAATGTTTGCCTTATATACGCTGATGATCTCAAAATATTTCGCCAATTTCTAATCATGCTTACTGTCTCACTCTTCAGGAATGACTTACGTTTAAATTTTTAAACATTTCTACTTGTCGAACTATATATTATTTACTAGAAAGATACAACGTACACATTCCGAATATACGTGCCGAACTGATGTTGTACATCGTATAGATACCCTTAAAGACCTTGGAATTCTATTTGACTCTAAATGTAATGAAATCCTCCAATGACTTTGCAAACATAAAATCCATTATCATCATGTACAATGTATTCGTAAATAGTTTTTAAGTTTTGCCTCTGTTATTTAGAATCCCCTCGAAAATTATGTTCTTACTTTTTGTTTTGCGCGCCAAACTCTGAAGCTAATTTATATAAAAGTTCCCCTATATTGCTGACGTACAGGACAATTGACCGTCTTGGGTTTGATTTTTTTTTGCACCAGAAAAGGTAAAACAAACAAAGTTACAAACCTTTTTTGGCTTTCACGGCTGGCATTAATTGAACAGAAATTCGAGTTAGTCCTGGTGATATTTCTAGTATTAGTTCTAATTTTAATGTAATGCCATGATCTAAGCAAACAATTACAAAAAACTCTTGCTATTAGGGTTTATGAGATTAGTAGAATTATAACAAAAGCTAATTTCCTTGATCCACGATATAATAAATTGGCATTCAGTTCAGAAAGCAATATACAAATGTGGATAATATAATATCAGAAACTTGTTCAGCAGCTACGACGATAAAATATACAGAACATTACTATATATAGACAAAACCTAGATCCCCTGCAATTCTGGGGTTGCTATGCCATTGGTTTTATAAGTTTTGAAAATTACAGAGCTCAAATGACGACCATTTTTCTCAATACACATTCGAATCTGAGTTTTAAAACTTTCCATCACTCGAGAAGTAACTTGAGGTGATATTCCTGTAATTTCTTGGCGTATTGCAGCTTTCAATTCGTCAATGTGTTTCGAGGATGGTGTTGATAAATCTTCGCATTCACGCATAATTCATGGAGCAAGATCGGGTGAATGCGCAGGCCACCCTACGTCTCCACGTAACGAGATTCCGCATCATGGAAACATTTATCTCAAAAGGTCCATTGTCCTTCTTACCGTATGAGCCGTAGCTCCAGCCTGTTGAAACCACACATCCGTATATTCAAGTTCTCTAAGTTTTGGTTTCAAAAATTACACCCCAAACGCCAAAAGATCTAAAAACACACCGAACGGTAACACGTGGGCTGTAAAATGGCCTTTCATGGAGTTACCGCAGATTTTTCGGCAATGAGAATTCTGTTTGTTCACATAGTCCGTTATCAAAAGAGCATTTTGTTAGGCATTTGGAAGAATATATTTGGAATAATTTCTGCATAATCTCTCTTCAGTAAGTTCTTGCACAATCAGCATTTTATATGGGTTGAAGTTCTACCGATCGGCGTGTAAAATTCTTTTAACAGAACGATTTAACAAACTTAAAGCAGAGGCACTTTTAGCAGCTGAACGAGTAGGAGATCGTTCACCTGTTCTTCGCATCACATTTTCAAGTGTCCGAGCACTTCTGGGTCTACCAATAGATTTTCTTTAAACCAACTTAAAACCAAAAAAATAATCAGCTGACGCTTCACTGCTCCAGTTGCCTTGATAACGTTGTTAAATAACAGAAATGTGTTGAACCGTATGAAATGGTGCGAATGAAAAATATATTTAAAGGCTCATATTATTGTATTATTGCCCAGTTCATGATATCTTCCACGAAGTCTATTTCTAATTGCTGTATAATGTATTGTCAATTTTTGTATTTCTCATGTCACTCTTAAAACCATTCCAAGCACTCAATCGAATAGAATAACTGTCTTTCAAAAACAAAACAATAAACTATGTAAAAATTGAAGGACTGGTTACATTTTCAGATCCTAAAATTATTTAATTTTTGCAATATTTGATAGTAATGGGGAAAACCACATTAAAAGTCTAATTTTTAAATTTTACTTTGAGTGAGGGGAATTAATTAAAATTTAATCTAATTTTCACATTATTTTATTTATATTTCAAACATCATTTGTCACTTTTTAAATAATTTTACTCAAAAATAAGAAAGTTATGATGCAGATGTCTTCTGGACGTCATACTCTAGGTTGTCAAATACTCTAACGTCCCGTGTTAGATTAATTTATTTAAATAACTTATTTCCTAAGAATATAAACCTCAATGCAGGTGTATGTAACGAAAATTAAAATTTTGGTGGTGCTGGAAAGATGTACTTAAAATTTTACAATCCTTTTCACTAAATATACAAAAAATAAAATCATCATATCTCACAGGTTGGTTCATTTACTTCAAAAAGAGTCCATTTTCAGACTTTTCAAATTGATCTTTAGTTCAAATTCAAAATCCCCTCTACTAAAGCTTTGGTGACGGTTACGATGTTTTTGCATAAGATCGAGAACACACAAAGTGCATCATTTGGATCTCTTCTTCTAACACATAAGATTCTCGTGGCATTTCGTTCATGCACATTTTATTGATTTTTATTTCATACCAATCGTGGGTTCTACAAACATTCCTTGAAAGGTACTTGAATTCATGGGCATTCTTATCCATTGCGTTGACGAAATTTTTCATCAACCCTAATTTTATGTGTAACGGCAATAGAAACATTTTATTAGGTTCCACTAACTCTGCTTATGAAGAATGTTCTTCTGTTCAAGAATATACTAACCCCAAACTGACCCATCTTTAACAAGGTAGTGGGAATTTCTTGACCGACTATTCCACTCACAAAGCAAATAGTGTTTCGTGTATCATAGTTGTAAGCCAAGTAGAATTGATACAACTTTAAAGTCAATGTGAAGATGAGTCATATTTTGTATATTTTCTTTATATGAACTGCGGAGTGGGTGGATAAACGTTTTCTATGTGAAGAAGTAAAACTTTCAAACATAATTTCTAAGCTTTTCAATAAAAAGATGTCATTCTGCTGGGTTATGTTGATAACCTAATGTCAGCATCAAGTCATCGGTTAAAAAATACTGTGACATTACTTTCTGGCGATTACGATACACAGTAATATGTGTTCCTGAAACTAACATTTCCTCTTTAACTTTCTTAATTAAATTCTTAGTGGTTTGAAATTTGTTATTCTGCTTCTGTACTGACATATTCTTCATTTCGTAATGAATTCTGTTCTTAATCTTAGTTTTATTTTTAAAATTTTCAATTAAAGGTTTAATATTCCGGTTATGTCTTTAGGATGTGAATTCTCATCACACATAACAGAAACTGTTGAGATTGTGTGTACAAACACATACACATTATAAAACAAAAAGACGTGCAGCTCTCACAGAGTTGACTTGAATCCAACCAGCCATGCGGAACTCCTTATATACCCACATATCCAGAGATCTACTAATTCCTAATTTGATTGACTCCAGAGCACAAATGGGCATGGTACTTGTTTCCTATGTCGCCACATTTAAGCGGAGAAGACATGCGCGATCACAATAGCAATAGTGTTAGCGATAAGCTGTATCACACGGAAAAAATAAAACTTTGCAAAGAATTTTAAACTTGTGATGCATTTGATCGCTAACATATCTTTATTGTGATCACAGTCGTGATAGTGCATTGTAACGTATGAAACAAGAAAGAACATGTTCACTTCTCTCACTCTATGCTCGGCAGTACAATATATCTTGTAGTATCTTCCTTATACATATAAAAGTAAAAGTAAAATTTCAAGTACTTTTGAATACGGTGTTTAAAAGAAAATCTCAAAATCGGTACGTGTTGGAGCAAATTTAAAATTAGCTTCAGAATCAACATGAAAAACTACATAAACTACATGTAATGTAGTATGAGAAAAAATCATGTTGGGCAGTGCTATCTAAACCTAAATTTTTGCTTTTCCAAACTGCCTTAGATTGTTGTGAAGGATTTTACGCCTACGAAACTACATACTGTAGTAAATTATCTTAAAGAAACGCTAATGTTATCCAAATTAGGGAAAAGACTTCTTAATTAATATCATATTAAAATCTCATTTAAGTTGAATAGGTTTTGTAGAAACTATACTCATTATAGTTTATATGAACTATAATAGTTAATAATAAAATATTATAGTTTTTATACTCATCAGGTTTATGACAATTCATCAATTGATCTCGAATTATCTTTGTTTTTAATACATCTTTGTATTTAATATGTTTGATTCCTAAATCTATTTAATCCGAATTAGATCCGAATGCAATCTTAAATATTAAATTAGGACAAAAAAAATTATTGACACATCAATCAGATTCGAATTTAATCTTTTAATTAATCGGTTAATTTAGAGCTGCGCGATAATGAAAAATTAGTCACCAACAATCAACTATAAAAACGAAGAGAAAAATCAAGGTGAACGCCAACAACTGTTACGCTACAATTACATCGCAAAACGGCATAAATTAACTTTTCGGTCTGATCGATTATAATATAATAGAATAACAAGAAATGAGAATAAGAGGACTGGAGAGGAAGGTCGTTTTTTTTTCAATTTCACGTTTAGTTTCGTTTTTGTGAACGCCAAGTATCGATTACAGGAGGACAATATCTGAGTAGCAATAATATATTTACCACTTTATCGTAACTTTGACCTCATTTTTTTTTTGTTTGGAGAAGTGAAATGAAAGAATAAAATAAGAACTTTTCATCGTCGTCTACAGCGCTTGTGTTGAGGTGTCAATGTCAGCGCATGGTAGGCAATGAACCGGGTCGTAAAGGCTCGAATACAAAGCCTCTCAACGAATACGTCCTTCCTCTTAACACAGTAAAGCATGTTACAACCTTAGGCTATATTATATTATTTGATGTCGATAACAATGACTTGGTTTCTTTTTCTTGAATAAATGCAGTAACAATGTAAATTTTTATGGTTCTTTTTATTTCAATATTTCAACAACAATATTTATTTCAATAACATTAAAAAAGTTTGTCTAAATCTATCAATTTAAATTTTGAAATTATAATTCCCGTAAGATTTTTATTTTGAATAGAATACTCAGTTATTATAAATTGGTAAGTCAACGTATGATGTCATCAATCATGCATTCATGAGTTCTCCAGAACACTTCTCCAGCAGTTCCTGTTATGTGCGAGTGAAACTCCTTAAGGATCTTCCACGCGACCTTTTTGTAGCTACTACGCCCTATAATGTCAACCAGATGACGTTATTTTTTATTTTATTGGAATGTTTTTCGTCTTGAATTAAATGTTTATTTAATAATTTTTTGCACTTTTATTAACAAGACGATACATTTTTGTATTTCCCTTCCCAAATTTACAATAGATATTTGAACTTTTGGTTTGGGAAATTTTTAATTTTATTTTATTTTAATCCTATTTTAATAATTTTTCACATTGACACAACATAACATTAATCACAAAATAAAATGTCAATAACATCAACAAATTTCTTTAAAATATATTTCCTGAAGATGGTTTAAACGTAACCGAAACCGGTAGTAACATTGTGTAAAATACTATCGTCTTGTTAATAAAAGTGCAAAAAATTATTAAATAAACAGATGACGTTAGTTTTCCACAAAGCATTGCTATAATCGATCCTCAAAGTTCCTCATCACTTTCTCAAACAGGTCGATGTTACTGTTACTCACTTGTGCTGTAATGGCTTTTTCAATTCTTGCAGATATCTAGATTTATGGATGATTTAATTGTCTCCATAAAGAGTAATCAGTAGCTGCGAAATAGTTCCACATTGCACTTGTCCAGGGAAAAAAACGCACATCTTCTGCGGATTTAAGTGATTACTTATCTCTGTAACTAATAATATCATGCAAAACATTGGTACAACAAAAAAAGAAATTTGATAATGTAAGATCCTTTTTTTTTTGATCCAACGTCATTAGGAGAGATAATTGATGTCGTCAATAAAATTAAAAACAGCACCGCTGATACGTACAATTTAAATGTTAATATCTTAAAGAAAGTTATTCATTTATGTGCAGATCGCATGGCAAAAAATTTTCATTCAATGCGTCATTTCATTCAAGGTATTTTTTCGGAAGGGATGAAAAGTGCAAAGGTGCTGCCTAAACGATATCTATTCTCCCTATAATGTCGAAGGTGTTTGAAATATTAATAGCTAGGAAATTACTAAAATTCCTATATTGCTTTGATCTTCTAAACAATAGGCATCATGGTTATCGTAGTGGTGGTTTACTGCTTAATATATGGACGGATATGTGCATTTATGCAGATGATACGACTATATTAATAGAAGATTCAGCTCAGCAATTACTTCCTTTAAATTCATCCGCTACTGTAACTCAGTCAGAGGAATGGTTTACGAAGAACTACCTAAAACTAAACGAAAATAAAACTGAATCAATTGTTATTGAAATAAAATTACCCTTAATCTTGCCCGCGATGAAGTTCTTGAGTTTATCTCTTGATCCCAAGTTAATATGGAATCCACATATTGATATTATAAGTAAAAAATTAATATCAGCAATTTTTACAATTAAACGTATTCAGCAAAACTGCATCTCATAAAGAGGCCAAAGCAGCTCATTTTGCAAATTTTCATGCCATTTTATCATACACTATATGATGTTTAGTTGTTTAGGGACATTCACCTGACTTAAAAAGAATTTTTGTTGTACAGATGAAGGCGGTAAGATCTTTATGCAATCTTACTACTGATAGCTGCAAAGATGTATTTAAAACAGAATGTATACTTACCGTACGAGCTGCATATATTTTGGCTATTTATGACAATACTAGTAAAAGAAAGGAAGGGAAAAATGCTTTATGTACTTCGGCCTACTGTTGGCGCATGGTAGTAGGCTGGAAATATCGTTCTTCGACCGGGAGTGTGGGACTGTCTCACCCCGCCATACTCATTAAACCACCTCCCCCCTTTTCCTGCTCCGGAACCACCGTTAAGCATTTCTTCGGAGAATATCTTCGAACTTTATCGCCCGGACAATACTCTTCCAAATTTCTTTCTCTCTCCTCTCTCTTCTCCAACGACCATTGGACTCCGGCCAATCGTGTCACCATGAAATAAAATAATGGTATTCCCTTTATTTTTTAGAATTAGACTGAATCTATAAAGTGCCTGATGAGGGGATCCTTCTTTTTCATAATCGACTCTTTCTTTACGGTTCATTATCGTTTTGAGCATTCTAGCAATGGTGTTCTAACTTTACACGGATTTCAGCAGTAGCCTTCCTACATTTTCTATGTTCAGTATTTCACCGCATTCCGTTTAGCACCGGTTTCTCGCCTCTTCGAACTATCTACATTATAGAGTGTGTCCACAGTAACAACATCTCTACATAACCAACAGTCTTCGCCACTCCTCCATCATTTCAGTCCTTATAATCTTTTTCGCATGGTATGTATGTATGGAACGGGGAGGGCATGCAAGGCATGCAGCACATAGTTTTGAGAAAGATCTCTGATCAGGTGACGATACCGCTTACTCGTCCCTATGACGAGTTACCACCGCCCTGATCACACCGACCGTTCGCTTTCGGCCGAAGCCTTGGCTAGGGCGGGGGGTCAGAGGGCGCTAGCGTGCATTCGTCCCTATATAATCAAACCTCCTAAACACACATGTGTATTAATGATAACCAGAGATGTTAGACTGGTTGCCGGTACCGACGGCTTAACGTCCCCTTCGAAGAACGGGGGGCAACCCAACGTGGTTACACCGGAATGTATCTCATAAGCAAATTTGTGATCTTTGTAGCCTCATGGCGTAGATTTTTTTCCTCTATTCCCCTGGGTAATCTGCTCCTTATAATAATTTCCATAAGCCTGCCCATAACACACACACACACACAGTGATCTAAATGTGATTTTATACTCCAAAGATTTTTTACGGTTTACTGAATTGGGAAGAAAAAGCTTCATGTACATTACAATTAAAAAATTAATTGAAGAATGTAACTTCAATCCAGATAAAACCATTAACAGTTTCGTATAGGTTGGGTTGTGTACCCAGAAAACTCATATATTCGGCGATTATGCGTTTCAAAATTTTGTATGGGTGTTTCCACACATAGAGCACCCGTGTATCCGACACCTATGAGTGACCTTACTACTGCTGGTTTTACCCCCTTAGCTCCGATTTTTATAAAGAATGAAATGAGAAATCATCAATGATTCTAGTGTTATATCTAAAAAGCTAAACAAACAAACATTAAAAAAACAAATAAAAATTTTGGTCTGGGAACGTCAAACTCTTTGAAAATTTTTCTATGCAGGCCTAGTACTTTCACCCTGACTTACAATTTCTCACCCACAAAATGGCTGTTTTCACTGCGTAACTATAATTTTCTTTTTATGCAGGTTTAGATCGATCTTATTACTGAATTGCTCTATTGAGCCGATAAAGTTGTTCAGTTCTTATTTTGATATCACAATCAGAAGGTGTAATTGGGGTACCAGGCACTATTTTTGTTCATAATCTCTTATTCCCCTATTCGAGATTTCACAGAGATTGAATATAAGCAATGGTATTGACTCTCTTGCTGTATGCTTTATCCTTTGTTGTCGATTATTTCACTACACCATCCACAAATCTTATTACTCGCTGTATTAGGGTGAAGTTGTGTTTTTTTTTAACTTTCTTGAATGTTTCACGAGTTTCATGTGCATGTTCTATTTTCAAACATATCTTGTTCAAGTACATGTTCGTCTCTTATTGCGGTCATTTTTGATGTCTTCATTTCTTTCGGACCGTTGTTTTTTAGTGAATCCAGGAATATAAACGCTTCCTTGTAATTTGATACCTAGTATTCTTCTTGTAGTACAACAGTACTTTTAAAAGGTCCTTTACTTACCAAAAAGGTCCTTTACAGGACCTTTTTGGTTTTAATTTACAACTAGTCACCAGTCTTGTTTATATTTATGTCGAGTTCATTTATGTAACTTCTCCATTAGTTTTTGTCTTCAAGCTTTCAGAGTTCTTGAGACACGAAAAGGTTTTTCAATAGTTTTGGCTTGGTAAATTTGATTCGTAATTGTTTCGCGAGGAACTGTTGATCACAATTCCAATCTTTGAAAGGAAACCTTCCTACGTTTTTAGTAGAGGTCTTTCATCTCGATTCTACTAGGATTAAACCAAATTGGTTTCTAGATAAAGTAAGTGGAAATGAACATTAACAATTTTACAAATCGTTAATAAATTATGATTAATAGCCAATATTAATCCCGTTATTACTAAAAACAAGGTATAAATGTCTTGTAAGTGTCCGCAACAACACTGTTAATAACTAACAATAGAAAAATGTGTACACACAAATTGACATTTTCTAGGATATGATCTTGGTTCTTTATTATATATGAATAAGTACGGTCGCTGTCTCACGTGAGTGTATGGTTTTTTTGTTGTTTATTAATACCGACGCATTTAGATCGTGCGTTCGCGGACAAGGACTTTGTCGTAACGGCAAAAGGAAAAGCAGCGCGCTTTACCATTATTACATAAGCTCAACAATTCTACAGAGTCGACCAATTGATTGAGCAGCTAACGTTTCAACAATGTGAACACTACTCATAAGTGCAAACTCAGTAACCATAAGTAATTTGTTTCGTTACCTTTTTCGAATCGAATCCTTTCACAACTATAACGCAGAATCCTTTTCTGTATCTTCGTATTCCGAAAAATTCCGAGCTTTTGAAAAAGATTCTTTCGCGCGTTTGTTTCGTAACATATCGAACATAATAAACGAAGATATTCGCGAGAAAGTGATAGTATAGAGAGTCAATTCTCGAATGTTATGTCAATGGATTTATTTTGGCCATAAATCGCCATTGGTTGTTGGATGTCGACAGTTTTCTAATAAAGATTATGCTTTTTTTGCTGTTAAAACGAGGATTGTTTCTTTTATTAATACTCAACAGCCAACTTTGCTATTTAACATCTCTTTTGTGTTTTTATTTCACAATAAATCGAATAGGTAATAACAATAAATATAATGTAATGTTAATCACAAGCTTATATAATCAAACAAACACTCAATATTTTGTTGAAACCTCATTTAATACAATTGTTTTAACATCGATTACTGTTATGTTGGGTATCAAACTAGAATTAAACTAATTATGATTTATTTTTCATTTCCTATAATCGCAAAGAAATATATTCAAATAATAAATCGCCCACATCAAGTACATTGGAAGGTTATGTTGCAAACTTTTTTACATTATGCAATAATATTTATGCTAATCAATAACAATGTCATACAACTTCTATGACAGCAATAATAAAATCTAAGGAGTGTTTTATGTTTGCTCGATTCAAAAATGATATCGATTACAGAAATCAAAACAGAAGATAAGCATTTTTCAATAAATCCAGAAGTTAATGTTAAACAATTCCGAGTCAATGTCGAGTAGAAGTAACGTTTAATAATACCTCTTCTTATCTATTAAAACCGTGACATATTTATCATTTTGACTTAACGGTTGCTCCCTTTTTATGGCATGCTCAACGAGACAGCTTTTCCTGTTATTGCATAACATCAAACCCACACCGTGCTACAATTACCGACGCGGTGAAACCGACAATTTTACTTTCGTTTCTCCTCGTTTCTCAGATTGTCCATTGCGATACCGCCGACCATCATCATCATTACCAACCATATCAAAACCATTTGTGTATGCTTTAAAATTTATTATACATCAGTTATGATTGTCTTATCTCATATAGTATTAAAGTGAAATTTAATGTTTGCTTTCGTGAAAACATGGTCATTCACGGAAGCACCTTGACTGAATACGATTAAAACGATAAAGTACATACGGTTAGATGCAAATTAGAAACATGGAAAACTATGAAGATATTTTAGTGTCGTATGTGTTGTTACGACACTGTTTACGACAGGTGGAATTAGGTGTAAAAATAGATTATTTATTATTTTATACGATCGTAAATGAGTATATAGAAAATTAATAGTCACATATGATCCGAACCAAATTAAGTAAGCGACAATACTAATATCCATTTAGTCATGATTATTATTTTTTTAGAAACTATTTGAATTTATGTCAATCGAAGGGAAGTTTTAGTTACAAAAAATTGTTTTATCGGAAGGTTATCGTGATAACAACCTTCTACTTAGTAGTTGGAGGTATATAGTGAGAATAAATTATTTTGCAAGTTGATTTCTGTGCATAATTAATTGGGAAATACATAGTAGATTTTATTACATATAGTTTTTGATGTATGTAGGTCACGTGCTGCGGATTACGTTATTACAATTTCTTTTTTGCTGTAAGCGATAGATGAAAAAATTATTAATTACCTTAAGATTTATATTTCCTGATTTATTAATTGGGCACTAACAATATTGATTTATTATTAATTAATAAGCTTATTAAAATAATCATATTCAAAAAATTATTAAGTCTATATCTGTTTAAACTGATAATGATCATGTTAAGGACAAAAAGCTATTAATTTAAACACCTATTAATCTTGTCAAGATTTAAGGTTTAACTGCTTAAGGATTAAAGTATTATTCCATTAGTAGTGAAATATAGCTAGATTTTTTAGATGTGGTTTACGTAATGATACTTTCTTCTCAATAGGTCAATTATTTAACCATATTAGAAGCATATATCACTGTTGACATCAGTGATCCATTCATTTTGACAAAAAATAACCCATTTACATCAACGAAAAAGATTTTTCCGCAAATTTGCCTCAATCTTGTTATAAATATTTTCATTTTGTGTTTTTTGCGTGTAATCGATTACTTAGTAATTTTGATTAATTTGTAAACATTGCTCGTTGGTGATCATCACGATGATAGAAATGACAAAAACATCACAAATCATAAACTAATATTGAAGTTCTCGTTTACATTAAAGTGTAAAAAATGTACGTGTCTGTTAAAAAACCTAAACGTTTTGAAAAGATAGAAAAATAGGATAGAAGATGGTATAAATCAAATAGTGAAGCAAGTGTTTTTTCATAAACTGATTCAACTTATAATTTTCTTATAATATAACAATATTAGTAATGATTATGACAATTTATGTTTAATATTTGTTCAGCGTTGTTGAAATACTTAACTGATGTCGACATTCGGCTGTTGCACGTATTAACACAAATAAGTAAAATCAAACTAAAGTATCTATATTTCTAATGTGATTAAAGATTAAATTATTTGAAGCCGGTAGTAGAGAACTGCAAGCTTCGGTAAAAGCATTGAGTCTTTCACTTTGTATCACCTTTCTATTAAAGTGATTCAACACGAAATTTACTATTATAGACTCAAATATATTACAATTTTAACTGCATAACATTTAATTGTCGATGCAGAATCCGAAGCAAACCGTTCATTAACCGTTTACTCGTTAATTAGAAAGAATGATAATAATGTAATCATTACTTTATAATTACTTTGTGAAACATTTTATTAATTTGTCATCCTGGCTTAATTGAAGGTATCTATAGGTGAAAGAACACTTTATCTACTCCAACTCAACAAAAATTAAGTAACTATAGTCGAACCATCGAATCTGTGCAGTGATAAATCACTGTGGCAGGTACTTACAAAAAAAGATCCTGAATTAATTTTCAATTCAGGATTAAACAGGATTAAAGTCAGGAAACTAATTAAGATTGTTTATAACAAACAAATACGTCTTTGTTAATTTTGCAAGGAACTATAGGTCTTTCCAAAAGAAACAATTGGTGGTGTTAACAACTAAGACATATTCACAAATGTATTATGATATTTACAAATTACAATATATAATATAATACAATATAAAACAAGAGTTAAATAATTTAATTTAAAATAATAATAATTACCTATATCTCTGTATCTTCGTCATTATCATCATCGCTATAATCTTCTTCTCCCCTATATATTATCAAGGGTTATACATCGCTACTATGCATAGTAAATTCTTCCAATCTTCTGTGCTGACGTGAATTAAATGGATCGTGAAAAAAATTCAAAACATCTGCAATTTTACAAGTGTTATGAACTTTATTAAGTTTAACTTACAGTGATACAGAGGCAATCGCAAAACGATGTATGAACATTTTTTTTAAATTAATCTACTGCATATGATGTTAACATTGCGGTTTCTTTAACAAGACGTAGTAAATCACTGTTGAACATGTTTTCTTCGTATAAAACCTTCTTCTTTAACCAATCTTGTATTGTTGCCTTCTTGTCCGATATCGTTGGGCGCTTATTCACTTTCCTGCTATGATATGAATGGTCCATTACAATTACCACATTTCCTTCAACTTCGCCAATACGCTAACAAACCGTCCTTCAAAAATGACATTTTCTCAGATTATCATTCTACCTTCTCAGTATCTGTATTGCTAGATTGCTTCATATATGTTGTAGTGCTTTATGGATGCATAAGTACAGGGTGTCCCATCGGTTGTGGTATTGGCTTTTATAACGTCTAAATTTCAAGATAGAAACTCTAAATTCGGGATGTATTAAGCCACCCTAGCAGTTGGTGATCATGTCAAATAATTTTTTTATTGCATGGTTTGCGAATAATCTGCAAAAATGTCAAAAATGATAAAATTTGTGGTTTTATTTTTTAACAAGTCATATACAGGGTGTTCCCGTGACTCGGGGCATAAAATTAACCACATATACTAGAGCAAAAATGATGATGATTCGTGAAAAAAAATTATTATAAAAGTCTTCAAATGGCCAAGATATGGGCCATCAAAGTTCAGAAATTTTAACACATTTTTCTAAATATTTTCAAAACCATTAATGGTAGAGGGTTGAAATTTGGTACAGAGTAAACAAACATCATGCAAAATCATTGAACCAATTTTGACTTTGGCCGGATGACGGCAACCATGTTATACAGGGTGTTCCTAAAATTTGTTTGCTCAGAACTTTTTTGTTTGTTCGTAACCCTACATTTATTTTTGTACTTTTTAATAGAAAATTTATTTTCGAAACTTTTTTCACTCTTTAAAAATTTTGATAACATTAACCGTTTGCGAGTTAAACGCGAAAATATTAAGCTTCGATTTCAATGGTAACACTAAACACAATAATTTTCGAAAAAGTTGGCCATGGCAATTAAAAAAAAAACAAATTGAGCCGTCAACTTGCTTATGTAGTTTAAACATAAAGTTGTTTGTTAATAAAGTTTTTATTAATTTTGCGTGTTCAAAATGGACAATTACACATTTAGTGAACAAACTGACATGATTTTGACATTGGGAGAATGTCATGGAAACGCCGTAGCAGCCGCTAACCGTTATCGGGAGAAATTTCCGAACCGCAGAGCGCCCAATCGAAAAACATTTTTAAGAATTGAAACCCGTTTAAGGGAAAATGGGACGTTTAAGCCGAATTTTAGTAACAACGGTAAAGTCAGATCAGTCCGAACAACCGAACTAGAAGAAGATATTCTAGACTACGTACAAGAAAATCCTACAGCTAGTACTTTGGATATGGCGAGGCATTTTTTAACGTCAAAAACAACTATCTGGCGTGTTCTTCACGAGCAACAGCTTTATCCATATCATAGTTATAAAGTTCAGGAAGTTCGACAGGCTGATTACCCACTACGACTGCAATATTGTCAAATAATGCAGCACAAAATCCAAATTGATGATCAATTTTTAGAAAAAATACTTTTTGCAGATGAATCAACATTTTCTAAAGATGGAATCATCAATTTGAGAAATTCACATAGTTGGGCGGACGAAAATCCAAGATTTAAGAAAGCTTGGAAATCGCAATGGAGGTTTTCTCTTAACGTTTGGGCTGGCATTGTGGGCGATGTCATTATAGGACCTGTTTTCTTGCCGTCAAGGCTGGATGGCCATACATACAGGGGACATTTAGAGCAATTAAATGATTTTTTAGATGACGTTCCTTTAAACACAAGACAAGAAATGTGGTATATGCATGATGGTGCTCCTGCGCATAGTACACATGCTGTCCAAGAATTTCTATGTGAACGGTTTCCGGAACGGTGGATTGGACGAGGAGTGGATGCACCGATAAGTTGGCCCCCCCGATCGCCGGATCTTACACCTCTAGATTTTTATTTATGGGGACGCATTAAATCGCTTGTGTACTGCGTTGAAATAACTTCAGTTGATCAACTGAGGTTACGAATTGTTGATTCATTTGATCAACTTCGAACTGAAATCAACGTCCTCAGCAGAGTGCGCTTTAATTTAAGACGGCGATATCAGGCGTGCATTGAAGCCGGCGGGAGTGTTTTTGAACATCTGCTTTAGTATTTTTTTTTTGTTCTGTTTTATTTATTACCATTTGTTTATAATTTTATTGTTCTTGTTCATATTTTTGTTAGAATTTTTATTATGTTCTTGTTTGTTGTTACCGCGAAAATTAAATTTATTGTTTTGGAAATTACATTCTTTTATTCAATTAAAATAAATTAACACTGGATTTAACTAAATCTACACTGAGAAATTTATGCAAATAATGGTTATTAGATCAGTTCGTTTTTCAATTGTCATCGCCTTCTCAGATCTTGCGGAATATGTTTTATTTGTTACGATTGAAATCAAAGCTTAACAGTTTCGCGTATAACTCGAAAACAGTCAATGTTATCAAAATTTTCAAAGAGTGAAAAAAGTTTCGAAAATAAATTTTCTATTAAAAACTACAAAAATAAATGTAGGGTTACGAACAAACAAAAAAGTTCTGAGCAAACAAATTTTAGGAACACCCTGTATAACATGGTTGCCGTCATCCGGCCAAAGTCAAAATTGGTTCAATGATTTTGCATGATGTTTGTTTACTCTGTACCAAATTTCAACCCTCTACCATTAATGGTTTTGAAAATATTTAGAAAAATGTGTTAAAATTTCTGAACTTTGATGGCCCATATCTTGGCCATTTGAAGACTTTTATAATAATTTTTTTTCACGAATCATCATCATTTTTGCTCTAGTATATGTGGTTAATTTTATGCCCCGAGTCACGGGAACACCCTGTATAAGTCTTACTGTGTGGGAATCATTGTAAAGTAAATTCACAGAAAAAAATTGAGATTCGTTCATTATTTTGGATAAAAATGCAGAAAAATGAAATGATAGTTAAATTTATGGTACCGTGGTTCGAGACTTACTACCCTTACCAGGAGCCGCCCGTTTATTACCGGTAGGGTAATAAACCAACCGACCAGCTCAATGATGATTTTTCTTTTAACCTGGTGAGGCTTAATATTAAACTTATTTTTACATTAACATAATTTTTTAATTTAATATTAAGGTATCTAAATGAATTTGACAACGTAATAAAGTTTTATTGTTAAAAAGCTTTAATTGCCGTTTTTACCTGGAAAGGGTGTGATTCTTAAGTAAATTTTAAATTAAATATTTTAATACTGAAACTATTTTTTTATATATTTATTTTTATCAACCTTCTTGAACATGTACTTTAACTTAACAATTCCATATTTCGTAAATACTATCTAACGATCTTTTTCGGTTCGTTACTTTAACTAAAAGATGGTTAGTTAAATTTATGTTACAGATAAACCCATCTACTAGTCAATCAGAGCAGGTAAAGTAGCCGTCACCTTATTAACAATCCCTTAGGTAGTTTAACCAGAGGATGGTTGTAACGAGCCTAAAAAGACGGTAGTAAAATCTGGGTTAGTGATTACATAAACTATGAAAAGATCTCAAAAAATGAAGGGAAATTTTGATTTATCTTTTAATCTGGAGAACTATTAACACCAGGAAAATTAAATTTGAGGTATAAGTTTAGTTCATAATAGGACACGCTTTTAGCTTATTTGCACATTCAATACACAGGGTCAGTCAATAGTGCAAGAACGGAAGATTATGGCCTTACTGTTGAAAATAAAGAAAATGTATTTGTAACATACAATCAAAGCTGCATCGACTAAAATTATTTTCAACTATACAGGGTGTTTCACAATTCCAGAACCCTACTCAACTTAATTTTTTTAAATAGAACCCTATACATCTTTTATATGTTGATTTCTTGTCTTAAATGCTATAAGTGCATATCTTGTTTTCAAATTTTGAATGCAATGTTGCCAAGTTATTAATCATTTTGTGAAAATTTTGGATGAAACATGTGGTCACTTAAAAGTCGTTATCAGCATCATTATTAAATATTGAAGGATATAATTGGGCATACCGATAAGCAAAGCTTGGGTCTTTCGTGAAATGAAACATGTGAAAAGATACATAGGGTTCCATTTAAAAAAATGAAGTTGAATACGGTCCTGAAATAGTGAAAACACCCTCTATAGCTGAAAATAATTTTAATCGATGTAGTTAAGTAATGTATGATGATATAAAAACATTTTTTTTTTAATTTTCAACGGTAAAGCCACAATCTTCCGTCCCGCACTATTGACTCACCCTGTATATTATCTTCCAAAATACTAATTGTAATCACCCGTATTCAAATTAGACCCATATTTTTGTTGTACAAAGATGATAAATACATTGGAAAATTTCAATTAGGTAGATAAAAATATTCTGACAACCTTTTTGTCACTGATATGTGGTGAATGTTGGATTACTCGTTTTGCCCATGCTTTCTACGCAACACATAATAGGTTGTTGAAACAGGACGTTGTAACAAGGTCAAATGAATTATAGTGCGCTTAAAAAGGATATTGCTGTGAAACCAATTGTCAGCTCTTAGTTAAACTCAAGATGTTAAGTAGATCTGATCGATTTGCAGTTGAACAGTAGTAGTTAACGATTAAAAGTGTATTTTGATATATCAGGACCACATAACAAAATTTGTACAGCTACAACCATTAATAGCGGCAGAAGTTTTATGTTTTCCTAACATTTGGCGCTCCAACGATACGCGTTCGGATAATGGTAGAAACTCGATTTCATGTCAATCCAAATATGTATGTAAATTGTTTTGTCTACGACAAATCGACCGTGTGTGACTAGCTTAAATCTTCAAGTATTGGATAACACGAATATAGCACTAGTGTTAGATATGGTCCAGTGTCCGCTGTAGGTTTCCCTATCATTCAGCGCTAGATTGTTATAGACAATTTATTAAAACCAACACTAAACTTAAAGCTAGAAACATTCGGATTTAACCGCTTTAAGAGACGCACACTAAACCATAGGCACCGGATACGTGGGATCTCTGAGTGCATAAGTACCAATACCAAATTGATGATGGTTTTATCTTTATTGAAATTAACATATTCAGTATTCAGCTTTTTTATCCCAACCCAGTCCTAGCATCTGCTGCAAATGTTTTTGGAGAAGACGTATTTTGAACATGATGTTGCTTCTAAGAGACTTGATACTGCTAAATTCCAGAAAACCTGAAATACTTCCAAAAGACTTAATATAGCGTCTAAAAGACTGGATCAGATTTTAGACTGGATATTGCGTCTAGAAGACTTGATTTGCTTCTACAAGACTTTAAATGCTTTTAGAAGATTTGATACTGCTTCCAGAAGACTTGAAATACGTCTAGAAGGCTCGATACTTCCTGGTGAAGACTCTGTCTGGAAGACTTGAACTGCTTCTAGAAGGCTTCAATTGTTTGAAGCTTCCAAAAGTCTTGATGTTGCCTATGGAAGACTTTATTCTACTTCTAGAAGAATTGAAATGCTTCCGGAATACTTGATATTGCATTTTCATCGTAATAATAAAAACTTTTGATAAACCATGTGAGTTTGCTTCGAAAATATTGAATACTATTAGGCAAAATGCAAAATCTTGACGTAAGTAGTCCAAAAACTGTTAACAAAAGGCTAAAGGGTGCTAGAAATAGACAATTTTCTTGTAAAAGGCAAAAAATCGTTAATAAAATTCGATTTTATTTCCAAAATACCAAATACTATTGGCAGTGTACAAAATCTTCATATGATAAATTCAAAAACTGCCAATTCAGGACTTGGTACTGCTTGAAAATCTCTAACCGCCGCTGGTAGAAGACATTTCCATTCTAAGGTACATAATAAAACATTACTAATGAACATCCAAACGCATAGGCGCCGAGTACGTGAGTTGTCTGGCTCTTATAAGCATCCATACAAAATTTAATAATGACTACAAGACTTGAAATTTTTCTATAACACTTGAAGTACTTCAATAAGAATTGATACTACTATTAGGAGACTTCATACTAATTAGAAAACTTTAAATACGTCCAGTAGACATGAATACTCTGAAAGGCTTGAAAGTGATTCCAACAGATTTTAACTGCTTCTAGAAGGTTTGAACTGCTTCTAGAAGTCTTGAAATATTTTCAGAAGACTTTCAATATTCTAGAAGATTTGATACCGGTTCTAGAAGTCTTAAATTGCTTCCAGAACACTTGATATTGCATTTTCGTCGTAAAAACAAGATACTGTTGATAAACCACTTAAGTTTGCTTCCAACATATTAAATAGTACTTGGAAAAATGCAAAATCTTGATGTAAGTAGTCCAAAAGTTGTTAAAGACTAAATACTGCTGATGAACACATTTTTATGGCAAAAGGCAATAAATTGTTAATAAAATTTGATTTTGCATCCAAAATACTAAGTACTGTTGACAAAACACAAAATCTTTAGTTCAAAAACTGCCAATTAAAGACTAAATACTGCTGAAAAACACATTTTTATGGCAAAAGGCAAGAAACTGTTAATAAAATTTGATTTTATATCCAAAGTAGTAAAGTAATGTACTGGTGGCAAAAAACGAAATCTTTAAATCGTCTTCAAACGCACGGTTAAACCCAAAACCTTCTACTTCTAGATCTAGTTCTACTCCAATTGAAATGTAGAGGTTTGCCAAATCAGTTTGTAAAGTACTCTATTTCAGAAACTATTCATTATAGATACCTTTATTAAAAAAAATCTTCAGATACACGGCTAAAGCTAACCCAACCTAATCCTGTTAGGTTATGATTAGGTTATATTTGAACCTGAGCCATCCTAAGATATTCGAAGTCCCAGGACTGGGTTGGACGAACGAAACGAGTGTGCCCCTTTTCATACAAAATACAATGCTACACATATCCACACTTCAAAAGGGACACTGGTTACATGTATAATTGTGACACTATAGATTTCATTGTAAAAATAGGCGCCCTCCGGGAACCCAGGGCTGTAGCCCTATTAGTCCTTAGGATTAGGCCGGCACTGCGTAGCAGATTATTATATATTTTTAGTGAACTAAAGGAGTTTTATAGAGTTTTAGTGAACATCTCACACTCCCTTTTCCGTATGAATCCGTTATATCTAGGATTTATTATACTGTCTAATTGTATTGACTAGTTACATTTTTTGTGGGACAAAGTAAGTAAATACAATATATCGTAAGTGAAAATCGCGCTATACTTGGTGTTCGATAATTATCCCAAAAAATACATCTTTAAAAAAAATACAGGTTTGTGGTATTCAAACAATCTTGTTTTTGCATAATGTATTCGTTCTGCACTGGTTCATTTTACTGATTTTAAACGTTATTACGAAACATTTTTCTTTCACTACAAATAATTTCATGAAAAATCTATTGGTTAAGAAAAGCGGTAACAGGTTATCTAAATAATTACGTCACAATTAATTAGTCAAACCGCACAACTTTTACGTAATCGTTTTTATTTGAATTTACGGTTTTCTAAACATCATACACCGTTATTCATCCGTATTATAAATATCTCTATCATATCCATGAAATAATATGAAGAATATGAGCAAACAGAGGTGTGCGAAAAGAATCGAGTTATATAACTCTATTTCTTTTATTTTTTTATCTTTAATTTATGTTTCTTCTTGGTTTTAAAGGAGAATTGTGATAATTTCTCTCGCCATCAGATTTATTTTAAATATTTTTGGTTGGCCAATAACTACCAGACTGTTATGAAAGTAAACCGATGAGAATTGAGTCATCGAGAATCAGGTACTCCGATGTAATTGTTGGGCTGTGTATGGAATATAAAATACAATGGCAAGGTTAAAAAGAAAATTTTATATGAATAAGTAGGAGAATTTCATCATGAAAAAATTAAATAATGTCTTTAGTGTTCAAATCATGTGATTTATAGTGCTAATTAAACAGAAAAACTTTAAAAATTGTATTCAGAGTATAATTGCATCGTCGTAACGTGATTGGATTAGTAAATAGTATACTATTTCAACTATGTGCAATTAGTACTAACGTAAATAAACCCAAGAGAGATACGCACACGTTGAGGTCGTATGTGAAGAAACGTACATACTATCATATGTCGGTCAAGGCACGTTGTGGTTACGATAGCAGGAAAATTATTGTGATGACACCGGGGTGGTGACGGATATCTTTTGTGCGCTTTAGTAATTTAATAAAGAGGGTGTTACATAAACGTTGAATAATGCATTTAAATCGATATACTTTTTCGAGTTAATTTAAACTCAATTTTAGCCATTTCAAACTCTTTGTAATAAAATCTTATTCTTGTTTTCGTAACAGTATAAGTTTAGAATCAATAAAGTAACCAGTGCAGAACCAAATATATGCAAAAGCTAAGTTTTAAATACCTATTTACGTCTTATTTAAAAGCAGTAACGTAAATGTTAATTGCATTACAAGTCAAAACGTGTCCGTAACGTTTACCGCCCGCCGTTTCTTTTCCGATATTCTATGTTCACTGAGAGGAAAAAATAAACCGTTAGATTGTGTGACAAAGCCGGTTAGGAAATTGACTGGTTTAAACTTAAAACTACGATTTAATTGTAAATTATCGATTTGAAATGAACCACGCCTTCGACTTTATAAGTTCCGTTAAAACTCGAATATTTTAGAATATTACGTTTAAATTGTATTAGGAAAACGTAAACAAAAAATTTAAAAAAAAATGTTTGCATGCACGTATGATTAAGATTTATGGTTTAAATGATTATGAAATTGTTTAATATGGGTTATAATTCGCACCTTGAACTATTAACCATTACGTTCACGTTTTCTTGAATTAACCTTGTTCGTTTACACCAGTTTTTTTTCGCTTAATAACAACACCAGATTTATATCCCCTTTCTCGATTAATAACAATTGTTATGATTGTATTCAGTTACTTAAGCAACAAGAAAGATTCTCAAGATTTAACATTATTTAGAAACTTTTCAAATATCATTTTCAAAGAAAACAATTCGACTAATTAAGAAATTATATGTTTCCAGTTAACAATGTTCGCTAGAAAGTTTTTATTTCCTTTTAATTTGTCTAGGTCGGTGTAAAAGTAAAAGCTGTCTTCTATGGTAAGAATAAAATTTGGTTAACACACTAAAATTTCTCTCTATTAAAAGAATATGAATGTATAATAATAGAATGGATATAAAATTATCTACATCCTGCATCTATCTTAATCTATCTTTAATTATTATCGGATTTAAAAATTTATACCCCTCACTTTGACCGCAAATAACAAAGAAACTGGTACATAGAAAAAAATGAGAGCAGGTTCATTTGATGCCAAATTCAATTCTTTATAACTTCAATTCTAATTTTTTTTCCCATTAATATAATAATTATCATAGGTATAACGAAAAATATACTCGATTTCAGACGATTTGCGACTTTTTTCTCAAAAACAATTTAGCGAAAAAAAATCAAATTTCACTACATTCTTGAAGTGAACTCGATTCAGAAATTGTTTTGGTGGCACTATTATGGTTATTTTTAAAACATTTTTCAATTGTGATAGCTTTCACATTTTCCCAGGTATACGATACATCATCTTAAAGCTTAATTGATTTCCAAAACTGTAAAGGAGCATTGTTATCTTTTGTTACCAGATCTATCATTAATTTTTTTCTGTACAATGTCTTATGAGTTTTAATTACGCCCTGATCCATGAGTTCAATTAAAATAATAAAAAGCAATAATTAATAACTTCTACCTCAGAATGTCCCTATCCCTATGGCTTACATTTTCCCAATAATTGATAATACAACCCAACCCAACGCAACACAACTGAACTCAGCCAAATCCAACCCTACTCAACTCGATAGCGCGACTTAAGTAAGACTAATCTGTCAGATGATTAGACGAACTAAATATGGATAAGAAGTACTTTAATGAACACAGAAAAGGGCAGAATAAACAGTCTGTTTGGCATAATTTCCTAATAGAAATAATATGTACTAGAGGTTCTCCTAGTGATCTTCTCTTCATAGATATTTATGAATCATTCATTAACATATTCATAAAAGATAGTATGAGCCATATGTGAACGATGAACACAGGCACCTAAACAAAGTAAAGTAACAAATTCATTCAACGGCAAAAGCTTTCACACAACAGCTCAGTATGGCCTATCATTTATTTTTTATAATCTTTCGTTTTCGACTAGTAAAAGACATTAGCATAATACCGGTGTTAACACCGGTATTCCGGTTTCAAAATAATAAGAATACCGAAAGCCAATGTTAAGCCTTAAAAATTGTTTCTAAAAAAATTTTAGAGAAGTAAAAAAGTTTTAGGATGTTTTCATCTACCTATTTAAAAATATTCTAATATTTTTTATCCCCTGCATACAAATTTTTTATCAAAAATGTGGTCACCTTTTAACGTACCCTATTATTAGTTAACCATATTTGCCAAGGATATGGAAGTCACCCACGGTTCATAATATCAAAGTAATTAAAATTCACTAAAAAATCACCCCTAGAAGTTTGTTGCCGTTATTACTTTAATCAAAAGTTGCTCCAAATTCGATTATAAACCGACTTTCTTAATAAAATATTTTGGTATTCCCGCTATGTTGGGCTGTGTGTAGGTATAATACCTTTTTGCACGGCTGTATACATCAATATGAAAAATCGTTATAACCAACAAATATTTTGCTCAAAACTTATTACAAGCTCTATGTTTCTATAAATGGTTTTTAATAGTTTTCTTGAATTTATCGGTTACTTTTGCGAAGCACTGTATAATAGTAATCTAACAATATCTAAAAATAGATTTTTTCGCCTTACCAAATATTAAGGAGTAAACTTTTTTAATCTTTAATCTTTGGCCTTACTAATAAGGTTAAACTGACCATTGTTGTCATCAAAAGTTCGAAAATGAGAGAAAGAAAAAGCGAAAATGAAGGAATCTTGTACAGGTTGGTTTAAATTCAATGTCCGAACAGTCATCTAAATACATCTACGTTATCAAATCTCTGGCCTATTCGGACATCGAATTTAAACCACCCTGAAATAAATGAAATAATAAAATCATTATCAACGATTTTAAATAGTAAAAGTTCTCACTGTAATGTTATGTTATTCATGATAATTATTTATCAAATTTGCTTCAAAATGATCTTTATTTCATGATTGTATCTCAATTCGTTCTTGAGATACGATGTTTTAACGTTTATATTTTAAATCTATAACAAAACAAATGTTTATGGGAATTAAGAATTTATTCACGATACCTGAATTATTCATCGAATGATCATCAAATGACCTGTATTAATCGAGCTTCAAAATGATCTTTATTTCATAAGCATATCTCAGTCCGTCGTGGAGATGCTATGTTTAAACTTTGTAGTTTGCAATTTTATTTGACCAACTGTATACAACGAGTATAATAAATACATTGATGTTCCTTACAGACAGGTCTTTTTCACTATTAACTGATAATTAATTTTTTATTGTTTTATCAACTTATTTCAAATTTAAATGCAAATTTATAATGGAATATTTGTGGCGTTTGTTAGACTCCAAAAATAACTTTTTTTGAACGCAAAACTGTCGTTTCTTTCCTTCTTTCCTTTTGTGTTTGCAATAGATTTAACGTGCTAATAACAATTATACAAATGAGAATGAGAACTTTGATCATGTTCCTTCATCTCCTATCTCCATATCCTTTTTTTAGTTTTAATCTATGTATAGTTGCTTATTAGAAAATTATTTATGTAAACAGGTAGTGTTTAGACAGGAACTACTCACGTTTACAGACGGAGGGCTAAGGTTTTGGTCCGGTATTAAAAGCACTAGCAGTCATTAGCTTCTCGTCACTAGCAGTCTTAGAGTCATTCTCAGCGGATAACGTTACAAGTAGCGGATGAGTTGGCGCATTACTAAGAAGCGCCAACTTATATATTTTTTATGTGTGGATCAAATTTATTTTTAAACCACATTTCAACAATATCTCGTGTCGTCTACATAGAACGGTTGTTGTAATATTCGACTGAAAGTTTTTTTATATCTTTTAAAGCTGTATGACTTTTAAAGCTGTAAGACTTTGACTTCCCTATTACAGCTAATTTTAGTTTAACTTTTCTAATAGCATTTGAAAACACAACACAGTAATCCGATCTTTACCAATTTTATAGCCACGTGTGAGTGGTACGCCAATAGAGCACGGTCTCATCAACATTATATATTTGAGAAGGTACTAAGTGCCCCTTTTTAATAGCGTTTGATAACGTGTCACAAAATATTGTAGCCCTAATTTCGTTAGCACTAAGTTTTGTTTCATCAATTTACAATTCTCTGATTCCATGCCTTTTTTTTAACGTCGGTGATTTATAACTTTTCTGCAAAAAATTGTGATATAGCTATCACATACATCGGCATTCCTAGTGTTTTTTACTGAAAAAAATACACTTAACCTTATATTTTCCAATTACTTATTCATTCCATCTTTCATTGTTTTCCTATTTGAAGAGCCAGGTGACGTTTCACACATAAAAAAATATTTTTAGGAACGAATATTTCTAATTTGGGCTGTTGTTTGACTAAATCGCGTACAATTTATTATCCAATTCCATATTGGTTAATGTTATCCATTATTTATTTTATCAAATAAAAAAAATATTAAACATTAAAAATTTTAAAAAAGAATTTTACATATAATCAGGTGATATTTATATAGTCCCTTATACATAAGTGTTATTTTAATTAACTACAATTTGTATCAATATTTGTTATCAAATACTTTTTTTAATCTTTTGTATCCGATAATAGTGCGCACGCTACGATATGGAGCAAACGCCAAGAGTTGGCAAACTGCAGAACCTTTCAACGTTCTGCAGTTGTATTAAGCTGTGGAACTGCTTAGTTCTAGCACCATTTTGTAAAGCACAGTTTTGAAAACCAAAATTAATGAAAAAAGTCAAATTCGTCCAATTGTGATGGAAGATCTAGTTTTTTCTTGAGATAAGTAGCATGCAAAATGTCCATATACGGGGTATCAGCTAGAAAACGCCCCTTGCAGTTATTTCGTTATTTATATTCCGACTTTCTTGAACTAATGTTCGGAATTTGAAAAACAAATGTTGATTGAAATTGAAGCTATCTTCAATTGATTGATTGAAGATAGTAATTGGAAAATGTATTTGTGACATAAAACAGAATTTGTCAAACCGTTTCATTTGATGCGTGATTCATGAAAATCGAAAAATAAATAATAGACTTACAGTTTGGGGCGTTTTTTGTCTTATATATTACTTAAATAGTAGCTTGAGTAAATGCAATATTTGCTATTTCAGCCGACTATATCGCACTCTGCTTATGTTTTCAGTGATTGTCAGTTACTTTTTCCAATCTTTTATTCTCTTCACGTCCATAAACATTAAATTTATTTTTACCTTTAAAATCGAACTGTTTCCAAAAATTCCGACCATGACGTCATTTCAGTTTTTTTTTCAATGTTAGAACTGAAAAATAAAAATCAAATAAAATTCAGCCAACGTGTTCAACCCAACGCAACCCCAAAAAAAAAGGATAATACTTTGAGCGGCCTACGTCTTCGAAGTCGGCGGAGAGTATTTCTATCCAAACCAACTCAATTCAACCTAACCCACTCTCTTCCTGCAATTATTCTTTAGAGTATATCTTTGGCATTTCGGCACGCGCCTCAACCTTATCCTATTTTATTACATCTCGCATCTTCAAGGCTTGGGCATTTTGTCCTCAATTTCTTACGGTTCGAACGTTTCATTTCTGCTATGATAACTTTCTTCATTATCTACTATGATAACTGTTCCATGACACTCTTCTCACACAATTCCACAATTGCGGGTAACATAGGAAGATATTAAGTTTTTGTTTAAACGTAATGTATTAGTTTCGTAGTTGGACATTTTCCCTCCTCTTGTATTCCTTCTTTTATATAATCATTTCATTCAGATCTTTCTTCCCTGCTTCATCGCAAATTTTCGAAACAATTTGCCTAAATTAATTATATCTTAGTACAAATATATCGGATATGATAATACAGCAAGTATTCCTTCACACATACTTCACTTGAACATGGTAAATTTTCAATTTGAAAGAAAGTTATTTATACAAAGATACTTGAACATGGTAAATTTTCAGTTTGAAAGAAAGCTATTTATATAAGTACGAAGGCTTTCACGACCGGTGTTAATTGAACTAAAATTAGAACTAACTGAACAACAGTAAGAACAACAGTTAGAACCAGTTTCTGAAGAAGGTTGCAACATGGCATCCGAAACGTTAAACATTTTTTTTTTAAACGTTTTTTTCAAAAAACGCACGGCAAAGCCCGAAAGTTTCTAGTTTTAGATCTAGGGTTAGTCCTAGTGATAGTTCTAGTGATAGTTCTAGTGTTAGTTCTAATTTTAGTTCAAGTTATTTATACAAAGATAAAGATCACGTGACATTTGAGTTAGTGCTGAAAAAATCTCATGTAGGCGACGACCGTCCTCTTGAATGCAGCTTTCTATACTTGTCAAGCGTGAGCATTACTTGTTAGATAGAATTTTTTGGTAGGCAATGAAATAAGATCATTAAAATACGTGATTAAACATTAATAATGATTTAAAAGAGGAAACGATAAATAATTATCAACCAAACTACATTTAGAAGTGTTCAAATATTTGCCCTGTGTTCTCTATGCATGGATGAAGCCCATTTACGAATTCGGCTTACATATTATCCACTTTTTCAGCAGAGATGTTTCTAAAGCTTTCCCTGTAAACATCCTGTATATAGATAAATATATTTGTTTAGCTATTACTATAATAGTCTCCTCAGTTCAGATACGTCGTCCAGCCATCGTCTGTGCGGTCTTTCAACAAGTTGTTCACCTTTGAATCTCTGTCAATATGCTCTCTTTCTATCTCCTTCTCCAATGACGTCCTCTCAGTTTGGCCAAGGCATCTAAGACCTTGGTTGCTTCCATTGCAAGGAATGGGTTATCATATAATTGATATACTTCCGCGTTTCTGCGAATCATTCACAAATTATTATCCTTAATGAAGCCATAAATTCGGCTAAACTTCTTCTCTGTATTCTGTAAATGCACTTCTTTATATCTGTATGAGTAGTCGTGACCTGAGCAGTATCCAAGAATATTTAAACTGCTGGTTTTCAATATTTCAATCTAGAGTTACTATAGTCTAAGGAGCTGTCGTCCACATTTACCATCCTTCTGGTAAACTATGTGGTATAATTACAGCAGTTTTAAGCGCTCACTTTGAATAAAACCTGAATGTATGTATTAGATAAATTTATTTATTTAAGAGGTCGTAAAAGTGGACCTATATGTATTAGTAGATGAAATAAAGGCGGTAAAATATTATAGTCACCTTGTTAATACAAACTAAGAGGACGATATTATTTATCAACGATACTTATTACTTTTTTTATTACAGGAAGGTAGTATAGGTCCAAATTTAGTAATAAGACCACTGCCCACAAGACTGAACAATTTTTCTCCTCAAAACCAACAAAATATTAATAAACAATCGAAGAAAAACTCAACCAATCCACTGCCAATAGATGTTGACGATGAGATGTTTCTCGATAACGAAGATCTCAAAGACGAGGTAGCTATTGATACAGGATTTCCTATACGCAGAAAACTTTTAGACGAACAACAAGGACAACAACACGTTGTTTATAAACGGAAAGAAACCGTCGAAGAAGATGCGTACAGCGATTACGGTGAGTTTTCGATTTAAATTTTATTTGCTATAAATAAACTATAAGTAAATAAAGAAATCAAGGTGATTTACCCTGAAGGTTTTTTTAAATTTTTCTATTATGTATGTATGTAGTTATAAATAAACCTGTTTTTTTATTGAGTTATTGGTTGTAAGGAAGATTATTTGTAATTGAATAATCGTTTACAATTAAAAAATATTTATTGAAGGTCGAATGAAATGGGTTTACTAAAATTATATAGCATCAATAAAAACGTTTAAGATGCATTTTTGCAGTGATATTTTAACAAATCAAACTTTTTGAGTAATCTTTACAAAATGATTATGCAAGCATTTTATGTATACTTAACTCATTAATTAAGTTATTAACATAAATTATTTTACCTAAATCACTATTAACGATCTTTTTTATTTAATTACCATAATGATTTGTATGCAGTTTTAGTATCTTTTATCATTGAAGATAACAACAAAATACAATTACTATGTACATACATTTATGTATTGTTTCACAAACAATTTATTTTTCTATTTGTAATTGTATTATTTTTCAAGTTTTCTTTTATGGGGATTTTTTGATTTTCTGGCGTGTTTGACGCATGTTTTGGCCTCTGGTGAAACTGAAATGTTGACTACGTGAAAGTCAAGGTCACCTTAAGCGTTACTGCTAATTTACTAAACGCCTGCTTTCGATTAAAACGATACGAGGATGATTGACCTCTTCCGTTCACGCATTAAAAAAAGTGTTTGAAATTTTAAAAAAATGTTGTTTTAGCTTTTATGGAACCTGATCATATTGGAAAAAGATATCGGAGGAGTGCTACGAATGAAAAAAGCTCAAGGTCAAAACGGGAAGCCCCTTATACAATTTATCCGGAAATACTTGTTATTGTTGATTACGATGGATATAGATTACATGGTGGAGATAATTTACAAATAAAACGATATTTTGTATCGTTTTGGAATGGCGTGGATTTGAGGTACAAGTTATTAAAAGGACCAAAAATAAGGATTTCAATTGCTGGTATTATAGTTAGTAGGGTAAGTTAAAAACTGAATATTATTGGTAAATAAAGACTAGCATGTTAATATAAGGCAATAATAAATTACACCACACCTAAATAATTCTTAGATTAACCGAGAGATTTAAAATTTATGAATAAGGAAAAATGTATCAGATTAAAAATTTGAATCAACGTTGTTGTCACTTAAATCCAAATGAATAAGGAAAAATTGTTAGTTTAATTCTATTTTTTTTAAATTTTGCTTTGGAAAACTTTACAAAATTTAGCATTTTTTTTACAATTAGTATAAAAATCAAGCAGAAATATTGCCATCTACGTACAAGCTCAAACATAAGTTTAAGTAAAAGAAATTGATTGACATGACAAAGAAATTTTATAATATTCAAGGAATAATTATTAAAAATTTTAAATGAATTGAAACATCTTGGTATTAAATAAGATCTACTACAATGATTGTACCGATAGCATAATAACATTATTTAGATTCTGTCTATTCGAGGCAAAAATTCTTCTCATTGAATTTCTATACAGTTTCAAAGGTTATGAAACGCCAAAGATATGACGTCGTGATTAGCTTCTGAGAAACAGCATGAAAATATTTGTTCAATGATTTTCTTTAATTGCCATATACAGTGACAATTTAATAATACTTAAGTGAGCTATCGTTGATGACCTAAATATAATATGTTAAAAATGAATAATCAAAGTTTACTTACCTAACATGAAAAATATAGATTAAGGCCTAGTTTATTCAACTTTGGCTAAATTTAACTATCGAGTATTTACCGTAGTTACTGGTCAAATAATCAATCATGGCAAGTGAAATCGACTTTTCATAGTGCCTCTACAATGAATAATAATAAAATTCGTTGGTTGTATAATGTGTTACAGAGGTCGACTAAGTTAAATTTGTCTATCTGCAACCCTGGAATTATTGGTTATGATGTTATGCGAATTTGGCACTGAAATTTTATTTTCCTTACAGAGGTATTCATTAAGTACAACATCGGCTAGATATCCCCAATAGTATTTGTCGAACCAACATAAAATTTAAAATGTGAATTTAACTAAACAAATTCTTGTGTTAATAACTGTTTCAACTTGTTAGTTGTCAAAGGTTTCAAAAACCAATGCTAACTTGATGTTTTTCATTAGCACTATTAGTTAAAATGCACATCAATCGTAAATTTATTGCATTCGAGGGTGTAAATGTTTTGATGGAACATCGATTGCAGAACAAAATTAGGTTTCGAATTATAATAATTTTGACTAGTTGTTTAAAAAAAGTAATTTGAAATGCTACATTTTGAAAAGTTGATGGCTAAGAAAATATACAGGTATGAGTAAAAATAATTTGAGGGATTTTAAGTCCCCCGTTTCTGAGTAAAAAATTTTTATAACACAATAAAATTAAGGGTTCACACGAAATCTTCAATTTCTTCGCTTTATATTAAAGATTTTACGTAGCTCCAGAAAAAATATGCATTTAAATTTAGGCTTCGCGCGGGCCAATTTATAGGACTGTAACGTCCTGTCCGGCGGCCAGTTTAACATAAATATCAAATTCCTTCTAAATTGCAAAGGTACGTCTAGTATAATGTCTTGTAAATGTTGTAAATATGAATCTTCCATTTAAACGGTTTACTATAAAATATGGACTCAACAAGACGTTGTCAAACATTAAAAACAATTTATGTTGATATAATTTTTATAAATATAATTAATGCTCATCCGACCACATAATTTTATTAATGAGCTGATTAAAACGTGATGCACACATTGTTTCTACAGCCAATTCGTGGATGCTATGGAGGCAGTTTGAAAGGGAAGGTATCCATTCTGTTCAATAGTTAATTATACCTGAACATTTAAATGATCCTAATGTATTGAATGATTATTTTGTTTACACGATCCCTGTGGTTTGTACTGCTCCGCCTTTTTCTTATGATTCTTTACCACATAGAGTATTTTCCAATAATTATTTTAACTTAAAATTAATTAGTGATCAACATCAACCAGCTGATCTAAGGCAGCTGGTTATGATGGCATTGATATGTCCATGATGGCCTTATGCCGTATATTGCAGTGTATTGTTCATTTGGTTAATGTATGTATTGAGCATTCAGTTTTTGCTAAGGGCTGGAAGACATCATTGATTAAGCCTCTCCCTAAGATAATAACCCCTATGGGGGCCAAGGATCTTAGACCAATTCACTTATTATAGCCAATTGTGATTCCATCTTTCATCATTTATAAATATATCAATTAATAATACACCAAGTTAATGATGAAATAACTTTATTAAATGTTGATTCAGTGTTACATGTTTCGACTATTAATGTTAGTCTTTTTCAAGCACGACGTCAGGTGTTTTATCTACTACAAAAAACTCCTAATAACTCTACTCCTGTTACAGATTTTGTTAAACCCTATCCTAAAAAGCGGAACGGGGAGAATATAGCTGACCACGATGATTCCGATTGTCTTTCCGAATTTAAGGAGCTGTTCGCTAATGTAATGTTTATTTCATATGACAACTTCTGTAAATTTATCTCTGATTCCAAAGGCAAACAAGACGCAAACGCAGTAGCTCAACTTTATTGTGAAGATATCGATTCTCTGTGTGAGTTGCTAGTTATGGTTATACGTGTTGTCAAAACGAATGCACTTAAAGCTCGTTTAAAACCGCTGCTTAAAAACGGACGAAAGGTAGTTTATCTAAGTCTGGTTCAAGGGCTGAATCTCAAGATGACTATTCTTCTAATTATTCTACGTATTAACAAGTAGATTTTTATTTTATTTATTATTTTTTACATTTTATGCCTCCACTTAAGATTATGCAATGGAATGCGCAGTCGGTGCGCTCAAAAAGATAAAACTTGGAACAATTACTTTTTGATTTTGACAGTGATGTTGCACTTATTTCTGAAACCTGGTTTAAGCCTGACACGATGCTTAAATTTAAAGGTTACAATATTGTACGAGACGACCGAGTGGATGGTTATGGTGGTGCGGCGATTTTTGTTCGGAAGTCTATAAAGTTTTATAACGTGAATTGCCAACAAAATGTTCAGAATTTAAATGTTTGTGGAATTCACTTAGCGGATTTAAACATTTTCATTTGCTCGGTTTATCGGCAAGATGGAGCTAATATGCAATACGATGATTCATAAACTGTTCTCCATTTTGGCTTCTCCCCTTTTGATAGGCGGCGACTTTAATGCACACCATGCTGCGTTTGAAGGCTATAGATTACAACGATCTTCTATACTGTAATGACGGATCTCCTACCCGTATAACTAGGCCGGGGGAGGATGGCTCTGCTGTCGACGTCACTATTTTATCTAGCGATATAGCTCATAAAGTAACGTGGGAGGTTTTAGAGGACTCCTTTGCATCTGACCACTTTCCTATTTTTATACAGTATCAATCTTCCGTTTCTTTATCTCAAACGATTTATCCTAAGAACAGATGGAAAATTACACCGGGAGAACTAAATGATTTTACTAGAACTATCTCAGAAAAGTTTGATTCTACAAAAGTTCACCTTAATCTTCAAGATCGATATTCTTACTTGGTTGGGCTAATGACTGAAGCCGCAGACTCTGTTTTCGTGTGTAGGCGTCCATACGAGAAAAAATCCAAAACCTCTCCACCTTGGTGACGAGTGTTCGCAGGTTGTTAAAGAAAGGAAATCTGTTATTAAGGTGTATAAATAGCAACCTATTCTGGACAATTATATTAAAGTTCAAGAGACCTTGGCTTATGTCAAACGATTTTTGAAAAGGAAAAAGCGGAATAAATGGAAAAATTACTGCAGTAGCCTAAATAGAACAACGCCTGCAAAAACCGTATGGGATAATATTCGAAGATTTTCTGGGTTGTCTGGCAATAGATCTTTTCTTGCTAATGAGGATAAGCTGCAAGATTTTCTACACTCTTTAACTCCATCCTTTGTGTGCAATAATATTCTGCTTAGTAATGACCCATACCTCCCCCTACATTTCATGATGGCTCCTTTTACTTCTTGCGAGCTGCATAATACCTTTTCACTTCGTAAATCTACAGCGCCTGGTCTTGATCATATCACTTACGATCTTATAGAACGTCTTCCTCTGGACATGAAGCTTTTTCTGTTGGGCATTTATAATGAGATGTGGGCTACAGGTAATTATGTGAATGAATTCAAAAGTATTGTAGTTGTGCCCATTCCAAAGAATACCTCGTCTGGTGAGGTGGACTCTTTCCGACCTATTTCACTGCTGTCGTGTTTTTTGAAAACATATGAGCGATTAATAAAAGCATGCCTTGAATGGTGGCTAGATCAAAATAATATCCTACCTTGTCAACAATACGGCTTCAGAAAATCATTTAGTTCGCTGGACGCAGTAGCAGATTTAGTTACCGTGGTTCAACTTGCTTTCTCAAAAAATCAATATTGCGCCAGTTTATTTCTTGATTTGAAAAGCGCATATAATTCGGTAAACCTGGACTTATTGGAGCAAAAGTTGAACTCCGTTGGTCTTCCAGCTAAAGTAGCACTCAGTATAGTAAACATCTTTCGCGATCGAGATATTTATGTCCGAGATTACAGAGGCAATTTTATCGGCCCAAGGAAGCTCTCTATTGGTGTGCCCCAAGGCTCCATTCTCAGTCCGGTTCTTTTCAATATTTATTCCATCGATTTTCATGAGCGCTTAGGGATTACAGCCAACACCATTCAATATGCTGACGATTTTTGCCTTATATCATCTAAAAACACTTTAGAAGAGCTCAATCATAATCTTACAAACACAGTTAGTATTCTGAAAAGGTGGATAGAAGATAATGGGATGACTCTTGCATCCAATAAATCCGCAATCTTGTACTTTTCTCGACACGGAACTATCCCTTTAAGTAACATAAGACAGGGTGATTTCATCTTTCCCATTCGGAATTGCATAAGATATTTAGGAATTATGATAGATAATAAATTAACATGGCACAGACATATTGACTATATTGTCGGGAAGTGTGAAAAATTTATAAACATACTCCGTATATTCGTGAAGATAAAATGGGGTGCAGATTTTCAGTCGGCACAGAATGTTTATAAAAGTTGTATTAGGTCGTATTTGGATTTTGGTTGTACTGTATACGGTAGCGCGAGGACAAATCAGCTTGAGCGCATTCGGGTCATTCAGAGCAAAGCGCTTCGGATTTGTTTAGGCGCAATGAGATCTACACTTATTGAAACGCTTAACGTTGAGGCCATTTGTCGACGAAGCAGGTGGGTAAACTGTCAACTTTGAACCATAAAACGCTTCAGGCTAAGATCACTAAGTTAGCAGTGGAGCAGGTAACAGGTAGATTCTGGAAAAAGAGGCCTACCCCCCCTATTATCGCTGCGTTCAAGTTTCTCTCCCCTCGCCTACTCTCTGTTTTGAGATGTTGGGTCTTTCCAAGTGCGACCTTTTTTGATTACTTTGGCTGGCAACAGGTGATTATTCCTCCATATGGGAATGATGTTTGGGAAAATAAAAATTGTTTACCGAGACTCTGCAGTTGATAGATGGTAGTTTGGTTATTTATACTGATGCTTCCAAGACTGCAAGTGGTGGTATTGGTTGTGCCTTTTTGGTACCCTCTATTGACTACCATGCTAGTTTTAAACTTAATCCATCCACTAGTATTTTTGCGGCGGCAGCAGTAACAATTTTGAAGGCCTTAAAGTATATAGATAGTATTCGAAATAATTTTAACCCAACTAGCAGCGTTGGCATATTCACCGATTCAAAAAGTGTCCTACTATCTTTAAAACATAGGAAATACTTCTCGAAGTACCATCCTGTTATAGTGGAAATTTTCAACAATATTGCTAGATTGAATGATCAAGGTCATATGGTAAAATTGTTATGGGTGAAGGGTCACGCTGGTTTCATCAATAATGAGCGTGTAGATAAGCTAGCTAAGGCGGCCTTACAGGACGGCAAGCTGGAAAAAAACGGACTTTCGTCTTCTGAAGTCTTGTCCATCTGCAGGCAGAAACTTGTAAAGGAGGACTGGTGCAGACACTGGAATGAAACATATCAGCACAGGCAGACTCAGTTCATTCGAGATAATCCCCGTATTCTTTACCACAAATGGTATACAGGGCTTGACGTTTAAAAACAAATTTAGGTATAAGAAGCAACTTTCAAAATACGTTTCCAGTTCATACTTACAATTGCGAAAGTTATTTTCTTTCAAAAATTTATTACCTTCGTGCTTGAAGGGGCTGCTCTGCGAGGCACTTGTTCTGTCGCAGTTCACTTATCTGACACCTCTCTATAATGCATGTATGGACAGTATTGATGTGGTTAGGGTTCAGAGAGCGCAAAATTATTGTTTTCTATGCATATATGGAATTCGTAAGTTTGAGCATGTGCCTTACAAATTAGAACATGCGCAATAATTAAATATGCGACGAAAACTGCAATGCTTGTTCCTATATTATAAAATACTCGATTTTAAGTCACCTCGATATCCCTCATAATTCGATTCAATACCGTACGCATGTACATGCGATTAACACTCGATTCCGGGGCCGTCTCTGACCACCGGTCCAGGGACTTTCAATTTTCAACGTCATTCTCATACCATATTGCATATAAATATATGCAATGTTTAATAATATTAGCAACTTACAACCCTTGGAGGATAATCTGCCAGTAATACTTGAACTTTTGTGAGATTTAATGGATGCAATAAATTGTGATGTAAAATTCTCCAAACAGACGTATGAGGTTTATTTAAGGTTTTGCTGATTTACCGGGTAATTTGCAATTTACCGGATTTTTCTGATCACAGGAGGCTTGTTTTCAATATGTTTCAAAATTTCATCTTCACGATTGAAATCTTTCTGAGGACAGCAATCTTCTATTTTAGGTTGTAACTGACCAGTTTCTTTGATGTCTTTGAACTACATTTATGAGTGTAGTATACAGGTGTTTCACGTAACTAGTTCATTAGATCTTTTTTAGGTTTCACTATTCGTAGAGGCTCGAAATTTTGGTACATGGGTTGTTCATTCCGATCTATTAATCTAAAATATTTTCAAGATGGTCACCACTTCCGGTCTACCGGAAGTAGACTTCAACTTCGTTATTTTAAATGGAATGCTATAGTTTTTACTACTCCATTCAATTATACGTAAGAAAATAAGTTGACTTTGATAACAGTTGTTGATACCCAGCGTTTTTTGTTTTCGAGTTATTTTGATTTTAAATGTTTTTTGGCAAATATCAGCATCTTTATAATAAATATCAGCACGAACACATCCCAACCCGTCTGACTGGTGGAAGTACGAGATTCTTTCAACGGCCTCAAGCCGAGCAATTTTTAATTCAGCATTTGATTCCTGTACTTAATACTCTGTTTAACCGGTGTAACTACCGGCTGTTTTCCATATGAGTTGCAGGAATAATGCCTCTAACTATAAGCCAATTTGTATATTTTCTGTCTTAGCGAAAGTCTGAAACGTTACTAAAAAATCAATTACTTATTTTTTTTAATTCTCTTCGACTGCTTTGTATATTCAAAATTTTGTCACGTTGTTTTATTACGTGGCTAGTGAATTCGAGCCCTCTCGATGTCCTAAACTTAGTTTTTTGGATCTTAAAAAGGCTTTTGATTGTGTAGATTATCATAGACTGTAAGGCATTATTTTTACGTTGGAACATGGTTTTAACATTTTTAAAACCGTTCCATTGTAATCATTTTTTATCTTTAATCAATCAATAGCGTGTTGGGATAAAGCACAAGTAAATTTCCTTAATCTACAATCACTTTTGTGTTTGGATACTCTACAGTTTAGTCATTGATTAGTCTGTCCTATCCTTCACAACTACCTAACAGTCGTACAGTTTTATACTTCACACAAATGAATAACCTCATAAGTGTTACAACTTTTAGTGCAGAAGTGTTGGAGCTGAAACAACACAAATTCAGTTATACTTTGCATCCTAAACAATTACTAACGTTTCACAACACATGTTATCGAGAACACGTCGAGAACAACCCGAATTCCTCTAAATCTGTCAGTGGCCGATTAACGTGGTACCCGTAGATATTTATTTAAAATAAAATCATCGTTTAAGCCAAACCAACCTTTTATTTTGATTATACTTGATTACGATATATCTGGAACAAACCTTAGCTAAACGAAACTTTTTACGATCTGTCGTAAAAATTGTTCTTCATTTGTTATTCAGTTGTAATTCGCAAATTATATGCGTTTAATGTAACAGCGAAAGCAGGTAAATTATTGTCGTCTTATTTCAGAAACAGAAGCCAATACGTAAAAGATGTGTTATTTTGGTTTGTATACATCGTTTGTTAATTCAGGATCAAATGAAAATAAAAACTTGTGGTTGCACTATTGGCGATGTATATTATATTATTAATTTTCTACAAGTTTCTTACTTAATTTTCCTGAAGATGGGGACAGCAAAGCCCCGAAACTAGTAGAAAATTAATAATATAATATACATCGCCAATAGTGCAACCACAAGTTTTTGTTTTCATTTGATCCTGAACAATACGTAAAAGTTAAGTCTACTGTATCTAATCCTGGAAGTATTACGAGTGGGGTTCCCCAATTTTGGACCCTATTCTATTTTTAATTTATATCAATGATTTACCTTTTTTAACAACACTTTTAATAACATTCGGCATATTCCACTACGACTTCATAAATCAAGAGAGACATAAGCATGATTTCAGTTAAGCATCATGTAATGTGATAAAAACCTGGAATAAATCGAAAGACAGAGGATTAGATAACAGAACCTGATAGTATTTTGAATAATCATTGTAGATATGAAAAGATTTAACTCTTCTTATGATCCAACTACAAAAACTTGTAAAACTGATTTTCCATCTGCAATATAGGGGATTTTTGTGCAAATCAAAAAAACATTCACCAGTCTATATAAGAAGTAGGTATCATTCTCTTATAGGAGTCTTATACATGGATATAACACATATGGACATGGATATACACTTTGATATAAGTTATATGTTTATACCACTTCCGGTTACACCGGAAATTCTGCAAATTAGCGATACGCTTATTTTTGATATGTTTATCACTTGAAGTATTCTTTGTTAGTGAATGTTTGTTAGAATTTATTTGAAGATCTGATGATGATTAGTGAAAATTGTTACATAAATGTCACCTTATATAGAAGTGTTTTTGAAATCATTTCTGTTGTGTTCTGAATAATTATAAATTAATTAAAAAAGGTTTTCAAATAAAAACGTTGTAAAATTACATTATTAAATCACCTATTATTTCCGATTTAACCAGAAGGTACAAGAAAACGGTGTAACAGAATGGTGATGTATACAGAATGGTACAAACAAGACCCTGTCACTAAAAGTAGATTTATTCGCCTTACATGACGGATGCCAAATATCAAATTCAGCATCCACGATTGTCCCACTATAAAATTCTACGCTCAAAAACAGTGAGACACCTAAATAAAAAAAATATGGCGTGTTATAGAAAAATGTTAACTCAACTGATCTAGTGTACACAAAAATGATTACAGCAGTTTGTAACATCAAAGAAATATTTGCCATTAAGTTCCACATGAAGTGAGATAATAATTAGAGATGAGCGATATTTCAGTAACAATAATTTTTTTAGTAACGGTGACATAAAATAAAAATGAACGGTGAACATGATTTATGGATAACCCTTTCTTTTTTCAGAACATTATCATGTTGAACCAAATTGGCTTTTTTAGGTCGATTTGAAAATAATCTAAGAAATTCTTCTATTAAAGTTTTCAAATCCATCTTTTGCGCTTTGAAAACATCGCCTCTGGCGATAAATCGACCTTTTATTAACCTAATACTAACGTTAAAGAATAATGTATATACATGTATATATTTCTTTGTCTCTTATTGTATATCTTGGTGGCAATAAATTATATTATTAAATTGTCTTATTAATTGTATTATACTGGTTCAACTGTCTTCTATGTTCGTAACTTGAAGTTCTGAGTATTCTCTTAAATACTCCATGAAATATTTCAACTGCATTTGAGTGAGGATGGTATGGCAGACCTGTGGATTATTTCAATACCACATTGTTACAAATATTCTGCAGTTAGGTTACTAACAAATACTCTCCCCAAATCTGTATCTTTGAAGGATAAGCAACTCTAGAAAATATGCTCAATAATTCTTTTACCGCTGATTCTGAGTCAGCTACTTATAACGGTATTGTCATATCTCTTGGGAAATGTAGACACCCACTATATGTAAACGGTGATCACTATCACCGCTTAACATCACGGTGATTGAAATAGAACGGCCACCGATCATCACTTTTCTTCAAAATCACGCAATTGCTAATCTCTAATAATAATGTATCAAATCTGTCAAATCTAATATATCGTAATTTAGAATACCATAACCCTTAACCAACCCTTTGCTACTAATTAATATCCTTAGTACAATCAGAATGTATACCAAATTTGGTTGTTCTGACTTAATGTATTACAGAAGTATCAAATATTTAAAGAAATTAAAATCTTGCTTTGATGGGCTATATCTTCTCATGGATACAATATTTGCAGAATTATTCATATACATATTTAAAACGATTCGGACCGCTTCGTAGAGATAGAAATTAACATTAACATTTCTTCAAAATCCACAATCAGTCTTATATTCCATACATATAATTCATACTACAGTTATGCCCATTTCTAGCACCTCTTCATAAATTTATTCAATAGTTAAATCTAGCTGATACTCAATGATAGCGTTTAAATTTACTGTAACACGGTAACTAACCTCTAGAAGATTAACAGGAGATTAGTAAAAGTGGGCCGTAAAGCTGTAATTGGGCCTCAGAAATCAACTTGTAGGTATTCTTACGCTATAACGTTTGTATGATCGTTCAGTGACCGAAACACTTCAATGACTTCATGACGTAAATATTTTCCAATTGATTATTATTGCGGAACTTATTTAGACCCACTTTTATAATCCTTTTGATAAACAATCTACGGGATAATTAGGGTAATTATAACATTCTCTTGGGTTAAAAGCTGGATTTATACATATATCAAACATTATTTTATCGAAAAGTCGTAAAAGGAGTCCTTATTTTAGCTAATGCTTTAGAAACTAAACAATCTTTACAATGCTATGTTTTTTCTAAAAGATTTAATTGATTGTAACTCTTTTTGTTAAGGGAAGAGATGCTACACCTTATTTGGAAAGAAATCGAGTTGGACGTGATGCGATTGATTCCGCTGCTGCACTCACTGATATGGGAAAGTATCTATTCAGAGAAAGGAGGCTTCCCGTTTATGACATAGCTGTAGCTATTACAAAGTCAGTATCACTTCAATTATTTTTTTAAAATTTTTATCTATTTATATTTTTTTTACTCTTTTAACATTATGTTGATGCTTTTTTACTTTTGGTAATATTAGGTTTGTGGTGATTAAATTGTTATGTTATTTAGATATGATATGTGCCGCCGCAGGAAAGGAGGACGTTGCACCAAAGGAACAGCCGGTAATTGACCTACAAAAAAAAGCTGATTATATTAGTAGTTGTGGGTGTACATAGTTTTACAGCAAAATAACTAACCATCACCAATGCAAAAGAAAAACCAACGATTTTAATTTTTCAATTTTTTTTTAATCCCCGAACATTTTCCAAAAATCATTTTCTTTTTATGATTTTTTTTATATACAGCACAAAACCACATCAGGGTAATTTTTGTTTTATTTTTCATAAAAAAAGTAGTTTTTCCCAAAAATCGAAATAAATCCCGTTTGACCGGGTTTTGTATTTATTCTTTCCAGACTAGACATGTGCAGGCGTTCGTATCCATCAGATTCCTGCAATCGCGGTACAGCAGGTACGAATGTGAAATACGCCGACAAAATTAGAGAGCACAAAATTTGCACGTCATCTTCAATGTATTTTTTAATTTCTTTTCTTTATTCTTATGCATCATTTCTATTCTAAAAAGTTACATTAATGTTACGATTACTTTTCTTTATTGTTTGTTACTGTTTTTGAACTGTGCACGTATTCTCCTTTATAGCCGATTCCAACGACACGAACGGCACTTTTCATTTTTTTAGTATTCTCGTATGTTGTGTCTATATCTTCACATCTATTTAATTAAAAAGAAACAAGCACGTTCTAACCAAAATATACCCAATGTTTAAAAATAAACCCGACTTTAAAACCAATGCACGTTTCTTGTCTTGTTTATGTTTTTGTTGTGTATTTTTATTCTTAGTTTTATCTGAAAAATCTGATTTCTCCTGAAATGCATTTACAAACACTCACTCCTATTGAATGCATACCTTTTATCTGTTCCTTTTAGATCTGTAATCATCAGATTTTTGGCACGTACTCCTCGTTGCCATATGCATTTATGATTACTAACGGGTTTTGGGTTTGGCCTATACATAAATCACCAAAAACGTGTCTAAAATAATAATCGCTTATCTCTAACATGTTTGTTTGAATTTTGGGTTTTTTAACGAATAACATCTATGATTACTAACACTTTTAATTTATTTTTTTATGAACTGTGTGTCTCGAAATCATTCTTAGAAGTTTAATCGTAATGAAAAGAAAATTTATAATCTGAAAACGATAAACAAATAGAAAGAACCACGTTAACTTTTTATTGATGTGAAAAGTAGGTCACTAATGTAAAAATGTTTTTACAAAAATTGTATAATAGAATTATTGTTAATGTTTGTGTAGTTTTATTCATTTTTTCGTTTTATTGCTTGAACTATTATTCACTAATTGTTTAAAGTTATCTCCGTGTTAATGGTTCAAAGGTATCTCCGTGTTATGTTGAAGAAACCACATTTGTCGACACCCATTCAAAGGAACATGTAGCAATCGATTTGGTAACACAAAGAGGATAATAAGTTTATTAAACAGTCTGGAAACTGAACAGAAAACTTTGAATTATGAATATGGAAAAGACTGGGAAGAGTATATTGGTCAACTAATATTTGCATTAAAATGTACGTGTGCTGCATAGGCAGCACATGGTTTTATCTCTGTTAAATATGTTAAAAGATTTAAGGAATGGTAAAGACACTAATGAAACTGTTGTAAGTTATATTTTGAAATCACTAAACTGATAGAAAAACATGCATGGAATTGTAAAAAATAGTATGAAAGAAGCCAGGGCCATCCTAAGAAACTTCGCGCCCGTGGGCTACACATATCAATGCGCCCTTATTCCGCAAAGAAATTAAATATAAGTGGGGCTACATACATTTCGTGTCAAAAATTGCCGCCGCCCTAGGGCTAATGCCCAGTTAGCCCTATGGGGTGGCCCTGAAAGAAGCACACAAAGAAGCAATCAAAGAAATATTATGATAAAAGAGCGAAATAAGTTGTTTACAGAGAAGGCGATAATCTGATAATATGTCAATCAGCTAGAACAAATAAATTACAAATGCAACGGGGGGGGGGTCCAAAGAAAGTAGTAAAAGAAATGTCAAATACTAACTACATACCAACAGAATTAACTAGAAGATGAAAACAAATACTTGTATATAGGTATTTACAGAAATCTTATTATGAAAAAATGAAAAATCTTATGAAAAACCGGGAAGGAGAGGTAGGTATGAATACACAGAAACGTCATTAAGCTTGTCCCACTTAAACAATTGTCGCAAATATCAGATTGTAAAAATACTCATCAACACAACAATCAAAATTTTAAAAAATCGCCATGGCTAAAATAATGGAGATAACGGGATGAGTCATAGCTTAAATTTAAGATAAAGATGTTTTCTTTAAAACAATGTATGATAACCGCAGTTTTATTGAAATACTTTTAAGATACAAATTGAATTATGTAAAATTGCGTTTCAACATAAATTACAGTAAAATAATAAACATTGGAGAAATCAAATTGAAGACGAAAATACGAGAATCTATTGAGATAAAATGAATCATGGCTTAAATTGGCCAAAAAATTTGGTATCAATGGTTTTATGCTTATTGAATCAAATTAATTATATATATCAAAACAAATTTTAATAGTAATATTTATCTTATTATACAACTTTTGTGAAGACATTTTTATGTTAAGAACCTTCTTTTACCACGTTTTACCTCTTCTTGAAACTAAAATTATAGTGTTGTACTCTGTCAACACCCTGTATTATACAGCAGTAATATACAGAGTGTCACTCAAAAAACCCCCTATCGTAACTGTATTAATTATGTTCCGATTTACATAAACCAAGTATTAAATGAACTGAATTGACAAATACATTTTTACCAACACTAAAACTTCACAATTTTAAGCACTTGTTAACTTTTATTGTTCAAATTGCTAAAACCCAAGTAAAACAAATACAATTAAGACACACAGAATTAAATAAGAAATATATTAATAAAAAACAGAATTCGCATTTTCGAATTTAGATGAAATACAAATGTCATGCAAAAAGTTTGAGACTAACCAAGGCCTAACCAGCCCACAGTCGGTAACCAATAAAGAACTATTAAACTGTCTGCAGTTTAACCTCTATTAGTCTCCTCCGTATGTTATAAATCACTCTGTATATATCTCTAAACTTGGATCCATGTTCTCAAACATACAATAATAATAATTATCAGCTGGCGCATTGAACGGAAAAACGATTATATTAAATGTTAAGATAAAAAATAATGATAATATACATAAATAACTGAAAATATCTTATTAAAAATAAAATGAAAATATATTATAATAATTATCATATTAACAAAAACAAAATCAAAAGAGCTACCATATGCGATGGAATCATAACCGATAGACGGTCACACATTCGATCCACACATTCGATCCGGCCACCAAGTAAGAGGTTGCGATACTGTACCTTGAAGCTGTTGAATTTTGAAGATTGTTTGACAATTCCAAACTTTTGTAATTTTGTACGAAAAACATTTTTAAAAAATTCATGTACATGAGTAGGAGGCGTTAAAGTTCCTTTAAATCTAATATTCAAAGTATGCGCATCTGATCGGATCATAATTTTGTTATATACTTAAATAAGGTGGTTTCTCAAATCTAATAATTTTGAAATACAATCACGCAGAATGCAGTACCCTTCGATGTTTCATATTCAACCATCTCACATCCAATAGTTTATGGCTTACACCTTCTCTACCGCGAATGCCAAAAATTAATCTTAAGCACGAATTTAGTACTTTCTAGATTTTCCTGGTTGCAACTGAAGACAAAAATGAAGAATATACAACTTCACAATAATTAAAATATGATAACACAAGTGCCTCACATAATATCGTTTTCATCCTTTTGTTCAAAAGGCGTCGGCTATTGTATATTAATCTCAAATTAGCATATGCTCTTTATGTACATTTGTTAATGTAATCATTAAATTTAAGGTTTTCATCAATAATCATACCCAAACTCTTCAACGAATTAGTACAAGATACTTTGATATTGTTTACGGAAACATTCAGGTGAGACAATATGAACTCATGAATCCGATTATTTAATCGGATTTGAACGAATCATATTGCTAACATTATTTTAACAGTGTCAATAAATAACATTTATTACTGGTTCTCTTTAGATTTTAATCAATAGATGCTCCTTTGCAGGCATTATCGTTATTTTTAATATACTTTATTCTCAATTTTGAATAAAAATCAAAGAATAAAATAATGATTCTGAGACACCAATAAATTTAAAATTTCTCCAATAACAATAACTTAATATTAACTCAATTTAGGATTTGCATACGTCGGTGGAGCATGCGTCATCAACAAACGACTTGAAAAAGTTAATTCAGTCGCCATTATCGAAGACACAGGTGGCTTCAGTGGAATTATCGTTGCAGCCCATGAAGTAGGCCATCTGTAAGTGTTATAGCAATTACTTAAATTATACCTAACTACATGTTTTATTAGTCTTGGAGCTGTGCATGATGGAAGTCCTCCACCATCTTATCTTGGGGGTCCTGGTGCTCAAAAATGCCAATGGGAGGACGGTTATATAATGTCCGATCTGAGGCATACGGAAAGAGGCTTTAGATGGTCTCCTTGTAGCGTAGCTAGTTTTCATCATTTCTTAAAGTATATTTATTGTCACTTTATAATTTTCAAAGAATTAAATTAAATTGTTAATTAGTGGGGATACCGCCAGCTGTTTATTCAACTCACCACACGAAGACGATAGTTTACCAAGGGTTCTCCCAGGAAAATTGCTTACTTTAGACGCTCAATGTAGAAGGGATAGAGGTACAAGCGCGTGCTTTGTAAGTTTTCTTAATTGTGGGTATGTAGTTTTTTAATGTAATATTAATTTTGTTGCAGAAAGATGAAAGAGTTTGCGCCCAATTATTTTGTTTTGATGCCGGAAGTGGATATTGTGTTGCTTATAGACCCGCAGCAGAAGGATCTCCTTGTGGCGATGGTCAAGTAAGTTATTTTTTAAAGTTTTTGATTAATTTATTCATGATTAATCATTTTTTGTTTGAAGTATTGTCTCAATGGAAGATGCGTAGCTGAACATGAAAATATTATCCCAGATTTCTCTCAAAACACCCCATCGTATGTTAGACAAGATGGTTCACCTGGAACACCTGGACGAACATTGTAAGTTTATTTAGTCATAAAATCTATTTCTATACTATTCACTGAATTTTTTTATTTTATTTTGTTTGTTGCAATATGTTTATTTCTTTTTCTTAGAAATAGGTCACAAGAAGATGAATCATCATTCGAAAACGATCAAAACGCTCCACCATCATTAAATTTTCAATATCAATACCAGCAAAATCCCATTTCCCCATCAATAAGTACCACAACAACAACATCACCACCTTCTTCTTTCAAGTATAGTCCGTTTAGTATCTTTAATTTTTCAACAACAAGATCTCCATATGATTTTCAACGATTTTCATCAATTTCAAGTTCTTCTTCGCGCCCTCCATCCTCCTTAATAACTCCGTCTAATGTGATTTCTGCATCATCAACATTAAATCCTTATATCGGTAATTATTATCTTTTCAAACAAAGAACAACAAAAAGTCCTTATGATTTTGCGAATTTTGGCAAAGTGTCGCAACCTACGGGAGATGGTGCTAATTTAAATAGAATTCATTTAAAACGATCTTACGATGCGACTTCGTATTCTTCATCTTCCGGTTTGGAAAGTAGCAAAATAAAAAAGGACGGTAAGAATTGATTTGTTCAACATTCGAAATAACAGATTATTCTTCCTCTTTTTTTGATTGTTTGTGTCATGAAAATCATTTATATGTCTCCAAAGATTATCTTTGCATGTTTTTTTTTCTTTATTTTGTTCTGTTAATTGAATATGAATTGCATGTTTTTAATTAATTTTTCTTGACATTTTCTTGATTGTTGATGTTTACAGCATTTTCAGCATGTTTACCAACGAAATTGTTTTTTAATTGTGTCTTATGACTAACTTGAATGTCTGTTACTCCACGCAAAAACACAGAAAAAAGGACATAATTTGTGGTTTGCGTTGTTTTTAACAATCTTACTTTTAAATGTTTAATTAACGATTTTATGTTGTTATTATAAATAATTTGATTTTTACAGCTCCCGTCAGTGAATAAAAAACGTGAGGGAAATCAGTTGACACCGTAAAAAGGACTTTGAAAGTTAAGACTTAAAAATGTGTTTTTGAAGTGTAAGCATTAAAAATATACACATAAATTGGACTCGATTTAATTAATTGGTTAATTAATTAATAAGTGATTGTGCATAAAAAGTAGTAGAAGTGCTTTATGAACAAAAGATAAAAAATGAACTTTAAAACTTAACATAAAAATAAATATATTCAGAATAAGTTAATTTTTTAGATAAATAAGGTGTACTACTGCCAAAAAAATCTATCCGCTCTTGTATAATTGTAAATACATTCTTTTACTATTAATTATTTAGTCTATTTACTATTTTTTCTTCAATGTACATTTTTTGTAGATTTAAAGAAAAAACAGAAAATTTGTTAAGATTGTGATTTATTTCCGTTTAGGATGTAAATAGGTTTAAGAAAATTTAATCAGATCGTAGCAAAACATAATAAACCCTTGAACATATTTTGTGTAAATTTTACAATCTCTTCATTGGTTTCAATGATATATAAGAGTATAATATTTACATGATCTGATAAAATCGTTCTCAAATAATTTTTCATTTGACTAAATGTATGTTAAAGGGTTAAAAGAAAATTTACAGATAGAACCTTGTCAAAAGATCATCACATTAGTTACAACGGGTCCTGTTTCAAGAAATGTACAAACCTAGTAATACTGGTGAATTAAAATTATCGTACATTTTTATTTTTCGAAATTACAACCAAACAAAATGTCTTTTATGTTAGAAATATTACTTAACATTTATAATGCACATAATACCTTTATAATCATAATTATATCGTTTTGCTCAAATCTAATGGTGCCTCGTAAAACTAATATATTTTTTTGTCAATTACTTTGAAAAAAAACAGAACAGATAAGATTCTTATCTCTCTCTATTCTATTTTTAATATATTATTATAGAAAATATTAAGCTGATAAAATTCTTGGCGCAGAGGACTAGACAAAATACAACTCTTAAAATGAAATAGTTGTTCCTCCGTTCTTTTTCAGCGACAAACTCCATAATTTTTTTTGTTTTACTCTTCTGTCACTTGTCAGGTCATCAAGTTCTCGGCGCCCAGAAAATGTAATGAACCTAACTTATGTAATGAGCTCTGCGTTTATCTAATGTTAATAATACTATTCTCTTAAATCACTGAATGAACAAGGAAAATAAAAATAGAAGAAATGTGGAACTCGCGTGCAAAACTGGTTATATACACATTTTGATGAAATTTACATGGTATATGTATTCACATAGACTATCACAGCTTGTAAAGGCAAACTGTCAAAGCTTTTTCCCCGTTTTGGACATGAGCTTTCCAAATTTAATCATTATTAAATGGTTGACACATAAGTGATAGTACAAAATAGGATAAATATGAATTCGATCTGTGCTAGTTAGGTCAAAATTGCTTTATAAAGTATGGTGAGATGGGGTAACTGAAATCCTGCTACAAAGAAAAATTCTAAAGATTCAAATTCAAGGCTTTAATTAAATAACTTGATATGTTGCGTATCAACTCAATTATCTTCGCTCTATAAATATGTCGAGTCACCTGTCTTGTATATCGGGATTATTACATTTGTTATCATTTAGAAGAGTTCTTCAATTTCTCCGAGGATACCATCTGCTTTCAGTTTCTGGTACTACTTTGTCCTCCTTAGCTACCTTAATCCTTAAATTTCACCTAATAATAGGTTTTCCATACTTCCAACAATACTTCTGTTATAAATGTTATTATACTCTCTTAACATTATGTTGATATTATGTATCTACTACATAATACTTCTGTTGCCTCTTTCTTGTCATAGTCCTTCATGCTCCTTTTCTTCTTCTAATTGTTTCCCATCACCATTTTCCAATATTGTATACTATTATGGCAGAAATTGTTCAAGACTTCATTTTGGTCAATTTTACTACTCTCTTTCAACTAATTCCCCTTTACATATGCTGGTTACTGCCTTTTACTTTTCTACTGCCTCCACGGCGCATTCTTTTCTACTATACTCTTCTATTTAGTGTTATTCAAACCTTGCCTTTACATATTTAAATAGTTTCATACCTCTTCAATCACTTCTATTACAGATGCTAGTGCACTTAGCTTTTATTGTAGATTCTTTTTGTAGGTTGTCTTCTTTTTGCTTTCTTTTAGCCACTTAAGATTACAAAGATTCTTTTAACCACAGTTAATAAGTAAAAGGAGGTAAAATGACGCCCTCCTAAAGTGAATTCCTCCCCCAGGGCCACCTTAATAAAGGGTTTCCTTCAAATCTTCTCACCTTCATTTCCATGAAGCGATATCTCATCATTAACACTCTTCTTCTGATTCCTCGGATTTCATCCTTAATTTTCTTAGATTTTTTTATTTCCCTCAGAGCAGTTGCTTCTTACTATCGCTTTAAACGAATAATTTAGATGAGATGACCAAAAACTTGACTTCGGTTGAGTCCAGTTGACCCAAACAATGTAAATGCAAGGTAATGGTACCCAGTAAATGATTTCCATGACTTCAATGCAAGCTAAAATGAGAATTCTACTTGCACCAAATCAATGAATTTGCGTTTAACTAGTAGTCTCTCGCACTTCGTAGTACAAAAAATAAATACAAATATAAATATTAAATGGTGTTTTATGAGTTATCTTCTTCTTTAGAACGTAGCAAAAATCTTGGTCACCTTTTTGTTGCATTGTCTCCAGTTAAGTAGCCCTATGAGAATATAAAATGTATACTACAAGAACTATACAAGTTAAAAAATCAAATCCCTGGAAGGGGATTGATCCTTCTTTACAGTAATAACAACAACAGCAACCCAAATAAACGCTTATGAGAAGGGCATCAAATGCACCTCTCCGAGTCAACTCCTTAGAAGGATAAGCATCCACCGAACATTTAATCATGCCTTAACGATGCAGAAACAAAACTCAAATAAAAATTACGAACTACATTCCTACATAGAAAATAAAAAAGCTTACTCAAAACTGATAAGTTATTTGTGGCCAAAAGAGAACTTACGTTGTATGTAGGAAAATGCCCCTTTCCAGCTCACACATTTCGCATTCCAAAATAATATGATTGAGATCGCAGTATTTTCCACAACTACATCTAAGCAAATCCGCCATTCCGATCCTGCACATTTTGCGTAGGAAACATTCCATGTTCCACTCTCATACGAATAATTGTGGAAATCATGTGCTTTGATTCAAAGAAAAAGATCTGTAGTATGGCCTCGCACTGACATCAGTTTTTATCAACCACAAAGCTCCACCTTTAATTCTGCTGCTATTATCCTACTCACTCTGCCAAGTATTCCAAACTTCCTCCCACATCTCCTTAAAGATATCAAAAACGTCCTTGCTAATCTAATAAAATGGGAAATCATTCTCCTCCGCCGCCAGTCCATCCTCCATCTAATTCCCCACAATCTTTGCATGACCTGGAATCCACGCAAACTCGATTATTCGCCAGATAGCGTACATTTAAGTGTTTCCTGACTTTCCTCCCACAGCCTCGTCCAGCGCTTAAATCACACTCAGCAAATCTGAACAGATAACACTCTATTATTTTTTGAGTAATTCAACAACATAGATTATTACAATTGCTGTTTTGCCACTTCTTGTGTCAATCAGGGATGGGCGTGTATTTTACTTATGTATTTTATGCGTTACGTGTAAAAATTTGAGTAAATTACACAGTTACCCCACCTCACCTTACCGTGATAATTACTGCTTTCCTTAAACCATATTTTTAAAATCTGCCTCAAACATAGTTTCTTCAGAAATAATGTGATAATTACTGCTTTCCTTAAACCATATGTTTAAAATCTGCCTCAAACATAGTTTCTTCAGAAATTACTGAAACTGGAACTGAAATTTTTTATTTCTTGTCTTGTACTTTGCTTGTCACAAAAATCTGGCACTTTAAGATAACTATGTCATTAGTATTGTTCCTTATTGTTATTTCTTTTTAAATTTCTCAAATAATTGCCATCATAAGATTTCCAATATTAACTTAGGATTGACAACTTAATATTGCTAGAGTGGAATAGAAATTAGCGGATATATTTACAAAGTATGATTCTAAAAAAATTCTAATCCATCCCAAGTTCATTTCAATTTCTATTTTTGCTTCATTCTAAATTTATCCATGAATTTTTCTTTTATACAATTACCTACCGTTAACATTTAGTATTTGGCTACGGGCATATTGGTGAAACGTTGGAAATTGTAGACACGATTTCTTTCGATAATAGTCATAAAGTCAGAAGTACTACTTTAAAGAAACATTGCCAATTTCTTCTCTGTCGCCTTTTTATTTTTATCTCCTATCTTTTTAACACTTTTAACTCCAATTTTTCCTAAGGGTACATTCAAGAACTGTGATAAACAAAAAGAGTGATACGTGGCTTTATACAGAGTGTTACAAAAATGTTGGGCTGCCAAAAAAAATATTCTAATATGGTTCGACACTGAGTTGCATCCACTTAAAGCATTTCATTTTTTATTTAAAAAAGGTTACAAAAAACGTTAGTTTTTTATGTAAATGTTATGATTTACATGTGTTCAAACAAATATTCAAAATGACCTCTACAAGCAGCAACACATTGCTCAACTCATCAGTATCAGAGACTGACTGCCTGATGCGCTCATACATTCTTGGTATATTTCGAATTTACTGGCACTGTCATGCATGAACCACATGCGTTCTGTAACATTTAGTGGAACAACTTCCAGCAAACCGGATAAGTCACTTTCTAAAAAATAATGATAAATCTGCCCAGAAAGTAGGCGGGGATCAAGAAGTCGTTGATAATTCTTCCTCACACATTTAATGAAAACTGTGTTTGATGTCCGAATTAAATAATAGGATGAGGGTTTTCTTCTTGCCACTGGTGTAAATGCCAGCATCATCACTAAAGAGCACACACGTCAGAAAGAGAGGATCTGCGGCGCATGTCTGTAACAACCATACACTTCTAAAAAATAAGCTTTATAAGTAAGCTTCCCATGGTGGGAAGTCTTTCTCACTAAGTACTCGTACTCTTCGCGGGTGATACGGATAAAACTGATTAGTTCTTAAAATCCGCCAGACTCACATGATCGAGAACTAGCACCTGCAATTTCTTCAACACGAGCTAACACACGTTCAAGAAGTCTAAACTTCTTGTGGTTCGTAGTTTGCCGTGATCTCGGACTACTGATTAAATCTAATATGGAGCCGTTCAAACGTTTTTTGATGTTGTAAACGTTGGTTTGGGAAATAGTCTGCGTAAAGTCTTCTTTCCTCTATTCTGTTGCAACGTGCCAAACCATAAACAAAAGCCTACTTAATATTGGACTGAAAAGCTTTAAGTAAATTTCTTTAAATTCACCACTGTACCTCAGTAGCTATAAGAATTTTAGGACATATAAACTTGTTTACATATTTTTACTTGTAGATACCGTCGATGTATAGGCAGTCCAACATTTTTGTAATACCCTGTATAATAGGCTTATTACCTTCACTGGAATAGAAAAACAGTCCCAAAAATTCGATAAACTGTGTTAAAATAATTAAGTTAAAAGATTGGTAACATTTTCAAAACCTAAAATTGTTTAATTTTTCCAATAGTTAATAATAAAATTCAAAATCCGCTCCATAGAAACTTTGGCAACGTTTACGAAGTTTACAAGTGCATCGTTCTATTCTTCTATCAAATATGATTCTTGCGGAATCTTGCTTATGAACGTTTTATTGATTTCTATGTCACATAAATCGAAGAGATGTGATGTCATTAAAATTTTGTTCAAATTTTCATTGCTTTTTTTTGGAAAATCTAAGGCCTAGTTTAAAAAATAAAAAAGTATAGAAGTCTTTAATGAAATGAAATGAAATGTTAAGGTATCGATTAAAAAACTGTAACGACTCCATTCATAGAAATGAATTTTGCGCCGTTTTAACATAAATGTACCGTAATACTACAAAACGAAGCAATATTTTATGTTGTCATACTAATATTACATATTACACTAATATTACTTTTGCTGTTATATCTTGTTCTATAATAATTACCAGGGCTTTATCTTTACCATTATACCATTAAAAGAACCAAGTAAATGTCGTTTACGACGTATTAACTTGGCAGCTTAGTCATAAAACAGGCTAAAGTTGGTTATCTCGAAGGATGATATGGAACTAATTACGTCTTGCTTATTATAACTCTTTTTTTCGATAAAATTTCTATTAGAATACGAATCCAAACAAATATTTGTTAATTTGTCTTCACCAACCACGCTTCATTAAATGTTCCGTCTAACTTCTAGTGTTTGTTGAGTTTTTTTCGTAAATAGTTAGCCCATTTATGCAAAGAACTCAACACATTTTCGTAATTTTTCAACAGATATAACACACAAAGAAACATAACCATTACTACAGATTAACAGATATGTAGATTTGTACAAGAAGTCGTATAAATACAAATATACCATATATATATATTTACCTAACGTGAAAACATTACATTTGTATTAATATCTCTAATAATGTTCATCATTCTTAACCAATATTAACTCTTTGCTTTATAACTTTGTTTAATTGTCGTTTTTCGATATTTTAGCAATAATTTATTATCATACCAGCAATTGAAGAGTTTGGGTACAAAAACCGGGTAGCTTCACTTTTGGAGTAATTTGTTTTTTTAATTGAATTGTAATTATATTTTCCGTTCAAAACACTTTTTTGGTTGTTCCCAAAAGTTTATTAAATGGAGCTACCACGTTTAATATAAAGATGCTTCGGTGCCTAGATCTTTCTCGGGTAAAAACAACAACATAATAAAGTATCTAATGGACAATAATAATTTGGAATTCTTGAAACACTAATGCGTTTTCTTACATCTTCATTTATTTTGCTAATCTATTCAATAAATGATCTAAATGAATCCTGGGCAATCTTACTAAAAATACGCAATTTGAATTTTTCATTTCATGAGAGATTTTATTAACAATATTTCGTAATTTTTTTTAACATGTTTTCTTTTAAATTGCATCAGATTTCTCATTTTAGACCTTTGTAAACGTTGTACACTTTCACTTGCATTAATTGAGCTTTACTCATTAGTGAACGCAACTTGTAATGTTACATATTTTAAAACTAGTTTATCAAACTTAATTAAAATTACACATAGTATAACGTTTGTGAGCGAGTGAGCATAAAATCATATTGAAATGTAAAAATACGTATATTCTATATAAACATTTTAGGAAAATAAATGAAGAGGTACTTAATTGCTGTGACTTTACTGTGAAAGAGAAAAATGAAACTTGTTATAATTCAAATAATACACATTAAAAAAACATAAAAAAACTTTCAACCTATTAACAATTAAAAAATTTTTATTCAACGTTATTACTGAAAATTTAAGCATTAAGTAAAAGTAAATGTTACATAAGTTACATTTGTGAAAAAAACTTTAAATTAGTTTCAAATCGTGTCGAGCGATTAGGGTTTTTAAAAGAATTTATTTATGAAATTAATTTAAATCCCAAACTACTTTGATTAATTTAAAACTTATTTTTATTTATTAATTAGAACAAACGTGTGATTAACGCGCACGGTACAGCGGCTAAGAAGAGACTTAATTAATTCTAACGTTACATCTAAATAAAGAGGATTCTCATCTTTATCCCCTACTCCTTTATTATTATTATCTTAAAGTTACAGGATTGACGAACGTAACTCCTCCCTGGCTAGATTGAGGATCCTCCTGGATTCTCCTAGTTTTAACATTTTTGTTCTTAAAGAACCTTTTTATTAAATACACAATTAAAAATAAAATAATTATTATAACAATCATATAAAGTAAATAACTGTGAGTTTCGCCGAAGTTTTTAATTGAATTTAGTTTTTCTAAATTATTATTGTTAACAAAGCTAAGATTTTCTAATTTTAATTTATTTTCATTAAATGTCAAATTTAATATATTCCTGTCTATAGCTGGTATTGATATTGATGGCGTATTGATACTAACAGAATAAAAATTACGAATTACAACATCAGCTATCTTAAAAATACATTGATTTTTGCGATTAATCAAATAAGTACCTTTTAATTTATGTATTTTTATCATTTTATTACAAATTTCTGACAGTTCTGTTTCTTTAATTAATACAATTACAGTACCAAAGCTATATTCAATTATTTGAAAATCTACTATCGTTAAACTTATGAATTTGCAATTTTTATTTACAATATTTCTGACCACTAACTGATATTCGCAACTTTGTAAATCTTTACTTTCAATCTGTTGTTTGCACAAGTATTTTTCTTCAAACAGTTTAATGCAAATAGTATCAGTAGCAATGTATTTGTATTCATTTGATGCCATAAATCTAAACTGATTTTCAATTTGAATTAGAGTATCATTAATTATAGTTGGCAATGGATGAATTTCATAATATTGAAATATTTCGTTACTTATCAAAGGTATTTGTAAAATGATTGTGTATTTATCATCCTTCTTGTAAGCTTTTACTTCCGTTATTCTTTCAATTGTATCAACTTGTTCCAATAATAAATCGAAAGGAAATTTATGATTGTCGTCCAAGTGTATCAGTTTTATTTCTTCTATCAGTTTTGAAGGAGTTATTAGTAGCGGGTGTACGATTCCTCTTTTTGCATAATTTAATACGTCTATAAGTTCATTTAAATTTCTTGCTGTCATTTCATAACATTCAATGATTTCGATTACATTTTTATTGAGCCATAGTAAGTCAAGTTTATCATTTAAACTCTTGATTTTATTTACTATCAAATTGAAATTATTTTGAACTTGAATATTAGTTTTATTTACTAATTTTGCTAAATAATGTAAATTATGATCTAATTTTTCTTGATTTTTATCTAATTTTGATATCAAATCATCATATCTTTCTGCATCTGAATCGTCAAGATTTCCTGTAATGGCCTTTATGAATTTTCCTGCAATATTTATTAATGCTCTTTTACTTCTAGATTTTAAACTCAAAATTTCCAACTTATCACGTATTTCATTATGTAACTTATTAATTAATTCTGAACTTTGGTGGTTAATCCTTATATCTGAATTAATGAAATTAAAATTAGTACTTATAGTATTAATAACTTCTCTTAAATCTATTTCTAATACTAATTCCGCGTCTGAATGGCTGTTATACGCGATACCTAATTGGTGAATTATAGCCCCATTAGAATCTTCCAATTTTGTCAGTTCTGCTCGTCCTGTGCTGATAAGGCACCTGTAAAAAGACGACGTTTTAACTCTTTCATATGTGCTACTCTGGTTCCTTTGATATTTTTAGATTGTAATTTTACTTTATTATTTTCCAAAATCTCTATAATTTCATATGGTCCGATATATTTCTCTTTTAGTTTTTCTCTTGTTTCTTTAAACCAATATACTTGCTGTCCTACCTCAAATTGAGATTCAGAAATGTTCTTGTTTACTTTTTTATTTACATTGGTTTTCCTTGCTTTTTCTTTTTCATTTACCTTCTCATAAACCAATTGAGTAATCTCCTTTTGTTTATTAATATAATCTTGCGAAGCTCTATGTTCATAGTCGATATTGATTGGATCTAAATTGTCTAAATGTCCAAAGTGTAAGTTGAAAGGAGTAAATCCTGTGGATGAGTGAATTGTAGAATTATATGCCAAAATTGCTCTATTCATTGCAATACGTAGAAAAAGATTTTTATCCATTAATCTTATAAGACGTAAATGTTCTATAAGCGTTGAATGAAATCTTTCTATGGGTGAATTTGAATTATGATGACCTATTGTAGTAAAATGTACATTTATTTTATATAATTTCAATTGATCTTTGATTAAATAATTGTTAAATTCACTTCCATGATCACATACAATTTCGTTTGGTATTCCGAACTTGCTAAAATGTTCAGTTAATTTATCAACAATGGTTATTGCATTTTTATCATTAAGTTCGTAAGCTTGGCCCAATTTAGAAAATTTATCTATTATTGTCAAAAATGACGTTCTTTCCGTTGAAAATGAATCAATATGCAAGACCTGCATGGGTTTTGTAGGTGTTACAGTAATAACTTGTCTAATCTCAGGTGGATTTCTATCATATTTGGTTAGTTGACATTGTTGACAATTATTTACATATTTGTTTACCATCTGGTTTAGATTTTTCCAACTAAAATTCTTTCTAATTTCCTTAATTGTATGTTCTATTCCTCTATGGTTGGTGATTCCCTCGTGGAATTTTCTTATTAAAGCCAGTTGTCTCATTTTATCGTTTGCATTAATAATTTGAACCCTTGTTAAACATCTAATTAATTTAAATTTTGCATTTTCAAAATGATTTAGATAAATATCAGTAATGATTTTATACATTTCATCACTGCAAAATAAATGATACAGTTTTTCTGTACAGTATTCTTTTAATACGTGTAATAAATGTGTTTCAATTTCCCTTTTGTTGATGTAAATGTTTAAAATTCTTTTATTTTCTTTTACTTCTTCATGCACTTCAGTTGGTTTCTCATGTAGATAGATAAAAAGTTGATTATCTTTATTATCTATTGGTTTTTCAGTAATTGGTATTGGATTAGTTACTTCTAAATTTTGATCACTATTTAAACTTTCATTATCGTCTTCTAAATTTATTATTGAACCACTGTTTGCCAAGGTACTTTCATTATCGATGTGATTTATTTGGATTCTACTTAGTGCATCCGCATTGACGTTCATTTTACCCTTTTTATATACGACTTTGTAATTAAATTCTTGGAGATAAATTTTCCAACGTTGTAACTTGAGATTATTGTCTTTTAAATTATGAATCCACAATAAAGGTCGATGGTCGGTCACAAGTGTAAATTCTGTTCCATAGATATACGGACGAAATTGCTTACAAGCATAAACCACTGACAATAGTTCCTTCTCTACGGTAGAATATTTTAATTCTGTCTTAGATAAAGTTCTACTAGCGTAAGCTATGGGTTTATCTTTTCCAATTACTCCTTGACTCAGCACTGCTCCAATTGCGACGTTACTTGCATCCGTGGTGATTACAAATGGCCTTGTAAAATCAGGAAACTGTAAAATGGGATCGTTACATAATAAATTTTTACACATTTCGAAACAATTTTTATATTCAGGCGTAATTTCAATTTCTTTATCTTTAGCCAGATATTGTGTCATTGGTTTTAATAATTTTGCATAATTCTTAATGAATTTTCGATAATATCCCAATAAACCTGTAAATGATTTAATTTCACGTTTAGTTTTGGGCAATGGAAACTTTTTTATGGCTTCAATTTTTGCAGGATCAGGTTTTATTCCCTTTTCGGTTATTAGGTGTCCAAGATACCTAATTTCCTTTTTTAGAAAATCGCATTTATCCAAAGATATTTTAACGCCGTTTTGTCTTAGTCTTTCAAATACCTTTTGCAATCGTACCTTATGTTCTTGTAATGAGGTGCTGAACACAATAATATCATCCAGATATACGTGACATATATCTTCGGTAAGTCCTCGTAACATACTATTCATCGTCCTTTGAAAAGTTGAGGGTGCGTTACTTAATCCAAATGGCATCCTCTCAAACTCATATTGACCTTGATTGGTTATGAACGCAGTTTTGAATTTATCTGATTCTTTAAGTTGAATTTGATGATAACCACTTGCTAAATCCAAACTAGAAAAATAATTTGCTCTTCCCAACTTATCCAATATCTCATTAATGTTAGGCAACGGATACCGATCTTTCACTGTTTTATCATTAAGACGTCGATAATCGATAACCATTCTCCATTTCGGAATTCCAGATGCATCCAATTTCTTTGGCACCAATGCTATTGGGCTTGCCCATGGTGAGCAACTATCTCTGATTATTCCTTGAGACTTCAAATTTTCAATCTGTCTCTTCGTTTCTTGTTGTTGAACATATGGTTGTCGATATGGCTTTTGATAAATAGGAACATTGTCTGATAAATTTATTTCGTGTTTCACTTCCGAATGAAAGGTTAAAGGAATTCTTTCATCATGTATAATTTCTGGATATTGATGTAGCAAGTTCTTTATCATCAATTTTTCTTCATTATTTAGGTGATCTAGTCGTAATTTCTTATTAATATTTTCTCTCTGGATTTTAATTGTTTCTTGTCTTGTGAGAGTTTTATTTGTTTCGTAGTTTTTCAAATTAACTTCTTCAAGTTCTATAGGATTACAATTTAATTGTACAGGGTATTCGTTGAAATTTGTTATTTCTACTAAGCATTCGTAATTATTAACACTAACTAATGCGTTTGGAATTTCCACATTTTTTATTATTTCACAATGATTTATTAAAAATTGTCCTTCCTTGTTAGTTGTAGGTATTTTGATAATTTGCCTTGTTCTTTGTGGTACATTAATTTTTGTTTTATTGAAGTAAAATGGTATATTTGCATTTTTGGTCTGTAGTGTTTTTGTTGGATAATCTAATTTAGCTCCCATCATTTCTAAATGATCGCTACCTAAGATCCCATCGAATTTTTCAGAAAAGTCTATTATATTGAAACAATAATTATTTTCAAAATCATTAAAAGTTTTGAAGCTAGGTAAATTTAATTTATAATAATGTTTTGTTAATCCATGCATAGTTTTCACTACATATGGTTCATAACAAAAGTACTCCTGAAAATATTTGTTTGCTAATTTTGAAGATATAGCCGAATGTGTTGCACCAGTATCAATTAAAATTTTGACATTGTCCAATTCGGGTAGTATGATATAAGGTAATTTTGAAGAATTTTGTAAATTTACTTCCACTACGGAATCTGATGTTGTGAGGCTGTTGCAGAAAAATTTGTTTCAGAGTCTACTTCAGAAATTTCAGGACAAGAATTATTAGTTTCTTCAACTGTCACTTCTTCTTCCGTTGAAATAAAATCTTCAGTTAATGATGTTTGCAAGTATGGATCGACGTATTGGTAATACATCCCATTTTCTTCATCGTAAAATAAATTTTCGTTTTCAATGTTGTTTATTCTAGATTTATTCAATCTGTAGTTACTTATGGTAGTATCTATATCCATCGGAGTCGGTGTGTACGGTTTTTGTTGCACAAATGGTCTTACATTTTGGTTAAAATTTGGTTTTGGATATGGATATTTTTGCATGTAATTCGGTTGATTAAATTGAGGTCTAGGGAAATTAAATTGATTCTGAGTAAAATTAGGTCTTGGTTGCATATTAAATTGCGGTCGAACCGGATTTCTAGCAAATTGTTGTGGATATTTATCAATTGCTCTTACTCTATTTAGATTTGATGCTAAATTTAATGGATTTGTTTTATTTTGTGAAGTTTGAGGTAAATTAAAATCTTTTCCTGGAATTAACAAATTTTGTTTTGGCGAATTTTGTTGATTTATTTTTGAAGCTTGTTTACAATAATATTGCCAATTTTGCTTTTCTAAAATATGTTGCATGGCAGTTTCTAAATCTGCTGGATTTTTCAAATAAATGTATTCTCCATAATCTGAATATTGCATCAATGAACGCATGTAAGTTTGTAATGCTGTTTTTTTATACATATTGATTTTTAATCGTTTGTCAGCAAGTTCATGTACGGTTAATTTAACTTTTGTCAACAGGAGGTTTAAAACATTTCTAATTCTGTTACCCAAAGAATACGGATTTTCGTTTGGACTAGGCAAAATGTTCATTAGGTCAGTTAATAAACAATCTTCTGATCTCTGATCACTATAAGCTAATTCAAGGCATGCTTTTATTTCCATCCATGTATTTAGTTCTCGTGAAGCGATTAAATCTTGAGCTTCTCCTTCAAAGCGAGATTTTATAATTTGTAGTATATAAAAATTTATTGGATCATCTTCATTAACCCTATTTGCTCGTCTATTTATAAAACTTTCTGATGCTTCAATAAAAAGCGGTAATGATATAGGATTACCAGAAAATTTTGGAATAATATTGACTTCTACAGTTGTTATCTGATCAATTCTATTTGTGTTTACAACAGGTTGAACTGGATTTGGATTTGCCATTTTTAAATTTAAATTTTGGAAATTTGCCAATAATTCGTCAATTTTGAAAATATCAGTTTTACAAAAAAATACAAAATAAATTACTTACAGGACTACAAGTAGGAATTCGAGCCACATAAATTATTGTTTTTACGGACGTGGAATGTTGTTTTCTAATGTTTCTTCCTTTTGTTGTGGTCTCTGGGAAATTTTATCCACTGGATTGGGGTGTGTTGCGTATGGGAAATTTTATCCTCACGCTGTGGGTTGTCGCGGGTATGGGAAATGTTGATCCGACCCTTTCGCTTGTTGATTTCAGGAATTTTACCTTCCACCGTGGGCCCTTCTTCTTCCACTACGCCTTTACGTCTTTTGTCACCGTTAAGTTCCAATTGCAAGATTCACTTGTTAAAGAATTAAAATTCACCGAACACTTTCATTAAATGTCAGTAATCGTACAAGCAGATCCTACTGACTGCGCCAGTTTCAAATCGTGTCGAGCGATTAGGGTTTTTAAAAGAATTTATTTATGAAATTAATTTAAATCCCAAACTACTTTGATTAATTTAAAACTTATTTTTATTTATTAATTAGAACAAACGTGTGATTAACGCGCACGGTACAGCGGCTAAGAAGAGACTTAATTAATTCTAACGTTACATCTAAATAAAGAGGATTCTCATCTTTATCCCCTACTCCTTTATTATTATTATCTTAAAGTTACAGGATTGACGAACGTAACTAATTTACTTCGTTTTATGTAAATCACTCTACCGTATCAACACATTTTTTATTATTTTATTAGATTATGTTGTAATTGCCAAATCTTGCCTATTACTGATATTACAAACTTGTAGTTTCGTGAAACAGGATCTAAGGCTCATTATACCAGTTTGCTATGAAACCAGTATTGAGCTAATTACATCACAAATACATACGACCATTCATTAATTAATAATTTTATATTGGTCTAATTTTATGTAACGTACAGTATACTGGTAACATTGAGCCGTGAACACCATCGAAAAATTAAAAATACACATAAATATCTGTGATATTAGGTTCTTTATGGCAAGGTAAAACACAACAATTCAAATCTTGCTTTAAAAACCAAGAACAACTTAAAAACATTCCTTTTTTTGTAATAAGAACTGCCAAACAACGAAAGAAACCAGTTTTTATGTATTTTTTTTTTTAGTTAAGTTCCTTTGTGCATTAAAATGGAAGAATCTTTTAAAAGATGATTGTATGTTGTATTTGCGAATGAATAAACATGAATGAAATATTATTCACCGTACAACTTGTATTTTATTTAATCCTGTACTTTAAGAATTATCAGAATTAATCGGAGAATTAAAAATTTAAAAATTATTTCCTTGATACCAAATCCAACAAAATTTTTATTTTTTTTCTATGTTATTTTTCATAGCGCAATTTTATAACGCCTAATAAATATATACTAATTAATTATTTGTTTTTGACATTAAAGGTTAAATAACTAATGTTTTGCAGCATTTCTTAGTCTGCTTCACACATAAAGTGCTTAAATGGTGTTATGTTTTCAAAGTTTTAAAATCGTCTTAAAAATCCGTGATTTAGAGGTATAATTTAATAATAAAAATAAAAAAGGCCTATTTTTCTCTAAATATTATATTTTATTTACTTGGTACCGGATTCGCCCTGTTCACATGTCATCATCAGCCAAATCTATAAAACATCAGATCATGTCAAGAGGAACAATAAAATCAGTTATATGAAGAATCACAACGTAAGGACATATCATCACAAAACAAAATAACAATGACATTGTAAAACATTTACAATAAACTAATTAGATTAAAACTTCGAACCAGTTTCTGAAGAAAGTTGCAACATGGCGTCCGAAATGTGAAACATTTTTTCAAAGAACGCACGGCAAAATCCGAAAGTTTCTAATTTTATATATAGTATCAGTCCTAGTGATAGTTCTAGTGTTAGTTCTAATTTTAGTTCAATTGACAACGGTCGTGAAAGCTTATAGATTAAAACTTTTTTATAAATTAACAGTAACCCACATGACAACAATTATCTAATTGATCATTCATTAGGTGAGAGCTATTTCTCTATCGATTTTAAAACTCTCCAGAAAATCCATTCTTTAGGGATGTACTTCTAGGAAGTACAAAATACTTTAACTATTATTTTTTTTATACTATACATAGCACAATTGTATAACGGCTAGTAAATATTCAGGGTGTTTCACGTAACTGGTTCATTAGAACTTTGTTAGGTCCCACTATTCGTAAAGGTTTGAAATTTTGATAACGTGCGTTTTTGATTCCCATATTTCATTCGATTTCGACTTCTCTTCCGAGTTTCTATCATTTTGATTAGGATTTTGATAAATTCCGCAATAGGAAAATAATGAATAGGTATAAGAATGTTTATAGAAAATTAAATTCAATTTAATTCAATTTTGGACCAGCCTATATAAGATACAGAAAATACAACAAAAGAACATTCTATTCATCATTCTATACTTCCGGTGGACCGGAATAGCGGTAAAAATATTTTAAATTGAAAAATCGGAATAAATAACCCATATTACCAAAATTTCAATCCTCTATGAATAGTGAAACATAATAAAATAGTTCTAATGAACTTATTTTTGCAATTAAAGTTTAAACAAATAATGTTTTGCGGCTTTTCGCAATGATCCAGTCTGCTTCGCATAAATATTCTCATGTTTTCAAAGTTTTAAGATCGTAACACTAAATGCTATTGTTTCTATTATACTCCTTATCTACTCCTCTATTATACCTCGATGTTGGGATGATTATGCTCTCATTCTCTTCTCATGCACTCACACCAATGCTACTTCCAAATCGCGATGGAGGTCGGACTTTCTTATTTACCAAACTGCATTCACTATGCATCTTAGTACTTTATTTTGGCAGCTTTGAATCAGATTTGCATTTATCTTACAGATACAACCACACAATTGCATTCCGTATATCCAGTTTGGTTTTAATACTTGCTTATACAGAGTGTGTCAATAGTGCGAGGACAGAAGATACGGGGCCTTACTGTTGAAAACAAAAAAGATTATGTTATAATACATTACCATCAAAGCTGCATCGGTTAAAATTAGTTTTCGGCCCGTTACTACCATTTTTTAGTTAAATTCAGATGGTTAACATAGTTATTTTTACAAAACATGGCTTATACGCTGAATAGAAGATAATGTAATTGACAATGGTAATAATATAATATAATAGAGCGGCAGAGTGACACGTCTTCACTCTGTGAAGACGTATTGTTTCGCTCTGCAGATTTAATTAGTATAAAAGTCATTCTTGTTTACTTCGTGATGGTGGAGTTGAAGACAAGATCCTAGAGCTGCTCAGAGCTGCTCAACGGTAGCCTGAATATTAAAATGGAACGACATTCAATAGAAAGATGTTACAGAGATCCAGAGGCAAGGAAGGATAGAGATGGCCAACTCTGTCTGATTAAATTATACCCTGCGTACAGTGCCATCCGATATCAGTGCAGAGGTTAATAATCAACATAATTATTGACCTATAAAACATCATTCTAATAATAACTTAAACTAAGTAAATGATAATTAATAATAAGATAAGAACTATTAATGAATTATTTTCTTAGTTTTATTTTTTTAAATGTTTCATTTTTTAAAAATACGCTTTTGCATTGAGATTTGCAAATATCTCTAGGAATTTGCTGATTGGTTGAAAATGTCTGCAGTTTGAATATTGTTTTAGCCGAATGTATAAATTTTGCTGTATATCATATGAAGCTTGTATTTTCTTTTTACAAGTCTCGCAATTAATTTGTCTAAAAAGTTTTGTTGCAACAGTTCAAGCAACGTAAGCTGTTGCAAAGTCATATTGCATTTCAGTGTCTTTTAACGTATCTGAAGCCTGATGAGATACGAATACTGTTTATTATATTATAATCGGAGAATGAATACCAAGCAGAAGACATTTTAAATCACAAAGCGCACCAACTGTTTGATCTCTCTCTTGAGTTGGCGGCGGTAGAATGCGGAGAAATGTAATTATTTATTATTAAAGATTTAGCAAAAGAAATGAATGATGAACACGTGGGATTAATGTTTATTACTTTATCTTATACTTGAAAAGAAATTTTCAACGGGATTTTGATTAAATCACGGTGGAGCGATATGTTAAAATCCTATCCATGATAATTGTTTCCACAAGTATAAGAAACCATCGAGTGTAAAAGTCCAGTTCTTCAAAGACGGAATTAGTACATGTTTTTCAGACTGCGGTAACGTGAAACACAGAGTTTGTAAAATTGGTTTTACAGATTGCCACATCGCCACATGAGGCGATTGTTTTGATACTACGCATCTAAGGTTCTTTCCTGACAAACCATATAATTTGCTCCCGTTGATACTGGCAAAAAGTTTGTCAAAGAAGAAACATAAATCTGCCGTATCAGTGGCCTTAGCTGTTGTGTACTATGCAAACGATGGTAACAAATCATTACTAATCAATATGCTGCTTCTTAACGCAAATGCAACTGTATGAGTAAAAACTTGAGCACACTTACTTCCTTTCATTTTATTAATTCTTTTAGCCATAACGTGTTCATCTGTTAATTTAATACATCGATTTTGATGACCAAGTCTTTTATCCAAATGGTAAAAGTACAGTATGTTCCCAAGATGTTATTTTTTCAACATCATTTTCGGTAAAGTGTAAATTTTTCGTAAGCAAATTATTCCGGATACCTTTTAGAAGATGAGGACCATCATATAAATGAATGATTTTCTCGTCATCTATAAGATATCCTTGATACCGGTTTTCTATATTACTTTTAATATAAATTTTATTAGTTTCTTTTAAGAAGAAACTAATCGCGGTTGTATTAGTAACACCTTCGACACGTATAGTACACACTACACGCAGTCCTGTTTGTGTAATACGTCTAATAACGTCTTTCATTACACGTATTAGATCTGGGGTACTGGTGCAGTTTTCCACAAAATAAAAGCAAACTACTTGCTTCCATTTTCTATGAATTCGCTTTACCATAAATAATAATGCAATGCATAATTGGCAAATTTAGGTTTCCTATTTGACCCACCTATGTCTACAAAACCATCAATACAATTTAAGCTGGCATTATACTGTACTTAATGACACTTCGTCAAACATTAAAATGCAATTTTTATCTAAATCATTCTGCAGTTTATTTAAAAAATATTTTAGATGTTCCAAAATAGACTCATTAATTCCAGACCTAAAAGGAATATAAGCTAAAAGCTTCTGTAGAGTCTTCCTGGATCATAAAGAAAAGAAATTTGATAAGAAGCTGTATCCTTTACCACCTTGCTTGTAAATTAAAGAGCCAGCATCTTGTTGTCCAATGTAAACCGTCATCCTTGTGGTTTTTTTTTTGTTTAATTTCTGCACTGGCTGCTAAAGAAATATATAGTGCCTTGGTTTAAATTTCTGACATTTACCACAATGCAGTTTTTACTACAGCCGTGTTGCAATTGCTGCAATTTGCAACATACCTGAAGTATCTGGAGTTGGTTGATCTGATTCAGCCAAAAAACAATCGTTAATTGTTTCTTCATATAAGTCTAAAGAATATAATATATTAAAAAACGAACTTCTTCCGTAAAACTTCATTTACCTAGTAAGAGTAATGTAGGTAAAGCACCCTTCGTCAATTTGTCACCTACATATTTGCATATTGATGCGAAATGTTTGGTCACAAACATAATAATTACGTAGACGTTTTTCATTAATTAGCTCATATAATTTAGGATTTTTTATTCGTGAGAGCCAAGCCTTTCGAATAATAGGGTCAATAGGAAAATAATATCTAGAAATATAAAAATAAAAATGATTGCGCCGTATTAGTTAATAATGTTTTTTAGTTTACCTTTTGTTGTCCTTATCACTGCAAAAACGCACACAACAAGGTTTAATAAGAGACATGTTTAAAAATTAAAAACTTACTTAATTGGAAAATGAGACTTTGTCAAAAATTAATTTGTTTATTTTCACTTATTTATTTATATTAATTTATACTTTTGGAGTTATTTTGAAAAAATGGCGCTAGAATTAGTTATCTACACTGACATCGGATGGCGCTGACGATGGTTACAATTTTCATACATTAAAGATCCCCCATGCAGAGATCGAAAAACAGTTATGTAGAGAAGAAAACAGCTGAATAGAGAAAAGATCTGAAATACGGAAGACTAAAGTGCGCTACTAATTGTATGGAGAAATGGTTGTGGGGATATACATAAAAAATGTTTGAAAGCTAATTTAATTGTATCCATTAACACAAAAAAACAGGTTTAGGTTAAGTTCAGAACATACAAGATTACTTACGTAGTGGGTGTTGCCTATAGATCTTAAAGCTTACAGGTGATTTTAATATAGATTTAAGTTTCAATAGTCATATTGGAGCAAAGTTATTTTAGGATCATTTAATTTGTCTGAAATTATTTGGTCTCCTACCCGTACAACTAAATCTACCGCCACGATTATTGACCTCATCTTTGTTTCCAATGTTGACACCATTAAGTGTTATAAGTGTTGTGTCGTCGGCGAGGATGTCTGACCATGAAGTGATCTATTGTGAGGCATGCACTGAATCGGTGATGCAGTCCCTTCCCTGTGTTACGCGTGTCTTTTTTACTTTTAATTATGATACTTTCTTATTAGATCTTTACCGTAAAGTAACTGTGCTGTATTTATTTGATTACTCTAAAGCTTTAGACAGAATGAATCATAAATTTGTATTTTCAATTTTAAATCATATAGGATTAAGTCATTCGGCAGTATGTCTTCTGATGGGCTATTTATCAAACAGAGTACAGCAGGTTACAATGAACGGTTTTACTCTAATAAAGCATTGCTCTGCACATTGGTACGCCGACGAGACGCAAATATATTGTTTTTTCTTTGAGTCAGAAATGGATGTTGCACGTGCCAAAGTAAATGACGCTTTAGACTGATTGGTTAAACTTTCCGATGGACATGTTGTTTACATGAACCAAAAAAAAAACGGAGTTAATTTTATTTGGTCCAAAAATCCATCAAATATTTAGGAATAATGTTGGATGAAAATTTTAAATTTAAGTTACATATTAACAAATACTCGCAGAGAGCATATTCGACATTAAATTATTAATTACTTGATAAGTACATCCCCAAACAACATGGTAGAACAATTAAATTTAAACATCCAACATGGTTTAGTCTAGGTCTGAGGCGTCTGTTTAACAAGAAAAAACATTATCATAAAATGTATAGAAAAACTAAATCACAGTTTCACCGTCAAATGTAGTACCGTTATAGACGTGAATGTAAGTTGCGTGGATACGCAGCCCAGATAGAGTTTGGCAGATTATCCGTGTTGCGCACACGGATTCTGCAAAGGTCGTTCCATTACCACCAATTTAACAGTTTTCACACAAAACGTTTGCGAAGTCTTAGATTGCCGTTTACAGACGGACATTATTTACACTGATTTTTCACGTGCATTCGATCAACTCGACCATGATATTCTGTTTCGAAAAATTAAGGAATTTGGCTGCGATCTAAGTCTTTCGTTGCTTCTGAAATCGTACCTATCAAATCGAACGCAATATGTCGAGATGTCCGGAATCACGTCAAAGCAAATAATGGTCACAAGTGGTGTGCACAGGGTTCATGTTTAGGACCTTTACTTTTTACGATGTTTGTGAATGAATTGTCAAATTTGTTCAAAAGTTCAACATTAAAGTATGCCGACGATCTGAAGCTTTTCAGAACAATTGAATTGGACAATGATTGTACCAGCTTGCAGGAGGACTTGAGCAAAATGTGCTCATGGTGCCAATCAAATGGATTGTTGTTGAACGTTGCAAAATGTTAAGTCATGACTTATACAAATAAGAGAGAAGTTATTCATTATGATTATCGGCTAGAAGATACAAGTCTTGAACTTGTGTCGGAAGTCAAGGATCTGGGGGTTTGGTTCGACAGTAAATTACTATTCAGCGGACACATAAGTAAGCTGTCTTCTGATGCCCTGAAAGTCCTCGGATTTATCACTCGAAACAGATGGGAGTTTTCTAGGTTGAGCTCAGTGCCTAGTCCTTACAAAGCGTTTGTAAGAAGTAAATTGGAGTATTGCGCAATTGTCTGGCCACCAACTACTCAGAATAACATCTCCGCAATAGAAAGGGTGCAGAAGAAATATGTCAAATATATACATTTCCTAGAATTCGAACATTATCCTCCTAGAGGAAGTGATTACTATCATGAACTACTTCAGCGATATGATCTTAAGTCATGAATCAAGATCACAGTAATTATGCGCTTCGTTGTCACTGAAATAAAATATTCAAAAAGTGTAAAACTCTAGTATAAAACTGTTATTTGAATTGAGGCAGAGGTCATATTAGTGGTATATTGTCAGAGATAAACTGATTAGGTATGCAATCAAGAAACATGCAGCACGACGGTTCCGTAACGTTATCTTTAAAGAGAGACCTGTACAATAAAATTACATTTCGTTCGAATGTGCATAATCTTAATCTAAGGTATAAGGGAACTTCAACGCCACGGAATTCTTTAAAAAAGAGCTTTACTTATCAAATATATAAATTATCTACTAATATTATGAAAGAGGTAGGTAAAATTGATCCTTAATCGGAGATCACTAACGCGTTAGGATGTGGGTGAGGGCGATGATCAGTAGTGTTGTTCTTGTGTGGTGTTAGATTTGGAATAAGAATAGAAAAAAATCCTTTTTTTTATTATTTTGTGATAGAGTAACTATTTTGCTATTTTGGGTATTTTATAGAAATGGGTTAGTGGAAGATCGAGGCAAATCGAACTAATCCATATTGGGCGCATAGTTATTTAAATTTATCGTTGTTCTTTTCATTATTAATTAATATTGGGGGGTTTGTAATACCTTTGGTTTGTTTATTATAGTCTACACCATGAAAAATGATAATGATTCATCGATTTCTGTTATCATTTTCGGTATACGGTACAGATGTATACCGTATACCGAAAATGAATGGTATGATGTGCGCGGACGATGTGCACAGGTGTGTAGCGAGTACGTCTGTTTCGTACACTTTTATGCAATGAATCACTATCACTTTTTGTGATACAGATCATAGTGATTCATCGCATAAAAGTGGAGGAAACAGATGTATTCGCTAGAAATTATTTCACTCTAACACACGTCATCTTACGGGCGTAATATCTGTACCTATTATGGAAATCGATGAATAACTATTATTAATTAAACGAGTTGAAGTTTACAAGGTGTTATTATTTATTTAAACCGTACAAACACAACAAAGTGGCGACGAGGATCGGATCAGTGATTGAAGTTTAGATAAACTTATTGATATAAAAATAGGCGACCGGTACTGCGGTGATGCAAATGTTTACTTTTGATACATTCAATCAAACTCAAATAACGTGGGGACGATGGGTCCGCCATGAAGGCATTATATGGGGACGGAAGCATACGACATTTTCTGTCAAAAAATGGCTCCACAAGAACCCGACACAAAGAAGTACAAAAAAATTGTGGAAACGCTACAAACTTTTTATTCACCGGCGCCACTAGAAGTAGCGGAAATTTTTCGGTAACAATCCAGGAAGCAAAAAGAGGGAAAAACAATTCAAGAATTTTGTCACGCTCTACAAAAACTCTGCATAAATTGCAAATTTGGTGACTATTTGGAGAAAGCGGTACGAAATCAATTGATTTTTGCTCCACTCTCAAAAAGAATCCAAGTCCGGCTATTGGACTTGGATTCTATTTAACAAAAGAATTAACCCTGGAAAAGGCGTTAGAAATTTCCACGAGTATGGAAACAACCACAAAGGATGTTACCCAATTACATGGTCAACATACAAGGCTGACGGAAGTCAAGGGGGTCAATGAACTAAATAAAAATATAAAACCATACAATAAGTTGAAACTTCAAAATAAAAATAAAAATTGTAAAGTAGATAATGCTAATAATAATAAATCCAATATTGCATGTTACAGGTGGTGAACATTTGGCAACAAAATGTTCCCTTAACTAAATATACAATGTTCAATATGTGGTAGAAAGGATCACCTGCGCAAGGTCTGCATGACGAAAGTGAAGCTTGTCGAGGAAGTATGTCAAATTAAGGCAGAAGATGTACATTACAGGGATAAATACAACATCCGAATATACCTATCGAAAATAAATTGGTGAGCAATTAATGGGTGAGCAATTTTTCAAACAAAATTATCCTGGGTATAAATAAAACAAACGAAAATAAAATTAGTTTCATTTTGCAATACAAGCTTAAAAGTGGCAGGCTATGCTACGATTAAAGTAAACTATAATGAAAATTTGTATAATTTGAATGTCTATCTTACGGAAGATAATAAAGAGCCTTTGTTAGGAAGAGAATGGATACGTCAACTTAACTTATTACAATTTAGTAATGTTAATAAAGAAGAAGAGGTACAGAAGGGGTTACAAACTTTACTAGATAAATACAAATCATTATATGAAATGGATGTGTCAAAAATTAAGGGTCCAACAGCAAAGTTACAATTAAAAGAAAACGTTACACCAAAATTTATTAAAATTGGTAGACTTCCTTTTAAATTATTACCATTGGTAGAGCAAGAAATAGATAGATTGGAACAACAAAGTATACTTGAAAAGGTTAATGATTCGGAATGGGCTACGCCTATCGTACCGGTGTTAAAGGCCAACAACAGGATTAGGTTGTGTGGGGATTTTAAGGATTGACGAACTATTTTCTGACATGGCTAGAGGTATTTCATTCACAAAAATTGATCTTCAGAATACATATTTACAATTAGAGGTTGAACCCGAATGTAGACACCTTTTAACATTAAATACACATAAAGGTTTATACAAATATAACAGATTATTGTATAGAGTAGCAGCGGCTCCAGCGATCTGGCAACGTTCTATGGAAACCATGTTACAAGGTATTCCAGGAGTTACAGTTTTTCTGGACGATATAAAAATTACCGGTAAAACACAAAAACAACATTTACAAACTTTGCAAGAAGTTTTTAAAAGATTAAATCACTACAATATTAAAAATAATAATGAAAAAAGTCAGTTTTTCAAAGATAAGGTAGAGTATTGCGGTTACTTTATAACAAAAAATGGAAAAAGAATCTAAAAAAATGAAGCTGTTAATAAAATGCCGAGACCTAGTAACATACAGGAGGTTAGAGCTTTTATCGGGTTGTTTAATTATTATGGAAGATTCATATGATGTGGGGGTAGTGCTTTCACATGTATACCCAAACGGAAAAGAAAGAATTTAGTATGCATCTTAAATGCTTTCAGAGACACAAAGAAAGTACTCTCAAATAGATAAAGAGGCCTATACAATAATATTTACCGTAAAAAAGTTTCATCAATAACTGTACGAGAACACATTTACACTTGTAACGGATCATAGACCATTAGTTCAAATTTTCTCACCGACAAAAAGTGTGCCAATTTACTCTGCAATGAGAATGCAACATTATGCATTGTATTTACAAAGTTTCATATACAATAGAAATACCAAAGATCATGCTAATGTAGACTGTTTATCACGGCTGCCGATTAAACAAAATGCAACAGACTGTCATGTAACAGATGTTTCCCAAATTCAGACTATAAAAACGTTACCAGTTACATTAGACCAACTTGCTTACGAATCTAAGAAAGATAGTCAACTACAAAAAATTATAAAAAAGTTACAAAGTGGTCAGCAGATTCCAGAGAATGATCGATTCCATATAAGTCAACATGAATTTAATTTACAACAATTTATATTGATGAGGGGACATAGGGTAGTCATTCCCAACAAATTAAAAGTAAAAATATTAAAAGAGTTACATGAGGGTCATTTCGGGGTTACGAAGATGAAAGGATTGGCACGGGGGGTTTGCTGGTGGCCAAACATTGATGCAAATATTGAAAAGTTGGTTAAGGATTGTACAAATTGTTGTCTAAAGAGTAATAATCCATCTAAGGTAGAAGTTCATGTGTGGGAACCGGCAAATAATCCTTTTCAAAGAGTTCATATTGATTTTGCTGGTTCAGTCATGGGGAAATATTTTTTCTTTTGGTTGATGCATTTTCAAGATACCCATTTGTATATGTTATGAACAATATAAAAATGGAATCAACAATTGGAGTATGTAGAGAAATTTTTTTAAAAGTTTGGGTTGCCGAAGGTTATAGTTTCAGACAATGGAGCGACATTCCATTCATCGGATTTTTAGAAGTTCCTAAAACAAAATGGAATTATTTCAAAATTTACAGCACCTTACCATCCGGTAACAAACGGACAGGTGGAGAGATTCGTACAAACGTTAAAGAAAGGTTTAAAAAATTTAAATGCAACAAATGAAACTCCACAAGTGAAACTAAATCAATTGTTACTGCAATACAGGATCATGCCACATCAAGAAACGAAGGAATCACCTTCAGTATTGATGTTCGGAAGACGAATTAGAACTAAATTGGATTTAATAATACCTGAAGAGAAAACGATGATTGGGGTAAATGAAAATAAGAAGATTCGAATTTTCTCGCAGTCCCCCTCCGAGTGTAAAAGTGTTATGTAGAAATTATTTAGGAAAAAGAAAATGGATACTAGGAAAAATTTTACACAGAATTGAAAAATTACATTACAAAATCGAAATATTTGAAAATAAAATATGGAAGACCAATTAAGAAGATGTGGACAGAACGTGGGAGAAGAGAGAGAGCTAAACTCAGAAATGAATTATTATGGTTTTGAAAACGATGAACCGAATAAGACTATAACGCAGGCTGAACGCAAACCACAAACCGAGTTAAATTTGGAAAAGGGTCCAGTGCAGGCGAAAGTAACGAGAGAATAACGTAGAATACCAGATAGGTTTACAGATTATCATTTGTACTAGATAGTGGTTAACATGTTTAATTTAGTTACATTACTTTTGTATTATTAAGGAAGAGAGATGTTGGATAAGTTATATTTCCCGCGTAAGAAATATATAGATGTACAGGTTTGCGCATGGAGGACAAACCTGAGGGTGTAGGAAAACACGAGACAGAAGCGCGTGGGTAAGGGTTAAGCGAACATATATGTAAAAATAAGAGTGTACCAATATTAATTAAACGAATTCAAGCTTACAAGATGTTATTATTTATTTAAACCGTACAAACACAACAACTATCACTTCTCGTGGTACAGACTATACGCTCGTTTGTACGGTTTGTCTTTTTAAGGTTTACTTTCAATTTCCAAGGACAATTTAAATAACGAGATTTCAGTTAGTCTCCAAAGCTAACTCATCTTCGTCTGTGTACCAATATGCCACATTTGTGGTTACTGGAGGGTTAGGATTTTATTAGGTTATGAGACCTTCATTAATCTCCTTCGGATCATTTATATGTCTCTGAAAAGTACCTTCATCTTTAGTCCGTTATTCCTTTATTTGTTCAATTTCTTTTTTAAGTTGGGCGGAGTTTTTCCTTTTTTAGTAAATTTTACAATCAGAATTCCATATCGGTTTTTGGAGTAAACTTTTCTGTTGATTGACCCACTTAATTATTTGTATTTATGTATTTCAAACATACTATCGTGCATTACGCGCATTCCGATTTTCTTGGTAACGGCAATTACGAATTGTTGCATTATTATTTATTGTTTTAAATCTCGTTTACGATTCATATTATCAATATCAAAATATAAAACTACTCACACTATTTTACATAATTTATATCATCATATAAATGATTTATAAAGCGTAAAGAAAATAATTAACGCACGATCGCAAAACACATCCGCTCTCACAGCAATTTAAATCTTGCTTTAAAAACCAAGAACAACTCATTTATTGTAATAAGAAATGTCTTTTAGTTAAGTTCCTTTATGCATTAAAATGGAAGAATCTTTTAAAAGATGATTGTATGTTGTGTTTAGTAATAAATAGATATGAACGAAATGTAATTCACTGTAAGATTTGTATTTTTTAATCTTGCTCTTCAAGAATTATCAGAATTAATCTGAGAATTAAGGATTTAAAAATAAATTCCTTGATATCAGGGTCCAACAAAATTTTTATTTAACACCATCAATTTATATAAAAAAATCCAAATCCATCAAAATATACAAAATAAAAATCGATTATATCCACAGTCATTATTGCATTATTATATTAATAGAGGGAAGACTACAAAGGAATCAAAGGGATAGTACTCATTTTAATACTTAAATCTACCATTTAAATTGTTTATAATTTTCTTTGTCCCAATCCGGAAGCATTAATGGCAGTACGAGCGACCATAGCTATAGAAAGAGCACAAATAAAGCCAGCTGGCATTACTTTTCCTGTATTGTAGAAGCGATAACCCATAACCCCAGCAAGAACTGAACTTGCTGCAAGTTGTACAGAGTAATTGTTTGCATTTTGACTAATTTGCCAAGCCCCATAGGCTAAAACAGTTCCAAAAATAACCCCCGCAGCTAAAGACGGTACTGACCCTATAATATTTAAAGAATTTTCATTAAAAAATTGGGTCGAATTGGAGTTAAAGGTTAAAGTAACCTCAAAGTTTTATCTAACCTGCTTTATAATAGCCAAAGGCTCCTCCAGCTGCAACGACCGCTGCGTAAGCAAATCCTGGGATATCGAAACCCATTTTTTAAGATTATCTTTCTATTAGTAACTTTTAAGATTGATTGTGTCAAAATGTAAATAATCTACTTAAAATGTTCCGGGGATGGAGAATGCGCAGTTCTGATACGTACGTTATCGAATTTATGAATAAAATACATTCCCGGTTTCGGGGAATTCTTTAAGTATTGATTAAACTTTACGTAAAGTTTATCGATTTTCGTAACTAACACAAAATGTAAAAAAAGTGTTTAAAAAGAAATTTTTAATGTTGACATATTCAAATATTTTGACAGATATTACAAGTACGCCCTCTCTTAAGTAAAAATTAAACTATGAAATAAATCAATATTTATAAAATCAATTTCTTAATAATATTATATACTTAAAATTTCTTTAAAATAACACCATTTTGTTAATTACTTAATTACCATTCGTTAAATAATTAAATCAATACGATACGTTTAACATCGTTGTTTTCGTGGCCCCATCTATTAGCAATTTTACTAGATTTAAATATGTTATTTTAATTAATTATTAATTTTAATGAAATTTTAAAACCTGTTTCAAGGATAAAGCATAATGTCATATATTATTATTATTACGTAATAAAACGAAATTTATTCTCTAGCGCTTTGTTATAAAATCGCTAAACGTTTTCTACCGTCATCATTTGACATTTGACAAGTGTTAGGTTAGAATCCTTTTCGTATCGTCTTTTTCGTTATAATTTACCCATTTTAACTATTACAACCATGGAAAAAGTTTTAAAAACCGTTAATCATATCATTGTAAATACTGGGAATATATTGTCACTAAATGATTTAACGAAAAAACCAGGCCAAAATCCAACTGAAGAAGTAAGTAAAATCGTGTTCATAATAATGGTTTTAAATCAATTTCTGTGAATATTTTTTAGCTTACGGACGCTATGAACATCACCATTAAAGATTTTCAAGATAATAGAGAAAACTTAGAATTGGTTGATCCATTTGTAATTTATAGGCAACATGATGATTTAACAACAAAAATTTCAGATAATGAAATTTCTGAGTTAAAAATTGGGTTAAAGGTGTTTTTAAATAGTGATGATAAACAATATGTAGTTGATGCTTTAGATAAAGGTATGAGGAAAAGAACAATTGATTGATTATTTAACCTAAATTCTTTTAGCATTATCAGTTTTACAAGTGAATTCAGTTCAAAATGTTATAATGTCATATAAGCAAGTTGATGATATAAACAAAATACAAAATGTTTGGAAAGTTTTAGAGGAATATACCGAAAATAAGAAAATATCTCAAATTGGAATTGCAGATGTGGAAGAATCTACATTTAGAGCATTATATGAATGGGCTGTAATCAAACCGAGCATTATCCAGATTAACTTGGCAACTTGTTGTGTAGTTCCACCAACATTACAAGCATTTTGTAAAGACCATGAGGTGCAATTATTAACACATAGTGATCCTACAGGTAAATTTTATTCTTAAATAATACTTTAAGCAATTTTATTATTGTTTTTTTTTTAGATATTTTACCACATGATAGGATAAATCAAATATTTAGCCAAGATCTTCAATTAAACTGGGTTCTAAGATTTTTGGTCCATATTAAATGTCGTGGAGTTTTGACCACTAAAGGGTACTTAATCAGTTTGAGGAAATAAAAATTACACACTTGTTAACTTTTTTTCTTTTTGAACTTAATGTTTTCACAGTATTGTTGAACTTTTTTTTACTTGAATAGTATGACTCAATTGCATTTTATATATGAAGTTGCTTTTTAAATGTACATCTCACATTCCTTTTTGAATTGAATTTCTTAAATTATTAAATGTTTTCAGGTTTTCATGTTTTGTTTTATTTTTGTTAAAAATTCTTTGTTATTCTAATTTTTTGAATATATAACTGTGCTATGTATCAAAGTGCTTATTACCTTTACTTTTATTTTCGTTTTATAGTTTATTTTAATTAATAATGTTTAAATGTTTTGATCTGTTTAAAAAAGTATTTTTGTAAATGAAATCCTAAAAATGTTTAAATAACACTAATGTTTGTGCAAAAAGTAATTAAAAATGGACAGTTATGCCCTAAATATAAAATATTAATCCTAGATCCATTACAGTGCAATCCGCTTAATTGGGACATATCGGGTCTTATTCAATCTGTCCCAATTAAGCGGTTGTGCCAATTATCCGATAGTAAAAAAACGGTTATAGAAAACACTACGTATTTTTATCTACACGATAAAAAGTAATTATTGTTGAAAATAAAAAGTGAAAATATTAAAAAAAACATTTATTCTATATAAGAAAACATTAAATAAATAAACAAAAAAAATAATGATAAAGAAAACCACATTTTTTACTTAGGTAAAAAATACTTGTCCAAAGTACTTTGGTTTCCATGGTTCATAATTTTTTTATTTATATACTCTGCACATTTATCTAAAGATTCAATTGGAGAATCTTCATTGTATGTTTGCATAAAAAAACGTCTTAAAAATACGTATAGGATTATAGATTTCTTCGTCGCTACTTTCTTGAACTTCATTATTAGAGATCAGTTTTGTAGATACAATTTCCTCAACAATATCACTCTCGTAGTCTTCGGTATTATTGCAACACTACAAATTTGTGTCTATTTCTAGTCTTTTACTAACGTTGTTGATTTGCCAAAGTACAGCGTTATTTATGATTTCACTTGAAGTGACCATTTGTTCAGAAAGTTGCATGTCACTGGAGTCTTTGAAGCCACAATGGTTAAAACAATTGCGTATACATTCACTACTAATATTTTTCCAAGTTTCTGCTACAAATTGTAGAGTTTAGTATCAGTTCACCTTCGAGCTAACCTCTTTGGAGATAGATGATGATGTCAAGGAAAATTCTTCTATTTTTTCAATGATGTGATGCACTAAAGCTTTGCGATAGTGGAATTTTAAATTTTTGATAACACCCATATCCATAGGTTGTATTAATGAAGTTGTATTAGAAAGCAGGAATTCTTCTGCTTTTAATTTCAGCGTTGGGCCACTAACATTAACCCCTTTTTGGGTTATCGCAGAAAACCAACGATTGAGAGTATTATCAACTTCTGGTTCTTTTCCTCTCGCTTCCATTTACGCGATTCCGCTTGCTTTTCAGCATTAATCCATTGTTTTTCAAGTTCATCTTTTTGTTTTATTAATCGGCTGATCGTTGATTTTGGAAGGCCCACTGTTTTTTTTCTAATTGACGTAGAGGCGTATTAAGTGGCTGGTTTTCAATTTGTCGGAGTACATTGATTTTTTCTTTTAATGTTAAGTCTTTGCGTGGCATTTTAGTGCTTAAGTCACTACGTGTTCACAATAAGAAGTGTAACGTTGAACTGAGGCGAAAACAGAAGCGTCACTTAGGAGTCTAGACGTAATCGAGCTAGGCGTTCTTGTGCGCATTGCCCCTTTAAATTGGAGTTTATTTACGTTTTTTTATAATAAATTTCTGAACGTGTTTACATTCTCTCAACTCCAATTTAAAAGGCTCGATCAGGGCTCAATACAGGCCCCAGAACTGAAGGTTACTGAAACGCCGATGAAAAACAGCAAAGGTTCCGACAAAGCTGACGCTTCTGTATATAGCGCCTCAAAGACGCGACGAACTGGACCGATTAACCGGAGTAAAATTACATATGAAAAGTATCGGTCTTTTTAATTTTATCTCGTCGCGGTTGTCCCTATTAACCGGTGTACCAATTAAGCGGAGTGCACTGTATATAAATAATTTTAATGTATGTACGGGTGGGCCAAATTGGATACTTTTAAATGTCCTCTTTCTATAAGAGATAGAGGAAAATGATATCAGTGTGTGAGACTCGATTATTATAATAAACTTAATGATGCAAACTGCATTTCGATATCTCAAACAGGTTGTTTTTCTAAAAGTTGTTATAACTTCTTTGTTATTGAAAAATCTTCTTTTCTATGAAAAGATTTCCAAAGTAACTTTTTATGCAGAATTCGGAATAAATCAGAAGATAGGGAAAGCATTATTTTAGTAGTTACTGACAAAAAAATTATTTTTTAATGTAACATCATATACAGTGTGTCCCCGTAAGGTATAATTAACGATAAATTTTTGAATTCAAATTCCATCTTTTGCAATTAAAGTCTGGATGTCATAAAACGAAATATAACCAAGTTTTACGTTAAATGTCCTTAAAGTTAAGAGGCTACTTTACCGTGCGATTCGGCAAATTACAAAAAAAATACATTATTTATTAAAATAATTCAATGAAATTTTGTAAATAGCTTTTTCTAATAATTCTACATAACGGATGGTGGAAGGTTTTTTAATTTCCCAAAGAAAAGCCTTTTTTCTTCTATATTACACAATTTTGTCGGTTCTTTTTTAGTTTCCGTGATGGTATACTTGAACATAATAATATTTTTCAAATGAAATATTTCGGAATTTTTAGTAATATAGGAATAGTTTGTAATTTGCTAAAATTGCAGGAACGTAAGGTAAAACTGAATATTTTTCGTTAAGATTTCCACGTAGCGCTACCACCGCGTTAGTCCCGCTTTTTGCCGACTATGTGACGCCGATAAAACAAGGAGCATCGGTTCTTGTTCTTGTTTTATCTCTAGCTTTTTTAATACGGTAGGGAAAATATTCATCTACAAAATGCATTTTGGACGTTGTTTAAGTTAACTACATTTTTGAATTTATAGATTACCATTTATAGCTTATTGTCTCTGTATCGTTCAATGTTAGTATAGTTTGTGTAAAGTTTACCAACTTATATATTATTTCAGGATAATTATATTTATTTTTATCCATTTTTCATCGATGTGTTAAATAAATTGGAATTAAAATGAATTTCTTCGTTTTTTAACTTTTAATCGATGTATTTATTATTTATTTTTCGTCCCTTACATGTTTCGGCTATTTTTAACCATTATCGGACGGTTTATCGTCAAATGTTGAAGACTACAACTATGGCTACATAGTTACAATATAGCTATATATTGTAACTGCTCTCTTGTAACTCTAGCCCTTCAAGGTTTTCGCACCTAAGATTTGTTCCTTTATGTTGGTGGATGTCAAGAGTACCTGTTTGGTTTTTAACTCATCGTTACAAAGTCATTAAAAAATTTGATCGGTATCTTGTCCTATAAGGAAGAGGTGGTATCAGAAGGATGCATGGTCGGTCAGAAAGCCTGAGAAGGTCCTTAGATCCCCTTTGCTCAGGCATAAAACCTATTATACCTTTGTTTTCCTTCCGGCATGATGCTACTTTTGAAGTCTCCCCACTGTTGTTACCTGTTTTATGTGGTTGTTAGTAGCTCAGACCGTACAGTGGTTATTTTCTAATAATTTAGGTGGACAAAATTCAAAGATTGATGATTTCTTATGGTATAGGAATATTTGTTTTTCTATTGGAATGATTTAATTACCACTATAAGATGTTTAATTAAGAAATTATGGGGTGTTCAATTTTGTTAAGATTGTAGCAATGCTAATTATATTGTGATTATTACTACATCTATAATACATTTAGTGTGTATAGGTATAGGCAAGTGTATAGATTTACTTCATTAAGCTCTTGTTTTTAAAGTTAAAAGATTAACATTACATAATTACACTTCTATTTGATTTTTCTATCAGGATTCACCATGAATCATTTCAATTCTTTATTAATGTTATAACCTGAAATATTACCTATTAGATAGTATATAAGATTTCACTTGCTTCCACTGACTTTAGGAAATATTGACTGTGAAATAGAAACAGTGGCATAACTTCAAGATTAAAATTTTCTATATTTAGATGTTTTGAAAGTATCAGTAATACTCATTTTTGGTATAAATCTTAGATTTTGTTACTAATAGCTACATGCAAAATTTCATTGCTATAGCTTGCTGAGTTTTCAAGTTGTGAATAGTGTTCTACTAAATATGTGAAAATGGCCACTATGTAATAGGTTTGAGATTTTTGCATTTTCGCTACCTCTTTGGTCAGCTTTTATTTGGTCTACCTTCTCATTGCTCTGAATGTCATTGTGAGCTGAAACGACACTACAAAGTAACAGTATCACCTCTCAGGTTGCTGGTACCATAGGCACCGGATATGTAGGTGCTCTGGAAAAACAAGCACCCATACAACATTTTTAATGAGTGCGGAGCACCTATAGCGGATAGTTGGGTTCTCTGGATGTATAGACACTCATACGAAATTATTGATACTTTTATCTGGATTAAAGTTAGCATCTTCAATTAATAGTTTATATTTAATGAACCATTCAGCTTATTGTTCAAAATTTGGTCCCAGCATCTGTTGCAAATGTTATTTGGAGAGCAGGCATTTTGAATTGAGACTAGATACTGTTTCTAGAATACTTGATACTGCTTTCAGAAGCCTTGAAATGCTTCCAGAATACTTGAAATGCTCCTAGAAGACTTGGAATGATTTCAGACGACTTAAACTGCTTCCAGAAGACGTGATATTGCCTCTGGAAGACATGAATTTCTTTCCTGATATTGAATTTCTCCAATACTGAATACTGCTTGTAAAACTGATGGAATATAACATTTTCATCCCAAAATACAAGATATTATTGATAAACCACTTAAGATTAAAGATAATTAAAGACTTAGTACACTATGCACTATAATAGTCTTTAATTTTTCGTATTTTTTTTTAAATTTTAATGTATTATTGATCCTTTTCTTCCTAATTGAGTCTCATCACCTGCTGCGAATGATTTTCTCAGAGAAGATTTTGTGAAGAGCCGACATTCATTGATTTGAGTGTTTTCATACGTATATTCAAAATCCGGCGCTTATTTCTGATACATATTTTTATAAAATCTAAAATCCATCAAGAAAAATTTGTGAAAAATGAAACATGTGAAAATGTTTTCTTGGAGTATTGCTTTCAATTAAGAAAAAAATTCGAAAATATTTGTGCTAATAAAAATATAATTGAATTGTTTGGGCTCATGACTATATATGTCACCGTTTTCAATTTGTACAAAGTCTGGGGTTTCTTATGTAGAGAAGTGTATATTATCCTATTGAAAACAATTTAAAATTTTGTTATGGTTTTACTACTGTTCAGAGCTATTTTATTTATTATTAGTCAAGTGTTGTAGAAATCCAACATATCTAAATTAGTATGTCTTAATATATAAAGTGCATTGAGATGTTGTCTGATTTTGGAGATTTACTCGACCATACATCACACCTCTATACTACACAAAAGGAGGGTAGCTTTATATGCCTTAACATAGTATACCAAGAAGTTACTGTATGGTGGGTTTCAGGTCACAAAGACCTTAAAGTGAACTACGAAAAAGTCTCAAAGGTGGTTTTGTGCTGACAAGAACTTCCAGACATAGTCACGTGAAATTTAACTCTATCCCTGAAGAAACTAAAGGAGTTTCGTATCTCAGCAAAGGTGATCCTAAAATATATACCCTTCATACTGCCTCTTCCATATTGGGAAAGCTTAGGATCAAACTGATCGACTTTGCAACGACGGTACAGAGTTCACAGAACATACTTTGGGGAAATGCGACGAAAAACTGTCTAACAATAAGACATGAAATTTTTGGAAATGGCTTCCTGACACTTGTCGGTATAAAGAAACAAGACGTTGAAGTAATACTAAGCGTTCATCGAGGATCTTATCTTGACATAACCTTTGAAGAGTTGAAATTATAATACATCTTATAGGTAGTGATTGATAGTCCATTTTTTAAGTTTTAGTTATTACGTGTTTTATTTCGAGCTTGTAGAAACCTCTGGTTTCAAATAAAATTACTTACAAGGTTACTCTGAGACACCTAAATATTTTGAGATCATGATAATACAAAGATATAATTTATTTATTACATTTACAACTGTTTTTTGCATTACACTGAACTTATAAAACCTCAATATCCAAAATCTCCGTCTATATCTAATTTCTTTATTACAAAAAATTAATATTCAATTCATATCAAAGAATAAAATACTGTATTCGTATTTCTCATGTGAAATGTAGATAAACACGTTTAGAAGACGAAATATTTGGTGTTTTTTACGTATGAGGGGTCGGGCTTAATAGAAAATAAACTACGCCTTCTTGCTTCCGAACGTCCGTCGTCTGCGCCCCACAGAAACTAACCGACCTGGTAAAGTAGCCTCTTAACGCAAGATGTTTGTTAGCCATTGCAGCTAAAGTGGTCTTTCTGGACAATGTACAACAAAAATTGATTAAGATAAAATATTTGTTATGTTAAATTATAGCGATATGCCGAATTTTATTAATTTAGCATATAAAAGAAAAAATGTTTTTTCTTGAAATTTTTTTGCTAATATTTCGTTTTACAATAAATACAAATGATCAAAGTAAATACAATTATCATTTGATAGCTTAGTTTTAGCCTATTCTCAAATATTAATTGATCGTGTTTACATTACAACATAAAATATTTATAGTGTAGTGCTATGAATTGGGGAACATTAATGTTAAAGTGCAGTTTTAGGCAATTTGAGGAAAAATTTTGATTTTTAGTAGATAACAAAAACAATTAAGAGAGTTGTTAAAAAAATACGGAAACGGGCAATGTGGAAAATAAAAGGAAGGAAAATAAGTTTTTAAATTAACATGATATGACGTCAATTATCGCAATAACGAACGCAATAGATTGCGGTAAAGTGTCGTTAAGAAAAAGGTTAGTTCAAGTCGTTATAAGCAAATACCATTAACAAAGAATTTGAGAAAATAAAATATTGCAAAAATAAGGCAAAACGTTTAGGTTACTGTTTGTGGCGTGGGAACTTTTAAAAATAGTTATTTTTGATTCTAGATAGCGAAATGACACTTTTGTATTCGAGAACGAAGTTTATTAAATATCTGACGTTCAAAAATAAATGGTGGATTGACAAATCATTAATTAATCGTTCAAAGTAGTTCCCATTTTTTTGCACACATTGCTCACAATGTTTTATAATTGCATATAAAATTACTATGGTATGTTGCTGTAAATATGAAAAAGTATCATTTACAGCTATTTTCAATTCAAGTTTAGTTTTATTTTGGGTACTATACAGAGATGTCCATTACTAATGGGACACAGAGCAACAGTGTATTCCTTACATAAAAATATTACGATGTAACCCAATTTACCTTAGTCCAATTCTTAATAATAACGAAGATACAGATGGTTAAAGTTAATACTTTTCCTCAATAATTTCGTATTCTCTTATATTATGAATATGAAAATTGGTACCTTAGCGTTTTTTAAGACGATGAATAAAAATTTGGTATTAGTTTTGATGCATCGGTCAGATGGAGCTGTCTACTTTAAAAAATTCCCTTAAAGTGGCCACATCTTCTCTCATCGTTAAAATTTTTACAACTCACATAAGTTAATCAAGTTCCTTAGACATTTTTACATAAATTTGATGTACCTATCAATATTCGCTAAAGTTCTCCGTTTACAAGATAATCATCGTTCAAGCGCACACTGTAAAATTTAACTACACTCAGTAAACCTTGGTTTGGCGGTGAAAGTCTTTATTTACAATTGGACTAAGATAAATTGGGTAAGATAAAATTACTAAGATAAATTTCATTCAATTTATCTTACAATTAGTCCAATTGCTAAATAATAACGAAAATAGAGATGTTTACAATTAATACATTAGTTTCGTTTTTCTTTTAATAATTTCCCTTTTTCTTAAGTCATGAACATGAAAATTGGTATGTTATCACTTTTTAAGACAATAAATTTTAATTTTATATTAGTTCTGAAGCATCTTGGTCAACGCCGTTGATCTCACTGAGATGTTAAATTTTGCAAATTGTCCTTAAACAGTGATTATCTCATCATTCTACTGAAACGTCAAAAACCGTCAAAAACACTTCATCCTTTAACATTTCTTAGGTGGAGTTGATTTTAAATTGAAACAAGAAATTACATTATACATCACTTTAAGGAGGAAGGTTCAACCTGTAATTCGATATGTAAGTACCTTCTTCATTTTTAAGTGGAATCGATTTCAAATTGAAACAACGAGTTATACATCATTTGAAAGAGGAAGGTTCAGCCTTTAATTTAATATGCAAGCCATTTCTTCATTTTCAAAAATAAAACCTCAACTATCTTTCAAATTTCATAGTATTCTTCGTGATTCTACTAAAACGTTCTAACCATCTAACTTGATTCTAGTTATAGGTATAATCTCGCTTTTGTTTTATTTCCAAAGCTTACCTTTTCAAAATCTGCACATATAAGTTTTGAAGTTGTATACAACCTATTTCAGAGTAAGCGCCTTATTTTTCTTAGCCGCATAATGGGCACTTTGTCAAAATATTTGGACTACTAGATTAAAATGTCAAATAGTATTTGGTGAGGAAAAAATGAATTTTTAAGAAAAACAAAATATTATCGTAAAAAGAATGTTTTTTAGGATCCCAATAATGATAAATGGGAATCCATTTGAAATAAGTTGAAAATCGCCATTTTGAAATATTTTGTCCAACTGAAAATCTGATATCACCATCGTGTAGAGAATGTCTTAAATCATATTAGTGCCACTTTGAAACGTTCAAACGCTACGCCACGACGGCAACGTCGGAGTTTGAACCGAACACTTAACGCCCTATCTACATCAAGGTGGTAACTATCCAATTTTTTTATGCACTTGTAGCTGTCTCAGAGAATCGAATCGCTATTTTAAGTAGTGATGATGAGATGCCTTCCACTGGTAAATAAATACACTGTGAATCTGATTAAAGTTTGTTGACATATTCTCCAAACATAGCAAAAGATATTTCTTTCAAGAACTGTGACCGTCAATAACTTCCAAAAGAACTTTTTTGAGCAAATCTTAATCTTTTGAATCAATGAATGTCGTAGAACCATTTTCTGAACTTCTTTTCAGGACATTATACAGGATATGACTAATTGTCTTTTCTATAATACATCAATTAGAATGTTCTTTTTAATTATTTATTAAAATATCTATTAAAATTTGAAAAATCCTACAATTGTTTGACCATATTCATAATCACCCGCAGACTGTATTTTACAGAATATGTTGCCCCTTAGTAATAAAAGTTTGGCCATACGTCTAAATGAGATACACTAATTTAAATGAAACTGGCAGTTACAAATAAAACCAGATATCCGGCTGAAATGCTGCCGGATATCCGGTATCCGACTTTTCATAAAATCACTAATTTGTACTATAATTAATATGGATATGGAATAGAGCAACTTAGGGAATAACACGAAATGGATTCGATCTATGAGCGCTAACAAATCAAATATTGATATATTAAACAGCTAATATGAGTTGTACAATCTAAAAATATTTTGTTTTGTTCGTTATGCTGAGGTTTTACTGTATTTTCTGTGCATTTTAAGTTGCCTATACATCCGGAGAAAAATGTATTATTTTATTATAAAACACTTCTAAAACCTGGATTGTAACTGAAAATTCTCAATGTGGTTGTTGTCGTCTTCTAAAATTATGTAAACTGCGGTTGTTAAAATTCGGGTCGCATTTCGGAAACGGTTCGAATCGGTGATAATCCTCGATCAGCGTTGTGGAAGCGTTCTACGTTGTTCCGCGAAGAAAAACGGTTCCCATTACGGGCGCGACGCGGCCACGGCTAATGGGGGCCTCGCGCCTATAAAAAGCGGTTTCGACAAGAGACCGACCGCCGCCCTACGACCGTCGCACATCAATCACCGGATCCAACAACCTAAAACTCTTCGTGACCGACCAACAACCGAAGAACTTTGACGACGCGTTTCGAATCTTGAAATGAATCGGCAAACGTTTGATATATTCTTACAAAAAAAATACATGAGGAGATAGAAGATTAGGCGCTTTCCAGTCGACGCGCGAACAAAATCAAAATACAACTACTAAAAGAGTCTACAGAAATTTATTACCACTCCGTTTAATTCTTTATTCTTTATTTAGTTTCTTTGGGATAAATTGTAAAAATATAAGAACGATAGTTGCGTAAAATAAACGTAACATTTTAATAGAAAATGATTTGAATTGCAATAATTGAAAGAATTTTTGTGATTTAGACATTTATAATATACATTTAAACTATTGGTGTGAAATAGCAAGAGGTTTGTTGTCATTAATGTTGTTGTTATCGTGGTTGAAAGTTTTTTGACCAGTCGAAAAATCATAAAAGCCAATTAGGCCGATCGGCACGAAAGCGGTGTACAAAAGCGGTCGCAGAAACTGCTGCTGAACCGAACTCGTTACTCTCTTCGGTTCCTCGTCGATGCGGTCGAGGCGGATACACGTTTAAGCCGCTGTTAACCAGATACTTAAGGGGGCCCAATAGTGCAATCCAATCAACGGCAATTAATTAGACGAACGACCGAGCGCTCTCGAGGCTTTGGTCTGCATCGGGGGCCGATAGTAGTCGTCGTTGTCCTTACCGCTACCACTCTTAAAAAGAACTCCGTCGAAATCCCATTCTTATGTTTCTTCTTTTTTCTTGAATTATACAAAATAAACAAAACAAAGAATGTCGTTAATAAATATTTACCGAACCAAAACAAAACATATGAAAAAAATATCAATTATAAACAGAATTATTAAATATTAAATAACATTTTGATATAGAAACTGATAAATCAAAGTGACCTAAAAACGTCAAATCGACTTCTTGACTTTAGCAAGTCTTAACCAGTTAGGTAAGTCCGTCGATCTATTGGAAAGTAAGTAGGACAAAAACGTCGATTAGCATGAAGGCATTAATAACGTGAAGGAAAAGCGGTAGCTTTCGTTGCTAATTCGAGAGATGGAAAGAACAAAAAGAGATGAGCATAGCCTCGTCTTCATTTGTCAATTCTCCGGTGCGCCATTAACAATCCCGCGAACCCGCAATGGTATCATTAGAGTCGCGCTTCCTGTCGACCGAGGAATCACTCAACAGACGGAACATCAATCTCTCTCATTGCTTATACTATACGAAGGAGAAGATTCGACGAGGATGGAGACAGGAAAAAGATTGAAATATAACGCAAAATATTTGTTTTATAAACACTTTTTTGTTTATATTGAAAGCTTTATGAAAAAAAAAACATATAAATGAACCTATGTTATTGCTCCAATAGTTGTAAGCTAGTCTTTCTGATATTTAGGAAAATCTAGTGTCTCTATTTTTAATACCTATATGAATACATCGGCCTATTAGTAGACATTTTGAAAAGATAAAAAAAGAAAAGTTGCCAAAAAAAGGTAAGTTGCCAAATTTACATAACATATAAAGACTTAATAAGAGCCCGTAAGAAACTCTAGAATGGAGCAATTCTCAATCTATGGCACACAGCACTTTTACTTAATAGTGTAATGATTAAGTATCTCTATACATATAATACGAAATAATATTAAAAATTAAAAGAATTTGGTTTAAATACTGTATATAGTCCTGTATCGGCTAAACGCACCTGGTACTAATCGCTTAAGGTTTGAAGATATAGGACTCAGTTTCTAGATATTCAAGTCGAATTTTAGCTGTGTTATGTTAGGTTTTCATTAGTATTATTAAACCTAATGAAAACTAAGGGAAATAAGGTGATAGTAGAGGGTAAATCGAATCACGATGCGGATATGGTAAGGGAAGGGATAGAGAAAAGAGGAGAACTGGCTTACCAAGGAGGCGAAAAGGGTGGACCCGACAATAAAGATTTTCAGTATACCGACGGAAAAGGATGAGAAGAAAATGATGAAAAAATTTTGGGAGAAAAACTTGGAAGACATGGGATTAGGAATAGGATATAAGGAGTCTATGAGGGTGGAGATTATAAAGGAAAGTACGATGAATTTTGTAGTGGAAGTAAAGGTAAGGATAAGAATGGGGTTGTTGAGAAGAGGAAGACTGCTTATAGGGTTTAAATCGTGCTGGGTGAAATGTAAAAATGAGAAGCGATGCGGCTGTTGCGTAGCGGCATGAGTTTAGGGTATGTAAAGAGAGAGCAAGCCAAGGGAGCCAAGGGTGCGCGAAATGCAGTTAGATACAAATAAGGCTGGAACATGAAGGGACGAGTAGGGAGTGGCCATAAAGGGCAAAGGAATTAGAGAGGATAGCTGATTATATGGGAGAGGGAGAAGACGAGGGAAAGGGTTTGAGAAGAAACTGGACAGCTTTGTGGGGACTAGGGCAGCAAATAGGTCAATGAAGAAGCCGGATGGGATTGTGTGTTTGCGGAACAGAGGCATAAGAATGGGAGGGTCAGTTGGGGATAATAACAGGAATTGCAGAATATGGTAAAATCGGACCACCAATCGTTGGTGGTGCAGTTGAGGGGGAGGGGGAGAAATCGAAGGGAAGAGAAAGTAAAATATGTTGGGACAGATTGATCAACAGAGAGGATAGACCGCTACCGGGGAAAATTGACAAATTAGCGACATAGTGTGGAAGAAATTACAAGAGTGGAAGATTTGATGAAGGTAGTGAGTGACGCCTTGTCGAGGAGTTTTTGCGCTAGGGTCACTGTCTGGGTAGGAATAAATGGTGGGATGGAGAATGTAGGGAGGCGAAAAGTTGGTGCGAAGGATGCGGCAAACTTGAGAGGGATGATGAGAGCGAGGGAGAGATACTTTTGTCCGAAGGATTTAGAGATGAGTGTGTCAAAGACGAAAATGATGAAGTTCTGCAGAGGAGGGAGAAGAAGGAGGAAGAAATGTATGTGGTAAGGGAGGGAGATTGAGGAGGTAAAAGAATTTACATATCTATGACTCAGGAAGGATGGCAAGGACTCGGCGTACGTAAGGGATATAGCTAAAAGGGCTTGTAGGATGATGGGACTGGTCTGGGGATGGGGTGAGAAAGTGTTTGGAAAGGAAATTAGAAAGAGAAAGGTCATGTTTGATGGGCTGGTAAGGAGTACAATCAAGTACGGTGTGGAGGTTTAGGGGTGGAAGAGGCAGAATATTCTTGAGGACATAGAGAATCTGTACTAGAGGTGGGTTCTAGGTCTGGCGAAGGAAACACTGGGATCTATTGCGAGGGAGGAAGTGAAGGATAAAATGAGGGTGGAGACGCCGAGGAAGAGCAGCTAAATATAAAGAGAGGATAGATAGAAGACAAATACTGCAAGATCCTAGTGGAATGTTGGAAAAAAGTTAGGGAGGGGAGGTTTGGATATGATAACGGAGAGAGACTTACTTACACAACTTGCATCAGGAGAAGGTTGCATCCAAACATCAAATACTTTTAAAGAATAGTGCTGTGGTTAGTTCTACTTTAAATAAATTTACTCTTCTCAGTTTGGTAGAGTATTAGTCATAATAAGCCAGATATAAGCCAGTAAATAGTGGAAAACTGAAATGTTGAGAATGAACTCTGATCGTTAGCAGGTTTTTAGCTGAGTAACAACAAACGCAGTACTGTCCTCGTGTTCTGATTCTAGAACATGCTATCTTAGGTCTTCGTGAATATTACGAATTTCTGTAACTCTTCCAGGCAGCTGCTCTCCCAGGTGTTCCCTTAAGCTACGGAGCGACTGCATCACAACAACGGCAAGGTCACAGAACAATACAGAAATGACAGCTAGCTTTAAAAGCAAGTAGATTTTAAGGCGCATGACGTATCCGCCATATTTGTCGTTAGTATTCTTGTCATACCCACGTGTTGTTGCTTTGATTTCAGTTTTTGTGTTATTTTTAATAAATTTTATTGTTGTTCGTTATTTTGTGCGTTTACGCTGGGATTAAGAATTATATACGTCGAAAATCGGTTCTTTTCAGAACCAATATTTATTAATATGACTTCTAAAGGAGGACATATCTGCATTGTCCGTAGTTGTACAAGCAGAACTACGGATAAAACAATCCCTTTATATCGTTTGCCTAAAGATCGCACAAGGTATTTACCCTAATGAATAAAATTTTGCAATTGCTTTAATTTTATGTTTTACTTCTGATATTTATAGAGCTTTGTCATGGCTAGAGGCTGCAAATCGCATGGATTTACAGGATAAAACAGCAACTCAGCTTTACAATAATTACAAGATATGTGGTTTACATTTTACAAGAGACATGTACATACCAAACCAAAATCGACAATTATTATTAAAAACAGCAGTTCCTACAGAATTCGTGAAAACTTAAACAAAAAGATCTTTATCCACATCATCTGACCATCTTCCAAACAAAATTATGATCTATTCAGGTACATATTTATCTCATATTCAATTATTTAAAATTGCTTAAGTTATCATAAATATTTGGTACTAAAAATGTTTAAACAAATCTTTTAATTTACTTTTGTAACCAAATAACTTGATATCTAGCACTTCTGATAACTTGAATATGTTTAAAAAGTTCTTGCTAAAAACAAAATTTAGCTAGTATTTCACATAGAACAATTTATTTTAAATCAAAAACTAATTATTATTTTTTTAATGATTTTTCATGTTGTTTGATATCAAAATTTCTATCAAATTCCTATTGTCTTCAATAACTTATTATCTTATTATTACATCTTATGAGAATATATGTACATTCAGATATAGTAACAGCAAACCCACTGTTAAATACAAACAAGACAATTGACGAGATGATGATTCCTAATGTTTGTGAAGAGTCAAATAATACTTCATTAACCTTAAATGATGATGAACCATCCATAAAAATTTTTACACCACGACCAGAAACTCCAACACAATCACATAATTTGATACAACCAGAAATTCCAACATCAACACATAGTTCAACAACTTCAGGTATATAATAGTACACATTTGGAACGTAGAGTTAAAAATCTAAGTGAAATAATTACTTTTACAGGTTCCGTGCACACTCAAATACCAAAATCCATATCATCAAATTCTCCTCGAAAGAAACAATTAAAAATTACAATTGCATCAGAGCGAAAGAAAGTCTACAAAAATTATTAGATGCTCGTGAAGAACCCACTTTGAAAATGTTTGATAAACATTGTGATGTGTTTTTAACACCAGCAATGTCAAATTTTGCAAAAACACAAGCTCGTTTATGCAAAATGCCAATCCATGGACGACGTTATAGCAATGAATTCAAAGAATTTGCGTTACAATTACATTTTCTGGGTCGTAGAAGTTATAAATTTTTACAAACGTTGTTTTGTTTACCATCAGTAAGAGGACTTCACCGCATGACTGAACGTATAAAATTTTTGCCAGGACTTGAAAATGAGCAATTATACAAAGCATTACATGTTAAAACAATGAGCATGTATCCAGAAGATAGGCATTGTGTTTTATGTGTGGATGAGATGTCCTTAAAAGAGAATTTCTATTATAACATAGGTCGTGACGAAATTATTGGCATTGCAGATATGGGCTCTGATAGAAGACACTTTGTGCCAGCTCGAACTGCCACAGTGTTGATGTTAAGAGGCATTAAAAATAATTGGAAACAACCAATAAGTTATTATTTCGTTAATACCACTTTAAGCGGCGAAACACTAAAACTTAAAAGCGAAATAATAGATTGTGTTCACAAATTGGAACGTGTTGGATTATTTGTGGACTGCTTAATTACGGACATGGGATCCAATTTTATAAATTTATTTAATCTTCTCAAGTTTGCTCCACAACGTCCATGTTTTTCGGTGGGAGACAGATGTATTGTGTACATGTTTGATACACCACATTTGTTAAAAGCAACTCGAAATAATTTACTGACAAATAGCTTTTTAATTGACGGAAAAACAACATCGTGGAAATATATACTACAATTTTATGAGAGAGACTGTCGTCAGAGAAATAGACTGGCGCCGAAATTAAGTAGCTCACACATATCGCCTAGTAATTTCGAAAAAATGAAGGTGAAGCTTGCGGCACAAGTAATAAGCAGAACAGTTGCTAGCGGATTGGAAACGCACCTCGCTCTGGACGCATTACCAGCTGAATCAATAGCAACTATTGAATTTATTGAAAAATTTAATAATCTGTTTGATATTTTAAATGCATCACCATCTGCAGCAGAAAAGTTCAGGAGTCCATATAAAGGAGAAGTTTATAAAGAAGAATATTTAGATGACATGATAAAATTTATTACACATTTAAAAGTATTAAACAAAAATGGTAAGGATATCACTAATACTGTGAAATGCTTAAAATTCTGGGTGACTACCATTAATGGTATACAAATTTTATGGAAAAAACTAGAAGAGGTTGGTTTCACGTCACTTCCTACTAGAGATTTGAACCAAGATTGTTTAGAAAATTTTTTTGGAAGCATCCGGCAGCAGGGTGCAAATTGTAGAAACCCAACACCTATTCAATTTGAAAGGTTATTCACCAAGCTTTTTTGTCAAAATTATTTTCATAGCAATAACAACAATTGTGCTGATGATGATGGGGCACTACTTACAAAATTAAATAGCTTGCAACCTACTGTTATTGCTGCTACAAATCAAACAAACAATCAAAATGAATCAGAGAAAGATATGTCCAATATACCAGTTATCCATGCTGACTACCGAGAACAAAGTTTGCCATCTATAAATGCTTTTTCATATGTTGCTGGGTATTTAGGAAGAAAAAATTTAACACAACATTCTTGTGACAGTTGTGTTTTAATATTAAACACAGCACCTGAGAACAATGAAGAATTTTTGTTTACTCATTTTAAAACGTTTACAGATTGTTCATCGTATGGACCACTTCACACTCCGAGTGTTAGATTTTTGTCATATATATATAAATTAGAACAAATCTTTATTAATGAATTCGATTTAATTTTTACTAAGAAAAAAATTGGTCAAACTTTTTATAATCATTTACAGTATGTACGGATTGCCCATTATTTCCAAAAAAATATTTAATTCAACTTTTTGTTCGGGTAAGGATATTTTACGCATTAAAATTCGCGAATAAATCTTTAAAAAATAAACAAAATGACAATATAAATAATATAAAATTATGTATCTTAAATAATAAATAATTATATACAATTTGTGTATTCATTTATATAAAACTTTAATTGTCAACAAATCAGGTATTAATATATTAAAAATATCAATAGTAAATTAAATTAAAATTTTTTCTAGCGAAAAAATTATGACGAGTACATAAAATTATTGCTTCATTTAAGGAAAAAACAGGCAAATCGTTGATCGATATACTAACGACAAAGATGGCGGAACAACGCTCAAGGTTACGAAAATTCGAGACACGAACATCAAACGAACCGCCGTTTCTGTCATTTCTGTAATGTTCTGTGCCGTTGTTGAGATACAGACGATCCGTGCACTTACTGTTTTACTATACTGTTTTTCAATGTAGAAACACTGAAACAAAAATAATTATAAGACTCTCCTATTATATTATAATTATAAATGTTGTTTCACTAACATATTTTTATTTAAATACTAATATCGACAGAAAAAGTATGCAGGAAATAATGTGTACATATCTTTATTATCGATCCACCAGGTTTCGTTACTTTCTTTGCTGATGATTTCCTGTTCATGTAAAAAACTTCGACAATAACGAGACACTTTTTATGATTTTTCTTCTTAAAACCTTACATGCCTTATAGGTGAAGACCAGTCAGATTCTGAAGAAATTGTTTGTAGATGTTCGAGTTCTTTTCTGCTCTATTGTAACCAAGTACTCTATTCTACCACTTGCGTTTTCATTAGGCAAATTCACAGGATAGTTGCCCAACCAGTATGATTTACTACTAATTCTACTGATGGAAACTTTTTTATCAAGTTTAATGATATAATAGTTTATAATTCCTGAAAGAATCATTATAAATTTGTTGAAAAAATATTTTCCCGATTCTTTTTCCGAATTCTATATTTTAAAACGCTTTATTTTAATAACCTATGATGTAAAATATATCTTTGTTTGGATAAGTGTTTATAGTTAAATTTTGGTTGCTGATTTCTTTCTGTTGTACACGGGATTTTATAAGGTGAAAGTTTAGGCTTTTAGGTTATGGTAGTGCCATGTACGAATTTGGTTATACCGGAAATTGCTACTAAATTATTACTTTGACGAAAGTTTTAAAATTGTATTTAGTAATCAGTAAATAATTTTTATTTGAATTTTAAGAAAAATAAACGGATTAAAAAAATCTTTGGAATTACAAGCTTAAACGCATCATTTTTTATTTTATTTTATTTTGTGTTAAAACGGAATATCTCAAGAACTAAGCATCGGACTAAAAAAAAGTCTCGTATACAATTTGTTCAGTCTTGTTCAAAGATGAACTCCCACTGACGACGTAATGGGAAACAACTTACAAACTTTTAATACTAACCCTCTTTTTTACAGTTTTACCTACTGCTTTTATGTTTTTCCTCGCTTACAAGGTGTCCCATTTATTCTGACAAAACGGTTACCTCAAAAACTAACCATTGGACTAAAGAAAGTTTCAAATCAAATTTGTTTGGTTTGAGTGAGGACATTCAATGTTTGTAAAGATGTTCCCGTCTCTTAACCCCTACTGGCGGCAATGAAAATAACTTACAAATAAATCAATAAGTAATAAATAAATATAAATAAATAAATGTTATAAAACATGACAACCGTAGGTCAACCCGTACGTCAACCCGGAAAACCTGATTGTGTCGTAAAAAAGGGGGTGCTTGTATAATATGTAAGTTGTTTTTATTTCCGCCATCAGGGGGTGTGATACGAGATCATTTATATCACTATTAAATGTCCCCCTTTAAACCAAACAAATTTCATCCCGACGTTTTTCTAATCCGATCCGTAGTTTTTCAAATATTCCGTTTTACCAGATTAAATGGCACACCTTGTAAACGAGAAAAACATAAATATAGTAGGTGAAATCAATGTAATTTATCTCGGAGAATCTGATTCCGTTATAAGAAAAAGAGGGTTCCTATTTAAAATTTGCAAATTGTTTTCCATTCTGCCGTCGGCAGGGTCACCCCAATCACAGGGCTAACTGGGCTTTAGCTGTAGGGCGCCAGATCTTAGGGAACGGCAATTTTTGACACGAAATGTATGTAGCCCCACTGTAGTTCCACAACAAAATTAAATACATTTTTTGTGGAATAAGGGCGGATTGATATTTGTAGCCCACGGGCGCGAAATTTCTTAAGACGGCCCTAGCCGTCAGGGAGTAAGAAACAGGATCGCCAGTTCGATATAGTAAAAAATGTTTTCAGTGCTAAGAACACTTTACTAATGGAACATAAAGAGATTTAATACACACAATATTTGTGAACCCATGACAGGTGCTAATCACAAAACCCAACCTTGCCGTCGAAAAAAACTAAAAGATCATTAATCTTTGGAGTGTTTGCTGATTTAAAAGTTATATCCTTGTTAATTGGAGTACAATGACGATATACATATAACTTGCTTTCTTTCTTCAATATGCGAAAATGATTCGACGTCATGTGAAAGATGTATTATACGTCCGTCGTGCAAATGCAAAAAATACATCATGTACTGCAAACCAACGTTTTACCTTTGCCCATAAAATTGGGTTTTTTAGTGAATAAAAACACAGTCAGAAATTTTAGGAATATTAAATGCGCTAGATCAAATTTAATTAAAGAAGCTAATGATGACCTTTAACATTCTATGAATGGACGTTCATAGCCAATTAACGATATATAAATATAAACATTCACGGATACTTGGATGGACGATTAATACAAGCCTTAAAGTATGGAATATCGGATTAGTACCTATCAAACGATCTTTGCCTACAGAAAGATGTATTGATCTGGTCGAAACAAAGCTCCAACGATTTAAGTTAAGCTTAAACAATGACATTGTGTGGATCACAACAGATGGAGCCAGAGTAATGGTGAAATTAGGAAAGTTAATACAGTCACTGCAATAATTACGCTTTGCCCATGACATTATTCTAAGAATGAACAAAAATTATCAAACCGACATACTGAAACTGATGGCAGTACGATTAGTAGCAAAGACAACAAAACTGAAGACGGTGGTTTTTGCATTAATTGAAGACGATGAACAAATATCCTTTAATTTAAACAATTACGGGAACATTCACAGAATAGTAACCGAAGTACGGAAGATTGGCGGTATGTAGACATTAAACTAATGTAGACTATTAAACTAATGTAGACTATTAAACTAATGTAGACTATTAAACTCATAATGTTGGCGGTATGTAGACATGATGCCAATCTTTACACGACCGATGCCAGCTTTAGGTTTATGTTTCAAGAACTTTCAAAAATTAATACTTGATTTAGCAGAGCCTTGTAAACTGAATTAAAGCACCGAATATCACTGTAATCCGCTTAAATATATATTTAAGCGGTACTTGAGCCAAAGGTTCCGAAATCCCCGCAAATAGTCCGAAATCATATTCATTTCAAAAAAATTTTGTTTTCAATACCTTTAAACATGTACTTTGAGTTTTTTACTTTATTGCTACTATAGGACCTCACCAATTGAATTCAACAAGTTTATATAGAATGAGAGAAACAGGAAACACAAATTTGGAAATTCAAAAAAAGTGTATTTTTTAAAATATGCTTTAAGTGCTACAAGTGCGTTTAACAAGTGCGTTTAACAAATATTCGTTGCATAGTAGATTATTCTCCTCGACAACTGCCTTTCTCGAAAAGGGCCGATTCGTCTTTAATTATTGCAATTAATGCATTTTTTAATGTTACAGTTTGTGGTGGTTATATTGCTCTCGCGCTGGTGGTCGTAGACATTGCATTCTCAAATATAGTATTTAATTTTTCCGCTAATCATACTTCATTACCTTGTTTATTATTTGTAAGACAAGACAGCGGAATATCGACTTCAACGTCTTCCTCTCGCATTGTTGGCGACGGCGACGATGTTGGTGAGAACCCAAACATCAACTTAAGAAAACTGGTATATTTCCATAGTATCTGGATGATTAATTATACATCATATATAGTACAAAAGTAAATCATTTGATCTTTCTGGAGAAGAGACTGGTGGCTATTGATATTATTCGATTTGTATTTTCTTAGATATTCCTTGGTTCCATCCAAACACTGACTGACGGTCAATAACTGGCGTGTTACCCTAATCCGAAGTAATAGAAACATGATACTACGATTTTAAAATGCTTTTTCCACATACATTTGCGATAATTGTCTATTAACATTGTATATAAACATTACTTTGTTATACATTAACATCTATTGTTAACTCATTGTTTAAAGCTAATTTTTTCTTTTAAATAGTCATCAAAGAGTTAGGAGATATATATCAGTTATTTCGTTATTTATTCACAAACTGTTTCGAAACTTTAATTCACTAAACGTATCAATATGATGGTCAGCTACTAATGTATGAACGTGAATAAACTTCTTTATCAAATATAATAAGTATTATAGTTCACCGAAATATTCGTTTGGCTACTTGTAAAATATTAGTTCCAGAAATATAAAAATCATTGCAATGTTTTTAAATAGAACAGAAATGTCATCTAAAGAAGAAATTTTTGTATTATACAAATTCTATTTTATTGTTCATTTGCAGAGAGAGGTAAGAGATGCAAATAGAAAGACTTAGAGACGTGCAAGACATCACGTTTCCTTGACAATTAAAAAACATGAACATGACACACTATATCTTCCATAACGTTCTTTTCATTTACACTATCAATGTAATATACCCATATAGGTACATACATTTTGAAAGAACTATTCCTCTGGGTGCGCGGTTTAGCAAAGTTGGCGGTATTCAGCAGAGGCTTAAGAGAGAGAGCCGGCAGGGACATTTTTAAGGCGACGTCGCGTCGCCCGTTTTAAAAGTTATGGCGCGGTCGGTATCGGGCCTGTGCGAGCATGCGATCGTCGTCGTCGTCGGTTCGGACCGCGTAGAAGAAGAAGAAGAGAAGAGGCAGCACAAGGAGCAGCAGCAGCAAAGAAGAGGCAGCCAGCCAACCTCACTACAAACGAGGGATATAAACAATTGCCGGCCGCGCACCGGCTCCGTCGGCCAGCGGCGGCTTTGATTCCGGATTTGCATAGCAGACCTCTGATATGGTAATGCCGCGGCGGCGTACTTCTTCGGATCGGAACGAAGAAACCCCCCTCGATGCCCCTCTAGTGGCCGTCGTCATCGGTAGCCGACGACGTCGTCCGCGCGTTTCGGACGACGACGCCGCTAACTTATGTTTACCACAGGAACTAAAATACAGACCACCCGATCGGGTAATGCCCCCCGGAAATAACATAAACTAACAAAGATTTTTAATTAAATGGAAACTGATTAATTAGAATGATATAATTAGGACAACAAAATGCCCCACCTTGATTTAATAAGTAACACAGATTTGATATCTTAATACTTATTCATGAAACAGTGCGTGAAGTTTCCTTTTTTCGCAGGAACGATGTTTATAGCACGAGCGAAGTGAGAGCAATCACGCGATATATAGCGTGGTTACGTAAAAAGCACTTCACGCACTGTTTCATACAATATTTTATCTACGAACTAAAAATGAATGTTAATCATTATGTACAATTTTTGAAACTGTCAACAAATTATTTGACAATTGTTTATATTTTGTTAGTATGGAAACGCGCTAAACGGTATATCCATTTGAAATAGATTGTCACTTCACTCACTTTACGCACTGCTGTCCATAATGACGTACTTTACGAACCGAAAATGTCTTTAAAATAATTAATAATAATTAATATTATTAATTAATAATTAAAGATTTTACAAACGAGAATAGATAATAGTTATTATCTACGAGCTAAAAATGAGTACTAATAATTTTTCACAATTTTTGTAGCTGCCAAGAAATTATTTGACAATTGTTTGTGTAAATCCCATTTGAAATACATTGTTACTTCACGTACTCTTTCGTTACTTTACGCACTGTTGTCAATAATGACGTACTTTACGAACTGAAAATGTCTTCAAAGCCCATCACTTTAGAAATCGATATCTTCGCAAGTGCTCGATGAAAAAAAAATGTTAAAGTTTATTGTAATCAGTGAACAGTTTTGCGTGTCATATATTAACTTGGAATTTCATATATGACTTTAGAAAATGGTCCGTTATTTATGTTTTCCGGTCCGTGGTTTTTCTGTTATCGCTGAGTGAAATGGATTGTACGATACACTAAAAATATATTATAAGGTATATTGAGGTCATATTTTTTGTTTAATTAGGGGAATTATACTGTATTATAAATTTATTTAAAAAATCTGTTATTTATTTATATTAAGAGTTTATAATATGCATTAAGTAGTTATGTATTATGTAAAAAAATTGCTTTAATATCTGATATTAAAAGTAAATGTTATTGATATAAATGATACATATTTAGTATATATTCATATTATTTACTAAATATTGATAAACCGGCCAAACTGTGCACCCTCGAGGTAATTAAAATAAAAAAAATTTTCATTAATTTTGTATTTTTTTAAATAGACTTGTAAAGACAATTTGTGCGTTAAGCGGTTAAATTGTAAAATATTATATTTATCTTATTTGTAAAATGTATTGTTAATCATTCCGGGACAAATTCAGAGAAATGGGAAATATTTTTGGATTACTTACATGAAGTTAAAATAAAAAAAGTAAACAAAGACTCTATAATTCCAATTATTACGGATTATATCAACCACAGTTTATATATTTACTTCTTTCCCTCTTCAACGGCGATAAAAGCATTTACTTAAAAATGTGACTATTATACAGGTGTCCCACGTAAGCGGCAAAGTACATAAATGGCATGAAGGAGCCGAGATACTTGTCGAATGATAGTTATCGGAAATTTATAATACAATTATAAATAGAGGCTGTTCCATAATGACGTACAGAAATAAATATATGTATGTCATTTTAAAGGGGATGTAGGGAGTATAGTTTTTATTTTATAATAATTCTCATTCTACACCCCAAAATATGTTGACTTTTATAAGATATGCGTTTATACATAGTGCTCTTGGTTTTTGAGTTATTTTAGTAGAAACTTTTTTTAGCAATAAACACTATGTCCTTTAAATCTGAATTTCTCAAAGACTGATCGAGTTAGAAAGTTAAAATTTGTCATAATTGCTGGATATCCTTAAATAGAGTGTCATTGGTGTGACATCACTCTATCGTATAGAGAGTGTTCAAAAATGAAACTACTGTTTTGCCATATTCAATTGCAAATAAGTAGAAAATTTTAAATAGAGCACCCCATATATGATTTTTTATCAGATAGAGAATTTAATTAAATTGTTTATTTTTTTCATACTTAGGATACGATCTGATATCATAAAAATACGAAATTACGCGCTAATAGTAACTTACAAAAGGAAACGATAAATAATTCTCAATTATTATTCAACACGTTCATAAGTGTTCAAATATCTGCCTTGTGTGCTCTATGCATACATGAAGCCGATTTACGAAGATTGATTTTTCAACACGACAGAGCGCCTGTACGTTATTTCAGGGACGTACAAAACTATTTAAATGTGCGGTATAGGAGCACTGGATTGATCCTGGAAGTCCAATACAGTGGCCAACAAGATCGCTTGATCTAAATCGCGTGGAATTCTTCTTTTGGGGATGCATCAAAACACGAGTTTATTATAACGCCAATATTCTAACGACAAAAGACGATACGATAAATAGAGAAAGGGAAATTTTAAAAACATCTCTGCTGAAAAAGTGGGTAATGTGCAAGCCGAACTTATAAATCAGACTCATCTATGCATAGAACACATGGGGCTGACACATATAAATAAATTTTGGTTGTGAATTTTTTAACGTTTCCTTTTTCAAATCATTATTAGTGCGTAACTAAGTATTTTGATTTTCTTATTTCATGGACTATCAATGAAAAATAAACAAGATCTGCCATTCATTGCATGAATTTGATTAATTTCCGTTAAACAATGGGTTGTCGATTAAAAGTTTCAACGGATTTCTTAGTATACTTTGGAAGCTATTTGTCAAATGTTCTTTTTTAATGTAATTTTTAATTTTAAATCAAATATTTTGGGTTAAACATAAGTTATCAAACTTTATCGAATATAACCTTTCTTTGTTCAATATTCGTATTAAACAATTCATTATTTTTATCATTAAAATTATGACCGTCACCCAAAATACACAGGTATTTTATAAGCGCCCTGCAACTTAGTAAGTTAGACAATTAGGTTAATAATTGATGTTTATTTTTTAGATTATTTATTTTCTGTCTTTAAGCAGCTTATTAAAGTTTTTAATATTAATTTTGCTCCATCGCTTTTAAAATAATTTAACAAGTGGAAAATACAAAAAAAGATTTTCTCAAAAATTTCGAAAACGAATCGATCATTAAAACAAAATACTCACATGTAATACTTTAAAAGACCTTTAAAATGAGGTATCACTTGACACCCCTTTTCATTTAAGATTTTTAAGGGGTTGGTTTCTGGCGACTTGGGGTGGAAGTGAGTTAGTCAATTTTTGCATAAAAAATGTTCCCCCTTGGTTTTATTTTTTACCTATTTCTGCGATTTTCTTTTTAAACGTCCGGATTTACATAAACTGAGGTGGGAAGTTTTGAAATGAACACCCTGTATATTAAAGTATCCATAAAATTTATTAAGGAATCACCCCTTGAAGTTTGTTGCAGCCATTTAGATACACCCTGAATAAGTTTTCCTCATCATGTGCAATCAAAATTTGCACATGATGGCATTAGGTATTTATAAAATCGGTATTTGCTCGAGTATTTTCCCCGACCTAAAATACGTACCCAAACGATCCAGGCGCGCCGCAACTAGGGCATTTTTAAATTTCTTGTTTAATTTTTAACTACGTAATAGGCAAATATTACAATCAATAGTATAAATGTGGGAATGTTTATAAAATGACAACTGATATTGTTAAAACTTATTTTCAATGCCCATGGAAAACATTGTTTTATATATATGTTACAGTTAAAGCATTCATTACGTGAATGTATACACTATCTAGACAATGCATACATTAACTAATTTACCTAGTTAATGTGTATATAAAATACGAAATGTAAACTTTTACTAGTCGATGTATGCAATTACTAACGATACTCATTTAAAGTTTAATATACGTTTAAAATGTATTATATAACAAAAGTTGTAGAAGTTGTTTTAAATAAAAAACGAAGCCAAAACTCTGAAATATAAAAAATCTAAATAACTTATAACTAAAAAACTTCGATCGATAGACAACGTAGACAACGATAGGTAACCAACCAACCAACTTAACCTATTCTTTAACAGTTCTGTTGATTGGTAAAATAGGTTAGGTTATAATATTTGTTTGCTTTAAAATCAATGTAAAAAAGACACAGAAGTTCTCAGGAAGTTTCAAAATAAGGCTTTATCTTTCGGTTAACTTGTTAAGTTAATAAAATGGATAAAAATGAAATGAAAATTAACTTTCATAGTTGTATTGAAAATATTTCACAAAAGAGTAATAGCTTTCGAATGAGTTTATTAAAATATCGTAATTTAGTAGATGAAGTAAAAATTGCAAAGGCCTCAGCTCGGAAAGCGAATCATCATTTTTGGTTGCTAAAACATTACGATGTCGTTCCAATTAAAAATATGGCAAAGCTAGTTGTACCAATTACAAATGATAATGTGTTGTATTATGTTGTTGAAGAATTATTTGAAGTGTTGTATAAAGTTCACGAATCAATAGGCCATGGTGGACGTGACCATATCAAGAAAAAAATTCAACAAAGGTATAAAAATATTACAACTCAAGAAATACAACTATTTTTAAATTTACGCGAATTATGTTTGAAAAAGCGAAAAAATGAAAAGAAAGGGTTGGTGGCTAAACCGATGATATTTTCACACTTTAGCTCTAGATGCCAAGTAGACTTAATAGACTTCCAATCACAACCTGCCGGAGAATTAAAATTTATTTTAGTCCATCAAGATCATCTAACGAAATTTGTGATACTTAGAGCACCTAAAAATAAGCAGAGATTGGAAGTAGCAGATCAACTACTTAGTATATTCTTATTATTTGATGCCCCATCCATACTGCAGTCTGATAATGGACGAGAATTTGTAAACAATAAAATACAAGATTTAAAACAACTATGGCCTGAATTAAAAATTGTTCATGGTAAACCGCGACATAGTCAATCGCAAGGTAGTGTAGAACGCGCCAACCAAGATGTAGAAAATATCTTGAACACTTGGATGCTACAAGAAAAAAATCCAACCATTGGAGTGAGGTAAAAACCAATCAAATGTTTCTTTTTTTCTACAATAAAAAGCGCTATCATGTAAACCTTTTTTCAGGTTTGGGTTTCGTGCAATTTATGAAAAATAGGGCGCTTCATGCAGGAATCAAAAAGTCCATATGAAGCAATGTTTGGAGAGCCAGCGAAGGTTGGACTTACTTCTTCTTCACTACCACGAGATGTTATTAAAGAAATTAATACTGAGGACGACTTGAACATATTAATAAAAACTTCTGATGCGTCGTATGTTGCTATTTTACAGGAATCTATCCCAGAAAGTTCTTTAGAAATCTTAGAAGAAGCTTTACAAGAAGAAGTTTTGCTTGTCGAGAAAATAGCAACAACGTGCGTTGATAAAGAAGAAAATAACGATATATTGAAAGAGAAGAAGTGTAGAAAATATGAGGTTTTGTTATTGTTGGAAGATAATTCAATTTGTAATGTTTGCGTGCGTCTACAAAATTAATAATAACAGAAATGAGGCCAAAGAAAATTTAAAACTACAAGCTACACGTATGAAAACAATATCTGATGCTTCTCATAGACAGGGGAAGAGGAGATTCTCGTTCAATCTTAGGATGTATAATGAAAAAACCGATAATGGTTATTTTCAAACAAGAACAAGGAATGGCATTTTGAAAGGTCTTTACACTAGATCCCAATTTAGTGCATGTCCAGAGAAGGTACTAAACATCGATGATATTCCACCATAACAATTACCTCTTAGAACAGTGGCCACAGAGCAATCGGTAGGAAGTGGACAGGGATTTGTAAAAAAATTTAAAAATTTTGTGCAATTCGAAGTGCCACCAAAGTTTACCATGTTGTAATAAATAAAAGTTGTATTTGCATTAATAGATGAACGGATTTGTTTTTTGATATTGTTTGTTTTTGTATTTTTATTTTAAGTAATAAATATTTCTATTTAAAAAAATCCGTATTTAAATTTTACTTATTTATTAAGATATGTTACATATCTTAGTACAAAAGTCAGTTTCAGTTATTTTTTTGGTTTTTTGATACTACTTCAAAAATGTATTTATTACTATACTTACTTACCACTTGCATCACATGCAATTCCGTCTGTTAAAAAATTATACCGTCTTTTGGAATAACTTTTACAGATATTTATTAGCAAACGTATACACTACCTAGTATATGGTAATTCGTAGTGCTTCACGGATGGAAAAGTATGTATTCTGGTTGATCCGAGGTATCATCCATTTATCTTCTTGGTTGTTCTTGGTCTTTGTTGGAGTCTGTCAACAGGAGACTACGACAAAGCACTGAAGATTCCAAGTGAGATCTTGGCGAAACGTCTGCCCCTGTCTATGTATAAGAGTACATATTTTGAATTGAGACTTTATACTGTTTCCAAAAGACCTGAAGTTCTTCCAGAAGGCTTGATACCGCTTCTACAAAACTTGATACTATTTCTATTAGAGTTTCAATGATTCTAGAAAACTTGAAATATTTTTAGAAACCTTGATACTACTTTCAGAAGACTTAAAATGCTTCTACAAGTCTTGAAATGTTTCTACAAGTCTTGAAATGTTTCTACAAGTCTTGAAATGTTTCTAGACGACTTGATGCTGCTTCCAGAAGATTTATGGATATTGCCTTTACAAGACTTGATACTACTACCAGAAGACTTGATACTGTCCTTGGAAGACTTGAAATTCTTTCAGAAGATTTGTAAAATTGGTGGCAAGAAACATTTTCATCGCAAAAAACAGAATATTGTTGATAAGCCATTTGAGTATGTTTTGAAAATATTGAACACTGTCTTACAAAATGCACAATATTTACGTAAAACTCTTAATTCAAGGCTAAATACTGCTATCAGATACTATGCAGAACGCGAGAAAGTGTTGAAGAACGTGAAAAACACAGGATTTGCTGCGAACTTTTATCAGCCTTGTTTTTGAAGAGTTCAACCCATTCAACCTAACCCATGCGTTTTTAAAAACTAGCTCCTGTTATCAGACGAATCTGACTTAATTTAAATTAGATTAGTTATTACGATTAAAACTTAATATATTATTTAGATTTTCTTCTTTTATTTTTATGAGTCTTTATATTTTTGAATTTAACTTGATTACTTTTTCAATGGTCTTTGTCAAGGTGGTTTTGTCTAACATTTCCTCTATGTGAAGAGAAGCTTTCAAAATACACTTTTCAAATCAAGTACTTGCTCGTTGTAACCCATCGTAATATTAGGGCGGTATCCGTAGATTTGCCTTTCGTGTAAGTATGTTGATGTAGATGCTAAGGAAACGTTTTTAATACATTTTTGTTCCATTCTTTGGTTACTGTAACCGTCCTCCACCTGATGGGAACATAATTAAAGGCTAAGCAAACTTTAAAAACCGTCATCAAGTGTATTTTCATATATTTTCATATTTTATGTAAACTTCATTGAAGATGAGCAGTTAAGATGCCATCTAGTCCGGGTATTTTCAAGCGCTCAATTGCCATTGCTTAATCAGATTGTTATGTTTGATAAAAGTTAGTCATTTAGTACTATTAGGTGTACAAGTGTTTAAAAATCTTGCAAATAACCTGGAATGTGAATCTTATTAATGGATATTCACGATGTGTAATGATTCTTCTGGATATTTGGCAAAACTGCCATCAGTTTTTTAAAAGGTCACAATTGTGTTTTTTGGTTTAGGATAGGCTTGGTTTTGACAGTAATCGAATTATATAAGTGTACATAAATAAACACTGTATGTGCAAAACACGAAATTGATACGAGATCGAAGCCAACGTGTGATTGTTTGAATATTAGCTCCATTAACAGTGGCGTGTATAGTTTTGCCTAAAATCAGCTTTACACAGTGGCGTACCTGAAGAAATGTATATAATTTTTATGTTGAACAATTTTTCCAACCGCCATTGGTTGACGAGTTATAGCATGCCACACTACAAAAACAATGTTGCTGTCTACCGACTTTGATATGATATTGTTTGCTCCCTCAATTTTCCTAGTTTACCTTCTACGCGTTTCTAACGTTTTAAAGTTTATTTTTAATGTTTTACGTCTATTGTGAACAAAGTACTGAAGTAAGAAACGAAACAACCGGTATTACGTATAGATATTATGTAGGAACAGAAATGCTGTAAATTTTAGGGATCTACGCCATGGTGAGCGGGAAGATATAGCAGCACATATATGTATTGATGACGAAGAAGATATTGTGGATTTTAGTGACGAAAGTGACGGTGAAGATGAAGTAATTCATAATAGTTCTGATGAGAGCGATTCTAAATAACCCGAAAATGAACTTGAAAATAAAGTTATGGAGGACTTTATGTGGGTAAACATATGGACACAATATGGAATAGTAAAAAGCTTTTACTTAGTAGGTACTAAAACCAAATCTAAAAATATTGTCAAGATATCACCTGGGCCAACTATACAAGCATTTCGCTTGTATAGTTGGCCCAGGTCTAAACAAATTCAAAGATGGACGCATTTTTAAAATTCGATTCTGTTGACTAACTTATTTATCCAGGAAAAGTAGTTATAAAGTATTCAAGACAGAGAGACTGCAAACCTGTCTAATGAAATTTTAGCACTTTTTGGTGTCCTATTTTTGATTTCTTTAAAAAAAGGAAACCATGTCAATGTTTTAGAGCTGTAGTCCAAAGACGGTACAGGAATGAGAATACTTAGAACGGTCTTTAGTTATAAGTAGGTTTTTATTGCTATAATGATCTCTGTGATTTAACGATTTGAGGACAAGAAATGATCAGAAATCGTCAGACAAACTTACCGCTGTTAGAAACGTTTGCACTAAATTTGTCCAAAAATGCCAAAACAACTATTGTGTCGGCGAATGCATCATCATAGATGAAATGTTACATTACTTTAGAGGACGTTGTGGATTCATCCAGCACATGCCGAAGAAACCACCAAAATATGGGTTTAAATTATACGCTTTGGTTGATTGTAAAACATTTTACACCTGGAATTTTCAACTATATTGCGGCACACAAAAACCTGAACCATATTTGACATCCAGTGAACCATTTGACATAGTCATGAGCCTATTTGATCGACTAAAAAATCGAATAGAAATTTTACTACAGATAATTTTTATACTAGTTATCCACTGTCGACAATGCATTACTCTGGACAAATTGATTCTGAGTTATAATGACATGGTTGACCAAATGTGTCCAAAATATACCACCCAAAGGATTAAATTAAGAAGGTGGTCATTAGCTTTTTTAAAAACTCTAGATTTTGCCGGTATAAATTCTAAAATCATTTATGATGCTAATAATCAGCCATAAGAACTGATTAGACGTCGAAAATAATCTTAATGACTTGGCTTTGCAAACTCATACACTCTCATCCAAGAAAGAAGAGCCCAAACGACTAATCTTCCCTGTGATGTTCAAGCAGTTTTACAAAACTACAGAAAGAACCTTCATGATAATACAATAAATAATAGAAGCAAGAAAGAGCGCTGCCTCAAATGTGGTCTCACGAAAACAGAAAAACTACAATTATTTGCGGTTCCTGTAACAATTTTGTTTGTTTAGAGCATTGCCAAAGAAAAGTAATTGACCATATTGACTACTCCTTGAAACAGAAACGGATGACGATTAAAAATTATAAATACTAAAAAATGTTGTTTGTGTTTTCTAAAATGTTGAAGCAAAATATTTCGTTAATTTTCAATAAAATTTGTTTTATATTAGTAGCTTTTGTGTGACATGTTACATAATCTAACGAAACAACTGATATTTGATTATGCAGACCTCAGGACCGCGGCGTTTCTGCTTGAGTGAAAATAAAAGACGCATCTTCCGCGGTGTTAACTATTAGTTGGATTTATCAAGAGGTGGTGAAAGTAGCCCTAAGTAGATTTATAGAAGTTTATTAGAAGAGTTTGTAAGGTACCAGAAAATACTTTTTGTACTATTTTTTTTAAACTATACTTGTTAATAAAAGCAACAATCGACAACAATAATCGAAAAACATTACGATGTGTTTTTTCTCATATCGTACTAATTTCTTTTCAGATTGGATTAATAAATATATTAATTTGTCTAAATAACTTGACTCTTTTGACATTGAAACAAAAAACTATAACCCATCAACATCATTATTCAATACGGTCATCATCTCCAAAGAACGATTTATTCTATTCCTTTCATTTCAAGTTTGGAATTCGAGTTTTTCCTTCCGGAAAAAAGAGGTTCCATCGCATCAGGATTTTGATTAAAGGTCGTCGTCGGCGGCCCGTGGGTCGTTATCTTGGCGTTCGATCGCGCGCCGCGAAGTACTAGAGGGGTCCGGCTTTGATAAAAGAGCACGTTCGCGAAGCGCGCGGCGGTGGCGTCGTCGTCGACCGACTACAATAAGAGCAAAAAAGTTCCGAGTAAAATAAGGCCGTACGATTTGTAGACAATTTAGTTAGCAATTAATTGAATTAGGGAGGATGGAGATTTATGCTATCGGTCGCCGTCATCGAGCATAAAAATACCGGCCCACGATCCGTCCAACGAAGAGAGAACCCATGGGGATCCGTTGAACTCGCAAAGCCGCCCGATATCTTAAACCTAGAATCGCTCTCGAGAATTTCTTAAATTAATTACTCGAATAACGATGACGAAGAAGATCATTATAATGTTGATGATGATGTCGATAGAAGAATCACTAATATTAATAATTTTGTTAACGAGGTTATTTGAAAATAAAACGTTTCAAATTAACTTGAAACTCTTTACAGTAAGTTATAATAAATAAATAGTAGTAAGAATTTGTAAAGTCATTATAAGATAAAGATAGATTTTTCGTGTGCTAAAACGCTTTTTTCTCTATATATACGAAATTAATCTTTTGACGCCATAAGGTTGTAAAATTGTAAATCCTTTCTATTCTATAGTAAACCATCCACCACACGCGAACCGAGAATAATCGCAAAAGGAACACCGCTCTTCCTGACGTAAGATTATTTTTAGAACACGGACTTTGCGGGCTGAGTTGATGAATTTCGCCGTCACCAAACATAAAAAGAAAGAAAAACGCAATACATTTTTATGCTATATACACAACAACAATATTGTCGCGAACGCCATAAATCTAATAATAAACCGACAACCTAATCGAGATTAAACTGTATCTTTATAAATCCCTAAGGGCAATTCCGTGGTCCAGTTAGATCTACTACTTCTAATGAATCGCCGAACAAGATATTGATTTGATAAAAGAACGATTCGATAAAGACAGCTCAATAATGCGTGTTATAATTTTAAGATCACGAACATAGTTTATAATACTTTATTTGTAGCGCAGAACGTTATGAAATAATATCAACTCAATCAATTTATTTTAATTAAGTTCTCATTATAGCACATTTTTTATTTTTACTGTTTTAAGAGGTTTTTAATAAAATTCTTTAACCTATAACAACACAGACTAGAAAATCATTTATAAGCAAAGCACAGTTTGAAGACGACCTTTTGCATAGAATCAAGTTGTATATACGCACTATAACTCGAAGACGAGACCGCTCCTCGGACAATAAAACACAATAATACGGCACGTGCTCGAGAGTATTTAATAAATCGATTGTATTATTCAAACGTTTATCCCGTACCTCACGCGTTCATTCGACGACTGCACCTGTATTCTAATTGGAATAAAACCAACCCATTAGCTTTGTGTATTTATTTCAGTAACGTACCGTCTCCGTCGGGTTTCATACATTTGTCTTTTATTTTTTCTGTCTTATTTTGTTTTTTTTTTATCCTATATGGCAAACGTTGAGTCATCAAAAACTGTCCATTTATATGTGGTGAGAAAAGATTTCTTTGCTTAGGACCCGCTTATTTTATTTATTCTGGATGTGACTTACTCACAGCGGGGGGCTTTCCGGTTTAACGGAAGTAAAAATATCTTAAAATAAATAAAACTATTTTACTCTTAAATATAACAAGAATTTAAAGTAAAATGAGTACTAAGGCCTAAAATTATTTTGATTTATCCTGTCATAAAATTTATAAAATAAAAGATTATTTTAATCAATTTAATCTAAAGTTCCATGCCGGGTTACTGCTTTGCGTACTCTGTATGTATGGAATACTGTAGGCATTTTTGTAGGATAATTGCAGGATAAAAACTTGGAAACCGATTTGTTTTAAGCCACCCTACTTGACCAGGTAGTGGTCATGTCAAAAACGTTTTTTTTTACACGATTTGCCAGTAATTGAGTAGCTTGCGTGTAAAACCGGATATCCGCTTTTAAAAAAGAGTCAAAAAATGCGAAAACCTGTTGACAGTTTGCCATTAAAGAATAGACAACACATATCTTTAACATGATGTTAATTTAGCAAACGATAGAATCCATGAAATCTATGCGATACACATGGGAAGTTAATTCCGCCAAAATGTGGATATAACCGGTTATGCACGCGAGCTCCTTCATTTGCAAAAAATATGTGATTTTCTTATTCAATGATTCTCATACTATATGGTGTGAGACCATCGGTTTAGCTTTCGGAAAATGTTTTGTAAATAGCCTTCGTCGAATTTATGGAGTAAGGAGCTGGAGCCATCCTGTCATGTTTAGTAACGGAATGTCTTCGAAATAATTTAGTTCGTAATTCATTCTGTATTGTCGACTTGTCGTTTAATAACAGTTATTTAAACTAACCGGTAAAAAAAAACAGCCACTATGAATTAGCAACAACTTAAAAACTGGCTTTGTCGCGAACCACGCATTCGGTTCTGCCGATTCTTTCTTTGTTCGAAAGGTTAATTCTTTGTCATTAATCCTGTAATAATTATTTTCATTCAGATTTTAATTTGAGCATATACGGGGTGCAAGAATGAAAAAAGCTTTTTTTTGAAATTTTTAACACCTTGTGGGGTGCAGCTCTTGCAGCGGAAGGTGTTAACTGGAACCAAACGGTAGTCCAATCTTTTCTGAACATTTTGTTTCTTTATTCACTCTTATATCTGTTATTAACGAAAATGCAGTGTTTTAAAGCGAACATCTGTGAAAACAAAACAAACAAGCATTAAAAATCTAAGGCAGCAACTGATGTTGCGACTGACATTGCATGTATTGTTGCTTTAATTGAGGACGACAAAAGACAGAGGGACGTTACCCATACGTTGGGTATACCCCGAATAATAGTTTAGTTACAGTAAGCTTCCCGGTTTTGTCTCCGGTCACCTGATGCTCGAGATGGAGACGTCATCAAGGTTTACAATTTGCACAATTTCGCAAAGAGTACCCTTTCACGTATGGGCGGGTATTTTGATGAAAGGGCATAGAGTGTTCATCATTCTTGAAAATGCCACGCTAAATGCACATCGTTATATCCTAGATATTCTGCAAAATGCTGTCGTGCCCTGCGAATATCTTGATGTGGTGGGTATTAAACGAATGGACTGGCCAGCGTCCACCCGGATCATCCGGTGACTGTAGAGAAAACCATTACTCATCTGTACAAAGGACTTTCCTCAAATGCTCGATCTTCCAATTTACATGTAAACGAGTAAATTAAAGACGTGCTTTTCGATATCTGGGAAGCAGCCTCGGAAACTTGGCAGCCTTCTTGCAGGCAGACCACTTCTAGCAAGTCTTCAGTGACAAGGTGTTAATGAACGACATGTATACATTTCAGGGAGCGGTAGTACTGGATAAAAGAGGAAAAAAATACTAATAAACATGTGGTCAAAAATTAGTCATGTGGTCACGATGGAGTAAGTAAAGTTAAGGTAAAATTTCATTTGTTTTAAATTTTACTTTTATTTATCTCCTAGCGTTTTTTTTTTTGAATAATTATTTCAAATTTGGTATATACCGCAAGTTTATTAATCGCTACAATAAAATGACAAAATCATCATCATAATGACCGCAAGTTTTTGTATGATCAGCCGGTATGAATTTTGATAAAGTATTTAAACTTCCTATACTTTTCCAACTTTTTGGTCTGATACGTTATATCCCTATCTGCCACCGTTTTTAAGATATCTGAAAAAAAGTATCACAAATACAAACAAGCTTAAAACACAAAATCTGTTAAAAGAATAGTGGGCTTAATCTCTTCGTTATTAACTTTGTTCAGCGACAATTAATATAAATCTTTTTAGTTTGCGTCAATTAGCGTCGCTAACGTATAAAGCGTCTTAACTTTTTTTAACTCTTCGTAAAAAATAAATTATGATTGAATTTAGTAATCGAGAAAGCAAAAAGAATGTATCAAACATTTGCCAATGTACATAATCGGCTATGTGAAACCGGGAGCGTCAAAAGGTCGAATCATTTAATAGGAACAGAAGAACCTGTAAGAACTCCTGAAATAGAGGAAGCTGTTCTTCATGAAGTTGAAAAAGAAGCACTAGAAAATTAGCACAAATATTTAACATTTCTCATGCACTTGTCTGGAATGATACATGACGCATATTTGACCACATGTTATTATGGACACATTAGGATGTTTTCCTATTTTATCGAGTACTACCGTACGCTCAAATATGTACATGTCGGTCATTAACGCCCTGTACAAGGGGAAAGGTATTACATTTTTATCGAGGATGTGTATAACCTTTACATGTAGACATGTAGATATTAATATATAAGTTTATTCATTTAGTTCATGTGTGAATGCAATAAAAGTATTCTAATTGATTAATTTTGAGTAAATCGTGTTTCTGTTAGTATAGCTTTTCAATAAACTTATTATAAAAAACTTCAAATACATATTTAAACATAAAAAAGAATACCGAAAGCTGAACTTCACAATTTCAAAATTCTAACGAGTTAATAAAATTAATTGCTGAAACAGTTAACTAGTTTAACAGTTAACATTATATAATGGATTTCACTGGAATCAATAATTTTATCAAAGAAAAATTGTAATTGTTAAGAAAAATTGTAAGGATCACCAAAAGCATAAGTTGAGTTTAATTTAATCAATTTAAAATGAGGTTTGATTTTATTATAAATTTTTCAAGACAAACTGTATGCAACCTTAATATTCGATAGCGAACAGAAATGTCGGATTAAAGCATTCTATTCCCATTAAAATAATAATTAATTAATAATTTTAAAAAAATAGCTATTACACTGAAAATTTAAAATTCAAGTTTCGTGTCATTTCGTTGGGATTTGATAATAGGAAAATTGCGAGTAAATAGGCGAATTCAGTGTAATTATAGACTATATTGCTGCATTGAGCTATTCCCTAAAAAAATGACCTAAATGGAGTAATAAAAAGTGGAATATTTTGAAAGCGATCAACTTTGATAGATGTGATAGTATAGAAGTTAGAGTTGTTTAGTAGTAATAATGATTATAGGGCATTAATGATTCTGCCTACGTTTGCTATAAACAGTGCTTTTAAAAACAGTGAAGTTGTGGATATTATTATTATTATTAATATAGTTGCCGAGTTGAGAGGAGTGACCTCTCTCGTCATCCGAGAGTGGTGAGCTACAAGATCTATAATAACGCGACCTATAAGATCTATTGTAAAATTTTGATCTGCAGAGATTTAGGGCAAATATAGCTTCGTAATGATCCATTAAAATGTTCCAAGGCTTTTTTCCTTTATGCCTATGGTTATCAGGAGAGATTAGCCGGAAATGTTGTGTCCTAAGCAGCCTCTGACTACACATTTGCACATTATGTGTTCAGCTGTTTCTGGCTCGTCGTTGCAATGATGACAAATTTGATTCTCGGCTTTCAAAATAAGGGAAAAATGTATTGAAGAGATGCTTGGCCAGTTAGAAAGGCGCAGAGACTCCTTAGATTGCTGAGGCATAAAACCTCTTAGATTTTATTTTGCGAAGAATCTATCACAGTTTTCGCCTGTCTGTGAACTGGAAATTCTTTCCACGGTGAGGCTGTCTTTGAGGCCTCTCACCTCTGATCCCACCTGTTTTATGTGGGTTTTTACTAGTCCACGAGATAGTTGGAGTCCAATGAGGAAGGTTTTCACTGCCCCTTGAACAGCTTATCCACTTTTTCATTTCTCCTAGCGAGTTCTTTCAGATTGCTGGTACATTATCTAATTAGTGCAGGGCCACACGTAAAGGACTGAATTACCTTCAGCGCGGCCAGACTATTTGAAAAAGGTGGCAGAAGTTTATAGCAAGACCTTCTGCCTGAAAAGCAGTTGTGTCTGTTCTGAGCAGCAGTTTAATGCGGCTATTTGAACCGCTAATGCCCATGCCTATTTCGGATTCAACTATATTTGAAGCAATGATGTACCAAGCAAAAGCTCCTCTTTTAAGCTGTGACTTCATCGACCCATCCAATCATTCCTGCTTCTCTAAATGGCGTCATAATCCGTCTTAATACGATCAAGTAATTTAGAGTAAAGTCTTTGAGGCTTTCTAGGTGTCCATTGAGCTTACCGTGCATCAACTTAGGTAAAGAGCATGTTCTCAGTGTTAAGGCCTTAAGGCTGCCTCCTTTCGTATATGTGGATGAAGTGGTATGAGACCGAGTATAGTTTCAATAGCACCCGTCCGGCAAGATCTATTAAGCTATCTATTTTGTTAAGATTGATGCGGAGCCAATTGCTCCTGCAATAAGTGATGGTAAGTAGTAAAGCTTTCTGCATTAGTTAAGTTATGATTGTATCATGTTTGCATCAGATTGTGATAACCAGGTTATCAGCGTATTCCTGTATAATGAATGCATTTTTTGTAAAGGTATTCATTAAGTAATAAAGCCCCAACGACTCACCTCTCAAATTGACTGTGATCTGTCTGCTTTCCAACATGGCTAGGCATCAGTTGGTTGTCGATCAATGTATGTATTTTACGTTTAGAGCATTTTCTTTGGATTCGTAGGAAGTGTTAAGAAAAGCATCCTCTATATCTATGAAAGCACAGAACTATTTTTTTAATTGTAATTGTCTCCTCTGTGGTGCTGGTTAAAGTTTGAAGAGCAGTAATCATTGGTTTTGCTTTCTGATAAGTATGTTGACTTGGATGGAGTGGATTGGTGATAAGCACTCCGTTCCCAAGGTACTGGTAAGTTACTTTTTACATCTTTTTAAGAATAGGAAGTTAATCTGATTCTGTATGCCTTGGGGTCGGCGTTTGATCGCCTATCGCCTTTAGGTATGGTGACCTCTTTTACCTATGTATAGCGACATATACCGGGGTTATGGAGAAAAATAACGTTTATAACCGAAGCTATAACTTGATATATGTATATAGGGATACTTAGCGACTGGAGACTTAGGCATACTTAATTGGCAGTAGGTCTTAAATTATTTGTTTTTTTTTGTGTTTTACATTTTTTACGTTTTACATAATTTCTACCGATGTAAATGACATACTATTAAACATGTAAAATGCCATTTAAAGTAGTCTATGTAAACTATTCCCTAACCTGGAGATAAACTACTAGTATTTATAATAAAATATTAACTAATTTCGAACAATCAAATCGGAATAAAAATCTTAAAAAGCTAAACAATTTAAAATCGTAAAAGTAAATACAATCGAATAATTCAAGAAAATAACTTTAGAGAATAATTTTAGAAAATAACATTATTTTATTTGATAATATTAATTACTTAAAATACTTATTACGAAATTGATAAACGTTTTACAATATTAAAAACAATCTCAAATGAACGTTGAAAATGTGTTTGGTAATAATAAAACATAAAAAGGTGGAAAAGAATAAAGGAAAAGGTGTTGGGATAAGGAAGTGGTGTGGTGGCTGAGAACCCGAAAAGTGCGGTGATATATTAACCCTCCTCAGTTTAGGAAAAGGGATTGGATAGAAACTTATTGATTACCGAACGCAGATAGTAAATTTTGAGATCGGGCATTTCCACCTTTGCATTCATTTTAGATCATATGTATATGAACATATGTATATGAACATTTTATGGCGAAAGATAATAATACTGTTGGTATAGTTAATATCAGATTAAATATTTCCCATGAAAACAAAAAAGCAAAAAAGTTTATTGCTGCTGGTTTATTTTACAAAAATTATTAGTTTAACTTGACATGTTTCATCCCAAAAGCCATCATCGGAAGCCCACTAGAATTACAATTCCAAAAAAAGAACACAAAAAAAGAGATAGTTCTTGATTATAATTATTGATGGGTGTAAAATATATAAAATCAATGAAATATATAAGCAATAATAGCAAAATTATTAAATTAACTGTTACAGAAGCTACTTACATTGTCAAAACAAAAACGCACTAGGAAATTTAACATAGTAGAAAAGAAAATAGACGTCAAGTATAGATCACGTTGTTGTATCGGCGAATATTCAATGTTTGTATTCAATGTTCTATCTGGTCATTGAGACATTCCTCGTGTTCGTTTTGGTGTTTGAATTTTTGAATTTTAAAATTTTTGATAATAGCCATTATTACTTTTCCATCTTATGCAATATTATTATACTCGTAGTTTGAATATCCTGTACCAATAATAAAATATTTTTGTCTTAACTAATAGCTTGTCGCTCCTATTATAAAATAAATCTTTTTTGTAATTACACGGTAAAACACATAAAAATACATTTTTATTAAATTAATTTATTGGTTCTAACTTAAAGTAGGTATAAATGTTGAATGATGATGTTGAAAAACCTCCCTCGTGGTAGTATTGAAAAAATTATTTGGCGTTGCACCTTGATAAGTGACATAGGTAAGCAGTTGAAAATGTTGTTACCAAAACATTTTGTTTAATCAAATTCACATTTCAAATTTTATGTTGTTTCGACAAGTACTTATTGAAGAAAAACCATTGAGGACGTCTTAATATCTGACCAAAGCCAGAACCGGTTAAGTCGAATATTTTCTATTTCTTAAAAGATATTTACCACTAAAATCACAGTACGCGTTATAACAAGCAAATGGGAAACCAACGTCTAACTAATCTAACTAAGAAATTGCGATAAATCTTCAGAGATCGAATTTATAGAAACAGAAAAAGTACAGTTCGACCAAAATTTGACACTAGCACGGCACGTAACAACATTTTCACGTAACAATCTTAAAAATCATTGAATGTCGTTTTTAAAATTCATGCAGAATGTCTCCGAAATGCGTGTACAATGGAATACCAACGGATTCCTTGGCTCAAATAGGTATTTAAGTTATCTATATCCAAAGTCGCTCCGTTTCGCAGCTAGAAGAAGAAACTTTATAATATAAATTTTGTAATAAATAAATTTTATCTTATAAAGTTTTTTTTATAAACTTAGTACCATAACCCTAGCACGAATTCAGTTCATAACGTCGTAATAGTTTGAACGTGTTGTCTGCTTAATTACTGTATAACCTATAACAGCGTTATTACGGAAGAAATGCAGCAAAAATCGAAAAGATTCTCCTATACGGCTAAGTTTAAAGATGTTATTCAGTTGGCGGAAAAGGAAGGTAAGAAAAGCTGGTACAATTTTTGGGTGGTACATACTGGAAGGCGTCGCGCAAAAAAATTATAGGGCCAAAGAAAAGACGATCTCCGATTGACGAAACAGTTTAACGGTACATTCAAGAAATGGTAACGAAAGAACTATATGTAAATTTCGATCTACTACGTGAAGAAGCAACAAAAGTAGCAAGTTTATTGAATATTCGACGAGATATCTTTAAAGCGAGCAAAGGATGGACTGCGCGGTTCCTGTAATTTAACTACAATTTGCCAAAAGGTTCCTAATGATTTTCAAAAAAAAGTTGTTTTTTCAATTTATGTTAGTTACCAGTTACCGACATTGTAAAGTAACAAGAATAAAACTTACAATTTCAGAGAAATTAAACGAGATTAAGAACATTAAAAACGCTTCGTACATTATGAAAACGTTCTTACATCTTATGAAAACGTATTTTATTTTTTTGTTATATTGTCTCTCTTTATAAAATATGTATAAAATCAAAAACACATCAAAATCCTACAATTTGAACATTTTGTACGTCAACTGAATTTAACATCAAAATAAAACCAATTAAACATTCTTTTCTTTATTGTACATTTCAAAAATATATGAGTAAATAACGATCTGAAAATTTATGTTCGTTCTGAAGTTCACAGTATCCTCTCGAGTGACATATGTAGCATTTTTGAAAAAAACGCGATTATGGTAATCTTTTACAGGTTTTAGAGATTCATTCGTTTAATTTCGATGAGGTCATTTTAACGTTGTGACGAGGTTCGTATGGAGCCGAGTGATGCCGAGGTTTTGCATTCGATCGATATTTTTTTGCATTAGGGAAAAGACTAAATACATTAGAAGACGTGTGTGAAAAAGTTTGTTTTTAGACGTGTAGCGACAAGCACCTCCTCTCCAAATCTAAAAAGTGAACCAGGGCGTTTTGTTCAAGAAACCTTTATTCAAAACATTATTGGTCTTTCAAACCGCATCAGTGCACATGGAGATTTCAAAAAGGGTATCGACAACGAGACGACATTGTAGTTTGGCGCCAGGACACCGAAAACTACGAAATAAAAACGAGGTTATATAGTAAGATTTGTTCTTTTTTTTCCTTATATGTATCGCTATGAGTCCAAAGGACCTGGAAGAGAACAGAAACACAAAAGTATACGCTATTAGACAATTTAAAGTAAAATTATTGATTTTCAACGACATCTTGAACGCGTACAATCCTGAACAGGTCGACATTTTAAAAACGAATATCCAAGTATGTCAGCTATATCTACCCGAGGCGGAGGAATGTTCAGTCGCTTTAGAATGTTTAGACAACAACGAAGAAAACAAAACTATTATTAACAACAAAATATTACGAATTATATTTACGAAATTATACACGTCAATTATCGTTATTATAAATCAACGTAGCGTTAAGGGTTCAGTAAAATTACCCACTCTTAATTTACCGATTTTTGCGGGAACGTAGGAGACATGGGGTAAATTTCGTGATAATTTAAATCATTGGTTTATGAAAACGCGACGTTGGTGAACAATCAAAAATGTCATTGTCTAAACTCTTGTCTAAAAGGGGAGGCGGTACGTGGGGTCCAGGAGATAGAAGCTACCGAACGCAATTACGAGATCACGTGGCAAATCAAAGTATTATGTTACATAAATTCGATATGTTTATTGATATAGCATCCATTACATACTATTTCAGAATGATCCAAACATAAAAATACAGTACATTTTCTGCATTTGAAACGCCTTACGATTTTTTTTCGAATTACATATTGCACAGCGACCAATTACAGCGACTTTTCCAATATCCTGTTGAGAGCATGATGTACCATATCATGCTCTAGAATAGCTATGACTTCAGCTATTCTATTGCGTAAATTTCTGGGTAAGTAGCCGCTTTAGGCTCGAGTTTTTAGCTGATCAGCAACTAAAACGAATCCAAGTTTGAGTTGAAAATCCTTACGAACATTTTTAGTTGGACTGCATTTTGTAAAAATTATGAATGAATTTATGCCGGTAATATTCATAAGGCTGAAGAATATTACCATAGGCCATCTTATAGTTGATATTATAGCCCGCGCACAGCTGTAGATAGCACATAACTTGCCGACAGTATGGACGCCTCCTTTCGTTTTATTGTAAGCCATACTATCTAGTTTATTGGCATTGATATCAATGGCGTCATCATGACGCGTAGTTGAAAGGAGTAATACTGTTTTGTACTTTTTGAGGATGTATGAAACTATGGTAGAATGTCGTTGGTAGCCAAACTTACTTCATTCTACGTGTCTTATATTATCTTGCAAAAATATTTCAAGAATTTGTCATTTATGTTTATGAAGTGTTCCTACAGGTGACAATCAAATTTCAATGCGTAAGTTATCTGCTATCTTTACACTTGTAAACTAATTATCAGTAGTTACTTAACAGAAAATGAGTGTTGATACGTATTTAATAACATAAATCTAATAACGTAAGATACAATGATAGTTTTTTACTTTTAGTTTTTACTTTTGTTTTTTAATATAGTTTTTTGTTAACATAATGTTCTATTTAAATAAGATGGTTTCCTGAAGATGGCAATAAAGAGCCGAAACCGATAGAAACCGAAAATTAATAAAAAACTTTTATCATCGTCAAGTACGACAAAATATTTATAATTCAAATATCCTTTCACATACATTCTAGTTAGGGAACCTTATGACATATTGTAATATCTTATGTATTTACATCGAATAAAAATTATTATTATTAATATTATTATTAATGCAGAATGTTGTATTAAAAAGATGTTTGTAACAAAATTTTCATAAAAAAAAATTTGCAACTAAAAAGAAAGATTATAACAATTTAATAACAATTTAGTAACAATTTTAAGATTATTAAGATGAATAGCTCCTTTTTATTATCAAATTTTAGCATGTTCTAATAATAACTATTAACGTTTATCTTTAATTTAAAGATGATAATGTGGGTCTTTTAATGTAATATCGTCCCCTTTCATCACCATAATGTCATACTTTATTCCAATAAGATTTTCTTAAAAACCTAATTTAATATAGAAAACCTTATTGAAAGGTTTTCTATATTAACTCTAGGTTTTTGATAGAGTGCTATTTTATTTTAAAGTGTTAGTTATATCTGCGTGTAGTGTAAGCCATTAAGGCACAACTTGCAATTCTTGAGATTTTTGCATCAAGATACTTCACGTAAGATGCATTCTTTTTGAACAAATAATGTCCTTTTCATACTTACGGTCATTAACGGTATAAAGCCATAAGAAAGTATTAGTATTATTTTACAAGTTAGTGAAATATATTACAAAATTTATCTTATCATCTAAAAAGTAATATAAAAAATTCACATTGCATATCATGAATCTTTTAAAACAGAAAGAAGGATTAAAACAACACCATTCTCTGACAATCTACCAAAGCGTGATCAGATTGAACCAAAAAGATAAATAGTGTCAGTTATATCGTTGACTTGAAGAATTAGTCCACATTTAACGCCTGAGGAGGTTCTAGATTGTGTATCTACATTTTCACTTCAGTTAGTACATTTATTAGAATAACTTTTACCGAATAAAATTTTACTAAATTATGTAAAAAACAATTAATTGTTCTTATTCAGAAACTATAAATCAACGTTATTAGAAAAAAATTCTCCTTTCGTCCAAAGATGGGTTGTCCTAATTGGCATTTTAGCTCATATGCGCAAGAGTCGCCGCCGCCACGCGCTGCTCATTGATGCCTTAACTCGTTAAGTGGCGGTGTGGTGACCGAAGAAGTTCTTCGTGGCCGCAGTTGCTGCAGCACGGATCTAAATCACTTCTTCTTTCCTCCGAGAAGAAGAAGAAGCCATATTGGAGGACGAAAAGACCATAAATTTAGTGTTGGTCAAAGGGGGCGCAGGAAACCGAGGACACCAACGCATCGGGGGCTCCGCAAATCGTACGACAAAAAAACAATTTTGATATCGATTCGAATCAACGTTTTGACCGTGTCATTGATTTTTGCATATTTTTAAATCCGGTTTTAATTTTTTTTTTTTCGTTGTCTTATTAAGAGAAGAAAATTTCAAATCAATTTTGATATTTTAATTTGCTTTTTTTTGTTTCAAATAAAGTATAGAACTTGAACATTACTATCGGACCCCTTGTATCTATATAGATCGCTATCCGACGACCGTGTGTTATTTATCTGAACAGTTCGTGCAAGAAGAGATAAACATATAAAGAAGACGCCGCATTTACCGGACGCCGCGGCAATAATTTTCAGCAACCGTAATTGCACCGGCGGCGGCGGTGGCGGTTACGGGATTTTTGTTGCTGCCGAAGAACCTTTCGAAGAAGGCAAAAGGGGGCAGCACATACGCGAGCCTCGCGAATCGCATCTATAAATCTGGCGATCTAATTACCATACGCGAGCGTCCGAGCTCTTTCTCCTCTCTCTAGCGGAGCCGCGGCCAGTATCAACAGTCCACGGACGTTTTTTTTCCTTTCATATCTATTCCTGAAGTCGCCGCCGCACGAAACCCCCCTTCTCCCAATCCGATTTCTTCTTCGACGCGTACACACGTGCATGCCGCACGTGTGTAACCATTGCTTGCTTCTGGTTACTGGCCATCGAAGACACTTTAGCATACGGGGGATGTACTTAAAAGGAAACGGTGAGTCTTGAAGGGACATGTTCAGGTAAAAAACATGAGGAGGAAGTGATAAACGTAGAAGAAGAACAAGAATCAAAACCTAAGATAGGATTTTTATTTTAAAGATGTTTTAAAAGATATTGAAATATACAAAACTGATCTTATTTTATTATTAGTGATTTACACGAAATTTGCGTATATTTAACCCACCACAATAATGTTGGTAATATGTTTTAATTTCACTTTCTCATAAAGAACACCGCCTATTAAAAATAAGACTACAATTTTGAAGCTTGAAAATCATGTTTTTCAAGAAAAATTTAGTGGGGGGGGGGGTGCACCCTCCGCGCATCTATGTATGCATTGACACCTGGAGTATCTCGTTCCATGCAACTTCTAGACCAGGGCTGTGCAAAGTTAGTAGAGGTTTGATCGACCTTTAGTTTATGACATGTAGTAGATCTTCTTCGAAAATTTATAGCTGACTAGCTTCCAAAAAGGGCTGTCTCAAAGTCTTTAAGAATATCAAAAATTAGTGTATCCAAATAAATCGACAATTGTAACTGAACAAAAGACGTCGGCCTCCTCCAAGAAATTTGATTTTCCTACAAATATGATCCGGCACGTTGTGACACATAGTGACGATCGGATCCAAGTTAGAATGATTGAGTTGACTTTAACAACGTCAAATTCTCCAAGAAATCCAACTTACTTATAAATATGTTACAGCACATATTGTGACAATCGCATGAAATTCAGGATGTTGCGTAGACTTTAAGACTATCAAATTTTCGAAAAAGTCCAATCACAGTATCTTGCGTGAGTCTGAGTTTATTTTGTTCTAGATACATGGAACAATTGTCACAATAGCATGCAATTCAGAATGTTAAGTAGACTTTGAGGTCACTTTTAATATCCAAATACTTGGGATCTTGCGTAAGTCTGAATTTATCTTACCTAAGATTGACAGCAAAAATAATCTCGGCCGAAATCAAAGACGTCCTCCACCTCCACGAAATCTTATTTATTTACCAATATGATCCAGCATATTTTGTGATAATACTTTGTGACTACTAATCGTATGTCATTGAAAATGTAGACTTTGAAATTATCAAACCTCTGTCAATCCAAATATGTACATGATATTTTACATGAGTTTGAATCTATCTTGCTTGAGAGAGACAGAAGAAATAATCGCGGTCGACTGCGAACGTCGGCCGCTACTCCAAAAAATCTGATTTATTTATAAATATCATCCAGTACATATTGTAAAAATCGTAATTCCCGAAGAAGCATTTTGTTGGTTTATAGAGTCTGAATCTTATGTAGATATTGATTTTTAATGTTTATAAATTTCGCCCAACTCATTCGAATCATCATAAATCTGGCCTAATGATTGATTTTAAAAGAAATTTATCAGATAAATTGGCTTCATTTAGGAAGGTTGTGGTATACTTTCCTTAAAATTTCTTGAGAAAAATCTCTTTCTCGTTTTCCGTTTTTCTCGTTTCTCGTAAGTTCTGTCATTGTTCATCAAAGAAGCTCGAAAATGAAATGATAAATATAGCATATTCGTTATCGTCGTTGTTGCATGAACTCCTATTATATCTTCTTCGTTTCACCAATAAACTCATTCGACAATTCACTAGACTAAATTGGGTTGACTTAGGAAGGTTTTATTTTGCTCGATTCTCTGCAACAAATTGAGAAATACTTAAGAGTAGTTATTGCCATCAAAGAAATTTGAAACGGCAAATTAGCATAGGTTTAAGAAAGTTCTGTTTTACTCATTTCTTTGCAATAAATTGGGCAGTGCTTAAACGTAGCGTAAGAAAATGGAGTCGCAAACAAATTAGTCTAAACAATCAGTGTAAAGATGAAGAGTGTAATTTTAGACGTTTTCTTTATCCTTAGAATTTTTTTTTAACAACATAAGTTAAACTTGATTAACTTTTTTGGCGTGCTTGCTGTTTGTGATACTCTTAGACGACTTTGTTGCAGTCTAGGATTTGGTTAGTATATTACAATACATTTTCTTGCAATTTATAATGTTGGATACTCTTTGACAACATAAAATCTTTGTGAATCCAAACAGATGATATCTTACGTTAGAATGAGTGTATCTTACTTGAAATAACCTCGGTGGACTTCGTACTGACAATTGTGACAATAGCATGTTGAATAGACTTTACAAACATCAAATATATGGGAATTCAAATACATATTACCTTACGTAAGTTTGAGTTTATCTTTCTGGAAATAGACGACAGAAATAATTTCGGCCGCCTCCAAAAAATCTGATTTTCTTTATAAATATGATCCTGCACAAATACATACGCACATACATTTCATTAATTTTCAAGGAAATGAGCCAAACGACATCGCCGTTGTTGCATGGACTGCTATTATATCTTTTTCGGTTCACAAGTAATATCGTTTGACAATTCACTGGGTTTGATTGTGTTGGTTTAAGAAAGTTTTGTTGGCAATATTAAAACGTAGCTAACAATGGTGCCTTCCAAGATTTTCGAAAATGAAATGACAAATTAGTATAAACAGTATAATTTAACATAAACATTCAGAATATTGGGAAGACTTTGAGAACATCAAATCTTGAAAACATCAAATTCATGTACATGTTTATAACATGTTTATCATTAACAATTTTGTCAATGTATTTGGCAGTATGTCCGCGATGGATTGCTGAACTGTTCGTGATCGACCTGTCTATCACAAGCGACTGTTTGCCTGCTCCTGCTCTAGATTGTGCCGAAGTTCATCCACATTCCCTGGAAGCCTGGATGCTTATCTTAGTCCATCACCAAACATGTTCACTCGGCGACAAGTCCTGTGGCTCTACAAGACAAGTCAAAATCTGCTAGGGTCTAGCATTATCTTGTTGGAAAGTTGCATTCCACAACGTCTACACGCAAGCTACTAACACCGGCTTCACAACTAGCGATGTAACGATGTGCATTGAATGTGCCTGGAATTGGTGAAAATGATAACCTTTCTTCAGCACATATTCTCCATCCCCCAAACCATAACCCCAGGTCTTAAGGCTATGTGTCGTCTTTGGACGAACTCGATGACTTTCGAATGATGGCATGAATGAAGCCCACAGAAAGAAATTCTTCTATAAACAATTGCCATCGACAAGTGTCGGTTCAATGTCCAATTCACAGTAAACAACTTTGTCGATTGAAATGTTTTCTTTGTTGCTGCCTTTTCAGAGGCTGTTACGGATGCGCTAAATAAGTCAACTCCTATTATAGGAATATTTTTAGACTTGGCAAAGGCGTTTGATACAGTCTCTCATAATATACTGTGCGCTAAATTAGATCTGTATGGAGTCAGAGGAGTGTATCTTGATCAAATTTGATCCTATCTGTTGAGTGGTACTCAGATGACTAAGATATCTCAACACTTTAGCACTGATCGTGGTATTTCGTGGGGTGTTCCCCAGGGTTCAATACTAGAACCTTTACTTTCTTTGTTGTACATTAATGATTTGCTGAACCATAAGTTTGCAAATGCCAAAATACTGTCTTATGCGGATGACACTGTTCTTTTGGTCAGTGGTGTTCTCTGGGAGGCTGCTTCCAATACGGCTTCCACACATGTGACTTACATTAATTATTGGCTAAATAATAATTATCTGACTTTAAACTCGACAAAATCTCACTTTATACCATTTCAAATTTATAATTACCCATTGTCACTTGATGTGATCCATGTTCACAGTCCTGATTGTAGAGGCACTTGTCATAATTGTTCCTGTGATATCATCATAAAAAAAGCTGTCTCAATCAAATACTTGGGACCTATTGTAGATGTTAACTTAAAATGGAATTTTCACATTGATGCGGTTGTGAAAAGGATTCGTAGTTTGACATATATGTTCCTTACATTAACAAATTGCGTAAATTGGAGGTACCTAAATATTTTCTATTACTATTTTGTATAATCGATACTTAACTATGGACTGTTGGTTTGGGGCAATGCTGCTAAAAAAATCTTCAACGGGTGGAAGTGGCGCAAAAATTAATTCTAAAAATATCGTTGTTTAAAGGTAGAATTTTCCCCAGTGATTTTAAACATTTTCAATTAGACATTTATATGTCATTGCTATTTGCAGACATATTTATAAAAACAAATATTGTTTGCCGATTATATTACCTAATCACCATTACTCCACAAGATCTATAACTTTACAGAGATCAAATGTTTCTGTGAGAAGGAAGGCTGTAGGTCAAGCTAATTTTTCTTTTGTTGTGCACAAGGTGTTCAATTACCTTTTAATCAGTAACCCACAAATGAATTTTTCTCTACCTCCAAGGATGTTCTTAAACAGAGTAAAATATTTTATTTCGTCTCTCACTAGTATCGTATTGACTCCTAATTTTATTTCCGAGAGTGGTTGCTGGTGGATCAACAAGAGTTTTTCACTTAGATCTACCAGTAAACTATTGTGATTTTCGGTCTCGATTATACATTTATTTAATCTTTTACCTTTTTATTTATATATACTAATTTTGTATTTTTTTTGTATCTGCTGGTGAGATAAATGAATGATTTATTATTAAAGAAAAATCAATTTCTGATAGCTATCTGCCTAAAGAGTCGGTCCTCACATGCGTTGCTTCTTTGGACGGGCCTTCCAGCAGGATGATGCCTCTGACTACCTTCATCAAGACCATAAACCTTCCAATCTCTCAGAATGAGAGACCCTCCTGTTTTATATCGGATTTTCGTCGAACTATTGCCTTATAGATATTTGTGGCCGTTTTAACCCTTTCGCGACGAACCGATGTTTTTGCCAGCGATGCCATAAAGACGGGTTATTTGTGAGCTTTTGGAATTCGCACGGTCCTCATCGTTATAACATAAATGTATCGGAAAATTGCGTTCACCGGCGTCTACTTGAATAGTGTACTTGACATATAGGTATTTATGCTAACTAGATATCATAATCAATTTTTTTTAGACAAAAAATAAACAATTTGTTTAAATATAATATTAATACAAATATAATATTGGTATTTACTTATAAATTATTTATTTCGTACATGTTATTTTTATTAATTTTGCTTAGTGTGGTAATTTTCGAAGCAGGGTATTGCACTCCTTGCACTGATATGAGGTTTTCTGCTTGCTACAAACAACACATGGCCTTACCTTTTGCTTACTTCCTCTGTGGGAATTTTGTTAATAAACTGTCATCATGTTAATACTAGTGGGTAATAAATAATAATAAATAAATGCACTGTTATGATGAATTTTTCAGGATGTTGTGTTTTCAAATATTTGTTCCATTAATTCGAGCTGAAATTCCACTAATGGTGTTTTTTTGCACTTTTCAATATTATACATATATCCGAATGACTGCAACAAACTTGAAATGGGGTGATTCTATAGTAAATTTTAAAGGTTCTTCTAAATGCATCACCATGAGCGACTTCGGTTCCCTTACGCATGGTTGAGAGTATATACACCTCTCTCTTATCGCACCAATTTACTGCAACGATTGGCCCTGACGAATTACATCGCCTTTCCGTAATTTTTGGGAACAATCTTTTTAAAACCCTAACTAAACTTACATTTAGAGTTTAAGATGTATATAAATACATGGTTTTATAATTTGAAGTCCCCAAAAACATAAGAAATGGAAACAGACACTAACTAGTGTATTTATAACACCATGTATTTATATACATCTTAAATTCTAAATGTAAGTTTAGTTACGGTTTAAAAAAAATTGTTAACGATCTCTCGTTTGTTGCATCCCTAAAGAAGATAAGAATAAATTATCGAAAACTTGGTTTTGATTAAAGGAGGTTTTTTAATTCTTCTCAATTTGTTTATAGTAATTATTAGATCCCAGTACTATTTTGTTAATTAGTTCTTTGTTCAGAAATTTACGAAAAATTGTGAGAGCAGTCAATTTATATATACTGTTTTTATTTTGCATACGACTACTATCTTCATCAAAATCAAATATATGCGGAGTCCACGTCGGCGTGTATTTTCACGAGAAGTTGTTAGACGAATATGAATCGTCTTCATTTATTTCTTCTAACTCATCGTTGATAAATTCTTCGTAGCTAGTTAATAAAATTTTTTTTTCTTTGTTTTACAATTACCACTATTGTTTGTCTAATATCGTGAATTTACGTCTACAGAACATTGAATAAGAATTGGTAGTGCCGACTAAACCCGTTTAAACCAGTTCTTATATTCAAAGTAATGTATTAAGGATCACTTTTACCACTTCTTCAACGGCGCTTCTTTTATCACCTTTCTTCAACGGCGCTTAAATTCACTGTAACCACCGCTAGTTAGTTTAATTGGAGGTTGGTAAAAGAGGGCCTAAGACAACAAAACGTACGGTGTTCATCATTTGAATATGATATTAGATAAATACGGTCTTCGACTGTTGGTCACGAGTAGAATATACGATTTTCGGTGCGAAAGGATTGTTAACGATAAAAATATTATAACCATAATAATAATTGTTAATTTGGAAAATAGATGGCTATGTCATGCACAATTTTTATTATTGTTAATTTCTTAGCGGAGAGCTCGTGTAGAGGTCATTCGTGTGAGATATGGTGAAACGTTAAGAGCGTTGTCCTACGTTTTGTTATATACTTTATTATTGAACGCCTTCATTATAGTTTCAGATATTAAACTTAATCTAAGAACAGTGATAGAAGTTTTGTTAAGACCTTCTTGATCCTTAACAACATCAGTTTAAGTTGAATAAAACCGAGATTAAATAAATGTGTACAAATAGTTACAAATACGTGGATAAGCTTGAAGATTGAAAAGATCGAGGAGTTCGGAGAACTGTACGATTGGGACGAAGTAGTAGTAAAGCATAGTGGTTTGTCAAAATGGAATGGAGTCCCAAAGAAAAAGAGAGTTTGCCGAGTTAAACTAGAAGTTGAAATGATTGGAAAACGTTACTAAGGGACACGTTTTATGTGGAAACTGATGTAATTAGTTTGTATTTACAGGCTCAAAATTACAAAATGGGGCAAAATCAAGATATTGTACAATATTATTTTGAAGTATTGGCCAGATGCAACAAGTGTAAGTTGTCCGAATCTGAAGCAATAGAATGGATTGCATATGGGCTAGACGACAACAGATTTAAAGACTATTTAGGACCGTAAAACAGGTATGATAAATTGTTAGTAGATCTCAAATCCAGAGCTTCCTACATACGAAAATGTACGCAAAAACCTAAATTCATCGGAAATATTACAAAGCGTGAAATTATACTACTATAGCAATACTAGATTTAAGAAAATTACTTGTTTTAAGTGCTCAAGGATTATGCCCGAGATTGTCCTAAAAAAGCGAAATGACGCAAAACAAAGCTCCAAAGTAAGTACAATAAAATAGTGAAACCTCAAATACAGTGCATACCTTAAATCTGCTTTTAAATAACAAAATGGTTGATTGTTACATAGATATGGGAAGTAGCTGGGTGGCGATGCGTGAAAATATCATTAGCGACATGGGTGTTCCTATTTTGAGACAAAGACTGAACCACTTGTAGGCTATGGGAATAGAAAGGTAAATCCTTTGGGATTGTTTACGGGCATAGTTTCAACCAGCGATGCATCAGATAAAAGTAAAAATAATGTGGTACCAAAGAATTTCCAGAAGGTGTCATTAATCGTTGGACATCCGTATACGGAACAACTCCCTTTCAAATCACTAGCCCAAGTAACGAATTAAAAATAGATTATTGTGAGAGTGATACAGACCGATTACAGAGATTTAATTGCAAAGAATATTCACCAATTGAGTTGTACTGACAAAATACAAATGGATATTCAAATGGTTGATGACGCTGTTGTATATTATCGACCGTATAGTCAATACGGTCGATTCCTCTGCAAAAGTAATAGGAAACGCAAAGGCGCCATTTGTTAGCCCTGTGCGACTCTGTATTGACTACACAGCTTTTACTAAAATGACCGTAAAGGACTATCCTCTACCGTTGATAGATGCCCAGCTCAACCTACTAAGAAGTAAGCAATATTTTCGAGTCTTGATTTACGCAGGCAATATAATCAAGTACAGTTGACGAGTAAAGCTAACGAGAAAAAAAAAGTGGTTTCATCACCCCTGATGGGCATTATTAGTTCCATAGAATGAACTTTGATTTATGTAACGCCCCAGCAGAGTTCCAACGATTAATCAATACTGTGCTTGCATCTCTAAGGTACGATGTGGTAATAGTATATCTGGATAACATCATTGTACCATCGACTACCATTGCAGAAGGAATGCATAAGCTACATATGGGTTTTGATGTATTACGGGATGCGGGACTGACGATTAAGCTGGAAAAATCTATTTCTTCATGAAAACGATAGAATACCTTGACTATGAGATAACTGAAGCAGGGATACAACCAGGGTCTAGGAAATTGAAAAGACTTATTTTGTTGCTTATATCAAAATATGTACGAACTTTGAGAAGGTTTGTAGGATTGGCGAGTTATTTCCGGCATTATATTAGATGTTTTTCGATCATCATTCGACAACTAAGTGATTTACTACCAAAATCAGCTAAATTTGAATGGAAATAACCTCAATATAACACATTCTGTAAAATCAAAAAGATGTTATCAATCTACGATACAAAGGCTTGGACAGAAGTTCCCACTGAGGCAAGCTATCTAGGAATAACTGGAGTACTGTTTCAGACACAACCAGACGGACTGTTACACCCTATTTTGTATTTTAGCAGAAAGACTACCGAGGACGAATCTAATCACGTACCATGTGTTCGAGTTAGAAACTTTGGCGGTAATATGTACTTTGGAAAGGTTTAGAGTGTATCTCATACGTATCCCATTGGTAGCCCTGTAATTTTGATTAAGAAGAAAACTGGAGATATGCGACTCTGTATTGACCACACAGCTTTAAATAAAATGGAGGAGAACGTACAATACGTACTGATTTGAATAGTTTAAAAATGTTAGCGAATAAACGAGTAGTATCATAGCAGACGCTTTGAGTAGGAATCCTGTGGAAAAGCCAGAAGACATTGAAGTAAATGGTTTGCCAGTTATGGGGGTTTCTCTAAACACAGATTGTATCGCTACAATGCAGAGAGACTGTGATGAAATTCCGACGATTAGAGAACAGTTGGAACAAGGCGATAAACCCACTCATGATAAATTGACATTGATCAATTGTCGAGTTTATTGATGCACATCAGGGAGACTACGTTTATATGTATCTGAACCATTGAGAAGTGAGTTTGTTAGTGAAACTCAAAGAGAACTGATTCAGCTTGGATTCGAGAAAACATTACCGAAATTAAAGCAGAATTATCACTTCCTTAAGATAAAAGAAGCAGTTACAATAATAGTTTTCCGTTACATCAACTGCTTTTATTAAATAACGCCTAGAGGAAAACAACCTGAAAACAAACTGTTGCATCCGTTGGGTGAAGGGCGGACACCATTTCAGAGTATCTACATGGATCATTTAGGTCCGTTCCAGATAAAAGAAGGTACCAGAGAGAAGTATGTTGTTGTAGTGGTAGATGGTTTCAGTAAATATACCACTTTGAAAGCTGTCACAGATGTAGGTGCAGTGTCAATAATTGAATTTGCCAAAGAAGTTATTCGCCGTTAAGGAAAGCCAGAAAAGGTTATCACTGATAGAAGTACAGCTTTTACATCTAAGAGTTTTGAAGAATTGTGTGATTTCTACAAAATACAACATGTTAAAATAGGTTCAGGTTCTCCTCGAGTCAATGGACAGGTAGAAAGAATTAATAGCATTTCTTGCTTAGCTACAGGTATAATTACCGCAGGCGGAGATGATTGAAGTTTGAAGATGTATGATGTTCAGTGGCTAATAAATAACGCTAAACACAGCGTGACAAAAAGGGCAAGCTTTGAAATGATCTTTAAGTACAAACCAAAGGGTTTAAAGAAAAATTCTTTAACAAAAGAAATCATTGCACTCAATGAAAGATTGAAAGAAAGAGAAGAGAGACTGGCTGAAGAGAATTAAATTTAATATCCCATAAAAAATGGGATCTACCAAGATCTCTTGTATGTAAATAACAACACTAAAGCGCTTTCAAGTTTTCTGAGTTTGGAGAACACAATTGCTTCGAAAGCTGTTCAAGTTGAATGTGGCAGATACATCAAACGTTATATTAATTCTTTTTAGTAGTTTTTGTTTTAGTACTTTCTCCACACAGCACTGCAACGTAAGTTTTGTGACATTTTGGCGTTTAAAACCGCTGCTAACAACGAGCAATGGGATACATTTTGACCGATATTTTTATATCTCTCCATATTAGTACACGTTTTTGAAGAAGCACCAAGGTATTATGAAGATCTCAATGAGGGTGGCATTCTTCATGCAAAAGAAAACCTATTCACTTTAATTACGTTCCAGTTATTGAATATAATATATTTTGAAGGCGTTTATTTTAATAATAAATATCATTTCAGAAACTGTTTCATTAATCTCTTAATTTATTTCATCTTTTAATATGAAATTTTGGAGTTACATTGATATAACTACTCTATTCTAAATAGTGATTGATTCCTAAAGCATGTTAGATAAGTTAAAAAGGTAGTCGGTACTTTTCAAATGTCTATCATTACAAAAAAAAAATAAATATTCATGTTGTATATTTACAGATATTCTTTTGAAACCATTCCACCTAAATTTCAGGAAATTTGTGATAAGGATCTTCGAAACAACGAAAAAGTATTATCGGGAAAGACAAGGCACTATTGATGTAAAAATCATTTGCCCACACTCTCCAAAAGCTATTCTTTGACATATCTTTGCCTTCAACATATTATTTGGTTGAGAGAAAATCAAAAATAATTGTATTATAAGGTGGAAAATTTTATTTTAAATAATCTTTTGAAAATAAGATTTTGATCGTAACTCTATTTTGCTGTGACAACATCTAACTCAAAAGTCCTTCTTCCAAAATTCCTTCGTTTTTTCAGGCCTATTTGGATCTTTAATTTCTGTTATCTCTGTTTGATATATTTATATTAGATAATACGAAGATCGTGTTTTCGTGTTCTTTTTAATACAGATTCTGATATTTCTAAGCTAATTGCATAATAAACAGCCAACTCAATAATAAAAGAAATAATTTTGATTTTTGTGATTTCTATACTGAACGGTAGCCTCAAATAAATCGATATCAACATTTAAGTGTTCAAACTTTTTGTTTTTAAGCTAATATCTAAAGATTTGATACTTGGTACATTAATACAGAATAAAATAGCGTTTCTTGGGAGTACCATGATATATAGTATATGATATACTCCACGAACTCCAGTAATCTAACTTTAGTATCGACTTGTAGTACTAACGCGTATCTCCTTTCATAAACTTCGTCCTTGATATAACCCCGAAAGAAAAATTTAATGTAGTTATAACAGGTGATTTTGGAGACCAACATATTTCAACATTGTTTGCTATCCACCTAATTTGAAAAAGCTTTTTCAATAACACACACCTCTTGAATCTGATTGGAGGAGGAATACATTCGCTTGCGTGCTTCTATATTGACATCGTCTGTTTCTAGAAATTCTGACAACATACACTTAGCAGCAGAAGTCTGCGTACAAAAAACTTCTAACACTTTAACTGAAAAAATAAGGGTCATGATCTAATGTGATAAACTTCAATTTTTTTTTATTTTGTGTATTAACTACATATAATTCTATTAACAAAATATGCATCAATAAAACAGAAATATTAGTTACCAAAAAAATTAAAATTAAAAATTCTCCAAATAATGCGTATGCAAAAATCGGCGTACAAATAAAGACGCCTTCTCCAAAATATACTTATTTACTTAAATACGTAGTTGGCGATGTACGCTTTCCGATTTAAATAAAAGATAATCGGTGTCAATTATATTAGCAGAGGCTTAGAAGCTAAAAGTTAGAATGGACACTAAAGGAAAGGAAATTGAATTGGGAGAGAGAAAAATTATTGTAAAGTTATGGAAAGAGGGAAAATCTTTTCGAAAAATAGGAGAAACTGTCGGCAGGTCACACTCTTCCATTCAAAGAGTAATTAATAATTATAAAGACACTGAAGATTACCTCTCACGTCTGCGATCTGGTAGACCACCCCTTTTAACAAACCGAGAGAAGCGAAAAATTGTACAGCAGGTTAGAAAAGAACCTAGGCTGACGGCAAAAAAAATAGTAGAAAATGTACAAGAAGAATTTCATAAAACTATCAGCAAAGATACGGTGAGAAGGACTTTAAAAAAAGCTAACTATCACAGTCGCGTTGCACGAAAAAAGCCATTTGTGTCAGAGGTCAATCGTCAGAAGCGGATCGCCTTTGCAAAAAAACTCTTACCTTAGCCCATTGAATTCTGGGAGAAAGTTCTCTTTACAGATGAGAGCAAATTTTGCATTTTCGGCATTAAGGGTAAACAACTTGTATGGAGAAAACCTAATACTGCCCTTAATCCCGAAAATTTGAAAGCGACTGTAAAACACGGAGGTGGTGGAGTTATGGTTTGGGGGTGTATGTGCACCAAAGGGGTGGGATGGTTGGTTTTCATAACATCGACAATGGACCATAAAATGTATATTGACATTTTAAAAGAAAATTTGAAGCCTAGCATCGATCCCTTGGGCTTGGGGCCCGAATACTTTTTTCAACAAGATAATGACCCCAAACATTGCGCCCACAACACTAAGCTTTGGCTACTATACAATACCCCAAAGCAACTTAAAACACCTCCACAATCGCCGGACTTGAATCCCATCGAACACCTCTGGGATTTACTGGAACGCAGGATTCGGCAACACAACATAACGTCGAAGGAAACGTTAAAAAATGTTATGATTGAAGAATGGGCCAAAATCAGTTCGGACGAAACGAAGAAATTAGTGCACTCCATGCCTAAACGTTTAAGGGAGGTCATTAAACGTAAAGGTTATCCGACCTCATATTAATATAGAAACAATGATCTCATTTATGAATTTTTTATAAATACTGTCCTGACTTGTACGCAGATTTTTGCATACCCGTTATTTGTAGAATTTTTAGTTTTGATTTTTTTCTGTAACTATTGTTTCTGTTTTGTTGAAGCATATTTTGTTAATAGAATTATATGTAGTTAATATACAAAATAAAAAAAAAATCAAGTTTATCACATTAGATTATGACTCTTATTTTTTCAATTAAAGTATTACAAGTTTTTTGTACGCAGACTTCTGCTGCTGAGTGTATCAATATATCTCCTTCATGTCAGTGTACCTTTATAGAAAGTCGGATCAATTATTTGAGTCCCTATAAGACCACATTATACATCTGTTCAAACCACTATCTTTTCCTAAATCTCTAAATAAATTATTTTTGTGCACGTCGAAATATGTCAAAAAACATTGCATTCTGTTTCTTCATTTATAATAAGTTGTTTTTGAGTTCTGGTTTTTACAAAGTTTTCTCTACGTCGTAACGTTCCGTATAGTTTAAAAAGATACCGTCTGTCGGATTGATCACGTTCTGGATACGTTCTATCATATTATTCTAGTGCTTCTGGTATATTGGATATCATTGCATAACATTTAGTGTCAAGATTATTGCTCATCAGCATACACTACATGAAACAAGAGCGAACGAACAAAACCAACCTCATTCGGAGAAATGTGGATATGTTTGAAATAGTTTTAATGAAATATTTAATATGTTTTATAATTTTTTAATTTTAATTTTTATAATTTCTAAAATCTTCACCCAAACAATGCGTTTTAACCAAATGAAAACGTATATTAAAACACTTGTTACACCTCGATTCATGCAATTTCAAAGAGTATCCTAAAAGTGGTGATTTTAAAAGCTGATACGCGTAATAAAACAGGAAACTAGTACTTTTAAAACAATGGTAGCGGTAAATGGGTTAAATAGGTTTTAACTTATAATGAAAATTATTTGTTAAAAACGTCAATTTATAGATAATATATGAAGTTCTATAGTTTATAATAGAAACATGAAATAGAAAGGTGTTGGATCTTGAAAGAAAACATTGAATGGGGATATTAAATCTTTCAGTGAATATTTATTTAACTAACATTGTAAACTATTTTAAGTTTTGAGTTAATCATTGAATTTTTGTGTGCCGCCTAATTTTAGGAGCGACATAGTAAATATTATAAAGCATGAGGATCGAATAGATTCCAGTTGATGCCACCGCTATTGCACGTAAGCGACAACAAAACTTGTTGGTTAATGTAAACTTGCAGTCTAGATCCTCTTCTTGTGTTCCGAGTTTTTCGATACGAGTATGAAGTGGCTGTACTTTTCGACAATAATAAAGCTACAGATTTGGACAAAAACTTTATGGGCAAATAGGTAAGAAGAGTTGCAGTTTTCGGTATTTCTATTATTATAAAACCAGAATATCGGTATTACTTTAATGTTTTTTACTTCTTCAAAATGAAAAAATAGATCATAAATAAAAATTTTGTTACTTTGGTTAAGTATGGTTAAGGTTTCTTCAAGGTTCACCCTCCTGTGTTCACTACAGGTTTTCTATTTATGGTGTTTAATTTGTCTAATAATCTAATACTTGTCCTACTTAAGGTACGACTTAAGTACCGTAAGTTTGGATCGGTCTGAATTGGAATGAGGTGGGTTATGCTGTTGTGTTATTAATTTTTAGACGGTGGTAAGCCACAGAGATAAGAACGTCCGGAAACAGGAGGAAGAACGCTGATAAGAAAGGGAAGATACAATGAAAGATATAGGAACATAATTACGAAACAGCTTCTTTCAAAAGGAAGGGAGAGAGTGAGAAAAGGAAGAAGAAACAGGTACTGTGGCGAATGATGTGGCGAGAAACGCTAGAACATATGTTGAAAGGATGTACCGAGAGAAAGAAAGGAACTGAAGGCAGATTTTGGAAGAGGGGATTTAGTGGGAATTAGTCCCCCTTAAGTCGTTGAGTCATTGAGTTGGATTATGTTGAATTGCGTTGGATTATGATAGTAGCGACAGAGCGAGACACTCCCACACTTCCGGCCGAAGAACGATACCGCTTTTTATAATTTTTTTAATACCACTCATAAATTGCCAGGGATGCCAGTATTTGGAATTTCTGAATATCGATGTTAAATGACTCAATTGTGGTATGCCACAAGCAATAATCTTAATAAATTCATTGAGTTGTAAATTCTAATAATATATAATTAAATAATAAATTAAATAATAATATAATTGATATCCAAAAGATCATACAAGTGTTTTTAAGATATAACATAATTTCTAAGGTTTTTTAGTTTCGATATACATCTGAAATACCCTCTTGGCAATTTTGAGACTTCATCTGGCTTGGTTTTCTATGTCCCACAAAATTGATGCTCTATAATCCAAAATTGGTCTACAGCTGGATTTATAAATGTGGACTGTTCGTTCGAAATTAATTCCTCTGTCTTTAAACGTCTAAAATATTTCGCCGTAGCTTTACATTTCTTTCCTATGTCTTCTTAGAATGGAAACATAACAATGACATCTTTCTTTTTCTCCGGTTTTGCTTAAATAAATTTGACATTAGAATCTTAAGAGGGTTAATAGTAGACATTTTTTACTTAAACCCAAATTGATACCACGATATGTAATTTTTTGTAAATTGATTGAAACTGGATTATTTACTTTATTGATCCTTGGTCACTATAAAATTGGCAAACATTTTAGTGAACACTCTATTTGGATATCTTCATTCCTTCTTAAATTATAGATGTTAAAAATACTTATACGCTATTGTATTAGTTCACTTCAAAATATCTTCGTATTTCGTCCAAATTATCTGAGCACCTCTTTTCACATTCAAGCGATCCTATGGATCCCAATATAATCTCACAAATACATTGGACAAGTTGAACTGATGCCATACAGAAAGAAGTACTCACAATTTATCAACAGCTCGAGAAATTTTTGATTTCAAGAAGAGAATTGCAATTACATTCAAGAGAATGGTGGTTCTCATGATACTGTGTTTCGCACTTGATTACCTATCTCAAATGGCGCTTTCTTGACCTTTATTTTTGTATATATAAGTCTAAGAGTTTGAGTGTTTTGAGTAATTAATTAAGGTAAACGGGTATAGGGCTATATCTTCTTAGGGAAGCCGAAGTCACCCATGATTTATATATGAAAGTACTCTTAAAATTCACTAAAGAATTACCTCTAGAAATTTATTGCAATCATTCGGATACACCTTGTATAACAACTTTTATTATTATATTAACAAAATACGACTTCTTACGCGCTACGTCGGAGATGTTTTATTAAGGTGCTCGATTGCTAACTTTCTAAAAAAAGCTAACTATTTCAACATCCCTGATTGAACGTTATTACAATCTCACCTAATCGCTAAGCTAATGTTGAAAAATCCTTCGTACCCTTATCTGGACACCTGTAAATTCGGTGTAAAGACATATATGGGTGTCTACATATTACGCGGCATTGGAGCACAGCTATTACGCGCGACAAAATTATGTCTTGCGAATGCCGCGTGTTGCTGTCGCTTAATGTGTGGGCACGTCATGATATCAATTACTAAAATGGTATTACTATTAAATTATTTGTATTCCTGTATTCGTGTCTCCTACCGTGTGGTTTTTTAACGATAATAAGTTAGAATTGCATGCTTACAATTGATAAATCATTAATTACAATTGATCACACACAATCTGGTATAATGACATTGCTTTACAATATACATTTTTTTATATAATCGCGTAGGAAATTAGTTACACTGACGCTTACTAGTTATTTATAGTTATTCCTGCGGAAAAGGAAATGATATTGATCTTAGGACTACTAGTAAAATGGCCTATAACTACTTACCGCGCGGGTCCATTACACTCGTATTATTTTATGCTGAGTTTGAACTAATTTTCGGCGAATGAGTGTATGATCGTGTCATTTTGTCCATGTTGTTCTTTATTTTATTGTACTTCAGAATTACTTGGGAAGTCTTTTTTACTATCTTTAACATTTTTATTGCTATGCAGAGTAATCAGCCACGTTACAGGCAATAATCTCGCATCGTCTATACATATAACCAAATTGGGTAAAAAATACTTGGCGATTTTTTGGATCAATAAATGATGACAGCAATAAGGGTTTATTTTTACGGATCGTACTAAATAATGTTAAGTAAATTAAAAGAAATATGGCAGTTCACATATCCTCCAGAGTGTTAATTTCTTCTAATTTCCTCACGCTGCTTTCCAAGATAAATCTCCAGTTTTCATGCATAGGTTGTTACACTAACACAAAAAGCCTAAAATTAGCCTCTAAAAGTGAGAAATTGTTCATCAACGATCATACGTATTTCGCATTTCATAAGGGTGATATTTTGGGGCATTCCTTTTTTATCGTCTTTCCACTTATCGTCGAATCTATATCTATATACGCAAAGTATGTTTTGAACTCTATTTCGAACAATAATAGTACGAAAGAATTTTCGTCGATTGTTTTTGTTCCAAAATTATGTTGAAGCAATACAAACCTATAGATTTGTAGGCGATTTGTATATTCACATGACAGGCAATTGTTGTAATTTCCTCAAAAGGATTAAAATTAAGATCTGTTATTGCAGGCTTCTCAACAATATATGAGTTAATAGCCCGTTTTTGTTCCAAAAGACGATGTAATATAAAATGTAGAATTCCAACGGGTCTCCACATCCTGTAAAAGTTCTTTATCTGAAAGACATTTCTGATATTCTGCTCCAGCTACACGTGTTTTTAGCGAGCAATTTTTTTCTGATGCAGGAAATTTTTATTGTAATAAAAGCAACAAGTTCTACCTGTGCGTGGAGAAAGCTTGTGATATCATTAAGGATGAGGTCCGAATATGTTTTTTCATAGAGGTTAATTTATAGTTCTTCATAAAAATCCATTATCTTAGATATCTTTAAATTTTTAATTACGTTGATATTATTTATGTGTGGTGTGTGTTTTTCCAAAGAGAAGTGTTTGAAGAATGTGGAATTTTCTTTTGAGATGTGTTCCTTATAACGAAAATTGGTATTGCGACCTGTCTGTCCTATTCAAAAACTTTCACAATCATTGCATTTGATCTTATATGTATATACCACTTTTTCCTTTTTCATTAAATTTATGTTTGTTATTGATTAATAATTAACTGATTTTGTTTGAATTAGAAAATGCGGGAAAAATATTGAATTTATTAAGATTATGTTTAAAAGCAAAACTGTTTTTTAAATTCTTAAAATTTTTCAATTTAAAATTTTATAACTTTATCTATTCTATTTTTTCAGTTTATTTAATTTCGAAGCATTACCAGGTAGAGAGAATTTAGTTTTATTTTATTTTTATTTTTAAAGAATATTATTTAATTTAATTATTTCCTATTTTAAAACATGCGCATGTAGAATAACTGTTTAATTGTAATTTTATAATTTTTATTTTTATTTCACTTAGTTCGGATCATTTACCACCAAATTGAATTTAAAACATTTTTTTTTCGATTTTCATTAAAAGCACATGTCAAATTTCATTTTCTTGCTACAATAATTCAACATCACCAACTTTCTTTAAAAGAAATTTTGAATTTTACTTCTATAAACATCACTTCAATTCAAGCTTCATGTTTCATAATTTGTAATCTACAACTAATGCTAAGAAATCATACTGTACTCCGAAGATGATTTGTCCTTCACTAAACTTATCGACGATAATTTAAATTATGAGATATTTTTTCGCAATTTTGTTCATTTTTTCATATTAATTACAGTTTTGCCTGAAGACGATCCTTTACTGGGTTAAAACAATTCAAGCACCAAACTTCAATAATAAATATTTTCACATAAACTTTGTTATTAATTTTATTCATAAATCTTTTTAGTTCTAGGTCTAGTATTAGTTCTAATTTTAATTCTGGTCTATGTCTAAATTATTTTAAATTCCTCTGGAACAAAAAGTATACCTAATACTAAATCTACAACTCAGCTTTACAACTACCACTAGACGTAGAATTAGACATATCAGGGTTTAGCCGTACGTGTGTTAAGCCGTCTTAAGAGATGTACGGCTAAACCATAATGCCTCTAGTTCTAGATCTAGTATTATCTGAAGGTAGGTTGAGTTGGGTTCGGTTCCGTCTTAAGATACGTACGGCTAAACCCAAATATTTCAAATGTTAGCTACTGATGGTATTAACTCTACCATCATACTTGTATCGACCTAAAACTAACACTAGACTTTATTTGGTCATATTTTAATTTGTTCCTATACTTTTCACTAATATAAAATTACAACTTCTTTGGGTTCTATGGTTTCATATCTTTTGACAAATTTAGAATTTTTAAAAATAGTTAAACTTTTAATATTTTTCAATATTTTTTGTGCAGTATTACGCAGCCGACATTTTTATCGCTCATGTATGGATGTAAATTTTATTTTTTAAACTTATTATTAGTATATATGAGAGCAAATTTTGGAGTCTCAGAATCATGAAGATTAATTTTTGGGTTGGATTATTTACGTTAAACATTCTAACGACAAATCTGTTTTGAATTCCATTTTGATATTTGACCTTGGTTATTATAATTATAAATCTTATTGATATTAGTTATTTTCCTATGTTTATCTGATTCATTAATGTTGGTTAAATGGAAAATATTTAATGTTTTATTTGTGTCGTTAATCATCTTATCTAAGACTACGAATTTTTCCTTTTTTTTGTTTCTTTGTTGTGGGATGTTTTTGAAGAGAATCTTTACTGAATTTACTATAAATTTCCTCATATTCTATATACTGAGGCATGTTTTGAAATTTCCGGTGTATGAAAATTTTAGTTGAATCATGTGTTTCTAGCTTTTATTTTTTTCTATATTTTATATTGTCAATACCTATGATATACAGGGTGAGTCAATAGTGCGAGGACGGAAGATTGTGGCCTTACTGTTGAAAATAAAGAAAATGTTTTTGTGTCATCGTAGATTATAATCAAGGCTGCATCGATTAAAATTATTTTCAGTTGTACAGGCTGTTTCACAATTCCAGAACCCTAATCAACTTCATTTTTTTAAATGGAACTCTATACATCTTTTTACATATGTTGATTACCTGCCTTAAATGCTATAAATGCGTATCTTGTTTTCAAATTTTGAATGCAAGGTTGCCAAGTTATTAATCATTTTGTCATTTTTTGAAAAATATTGTGGTGACTTAAAATTCATTATCACCATTATTATTAAATATTAAAGATTGCAATTTGGCATATCGATAAACAAAGCTTTGATCTTTGAAACCCCACTAATACAATTTGATAATATTATACAGGATGGTTACCAGAACCGGTTAATTTATGAAATGTTTGACGGACAATAATTTTATTATTTTAAATGGAACACCCTATATTTTTTCAATGCCTCAGAAGGTTTTATTAATCATCTTTCATTTTTGTTAAGCATACGGTATATCTAACATGTGTACTTTTTGAGATAATTACACTATTTCAAAAATGTCGGCAAAAACTTAATTTTTTCACAAGAAATAAACTATGAAGAAGACATTTTTAAACAAATGCTAGTAAGTTTATTTCGTAAAAGTTGGAGAAGTATGGATCTGTGTACAGACAATAGTATTAAGAAAACAATTTTTCAAAAATTCTATTTAAGTATGTTTCAAAAATCCTATCATAGTGGGGAGGTGTACCATCGTGCTGAGACCACATTCTTTGTCAAGCGTCTCGTAAAACATTTTCTAAAAGTTTTGGCAATTGATTTTCTAAGAAATTCAAAAAGATTATCCATTGACGGTTGCCTCGAAGAAATACGATCTGTTTAAATAAAATTCTAGAATCCCTGCCCAGATAGTTTACACCATTGTTATTAGTAGTACTTCTCATATAAATTTACTGTTGACCATATCGTAGTAATGAAGATTAAGGCGGTTAACATAGTTATTTTTACAAAACATCGCTTATTTGCTATATAGAAGATAGTAAAAATTACATTGTTGTTGATATTTTTCTAATACCCATTTCGCAAATTTTAGTCTTCTTTGAACTGAATATGCACACATGTACACTTCTTGATATTTTACAAAATAGACGCACTTGCATTTGTTTAAAAATGTCTTCGTCATAGTTTATTTCTTGTGACAAAATCAAGTTTACGCCGACATTTTTGAAATAGTGTAATTATTTCAAAAAGTACATATGTTAGATATACCGTATGCTTAACAAAAATGAAAGGTAATTAATAAAGCCCTCTCAGGTATTGAAAAAATATAGGGTTTTCTATTTAAAATAACAAAGTTATGGCCCCCCAAACATTCTATAAATTAACCGGTTCTAGTAACCAGCCTGTATAATATTACCCAATAGTATTAGTGGCGTTCGAAAGACCCAAGCTTTGTTTATCGATATACCAAATTACAATCTTCAATATTTAATAATAATGCTGATAGCGAATTTTAAGTGATCACATGATTCTTCAAAAATTTTCACAAAAGGATTAATAACTTGGCAAACTTGCATTCAAAATTTGAAAACAAGATATGCACTTATAGCATTTAAGATAATTAATCTGCATATGTGAAAAGATACATAGGGTTCCATTTAATAAAATGAAGTTGAATATGGGTCTGGAATAGTGAAACACCCTGTATAGCTGAAAATAATTTTAATCGATGCAGCTTTGATAATAATGTATGATGACATAAAAACATTATTTTTATTTTCAACGGTAAAGCCACAATTTTCCGTCCCCGCACTATTGACTCACCCTGTATGCTTTGTGCTCTTTTAACATAGTAATTTTTTGACACTCTTCTATAAATATTTTTTTCTAACTTACATTTCTCGGTTAACCGGTTTACCATTATTAATTAATCGAAAATCCGGTTTTTGGAATGTTTCAGATTTTTTGCGAACCCTTATCCTAGGGTTAGATATCACCTATACAATGTTATCATAGAGGTTAACCTTTGAAATGGATACGAAAACATGCAATAATAATATTCTTACATTTGTAATATTGTGTGCGAGTTTAGTGAATCTAGAAAGGAGTTTGTATTCCTAGTTGAACATTTCCCAATAAAACTTGTGAGATGTGAGGGGACATATTTTAAAACAAATTCGTAATAAATTTAGTTTGCCAACATCGTTTTGTATAGGGTTTTACAAGAAAATTTTTGTTAAAGAAAATTTAACGTCGATAGATTTAAAAATTTTTAACGGTGGTCGGGTGCTTTGCGAGAGAGCATTTTTCATTGTCCATGGCTTGTCCCGCGCTCTTAGCCATTACGTCCCAACAAGCTCTCTCGGTCCGGGACTTACGCCGATGCTGCCTCTACCGTCGTCGAAGACGTCGGTCCCCATCCCCAATATACGAGCGGTCCTCCGCGTAAGCGCGCACAGCACACAAGAAGGAGGCGGCGGCAGAGCAGAGGAAGAGAGGACGAGGACGACGGGGCCGCTGAAAAACTGACGACGTTTCGAACAAAGGGCCCGCTGCTGCCATCGCCGGGCACGCAGATACCGTCGGACGTTTAAATCTGCCCCGTTCGACCGGACCCCGACACTTTTCGCGCAATTATTCCGCCGGCTACGGACCTGAAAAGCAAAACTGCCGCAGAAGAGAACCCTACTCCTGACTCCTGAGGTACTCTTTCAGAGAGGATGCAGATGCAAAACCAGAAGCTAACATAGACGGCGAGATACTTTAGAAGAAGACCGTAGCCAATAGTCAATACTGAGAAAATTCTTCGAATCCTTTTTCATAAATAATTAGCACATATCTTTTAATCATTAATACTGTGGTAATTCACCAGTGTTAATTCGTTCTCATCTCGTATAATAATAACGGTTGATATTGAATCGGTTGTATGGTAATTTCTCTTAGTAACCGCAACAATTTTATTAAGAAAAAAAATCGCCAATCGATTCATTAACGAAAGTGTTAAATGAATTCTTAATTACATCGAATGCGGTCGGAAAGACGTTGATGCGCGAGATTTTCGGCGCGAAGTGAAGAGGAAGAGAATATAACGGCAACAACCAAGAGAAAATACCGAACAACGACGATGTGGATGCGGTGTGGAGCCGCAGGCAGTAAAACGATTCATTTGTCGTTTGATCGTCGCCTCTACCATGGGCGACCACCCTTCAAAGGCAGCAGCCGCCCCGTTCAATGAAAGACAATCGGCGGCACCGCCGAAGCCGCCACGACGACAACAAAAAAAAGCTACATTAATGTAATCTATTAAACGCGTCAATTAACAGCCCTGCAACGAACCGCAAAACTCGTAGGATTCACAATTTCTACGCGCACAACCTTAAATTTTTTTATCTTATTAATTCTAAAGACGAATATATATCCAATTTCACATATACGCGTATTATGGTTAAAAGATAATACCCACACATATCTAATAATAATTAAGATTTAAAATTAAATACCATGAAATTGTTTAAATTAGTATTTACCGCCTCTTAATTATCATTTGTTGGGCTTTATCTAATTCTCAATAACCTTTATTTGAAATGCTTGTCAATATACGAGATAAAGTCAGTTTGACATCGTTTCGAACCAGCAACATGAATATACATGCTGGGTGTGGCAAAATCATAGAATAAATTAAACAAAACGCTTATAAATATTATTTTATAAAAACGACGCTATAATATTGTACCACAAATGTTACATATTGTATATTACAACATTGTTGGCATACGGCCTCAACCATTTTTTGTAAGAACACGTCATTTTGGTAACACAATAAATAGTTGTTAATAACGTCAGCATTTTACTTAAATATTTTCAATAAGAATATGACATGATGTCAGGTGAATAAGAATAAAGTATAAAGAAAAAAAGTCTGGAAAAAAATAATTACAGATAAGAGAAACTTTGGTAGTTTGATATCATAACCTAGAAAAAAAAACAAAAGATAGGTACAGTGTTCAAGCCACCCGGTGAAATTACATTCGATAAAAATGTGAGATAATTTTAAAACATTTAAACTGTTCTAATTATTAAACTGTTAAAAAAAGCTTTCGAAATCGGACGAAATAAAAATTGCAAGAAATATCCAACGACCGTACGTGGACAACAAATACAAAATTTAACAGAACTGTAGAAATTTTATGTTTGAAATTGTGATTTGAGTAAAAGTTTAAATAACGTCCTGACATTATTTTTTCACGTTGTTTTTTCGATTTAACCTCATTCGAAATTTTCAAGTTTCCTTCCAAGTTGTAACGAACTAACCAAAAGAAGAAAAACAGAAGAGCTTATTTTTGATTTTTCTCTCGAAGAACTTGCATATGGTGCACAAATGGAACTTAGGTCAGAAGGTAAATTAGATGAAGCAACGTCGAACATCAAACATCAACGTTCAAAAAGTATGTCCACTTTCCATATACGAAAAATTATCGATTTTTGTAGAAGCTAAGTTAACGAATCCAAACAATCTGTTAAGCAAAACGGAAGTGTCTCTCCAAAACTTATTCACAGCAAGGCAGTGGCATAATACATGCTCAACCATTTCCTCATTCTTTGCACATATTCGACATTCAACATGTCGGCTAGGCCTAAGAAGTTAAGATATATCTTTAATCGACAGTGCCCAGTAAAGACAACCATTAGAACTCTAATACTACAACGCGCAAGTTCTAAAATGTTTCCGGGTTTGACAGCAACGATGTTAAATAATTTCGCATATCTCATCCCGGGAGAACTGGTCCACAATAGACAGTCTACCTTTTGAAGTATGGGCTAGTCCATTCTTGTGTTTGGCCATGGTAAATGAAACATCAACTGCTAGCTCTGATCCGACAAACGCACTAATACTGCCTTCTTTTGGTAGTTCATCTGCCACTTGATTACCAGTACTCTAGAGTGACCTGGGATCCAGATCGGAGAGACTCTATTCTTACTCTTATAGTCAGCTAGAACCGCCACTGACTCCATCTGATATATTTGATTCATTTGTCAACATGCAAATTTCTGCATGCATCAGCCAATTTTCGCTTTCAAATCAGAACTGCCATCATATCTGACAATATTGATAGTGCAATATTAATACCTGTAGTATTTTCTGCAGCCCATTGTTAAAGCACTTTGGAACAGCTTTAAGAATATTACTTAAATCCATAAATGGCAAAAATTAAAATTACTATAGATATTTTAAATAAGTCTTGGATCTCAATTGACAAATTTTCTGATCGCACCAAAGCAGTTTTACCGTTTAATTTGTTCAGCACTTTTATTGATTCTCTAAAATTTAAGTATAACAAAGTTTATAACAATATTAAGAAAGTTAATTGTAAAAAAAATTTGATCAAATCTAATTATAGTCTATAATTTTTTAATGACAATAAAAATGGTTAATTAACTTAACTACAATCAATATACCTGAGGAGGTTGTAACATTGCTGTCTCTTGGCCCTAAGTTCAATTTACCAGTGGACTCATTTAATTTGAATTTGAAGTATTTATTTGTTGATGTATTTAGAGAACATTATTAGTAGTTTAAAAGATGAATCTTGAAATATTATGAGGGGAAAAATTACCAACATTATTACCAATGTTATGGGTACCGGCAAAACGTGTGATGGGTTGCACAATTTATTAAGTAAGCTTTTACACAAAACTAAATTTTCTTAAAGGATAACCCTACCTTAATTATTACAAAACCAGATAAAGGTGCTATAACAGTCATCATTAACAGAGATGACTATTTGGAAAAATCAAAAAGTGTTCTGAACGATAATAAAACATAGAAAATTTTAAAAATAAATCCCTTAATATCTGTACAAAATAAAATTGATGATTACATCAAAATGTGTTATTCTAAACAGTACATAACTGAAACAGAAAAAAGAAAACTTACTTGTAATAATTCTGTTTTATCTAAGGCATATTTTTTACCGAAAATTCATAATGAGGGCGTGCCTTTAAGACCAATAATTTCTTCAATTGGAACTGCATCATACGAATTATGGGGGTACATATCAGACATTTTGAGTCGCACTTTTAGTAATTGAACGGACTATAACATCACCAACACTTTTCGGTTCGTAGATGAGTTCAGGGGTTACAGCCTTCCGAAAGACCACATTTTAATATCTTTGAATGTTGTAAGTTTATTCACAATCATTCCATTGAATTTTGTTAATCACATTGTTAATGAGAGATAGGATATTATTACTTATAATTGTTCATGGGATAAGGATACCTTCCTTCTTGGTTTAAAGTTTCTTCGACACTTCAATTTTTACGTTTCACAACGTTATTTATATTAGATTGAGGGAATCCCAATGGGATCCAAGATATCACTGGTTTTGGCTTTGACTGTGATGGATTACGGGTTGGATGAGATCCGTGGTGATAATAGTTCAGGGTTTCGGATTAATTTTATTAAAAAATATGTGAATTATTTAATCTTGGGAGTTCACAAAGATGATGTTAACATAATTTTGGAGACTTTTAACAGTTTTCATCCAAGCATTCAATTTATCATGGAAATGGAAACTAATAATAGTTTACCTCTTTTGGATACAACATTTATTCGTAATTCAGTTAACAAAATTCAATTCAATTGTTACGTGAAATCAACATACTCAGGATGTTATTTAAACTTGTACTCACATCACAATTTCAAATATAAAATTTCGACAGTTCGGTGCATGAAACGTAGAGTTACTCAAATTTGTGAAAAGGACTTTTTAAAAGAAAACTTAGTATTTCTTAGAAGTAATTTTATTAATAATGATTATCCATTAAAATTAATCACCTAATTATTGTTTTCAACTTCTTCAAATATTAATAACATCGAATTAATAAAAAAATCAAAAATCTATCAAATAAAAAAATCATATATTAATCATCGTCAGTTTAACAAATCTAACTTTATTAGAATCTGAACCAGTTGTCTATAAAAAGCTTCCTTTTATTAACAAATTGAGTGACTCCTTAAAGAAAACTCTTACAGCCCTTAAAAACATCAAAATTGTAAACATGTATAATTGAATACTATATGTTTTTACACAAGATGCAAGCAGAAATCTAGAAACTGCTAGCAAAAGTCTCTTTACAGAGTAACTACTATAAAAAGACCAACAAGGTCTAGATACTGCTTGTAGGAGATTATAACATTTGGCAGAAGTCTAGATACTGTTAACAGAAAACTAGATCTTGATAATTGAAGACTATATTCTCTTTACAAGGTAACTCCTTTAGGAAGAGCAAATATTACTAACTAAAAGCTAATTACTTCTGAAAGAAGCCTGGATGCTGCTTGAAGAAGATTATATCTGCTGACAAATGAAGGTTTATATTCCGTTTACGGAAACTTACTGCTATTAATAGACTTAATATTGATAATTCAATGCTAAATGCTTGTGAAAGAAAAACTTTTCTTTGTATTGATATTTTCTTTGTATCAATATATCGATATGGCGATATATCGATATTATACTGATGTGCGTATCGGCTATTCGATATGCACAGCGTATATATATACAGGGTGTCTCACGTAACTGGTTCATTAGAACTTTTTTAGGTTCCACTATTCGTAAAGGCTTGAAATTTTGGTAACATGGGTTGTTCATTCCGATCTATTAACCTAAAATATTTTCAAGATGGCCGCCACTTCCGGTCTACCGGAAGTTGACCTTAACTTTTTTATTTTAAATGGAATGCTATACTTTTTATTACACCATTCAATTATACATAAGAAAATATGTTGACTTTGATAACAGTTGTTGGTGCCTACCGTTTTTTGTTTTCGAGTTATTTTGATTTTAAGTGTTTCTTGGCAAATATCACCATGCTCTTTACAAGCCCATATCTCCGCCAACGTTAACTCAAAAACGTTTTGCATTGGTGCGATAACTCTTCATATGCTGCTAAATAGATTGTCATTTGTTATATCAGTATATCTTATAAAGGCTGGTCAAAAATTGAGTTACCGTTTCTCTGTATTCAATTGCGTGAAAGTCGAAAATTTTAAATGGAACGCCCGTATTTTCATTCCCTATCAGAAAGGAAATTTAATTCTCTACAAATTATCTATAAATATTCCTATACCTATTTATTATAGTTTTCTTGCTATTGAGGAATTTGTCAAAATCATAGGTAAAATGCTAGAAATCGTCTGTGTTTTTATTAGAAGGCAATGACATTTTGACAGTTTTTTGTTTAATTTATTTAAATTATTATTAGTATTATTTCTACAATGAACTGTGATTGAATAAACTTTAGATTGCTAGCTGTAATTTACCAAAAATAACCAAAAGAAAACCGAATAAATGAAACAATGTAAAACAACAATTTATTGATAAAAATTAAAATCAATAACATAAAAGAATGAAAAACTGAAAATTACAAAAATAAATTATGGGAATTTAATTCTCTACAAACTATTTAAATACTTTCCTGCGCCTATTTGTTGTAGTTGCCCTCCTATTTGGAAATTAATGGACGCATGCAATGCTGGAAGCTTCTTGTTTTTATATTAGAAAGCCATGGAGTTTTGATAGCTTTTCAACCATATTTATGTTATTGTTGTTATTACTTAGTTGTGTTATCACTTACTGCTGTTAATGTCTTTGAATATCATGGCGAATTATTCCCACGCCAACATTTTAAATTCGTCTTATACTCATGGCGGGTGTAATAAAGTTTTGGATAGGATAAGATACGTATCTCTTAGTTTTGGAAAGATCAAAATAACAAGAAAACATAAATTTCTATCACCAGCAGCTTAAGTTAACAGAATAAATGTTTTGTCATATTTTATTGCTTTACCAAATTCTTCGGTAAGAGGTGCTTTGGTCGATTTAGATGAATAATATTTTACAAAAAAGCACCGTAAATAAATAAACTGAACTCTTTAGGAACATCTCGCGCATCATTACGTCGAATATTACGCCATATCATTGTTTTTCATTGTTTCATTTATGCGTGCTTCTGCTGATTATTTTTGGCAAATAAAAGCTAACAAACTCAAGTTTATTTAATCGCAGATCATTCTAGAAATAATACCAATGATAATTTAAATAAATTAAACAATAAACTGTCAAAATATCATAGCCTTCTACTAAAAACACGACCGGCTTCCAGCATTTTGTGTAGGATTTTGATAAAATACTCAATATGAAGAAAACTATAATAAATAGGTATAGCAATATTTATAGATAATTTGTAGAGAGTTAAATTTCCGTTTAGATAGGCTAAAAGGATATGGTGCGTTCCATTTAATATTTTCGACTTTCTCACAATTGAATACAGCGAAATGGTAATTCAATTTTTGACCACGCTGTATAAGGTACATTGATATAACAAATGACAATCTATTTAACAGCATATGACGAGTTATTGTACCAATGCAAAACGTTTTTGAATTAACGTTGGCTGAGATATGGGCTTATAAAGACCATGGTGATATTTGCCAAAAAACACTTAAAATCAAAATAACTCGAAAACAAAAAACGATAGGTACCAACAACTGTTATCAAAGTCAACATATTTTCTTACGTGTAATTGAATGGTGTAATAAAAACTATAGAATTTCATTTAAAATAACGAAATTGGGGTCTACTTCCGGTAGACCGGAAGTGGTGGCCATCTTGAAAATATTTTAGATTAATAGATTGGAATGAACAACCCATGATACCAAAATTTCAAGCCTCTACGAATAGTGTAACCCAAAAAAGGTTCTAATAAACCAGTTACGTGAGACACCTGTATAGATATGCACAGGGTAAAGCGCAAGCTTGGTTTCAATCGAAGCCCAAATTTTTAATTAAAGATATCGGAGAAATTCTATGAAAAATGAAAATAATGTTCGATTACCCACCGAATCGAATGAAATTTTGGAAATTACTGAAAACCAGGAAGTGGCAATCGTCCGAAACCTTTTATTATTAGCACGATAAAATGATAAAAGCAAATTAGGCCCAGGTACAGGTAAAGGAGTATTGTTGGCTTATCTCATCGACAGAATTTCAGACCAGGGTTTACGAAGTCAGGCCCGATAGTAAAGTTATTGGAAGATTTGGTGCAAGGATTCAAGAACATTACTATGGAACTACGTACCACTTCTAAACCAGTTGTAAGAGAAAAAAAAACACCGGAAAAGAAAACACCAGAGGGGATGAAGGGAGGATTTCCAGATGTTTCAATTGTGGCAGATTGGGTCATCTTGCGAATATGTGTCAACAAGCCAAACGAGAGACGGGTTCTTGTTGTGTCAATGAACGTGTCGACTATTGACCATTATGGGTCGGAAGATGAGTTTCAACGTAACTTGGTCTACCAGATAAGTAACGAACTTATAACATTATATACTTTGTTGGATACGTTCCTTGTCCTAAGTCCAATTAGTTTCATTAAAGAAAAATTTGTAAAGAATTTCGATAAATACACAACTGATTCTAATAAATGTCAAATATGTATAATATAAAAAACAACTTCTTTACTTGCTTTTTAATTTATTTGGTCGGTACCGGTTTCGAGCTTTTTTTTAAAAACTCATCATCAGTCGAATCTACAATTTAAAATAGGAAATCAAATATAAAGAACGACATTTGATCACTGGAAGGTCGTCAGTAGCTGGAACTTGATACAACCTCACACGAATGTTCCCAAAGATTTGTTTCTTGATGTCGTCGAGTTCTTGTTCAATTCTTCTGAATTCTCCTCCCAGAATATGTTTTATAAACAGAAGTTTGGTACCACCATAGGTAGTGGTTTTCGTCCCATCCTAGCCACCATAGGACCATTGGATCTTGGACAGGTATATCTCTCAGCTCCCTTATTTACAAGTATGTCGATGATATTATTTGTGCTGTACCATTTGACAAATTACTGTATGTGTAGCGGGAGTTCAACTTTGTTGATGGTCACATCAAATTTATGGTGGATACAGAATCCTACAATAGTGTGCCCTTTCTGGACTCACTTGCTACCAGAAAACTGATCAATACATCGCTTTGAGTTGGTATAGGAAGCCTTACTTTTGAGGTCGTTTTATCAACTTCTTTGCTCGCCATCCGATTCACATCAAGTAATCAAATAATGGGTTCCCTTGCGTACTAATCAGCACATTATGGTCCCAACCGCTTTGCCTTGTCGCAACCTGATTGGTCCTTGACACATCCTTCTGATGATGAGGAGCCTCCAACAACCTCCAAGTTTGTCACAGTTCCCTGTATTCCTGGGTTCACTAACAATATGATAAAAATGTTTAATGGTTGTTTTTTAAAGTTTATAATATATACCTGCAAACCGTTAAAAGTTTTTTTTCACTAGGTTAAAAGATTCCACTTCCCTTAGACAGGTGAAGGTCTAACCTGATGTATAAAATCGAATATATGGGTTATGATAGTTGCTATGTATAAGCAATGACTTAAAATGCTTCGAAAGGTTTGAACTGTATCCAGAAGACTTGATAGTGCCCAGGAAAGCTTGATACTGCTTCTAGAACACTTGATATTGCTTCCAGAAGACTTGAAAAGCATCCAGAAGCTGTTTATAAAAAACTTGATATTGCTTCCAGAAGACTTTAAATGCTTTCAAAAGACGTGATGCTATTTCTAGAAGACTTGAAATGCTCCCAAAAGACTTGATATTTCTTGAATTAATAAGAGGCGACGCAGTTCTCAGTTTGCAAAACTTATTTAAAAGCTAATCTTTTTTATTGTTAAATGGTAACATCTAAAGTTTACATTTTTACAAAAAAAAATATCAATTAAACTACAACTGAGCTCTCATTTCATAAACATCCTTCCATTCTGCTCCTCCCTGTAGTTATTAAGTGTAAAACTCTTGTTAATAGTAAACACGTAATTTTTTAAAGACACAAATTTGTCAAAATAATTTGAGAATTTTTTAAGACTATATTCGATAAAATTGGTCCAAGCTTATTTTATACATGTATATACAGGGTGATTCATTAGCACCATGACAAACTTTGGCAGATTAAAGGTGATGCGATTCTAAGAAAAAGATGTTATATGAATATGGGTTCGATTCATTTTGGCTAAAGAGTTACAAGCCTTTAAAAATTTTACACAGTTTGATAGGAAACATTCGCAACAATCGCAACAATAATTATGAAACACAAATACAAAGTTGGCTGTGATAGCAAAACTGAGTTCTTTATCTCAAACATTTTAATTTACTCTATTCTGTGTGTTTCAAAGTTTATAAATGTCAGAGTTTTGATCGAAACCGGAAATGCATGTATTTACGACTGATATTATTTTTATACGGGCTTTGTAATGGAAACGTTCGGCAAGCAGCAAGAGAATACCTTTGTAGGTTTCCAAATAGACATCAACCTGTCCATATAGTGTTTAGTGCATCATTTCGCAGACTGAGATATACAGGTAACCCCGCTCCACCACATTCCGTTCGTCCCCATGAAGTGAATGTACAAAATAAAAAACGTTTAATTGATTTAATACTTGACGACCCTTCAATTAGTACTCGGCTTATAGCGAGCATGTTACAAATATCCCAAAGTTTTGTTTGGCGTATATTGAATGGAAAACTGTTACATCCGCTTCATCGCCAAAATGTTCAAGCATTACATCCTGGAGATACTGAGCAACGCTGAGTATTTTGCCACTGCATTATTCATGCTAAAAATAATAACTTCATTTCCCAAGTTCTGTGGTCTGATGAAGCGTGTTTCATTAGGGACGGCATAAATAATTATCACAACGAACATGTGTGGTCCTTGCAAAATCCACATGTAATTAGACCAGGAAGATTTCAGCAACGGTTTAGTGTAAACGTTTGGGGTGGCATTTCTAACAATTCTTTGCTACCTGTATGGCTGATAAATGAACGCTTAAATGCAGATATGTACAGAAATTTCTTGGAAAATAACCTTTTCATCGTTCAAAATATTTGGTATCAGCACGATGGTGCACCACCACATCGAGGAAGAATAGCCATCGCTTAGTTACATGAACATTTTGCAAACCATGGATTGCCAACGGACACCTGAAGCAGCTTGTGTACCATGTAGAAATTACTACCCGTCAGCAACTACTGGACAGAATTCAAGATGCAGCTAATAGCATACGGAATGATCCAAATATCATACATCGTGTGACAGAATCTTTACTTCGTCGATGTGAGGCATTCAAACTGAAGGCGGACATTTCGAACAATTTTTGTAATTTTTAAACTTATTTTTTATGTTATTTTTTTATTTGCCTATTAAAATGTGTAAAATTTTCAAAGGTTTTTATTTAACCAAAATCATCTAACATCTTTTCCTTAGAATCGCATCACCTTTCATCTGCCAAAGTTTGTCATAGAGCTAATGAATCATCCTGTATTAATAAAAATTATATATTTAAGAATAAGTTACAATTTTGCTGCAGAGTGAAATGTGAAGTAAACAATGGTTCTTGAGTTATAACTGAAAAACTAAGCAAATAAACAACAAGGTAAGGTCATAATTTAAAAGGTTATTAAAAAAAAGTTTGGCCTGAGAACACCAAACCCTTTAGAGGTATTACTATATTGGTCTAGTATTTTTACCCTAACTTTGGAATTTCTCATCCACCCCAGACAGTGACTCCGAAAATATTCTACAGTGTAATTAATGCGAAACATAATTGAGATACGTAATTTGATTATCTGTCTGATTATTATCAATTAATGTTTTGTAATGTGTTTAGTGTCCACGTTGCTGATAACATGTCTTAATTGATTTATTAAATGAATTATAAGAGGAATGTATGCATTTTTGAATTTTGTTTCTTTCTATGCAATTCTATAATTCCTCTTTATGATCTTCGAAAAAAGATAAAATTTCAAAGTTGTTTTAGAAAATAACTTGAATACGATACGTATAATCAAAAATGTATGAGTACTTGTGAAATACAAGATATAAGCAAAAGATTATCAAAAAATGAATTAATTCTCCACTTTTCGGACTGTAAATTATTTAATATAAAATTACAGTAAAATAGTACAAGATATAAGCAAAAGATTATCAAAAAATGAATTAATTCTCCTCTTTTCGGACTGTAAATTATTTAATATAAAATTGCAGTAAAATAGTAGGATTTGGATGATCGATTCATTGAATTTCAATGTCTGACATCGCCTGGCGTTGAATTTGAACGCTATCGATAAACAATAGTTGGGGATTCCCATACAATATCTTCTGTATGCAATTCAGCTTTTTAACGTTTACATAATTGAATTTGCATTGTGGCATCGCCCTCAAGAAAAACATTAAAAAGAAAACGTATATGTCTTACGATGGAAACTAAAATAAAGATTGTCTGTAGATTCGACAAAAATGGATTGAATCTTACACAAATATATGAAATGGTAAAGCTCGAATGTCAATATAAATTCATTTTACATTATCACATACAACAATTTAATGATAAAAAATTAGAAAAGAGAAGTTTTCAATAGAAAAATCTTCCCGCAAAAATGTTTGCTGCCCATGCACAATGTGCTAATGTTCTCTGTAATAAAAATTTTTTAAGCTTCTGTCCTTCCACTTAACACCACCTTATTAATTCAATCAATAGATGAAGGTGGCATTGAGAAATAAAGAGAATGCGGTGACTATGATATTGTTACCTTGATTGAAGTGTCGGGAGATTAAGACAGTGAAAGTAGAGATCTTACAACCGATAGAAAAGACAAAATCTTTTTGGAGTTAGAGACAGGAGATTTCATTAATAGATATTTTAATTCTTACTGTTGCCTCGCATTTAATTCTTGTACTGAAAAATTTTAAAAACTTCAGAAACTTTGTGGATTATATCTGGAAAGATAAACTAACCTACTGCAAGCTTTTTAAAAAGAGTTTTTGGCATTAGAGTTTCATAAAATTGTCTAAAAAAATACATTTATCCACCTTATTAATACACAACCTGTACACTCATATAGCGATTCTAGTTCTATTGATATTCATTTTGAACACGCAACTATAAAGTTGATGTTGAAAAGAGATGTTTGTTCACAATCTGGAATACGATAAAAATGAATACAAGTAATTACTTGAATAGTTGAATAATAAGAATAACATATAATGTACTTACATTGTTCCTTTATTTTCACTTTCGTTATTATTATTTGTACAAATGATACTTTCGTGATAACACGCGGGTGGTATCTATCACTATCTTTTAAAATTACAAATTCTCCTTAAGGAAGGTTGCGCACATGCGTAGTATAGGTGTGGGCAAGTGCGGACTGGCGTCACCTTGGCGTCGTTGTAAACGATTCCCCAATATCTTGTCTGAAAGAAGACTCAATTATATTTAGGGACCATAATTAATCTAAACATTCGACGACCTCCCTTTAACACCTTCGCAAGCCCCTTGGGGGTCGCGACTCACACTTTAAAAAGCCCTGGCGTAAACAATGGAACTACTATAGTTTGGTGTTCCACAACGTTTTTTATATTTATATTGTAACCTATAAAACACAAGAAAAAATTATAATTCGAAATTTTTAATAATATTAGTACATCTAATTCTCTACATCTAAAAATTCATCAAAATATCTTAAGAATTCGATTTTTTGTAATGATCAATGAGATTGTTATGAAATGCCACAAATTTAGTTTGAACTCAAAATTTGATATCTCAAACACGAATTAATTAAACTTATGCATGGATTTGTTATTGTGCAAGTGTATACTTTCCATGATATATCACAAAAAATCATTAAGATATCTTAAGAATTCGATTTTTTAAGATTTTTCAAAAAATTATTAATGAAATTTCTAATTTTATTAAATGCCACAACAATTTAGGTTGAGTTCAAAATTTAATATAACACAAACGAATTAAGATACCAACGGATTTGTTATTATAAAAGTGTGTACTTCCTTTATATATGACAAAAAAATTCATCACGATACATTAAGACACTATTTTATGCGATTTTTTTAGAAATACTACGAATTTAGGTTGAGTTAAAAAATTGGCTACAAATTTTGGTTTTGTCTCAAGAATGAATTGAGATACTCAAGTTTTTTTTATAAATCACAAAAAATTCCGGTATAGGTACGAAATAAATTCTTCAATGAGCTTTAGAATTTTTTTTAAGTATTGTTTACACTTAATTTTCGATTTTTCGGGAACGTATCTCTCGCGTAAAAATAGGATTGATTCTATTAGTTTCACTTGGAAATTTGCGATCCATTTCAAATTTTTAGTGACCTAATTTTGGATTTTGGGCCCGCTCATAGTGGATGATCCGTGAGCCACCGTGAGCGGACATCAATTTTTGTACCACTCACGTGAGCGTGCGTGGTCGTGAATAATTTTGGTTTCCACAGAACTCAACGTGACGCGATTGGGTTGATTTTTTAATTATTAACGAAAAATACAAAAAAACATAATATTTAACAATTAAAACATTGTGTAAATATATATCAACAAAGCGCCAAAGAGACCTTGTAAATATCTATCGTGAATCGTATGTTACGAATGAGTTTTTAGTCCTAAGAAGGGTTATAAGTAGTGCTGGGTAAAGTGTTGATATTTGTCGCAATACCTACCTTACTATCCACAATCGATACCCGCAAAGTATCGGTATTGAAAGTATCGTATTATCGATAGTATGGAATGTGCCGAAATATCGAAAATGTTTTATGTACAGGAAATTGCATTTACAGTATATTTGCAAGGATGATTCTACATACAAAAATATTAAGGGACTGCTGATACTGCTTTAAGGGACCCAAAAACCTTTGAAGATGAGATTCAATATGTGGTTATTTCTCATTATTTCAAAACCGAGAAAAATCGAGAAAATTATCAGGAACATATGGTGGGCATAAGGGTTAGGGTCATAGGTACCGGTTTTTGAAAATAATATGGCTATTGGGTAATGAAAACAACTCAATTGGAAAAAGACTATATGAACTACCTCGTATCTTGCGCCTATACTTGGTTTACCAAATAAACGTCTTTTACTAGCAGTGTTTTTAGCAGTTTTTGGCAGTGAGTTTTACAAGCTGTATCTAGTGATGGGCAATTTTTGAACTTTTCAGATGAAGATATTCTATTTTGCCATCAGTATTTGGTATTTTGGGAGCAATTCAAAGCTTATAACCAGCATCGTTGTAAGTGGTATTAAGTTTTCCAAAGGGAGCATTAAGAATTCTTAAAGCATTTCAAGTCTTCTAGAACTAGTTCAAGTCTGCCAGAAACAATGTCAAGTCTTTTGGAAGCATTTAAAGTATTCTACAACCAGTATCAAATCTTTTGGAAGCAATATCAAGTCTTCTAGAAGCAATATCAAGTCTTCCAAAGATAGTAATAATAAGTGTTCTGGAAAGATTTCAAGTCTTCTAGAAGGAGTTCAAGTGTTCCAGAAGCAATGTCAAGTCTTTTGGAAGCATTTTAAGTCTTCTACTCTTTAGTATCAAGTCTTCAGGGGAAGTATCAAGTCATCTGGAAGCATTTTCATCTTTTGGAAGCAGTATAAAATCTACCGGTAGCAGCATCGAGTCTTCTGAAATCATTTCAAGTCTTCTATAACCAGTATCAAATCTTCTGGAAGTATTGCTAGTCTTCTAGAAACATTTCAATTTTTTTCGGCGAAATATTAACTCTCTTAGAAGCAGTATTAAGTCTCAATTCATAATACGCGCTCTCAAAAAAGAACATTCGCACCAGATGCTAGGACTGAATTGGGTGGAATAAGCTCAGTGGTACATTAAAACATCAATAATCAACAGGTGCGTAATTTATTTATTTTTCTTTTTACTTTTGTTCTTTCCACCATTTTAACCACAAAATTAAAATCTACGAAGAAAAATATATAACAAAATTTACTTATTACGTACTTATTATATTTTTAAAAACCAACAATTCTACGCTTGCGATATTTTGAATAGTACCGATATTACGAAGGTATTGATACTCGATACCTTGATTTTTACGATAGGTTGGGTTGTTGTCTTGCAGTTAATGGTGAACATTTATTCCCTTGCAAACTGTTAATTTTCTGTTAATTTAGTGTTTTCTGTTTTATATCAGCAGGTAGATTTAATTTACAGTAAATATTTCTAATGATTTAATATTCTCGGATTACCTTATTAAACAATTTTTCATCTTTTTCAAAAAACCGGAAATAAGTATATGCTATATCCCACACATATTAGGCACACAATTATGTTTCTTCATATTGGGGGCTAGACTTTCAGTCGACATACACGCCAGATCATTACAATAGCCGTACGAAAGTAATTAGTTTATTTTGAAATCAGACATTTTTCCGATAATAAGACACCTCTTGCTAGCAATGATGAAAATCTGGTAGTTCCCAAAGAGTTTATTTGTATGGATGTAACCTTAGTACATAGAGGTCCACTTAAATTTAAACAGTACATTACGAATAAACGACATTAGTTTGGAATTAAGGTTTTTAAGCTGTGTTTATGCGGAGGTTATTTGTACGATCTGAAGGTGTACTGTGACCAGGAAAAAGATGACAATGACAACTTCACTGTTCCATCTAAAGTGGTCCTTGAATTAGTGAAAGGTTTACTTGGTTAAATCAGAACAATACCCGTTGATAATTACACTAGTTTTCAAATTTTAATCAAATTTTTCTTCAAAGTCTGCGATATTTTTTTTTATAACGTAGAATGTTGTGCTTATTCTGAAACTGTTTTCAGTTTCTCCATCACGTCCAGTTTTCAAAATATACCCAAAAATGTGGAAAATCGTAAATTAAAAAACACAGTAATGGTTTATGTTCAGTATATTTGTTATTTGACATAACATGCTTATATACTTATATGGACATGAAAGTAGAGATCCGGACGAACATTTTGAGGTATTGGCAGCATAAATCGGATTCTCCGCTATTTTGCTACAGCCTAAAACAACTCAACAAAATCAAATTTTTTTGGCATTTTTCTTATTTTCTTTTCACTTAATCGCACCGTAATGAAAAAGAATTATATATGAATAAAAAAGTTTGTTATTCTATCGTGTAGAACATTTAATTTTCAAAACTTCGAAGATTTAACATCATGGTCGAATGTATATTACCAGAGATATCGTTAATTTACGACAATCGTGCAAAATTTCATTTTCTGCTATTTTCAGTGTATTGTTGAAACATTATTACGAACAATTTTTTTTAAATAAACAGGTATTTTAACTGTACTAGACACGAAGTATAAACATTAAATTCACTAAAATCAATATTATTTTACCTGTTATAAGTGTTGAACATTAAGCATTAGACAGGAGGATTTGATTTGGTGTTTGGCTGATCTTACAAACGATACATTTCTTTGTCTTTTTAGTTATATTGTCTAGGTTTATATTATAAATTATATTACAGAACTTTTATAGAATTAAATTCTATATTTAATGTATACTACTTTACTTATTGTTAGTATAGTGCGGGATATGATTACTTTTCGACAATTTTTTGTATGTCTTTGGATAGATTTCTCTAATAACACTCCAGAGATCAACTTTCATCATCCCTGTGTCCCAGTAACCTTGAGAACATATTTCTAATGTCATTAAATCTTGATGGAACCGCTCGATTTGTTCGTCACTTTACGCTCTAAGGTTGCACAGAAACAAATCTAAGTAAAAATGGAGAAAATTGATTTTGAGCGAATTGCTTGCATTTATAGCATGATAATTGTGCATAAGTTAAAAATTACGGCAATTCTCATCCTTATGGTTTTCTAAAAATCCATGGACGGTTTGCTTGAAGCTAATCCCCGCCTTTCTTCTTTTGTTGTCAATGTTGACATTAATTCGTTGTCATTTGTTAAATTTTCCCAGGGCCACGCTAACCACAGGGCTTTACCCCCAGGGCATCAGACCTTAAGGGGCGGCAATTTGTGACACGAAATGTATGCAGATGTATATCGGAAAAAAATATCTTTGCTTATTCATTTGAAATTGGAAATTCAACATAATATTTCCGTCATTTTAGTGCCATCTACAACCTAGTGGACAATAGATTGTGTAACAGTGTAGGTACAGTTTGAACTGTCCATGTTCCTAAGGGGAAGTCCCCGAATACATTGGGAAATAGTAAACTTTTTTTCTAATAGTTCCCGTTTCTATTGTGCTTATGTATACAAGTATTACAAGTATTTTTCTGGCCTAATATACTTCTCGGTTTCGGTGTAATAAATATATTAATAATTTATTAGGGTACATTTTTAGCATCCAGGATAACTCAAATAAGTAAATAAGGTAATGTTTACTGGTATTACTCGTTTACTAATATTTACTTTCGCCAATCGAAAATTGTAGGAAAATAAGGAAGCAAAGCAAAAAGCTATCTTGGAAAAAATGCGTCCGTTAATAAACTTCTTTAAAAAGAATGAAATATCTTCTATGGACACTACAAAGCATCGGGAATACGAACAGGGAAGAGAACAAAATCAACTAGAAGATGACAACGTTGTCCAAGAACCAAAAGACGAAGAAAAAGAAAATATCTCAGAAGAGAATCAGGAAAAAGAACATTTAAACGAAGGTCAAGAAAATAACGATATGTTGAGTACTAACTATGATTATCATGCATTATGGGGGGAATTAAGCGATAAAAAATTACAGATATAATCAAAAACATATTTAACATAGATGTAGATATTGAAAAATTGGACTTTACCACATCTAAAGTGGTTTATAAATCACAGAGCAGGTATGCTACGAAAACGATGTTTTATAGACCCTTATTAAACGGAAAACAAGAAAAACTAAATTGGCTTTTATACTCCAAATCTTTAGGAAAAGTTTATTGCATCCCATGTAAACTATTCGGTAGCATAAGTAACTTATTTTGCTTGGGTTTTAATGACTGGAAACACAGCGAAAAAATTTCAGAGCATGAAAATTCCGCTGTGCATAAGGAAAATACTCGCATACTTATTAACCGATCTACAGAAAAATCTAATTATTTTATAAATTATTCAATTTCAACAATGGAAAAACATATTAACTACTGGAAAACTATTTTAGAGCGAATTGTTGAAGTAATCAAATTCTTATGTTCCAAAGGTTTAGCTTTTAGGGGAGACAACCAAATTATTGGCGATAAACGCAACGGAAATTATTTAGGATGTATCGAACATTTAACAAAATTTGATCCCATCTTACAACATTTATTTAATTTTGCAAATAAGGGTACTGGACATGTCTCTTATTTATCTGCAAGAATTTGCGATGAGTTCGTCAAAGTTAGAAATATAATTGTCTTAGAATTAAAAGAAGCGAACTACTATTCTATTATAGTAGATTCAACTCCCGAATCTCGCACAGTGATCAATTAACTGTTGTAGTTACATATGTCAACAAATGCGGAACCCCTGTTGAAAGGTTTTTAATGTTTTTAGAGAATACTGGCTATAAAGGCGTAGAAATGGAAGATTCCGTTTTAAAGCTAACGGTTTAGAGATTAAATCTGGTTTAGATATTATTTTGCAAGACTGTAGATGGCAATCGTATGATAATGCTTCTAACATGGCTGGTATAGAGTGGCCTCCAATCATACATTAAATCTAAAAACACACTTGCCATTTACGTCCCTGTGTGGCATATTCTTTAAATATAATTGGAGAATTAGCGGCGGAATGCTGTCTACAAGCAACTAAATTATTTTTAAGTTCAAAATTGAGTATGTAATCCATTTACCAGTATTTAGGCCCATCATTTCCTCTATAGATTCAAGTACGTACAGAATTTGCAAATTCTTAATCCAATTCTTTAAAAATATCATCCAGTTTAAAGCTGATTATGCTATAAATAATAGATACGATTTGATCAACACCTTGAAAAGTCTAGAATTACCGAAAAATTTCTCTTTACTTTCTTTTGATGTAACTAATTTATACACCAACATTCCAGTTAAGGAAACTTTGATTATAATTAAAGATCTTATCAAAGACAAATTAGAAACTGAGAATGTTACACATATTTTAAATTTACTTCAAATCTGTACAGAACAAAATTTTTTCTAATTTAATGATAAATTTTATAAGTATAATGAAGGGCATCCTATGAGCGGTCTTCTCTCCGACATATTCCTCAATACAATAGAAAATAAAATTTTACGTAAAGACAATTTAATTAATAATAATGTAGTTCTTTGGAGGAGATATGTTGATGACATTTTGATAGCTTGGAATGATGATGGCATAAATGTAATAGATGAATTTCACAAATATATTAACAGTTTGCTCAGTAACATTAAATTTACTTTAGAGGTTAAAAAAAACAAACAACTAAATTTTCTAGATCTTGAATTGATTAACACTGATAATTCAATTGAATTCAATATTTTCAGAAAACCAACACAAACAGATAGTATCATTCCTTCTGATTCATATCATATCAACACACATAAAACTGCTGCTTTTAATTCATACTTACACAGATGCAATTATCAACTTTCTGAAATTAACAAAATCATTAATAGATTCATTTTCAAACAAAATTGTAATAAAAGTACTGGTCTTCAAATATTAAATTCAGAACCTTCTATATATAGATCCATATCATTTCCTGGTAATATAGCTTACAATACCAAAAATATTTTTAAAAAATACATCAACATTTCATACAAAAACAACAACACTTTACATAAGTTATTATTTCATGCTAAAGATAAATTAGACATATTGAAATCAAACGAAGTTTATAAACTTCAATGTAACACACCTGCGGAGCCACATATATTGGTGAGACAGGAAGATCTTTAAAAACAAGAATTAGAGAACATATAATCAAAGCTAATTCTAATTTTGGTAACCATTTAAAGTTACACAACCACAGTTTTGATATACATAACAATGTAAGTTTACTTCACAAACAAAACAAAGGTTTCAAACTCGAGTTATTGGAAAGCTACGAAATAGACAAGTTTATGAAGACCAATACAAAATTTGAGTGCCTTAATGATCAGGTCTTTCATGCAAAATCACCACTTTATAACTGTCTGAAGAACCCCTCCCCCAAAATACCGAGGATTAGTGAAATTAGCCGCAGCACTAATCGCAGATTTTAGGGTCTTTGCGGCTAAACCTGTCCCCTCCTATTTGCATCCTTTAACTTACAACTTTTATATATAATTTACGATCAAAATTTTACTAGTTTTAAATTCTACCCCTTCGATTAAAAAAAAAATAAAAAATAATAAACTTTAATTTCAATCTCAAATTTTAATATCTTAAATAGACTTATATACCTACATTTCATATTTTATATTTTTGTTTGTGATACGCTTCGTTTTTCGTTTCTTTCATACAAGAGTAAATAATTTTGTAACACTTTGTATAATATTTCTCGATAACAGAAACGCATGCGTTTTGGTTGTTATTCTGTCCTTCGAACTAAAAAGTGGTCACTACTTGCAATTTCACCCATTTCATTTTTAAATTTTAATGTCTGTCAACGTAATTTATACAATAATTTTAACATGTCTTTTTGAATCTTATATTTTAAATTTTTAACGTTTATACAAAAAAAAAATTCAATCTTTGATACAATTAATAAATTTACTGTGATGTTTTCGAATTATCAAAAGTGTATTATGAATTTTGCAACAATCTCTGTCTTTTGTTAACGAGTAAGTTATTGTTTTTACTTTTATTTTTATAAAAATTTTACTTTAAGACTATTAAATAAAAATTGTAGCGCTTCTGATGATGACCACGTGTCGAAACATGTAAAGCCGAATTTTAATATACAAAAACCAGTAAAACAGTACAAATCTACTACTGTTTTTATTTCATTATTAAATTATTTTTGTTTCTACAAAATGTATACAACTTCTTTGCCGCATCAACATCATGATGGAAGATTTTGAAAGACACACTTGCCCCAAGAAACAGCGTTCCCAAAAGGTTAAGTGATACTCGTTAGTCAGCAAAAGCTGATTCTGGAAAGCTCTGGTTTCCGGTTATGAAAATTTTAAGGTTGCTTTGAATAAAGTTTTCGAAGATAATTTTCAAAAGCCTTCCACAAAAGTTGAAGCTCGGGGGCTGTTAAATGAAGTGGGCTCACTGGAAATTGCCATTATGTCAGTATTTTGGGGCGAAATATTAGAAGTTATGGATAAAAGTAATATATCACTTCAAAAAATAGACGCTACAATTGAAAGCATCACTACGCTATACGCTTCTTTAGAAAAATTCGTACAATCCAAACGAAATACGGAATCATTTAACTTTTATAGGTCGGAAAGTATAAAATTGTCCGGTTGTGATGAGTACAAACGATCACGCAAAAGGAAAAAACAGTACGACGAAATTACATCGGAAAAAGTCGAATTTGATGCCAACAGTGAATTTTGCATAAATTCATATTATTTTGTCATTGACAAACTTCCTTCAGAAGTACAGAAGAGAAAATGTGCTTATGATAACATTTATTCAAAATTTGGCTTTCTAGTAAACTTAAAAAATTTAAATGAAGATACAATTAGAAAACATGGTGCGGAGTTTTGCAAAATCTACATTAATGACCTAGAACATAATTTTATTGAAGAGTGTCTTCATTTTAAGCACATATCTTTATGTGAAAATAATGGAAATATGTCTATCGCAGTGCTCTCTTTAAGGGCTATAATACACATTTCACAAATTGAGTCTACATTTCCTAATATAGCCATTGCATTCCGTATTTTTTTAAGTATTGCAGTTACAAATTGCAGCTGTGAAAGATCATTTTCACACAATTTTTATAAATTGTTCTAGTTATAATTTTTGTCTTGGACAGTTCCCTTGATTCCGTTCTTTCTTCCGTGTGCTTTATAAAGTAACGCAATTATAATGCTCGATGGACTCCAAAGTATTTTTTGTCGCAAATTTTATTATTGGTAGCCCCACTTATATTTATTTTTTTTTGCGGAATAAGGGCGCATTGATATGTGTAGCCCACGAGCGCGAAATTTTTTAGGACGGCCTATGTGATAGCCAACAAATATGCCTTCTTTTAGTTTAACGTACGACATTTGTGGAAAAAGCTGGGTAAGATATTTAAATACTGGATCTTCTGGGTTCAACCTTTCGCAAAGTATTTCATCAAACCCAGTTTGATGTCTAGTGGAGGCAATATGACAGATGCTGGTCTCACCAGAGGTTTACTTAAGGTATTGAAAGCACCAGCATTGTAATGTTCTCTAGAAGGACAGTCTTTGTGCACATAATGATGCTCTTTCGCTCAGCTATCCCTCAAACAAAGAAAACAGTATTTTGTAAAATCCCCTTGTAAGCCTTGTAAATTATAAAAATGAAAGTCAATACTTAAAAAGAAGAAGTTAGTAAATTTCTTTACTGCGGCAATTACTTTTAAATCTACAGAAACTTTCCATTTAAATGCGTTATACTGAATTAGTGTCAAAATAATAATATTGATTTCAAGGAATTTAATGTTTATACTTAGTGCATGGGCCAGTTAAAATACTTACTACATGAAGTGAATATTAAACATAAGAGCTCTATTGACATATCTGGTAATTTTATCCAATGTAATCCAATGTCCAGTATTTTCAGCAGAATGTGGTAATATCATAGATCAGATGAAGGTTTATAATACTTCTCTAAGACGTTCCATAAAATAGTACAGGAAGCTTGTTATTGAAGTGGAAATACGAGCTACACTCGTAAATGCCCAGTGGTTACATCAACGTGTAACAAATGACAAAATGTCTATTATCGTATTTCGTGAAAATGTTGTAAAAGGCACCTGCACTGATATTAGTATGGAAAAGTATTTGTATTTTGTAATTTGCAGGTCTTTTGCGAATGGATGCTGATACGGACCTTCAACAACAACACCTTTCAAATCATGTTTTATATAAAAGCGAAAAGAGACAAATTTGTTTACGTTATTTTCTCATTAAAGATTAATTGGTTAAAAATTTTTTTGGGACTAAGTATTTATTTTTTTTTATTTTACGTCACATAAACTTATCGTCGTGTTCAATACACATCTACATAAATATTAAGTTATTTGCAGCGTTATCCATATCACCGTGTTAGAATTAGAAGGTGATTTGTTTTATTTTTTTATTCACTTTACCGGTTTCGGCACTTTGCCGCCTACAAAAATAATAGTAAAAACAGAAAATACATTTTACGGTTTAATAAAAATCTTAATTATATTCAACATCCCAATAAATAAAAATGTAAGTTTACGTCAATGGGTCTCCCAAAAAAAAACAAGCTTTAATCTGTATTAAGAATATTTTTGTACTAACATGAACTATTAAATTATTTTTTAAAATTCCTTAAGAAACGAATACAAAATGTTAGAGATATGAGCGGAAAGCAAATTAAATGGGGTTAAGTCAAATAGAGATAAAATTAAACTGTATTATCGATAATGGTTATTAAACGGAATTTAAATTTAAACTAAATTTTTTATACATTAAATTTTTTTAAAAATATTTTGCTGTGTGTACTGTTTAGTCAATGGCATTATATTGATGATATTACTGTTTAATAATGTGGTGCTATGGAGAACTCCTATAAAAAAATTTTCTTATGTTGTGTCTTTCTCCTGTTTTCTAGATCTTTTAGGAAGGGGTCCTTCAGACAATTGTAGAGAGGTGGTTCGTTCAGTAGTGTGGCCTCTGGTATTGTTGCAATAAATTTACTTATTTCATAGGCTTCATGTAGCTCCATGTGCACGTCTTTGTTGATTTGATGTAATAAAATGGCATTTCTGTCCTGTTGGGAAATCATGATTGTTGAATATAAGATGCGTCCCGAATTTTGAGGATTCTCTTGTTTTATGTTGTTTTATGCGCTGTTCTAAATTCCTAACGGTTTCACCAATACACGTGGCTCCGCAAGAGTTCACTCTAGTTGGTAAACGCCACTTTTCTGCATGAGATTGGTCTTATCTTTGTTATTCACTAAAATATTTTTTTATTGTTTTGCTAGTCATAAATACCAAATTAATGTTGTACTATTTAAAGATTCTTTGAATTTTGTGGTGTTTGTTTCATTATTAGTTTTTATAATGTTGTTATGCTCTGTATAGTGGTTTTTTGTTGGATATTGTTATTTATTAATTTATTTGTTGGGTGTAGCGGCTAATTATTGTTCAGTGCAATCTACGACTACGACATTGTTACCTTGGTCGAAGTGTCTAGAGATTGTGATAGTAGTGAAAGCCTCTTGTAAACAATAAAAAAGAATCTTTTTTACGTTGGCGATATTAAATATTTTAATTATTATTATTGTCTTGTGTTTGGTTCTTATACAAGAAATTTTAGTTCTAACAATCTTTTTAATAATTTGTTAGCACAGCCCATCCTTCAGAAACTTTTATTGTGACTATATGTAACTTGAAAGATAAAATATGCTGCCATAGTTGCTAACTTATTAAAAAGAGTTCTTGCCGTTCAAGTTCACAAAACTAACTAAAAAAGTGCTCTTGCCACTTAATTAATACATAACCCGTACACTCGTATAACGATCTAGGTTCTATTGATACAAATTTAGGCTACTCTATTCTATTGATAAAATATACAGCGAACTTAATACTGGTCGCCAAATACACATTGTGTATATTTTACAAAAAAAACCCAAAATAAGAATGAGTGCGTGATTCTAATCAAAGTGATCAATATGGAAATTTGTAACCATTAAAACACTTAACACCAAAGTTTTCACAAAGCTTAAGATTTTGTTAAAGATAAATAATAAAAGCAGGATTTCCAAAAAAACTATTTTTAGTATTGAATTTCTATTTGAGTTTAAGTTTAAAGAATTGTCCCCGGTGTGTCCTTTGTGCGAAGCGTCGTAAAGGCGACCGGGAATCACTTTATCTAAACCGCACCGCATCAACGCTTCATTTTGCGCGGCCGCCCTGCGGCTGATATATCAATCGTAATTCGACATAGGAAATCGCGCTCTGTGACTGCACATAAGATACACACAGACCCCCTTCGCCGGTCGTCGTCAAGGGGCCCCCTTCTCAATCGGCCCGACTCGAAAATTCACACATACATTAGTTATTATAGGCGCGTATACCGATGTGTTCTCGTCATCATCATCATCATCGTCGTCGTCGTTGTAGACGGTGAAGAAGGTTTATTAGAGAGACGACGATATCACCACAGACAGAATCCTTAGAATCACACAAGGAATTAATTAATTAATCAATCTTCTAATAACCGCGACGTCTTTTAGATTAGGTGCTTCAAAGAAGATATCGTCGCGAAAGCTATTTTTGCTTCATTCATTGTTCTAAGAAACTTTTAATTGAAATCGTCTTATCTAAATCAACTAAAAAAGGATACGGTTAGAATGGATCTATAATTGTCGTGATATAAATGTTAGTATTGGTTATTTTATTCTAAACAATTATTATTTAACCGTACGGCATCCATAGCATTTTTCTTTAAAGATTGTAAAGAAATGTTTAAAGATAGTTCAAATATTGGAAAGTTGTAAGCGAACTTGTAAACCCACTTAATGAGAAAAAGAGGTTGTTTGCAGAACGATTGAAAGTAAACAACGAGAGTTCATCGATGACCGCTGTGCGACCCAAAGAGGGCGCCTCCCCCCAGCGTCCCCCTAAAGGAAACGTGCCGGAATGAGCGGGGCATGCGTCAACGGCGTGTTTGTTGTCGGCCGGGGAACGTCGCGGTTATTAATATTTAATATGCCGCCCGCCGGACTCAAACCAGCGCCCGATTGATCACCGATACGCCACGTTGAATTGCAGATAAACTGCCCGAGCCGACTTTTTTAATATTCGCCACTCGAAATCGACACCAGATTGACGACTGTGAAAGGTTATCGATCCTTACAACAATCATCATATTAACTACTAAAATTTTAAAACAAACTTATTAAATATTGTTTTGATAGACATTTTTTTCAGTTTAGCATTTTTACTACACAACAGTAAGGCTCAGTTTATTCACCTTTGGTTAAATGAAGCTATGAGATATTTACCATAAATACTGGTCAAAGAGCTAATCATTCCAAGTCTCAGAAAATAAAAATTAACTAGTCACTAAATAAACATTAACAAATGTGAATAACAGGGCCTTACTCTAACATCATGTCTTAAAAAAAAGTTTTTTTTACTTATATAAGAACTCACTTCAAAAGAACGAACAACACTGGTATCGCAGCTTTGATATACAATAATAACTATACAAAAGTTTTCAATACGTTAATGGCTCCTACTTGCTCAAATGCCGATCTTAATAAAGTTGAAATAAAATATATGTCTTAGTATAGGCATACAAATAAGCAGCATGGCATAACAACACTAAACAAGATCACTATACAGCATGACAAAGACTGATGAATAGACCTTCAATATTTGTTCCTGTTAAATAACATTTTATAAGTACGACGGCATTCACGACCGGTGTGAACTGAACCAAAATTAGAACTAACACTAGAACTATTACTAGAACTATCACTAGGACTAATACTAGATCAACAACTACAAACTTTCGGGTTTTGTCGTGTTGCAACCTTTTTCAGAAACTGGTTCGAAGTAGAAATATGACATAACTGCGGTTACCCTTTATTTACAAGTATGTGGATGACAAATAGTATTTGTACTGTACCGTATGACAGATTACTGTACGTGCAGCCGGAGTTCACATCATTTGATCGTCACATTTATGATGGAAACCTAAGACTACAATAGTGTGCACTTTCTGGACTCACTTGTCACCAGAAAAACCGATCAACACATCGTTTTGAGTTGCTATAGGAAGTCTACATTTTCAGGTCGTTTTATCAACTTCTTTGCTTACCATACCATTTAACACCGTCAAGGGCATAAAAAGCAAAGTCCTTTACATTTCCGGCCATGAGCTTAGAAAAAAGAAAGTTATGTTTCTGGGGGATGTCTTTGGTAATAATGGGTTTCCTTGCTTACTGGTCAGCACATTATGGTCCCAGCCACACTGCCTTGTCGCAACTTGATTGATCCTTGACACATCCTTCTGATAATGAGAAGCCTCCAACACCCTCTAAGTTTGTCAAGATCCCCTTCCTGAGTTCACTAACAATCTGGTAAAAGTGTTTAATGCTTGTTCTTTAAAGTTTACTATTGTAAACTGTAAAAGGTGTATATTTACACCTGCAAACTGTTGAAAAGTTCTTTTCACTGGGTTAAAAGATGCCATTTCCCTTCTCCACCTGTCCAACCTGGTGTATAAAATCAAATGTATAGGTTATGAAAACAAAAGCTAAATAGTAATAAATAATAAATAAGTATTGATCTTATTTATTATATACAGCATGACAAAGATTGTACTTCAGTCTTTACTGTACTTACTGCACTATCTTCAATATTTGTTCCCGTTAAGCAATATTTTATAAGTACGACGGCTTCCACGACCGATGTTAACTGAACTGAAATTAGAAGTAGCACTCGAACTATCACTAGGACTAATACTAGATCTAAAACTACAAACTTTCGGGTTTTGCCGTACGTTTTTTGAAAAAACGTTTGACGTTTCGGATGCCATGTTGCAACATTTTTCAGAAACTGGTTCGCAATGACAAAATCGGTAATCGTAAAACAATATATCAGTCGAAAACTAATTAATAATTAATTTATACTAATTATTGCGTCGCGTCCGGTTTGAGAATCGTGTTCATGTTCACCACCATCTCTACTGAGTTTCCAGCCGTCTTCTCCTTTGACGTTGTTTTTATGACGGTGGATTTCTATAGCTTCCCTTGTCAGCCTTTGGTGATATTTATTAGTTCTAGCCAGAACCTTTATTTTGTCGAAGTCTAGTCGGTGTCCCACTGGAAGTCCCTCCGAATGGTAATGTTCCGCAACCGCCGATTGTTGAATCTTCCGTAGCCTCACATGCCTCTCGTGCTCTTTGATACAGTATTTAATGTTACGACCGGTTTGGCCAACGTAAAACTTTCCACAACTTCATGATATCCGATAGACACCCACCCCTTTTAATGGAGGCAGCTTTTCCTTGTCTAATGGAAGTGTATTCCGAATATTGATGACCGTCCCGTATCACACCACGATGTCGCTTTTCTTGAGGTGTCTTGCAATTTGTTCCGTTACACCAGAAAGGAGGGCAGATAAATCCAGCCGGTTTTGGACCTCTTCTATTGGGGATGATGGTGTGATGTAGCTTTTAAGTACCTGTTGGTGTGGATCTTCTTCCGATACAGCCCAAGTTCCATGTCACCATTTATCGTCCTAGTGACCAATACATTTAAGAAGGGCAATTGCTTTGCAGGTTCCGTTTCCATGATAATCTTGATCATGCGATGTTGAGTGGCTTTTCAATAAACGTACAGCAAAACCCGAAAGTTTCTAGTTTTAGATGTAGTATTAGTTCTAGTGATGGTTAAGCAACATTTGCTTCCAGAATGTCAGGATTTTGTTTTTCTAACAATTGGTATAAGTCAGACGCTTAGAAAATCCCATCATCGCTTTATTTCCCATTTCTATATTTATTCTCATATCCAGATACTTGTGTAATTATATTTTCAAAATGTTGATGATCATGTTTTGTTTAAAAAATTTGTAATTTTCTTGCTTCAACCGTACTGGACGATGATTCAAGCACACCATCTTTTTGATATGTTATCCTCTTTCTTATTAAATATATAATAAAGGTATTTAATATTCTTATGTAGCTAAAAAAATCTGCTATTATTAGCTTCTATCTGTAAGAAAAAGGTAATTCCCCATATTTCTGTCCCCCACAATTAATTTAATGAATTCAATTTTTTTTTGGAAAATTTTGAAATTACTAGTATCCAATAAATATAATTCGTCTTCACTTGACGAAGATATCTCGTGATTCGGGATTCAATTTTAACCGCAGTGAAAATGCTGGCAATTCGTGTAAAAAAATTGATGAGAATCTTCGAATTGCAAAGATACCGGCTTTTAAAGTTAGAAAATTTTAACGCATGTTAAAGCATGTAAAGCTTTGAAAATTGGTACAGTATAACCTAATATCTAGTAAAATTAATGAGCAATTTATGAGTTGAATCAGTTTGCAAGAACAATGCAAACTGATTCCAATATATTGGTTGTTCCTAAGATTTGTTTGTTCAAACTTTTTTTGTGGTTAAAATTGTTCTATTTATCAAAACACCGTATAAGCGCTAGCAAGACTGTTAGAGACCGCGTTAACCCGCACCAGTATCTATAAGCATTTTATGTTTTCATACCCTTACACCATAGACATAAAGTATGGACCGCTAATGCTATTGTCTCCACCACCATCAAAAGTGAAGCGAAATTATCGCCTTATTAGAAATACTCCTCGCGCGAGATTTGAAGTAAATCCGAAAAAAATACATGAACATGATATTTATTATAGATATTTTGAAATTTGTTTAAATAAACACTGAATGACTGATTAATGACTGCAAATTTCAACAATCTTAGATATTTTTTTCTGGTAATTTTCAGCAATTTGCATAATAATGTAAGTTATTAATTAACAATCATTAAATAAATAATTTATTGGTAAGAAAACAAAACGATTTTATATAATTTCCGACGAATTGATGAAAAATTTGTGCAAATTAAATTGTTTTATGTACAAATAAGTAATATTTTTAATCAGTTGCACTGCATGAATTGATATAAAGCCTTTATCCATACATGTTTAGACAATTCTTTGAATGTCTGAAGGATTCAGATTGATGAGTATTCAAGCTTTTCTAATATAGGAAATGAAAAAAGAAGTTACTCTATTTTGAAAATTTCTTCCTAAGGTGTTGGGGTCTTTTTGGGCCAATACTGCTTTCTGAAGAAGTTTAGATTATGCTTTTAGTTCCAGATGAATTTACAACAATCAATGGCAATCAAAATTAAAACTAACACGAGACCTAGTATTAGAAATATTCAGGCTCTGAAGACGCACGGCTAAACCTGAATCTTTCTAGTACTAGTTCTATCTTTCTAGTGTTAGTTCTAGTTTTAGTTTGATACAGGTATACATTTATTAGTTTAAGACTGAGTAACAACTAAAAATAGTGCCAACATTTATGCTAAAGCCTATACAAGACCTAAAACGAAAAACATTTAGGTTTAGTCGTACCTCTCTTAAGAAGGAACACAATCGAACCCAACGCAACCTAGCTTCAGAACTAACAGTAAACTTTGAACTAGAAACATTAGAAGGTTTTCCAATCTTTCAAGAAAGTTAACAATTAAAAAAAACCGGATGTATTTAATGCGCCGTGAAAAACGTAATTCCGATTATTTAGGGAGCCGCAAATCGAAAAAGTTTGGGAACCTCTGATTTAGATATTATTATACTCCTATTATTTTTGAGTTTATGTGAGTATATGTATAAACAACTATTGTCATTGAAAGTAAATACCCGGGTATTTAACAACACTGGTCAGTCTAATGACATCGTATTCAGTGATGAATCAAGGTCATAGGGGATGCAGCAACATCGATATGAAAGACGGAATTTGGAGTTCTTTCAAAGACGACACACAGCCTTAACACCTGTGGTTATGGTTTGGGGGCAATACCAAATACGGTCATTCCAGGCACATTGAACTTAGGTCGACACATATCGACAAGGTTCTAGAATCGGTATTAATGGTGACTGTCACATTCAAACAGATTCCAACAGAAGGTTCATGTAGCAGGTTAGATTGCAGAGTTTGCCCTGGCTGTCACGGTCATCGGAATTATAACCGACTGAATATGTCTGTAGTATGATGGGTCGGCGACTAATTGTAAGACAAGTACCCAAGCCTGCTAAGAATCTGGATGTACCTCGATACTATCTAGAGGTTGCATGGAACGGGATACCCCAGGCGGCATCCACCACTTAATAGAGAGCCTGGGTTAAGAAGAGTTAAGGTAGTTAAGGGTGGCTTTTTGCATTTTCATCGTTTCTTAGTTGGTAATGAAGCATTATTTTACCGAAGTTCTGAAATTTGATTTAATTAACCTTACGTTATAGCATACTTTTATACCATACTTTAATTCTAGTTTCGTTTGTACGTTTAATTTTAGTTTTGTTATTTCTTCTGCTAATTTACTAAAAGAAGTGTTGTGAATATGATTATCCTTTAAATTTCGTATGAATTATTATAATAATTGAATATGTAAGAATACTAAGAATGATTTTGTTGTTGGCGTTTACAACATCATCGAAACGAGCACTATCAGAAATCTAACTGTAAAGCCGCTCGCCGACTGAAGCAGAGGAGAGCAACCAAGAATTCTTGGTCCCGCCTATTCAATTGTTTTCCTGAAGACGTCGGGCCGTGGTCGTTCTTTGTCTCTTTGTCGTCGGTCCGATGCTGAAATTACGAATCGAAGACGGGCAGCACGTGCCAGACGGCGGCGGGCGGGTGCACCTCTATGCATGAATATGGCATCGCGGTGGACACGAATTACAATTAACCTAAGGTGCATCACGCGCGCCGAACTCTAAATTCAAGGCCAAAATTCCAACGAATACCACCGATGACTTATCGACACAATCTTCACAATTGACTTAACACATCTTGCATCACAATTAATATATTTGTGTGTATCTAAATATAGGCAACTTAATTATCACTATTTTCAATTTCTTTTTTATTGAACTTACTTTATTTAGCAGATTACAATAACGTTGTATCTCAAAAAGCTTTCACATTTCTTCTTCTTATCGTTTTTCGATAAACGGCAATTATACGTATTTTAATTGAGGCAACTCCTTGTCATTAATTACGACGTTCAAAAAGCGATAAATAAAAGAGTTGTTAATCGGCATTCGTCGGGGAGGCTGGAAGGAATAAGATAGAGATAGAGAAAGAAAAAGGGAAGAAAAGATACAACGGGATCTCGTATATGCGGCGGCCTCACCATCGACTGGCTCTTTGCACAGAGTCCTGAATGGCCAGAGACCCGGAGAGCTCTTTACCGATTCGAAGTAATTTACAATGTCGTGCATCAAGATTCCTGCCCGTATTTATTTACTTATGAAATTTAATAGGTACGAACCTTGTTATTACCGACGCGATAATCTATCGTTGCAGACCTAATGCCCGTTTACAAGAATGCCCCGATGGTCGTTCTTGTAATTTATGTACAACGGCAAATGTAATAAGAAGGAAAATTAGAACTGCTATCGAAAAGATTATTTTTATTTTATAAATATGTCATTAACATATTTCATTAATATTATGAAGCAAAACAAGTATTGAAAAAGTATTCATTAATAAAAATTTATTTGAGACTAAATTTCTCTTCAATATACTTCAGTTTATGCACAGTTAAACTCAGCCTAGATATAGGTGGATAAAACGATTAAATTACCTAGTATCAAAAAGTTTTAACAAGCAAAATTTGATTGATTTTCAATCTCTGTTTTACTGAGTCTTATTAGATGTAATCAAAAGTCGAAACGATTAATAAAAATGACGTCCTTTGAAGTATATTTACTGTAGATAAGTTTGCCACTTTGTCCGTAGACAGATATCTTCGAATAAAAGAAGTTTATATTTAGCATATAGTACCGAAATAGGCAGCTGCCAAGATCGTATGTAACTATAAAAGTCAACCATTCATGAATAAAATTATTATAAATTTTTGCAATTGAGGTTGCTTCCGTAAGTAGATATCAATAGATTAATCTACGGTAAAATATTTTGATCACAATTCTGCTAAACAATTTATAAGAGGTAAATTGAAAAGATTTGTAGCCAATAGAAAACCGCGAATTCTTTTTCGATAATTATTTTACCGTATGGTGTACTTAACAGAAAAAGGTATAAGAGCCATTGGAACACCACAAGGAAATAGAATATAAAATGAAAATATGGATAAAGGATGGTCGGGTTACAGAATTGAGCAACAAAATTAAGTTTCGTGTGTCAAATGGAAAAGCAATACATGTTGATATATTCCATGTTGGCCAATTATTACAAAATTGTGCATCTATTTCCTTTTGAAATCAAAAGGAAACATACCTCAACCAAAATTATTTTCCACACTGGGGAAACTAGGGCTGGTTGGGCATAGGGTCAAGGTAGCATAGAAGTTCAAAGTTTGGTTGTTTTCTGTGAACGCATTTATAGTGTTTCTATGGAGATCTTGTACTTTTTCTTTGGTAAAATTTAGGCAACTATACATGATAGAAGTAGAGATTATTTTGTGCATGTACATGTATCCTGATCCTACTTTTGATAGCTTCTGTGTGAAAAATAATTTACGTTGTACGTTTGTTTTTACGTTTATTTTCGCGAATTTTTTCAATAGACTTTTATACATCAAACATTGTTTGATGTAACTGTCTATAATTTTTTAATAAACTTCTAAGTAGTAAACTTTGACGTACGTATCTATTAAATAACTAATAAATAACTATTAAATGTAAGAGATAACCAGTCTTCTCTTCTAATATCAAACAAAAATCTTTTAGTAATAAAACAGTTCTTACAACAAAGAAAACAACAAGAAGTCAGAAAAGAAGAAACTTATTATCTAACTTAAGTTGACTATTAAACTGAAATATTATTATCAATTAAATGAAACTATTTCACTCAGTAGATCAATTAGAAATTACAGATTAATTAACAAATAATATACCAATCTAATGAAAGATTTGTTGAGCTCAAATCACAAGCCATTATTACGAATTATTTTGAAAGTAGCTCCTTAAGAAGCACAAAATGTCCAAAGAATCGTTTACTAAACGGTTTCTTATTTTGTTGGTCAGATAACCAGCTGCTAAGAAGGCGGTTCCGGATTCAACGCTGGTTGGAATCACAGAGCTCTGGCAGTTATCCACGAACTGTAAAAGTTTCTTATTTTGACCACCGGACTCGTATAAATTCATTTCCATTTTTTCAGAAAGATATGAAAGCGGTTCATAATTGTCATCATTAAATTCAGCTATATCATTAGCGATCAAGATGGATCTGCATTTGTCTGTGTCTGTGAATTAGTCCTTCTACACTCTATAAGTGATTTCATTTCAGTTCGAATCACTTTTTTCGGAGGCAATTTAAATGTTTCGTCTATTGCTAACTTTTCTTTATCTGCTTGGTATTTAACTGGATTTCTAATATACAACAGGCATGCTGTCAAATTCATCAGACGCTCACCAATGCAGTTTTTAGCTCTTCCAGTTTGTGAATCATAAACCTAAGTGTTGTTTCTGCGATAGCCAAGTCTGCATCTTGACGGCATTACATCTCCACAGCCAGTTTTGCAGGTTGAAATGCCTTGTCTAAGTTCGCTAAAATTGCATTTTTTGCCGCATTCAAGCAGTAGTTCAGATTAACATCCAGGCTGAGATCGATCAAAGCTTTGCTGCTGACATAGCTTGATTCTAATAACTAGTTTTACAATCAAGTTGTATCTCAATATCTTTTCTAAATTCTTGCATTACGTATATTTGCAGCGTTTTTATATTTTACGTTTTTATGCTTAAGTGCAAACTCGTTAAACGCGCGAGATTTCGCCCTTTTTTCGCCCGATATCAATCTCGTTAAAAAAGACAGAGATCTCGCGAGAACAAGATTGTATTTCCTAATCCAATTATCATGCGAAAATATAAAAAGAAAAGGGTTGTGAAAGCTTTGAAAAATAATGGAGTTTCTTTAAGATTAGCGTCTAGAGATTACGTAATAAAGGTATTTCGTGACATTGCGAATATATTGTCAGATGTCTAGTTTAGAAGAAATTAGTTCCGCTAGCATTATACCAACAGGTACTGTTGACTATACTAAGAATAGATAGGTTAGCAGAAACTGTTATGTTCCTACGTTTTATTATAATCCAGTCCTTCTGAATATGTAAAAAAGGCTGCAGATATATACACAACGTAGTCGCGTCTTCGACAATCTACAGCCAGTTTTAAACAGATGCTAGTTTGGACCTGGTGATGGGTGGAATGTGGACTAAACAGGAATCATTACAGTGCAAAAACCAGTTAAAAGAGGGACCTTCGTTATAATAGCATTTGCAGTCTCTACTATGGGAAATAAAAAGTCACCTTATTATATTTTCCACGAATTCGGTTCCATTTTCTAAACGATTCCAACATTTCCTCCTGAAAGTGTTGGAGGATCCAATCCATTTGAATGGATGAAAGAAGAACACTTCATCGAATATGTAAAAATTTTATTAAACATACGAAAAAGAACTCACTTCCCCCGAGTGCATTAACTATCTGTGAAGAAACCGGAGCCATCGCATTGTCATTTCCTCCTCACTATAGTCACAAGCTACTAGTGAAGAGAAGCATCTACGATCCATTAAAGAAGAATGTTAAGACAACTTGTGATTCATGGATGACCAACCATCCTGGTCCGATAATGACAATTTACGACAACCCAACCCCATTACATATATAGATGCAATTTCAGGACACCTGTATAATTCAGTTAGTCTCCCATAACGCGTAAACTTCGTAATCGTCATCAAAGTTTTAATAGAGGCGACTTTGAATGTTAATATTAATTTTGAAACATTCTTCTATTGTTACATAGTTTAACAATTTTAAGTAGTAGTGAGTAATGGCTACGTTCAAAGTTATCTGAAGGGTTTCTCGGTTATAATGGTTATAAAATCTGTGTGCCTGAGAGCCAGATTGCTGATAAAGTGGTTTGTAATGCTGGAGTTATTGATGTAAGTGAAATTGTAACGGGATAGGAACCGAAAAACATATTTTATAAAAGCAAGACTAACTTAAAGTAATAATAAACAATTTATTTTCTTTTATTGGTTTTATTAAACTCTGCCTGACGCGTTTCGCTCTGCACTTCATGGGGACCCAAACGATTTTCTTTCCTATCCTATTTTCCTTCTTATAAATTTTTGTTACTTTTTTATTTTGTTTCTTTACTTTTTCATTTGAATTTTGTTCATATCCATTCATTTCAATTACATTCATATCAAAATTATTAAAATAAATTTTTCCTCAAAAAATTTACAAATTTTTCTCAAAAAATATCCTCTGTATTGTTGCCATTGCAAATAACTATTACATCGTCTACATATCTCTTCCAATGTAACATGTTTTTGTTTCTGTCGTGGTCTTCGTGCATTAAGTTCTTTTCTAGGAAATCAAGGAAAATGTCAGATAACAAACTGTTAAGTGGCGATCCCATTGGCAGTCCTTGTATTTGTAATATTTATCATCAAATTGGCAAAAATTCATTTCTGTGCTATTATATATTGTTAGTATATATTGTTCGTGTCATTTTGGTCAATTTCTGTCGTGAGTAGGCTTTTTGTTATTGTCAGAGTTTCATTAATCTGAATATTGGTATATAAATTAACAGTGTCAACGAAATTATTGTAGTATGTCAACTATCACATTGGAAGAGTCTCGTGTATTTAAACCTTCACTCGAAACATTTCATTGAAGAAAATATCAATACGACTCAATCTAATCCCAAATATTTATATTGATTGTTTTCAGTAGATATTTTTAGATGTATTAGTTCTGGGTTAATTGGAGGTCAGATAATATAGGTTAAAAGAGCTTCTTATTAATAAGCATCGTTCCATTTTTGATTTTAAAAACGGGGTCGACTATTGTTCTGATGGCTTCGAAGAATTTTTCCGTTAGCTCAGGGCGACCGGTGTCGATTGAGTCATTACGGCTCTGTTGTTGCCTCATGAAATTGAAATTTTATCAATGTTAATAAAATGAGCGACCTTATAATTAGCCTGATGCCTCTTTCTTCCGGCGGCGCTTTTCCCTCTCTTCTCCGCGCTGCACCGTGCGAATCTTGATTTTTTAACAAAACTAATCACGATTAGTATTATTATTATAATTCCGATATTCTCTTTGTTTCAGTCTCTAATAATTCCAGATATATTCAGATTTGGAATTATTTAGAAACGCAATTATCTTGCTGTCATAGGTGAAAGCGAATAAACCCACATACATGTTTAAAAAAATTTGATTGCATCACGGTCGTGTTTTGATGATGGGCATTTAAAAGCAGAGGAAGTTCATAAAACGAATACTACTCCTCCGTGATTTTTTTTTGTATTAGTTTCCCGCCCAAGAAAAAAGATATTGTACGCACCTGGCGACGACGATGTTGGGCTAAACACGAAAATTATTATTAACTCGACAATGGGAAATTATGAAACGCGTGCTTATTAACCTGGTCGATCGCACACGTGGATAAAAAGACGCACACGACGACGTTCGTGAACAATAAGGGTCTCGTCGTGCATCTTTAATTCTTTCTACCACCGCGTTGCGCTCTACACTCTCTTGTGGCGGGCAATCGGTGTCTTGTAAAGAGGTGCTTCACACCTCTTTGTCGCCATCGTTCTCGTCATTAGGGATTCAACGGCAAAACTTCTTTGAGATGTCACATATACCTGATTCAAATCTATTAAGTTTACGAATTTTTAGAAATGTTTAAATACAAAAATTTGTTGTAAATAAGATAAATGTTGACAATCTTACTAGATGACACATTGGATATTGACAAATCAAGGAAGACGAAAGAAGTGAAGAGATTGACAGATAAGAAGAGGAATGTCGCCTACCTCCCGCTGACTGACAAATAACCACTGCATGAAAACCTTGCCCAAAAGTTGCAGGAGCTCTTTGATAATGAACGTTGCTTCTTTATAAAAAATTATCATGTCAACAAAGCAGTTAAAGTTTATAGTTATTATATATCTAGGGAGTTTTTATTTTCGTGGGTTTGTATTAAGGGAAAAAGTAAGATTTTGATAGTTGACAATTCGCAATATAATAAAGGATTATTCATTGTTTGTGAATTATAAGTCGAAATAAATAATTAAATAAATCTATTTGAGTTTACATATACAACGGTGGCAATGAGGCCAACATTAGAACCACATACAGTAGTGAGTACATACAAATTACACTACAAATTTTACGATAAAAAAAAAACATTACAATGGAGATAGAGAGATACAGAAGTGTTTCAATTCTCGAGTGAACCTTTACGAGAGTTGAAACCATGGGGGTTAATCGTTTATAACGACTAATTAGCCACCTTTAAAGTTCAGGAATTAATCTTCGATGGCGCTACTAGTTTTATTTTAGCGACATCTGCTTTTTATTTTTGCTGTTCTTTACCAATTGTATCATTTCCATAGAGTGTTGAACAAATTACATTTTCATTTAAAAAAATGTTTTGAAGAAGTGAAAAAACAATTCTTCATAAATTTCCAGACCCAAGAAAAACATGAAATTATTTAAAACCTGGTTAGGTACAGTGAATAATGAGGAACTCTTAGGAGTTTATAGCGAAAACAGATTAATACGTATATTTACAGTGTTTATACCGATCAAAAGAATAGAACGCTTGTTATAATCAAAGTGCATCTTTCATACAATAATGATAATAATAGAATTGTTTCCTGTAGTCACGGATTCTGCAGTATACATATGGCTCTTTTGGCCGCTTGTTCTACCAAAGCTGGAGTATGGTGCTGTAATTTGGTTATTGCATTATTTCGCATCGTTTGTTATGAATAGAGTTCGAAAAGGATTTTTAAAATACACTACTTTTCATTGATGGAACTTATCCTGTTCATGGTACTGTCTAACAAAATTTTATTACAACGTTTAAAAAATTAATTTAAAATTAATTTTATTATAAAGGTGGTGTGTGGTGAAACGAACTATAGCACTTACTCTCCTGCATCAACTTCAGTGTAACAGGACATAGTAGTGTCTCCTATTTGAAAGATTGTAGAAGTAACATTCAAACTATAACTCTACTACAAAGAATGTGCAGACTTTTGAACCTGATGATATTAATGTTTTTGCATAATGTTTAATTGTGATTTCTGTTAATGTTAATTTGTGTTTTAGTATTGTGTAATATGTCCTGTAATTGGTACTTGTTTGGCAAAGAAATATATATTATTATTAAAACGGATATTAAAAATAAGAAAAAAAATTAAATGAGTTTCCATTTATGTCAACACATCATTTACAGTTTCAGCTCCATTAAGGGCGTTATTTGGCGATATATTTAACGCGTGTGATGACGTTCTGTTTAAGGTATTCTACGGTTGAGATAGAAGAAAGAAGGAACGCTAAACGAGTTGCAGAGTCATAAATTGTAAGAGTTACAATAAAGTTATTAATAAAGTGTTTATTAAATGTGAAGAATTTTGTTAATATTTAACAAATCAAAAAGATTCAAAAACACGGTGTCAGATGAAATGAATAATAATAATAATAGAATAAAAGAAAAGACGCAGTTCATCGTAATTTTCAACATAACCTAAAACAACAAAATAGAAGTGATAGAATTGGCGGGATTTCTACAATCTGACAGTAAGGTTTACTTTATAATTTCTATTACAAGCAAGCATGGATGAAAAAATACTAAAATTTATTAAACAACCGACAGAGATGCTTACAATAATGCCAGAAAAAATTCGTCAGATAAATTCAATGAAATCAACCGGAATACCACTACCGACTACTTTAAACATAGTAAAGGGTGATATTGTTATTGTTTGCCAGTGGATTCGATAAATGGAAAACGCATCTTTTTTTAACAGCTTTGGGTTAAAAAGCATTAGTTAAATATAACGAATTTGATCTAACGCAAATTGATAGAACAGATTGTAATAAAGTTTACAATCTGTTAAAATTGAGATTATAAGAAAACATCTGGAAAGTGAGAAAAATGTAATATATTTGTGAGCTCTTTTTAATAGAGATAGTCAAGATGATTCAGAGACTTTTGATGAATATTTAATCCGATTACAAACGTTAATAGAATCTTGTAAATATAAAAATGTTACTAAAACTACGAAAGCGTATAGTACTAGGCATACGAAATCGGAACATAAGAAAGAAATTAATGCTCAAAAGTGATTTAACTCTTACACAGGCAATAGATATATGTAAGGAGATGAAATTACAGCACAACGTCTTAAAAATTTTGAACATGGTGAAACAAGTTCAATAAATAAATTAGTAAATAAAGATAAAAGCTGCTTGTTCTGTGATAACAAACATAAATTTGTGAATGGAGCATATCCAGCGTTTGGTAAAAATTTTGCGAAAGTATGTAAAAAGAAGAAGGCGTATGGGGGAAATAACAAAAAGTTCAAAAAAGTTAAAGAAATAAATGTAATTCGATCTAGTGGCGAAGATAATCAACAGAATGAAAACGATATAGAAAGCGAAATCAAGAAAATTAAATAGATAATCTATCAATATCTATCAATAGATAATCTAGATTATTCTTCTAAAAGGGGATCAGTTAGAGCTGAATTATATTTCAAGGTGAACAATGAATTTAGCAAATTATTATGTGATCTGGATACGTGTTCCAATGTTAATTTAATCGGCAAAAATCAACATTATTAAAATGAAAGAAATTGAATTCAATAATTCATAGCATAGTCTTTATGGTCTCGGGGGAAAGAAAATAAAACTAAAGGAAAAAAACTAATATGCAAATACAAGGGAATGAAATAAGGTTCCAAATAGTAGACGTAAATCAGGGATCATTATTGTCTGCTTACGATTGTAAGAAACCAGGATTAGTAAAATTTGGTAACTTTGGAAGAAGAATCATACGAACTAATTCAAGGAGCTAATAATTTGATTGAAAATATGAAGAGGCATTTCAAGGGTATGCAAAAAGTTACAAAATGAGATTTTGGATGAGTTGTATAATGGACATATCGGTAAAATAAGAATAAGAACTTAGCAAGAAGCTATGTGTGATGGAAGGAGCAGATAATGATATTGAAAATTTAGTAAAGTGTTGCAAGAAATGTTGTATATACAAGAATAATTCAAGTAAACAAACACCATATCACTCCAACGCAGCCATGGCAGCGTATTTACACGTGATTACATGTATTCGTTACAGAAAGGTATCTTCTAATAATAGTCGATGCTCATTCGAAATATCCTGAAGTGTTTTTCTCAACCAAAACAGATTCCAGAAGAATTTTAAACAATCTAGAGCTAAACAATAATTAAAACTAGAACTGACACGAAACTTAGAGTTAAAAAGTTTCAGTTTAGCCGTGCATCTTCATACTTCTAATAGTTATACTTTTAGATCCAAAAGAATTTAAAACAATCTACAGCTAAACAAAACTTAAAGCTATAACTAACACAAGACTTAGAACTAGAAATATTTGGAGTTAGCCGTTCGTCTCTTAAGACGGCTAAATCCTAATGTTTCTAGTTCTAGACCAGTTCTAGTTCTAGTCAGCTTTAAGTTTTGTTTAGCTCTAGATTGTTTTACATTCTTTTGGATCTAAAAGTATATCTACTAAAAGTGTGAAGACGCGCGGCTAAACCGAAACTTTCTAGTTCTAGGTTTCGTTTTAATTTTTAAAATTAGCAGTTTCTTAACTTGTTAAGTACAAAATTTTATCTAACCCCCCTTTAAAATTAAACAAAATTATACCAATTTAAATTTGACAATGCTTATGTATCAAAAGAATTTATTTTCAAAGAATTTACTTGGTCGTTGCTACGAATATCCATAGTAACATCTAAAACAAATAAATATTCAGTTAAGTAATATTTCATTATACCACTAGTGGTGTAATGAAACGCAGTTGTGTAAAATGTGTAAATGTTGTGTAAACCTTGCTATTTCCTAGCGGCGTTAGACAAATATAGTTAAATAATGAAAATAATGTTTATTTAGAGGTAACGGAGTTGACAAAAAATAATTTTCTTTTTAACTCGTAATTAAACTCAATGAATCATCATCCGATGATGAAATATCATCATCCCATGATGATGACTCTGTTTATACAACACTATAACGTAGAGATGTTCTATAATCAATAGATCCCAAGTTGTAGTGTGAGCAAAATTCGCCGAGTTCACTATACAAACATATTAATTCTCTCAAAGTAAGTCTATTTCTTCGTTTATCGGTCTAGGTAGTTTCATGAATTTTCATCACACCTTTATACGTAAGTTGTATTTGCTGGGATCAGTGCGTCGATAATAAGGGTTAGTTTTTTCATCGATACGAAAAATCTTGATTCCTTTTATTGCGTTTTATAAAACCTTTGGTAAAGTATCGTAATCTGGTATATCTGCTCCTTGCGCAACTTTTGAGTCTGCTAAAGGTTTGATATACCATCAGCTGCTCCTTTTCCATGGTCACGTTCACTGTAATGACATCGTATTATCTCTGCTTGCAATTTTTGTCCAGATATGTGGCGATAAGATAAAACATCTTTCTATTCTAATATTAAATAGATCCGACATGACATTCGATAAGAAATTAACATGGCTTACCCTATGAACAATCATTTTAATATCATTAAAAACTGGCAAAGACCATTTAATACTGTACAGTATGAGATATGTTCTATTGAGTATTGAGGTGCTACATATATCGGAATAGATTGTATCAATTCTGTAACTGCTTGGTGTTTTTTTAGTGTTTTTAGTACAGTGCTTTTATTTCACTGTTTTTTCACAAAACTTTATTTTTCCTTTGACCACTACTTATACTGATTTGTTAACCCATTTCATGTACGTCATTAATTCCTTTTTGTTGTAATACAGAACGGTTATTGTATTTTTGATATACTTGATGCATTCTAATTCATCATTAAGCATTACTCATGACGTTGTGCGTGAAAATCTCTCTTAGAGCGAAACACTTGTCGCACATAATTTTTTGTAATAAAGTTGATGGTTTCAAAAATCAGTAACCTTGAGGTTTTTTAATTATTCTCTAATCAATCGGTGAATCTGGAACATACTTTAGCTATCCTAGAAACATTAAGGATCTAGTCTAGGTCTAGTGTTAGTTCTGAAATTGGGTTGTAGGTAGAGATGTGCAAATTACTTGAGTCCCGCCGAGTCACGATGGGATATTTTAATTTTTCTGTAACAACAATATTTTACCGAACGCCAGACAGACCGGTATATCGAAATTGTTCAGGTCCGCATTAACGAAAAATACAATAACACAACATTTAATTTGAATATTATAAGTGAAAGTACACTGGTGACTGTTTTTTCTTTCAATAATTGTTCTATATCAAACTAAGTCTACAAGAAAATAAGCTTTGTTATAAAATTGCATAAATTTATAATTTTAGATGCCTATTTCTTGCGCAATTAAAAATTGATGATGCGATCATCTTATCATGTGTCAAGGGTTACGTAGACTATGGCTTCAGAATGTAGCGAGGGCACTAAAGCTAGTACTGTACGAGTTTGTTCATTACATTTCCGACCAGACGATTTTGAGCGTGACCTTCGTACAGAAATATTACATTTGAAATCAACATTGAGAGGTGAGATGTTACAACCAATAACTAGAAAAGAATTTATATTTTTGCTGATGCCCACATCTTCTACAATTAGTCAAAATTTGGTTGTTAGATTCAGAATTTTAAGTTGAAGATACCGACATAAAAAATAAAAATTACCTTGAATAACTAATAATTAAATGTAATTAAACTCCAGAACACATTTCTTGTGAAGGTATTATTACAGTAATAGTAAAGAAACTTTAGCACTTAGCAATTTCATTAGCATTGTAAAGAACTGGTTTGATATTAAAACAATTACACGTGATTACACGTGAATTGGCGTGACCCACGAGTGACTTACCCCACATCTCTAGTTCTAGGCCAGCTTATTAGTTATACTTTCAGTCTCAGAAAAATTTAAAACAATCTAGATTTTTTAAAAACAAAAATTAAAACTGAAACTAACACTAGTGCATGAGCGACTTCAGACGCACGGCTAAACTTTAATCTTTCTAGTTCTAGGTCTAATGTTAGTTCTAGTTTTAGATCAATACAAGAAGTCAATAATAATTTAAAACCATATAACAGCTAACAGTAGAGCTAATGCTAACACTAAAGCTAACACTAGACCTAGAACTAAAAACATTTGCGTTTAGCCGCATGTCTCTTAGGATGGTTAAACCCATATGTTTCTAGTTCTAAGTTTAATGGAAGTTTAATATACGAGAAAACTTAATTTTATAGTTTTTATGGTTACATATCATATATTGAACTTAAATAAATTTTCAATTTAGAAAAGAATCCAATTTTTACATAAAAATGGGGAAAATTACTTAACTTCTATAGTTAGAGTTTAAAATGCGTGTGATTTAGTGACATATGGAGAGTCTATCACGACGAGCTGAGTCTATATGTATTTGCTAAACTAGTGATACTATTTTTGTGACAATTTTTATACAAGATTTATCCGAGGTGCTCGTTTCAGCTAAAATATTTTCAACTTTCTCCAAGTTTCGTTTATACCGGAAATGGACCCAAACTTCGTTATTTTAATTGGAATGTAGTATCAATTTTTTATAGAATTTTCGAAACCCCGCAAAATTTGCATAAATTGGACTTTGAGGAAAATTTTTGAATGCAGACCTCGCCCATGGACTGTACTTTCGAAACAAGCGAACTCCTTCGTTTTAATGTTTATCCTAAAGGCTGCTTTTGTTCTAACATACAATATTTTTTGTTTCATTTCCCTCAAGCCAAAGCCAAATTAATAATTTTAAATTTACTAATAAACGAAAAAGTTAAAAGTTTTTCATACTTTTACGAATACCCGTACATTTTAGATATAAAGATACAAAGTTGCCTTATTTTTCGCGTAAAATACGCTGGTTAAAGAAATGATGGGAGTTGGCATTAAAAAAGTTTTCAAAAATTTTATAAAAATTGGCATTCCATTTAAAATAATGAAGTTATATAATAATCAGTCGGAAGTTGGAGAAAACTGAAAATATTTTAGCTAAAAATACCAGCTGGGATAAACCCTGAATGCAAACTTTCATAATGCCAGAAGTTTACCATATACATATAGATTTAGCTTGTCGTGACAAACCCTGTAAAACACTATTGTTGACTCCTTTCTTGTATAAGTACTTATTAATGTAGATGAGGTAAAATCAGTTACATAAAGACTTTGTAACATGGCCCTTCTTAAAAAATCTTAAAGATGTTTTCTGAATGGGATTGAGAAAGATGAAAAGAGAAAGAGATTATGAGAAAGAGAGATCGTGGGCGTCCTCAGACCCTGGCATCAAATTGATTATATATTTACTCTTGGATGATTATAGTTATTAGGGAGAACATTATCTGCGAGGGGGCGGGCGCCGCGCGGTGTCGTTTTTTTATTAATAAGGGGCGAGCACTCTTAAATAGTACGCCGTAAGTCACTTTTTGTCGGCGGCGGCGCGGCGATGAGAAACGATTTTATCGTCGCGGTCGTTGAAGGAGATTTCAGGTCGACTTCAACGTCGCCGTAGATTGTCGCGACATTTCTCTCTATATGTACTCGTTGGAACCCCCATTTGACGACAAATTTAAAAATCGCAAAATTACACGTTTCGTCGTACGCCCTGCAATCACCATATTCATGCGGCCATAATTCAATTGCTCGAAGAGCCGATTGTGGGACGGTTTGATGTGGTTTTGGTGCCGTTTGCATAAATCAAGAATTGATCCGCAAAATCTAACTAGTTCCTTTCCGTAATTCTAATGCGATTTAGAATAAAATTATTAAATAGAGATTTTGTGAATTGGTAGTTTATTTTGAACCCTACGCTCGTTCGTCCACCTGTATCTCGTCAATCTTGAATGTGTTAATCTTTCTGAAAATATAGTCACCGCTAATAACAATAATAACGACGACCGCGCGGCGTCGTCGATCCGATAGCACACCAGAGAGCGAGTGCTCAAAGAGTTATATCGCCGATATATTTGCATACAGCACAAGAGCGAGCGCAGACCGAGGAGGTTGGCAGCCCACGCGACCCTCGGAAATAATAACAGACGACCGGAGATCGTGGAGAGAGTAAAAGCCCACGACGACGACGCGTTTCGGTGCGATATGCCCCGTTCAAATTATATGGAGACGCAATAATTGAGATCATAAACCACAGCACGACAACGACGACCACGGGACATAACTAATTTTATTCTTTCAAGACTTTTGATTGTTTTTGTGTATACGTAAACTATTAGTTAAGTGCACCTTTGACGTGTTAAGATATGTAATTAGTATTAAGTTTCAAATCAAAAACCCGTAAAAACTTTGCACAACATTCCTTCTTCCATATCCAAAGACATGGTTGCAAGTTACAACACCGACAATAAATTCGTGTTTATGTTACGACTCCTTACAAATTAACTAGAGTTGGTGAATTGAAATTGTTGTATGTACGAAACGAGGTATTTTGCAATATAAAAATAATAATTTTTTAAATCCGGTAAACGTGTTTATAGTGGGTCGGTAACGTTTTGTAATACTACGTTAGTTCTATGAATATTTGCAAAACGTTTTTAAACGGTTTCGGAACACACACACACTCACGTAAATAACAATTACGCGTTTAATTAACCGGAATGGTCGAGATTTCAATCTGTGGAACAATGCGGATGTTTCGCTGTTGGTTAGTTATGGTAATACAGACCGACAGACTACAAAGCGGAAAATTGACGATTTATTAATATACATACACTCCAGCCTAACTGAATATATCTTATCTAAAATGTCATCCAATTCATAACAAGAGTAAAATATTGTATTACCAGATAGCTTAGTAGGATAATCAATATTACATCATAAGCTTAAAGCAATTAAGATTAGTAATAAATACAGTAAAGTGTCGATTATCTATTAACCGTTTAACAGGGGTTTGGATTGCACATTAGGGCTTTACCGACAGATCTTAACAAACCTCAAAATTTTTACCGGTAAATTAATTTTTTCACCGGTAATTCGGTAGATAAGAAGGTTGGGTTGGGTTAAGTTTAGTTAAGTTTAAGGTTATATGCATTTGAAGTCATTTTTTAAGGAAGACCTGCACAATGAATAGTTGTTGAAGTATAGTACATTACAAATTGATTTGGCAACCCTATATATTAGAATTAAAGTGAAGGTTTGACGACGCACGGCTAAACCCAAACCTTTCCACTTCCAGGTCTAAAGTTAGTTCTTGTTATATATCATCAGATCTAACTACTGATCTAGAACTAGAAACATTCGGATTTAGTCAAACATTTCTCAAGATGGCTAAAGCCGAATGATTCTGGTTGTAGGTGTAGTGTTAGTTCTAGCTTTCCTTCAATTCAAATATACAGGGTTGGGTAACACCGGTAACACCGGTAAACCGGTTTACCGATAAATCTCTCAACAAACTTCTAAATTTTCCCCGGTAAAATTATTTTTTGTATCGGTAATTCGGTGATATATTACGTAACAAGATCGTCGTTATATTCGATAATGGTTTATTGAAAATAAATGACATGTGTAAAAAAATGAAACATATAAAGGAAACTGTATTACGGTAGAATCGATCTTTAAATCGATTTTCGATTCTGTTATTTCGCGACAAATGTAAGTCACGTTTATAAACCGACATGCGTGTTCCAGTTCCACAATACAAGTAATTTCTGCTTTGATTTCTTTGTAGTAATGATTACTTAGTGTAATCAAAGGTACTATTATAAAAAGTGTTAAAATAGGTAAGACATATATAGTACAATCCCGATTATCCGAAATAATGTGGACCAACGTGATTTTGGAAAATCGAAATTTTGGTTAATCCGATTTTTTTTGGAAAATAGGAGTTTAGGATGCGTACATCATTAGATCGACTTAAATACATTTATAAAATATTTTAACATCATAAACTTGAATTTATGTATTAATTTAAAAATAACATCAACAAATAATTTGTTTAATTTTTATTACGTACTTAATTTTTTTAACATAGTATGTACATAAATGCCTAAATATGTACACACATACATAGTATGTACATTCATAAAAGACACGTTACATGCAACAATACGTAAAATATAAAATATGTACATACATATATTTCCCCTACACTTTACCGTTCAAAAATGAGTTAATTTTTAACTGCACTCGTTCAGCACTACTTCTGTTTTTGTCCGCAATGTCTCTCCAACATTTTATTAAGAGAACATCCGCGGTAGTTGCATTTTCTTGTTGTTGATAGTGCATGTAGTTAAATATTGTCAGTGCATTCTACATCGTCATCGTCATCACTGCTTATTTCATTAGCATTTTTGCAAACACTTTTAATTAATTCTTGGTTAGTCATTTCATCTTCTACATTATCACTGTTTAACTATTCATTAACTTCTGTTTCCGTAAGATTTTCACATCCTGGTATTTTCGTGAAAATTTGCTGTAATCTTTCTTCATGGTCGGACTCTGGTTCTGTGATACGTCCCTCTGTGATACGTGTTGAATCAATTTTGACCAAGATTTTTCCGCGGTTCTACCTTTTACTTGATTCCAAGCTGAAGCTATCGAATATACAACATTTTTCAAGTTTATCTTCATTCAGTGAGATTGGCACCGTCATCTACTTCTGCCAAAATATGCTCCAATAGCAAACGCCTGTAATTTCGTTTTAAATTTTCCAGCACACACTGATCCATGGGCTGAATGAGAGAAGCTACACCAGGAGGCAAAAGCATTACTTTTATTTCCCCATTTTTAAGTTGCTCCGCACTTGGGTGAGTGGCAGCATTGTCTAGTATCAAAACACATTTTCTGGGGCATCCGTGCTATTTTAAAAAAGACTCTACTTTTGGTACGAAAGTAGAGTCTTTTTTAAAAGAGAACAATTTTTTCAAAAAACCAATTTATGAATAGATTTGCATTCATCCAGCCTCTTTTTTTGATTTTTATACATAATAGGAAAAGCATTGGGACGAATATTCTTAAAGGCTCGTGGTTTTGCTGACTTACCGATACATAATAATGGAAGTTTGTGTCTCCCAGAAGCATTAGCGCATGCAAGAACAATGATACGTTCTTTGCTACGTTTGTAACCAGGTATTCCAGCTTCCGTTTTTGAAGCTAAGGTACTTGAGGGCAAGATTTTGTATTTTGTAATTTTCTATATATTTATTTTTGCTGTGTAGAAATGGATAAATATTCAGTATGGGATTATTTTACTCGTACAATCACAATAGACGTAGCTATTTGTAAACAATGTTCTAGAAAAATAAAAGCAGCTGGTGAAAGTACAAATGGATTACATAGTCATCTTAAGAGTCAACAAAAAATGAAACTATTGAAAAGCGACAATCAAGAATTTACAAACGTTTCCAACAGTTCTGCTTTGAATCCAATTCATAAACGATCAAAAATTACGTCATTTTTAAAGAATAATATTGATGAATCTCTTGAAAAAAATGATATACTACAGAAATATGGAAAAGAGATTTCAGATAAAGAATGCTCTTTAATTTTAGTTTGTTAGACTCGGTGGAACAGCTTACTAATTATTCTAGAATGATTATTGTTTAAAGATGCCATTCGAAAATGTTTGATAGATTTGAAATTAGACAAATCTTTTAATGATAAAGAATTGCAATTATTAGTAATTTATACATAGCTGATGTCACATTAAAATTTATGCTAGATGAATAACCACCCACAACCCATTTTTAAGTGTTGAACTGAAAAAACCTTTAATAGACGTTCTACATTATTTGTCAGGTCACGAAAATAGCTCACCCCTCAAAACTGAGTTATCTTTAAAAAAGAAATTTGACGTACTTCCCCACAACAAATTTTTAAAATTTCTTTTTTAATTTTTGTCAAGTTCCCACTGGATTAGATTATATGATCGAAACGGCGACTTTCCATTTAGCTAGTCAGATCTTGACAGCACCGCCCTAAACCTAAGAGCAAGTAGGGCTACAGCCCTGGGCGGCAAGTCTTCTACTCGACATAGCATATTCAACAACTGGTCGAAATGGATGAAATTGAACATTATCACCTAATTAACAATATTGGTACTACCGAAATGATCCAACGCTATAAGAGAATAACATTCACAATAAAATCAAAGAGGCAACATATTAAATTTAATTCCATTTAAAAAACCGTAGGACAGAAACTCAAATAAACAGAATTAAAATTAAATACATAAACGATGAAATTAAGAAACATTACAGCAACATTGATTCCTACAATAGAGAGTTGAATTTCATATATCATCATTTAACAAAGAGTCTCTTCATTACATGGAAATACAAGAATTCCTGAACCAAGCTGAAGATTTCGAAAGAGAGAAACTTGCAAGAATGTTGTAGCAATGGTTCTCTCCAGGTGCAAGAATGTGGTGTTGTAAACAGAAGAAATTTGACAATCTAAGAAAAGAAAAAAAACTTAACTAACCCTTAAGAAAACCGATATTAACCAGAATTCTATACCCCATATATGTATGTAGGAAAGGCATGCTACGGCATACAGCACCTAGGCCCGAACAGGCCCCTTGTACATTCTACTTCACTCACTCCGGATATACTTATCAACCAGCCTAGGGAATTTCCGAAGGCTAGGATACAGCTCAGAGGTCCAGAATGAGGGTCTCCAAAGTCCCTCATTCTGAGGTCTTGTAGACTGGGGCAATCGTACAAGATGTGTCGAACAGTCTCCTCGCTCTCTTCACAAAAGGGACACACATACACACAACATACTCAGCACAACATGCGGCATAAGGGAATATCCCATTACCGCTTCAAAACACTTTCTCTCTCATGTACATTCGCCCACTTAGCCTTCCCCCGAAGGGGAAGTTACCATCCCTGCCACGTAGAGGCGGGGCCCCACGCACCAGCGAAACCACTGCAACACTTCACAAACCTAACAAACGAAGACCAACGCAGGACAAACATAAAACGCATACTCACCTCCCCGCCCAAGCATACCACAAACCGCGCACCATCGAACCTTCTGCAGATCCCAAGGCTACCATCCCAGGCAACGATCCAGAATCACCTACCGACCAGCAACAACAGGGCCCAAGGTTATAAATTTCTCTCCGCCTCCTCCGCCCCCATAGCGTCTATAGCCCAAAGAGGACCTTGGACACGGAGAGGGCAAGCCCAGCGCACCAGACGGCAGCCCAAACGGCCAACGTCGCCCAAATCGCACCGCCCCCAGAATTTCCGCCCCAGTGATCCACAATTAGCTCCCCGGTCCACGGTTCCTCACCACATCCGTCATCACCCTACTCCCTATACAACAATTAGCAATATTTACATATTTACACTACTTACATTGTTTCTTTTGTTCTTATTTTAATCTTTTGTTTTCTGTTTCAGATACTAGGATACCAAGAGGCCGGGACACTATCCTCATTAGGGAAGCTAACTAAAACAATTCATTACATTAATAACGTAGTAAACTATCTTTTTATGTTACAGGTTTCCAGACCCGCAGGCACGTCCATGATTAACATCGTCATCCATAGGTACCTCGGAAAACCACGGATTCACCGGAACTCTACTACTAGCATTCTAGTCTTCTCAAAGCAAATACGGCATCTATAAATCTTTTAAAAATATTAAAACGTGCCCTATAAAACAATAAAGTATCTGAACGGACATCGTTTCAGCTACTTAGACCTAAATCATCAACACGTTCATCCCTTAGCATGTCATATTTACCGCACTCCGCCATGATGTGCTCCACTGTTTCCACAGCACCACATGAGCACTTGTCATTTCTCTCCAAACTTAATCGGTGCAACGCCTCACGGGTCGGCCACTGGACCACTACCATCGGAGCAAATCGATGCGTGACCCTCCCATGTTGCCCCCATCCCACCGTTCCTGCCACATCCGGACTATTTGGTCCACCATTAATTTTTTCTTTTTTGTTTTAGGAACCAGCGCCGTCAAACCACGTATTCCCAGGATCGTCGTCTCAACACCACGACCCGACAAATACGCCACGAAGCGATTAGCAGCCACCAAATCCAGCGGAGGACATCCAGCGTGAACCTGCAATAAAACGCTTGAGACCGTCCTACACACCGGCAACATAGCCAGCAGTATAGTCCTCTGTATTGCCAACAAACGTCTATTAAAATGGCTATTTAGTCACATATTAGTCACACGTTTTCCCCACACTTGCACCCCATACATACACACACTCAAAAACAGGCCCTCATACACCACTTTCATAGCTCTCCTACCCAGACCCCATTCACACCTCATGACACGTCTCAACCGCTCCACAAACACCATCACATTGTCCCGCACGTACTCTAAATGAGTCATAAAACTGCCCCTCTCATCGAAGACTACACCCAGGTATCTCACTGAGGGCTTGTAGGCGATAGACACTCCCCCCAGTCTCAAAATCGGCTTCCTGGACAAATTCCCTTTCAGCAGCACCATTTGTGATTTGGTACTACTAACCGTCAACCCATTCTCCCTAACCCATTCATCCACCAAAGCCGCCGTGCCACGTTGCTCGACCTCGGCCCTGCTCCCACCAGATACCAAGAATAGCAAGTCGTCAACGTACGCCACCATTTCCACCCCCGTTAAATTCTTCTCCAACAGCCCATCCAGAACCATATTCCAGAATCTGGGCCCTAGAACCGAGCCTTGAGGACACCCGCGTGACGATTCGCGCATCACCGTACCCACACAAGACTCCATAGATATTGCTCGATCACGAAAATAATCCCTAACCACCTCATAAATGTTACCCGGAACCCTCGCGAGACGCAGCCGTCGAAGAATCGTCGGCCACCGTAAATCATCGAAAGCCGCGCTAATATCTAGGAAAACTCCGAGCATGTATTTGTCCGCCGACTCACTCACAATTCGCGTCACCATGTTCATTGCGTGGACGGTACCCGACCCCGGTTTAAATCCGAACTGTCTCGGGTGGTGTCCCACATTAGCCGTATAGCACGCCTCAATTTTGCACCAGAGGATGCGCTCGAAAATTTTACCCCGAACCGGTAACAACGAAATGGCCCTATAAGACTTGGGGCTACTAGCAGGTTTACGCCTGTTCTTCAGTAGCACCACCGCCACCGCACACTTCTACGCTCGTGGGAAACATTTCTCCTCCAGGCACTTGTTGTAAACGCCGCGCAGTATTCCCGGCTTAACCGTCAATAAGAGCTTGACATATTCCGGATAAATACCATCTCTGCCTGGGGACTTCCCCCCCTTCATACACTTAACCGCGTTATTTAAGTCCGACATTGACACCCACACATCCGGTGCAGGTGTTTCGTAAGTCCCCGGTTGGATAACTCCGCGCTCTTCCTCGTCGCATCGCACCAACGCATTCAACAACGCAGTAGCGGACTGCAACCACCCCACGTGTTCTACCCCGTCACTCACGATAGATGTTAATAGGTTCCCTGTGCGTACCAGTTCCATGGCCACCTTGTACACCAATCCCCAGAGATCATCACGATTACGTTCCACAAATCTCTCCCACCCTTGCTTTTTCGCATCCATAATCTTTAGTTTATACTCGGCCACGACCCGTGCATAGTTTCTCTTGATCAAAGCGTACCTATCAGACTGGGTGGGATTGCCGGCAACCTTTCTGACCTCCTTACCGACTCGTCTGACATAAGCCCTTTCACGCGTTAACTCGTGAGTCCACCAACACTTATTCCCCGATCGCATATATCTCCGGACCGTTTCACCCACGATAGCTTGAAGAATACTCGTGAGACCGTCCACAGTACCTTTCGCCGATTTATTATTAAAAATTTCACTTACCGCGTCCCTTGTTAACCTCTGGCGTAACATTTTCTCCACCCTATCCCATCTAACCCTTTTAATAGATTTAACCGTTTCTTTTTTATGTTTCAGGTAATCCCCAGAAGGCAACCCCGGTGAGAAGAGGATACCACGATGATCGGAAGAAGTTACCTCAGCCACTCTCTAGCCATCCAGACACGCGCAGCAGTAGGACTAACCAGTGTAAGATCTGTGTTCGATTCACCATTCAACGTAGCGAAGGTAGCCAACTCGCAAGGCTTATTTGCTAGAAGCAAGTCAAACGCGAGCAAGAAGTCCCACACCTTCACCCCATTTTCATCAAGTACCCGGTCGAACCACATCGGAGCGCGCGTGTTGGCGTCCACATCGATAACTAATTTGTGACCGGAAAAACACCTCTGGATCAAATTTAACCTTTCCAAGTAACCGTCTATGCACTCCGAATATTGACAATACACGGACGCGAACACTACCCGCTCACCACCCCATTCACACAGCACCACAACATAATTTTTATCCGTGAGCGACGACACAACACTAACCGTAACTTGTTCATTCAATACCACAATCCACCCACCACACTCAACACTTTCGCACTTAACCACCCGCCCAAGTCCAAGCCCAGCCCAGTTGATGTTGGCAACATTGTAAGGCTCCTGAAGAAGCAAGACATCAAATCCCCTTTTAAACGCGACCCTCGCAACCTCCCCCATCATTGCCTTCTAACGCTGACAATTTTGCTGCAATATTTTAAAATTGAACATAATTAGTTTTTTCTCGACGCAGTGCAATCTGTCTTATAAACTCTGGGCAGTCCTTTGATGTGGGGGGTGGTCGCTTGGTCTACTTCTATCTCCACACAACCTACATTTAGCGGGCTTCTCTTTAGTTGGACATTCTTTTTCTGGGTGTCCACTCTCCAAACAATGTCTGCACAACTCCTCGCGGTCACAGTTCCTAGCAATGTGCCCAAAGTCTAAACACTTATAACATCTCGTAACTAACACATAGTCTACCACACGATATGATTTCCTGTCGATATAGACAGGAAATATTTGTGTGAAAGACAATTTGGTTTTACTAGGGGCAAAAATACTAAAGATGCTATAAATTATGTTATTAATTTTATTAAAAATTCAAAAGAAGACAATCATTATTGTTTGGCAGTTATGCTGGATATTTCAGGCGCTTTTGACCATGCATGGTGGCATTTAATATTGAGCCAGTTAATTAGAAAGCGTCCGAAAAATTTATTTAACTTAGCTAAATCTTACTTTTCAAATAGAGTAGCAATCATTGATGAACCAGGCATCAATATAAATTATAATATTGAGAGAGGTTGTCCGTAAAGCTCTAGGTCAGGTCCTGGTTATTGGAATATTATGTTTAACACAATTTTTGATATTAATTTACCTATAGATTGTGAAATTGTAGCTTTCGCGGATGACACAACTCTTTTAGTTAGAAGTAACCTTTATAAAAACATTTCTATTTTAGCTAATGAGGCTTTAGAAAAAATTAATCTTTGGAGTAAAAATTGTAAATTAAAATTTAATGCTTCAAAATCAGAAGCAATTTTCTTTGGAAAATTGAATCAAAGATTACCAATTTTGTCATTAGATGGTAATAGGATCATTTGTAAAAATGTTGTTAGATATTTAGGCGTCTATTTAGACGATAAACTTAATTTTAATTTTCATTTAGATCATGTTACTAGAAAAGCTAGGAAAATTTCTAACAAAATAGGAGCTGCTACAAAGGTTAGCTGGGGCTTGAATGGTAATGCATCAAGCACCATAAACAAGGGTATCATTGAACCCTGTATGTTTTATGCAGCTTCAGTATGGGAAAGCAAAATTAAAAGTATCAAAGCTAGGAATAAATTTATTAATGTGCAGAGGGTTTTAGGATTGAAGACTGCTAAAACCTATAGCACAGTTTCGAATGATGCATTTCGTGTTATAGCAGGTATTTTACCAGCTGATTTAAGATTTAGAGAATTAGCAATACTACAAAATTTAGACAGTATAGATAATAATGAGTTAAAATTAATTTTAAGTTTATAATTATTTAGTATTTAATTTTATTAGTTTAGACATAATAAATAAATAAAAACCTTATTGAAAAAGAAGGTGAGTTTTTATCAATTGTTCATCCAGCTAAACGAGCTGTTATGGATTTTAAAGTTTGCGAGACTGTTAATGTGTAATATGTAATTAAAAACAATATTGTTATGTGTGATATATATGTTAGTGGTGTTCAGATATACACGGATGACGCAAAAAGTGATGTTGATGTTGGTGCTGCATTTGTTGTTTTTTGTGAAGGTGTTGAGACATAGTGAAAAAATTAAACTTGGTAGTTTGTGTAGAAATTTTCATTCAGAATTAATTGCAGTTAATAGTGCTTTAAAATATGTAATTAAAAACAATATTGTTATGTGTCTTAAATCTTATTTGTGGACTATATTTAATGATTTCTCAAAGAAATTCATTTATAAAAAATAATTTATAAAATTTGATTTCCGGGACTGTGTTATGATTTTGCTTTCTTTTGATATTTGTATTCTTTTATAAACGCTTTTGCCAGCTTGCATGCAAAATGACGCTTATGGGAGGGTTAGGGGAGGTTGGAAAGGTATTGGTAAAGTCTATTTTATTAAACTTATTAATTTAATTATTTTTTAGTTTATTTGCATCAATATTTGATTTGTAATATCATTTTTGGTGTAGTACCACTTGGTGGAGCACCATAAGATAATTTATATTTATCTTTAAACAATATATACATGTCGATATAGACACATTGCAACCCAGTTAAAGTTCTCCATATTGTAGGTGTGACATCTAGGATTACATTACTGCAGCACCCATCCCTTTTTCATAGTCTCGTAATTACCCTCGTCGTTTCCATAAACACCTTCCTATCACAACCCAATTCACCGTGGGTCTAAACCGTTTCGGCATCTCCGTCTTTAAACCCAGTTTTACGGGGCGGACGGAGCGATGAACGGTTCAGGTGAACAGGTTGCTCGCTTGGCAGCTCTTTTGGCAAGCCTATCAGCGTGCTTATCACCTGAACAGGTCAAGTGTTCTTTTATCCATTGAAGTAAAACACAGTTGTCTTCTGCGGCCTTCCCCAACGTCAGGTGACGATTCATAACAAGTCTTGAGGTAATAGTTATTCTATTCAGGGCTAAAATGGATTCTCTACTGTCAGTATAAATTGTGAAAGTCTTACCTTCCCAGTTGGATCTGACAATAAAGTCAGCGGCATGTACAATGGCGATTAATTTCGCCTGTATGACAGTGGTACCTTTACCCAATGGGGTATATATGTGGAGTTGGAGGTCATGCGAAATAACTCTAGCTCCAGCTCCTTCCCGTCTAGCTGAACCATCAGTATAGATTTTTTGACCTTTTTTACTTCTTCTGGAACTTGGGTCGGTGAGATAACTCTTAGTAAAAATGTGTTGTAGGGTGTGAAGTCCATTTTACGTTACAGATTTTACATTTATACTCTCGCCCATCAAAATTCCTTCTGTACGTAGTCGAAACATGGTCATCAGTGCCACTTCTTGAATAAACAACTGAAATGGCGATAAGTTCAATATGTTTAGCATGGCTGCGGTGGGAGTAGATCGCAGTGCACCTGTAATATATAAACACGCAAGTCTCTGTACTTTATTGAGTGTAGCAGCGTATATAGATTTTAAGGTCTTTGACCACCAAACTACTGCACCATATGTAAGCATAGGTCGGATTCCAGCTGTGTACATCCAGAAGGTAGTTTTAGGTGACAACCCCATGTCTTACCCATAGTTCTCCGGCACTGATACTTAACTTCTTTTGAGAAAACTAATAGAGTATTAGAAAGAGATTGCAGTCTGGGCTTGTCAAGCTACCTCAATCGTGTGAAGAAAATCAACACTGTCTTCCTAGGATTCACAGAGAGCCCTTGTTGGTCATACCAAGACTCAATCAATTTGAGAACCACTTTCATCCTACCAAAAGTACAGTTACGTGATTACCTTTGACAAGGATGGTTAGATCATTTGGATAACCAACTATTGTAAAGTTGGCTTTAACGAGGCATTTCAAGAGGCAATCCAGGATGAGATGCTATATCAGTTGGGAAAGTGCACCTCTTTGTGGAATGGTTTTCAAAAGAAAGGAGGACAGGCTAATATGTCTAAACTACATCGGTGCGAAATAATCTAACTTACCCATTTTTGTATGAAGTTCTCCGTAACCTCACGTCACCGATTGGTTATACAGTGTAGTACCAAGTAAGCCTGGAAAATTTCCACTAGATGATGTACTAGTTTATCGAAGTAATTAAAGAATAACGAAGTAAAATACCATTGTAAAAGGGCTGATATAATACCATCTGATCTTGGTGTTTTGAACGGCGAAAAACTACTAATTGCCCACCGTATTGTTTCCACCCTGCAAATTTCTTTGGCTAAGGTCCAATCATATGCAGTAGGTTCATGATTGGTGTGCTGAAGTGAACACATAGGACTTCTGGAAATTGAAAAATGCACCTCCATTAGTAGATGGAAATTCTCCAAAATATTCGATATATAAATCGTCAGTCTTTTTTAATAAGCCAGTTCGTCGTTCAGGGTTAGAAGTCAGTACACGATTTAGGCGAGAGATTTCGCTATAAAATAATTCCATACCCCATAATTTCCACCAAAGGATTACTAACCTGTCAAACGTTCTGCTAAACAAATAAACTGAACAAAAGATACAAATATACAATCCACAAACACAAAATCCATTAAAACTAGCCATTCAATTGGAGATGGCAGCCAATAAAATACCCGAAGAGGAAATCCTAAGAAGAGAACTAATAGAGATCATAAATGAAACTGAGAAAACATCCATTACCCACGACAACACCAAAGAATAATAACACTAAAGATAACGTTTACGTGTATGCATAGCTATTTTATGTATGTAGCTGTTGACAGAGTTTAACAGCAGTCGGAGTGAAGCGTGCGTGATTTAGCCACGAGTTAGTAATTTTTCTAATTTCACTTTGAACGCCTTTTCTTACTAAATGCTACTTTCAAGATTAATCGGTATCATTTTACTTAAAAGGTAGAGATGTCAAGTTTGTGAATTGATCTATATTTAATTTTCATTTTCTTATGATTGGGTAGGTTCATACATAAGTGTATGGGTTGGGTTACACATTCATACTGTATAAATGTGCTCAATTTTTCTATTTTTGTTTCTGATATTGGATTGACGGTACAATTATGTTTTTTGAACGATTATAGTCAGAAATTAAAAAAAAGATGTTTCCAGATCAGGTCTTAAGATATTAGACACGGGTACACCCAACCCAACTCTCACTATTTCAATGGTAGACTAGACCTAGAACTGGAATCATTCGGGTTTAACCGTCTTGAAAGATGTACGGCTAAACCCAAATGTTTCTAGATCTACAGTTATTTCTAATGATGTAAAACTAGAACTAAGAATACCCACGGCTAAACCCAACCCAACCCAAACCTGTATACTTGAATTAAGGTCGTCCTAAGATATTCGGCGCGCCAGGGTTGGATTAGATGAACGAAACGAGTGCGCCCTGTTTCACAAAAAAATTTGTGAAAGAAAAACTAAAAAAATATCATAAAAAATATTCACACCTCAAAAGGGACACTAGGTAGATATATGATGGAGACACATAGTTTAGTTATTAATTTATTTTCCATACACAACTGTACACAACACAATCAAAATGTTATTACGTCAAACCTGGTCAAATAGGTGGAACTGACAATTCTAACTTCAAAAATAGTTCCTGTGACAGTACTATTAAAATAGGTTTTCTAATGGAAAACAGCGCTATAAGTGACAGTATTCAGAATTAAATACAGATTCTCCACTTTAATCAGGAGTGATATATGGAATGCAATTGTAGGGGTTGTACCTGCAAGACAAATGCTAGTCTGACCTAAAGATTCCAAAACGAAGTGGTAAGGTGTATAGTAAACAAACCTTGATATATAAGAAACACCGACCGCCAAAGCGACTTGAAAATAGCATCGGTGTCATGACAAATTGTATCATTCGCATATATGTTACATAAACTTTTGAAGAGAATGCATCCCAGAATCGATGGCATCCAGCTTCTTGTAAACGCTGACCCGCGTAGCCTTCAGAGGGTGAAGTTGTTGAATTTATTAAACTAGTGTCCTAATCGATTCAAACACGAGTAATAAAAAGACAAATTTTATTTGGGAAGCAGACTGGACCACTGGAAAAATTGTAAAACATTAGTTCTTTAAGCTTTAACGTCTAAAACAAATAACCAATTAGTATATATTTACTAGGTGTTATATACTTGTTCTATACATAATATAAAAAAAGTTTGATGGTGAGCTAATATATCTATCAGTCTACTATTTTTATTTTATTTTTATGAATTGTTTTCTTTTTCATTTCTTTTGAATTCTTTCTTTTCAATCAGTAATATTATTTTGTAGGGTTGAGTGAAACAGAGAAACTTTGATTCGTATTATTTTGGACATATAGGCATTTTTAATATTATTAAAATCGAAATTTGCGCTAATGCGGTAATGGCAAGACATTGGAAACAAATACATCCTACTCACTAAATTACATCTTATATTTCGTAAATAAAAAGTTCATCAATCTGGATATCTTTTTTTATTGAATAGACATTAGCACAATTACGAAATTATTTTGCTATCGAGAAGATGCTATAGTCTGTACCACGAGAAGTGATAGTGATTCATCGATTTCCGTAATTAGTTTCGTTATACGCTACAGTAAATGATTTCACCGCCACTTTTAGGGGTTGAATCACTGTCATTACTCGTGGTACAGACTATAGCAATAAACAACGTTGCTTCGTTTTTTCATATTAGGCAAAGGTACGTATATAAATGTGCTTATTAGTTAATCAATTCTGTTTTTAACAACTGTTTTTAGAAAACTTTTCCCGTCCTAATTTCAAATTGCACCAACATTTAGAAAGGAAAAGCCACGTACATTTTTACGCACATCTATAAAAAGTAAAAATCATAAAAGTGTAATTTTAAAAGTCAGTCATCGAAGCATATCCTTGTCCACAGTGTTTCGCTTTCGAAGTGTCTTCGTCGTCGATTTCAGCGTCACTTCTTGCGCCCCGGTTACGACTATAATCGCCGTCTAATCGACGACGGTCGCCGCGAAAGTTTCCCGCCGATGTTCGCCTCCTTGCTTCTTCTTTTCCACACACACACTCATACACAGAGCAAGAAGGATCTCCCCATTCGATCTAGGCAGCTTGTCTCCACCAGAAGACACCTGTGCTGCTCGCCGCGCGTCGTCCGAAGAAGTAGCAGGAGATCCTTCGTCGCGATATCCGACAACGTATGGTTTCTATAAATATTCCCCCCTGTTGTGGGGGGAAACCCGGTGAGCGATCGAAACCCATAACACTTTATCAAAAAAAAAAGAAAAAAAATGAAGTTAAGAAATAAATCTTCTTTTATAATGCAAAAGTTTCTTTTTGTGAAAGAAAAAAGGCAAAAAATCATCATTTACGAGAAACAGTCTTCTTCTTCTGCTATATAGCCGGAGTTCGTCGGGCGTCAGTTTCCGGTTCCGGTGGTCGGTAAGGTGAGTGGCGTTTGCTGATGGCTCCGATATGAAACGTTGTTGGTGCGGGTCACCGCACACGCAATTAACATTCGTCCGGACGGCTTCGCCTCCCTTCAACTCATTCCCCTTCAACACTTCTTTTAGAACCAAAAACTTCTTCGTTTCACGTTGCAAAACGTCGAAAAAGATAATGAGAATTTCTTCGCTTTCTTTTTACTCACGTCTGGGAGAGCGTCAAAAGAAAGTTTTCGGTGTTACTGTTGGAAACGAGTCTGATTTCTTCTGGTTCTTCGTTTATTAGCAAAGAAGTAGAAGAAGGGACAAAATTTTCATCGCGTTTTAATTAGCCGTAGCGCGAGATGGTAACGGTGATGACGATGGCGACTTTCTCCTCCATCGTGTGGTGTTAGGAAGTTACGCGAAGAAGAGGCAGATCTTGACGGCTGATTACCGTGCAAAGGAGCGCGTTAATCTTCATTAAATTACGGCTAATAACCGCGGGAACATCTTCGCCTGGTTTCCACGATGGAAAATTTTGCTTGGGTTTATTAATTTTCTCGATCGTAACATATAGGTTAATTAAATTTTAAATTAATTGTGTGATAAATAAATAATTTTCAAAGTTTTCTATAAATTATAAAATCTCTAAATTTTATTTGTATGACGTTTAAACAAACAATATCCTATCCCATAATCCTTTAATTAAAAAACACCAGTGTTCTGGCATTTGCATAACTTCTTTCCCATCGCTGACCTCGGGTGCAGAAGATTTATTCACAACAGCAAATGAGGTCATTTAATTAAAACCCTAGACATCACTAGAAGCAATGATCGTTTACTTTATTTTAATTCTTTAGAAAGTAGTTTTTACTACAAAGACATTTTATTTACCCGACAATTTTAATACTTATTTTTTACATTATAAGACAAATATTAAGATTGCACAATATTTTTTGTAAATGTTGTTGTATAAAAAATTTTAACAGTTAATTGTTGAAGGTAATGTCGAAATAATTGTAACCCATAAAAAGAACAGGATACTTTCTGGGTTAATTACTTCTTCAGATAATAAAGAGCACTTCCTTCTCCAAACCTTTCCTACTGAGATGTTCCCATGGTAATATAACAGTTAAATATTCAAAGTGATAAATAACTTCATAATAAAATTGAACTTTATGCGAAATTGTTGAGTACATTTAAAGAATTTTGTTTAGAAGATAAGCTGAAAATTCATAAAATTTAGACGGGCTTTTTGTTCTATGACATTTTCCTCTACTGCAACATTTGTTATTGAAAGTTTGCAATCAGGTAAATTAAGTATACAGGACCAAATCGAAATGTAATGATGACACAGAGCTAGGTTTACATTACCTAATAGAACTCCTGTATATTATTCGGTATTTCAATTAATCTTGCAATTCTAAAGAAAATGCTCAACGTCATCACGCGCATTAAGCGTTACTAACTTTACACCAGTTTGCAAACTAAGTAAACTACTATTAGACCTGCAGTTAGTCCATGCTGAAAATATGGCTCACTTTAATTTCGTGTAGTTAAACGTGAAAAGTATGTGTGAAGCGAAAAGTATGATAACTCTTTCAAATAACATCTGTTTCGTATTGGATGCAACGACGAAGTCTGAAATAGCTAATCATATTCTGTACAATTGCGTTGCCCAAGATTCAAAGTTATCGGTAAGCCTTCAGACACCCACCGACATAAAGAAGCTTCCCTAATTAATTATTCGTAATTATCACTATACAAAATGCAAATATACAAGAAGCTTCAAATAGAGGTGTTAATTGAATTTACATTAGAACTAGCACTAGCACTAACACTAGAACTCTCACTAGGATTAAACTAGATTTAAACCTAGAATCTTTCGGGTTTTGTCATGCGTCATTTGAAAACGCGGAAGTGTCGAATTTGAAGGAGGAAATTACCAAAATGACCAGGGGCGTTCCACAGGGCACGATCTTAGGCCCGGTTTTGTGGAATATTTTCTTCAGCCAGCTGTTGAAACAAAACAAACTGGAAACAGTCAAATTTGTTGCGTATGCGACCGACCTTGCGGTGATAGTAACTAGATGGGAATTGGACGCAAAAAGACAAAGAAGCGGTAATAGAAATACAGAAAGCTCTGAGTGAACAGGTGCAACAGAAAATAGCAGATAGAGGAATCGATGAAAGAAAATCGACTAAGACCATGCACATAAGAGGATTAATGCTAACAACGGAGAAGCAGGAGATAGAAAGAGCGATCATTAGAGAAACAAACTGCGAAAGCAGTGACATAAAAATGAGCTCTCTAAGACCATACGCAGAGAGCATGATAGCAGTGACGGTAGAGATTACGGAAAGAGAGACAAAAAAATTGATTGGAATGGGAAGAATAAGAATAGATCTATCGATGTATTCCATAGAGGAAAGAAAAAGAATAAAAAGATGTTTGAAATGTTGGTCACCGAAACATCTAATAGAGGACTGTGTGGGACCAGACAGAAGAAACTGCTGCTTCAACTGTGGAAAAGAGGGACACTTGACAAAGGAGTGTAAAAACCCAACCAGATGCCCAGATTGCAAAAAAGAATTATACCGCGCAGCTAGCATGAGATGTGAAATGTACAGGGCACAAATAGCAGAAGATAAACGAGAAAAGAAGATTAAGCGGAAAGAAAGTTTAAAAATTGGAAGAGAGGAGACAGAAAAAATTAGAGAGGAAAATGAAAGAGAACAAAACACAATAACAAATAAAGAATACATGGAAACAGAACAGAAAGATGAAGTACAGTGACTACACAAGATACCTCTCTCTTAAAGCGGTATCTAACGCATATGGCTAGAGATGTTGTTTTAAATGAGAAGGCTAAACTGCTGGAAGAGTGGATATTAAAGAACAGGCTGACTGTGGCAAATAAAGGAAATCAACCAACCTACGTATGCAAAAGAGGAAAGTCAATAATAGATCTGACATTAGTAGACCAAAAATCAGCGCGAAAAATAAAAGATTGGCGAGTAGAAGCAGACGTAGAAATACTGAGTGACCACAATCTAGTATGCTATTCCATCCAAAACCAAGAAGAAAGAAAGAAAAACGAATTTGAGCTTAAGGCAAGATAGAGAACAACAACAGAAGAACTCGTCCTCCAAGAAGAACAGTTTAAAAAAGAAGCAGCCAAGATTCAAAGCTCAAAGGCAGGGGAATTAATGACATCGATCATAAACGTATGTAACAAGACGCTAGAAAGGATAAAAACACCGAACAATAAAAATTCGTACTGGTGGAATGCCGAGATAGCCGAAACAAGAAACAAATGCGTACAAAACAGAAGACAGCTCCAGAGAACTAGAAAAAAAAACAAACAACACTGGATTTCGAAATGACATTAAAAGACGAATATAAGGAAATTAGAAGAACATTCAAAACGCTAATAAAGAGAAGTAAAGAGGGGAAGTGGAAGGAACTATGTGAAGAGCTGGACGAAAACATATGGGGCACAGCATAGCAGATTGCCACGAAAAGTAATCCTGTTATATCTCACCCATAATGCCACCAACTGGAAGGAACAAGGAACAAGGAGAGAGATGAAACGTGCCAAGCAGAGATGAAGACAGGGAATGGTAGAACCATTGAGGTGTGTTTTTAATACCCTGAAGATATGCCCTGCAAGGCGAATCCGGGAAGAGTGGGGGGGTTTTAGTGGGTAGTCTTGGAGCTAGAGATAGTCCCACACTCCCGGTCGAAACAGATGCATCCAAGAAGACCACGGAAGGCGACAACAGTAGGCCGGGGAGTAGGGTTGCGAGCGCCTATAGGACCGTATTTACTGCGGCCTTACTGGTCATGGGAAGTACGTTGCTGGTGGACCTCATGTATGAGATTAGAAAGAGCAAGAAGGAAGGGGACACCAGCAAGCAGGAGATAACTACAAAAATACACAGTCAATGGGAAGATAGATGGAAGAGGGATAGCGGAAACGCCCGATGGAGCAAAAGGTTGATACCAAATATAATACCGTGGATCAATAGGCGATGGGGCGAAATTAACTACCACCTAAGCCAGCTAATAAGCGAGCATGGGTGTTTTAGGGCTTACTTGTATGACTATAAGAAAGTGGGTGATGAAGACTGCGTGCATTGTGGAGTTAAGGACGATGTGGAACACACATTTTTAAATGCCATCTATGGAGGAGGGAAAGAGAAGAGATGTATCAACTGCTGGGCGTGATCCTGACTCCGGAAAACTGTATAGAGGTGATGCTGGAGAGTGAGGACAGATGGAATGTCGTGGAGAACTTCGTCAGGGACGTGATCGGGACAAAGGAATACGAGGAGACAGGAACGGGAGCGTCTTTAGGAAAAAGGGGGGGAGAGTTGAATCCAGACACCCCCCTCCCCTCGCCCTCTGTGGCCCTAGTAACAGAGATGGCATTACTGTTCCTGATCGGCTTCTTAAATAGTTCGTTCTTAAACATATTGGTTGACAAGTATTTCACCCAGGTGCATCAAAAGATTTTGCCTTTTAATTAAAATTTAAATTTATTTAAAAGGTTTTTTACCACCAAATTTTCTATGAATTTTAGTTTCTCTCTGATAGAGAAATCAAAATAAATAAGTAATAATAAAAATATAAATAATAAATAATTAACATTAAAACAAACATTTGTATATAAAGAGAAAAAAACTGAAAAATTCATTTATTGCAGGCACAGTGTGTCTCCCTGCATTTTAATTGTTTAACCGTGCGCCTTCCACAAGAATACAATACACCCAATTATTTTTTTACATGGTCTTTTTTAACACGATTTTGAAATACCACCATCTTAGACTGTCTAAAGAAAGGCGAAGGTCCCACATCTGTTGGCAAAGCTTTTGGTTTAAACGAAGCGACTATAAGAACAATTAGAAAAAATGAGAATTCCATTCGACAATCCGTAATTTCTGGATCGAAAGTATGCTCCAAAACATCATCTTTTAGTCGCAATCCTATCTTAAAGAAAACGGAAAAACACATGGTGTTTTGGATAGAAGATATAAAAGAAAAAGCACTTGGAATATATAACCGACTTCAGGAATTGAAATAATCAACAAGTTTTCAGGCAACGAAGAAACTTGCATTTAATGCAAATGAGGGATGGCTGATAGGTTTTATAAAAAGACACGCATTTCACAATGTAAAAATAAAGGGAGAAGTAGCATCAGCAGACGAAAATACTGCAAAAATCTTTTCGGATATACTATCAAATATCGTTGAAGAGGGCGGTTAGACTCCAGAACAAATATTTAATGCCGACAAAACGGGATTATTTTAAAAGAAAATGCCCGAAAGGACTTATATAGCAAAATCTGCAAAACCAGCTGGTGGTTTTAAAGCTGCCAAAGATCGAGTGACGTTCTTGTTATGTAGTAACGCATCTGGTGATAAAATGTTAAAGCCTTGATTAATGAACAAATCTCTTATGCCACGATCATTAAGAGGTACGAACATTAAACAACTTCCAGTCAATTTCATGGCGAATAAAAACGCATGGATTGCGGCTGATCTGTTTACAAATTGGTTCAACAACTGCTTTATTCCTGAAGTCCAGAAATATATGGAAGAAAAAGGTTTGGAATTCAAAATACTTTTGCTCGTTGGTAATGCGCTCAGACACCCAGTGTTGGATCACCCAAATATTCAATTGCTATTTTCATCGCCTAATACTACCTCGCTGATTCAGCCACTGGATCAGGTAGCAGAAGGGCATTATATCAACATTTAAAATGTACTACATAAAGCAAACGTTTAAATATATTTTAGATTCAGTGGAAGAAACAAATTTGACTGTTTTGGAAGCATGGAGAAAGTTTACGATTAGGGATTACATTACACTTGCTTCTGTTGCCAAGCAAATGTTGTCTGCAATTGTTTAAATTGCGCCAATCAACCTTAAATGCTTGTAGGAAAAAAATATTGCCGGCATGCATCAAATGTGGAAGTTTTGTAGTAGAAAAATAAGCTGTGTGTTCTGAAATTATAACTCTATCAAATACAATTGGTGGCAACGGTTTTAACAACATTCAAACGGCGGATATTTATGAACTGATGCGAGAAAGCCCTTTGAATGAAGATGATTTGATCAAATTTATGACAATTTGTGAAAATGAAGAAACCGATAATGACAGATAGAAGATGAAGTTCAGCTATTAACGGCTGATTTAATTCGCGATGGCCTGAAATTTGCTACAAGTATGGAACAACATTTTCTTACTCATGATCCGGACATGGAGCGTGCATTGAAATTTCAGTAGCTGGATATGAAGAATTATATAAGCTTATTGAGAAACCAAAAAAACAGCAGCTAATAACCGACTTCACAACTACAAAAAAAACAACACAGACCGTTAATAACGAACGAAATTCTTCATTTGAATTAAATCCGACACTTATGCTAGACATATCCGACATATCTACTGATGATGCTGATGATAGCGCTTTTGATCAAGTCCGTAATAAATGTGCACGTTTGTTATCAAGTAGCGATGAAGACTTGCGAAATTGATTTTTATTTCTAATTTTAGTTTACATTTTTATTGTTATGTTGGAGTTTTGACTGTACACTATTTTTTTTAAAGTAATAAATAGCTTTTTTTTATAAATATGTCATATACATTTTATTACAACTTTTTTACACGATTTTCTTTTGTATGGTGTTCTAAAGAACGTATCTACTGTGTAAAAAGAGAGTTGGGTGTAATCTAAAACCGAATAGCAACTTAATTAGAGCTAATACCAACACTAAAGCTAACACTACACGTAAACTAGAAACATTTGGGTTTAGTCGTACATCATTTTAGACGGAACCAAACTAAACCCAGCCAAGCTTTAGAACTAATACTAGACCTAGAACTAGAAATATTAGGTTTTAGCCGTACGTCTTCAGACGCACAGCTAAAAGTAAATAACGCACGGCGCATATCTGAATCTTTTTAGTACTAGGTCTAGTGTTAGTTAACACTAGAGCTAACACCAGACCTAGAGCTACTAAGTGTAATGAAAGTCTAATGTACGGAAAAATTTATTTTATACTTTTTATATTTTTATATCATAAATTGAACTTGAATAAATTTTCAATATAGAAAAGAGTCCAATTTTTACATAAAAATGAAAAATTCGCGTGATTTAGTGATATTATATATTCGACGCATTATTTATGCTGAGATAAGTTTCAAAATCAGTAATAAAATTTATTTTCCTCTTTGTAACTCGATCCGGAGTCATACTGTATAAATACATAAATATGTGTGTACGGTACATACACAGTTAACAGTATAAAAGTAATTAGAAATCTTTAAAGTAAGATTCCGAATTCGTTTATAAAAATTTCATTCTCAAGGAGTAAGAAGTCTTTATACTATTCGCTTAAAACTAATAACTACGGCGTGCAATATCTATTCTTTAAAACTAAGTAAAAAATAAAATCCCTTAATTTTATTTTTGGTTTTTAGGCGTCCAGATTAGCAGAGGTTCGGATTACTGGGGTTTGGATTATTGAAGTTCTACTGTACTTTAATGTATATTACGAATAAAATGTTTTTGAGTGTAGACAAAAATAGAACACACGTAGCGAAAATCATCTTGTTTATTGTATTTTACATTCATTTTCAAAATGCGAATATATCTGGTCTACCCACCCGGCAGCGATTTTCGTGATGACGATTATATACGATATAAGCTATTTACATATAAGTTATTTTTATACGATATAAGTTTTTACTAAACTTTTCACACTAAGCGGAAATATGGTCCTGTTTCAAGTAAAATCAGAGATGTCTAATGTCTGATTTGTGACTCGTGTCTGAAATGACTCACCAGCACCAACAATCAGTTCCTTCATAAACTTAAAACAACAGGAAATAAATAATAAAAAGGTAAGAAAAGAAATTTGTTGATATCGCGTATTTCATGCTGATTTTGAATAACAAAAAATGTCCTGATTTGTCATTTATCATTGATATTTTAGAATCGATTACAGAAATAAAATCATTTTCCTCAATTGAAGTTGATTCAACGATTTTTGTTTCAATACGTTTAACGGTTTTTTCTTTCTTCATCTTTTTTTATGGTTATGTTTATTTGGTCGCTGATGTGTGTCCGCCTTGCGGGTTATTTCTTCACTTTGTTTCCGAACGCTAGCAACTTCATGGGCCGCGTAACAGCGCATAATGAAACGGTTCGGCTACGGTTCAGTTGCTCGCGGATTAGTTCCGCGGAAAGCGCTCCGCCCCAACTCCTATAACCTCCTCTGTAGTAAACAGAACCGAGACGTTCAACTTCGGTCCATTGAAAATCCGCTTCTGTCAATTTTGCCGCCACTGGACTTTCTAAAATGCCTCTTGTCATTCGTAGAAAGCTTCCGTCAAGTATCCCCATAGTTACTATTTTTGCTTATGTAATGGTGTCAATAAGCGTATCTTTTTAATGTGATAGGCATAAAAGCTTTTAGTTTTAAATAGTTATTTTCTCGCACTAATTCAAAAAGGTTATCGGGTCATCTTAATTAATATAGAAAACCGTAACTATAAAAGTAGTTAATAAGCCCTAGAGATACTTAAATGCTTGTGCAGTTATACATTTAATATGTGTGAACTGGATGGTTTAATTGCGAATTAAGACAAAGTTCCTAACGAAACCTAACTGTTCTACGTTTGTTGGTAACCTTGCGTTCATTCGAACAAAGCCCTTCCCACGTTCGTCGGGCGAAATTCTCCCATCGTTTTTTTTTAAGAGTGTTGTACTTAGATCTCGTCGACGGCCGTTTTCTTCTTCCCGGCTACGACGACCGGAAGTTTCATAATCTGCGCGGTGCTTGCGCCGATTCGGGCTTTAACACTAAAGCCATGCAGGAAAAACGGTAAGGTCCAGAGGAGAAGGGCATTGTGCTTCGTCACATCCGATTCCCAGGAGTCGCTACTTTTTTTTTTCGTTTTGCATCAGACTCGGTCGCAATTATAGTTGTTTTAAAACCGAGGGAGGAGTGAGAGATGAGATATAGGTATACGAAGAGACCGGAGCAGGATGTGGCGTAACCGGAGAGGTTCCGAATAAATGGACGCCTAGTTTTCTAACAATGGGTAACTGTACGATGGGGCTCTTTATATAACCGTATATGTTGTTCGCATTTGTTATGCAGTGATAATACCAAAAGATTATTTGAAATTAACTTTTGTAACAGTTTAAAAAGAATAATAGGTTAAAGGTTGTTGGATTTTTCAAACAACTTTGTTTTAAAAGGGTACAGATATAGGAGACCGAACTGGGATCATTATATTATATACTTTTTTTATATGCCCCAAGGCCCTCCCATTACATTTAATTGCCCTGTTCTCTTTGCCTTTTTGCCACTTCCGATCGCTATCACGACGACGTCGGCTGAATACCACGTGCTCGGTCCGAACCAATAATAAACTAGAGTCCACTGACGTACGTGGTACTGTTCAGCCCTCTCTGTAGACCTTGCCGAAGAAAACCTCGTTCCGCCTGAACAAACCTGAAACTACAAAGTTAACTTACGAAATATTATTCGCAATTTAAACAAAGTAATTTCTAAAATTTTTATTTAAATAAATTAAGTTTTATCCTCAAAACAACGTACACCCTCGCTTTTTCTTTTCGTTAACTAGTATTGTTTCGTTCCGTTCCGCATCAAAATACAACAGGAACAATAATCAAGACGGATAATAATCATTTTACAAAAACACCCTATCCACCTGTGAGTGCGAGGAGACGATGACGTCAGAGCATTTCCTGTTCTCACGAGATCGCATCGCGCGCCGAAATAATTACTATACTAGATACATCCGAACTCGGCACACTCCTCAAGAGAGCCCACGACGAAGACACAACGCTACAACGAACGTTAGAAGAGAAGAGGTTTAAGAGTCGGATGGGTTTCGAATTTACGACCGTCGAGAACTTCGGTTTCTGTCCATAACGGCCCACACTGATTACCGATCAAACAACAGCCACCACTTTTCTTCCACACTTCAGGATCGTGAACAACAACACGAGCCGTCATCAGGATTAATTCGAAAAGGGGGTACGCTCACGTGTACTTTAAAGTTGACGAGATCCTACTGTTGAGATAAGATTTAAGGTTTAAAAAGATGTGGTTTAAATTTTTATATTTTAAAGGAAACAAAATACTAAAAATAAAATAAATTAAAAAAAACAGGATGTTATCAAAAAGTATGATAAGATATTATAATCAGTAGTACAAATCGTTTTGTTTTTACGAAATAAACCTGCGTGTCGTCTGGGTAAACATTTTGCTACACTCATTAGCTCGTATAAAATTAATAATTTGCTTCTATTCTGTGTATACACAAAAATGAAGCAATTACTAAAAATTATTATCGGAACTTGATATAAGCGTGTCTATCACACCTACACGCATGACTTTGTAAAATTAGTCAACAAATTTGTTGCAATTTAACTTGAAAATTTTTATGATTGCGTTTGATGATGTTTCGAGACTGTTCCTTGTCACAGTTTCTTGATTCCGAGACATTATTAGATCCATTCGACGGGTTTCGAAAGCGCTCCGAAAACGAGGGGAAACAGAAAGAGAGAGAGAGAGAGACCTTTTAGAAAAAGAGTTATCCTCACTGCGTTTACGCAAACATATAGAGCGTACATCGCTTGTTGTGACATATCCAACGTGTCGAAGAAGAGAGTCTTTGGGACTTTCACCCAGAGTGATCTTTTTTCGAATCAGACGGAGAAAATTGTCTCAATTTTTTCCGTTAAAATTATATTCTAATTTACCAAAATAGGAGAATTTTCCAAGGATATCTAAGGATATAACTGTATGTCGTATAATTCGAATACATTATATGGCGTACCGTAAGCGAATATTAAAATAAGCAAAATAGGTTACATTTGAAATTAGAAAAATGCTAAAAATTAAAAGTAGGCAAAGTTAGCCCCCAATTAAATTAGCTCTTAGTTTGCTTTCAAGTTCTCTTCGGTTGTATTTACTTTTAAGCGATACATTACTCCAACCTTAGGTGTCCTTTATTTCAAGTTTCAACATTCAAAGGCTAACGTCAATATCAAATAATTTGCTATTTCTTGTTTTCATTTGAATTTTTATAATCATGGTAATTCTTAAAAATGACATGTTTCACGTGCAAAGTCAATGTTTTAAAAGCAAACAAATACTACAAAGAAAGGTTGCTATTCAGAAATTATATTGCCATATCCTGAAATTAGAGTGAATTAAACTTTCATTTTCTGAAATTAAAGTTGAAAAGATATAGAATACAAAGTTTTTGTAAATACGTTAATCAATTTCAGATCAACTTTTATTAACTCACATTTAATTTTATAGATTTTCACGAATTTCGTGTTAACGTAATTTTAGTTGCTTATTTGTGACTCTTGAGGTATTGCATGTTAAATTGGAATGTTCATTTAAATATTATCTATCTAACTAATCAAAAGACAGCGCTAAAATCTGGATACAAATGAAACTTTGTGGTTTCTGTTCATACCAAAAATACTTGACTTAAAACAAGTAAAAGTTAACAGACTAAACAAGTAACTAAGAACTTCTGTGTTGGAAATGACGTTACCTTTATATTGCATGTGGTACCATAGAGTATCGTATGAATTATTTGTTTGTCCCGTTAGCGTTGTTGTAGTGATTTTCACTTCCTGAAGAAAATTTAATATAGAATCGAAATATTGGAATGTATCCTATCCTGAAATAATAATTACTTGAGTTGCTAACAGGATAAACAAATAATTCATATGATATTCTAATCAACATTTTTATGGCTTTCTACGATAATATTATCAATATACAAGGGCCTTTCAAATAAAATCGGACTTAAAATTTATTTCAAACAACAACATCAAACTGCTAAAAATAAAAACAACTCGCGTTTTTCATTTAGTGTAGAAGATATGGGGTTATTTTCAACCGTATAAGCCATGCTGCGAAGAATTTAAGAATGCTACTTAATAGTGGTGCGTTAGAAGAGAAGATCGGATGTTATACTAAAAGGTTAAAAAACAATGTTCAAAAGACAAGGACCGTGTTACCTTGTCATTTGAAATTAAAATTACGTTAGGTAAGATCAAATGGTTAAAAAACTCAACTAATTTACTGTATGAAAAAGTTAAAATAAATTTACCTCATAACATTTTACTAAGTTTTAAAGATAATTTATAAGTAAATTTCAATAAAGTGTTTAACAGGGTCAAAAAACTAACATAAAAAAAATTAAGAAACTGTATCGTAGTGTTTTGTTGATGTTAAAACGTCAACTACTATTAGAGGATGTTGAACACTTTTTAGCTTCAGCCTCAACTATGTTTTTTTATTTGTCTTAATGGAGATTGAAGGTGTATGAATTTCTAAACAAAAAACCTCCTCCTACTTATAGAAGATAGAGAAAGTAATTTTGACACATAATTTTGAAAGCAAATATGTGGAGATAATAGAAGTAGCAGCACCAACTGAGGAAAATAAAGGTCTTAACGGTAATCAATAAATATCAATCTTTTGTATCATTGGAAGAAAGTATGCTTTAGATACAATAGTGTTATGACTTATTAATCTTTTGAATTCCAAATCATCGATAAACTTTTCGTTTAAAAGGTCTTTTAATAAATTGTTAATTATATTTTGAACACAGGTTGTTTTATCTTTGTTATTGCCAATCACTTTATAAGTGTTAACAACTTGAAGCATATCTTCGGCCTTACTTCTTATCAGACTTTGTTACAACCTCTGTTTTACCTTCAAAAATTTTAATGTTTGTTTTTAACATGAAATTAAATGTGCTTATAACCAAGTAGGAGGAGATGCCAATGTATAATCCAGGTTCATCGTGAAATTGTATAAAAGATTTTGAATAAGGCACGAAGAAAAGTATTTATTAAAAATATCGGTACAGCTACATATGTTTTAAGATATATCAATCTCGTCTTCAGGCACGAGTGTATTAAAAGGTAAAAATATATGATTAGTACAATGTATGTATATAGTTATTTTTGATTCTAGATAGCGAAATGGCACTTGTGCATTCGAGAATGATAGTTTTTTTGCGAGCTTTAGCGAGCAAAAAAAATCGTTCGAGAATGCAAAAGAATTTCGCTATCGGGAATATGTCTAAGGATATTAGTTTGGAGTTTTTAGGAAGTGTTATGTTTTTGTACTTTTGTATGATTTCTTGAGAGTTTGCAATGTTATTCTGATCTAAAAACTCCAAACTAATATCCTTAGACATCACAAACCTATACGCCAATATTCCAATAAAAAAGACTATTTCTATTGTTAAAGATTATTTAACAACTAAATATTTAGAATTAGAGATTAGATACGAAAATATTCTAGCTTTAGCCAACCTCCTTGGAATATTATGCGATCAAAATTTCTTCCTATTTGATGATCAATACCACCAGATGAAAGATAGACTCCCAATGGGATCCCCTATTTCTGACATCTTGGCTGATATACAGGGTATTTCGTAATGATATGCGAATATTGAAGGGGTCATTCTACATCGAAAATTAATGACAGTTTCTTATATAAAGTATGTCCCCAAAATGCTCCGTTATTAAAATACAGGATGTTAAAGTTTAAAAAAAAGGATATTAATTAATATTTTCGGAATCGCTCTAGGTATTTTTATGAAATTTGGCATATAGTGATTATTAATAAAGACGCATATCTTTCAATATAAATCTAATCTCTATCTTTAACAGTGGCGTGCGTACGAGCACTGACTTTAATATTTTTAAAGAAAAAAATGGTACGCCAATGGTTTTTTCCCAAATAAAAAATATTATTGAACTCCCCCTTCAATTTGACAAATAAAAGCCCTCTTCAGTTTTTGGACTGCAATGCGCCGTTTTTTAAAATATCATAAATAATATATGCGCTTTAAATTTTACTAACGAATTTGAGACGAACTCGAGAATTAATTTTTTACGGCTACAGATTAGAAGAAACAACCTAACAAACAAAATTGAGTTTGATATATTCAGAAAACCCACATATACTGATACCATAATTCCAAAAATCTCACATAGTGATAACCAACACAAACATGCCTCTTATAGATACTTGTTCAATAGACTAATTAATACACCTTTGAACTATAATGATTATATAAACGAACTAAAGTCAATTCTCAAGATAGGTATTAATAACAGGTACAACTTAAACGATATGCAAAACATCTATTTTAAACTAAGTAATTAATTTTACTACAACTAGGTAAACAAAATCATTTACAATCATTTTAAGGTTAAACAAAGATACATCACACTACCGTTCCACCCCGCCTCGATAAACTTAAAAAGAAATCTAAATAAGATAAACATTAACTTGGCCTTTTCCTCTAATAATAAATTAGTAAGCATGTTAACACCTACCTATCATAAATTTGATAAACTTGAGTTAAGTGGTCTCTATAAAATCACATGTGAAGACTATACTAAGTTATAGATAACTAGAGCAAAAGAACATCTTTCAAGGGTCTCTTCCTCAGTATGTAGACACCTAAAATCGGAAAATCACAGTTCCAGTATTAATAATATCTGTTTGATAAAAAGAATCAACAAATCTAGGGAATTGGATCTCATTGAAGAATTCCAGATTTTATTACATAAGGAACACGAAGAAGACCTAATTCTCAACGACATCCAAGAGTTTAATAATAATAGATTTTTTAGTAGATTCATGACAGAAAAGTAATACAAAAAACCGCTCACTTACTTATAATTTAAATTTTGAAGTACTTTCCACTTTGGGATACATTATTATTTCCCTGAACGTTGTTAGTCTTTTCACCAATATCCCGATTGCACTTGCTTTGGAGGTTATTGATGAATTTTGATTATGTGTTGGACTATATCCACAATTTGTGATACCACTTTTTTTCACATTTAATGGTGTTGCATACAAACGTACTTTTGGTGCAGCAATGAGTTCTCCAATCTCTCCCATTGTGGCCCAAATTGTGCTGGATCATGTTTTAAATAAAATTCTACATACGTTAAATTTTGAAGTTCCGTTTTTGATAAAGTATGTTGATGATATAATTCATCAACATACTTTATCAAAAGCGAAAGCGAACTTTATCAAAAACTTCGATCCCTGAAACTGCTTTGAACTCGATATTAGAGCTTTAATAAGTATAATAAGTTTATACAAATCACTCTAGAAAAAGGAAATAATAATTTTGTTCCATTTTTAGACACTAAGGTCATCAGAGACAACAATAACAAAGTTAAATTTGATTGGTACACTAAACTGACCTTTTTGGGTAGATGTATGCATTTCACTTCTTCACATAAAATGGGACACAACCATTATAGTAGACTTTTCTTAGAAATGTACCACCCAAAATGTTTCTACAAAAGATTTCTACTTATACAGAGTCATGTAACACTCTGTATAAAATAATAATATATAAACATATATTATATATATAAACACTCTGTCATGTAATACTTTAAAACGTGCGTCAGGTATCTATAGCTCCTATAATAATTAAGTTAAGAATTTCTTTCAAGCACCTCTGGAAAATATTCTCGCATACACGGGGTCCAAAAAGGTGGGACGACATTAATTGTACTTTTTTGTGTTTTTATACCTCATTTTTTAAAATTTGCTTCACTACATTGCGAGCTATTAATTAAAAACCATAAAAAATCGCTTAATAAAACAAATACAAAACTGTCGATCTGTTTTCTTCGAACTACATAATGGAAATTTTAGTGAAAGAAGTCTAACGATATTTTAACATAAACAGTTTATTGTGATATTATACAGGATGTTTAAAATATGGTTCCAAAAAAGAAAATGTTCAAACCAATTTTTCGTAAGATTTTCAAATGGAACAACTGTATATTATTTCACCATCTTATGCAGAATTTGAATGCAAATGTTTCTATAACATTAAGTTTCTTAAAATTCTGGGTCGTTCTCAAGATATTCTTCAAAAACTACAAATCATTGGTTTTGTCTTTTTGTAAGTAAAACACAACAACGTTATTTGACAAATATTTTTGACAAAAGGAAGGAAGGGTTAAAACGGTTACAAATGAAAAAAATCAATTAGCAGTTTTGTTGGCAGTTACAAAAAGTCCAAACGTAAGTCAGGCGAGTATGAGAAAAGAAGTAGAAATAAGTGTTCAAAGAATTAAAAAAATCAAAATTTTCATACATATCATATTCAGTTGCACCAAGTTTTGACTAATAATGCCTTTAGGATTAGAATTTAGTTTTCTTAATTTCCCCTTCAATAAAATCGTTAATATTTTATAAATGTGTAATTATTTTTAGACATAATTACCATTATTATGCTACGGAATATCCAAAAATTTTACGAGAAATAGACCATCAAGATTATTGCTCAATCAATGTATGGGGAGGAATCGTTGGGAATCACGTTATAGGCTCTTACTTTTTTAATGATTACGTTACCGGCCGAATGTATTTAGAATTTTTAACAAACCATTTGCCTGAACTGCTTTTAAATTTTCCATCAAATGAACAAAATATGTGGTTACAACAAAATGGAGCTGCAGGTTATTTCTCCCGAGACGTAAGAACCTTCTTAGACAATACTTGAAATCTATGAAAATTGTTCTATTGGAAGAGGAGGGCCAGTTAGAACGCCTGCACTTGACTTTTTATGGGAGTATATAAAAATCTTGTTTATAAAAACCACCCAATAACCGAACAAAACATAGACTAAGAATAGTCAATGCGTTTGCAACAATTACACAGGAAATGCTACGAGATGTAGAATGGGCCTTTCAAGCTGAATAGACAGATTTTGTTTTTTGGAATCTTAAGAAACTTTGTTTTACAAAAAATATTTGTATTCAAATTCTGCATAAGATAGTAAAATAGTATACAGGATGTTCCATTTGAAAATCTTAAGATTATGCGAAAATATTTCAGAAATACAGGTATCCCTTGATTAACGAGGTTCATAATTAACGCGATTTTGATTATTGCGCGAAAATAAATTATGGCCATCCCTTAATTTGCGCGGTATAAGATGTAATTATATTGCGGCGAGTAGTAATCTCATACTTTATATATTTGATTACACACAGGGATATAATTTCACAAAAATTTTTTGCAAACGTATACGTTTATTGTCAGAAAGTGACAATGCATAAAACTTTGTTATGTTTACATTATTTTTACTTTTTTTTATAAATATTAATTAAATTCAGATATTATTTTCTTTTGTTCAAAGTTATGTTTTATAATATATTTAATAAATTAAAATGTGTAAGCGCGAAATAAATCCTTAAGTGAACTCTAATAAGAATTTCTTAATATTGCTTACTGTTATAAAAGAATTAGGTTTCAATATTCAAGAACAATTTTCGTGTAAATATTGTCGGTTAAAAGCGAAAAAGGGCTGTTTTTAATAATTTAGTTTATTTTAAACAAAACAAAATATTTTATTAAACTAAAACTATATTTACAAAAGTAAATACTTATGCTCAGGTTCATTTCAAATGAATCTGAGAACCTGAATGTGATTCAGGTGCAGACTAATCAACATATATAGCTGTACCACAAAAAGTGAATGTGACTCATCGATTTCCGCAAGAATTTTGCGCATACGTTACAAATATTATGTCCGCACGTTGACGTGTGTTAGAGTGGAATGATTTCTAGCATGTACATCTGTTCCGTACACTGTTAGGCGATGAGTCACTTCCACTTCTCGTGGTACAGACTATAGACGCCGGTTTTTGAAGATATGCATGGGTGCCGGGTGATGGAAAAAACTGAATTCAAAATAAATAAAGGTTCACATCTTAGACCCAAGTAAATGAACAATATTTTGATATTCCTTTCTTAAACAGTAGCTAATGTTAACTGACTAGTTGGGGTTGGTTGCGTGAACTGGGTTAAGATTGATGGTTCAACCCAACCCGACAATATATAACAATAATATTTTATTCTAAATAGCTAGTTGGGATTACATCTTCTATATTATTAACAATTTTAAAGAAGAAATAATGTCCAAGTAAAATGAACAATACTTTCGGCGGCCAACGTCTTCGAAAATGACCGAGCACTAATAAATTCACTAATAAGTAAATCATATTACTAATAAGTTTATCGAAAAACTGCTCTCGACCGACATAGAAGAGGTCGGCCACCCCAAGGAAAATGTCAATACTTTTAGCAGCCTACGTCTTCGAAGTCGGCCGAAAGGTTTTCTCCCACATGATGATAGATTGATGATGATTGAACCAACTTAATTCAACACAACCCAACCTAACTCAACACACCCTCTTCCTGGAATCATTCCTTAGAGTATATCTTTCAGCGTCCGGTACGCGGCTCAACCTTATCTTAGTTATCACATGTCGCAACTTCTGGCCTTCTAGATTTTATATCAATTTCTTTCGGTTAGAACGTTACATCCCTCTTTGGGTGATTGCTTTGATAAAATTGATGTAGTTAAAATTTTTATAGCAACTTTATAAATCTCTCATTTACTTTATAAATGAACTGCATTGCGTCAATTTGTTGTTCTTAAACTCCATTCAAAATACGAGGCTATTAGTCGGTTTAGGGAAATAGCCTAACTTTATAAGGGACTTCTTTAACGAGCGAGTAGCAAACAGAGTAGCATATACCCTACATCCTGTTAGTATATACCTAAATTTTATTTATCAACCCGTTGGGTGTTTATCCATCGCCCATCACTGAGTGGATGTACTATATAATGACTTTCCTAAGGTCAGATCTACTCTTATCCCTTCATCCTACTGCATAAATCAAATCTCTTTATTTAAAATAACTTCTGTTAGACATTTTAGACAAGTTTTTGGTAGCAGATATGATTCAGACACAAATTCTGCAGTGTACATTTTAATCACAATACATTGACAATGCATTCTAAGCATTCTTTTTGCTCCTTGTGTAGGGGAAAATACTCACAAGGTGTTGGGGGAAATATGTTTACTCAATAGACTAAATTAACCAATTTTAATAAAAGTTTATTTTTACCCACTCCAACTCAACCTAACATAATTTCGTTTTGTCTTAACTTTAATCCGCCTATTTAGTGTTTAAATAATTATTGATATAAATATTATGTGGCTAATATATTGGACCCACATATAAAATATTTATGAAAATAGTAATTTTTATAGAAGAAAGACGTTTTTTTTGTGAAAATTTCTTTTATCGCCAACCGGCAGCAAAACTACTCTCGCTTTTTACTCGCCTCGCTCGCTTCGCTTGCTCGACTCATAAACACAGGCTCGTTCGATAAAAATTCACTTTGCTGACTTGGTACATAAATAACTATTATTTTATTGAAAACAGTTGATTAATGTTTTTAACGTAACGAGTTAATAATATTTATTTTTATTTTATTAATTTTAATTTGTTCCAATTAGACAACTTTATAACGAATACTGACTCTTGATCATTGCTTCTTCCCGAACTGTCATTTTCAGGAACGTGCCTATATTTGCCGTTACAGCTAATATATTTCGAGAAAGTCACTGACAATCTATAACAGGTTTTGAGAAACTGAAATACTCACAACATGTTGTGGATACTTATTGATGCACACAACGTCTTTTGAGTAACATTTACTCATAAAATACTTATAACGTACTCTATGTTTTTTTTGTATCCACAGTGCACAAAATTGATCAAATTCAAACCTATATTTTCTCAACGTGTTGTAAATAATTTCCGATACACAATGATCGAAGACTCAGCATGCGTTGCAGTCGTTTTAGCTTATCCACATTGCGTTGTGGATAAAAATTTCGGACAATGCCCAAATTCGGACACTGCCAGTAACATACATATTGCTGTTTCGGATACTTGTTCTGCCAAGGCTGGAGTATGGCGCTGTAATATGGTCACCTCATTATACAGGTGTCCCACGTAAGCGGCAAGGTGCATAAATGACATTAAGGAAGTTTTCTTCCTTAGACAAAAGTTGTGGGAAGCTCACTATAAACGGAAAATATTTTTATATATACAGGCTGATCCAAACAACGTACTATATAGTTTTTATTGCATATTCTGATTCTACACACCAAAATATGTTGACTTTGATTAGATAGTGCTTCTGGTTTTTGTGTTATTTTAGTTAGAAACTTTTTTTAGCAATAAACACTGTGTCATAATGTGTCATAACACTATAAATTGCAATTTCTTGGAGACTGACTCGCCGGAAACTTAATATTTGTCGCAATTGCTGCTTGTATGTCTTTAAATAGACTGCCATTGGCATCATAGGTCTATCTTATACAGGCTGTTCAAAAATATAATTGCTGTTTTACCATTTCAATAGCGAAAAAGTCGAAAATCGAGAATTTAATTCTCTACAAATCATTACTCTATGTTCCTACACTTATCAATTGCAGTTGATGAGATATGACGGAATTAATCAAAATCATGCAATGAATGGCATGGTTGAAAATTATTTATCATTTTTTTTCTAAATCATTATTAATGCTTAATTACATATTTTCATCATCTTAGTTCATGGCACACCAATGAAAAAATGAACAAGATCTGCATTTGCAATAACTTGCAATGAACAGCAACTGATAGGTAGACATGTAGTAATGATTTATAGGGAATTAAATTCTCCATCTAATACGCAGATCGGATATAGACCATTCCACTTAAAATTTTCGACTTGTTTGTAATTGAATATGGTCAAACCGTCCTAGCAGTTTTGAACACCCTGTATAAGATAGATCGATAATGCTATTGTAATGTCACTTTATTTAAGAACATGCAAACAGTAACTGTAATAAATTTTAACTAGCTCGATTAGTGCTAAGTAATTCCGATTTAAAGAACAGTGTTTATTGCAAAAAAGTCTCTAACTAAAATAGCTCAAAAACCAAAATCACTAGGTTATGTTGATACCTACCAACACAAGGTACTAGGTATTAACATATCTTACGAAAATCAACATGTTTGTATGCATAGAATCAGAATATGCAATAAAAACTGTATCATTCCATTTAAAATAACATATTTATTTCAGTACGTCGCACAGTGTTCAATTTCACAAATTTAGTAGGACAATATTCACTCGAAAACCCAGCAAGCTATAGCAAAGAAATTTTGCATGTGGCCGCTAGTAATAAAATCTAAAATTTATACCAAGTTTAAATCATATAAGTACGAAGGCTTTCACGGCCGGTGTTAACTGAACTAAAATTAGAACTAACACTAGCACTAACACTAGAACTATCACTAGAACTATCACTAGAACTATCACTAGAACTATCACTAGAACTATCACTAGAACTATCACTAGAACTATCACTAGAACTATCACTAGAACTATCACTAGGACTATTACTAGATCAAACACAACTAGAAACTTTCGGGTTTTACCGTACGTTTTTTGAAAAAAGTTTAAATCATATTTGTCAACCAGAAGTGGTACTTTATTTGACCATAATAAACCTGTTTTTTATAAACTTGTTGTTTAATAGGAGTTAAACAAACTAAATACTTCATAAGCCATTAAAATGATAAGGAATATTCATATTGTAAATTTCACTCGAATGGTGTAACCGGAAGTGGTCACTTTATCTGACCACTATCCATAATTTATTATGCAGGTTGATTCAAAAAACCGCTAACATAGTTCTAGAGCAAGTAGTACATGAAAACCTAAAGTGAATAGTGTAAATATATATGAGCTCGCAAATGATTCCTAAACGAGATATAGGACGTCGCAGATTCTTTAAAATTAAACATTATCTGTATTAAAAACAGCCTTTTTGAAAAAATTTTCATCCCATTGCTAATTTTGGCAAATAGGAAGTATTTTTGTGTAAAATGATCAATTATTTATCATATAGGTCTACCAAAACTTTGTTTCTTTGAAGAAAATTTGTTAATTAAATTTCTGTTAATTTTAACATCATAGTCTCTATGAACAATACTTCACGAACACCAATTACATCATTTTCAACATGTCCAACATGTATTACGGCAAGAATACCCATCAAAACTAGAGTGGCCATATGGCTACTTAAAAAACCTTATATCTCATAAAGGAGGCATTTCCGAACCCATTCATGTTCAGACTTTTCTTCTTAATTTTTCATGTATTATTTGCCCTAGAAGTATGTGCGTGGTTTGTGGAATCACTCTGTATAAACTAGCATTTTTAAGAATTTTTAATAAATCGTTTATTACAACAAACGGCAAATGTTGTGAAAATTATCAACTATACATTTAAACATAGAAAAGAATGCTAGACGCTAAGCTTCACAATTTCAAAGTTTGAACGAGTTAATAAAATTAATAGCTAAAAAAAACAGTTTAATAGTAAATATTTTATACTGGATTTTACTGTAATCAATAATTTTATGAAATAAAAATTGTAATTTTAAAAAAAATTTTAATTTTTAATTTTAAATTTCATTTCATTTCATTGGAGTGTGAAAATAGAGTGTAAATCCACTCTAATTGAGATATGAAAATGCCATAGTCATTTTACTCTTGAATTATGCCACTGTTTTTAATTGACAGTCAACATTTTCTAAAGACAGTAGAAGTAAGTGAAGTCTTATATATCATCTTATAGGTAATACTTCAGGATATATAATTAAAAAGAATTCGAATGATTCATGATGAACCGTGCTAGATAAATTAAATAGAAATGAAATTATGTGATGTTAATTTTTTAACTATAAGAACTAAAGCTTAGTAAAGTAAATAGGCGTACCTATACATTCTAAATGTATTATACATATAGTTAAAGGTGTAGACTATCACTATATAAAATCAGTATACTGGATGTTCCGTAATAATATGCGAATATTGGGGGTGATTCTACATCGAATTAATGATAGTTTCTTATATAAACTATGATCCCAAAATGTTCCGTTATTAAAATACAGGGTGTTAAAGTTAAAAAAAAGAGGATATTAATCAATATTTTCGGAATCGCTTTAGGTATTTTTATGAAATTTAGCATATAGTGAAAATGATATTTACGTACATTTAGGCTCAGCCACCTAGATTTATTGCAAAATTGTATTATGTATTATGTATTATTATGTAATTAATATCCTTTTTTTTAAACTTTAACACCCTATATTTTAATAACGGAACATTTTGGGACCATAGTTTATATAAGATACTATCATTAATTTTCGATGTAGAATCACCCCCTTCAATATTCGCATATCATTACGGAACAGCCTGTATGTGTATTCAATACACCTAAAATACTACAATACTATAATTAAACAATTAACATTGCAACAATCTTAACAAAATTGAATTCCACATAATTTCTTGATTAAACATCAGGATAGTGATTATTAAACCATTTTAATAGAAATGTGAGGTAAATTTTCTACTACTTTTGTTTAAAGAAGAACTCTGTGTATTCGTTCCTTAATGCCATTCATATATTTTGTCGCTTGCGTGGGATAACTGTATTTCGCATCGACTTTTATTGGACAGAATTCCAAAAAGATTTTTAAAATACCTTTGTTTTCGAATTGATGGAATTTATCCTGTTTGTGGTAACTACCCTATTTTGTTGCAACGTCACCATTTTTCTTCGCTGAGCACTATTGTCCGACCGAAATTTTGGTTTCAGTTTCAGCCTAAAATAGGAATTTCGGCCAACAACGAAACTGCGCCTATAAAAGTTAATTGCGATCAGTTTGAACCAAAACTGCAGGGGTATGCCGATATATACTCTAATTGGGATTCCAGCCCGTACCTTACCTTGCGATAAATTGAATTAAATATCTCTTTTCCTCCTCTGAACACTGGTTAGTTATTCAGTGCAGTTATACATATAGTTGTTACGGCTAAAGCTCAATTTTCGACTAAACCTAAGTTTAACCGGTTAACGTTGGGAATTAGTATATCTGGTACGGATAAATTAATTGCTTTTGTTTGTACAACCGTCCCTGTAATAAAATATTATGTAACAAACGAAGAGTTATTTGATATACTACATGAAATACACATGTCCATTGGATATGGTGGTCGTAACAGGATGATTAAAGTAGCTCAAAAAAAATTACTCAGAAAGCTATAATGATATTCCTTCGATTATGCAAGTCGTGCCAAATGAAATTAAAATCGGTCAAAAAAGGCGTTGTGATCAAACCGATTGTATCAAATGAAATGAATAGCCACTGCTAAGTGGATTTGATCGATATGCCATCTAATTCTAATGGTAATTTATTCTTATTTACCAAGATCATCATACGAAGTTTGTGCAGCTAAGACCATTGATATTATTAGATATTTTTTGCAAGTTTGAAGCCCCGCCTATTTTACAGTCCGATAATGGAAGAGAGCTTGCTAACAAAATAGTTGAAAATCTAATATCCATGTGGACAGGATTAAAAATAATACGTGGGAAGCCACGTCAAAGCCAATCTCAAGGTAGTGTGTAAAGGGCGCATCAAGATATTCAAAATATAGCTATGACCTGGATGAAAGACGACATTTGTAATAAAGGGTTTGAAGGACTTAGATTTGTCCAGTTGATGAAAAACAGAGCCCATCACGATGGTATAAAGCGTTCGCCATATACTATGTTCGGCTGTGATGTGAAAGTTGGCTCTAAGTCATCTGTATTTTCTGCCGAAGTAACTGACAATGTTTCTACAGAAGAAGATTTAGAGGAGCTACTGAGAAATCAGCAAGAATGCGAACAAAGTATAGATGTTACTCAAAATGGAGAGGTAATGGTACTTAGTGATGCGAACACAAATGATTTGTGCTCAAAGAAAGATAATATTATTAATAATAAACCTGAAGCAAAGACAAACCTGGTAAAACAGGCTAAAAAAAATATATTTTTGTCAAATATTAAATATCCACCATGCAATGTTGGTGACAACGTTAGAGTTAACATTCCTGACGTTGATAGAGGTAGGGGTGACTTTAAAAACATTGTTTTAACCGTTCTCCAATGTAGAGAGGCTGGATTGTACAAGCCAGGTAGGTAACGAGAAAGATGGTCCCTTACTTCTTCATCTGAAACGTTTTCAAGATATCAATTTACCGTATGTAAATCAAAACTTGTAAACATTGAAAATATTTCAGCGGACAAGAAGTCCTTACGAGAACTTGCAAATTTACAGTCAACCTCTGGTGGTCAAGCATTTAAGAAATGCCATTGTAAAACAAAATATGGAACAAAAATATGTCTTTGCAAAGCTGCAAATGTTTTATGCAACTCTAAGTGCCATTCTAATTTATCTTGCAATAATAAATAATCACTAATTTTTTACTTTAAAATGAAATAATTATTACGTAATAATTAATTATATTGTGCTATATATTGTGCTCAATTTATTGTTCTACAAGCTCACTTAATATAACTTGGCTCTTTAACCGGGTACCATTGATTACACACAGCTGTAGCCGGTTAAAATTGGAAGCATTGAAAACTCTTCAGACTATAGATGCAGGGCTCGGATAATTTCCAACGTTAACCGGTTGAAGTTAGGTTTAGCCGATATTAGTTAACATAGTCATATCAAATAGTTATTAATAATTGCTGTTTAAAATCCGTTTCTAAAATTTTTTTTATAAGTTTGCGTGCCCTAACGTGCCCCAATTTTCCTCTAACGACACGAAAACATGATTCACCAGTACCATACCGTTGTACACTGCACAACTAAAACCAGAACCAACATTAACGTTAGAGCTAACACTAGACCTTGAAACATTTGGGATTAGTCATACGTCTCTTAAGACGGAACCGAACCCAATCCAACCTAGCTTCAGAACTAATACTAGACCTGGAACAAGAAACATTAGGGTTTTGCCGTGTTAAGAGATGTAAGGCTAAACTGTACTGTTTCTAGTTTTATGTCTAGTGTTAGTTCTGAAGGTAGGTTATAGGCCTAGATTAGCTATACTTTTAGTTTCAAAAGTATTTAAAAAATCTGGAGCTGAACAAAAAGTAAAACTAGAACTAACACTGGACCTAGAACTAGAAAGATTTAGTTACTAGTAGTAGTTAGTTACCAGTAGTAGTTACTAACGTTCTAGTTTTACTTCGATACAAGTATACAATAATCTAAGAAATAATCTACAGCTAATACTAGACCTAGAATTAACCGGTTTCGATTTCGGCTAAAACTACGGCCATTGCCGAAGTTCGGTTTCGGTTTCAGCTCATAATTGACAAATTTATTATGAAGTTTGTGAGACGAATTATACATTAATTATACATAAACATCTGTGTACCTAGCAGTAATAAGACCCGTTACAGTAGTGTTTTGTAATTGAAGATTGTAAAACTAACATTCACGCGTTGGCTCAGTGTTGAACCTGAATGATGATATCAATGTTTTTGTTTAATATTTAATTGTGTTTTCTGTTAATATAAATGTGTTGTATCTATGATATTGTCCTTAATTGGTACTTTTTGAGCAATAAAGATATACACTCAACTCTTTTCTTACACAATATTTTTTAACACGGTTTTGAAATAACACGATTCACCAAAAAATTTTTTTACACGAAGTTTTTGTTATAGCACTAATCCCAAAAAAAAATCTTAATTCTAATTTTGATAGCGTCTTACAGAAATCTATGTATACAGTAACAAAATACAAATGGGGAATACCGTGGTCAGAAGTCGTTCGGTTTATGTCCACATGTTTATAACTTGGTCTACTATGGGGAATACCAGAATTTTATGATCACTTTTTTCTTTATCCCGTTGTGCTTCAACTTGAACACTTGATTTCGTTATTCAGTATTTATTTTGTGTTAAGAGTGGTCAGTTTGTGAGACGTAATAAATAATTTCGGTAATGTTCGAAATATGAAAAGTTTCAATTAAAGTTTTTTTAATTCGATGGTGAAATTTCCAGTGTATTATTTGTAATGATGATAATTCTTTGCTACTAAAAAAGGTAATATGGTATTAAATTGTAGCTTTAGAAAAATTCTATTAGCTAATATTTTGGATTTTTGTATTATTGTATTATTGCACTCTTATTGTTTAATAAAATGCCTAAACAACAACTTCCGAAGAGACCAGCAATTTCTTTAGAAACTAAAATAAAAATCTTAGACTGTCTAAAGAAAGGCGAAGGTCCCACATCTGTTGGTAAAGCTTTTGGTTTAAACGAAGCGACTATAAGAACAATTAGAAAAATGAGAATTCCATTAGACATCCGTAATTTCTGGATCGAAAGTAAGCTCCAAACATCATCTTATAGTCGAAATCCTATCTTAGAGAAAACGGAAAAACACATGGTGTTTTGGATAGAAGATTTACAGTCAAAAAGAATACCTATTCATTGGAAACATATAAAAGAAAAAGCACTTAGAATATATAACCGACTTCAGGAATTAGAACCATCAACGAGTCATCAGGCTACGAAGAAACTGGCATTTAATGCAAGTGAGGGATGGCTGATAGGTTTTATAAAAAGACACGCATTTCAAAATGTAAAAATAAAAGGAGAAGTAGCATCAGCAGACAAAAATGCTGCATAAATCCCGGGTAAACTAGCAAAAAACGTTAAAGAGGGCGGTTATACTCCAGAACAAATATTAAATGCCGACGAAACGGGATTGTTTTGGAAATGCCCGAAAGGACTTATATGCAAAATCTGAATAATCAGCTGGTGGTTTTAAAGCGACCAAAGATCGAGTGAAGTTCTTGTTATTAAAGCCTTTATTAATCAACAAATCTCTTATGCCACAAGCATTAAGAGGTAAGAACATTAAACAACTTCCAGTCCATTTCATGGCGAATAAAAAGGCATGGATGACGGCTGATTTGTTTACAAATTGGTTCAACAACAGCTTTGTTCCTGAAGTCCAGACATATATGGAAGAAGAAGGTATGGAATTCAAAATACTTTTGCTCGTTGATAATGCGCCCAGCCACCCAGTGTTGGATCATCCAAATATTCAATTGCTATTTTTACCGCCTAATACTACTTCGCTGATTCAGCCACTCGATCAGGGCATTATAGCAACATTTAAAATGTACTACATAAAGCAAACGTTTAAATATATTTTAGATTCAGTGGAAGAACAAATTTGACTGTTTTGGAAGCATGGAGAAAGTTTACAATTATGGATTGCATTACACTTGCTTCTATTGCCATTAAACAATTGCGCCAATCAACCTTAAATGCTTGTTGAAAAAAAATATTGCCAGCCTGTGTCAAAAGTGGAAGTTTTGTAGTAAAAAAATCAGCTGTGTGTTCTGAAATTATAAGTCTATCAAATACAATTGGTGACAAAGGTTTAAACAACATTCAAACGGCTGATATTGATGACTTGTTGCAAGGAAGCCCTTTGGGTGAAGAGGATTTGATCAAAATTATGACAATTTGTGAAAATAAAGAAATCGATAATGACAAGGTAAAAGATGAAGTTCAGCTATTAACGGCTGATTTAATTCGCGATGGCTTGAAATTTGCTACAAGTATGAACAAAATTTTTCTTACTCATGACCCTGACATGGAACGTGCATTGAAATTTCAGTAGCTGGATATGAAGAATTATATAAGCTTATTGAGAAACCAAAAAAACAGCAGCTAACAATCGACTTCACAACTACAAAAAAACAACACAGACCGTTAATAACGAACGAAATTCTTCATTTGAATTAAATCCGACAGTTATACTAGACATATCCGACATATTTACTGATGATGCTGATATACGCTTTTGATCAAGTCCGTAATAAACGTGCACGTTTGTTATCAAGTAGCGATGAAGCCTTGCGAAATTGATTTTTATTTCTAATTTTAGTTTGCATTTTTTTTTGTTATGTTGGAGTTTTGACTGTACACTATTTTTTTAAGTAATAAATAGCTTTTTTTTATAAATATGTCATATACATTTTATTATAACTTTTTTTACACGACTTTCTTTTGCACGGTTTTTTAAGGAACGTATTTACCGTGTAAAAAAAGAGTTGGATGTATATTGTTATTGTGTTAAATTTATAGCAAACTTAAGCAAGAATGATATTCAATTCCTAATAATAAAATAAAACAAAAAAATGCCGACGATTTTACACAAATATATTAAATAAGAACTCAAACAAATAAATCTTTCAAAGGTGTATTTGGTAGTTTTAATAATCACTTGGCGTAATCTTAAGATACAGTCATAAAAAGTATATACTTTAATAACAAATTTATTCCTTCTCAGAAAATCTTAAACAATAATAATAGTTTCCCATGCTAATCATCTCATAATAATAATCTCGAATGGTAAGTTGCGTTATGTACACGCAAACGTGTTCTAAAAAGAACCGTAGAAATAAATGTTCTTCGTGGGGTCTTAATAAATAACAACAGGAAAACCGCGAAAAAACAATAATTAACCGAAAACATCGGGCGGATTCATTGTAATTTGGTTGGGTCGACGTCAATAAACCGACGACTTGGGCATATAATTGACCCCACCGACCTTATTTCCTTTGACCTCCCGTCGTCACATCCGGCCGAACCTGGGGCCTGATCCTGTCAGGTTTAACACTCCATCTTCATGAATATTCTAAATACACTATGTACACATCAAGAAAAACATTCTTTATTATGTATTCAAAAGTAGTTTGAAAAAATTTAGATTTAAGAAAGTCTATTTCTCTTGACGATTAAAAAACTAATATTAATCACTAAAATCATCACTAAATTTTCTTTTATTTTATAATCAATGTATAAATTTTTAGAAAAAATAATCATTATATTTTTATGATATTTATTATACCCCCTTTGCTTGCGGCGGTCCCCGCCCCGCGACAACTAGTACGCGTGCCCGCCGACCGACGGGGGGCAGCACCGTAACCTCTTCCACCAGGTAAACCGGGCGGTCACAGCGCGGCCAACCCAACCCACCTTGAAGGCTCGAATCAGTGCCTAACCGCGGTGAGGAGTCTCAGTGCGCTGACAATCGCGATACCGTAGACTTCGCCGCCGCCACCTGCGATCTCTACGACGACGTTGAAAATCGCGACAAGTGTCATCCCAACCCCTCGTTCACCCCGTGCGGTAAAACAAAAATTATTAATCAAAACACGTTGAATATTTTTTCACTAATGACATTTTGAACAATACCAGTTTTTTGGAACAATCAAAGTTTTTGTTGATTGGTCAAAGTGTGCTTTGGACTGAAAATCAGAAAAGATAAACGTTTTGAGTAGTGCCTTTTCTTTCGCTTGTGTTTTGTTAATTAAACAGACTATGTAGTGATCGCTGAAAACGTTTGAATTTTTTTTGTTTTGAAACTTAAATTTTTTTGTTTTTTGCATCTTAACTTTAATTTAACTAAGAAATCTGTGTTATTTGTGCCCGTCCGATATGGCATCCGACGAGGATTGTAACACTACTTTTACGTACGGGTGAGTCTTAAAAAAAATTAAATAAATATAAAAATTATAAATTTATGGCCGCATGATCCACATTTGTCATACCGAATAAGCACCTGCTTCTTATTGCCTTTATATTGAATTCTATTTTATTACTTATAATCCGATTTAAAGCACTAGAATGACAGGTACGTTAATTAAATATTAACGAAGGCGATATTTCATATCAATAAAAGGAAAAATATCGTTGAGGAATCTATGAAAATTCATAAAGGAAAATATGGTTTCGGTTTTTACAAATATAACAAAAACCGGTTTAATGAATTGTCTAATAGTAGTAGAGTTCTTTTATCTTCTAGAAAAAACTTTTTAAATTTGATTTTAGATGCTAATCGATCATTAATTGACTAGGGGAAAATATCATTTATTTCTAGTGGATTAAGAAATTTTTTTCCCTTGTGACTAAAAAACAATCTTTTCCTAATAAATTATTTTTTCTACTTAGATTAACTGAACTTACTTCAACTTTAATGTTTTTGCATTGGAAATGTGTGAAATTCTAAAGGAAACTAAAAGTATTAAATACCTTCTTCATTAATTACTTCAACAATTTGATTTTATGTTTAGAACGTGTCATTGAAAACGTGGAAAATAGAATAATAATTACATTATTATCCAGATCAATTAGATATTCCAAAATTCAAGTAGATGCAGATTTCGTAATTTCATTAATTCAATCAGCACAATAGTTTTAAGTCAAAAATATTGTTGATGGATAAAAATGCTTTTTTAACTTTCATATTAGATCAAAATTTTCGAGTAATAATAGATTTTAATACATGGTGCTTTAAAGAATTTGATTTTATGATTGAAACGTTTTATTGAAAAAAAGGGACAGCAGAATAATAATCACAACATTATCTCGATTAGAGATGAATGATATATCAGTAACTAGTCTTCGTTGCAACGTCAAGAATTTTTGTTGTAGGGGTGTTTGGATAATCTTGAAATTAGCAAAATCCACTTGAATTATGTATATTCCATTACATTTCAATTAATAAAGGTGTTTTGGTGATTAATATCTCAAAATAATCTCCAATTGATATTAATTTAAAGCCCATATTGTGCGTATTAATCAAATTTTTAGAATCTCTCAAATCTGCTTCTTAGTACAAGTTCCATTTGTTACAATCAAAAATTTCCTTTCTTTTTGATCTCTTTTGAGCGAATAAAAATATTTTGATGATTGATATCTTAAAATAAAGCTTGATTCAGAAGAATTTCACTCCAAAGTAATACAGTACATTATATCGTCTAGAATTTTTGGAATATGGGTGTTTGGATGAGCTTGAAATTGACAAAATCGTCTTGAATGCTTTATATTTCATAACTTTTGAATAAATAGAGGTATTTTGGTAATTAATATCTCAAAAGAATCTCCAATTTATATCAATTTAAAGCCGATATTGCGCGCTTTAATCAAAGTTCTAGAATTTTTCAAATCTGCTTCTTAGTACAGCTTTCATTTGTTACAGTCAAAACCAAAGCTTCTTTTTGACATATTTTGAGTGTACAAAGATATTTGCATGATTGATATCTTACAATAAAATTTAATTACGAAGAATTTCACTCAAAACTAGTAAGCTTCATTACAACCTCTAAAATTTTTAGAATATTGGTGTTTGGATGAACTTGAAATTAACAAAATCGATTTGAATCCTTTTCACTTCATAACTTTGGAATAAATAAAGATATTTTAGATATTTTGGTAAGTGATATCTCAAAAGAAGCCTTAATTTACAAGCCGATATTGAGCGCATTAATCAAATTTGTAGAACTTCTCAAATTTGATTCTTAGTACAGGTTTCATTTGTTATAATCAAAACCTACCTTTGTCTCGGATATCATTTGAGCGAATAAAAATATCTCCATAATTGATATCTTAACTAAGAAGAAGAATTTCACTCAAAACTAGTAGACTTCATTACAACGTCTAGAATTTTGGGAATATGGGTATTATCGCATTCCATCTTAAAGTAAAGTTGGGTTGGGTTGACATATTATCACTTTATGCCCTTTTGGTAAACCACTTTTTTACTCTGATATCATAACATTTCTTTGATATGTTCTGTGCTTATTCCATACCAATTTCTACAATTTCTGGCATGTTATTCAATCGTTCTAATAATTTTGAAATATAACTTTCAACATTCCATAAATCTTTTAACAAACTTAACAGAGATCTGATTTGCCTCCCATAATAAAACTCCGCAGGATTGAAATCATGTGGTGTTCGTATATTCATCCCACTCTTTTCCATTTTCATAACTCAAAACTCTGAGTATTCTCTTAAATACTCCATGAAATCTTCAAACCTGTGCAATAGTTAGGTTACTAACAAATACACTCCCCAGATCTGTTAGCATCTCTGAAGAAAACCCAACTCTAGAAAAAATATTCTATAATCCTTTTACCACCGTTTTTGAGTCAACTGTGTGGCCACCCTCTGCATGGACAAGGTGATCACGGTCACCATTTAAAGTCACGGTGATTGAGGAAGAACGGATCACTACGTTCCTTGAAAATCACCTAATCGCACATTTCTAATCCAGATCAATTTAAATATTCCTAAATCAAGTAGATGCAGATTTCGTAGTTTATTATTTATTAATTCAATCAGCACAAAACTTTAAGCCATAAATATTCTTGATGAATCATAATATGAGGTAAACAATTTAGATAAATTCTTTTTTCGACTATCGCATTAGATTAAAATTTTCGTGTAATAATAGATTTTAATAAATGATGCTTGAAAGAATTTAGGCATGAAATTGTCCGTCATTAATTAAAATAAACAAATGGCCAACCATTTTCTGGCAAAATGAGGCGCCAACATTTAATGGTACTTTAAATTGATTTGCCAAATCAAAGCGTGACAACAAATTTTGCCAGAAAATTGCGTTTAATTGTAGTACTTAATCTATTTAGGGACTTCATCAACCAAAATAAGTAATTTATTCTAAAAATTAAATTTTTTATTGAACGCAAATTTTTAACAATTTTGAGAAAGTATTATTTTTCCTGTCATTGATTGCACATAATTTTGCCGTCGGTAAATGAAATAACGCTAATTAAACTTTAACACGGTTGTATAACGGTAAATTCCCGTTGAAAATCTTGAAAAAAAATCGACGACTTAAAACGATTAAGTACTAATTACTTTTGATAAAAATGATTGCGAAAAATTTTCGTTTTTGTTTCACCTATGTTTTTATTCCGAGAAGATTATTGTTTATTTTTTGTTATCGTGAGATGCCTCAGCAATTTTTCATTGATAAACTTTTATTTTATTTACTCTTTTTTAATTGAGTAAATTTTTATATTTCAATATTATTTATTGTAGCGGTCAAAATTTTAGCGGGAAAAAATTAATTACGTAAGTAAATTCGTACACAGATTTGTTAATACTCTCATCTTAAAGTAAATAAATGGCAACCTTGCGAAAGGTGGTTGTTGTTTAATTAACCATTTATTATTAGGCTACCTATTTATTTGCGTTGAAATCAAATTAAATCGATCTAATCATTAAAAACAAATAAAAACAATCTAATTTTTTTAAACGCAAATCGATATCTAATGTAACTACGCACTTACACGTGTATTAATTTAGTAATCTATTAATCGATTCTTATGTATACTTTGAAAAACATCCCAACTAAAATAGATTATTATCTAGAAAAGTTAAAAAGATAACAATATCAACTTAGAAAATTCTTCTTGTTTGAAAAAATTGATTTATATCATCATGGAATTTCTTTAAGTAATTATTGTATCATTTCTTACAGTTCAATTTACAACGAATCACGTAAAACATCAATCTAAAGATTACAACATGCGGTTACACATCTTCGCTTTCTTCTCATTTCGAATCATTATTATCTCTAAATATATCGATGTAATTGAGGTTACTTTATTTACTTGCTACTAAAGTAATATCATTCAAATTAGATTTTTTGTGCGTAAAAAATTGAAATAAGCGGGATATTTAAATTTCATGATGAAATTGAATTGCGCGTTAACTTTTCTGATTAAATATTCAAACGTGTAACAATAATAATTTCCGGAAAAACGCCGGCTTACTCGTTACATCATCGTGTATAAACTCGTGTCCGTGGATTAAAAAAAATAAAAACATTTTCGATTTAATCGTTCTTTTTTCAGCCGCGTGTAAGTTTTTGTAAACGTGCGCTCGCTTTATTTGATAAATAAAATCCTACATTACAAAATTGTGACAAGAAAAAAAACCCTATCTTTAATGGTGCACGCGAGTTAAACGTTACGAAAATTACTGGAAAGTAGTTTAAAGTAGTATTAAGTATGCGAAATCGTACACGGGCCAAATTAGATTAGATAGGGTAATTTTGATTTCGTAGAAATTAAAACCGATTAGAAAGAAATATAAAAAAATTAATTTGGAGGTATGTTGGTTATTTTTGTTTAACAATTTTAATCGTACGCGTTTACAAAGAAATATTTTAAAAAATTAAATCGATTAATTCTACCAGAAATTGGAATTTGTTTATCAATATTTTAAATCTTTAAATTGATACATTACTGATTTATTTATGTTAACGATATTTATTGACATAAATGATATAATCATAAATTTACATTAAGAATTAGATTTAATACTAAAATTTTCAGTTTAAAGTAATACTTCCAGTTTGGAAACTATGTTTATGTGAAAATGATTCATGTATGTTTAAGTATTTTACCTCACAATTGTCAATTTGTCAACTTCAAGATTCGATATAACTTAAACACTTCTAATCAAAAAATTGGAAATAAAATTTCTTATGCAAATAAATACCAAGGTTGATACCAAATACTTTATAAAATACTTTAAATAAATCAGAGAATCAAATATTTAAAAGAAAGTGGTTTATATCCTGTTGAATTTGTAAAAATCGATACAATCTGTTTTATTACTGCCTGTGTTGTATGGACTCATAATATTTTGTTGCAACGCAGGAAAGCCAACATTTTTCAAAATTGCCCTTGATATTCAAGAAAATTCAATTGAAATCTTTTGAAAGGGTATGAAGGAAATAAAAGAGGCTTTTGAAGAGAGATTTAATTAAATTAAAAATTTGTAAAATTTGTTTCACTTTTCCAAACATTATAATGATGACAAGTTTATTACAAGTTCGGGGTGGCTTAACCGATTTGAAGAAAAACATGCCATTCGCAGATTACAAGTTACTAGAAAAATCAGTTCAGCCTTTTTTGAAGAAATTTACGGAAAGAATTAACGAGCTTAAGCTATTAGTTAGCCAGGTATACAATGCTGACTAATCATATTAGCACTATTTTGGAAGCTGATTTCAGATCATACAATAATTAGTGCATGTCAAAGAAATCTCAGCGCTTGGGAAAAAATGTTCCAAAGGGACTTATAAACTCAAAATGATTGTTATTGGCAAAGCTAAAAATCTTAGTACATCTAAAAACGTAAATATTCTAGTAGAGTACCATTCACAAAGAATACATGAATGACATCTGTCCTATTCGTTGAAAACCATACATCTTATGTCAAACAAGCAAGAACATATCAAAAAGAAAACAATTTTAATAAAAAGCACTATTATAATCGACAATGCTGGCAGTCACGCTTCAGAGGCGTAGTTAAGAAGCAATAATTATTCACCATCATTATAACCATGTTTTTGCCGCCTAATTGCACCCCATTACTTCAGCCAATGGATCAGAATGTGAATAATATCCACATTTCAAAAGCTAGTAAAAATATTAACTTGAAGGAGAGCTTTTCTTCTCTCGCGCTCTGCAGGTGTTTCAGATGATGATCTTTCATTAACTGCCGTAAAGGGGGAAGCTACTTTCTGAAAATAATTAGCAGGAATTTACTGAAATCAGAAATATGTTGCAACAAATTTCATCTGATAGTCATCAGCTTAACGCACAAACTGAATTTGGCGGTGAGAGTGTTTCAGATGATGAAGCGGTTGTAGATGAACGAAAAGGGAAACATGAAGAAGCTGAAGAAAATTGAGCCAAATTAGAAACACCGCACACACTTAGACTTATGCGAGAATGGGCAATGGAAGGTAAATTGTGTAGGTAAATTTTGAAATTATTTTAATGATGACTCGGTAAACTGAAGTTTTCGATAATCCAAATCGCCCGCCCGTGTTTTAATTAGTTCGGATTAGCGAGTCCGCAATGAATGATTCTGATGTTAATAAATTATCTGACAACAGATTTCTCATTAAATATACTACATCAATTTTTCTGTTGACCACCAAGTATATTTATTAAAAAGTGTTATTGCATAGCAACTATGTGATTTTCTTTATTGCTTATTCATTCATCTTCCGTAGCTTATTAACAACTCTAGCATTTTAGGCTCCACTTAGTGATCCACTTCTAAGAATGATTAGCCGTCACTGTCATAGATCATTTGATGTGTCTCAAAAAAGAACTTTGCCAGATGATGAGATTGAATTGAAAAGAAATAAGTTAGCATTATATAAAAAAATTATGTGAGAACAATTAACTGGCAATTTCGACCGTGAAAATAAAACCATTAATAATTGCAAAATTCGTATGGGTGCTCTGCACCCATTAAAAATTTTGTATGGGTGCTTGCGGAGTCAGACCACCCACGTATTCGGCGCCTATGTCTAGAAACTACATTTGGTTCGTGAGTTAGCATGAATGTAAATATGCCATAATGCGAATTGACTCTGTTTTCACGGAAAGTTTATTAAGGTTTTGGATTGATATACTTGATCCTGAGTTTATTCACATTAAATAGAATAAGGGTAATTTTACAACTAAAATCTTAATACCATTTTTAGGTATTTCTATTATTTTAAAATCGGGAAAAATGTTTTGTTTCTCTTAGGAAATGATGCCAAACCTTCAATGAATACAGGTGAACTTTGCACAATGCACAGTCTTCATTGTTCAAAGTTCACCTGTATTCATTGAAGGTTTTCTTATCCATAGTATTTACATTGTCTAATCATCTGGCGGATTAGTCCTAATAAAGTCGTACCATTGGGTTGGGTTGAATTGGGTTATGTTGTGCTACGTTGTATTATTAATTATTGGGGGAGGTAATCGACAGGGATAAAGACGTGAAGAGGACGCCGATAGGAGAGGAAAGATTCAATCAAACACCTGGGAACTTGATTACGAAGCGACTTCCAAAATACCTTATGAAGGAAGGGGGTGAGGAAAGGAAGAAGCAAGTGGACAGATTATGTTGTGGTTATTAGTAGAAACCGAACAGGTCAATGCGTATGACTATGATTCCAAGACGAGCGACGCCGGATGATCTGACGCTTTTAATTTTTTTTTGTAATTAGTTTAAAAATAATACTAATGTCAAAGTAACGGTATTTTTCAAACAATATTGTTTTCAATATCTCTCATAATTCGTCCGGGATCCCGGTATTTAGAATCCCGGAATTTTCGATATAATGAAATTTGCGTTATCTATTTTACACAATACGTTTAATTGTTGGCGCACTTGTACTGACAATGAGTAAGCCTTAAGTTTCCTGGGGAATATTCACTTAATTCTTCAATTATTGCATTCATTAGATGATTATGGTTAAAAATGGATTATTATTGCTGAAGAAAGGCTGAGAGGAACAACCCTTCTGGTCCTGATTACAATCCTGATTATGAGATGAGTGCAGTGATGACAAAGTTGTCTCAGAGCCTGTAGATAACATATCTAATGAACAAAATGGAATGTAGATGCTCTTCATGCAACCACATCAAATAGCAATGATAACTTGTGGACAACACAAAATCATGAAATATTTATTTTTCAAAAGAAACAATGGTTTGGAATTAGATACAGAAAATTTCGCAATGCAAAGGCATGTGAGCAAGTTTGTATGCTGCATAAGAAATTGCAAAATATGCAAGGGTAACAAAATCGAAAAAACTGAAATGTTTGTGTTGGTCTTTCGTTACAAATGAACAGCCTGGTTCAAGAAGGGAATATCGGTCCAATTTAAAAAAATAGAATTTTTGCTTAAAATGGTTAATATAACTCGTATTTATTTTTTAACATAAATAAGCATTGTGTTCTGCCAACTGAATAAATATGGTGTTTATATCGTTATTGCACCAGATAATTCCATACCATTATTTGTCCACCATACATACATGAATAATAAAAGTAAATGATGTTTTTTTATCGTTTACTAAAAAATGAACCAGTTCAAAAACTGGTTCACTTTTTGATAAAGAAGTTCGGCAATTCAGTTACTAAGGACCTACTCTTCAAGTGTAGGTCCTTAATGAACCTTAAAATTGCTTCAAGGTCTAGTTCTTATACGTCGGTGTTATTATGTGTCTTAGACTATAAGAAGCTGTAAAAAGTTAACAAGTTTGATCCTCAGAGCATGATTAGGTGCATGACCAGCCAGGACTGAGAACGTTTCCTTTGCCGAAGCATAAAACCTAAAGGGAATGTTTTCAACTTCGGATCTGTTTAAGATGGTTTCATAAATGCTCAATAGATCTGTTGTTCTTATAGAAATCTTAAATTTATCCATCATAAATCTTGGAAAACGTAAATCAAATCCAGCTGAAAACAAAATTATTATCAGAAAATACTATCTCAACTTGGAATCAAAGTGCAAAATCTAAAGCGAAACAATATACAACAATAGATAGATAGATTCTGAACTTAATCGAATAGTTAGGAATTGTAGTAAACCCAGCTAAAACACAATTAAAGATGTTGGCACTACGAAGATTCTGAGAATTTTCCGTGATATTAACAAATATCCAAGTTGTAGAGTGTTCAAATGAAGTTGTTAAATATCTTTGAGTATATCTGGATACCAGACTTTACTGGCGTTTTCACATTAATCAAAAACCTAATGAAGCGATTAAACCAATTATATCCCATAATAAGCCGAAGATCATAATTAAAAATAGTGTGCTCCATTTTACTCTATAATTTATTTTATTAATTACCATATATTGCTACAGATAAGAGTACAACATTACATAAGATATACTAGAAAAAAATTATAAGAACAAAAATATACATAATCCTATTGTCGATTATTAGTCGAACAATGGATAAACTGAAACAGTATAAACAGAAGCCATCTCTGCCAAATGATTCAACAAACAAAATAATATTTACTGAAGCAAAATTACACTAGGATTGAAATATGGCAGTAATGATAATTAGCTATTATTAACATTTATCACCAAATAGAATTAAGCAAGAGAGAAAATCTGCCGGATATCAGTTGCCAATAAATGAGAACAGCTGAAGAGAGGAAAAAAGAGAAGGACAAAGACCAAAGAATTAGGAAATTAGTAATATTAGAAATATTACGAATTTTAGAAGGCAATCCAATCCACAGTACAATCGACTGTATTATAAATTATCTGTGATAAATTTAAGTGCTATGAACGGGAAATATAAGAGCAGTATCAGAACGAGAACCAGTAGCAAGCTCATGATATGATTATTGCTGTAATCTATCTCATAAGTACTTTTGGTGCAGTTATGCGGAATTCTAAATAAAATGATTTATAAACGAAAGGATCTATGTCTCTCATAGGTTAACATCTGAATGTAATTGCATTACGATGTTACATGCTCAAATTTATTGTAGCCGCTGCAATTTATTTAGAAGAGTTACTGAGAGATCGAATAAACCATGTAAGCATAGACGAAGCAAGGAAATATAAGTTAACAGCAAAGATTACGACGGGCTACAGGAGGAAGAGTGCAGCGAAGTATTTTTAAACAGTGTAAGCAAGCATAATCTTTTCTGCAAACATGTTGAATTTGCGGTTTCCAAGACAGTGCAGAATCCATAAGAACTCCGAGATTTTTAACTGTGTCAGACATTACCATCCAGGATCAAATCACTCAGATGAGTCAAATGAGTTCCAAACACAATAGCTTGCGTTTTAACTGAGTTCAACTTAAGTTCATATCTCAGAGATCAGGTCAAGACGTTAGATAGATCGTTATTAAGTCGAACAATAGCTTCTGGAAATTCAGCAACAGTTATAGTAGTATATATTAGAAGGTCGTCAGCATAGAAATGATCATTACACGAGATATATAAGTCACTACTACGATCTCTGTTGACTTAGGCCAGTTGTGTATAGTCAAATATTTTCAAAACTAATCTTCATAAACTACAAACGTTTCGAACAACTGTACCATGGTATATTAGAAACGGTCAACCTTATAAGGATCTTAACATTCCAAAAATCACGGATTCCATCAAAAATTTAGAGAAAAGTTCCTTGAATCATCCAAGTGCGATTTAAAAGAAAATTACCACAAGTTTACCTAAATATATAACATATGTAGTGAAGAAGAAACCATTTATTAACCCCGTACAATACAGAGAAATTAAAAAATGGAACAGTCTGTACGTAGTCAATAACATGTTTGGTCATGTGAAAATAAACAATACTTGCATTAATACAAAAGTTCAACATGAACTTTGATTTTATGAGGTATTTTATGGAATATTCCGCATTTGTACTCATTACACTAACGCTCTAAACCTTATAATTGCGAGAAACAAGATTTTTAGAGAATGTTACCACTTGCAAATGTTTCTGCTTCTGTCTCCTCGCCAGAAAAGCTTTTCAAAATTATGATCATCTGACTCAATATTTGACTTTGCGTCATTTAAACAATTAAGACAACTAAATTTCTAACACTTCAGCAGTAATATCCCATCCCCAAGAACTGATCATCACAGACTTGATGCTTTCGTTATACCCAGTTTCGTTAAGTCATTGAACTATACGATTTGTGCTGGAATTATGTGTCTTTAATACTTTAACGTAGAACATAACGCATCCAGTACTATTGTCCTAGAAGAGTTACCACTTCGTCACTGCTTTCTGCATTTACAAATGTAGGATCTTTGATATAGAAATCTAGGCTTAAAAAACTCGAATGTGTATAAGTAACCTTTTCTAATTTATAAATCAGTTAGAGATATCGTAAGGAGTTTTAATATAAAGAAAGATCAAAAGATATCGATTTACTTTTACAGCCATTTATTAAATGTATCTATCTAGCTTTTATCCAAACAATAACTAAAAACAGCTTTAACCATAACAGTAATGGTTTGCTTTGGATAATTATAAAAATTAACTAATTAATTAAAACTTCATAAAAATATTAATTTTTATTAATTCCACGCGTTAAAAACGAAAAACCACTTTTTACACCGTAAAAAAAGTGTAAACACATTTGAGGTAATATATCACGAGGATTAGTTGCTTAATTTTAATTTAAAATTTGTCCAACTCAAACACAGTTCAACGCGTATTATAATTATCTCATTTAATCTAGATTTATTATTAACAAATTTTATGAAACGTAATTTACTTAATTAAAACGTTCTCAGTTCGTTGGGTTCAAATGAATTTTGAAGCGTAGATATTACATTTATACGTTTTTTAATACTTTTTTTTATAAATTGAGTAAGAAAGAAATGTACCAAAAAAGAAACACTTTTGATGATTATTTCTTGTTGAATGGAATCTCTTATACGTGTTCTACGTCTTAACGTCTTAATTGCATGTGTACACATGTTAATTGGAGTTAGGCGTGCGACTGACACTATCTTCTTCGTGGAAATTGACGGCTCTGATTAAGTGTAAACGAGAAACACGCTTCTAATCGCTACGTTTCAGTAGCTTTTAAACGTGTGATCATTTTACACTTCTTACAAGTGTACAGTTAATTTAATTTTATGGTTTAAATCAATAAAAATATATTCAACTTTGGTCAAATTTGCAGTTAAATCATTGATTTTTTTAAATAATTACGTCTAAATGAAGAATAACAATTGAAGTTTGAATAATACTAGTATTAGAATTAACACTAAGTGAAGATCCCTGATTTATCATCGTATAGACAACGAGGGGTTCTAATGGGTTCTATATATGAGCGCTTACGTTTATATTGTTTTTAAATACACTGCTGCGTTAAATAGATAGTATTGATAGTATGACTTAAAAATATTTTGTCCGTTATGTTAAGACCAAAGCAATAACTTTACTCCGCTGTAGCCGACGACTTTGACGTCAACCGAAATTATTGGTTGGAGAAATCACAACCCAAAGTAGAAATAATCTTAGTCGACGCCTTTGAAGTTGACCACCATAAGTACTTTGGACAGTCGTCGATTTCGAAGTTGACCGAGATTATTTATGATATCAGATTAGTAATCGCGGTCGACTTCGAGGACAACGGCCGTCCAAAGTTTCATGAACAGTACTTACGTTGCACAGTGGGGTATTTGACCCAAAAAGTTGGCCAAAATTATTTTATGGTTTTATTTTATATGTTTTGATATGATAAACTTGAAAAAAATGTTTAAAAAAATCTAGGAGCCAAGTAATGTGAAAATAAATAACAAAAAAGATATATTTACGAACAAAATCGCTGTATTAATTAATTGTTCTTTGGCTATTAATTGTGCTTGTATAAACCTGACCTGAAGGTAGAGATGATATACTTGAATACCTACTTTAAACAAATAGGTCCTTAATTATTTTCTGTTATAAATTTTTAAGGATAGGAAATACCAAGCTAATTTGTAAAGAAGTTCCGGATACAATAGATTGCTATTATTTTGTGGTACCAATTATTTTAAAATTGAACTGCAGGTATATATGGGAAATGTAAACAAAAAAATGCTATAAAATATTTTGTGACAGAACCTACCCTTTTGAGAAGTTCTAAGAAAAATAACTCATTACTTTTACTGCTCCGTTTTATTTTGAGAAAAGCTAAAAAAGACACTTCACAATAAATACTTGTTTAAAAATCTACTCGGAAATAGCAGGTATGAGAAGTAGCTCTAAAAAATATAGGTAAATTAAGATATTAAATTATTTACAATATAAATTACAAATAGGTTATTTATTTACAATATAAATTGGTTATTTACAATATAAATATTGTTTACAACATAAACAATATTTTTTTTTTGCAATATAAATCAATATACATTTACTAATCAAAATCTTCTTCTATTTCTTCTTCATGTTCTTCTTCATCATCATCTTCTTCTTTCTCATCGGGAAGCAACATTTCTACAGTTTCTTTCAGAAATGGCTTTGAAAGAGTTTTTCTTTTTTGTCTCATCGAAGAGAGCAGCGGATCTGAAGTTAATAATAAGCGATTTAATACATCTTCGTTACATTTTACTCTCGAATATTTCCGCGCAAATTTTTCTCGATAATTTCGAAAATGTTTGTTTCTGCATTCCGCTGCCTCTTCTGATAATTGCCCTATAGGTAACAGAGCATTTTTTAAAATTTCTGGTCCATGGATCAAAATTTATTTATGAGCAGCTTGCCACTTAGTTCTAAATTTCGATTTTAGAATTCTTATTTGTAGATAAACATTTTCACTTTTTTCCTTGGTAAAATTTGTATCTTCAACTAAATATTTCTCCATAAAATCTAATTTTTTAGAGAAATTTTTTTCTGGACAATTTCGCATGATTTCGTAAAGATGCCTACGGGTTACTACTTTCATCCCAGATGAACCTAAAATTATATTGAAATTATCTATTAGATAGATTTTACAGACTTTATATTTTATTAATTTATAGTAAATTTTAATCGTTTTATGTCAAAAGCCTACCCACAATGCAACGCAAGAATATTAAATTTTTTTTTTTTAAAGGTAGGTGCTCAAAGAAAAATTCATAAAAAGTGGATCTGCGAATTTCCGCGAGAAATTCTTGATTAAAATTGTCGTAGATAAGTTACTGAACAGATTAAAAAAATATATACTGCGGTACATAGGGGTACACTACAACAAAAATCATTTTGAACATAAAAATTGATCACAGAAAATGGTTTACAATTAAGATTTTTTTTAACTGGTAATAGCGTTAATAAAAAAATGATTTTAATGGACCAGATAGTACACATTATAACTTACCTTGTTCCGAAAATTCCATGACGTGAAGAAAAAAATACACAATTGATAAATAAAACTCAGAAGCACAAAATATCACGCACCGAAGTGATGATTCGAAAGATTAACTTTGAAATGACTTCACGCCGTGGGTTTTATAGGTACAGTACCTGAAATGTTTTTCTGGTATTCCCTATCTATTGTACTACAATATTTGCCGCTTTTTACCTGTTTTTATAAAACTTTGGAAATTTGAATTTTGACCAGCTTTTTAGGTCAAATACCCCACTGTGCGTTGGTCAACTTCAAAGATGTCGACTAAGATTATAGCTACTTCGGATTGGGTTTTTTCCAACCCAAAATGTTGGCTGCTATAAGTATTGTTGATGATACTAGAGGCGGCCGACGAGAGAAACTTTTTTTACGAGATCGAGAAAAATCTGCAAGCAGACATCCGGCCTAGAGTTCTTAAACGGCCAGATTTTGTGGGGTTAGGGTTTGTAAACCACGACCCACTAAAAATCCCTGTCAAAAGAAAACGCTCATCATTCGTGGTCTCGACTACTCGTGATTCGTGCTCAGGCATAAAATAGAGTGGGAAAAGTAGCGTAGGAGAGCTGGATGGTCCCTCCTCGCTTTTCGTGCGCTGGCGGTTAGCTCCTGGATTAATCAGTTGGAATGCTTAAGGTCCACAACAAAGCTAAAACATTCATTTACTTTTAGAAATATGGAAAGTACTAGACTCGGAGGGACGGGCTCCTGCCTCCTTCAACTGCATTAATTCTCTAATCATTTCCGGAACGGTGAACCATTTTTCTTCAATCTTTAGCATTCTCCCTAGTCAACCCCATACCACATCTTTTCTCGCATTTTATTCTATAATCACTGAAATTTCTGCACTCGAGAATTGTGTGTTCGGCACTATCCCTTGCTGTACACAATCAGCAAACTTCAGTTTCTGATTTCCTGATTTTGAACAGGTTCGTTATAAAGATGCTGATGTCTTGTCGGAAATTGTGTTAAGAAGTGATCGGGCTCCCCCATTTCCTACTTAACCATTTTGCAATATCAGGAATCAGCTTTCTTGTCCAAGTCGTTTTTCCTATCTTTCAATCAGCGTCACTCCCTCCTCTACCCTTGTGTAAGAGGACTCAAGAGGGATCCAAGTGGAACTCCACATGTGACGTTAAATCTCCTTTCATTTGGCGCCGTTACGCTTCTGTTTGACAAGTAGCTGTTTATCATTCGAACTAAATACGGACAAACTCCTCCTTCCTCCAAAGCTTTTATTACTCCGTCCCAATGAGCAGAATTTACAATATTTTTAATGTCGATCAGCATAATTACATATACTTCTCTCTGTGTTAGAGACTTTTTCTTTACATTTTCTACATTCCCTGCACCTTCACTATGGTATTCATAATCTGCCTTTTCTAACGCCAAACTGCATATCGTGTGTCAGTTTTCCTAAGTATGTTGTACTTTTGTAGTTATTATTCTTTTTGGATTTCTATGAGGATTAGTCTAGCTTTTTACAAGTGGTGGGCAGTTGTACAACAGCAGGTGCTGTACAAGAGAGTCAACAAGTTCTCTGAAGATATGTTGTATACACATTTTTTTAAACTCAAATGAAGAAGAACCCATTTAATTAATTTTAAATTATGGGACTTGTGGAAAATGATTGAGGAAAGAACTCATGGGACTTGAAGAATAAAATTTGTTTACAATAAATCTCGAATGGCAAAATTTTCTTTCGGTAAAGATAAAAAGCTGTATAGTATATAACATACACTCTTGTCCATTAAAACAACGAAGACAGTCTCAATATAGTAAAAGATCAAGCAATTCCAACTCAAAATTAGCAAACATTTGAAAACATTCAAAATTTGGAAATATTTTTCGATTAGACGATTGTAGAATGTACGAATCTCGTACAACATGAAAACAGGTGAAAATTTGTTGCTTATATAACTGTATTACAAGCTCTACATGGTTTGCTCTACTTAGCAGGAGTTCTGAAAGAGTTTTCCAATCCAAAATGTAGACCACACATTTTGGATTGGAGAGAATCCAACCCAACCGAAAGTAGAAATAATCTTAGTCGACGTCTTTGAAGAAATGTCTTCAAAGACGACGTCTTGAGCTTATTTCTATTTTAGGTTGGGTTTCGTTCTTCCCAACTCAAGATATAAATGATTTCGATTTTTTTGTTGGGTTGGGTTGGGAAACTCAATCCAATCCAACATAGCAATAATTTCGGCTGACTTCGAGAAAATCTATGTTTTCTTTTATCTCAAAAGAACTTAGAGAGACGCCAGTACAAGACGGTTAAAACCGGGATAAATCAGATAAAAACCAGTTGATACGGACAACCTAGTTATATCCAAAGTGCATTATATTGAAGCTAATATTAATAATAATTTCCTTATTTAAACATTTTCTTTTTAAATTTCTATATTCATATGACTTGTTGAATAAACAATAATTAAGGAAATGGCAATTAAACGACTTTTTGATGATTAAGTATAAATTGTTACAAAATCGTAAATTAAAAGTGATGGTTTTACCTAATGTTATATGGTAGTGGCTATAAAACATAAATGTCAATTCTTTAGGAATTTACATACATGTTATGAATGGTTGGTGTATTTTCGAACACTCCTAGAAACGATTTCCGTTAATTATACTAAACTGGTTAATAACCGCTATGTAACATTTTGGCTTGATTTGTTTAAATAATTACACTTGCGCTTAACATCTCACATATTCTTTATTAGAGGTAATGAAGTTTATTTGTTAATCGTCTTGATCAAATAATTTAAAAAATTTGTTGAATCTTCCAATTTATATCAAATAATATAATTTGTAATGTAACGTTAATTATGTGTAAGGTCGGAATATTTTATTTGTTAGCTGTAAGTTAGGAGTTCTACGCATAGGTAGTAGCTTTAGAAAATGCAATGAGTGCTGGAAGCAGAAAAAAAAGCTGAAATGGGGAAGGACTCAAACGACTTAAAAAGTCTGAAAAAGTTATTTGAAAGGTCTGAAAATTTTAAAAACACATGCTCGCCAAAAAAGTTGCTAGGACTGAATTGATAAAAATATTAGATCATTAAAATTACAAAATTAATTGAAAGTAGGAACTCCAATCCAGATAAAACCATTAACAGTATAGTATGGTTGCACTTTTAGAAGCATTTCCATTCTTTTAGAAGCATTTAAAGACTTTGCCAGTAGTATCAACTATTGTGGAAACACTTAAAGTCTTCTTGAAGCATTAACAATATTTTGGAAGCAGTATTAAGTCATCTAGAAGTAATATCAAGTCATCTAGAAGCAATATCAAGTTTTCTACAATCAGATCAAGTCTTCTAGGAGCAGTATCAAGTTTTCTGGAAGCAGTATCAAGTCTCAGTTCAAAATAAGCTTTCAGAATTTTTAAAATTAACAATTCTGTATGGGTCTTTGTGACAAGTCAGATTTCAAGCTTCTACATTTACACATGACAGTATTGGTCCTTTTTGGATAAAATTAATGGATGAATATCCAAAAATATCCAAATCTGCCGTAAAAAATCGCAACAACCTATTTTTTTGAGAAATCTAGATGCATTCAGATATTGATCTAGATATGACAGAGTCATTAATATTAATTAAAGGTTGAAAAACACTGAGTTGAAAAATAACTAAATATATATTTTTTCTATTTAAATCTTGAACCCTCTCGTATTTTATTCACACAACCTTTTTTTGTGTTCTATTTTATAGACATTCGGATATAAGTTTATAAATGTTCTTGTGGAGTTAGTTTTGGAGGAGCATCGGGTACAGGTTTATTTGAATCCGAAAGGAAAATATTTATAGAGGAACTCCCGGTTAAATATAAACACGACCGAGACAAAGCCCCGTTACGTCAACAATGGGCCGGTGAAATTCTCCAAGTTGCGCAAGTGGAAGTGCGGGGATTTTATTTTTGCTCGCTCCACCGCCAATAAAGAATTTTTTTTCACTTTATTGGGCAACGCGCAAAAAAAAAGTAATTGGGAAAGGTATCCTGAAAACCAGTTCAGATAAAAACTAAAAATAGAAACTCTTCTAGATTATTTTTTTTATATTTAGATCATCATTATCTTGTTTTTAATTAATGAAAGAAAACGAGGTTTATTTTTAATTAACTCTAACAAAATTGCTAAAATTTATTGTTATAAAATATCAAAGTTGTTGATTCAAATGAAATCTAGCGTGGTTTGAAATATCTCGGCCAATTTGATTCGTGCTTTTATCGGCTGTCGATAATAATTATTTTTAACGGACGCGTGTTATTAAAATTGAAAATAATAATAAAACGCACTGCTTTTATTGGGTGACAACCGAAACGATCGAGTGAAACCGTTATAGAGATCGTTCCTGATGCATACAATACCGACGCGATAATAAATAAATTCCGATCGCATTGCGTTTCGTTATAACACCCTTATTATTAATACGCGCGAAACAATGTGTTAAAACCGGCGTTCGTCGTCTAGGTCAAGGTCCGACGGAGACACAATTGAAATTCGAAAACAATGGATTCGGAAGATTCTCTATCTCTCTCTCTCTTTCTTTCTTAGAGCGTTGTATCTCGACGATATCAAATTCGATTTTCTCCTCCTCCTATTATTTTACCCTTCTCTTATCCAACACGCAAGTTTCATTCATAAAATTACAACACAAATCATTATCTATTATTGTGATTAAAAACAATTACTTTGTTAAAAAAATATTAATTATTTTAATCATTTGTGATTGGTCTTTTTGAATTGGAAAGAAGGAACGTCCTCTCTCTATGTATGTATATTTTGTTTAGTTTGTTTGGGGAATGGTAGAAAACGGTAAGGAGTGGAGAAGAAAAGAGGTTTCTCTGATGTCATTCTGATATCAGATCGGAACATTGCAAAACCCTGAAGAAGAAGATGCGGTATACAGGAACTGTTGGAAATAATGGAACGCGGCCCGACCATAAATCAGCGATCGGAACGATAAATTTCGGGCGCGATGTCGTCCGCAGACCGACCGGGCGTATAAATTTCGCCCCCCTTTAACATAATATCCGTAGAATTCGGGCGGTGCGGGGACACGGCCCACATAATTTCCGCGCAAATATTTCGGCCTGCGCGAACGATAAAAGGACGAGAAGGACCTCGAAATGGACACAAGGCTACCGAAAAATAAAAGTTACTTTTTTCTAAAAGACCACCCTTTTTTCTCTAATGCAAAAAATTCTTTAACAAAACATTTTTAATAGATTCTTTTATTTCAAGAAAAACTAACACAAAACGTTACCGAAATGTCAAACCGATTCAAACCCTTACGATTACCTACATTTAAAATTATTTGTCACCCTTTTGAAATTCCTGGCTTATATGAAGTTGTACATGAATTGGTAGCAATGGCGAGTAACTTTAGAGATGGCCAAGCAATAATGATTGAAACAGACCATAAACCATTAAATCAAAAAACTGTATAAATTAACAACGACATTTAACATTGTTTATGACATTGAATTAGTCTATAAACCTGGTAAATACATGTATCTTGCTGATACATTATCAAGCGTTTTTAATAATCAAGGACCCGACACAGAGATGGAATTTAAAGAATTAAAACTTCAAGTAAATTTATTAATAGAGTCATTACCTGTTACAGAGAAAATATGAAGCTTATTAAAGATAGATCAGAAGGTGATAAAGAGTATCAATGTGTTATAAACATGATTATAAACAAATGGCTAAAATACAGAAAAGATGTACCAGAGGAACTAAAACTATATTATCATACAAAAAACAATTTAATAATTTGTAAAGACATTATATTTTCTGAAAATAAGATACTTGTTAAATACTCCGCAACTACCTTGGCAAGAAGTTAGTGTAGATTTATTTGATTATAAAGATAAGGTGTCTATAGAAAGTTGATACTGATGCAACCAAATACTTTTACAGCGAAGAATTCAAAAGATTTTCAGAAGAATGGATATTCACACATGTATTGTCTTTTCCTCATTTTCCTCAGTCTAATGAAAAAGCAGAAAGTGCAGTAAAAAAATAACATATTATAAGAAATATAAGTTCCCCAAGCCAAATGTTGATGTCAAGAAATTTAAGAACTTGTGTTCCAAATAAATTAAAAAATCTTAAACCTAAGGCGACTCTAAGAGAATACAGAAAACAAATCGACATTTATAAAAATCAATACAAGAAAACATGTGATAGGCAGGCTAAAACAAAAGAAAATGATTTTATGAAAGGAAAAAAGGTATGGTTTAAGAAAAACGAACAAATTATGGAAATAAGGAAAAACTGTAAAAATTGTGAAGAACCAAGGAGGAATGAAAGACATACAAGACATGGACAACATCAGGAAATCTCTTACGGTGACGAAAAAACAACAGGAAGAAAAACATGACAATAATGAGAAAAAAGAAGTGATACTTGACAAGGACAAAAAACTAAAAGAAAATGTTATTATTAAAGACGTGAAAGGTATACAACAAGAGCAGGTAGAAAAATTGTAAATACGTATCAACAATAGGATTAGTTTTGAAGAAAGTTGTTTCAGATTAAGAACTAATATTAGTTAGTTAAAATGAATAATTTAAAAGGGGAGATGTTGATTTAAATGGGTTGGTAGCAATGGTGGCCAACTTTAGAAATGACCAGTAATAAAGTAAACACCCATAGAGGAGGGTCGTTGTATTTACACCCCGTAAAGGAAGAGAACATTTTGTAGAAAACACAATAGTAATAAATTATAGTTTTAGCCTAGATAGAAAATTTGTTCCTTGTTTGGTAGAGCAAGTAAAGATTTAGTCTCAATAAGTTTGTAACCTAGTTCTGTAATAACCAAGAGAGTCCTTGATGAATCCTTATTTATCCTCGCCAATATGACATTTCCAAAATAAAGCATTAATTTACCACGCATCTCGGATCAGAAGGTTCTTGATGCATCACATCTAGTGCTCGCCAATTTGCTCAACCTGCGCTGCCTGCTGTGGCCTTCATATCCGCAAATCTTTAATATTTATTTGACAGATCTGTCAGATTCTTAGTCATGATAAACTCCGCAAAATGAGCCATTATATTTGCTTATTTGAAGGGCTGCAATAGGTAGATCTGACAGCTTTGTCGTATAGCTATTGAAGACTTTGTAGAGTTGAAAGTAGAAGTAGATGAAAATAGCAGCCCTAAGTTTTATGCCGCCTGTGCCATAGAGATTGCGTGCTAGATTGCTTTGGATTTACGAGTTTGTTGCTGCAGCTATCCCTAGTAACTAGTAAGGTAGACCAGCTTGCACTACTACTCAAATGGTAGCATAATTGAGTTGACTCATTTTAAAATTGAAGCGCACTTCTGAGTGAAGTCAATTGCGCCACGCAGTGTTGCACATCTCTACTTTGAACTACCAAATGCGACCAAAAAGTCTATCCAACATTTTCACATATAATCTGGCCATTCTGAAGGCAATCCTGTCCTTTACGTGGGACTCGGCATCAAACAGTGAATGTACCAGAAACCTGAGAGAACTCGCTAAGAACAACGATGTTACTCTATAGAGGTTTATAGGTCACAGTAACATTGAGGGGAATGAGAAAGCGACCAAGTTGGTGGCAGTCAACGCCCTTCATTGAATTTCAATTTGGTTGTTCACTACAAAAAGGTCACATAAAACAGGTAATAAATAATTGAGAGGCCTAAAGAATAGCCTCACGCTGGTGAGAACTTCCAGACCAAAGATAATCGAGCGAAAAGTATGACAACTTCTTTGCAAAACATCTTTTCCATATTGGACAAGCAAAGGATCAAACTTATCGACTTTGCAACGGCGAGTCAGAAATAATTCCTTTGACTACATAAAGAAACAAGTGGTCAACATGAAGAATCAACATAATACTGCTTTTAGCAATGATATATAGGGTGGTAAAAAAGAACGTAGAATATTTAAAGAGTGATGGCATAATCCAAAAAAAGTCTTTGTAATGTGTCCGCAAATAAACTGTATTTTATTGTAAGATATGGTTTTCACAATGATTAATTTTTTGTCATGATTTCCTTAGACCAAAAGTAACAAATGTGGTTGCAGCATCACGGTACTTCACCGCATTTTTCGATCGACATTTTCAAACTTTTTCGTATATCTTTTTCGTACGGTCTGCGATTATCTAAATTAAACCCTCTAGACTTATTTTTTGGAGATATTTGAAGACATTATTGACATTTATTGTATTGTACCACTGTACTCTCGAAAAACTGCAGTTACGAATTAACAGACTATGTTAACAAATTGCAGCAAATGAGGAATCGTTTATCCTTCAGACGAAGATGTTTTTTCAATCTTCTTTCCTCTTCCCATATTTCTGAAACCATCCATTTGTTCACCCATGTTTCCTGACAGTTTTAAATTTCGGAATCTTCATATCATTAAATTTTGCGTTTGGCGACTTATTGAACTCGCCTCGCTCACTTCGCTCATTCGTCTCGCAATATCAAACTCGTTTTACAAAGAATCACTTTGCCGACTTCCTACATAACTAACTAATATTCTAAGCAGTGCCTCCTTTTCATACAAAATTCAAAAATTAAAGATTCTAGGTCTAGAGTTAGTTACAGTTTTATTTCATTTTAAATATACAGAGTTACCTAATCAGTTTGTTAAGAAGTCTATTTCAGAATCTATTCATTATAGAGGTCTTCGTCAAAAACGTCGTAGGATGCAGGGCTAAACCCAACCCCACCCAACCCTGTATATTGGAATTAAAGTAAAAATAGAACTAACACTACCCCTATACCTAGAATCATTCGGGTTTAGCCGTCTTGAGAGATGTACGGATAGTTCTAGATCTAAAGTTAGATCTAATGATATAAAACGAGAACTAACACTAGACCTAGAAGTGGAAAGTTTTAGAAGTAGTGTTTGTTCTAGTTTTACTTTAATTCAAACAGGGTTGCTAAATCAGTTTGTAAAGCACTCTTTTTCAGAAACTATTTATTGTAGAGACTTTCCTTAAAATATGTCTTCACATTCACGGCAAAACCCAACCCAAGGCAATATTTGAACCAGATCAGTTCGCACCTCAGATGGGACACTATGATGTATGATAATATTTCATACTGCGAAAACAGCCCGCCCCAAGCAATGGCGCTCCAGGGCTGTAGCCATATTAGCCATTATAGGATAATACAGGTTCAAAATACAGAATTTTCCCGATACGTTTACATTCCTAATATTTGTATAAAACATCGTAAATAATCTGTAAATCAATTAATTGCAACTGTTTTTTATCGATATCTATATTTTTCACCAGTCTAGATAAAAATAAAGGCGCCTATCGTATCGGGGTTCGATAAATTATGATTATTAAAACGCCGATTTTTAATCCAAATTTAGAATTGCATCACTCCCAATCCGAATGGAATAAAAATTTGCGGCTTATTTCTTTGATTTGAATATTACTTCTTTAAGGCTTCGAAAAGAAAAAAGCTTTTAAAAGTTAATTTTCAGAAAAGGTATTACACGCAAATTTTCTGCGCGACAAAACACAATTAAAATTAATTTCACAGATTCTACCGTTTATAACCGGGTATCTAATAAGCAGGTCGTAAACGAACGCGCTTTCCACAATTATTAGACAGTATAAGTTCGTTTTCTGTAACTTCGGCATGCGGTAAATTTACGTGTGCTATATATTTTAAGCGAGCTCATTATCCGTTGCTAATCCAATACCAAAGCACGGCCAATTAACGTACCGGGAGTTAATGATACTGAAGGGAATTTATTAACTTAACTCTACCATCAACAAAAAAATAGTATTAACAACAAATTAACCGAATATGTAATGCCTAGTTATTATATAAGAAATTAAAATCTACTTTATCCTTATTAGTGACTATGTTGCTGGTTTCCGTGAGATACTGGGTCAATTATTTATTGTTCTATAAGAAAGTCAAACAAGCAAAAATGGATCCTCATAACGTTGTTTTAATTACATAATAACCAACTATAATAACCAACTATAATAACGTTTCAGTCATTTCGGTGTAGAGCACAAATGAGATATTGAAAAATAAAATGACAATACTCTGTAATGTACGTTGTAAACTGTTCTAAAATGCCACTAGCTCGTCAACAACTCGGTTTCAGTTAATTGATTTGCGGTTTAGAACTCGTATGTCCTCGTGACCTTTTAATGGTTAATGTAAGGTTAAAATCTTAAAACATACTATGAATGGTAATATGCAAAAATTAACGCGTTAAAAAATTACATTAAATCCTAACAAAAATTCGGTGAAAGCAATTGTTAAATAATTATTATATTATAGTTAACGTTAATGTATTTAGCAGAAAATTATATAATTCTTATTGTTTCATCTCCAAAACATTAAAAAACTTGTATATATATTTCGGTATGTCGTAATAACATGAAGAAACTCGTTGACGATTTCGGAATCTGCGTTGGAAACATTCCGTCTAGCTGCGACTAGCCGTTCATTTCTTCTTCTTCTTAGTGCCGCCGCCAACAACCATTCGTCTGTTTCTTTTTTTATTTTATTTCTTGCTTCTTCGTGAAGTGACTTGGAGAGCGCTGCGGTTCCCTCACCGCTTCCTGCAAATATGAACCATAAAAAGTAATGGCGATCGGTTGGTTGTACGCGGATGCCGGCGACAATTCGTCCGTCTTCGAGTCGCGCTCCTACGAAAGGCAGTAATGTCTTCACTAGTTAGTGACAAACGAGCGGAATCCCGCACGCGGGGCTGCTGCTGCTAACTCCTTGGGACGTGACCGCGCGACTTGAACGAGATTTACGACAACGTTCGGTACCATTATGAGTGAAGCGCGGCCGATGGGAAATCTATACGCGAAGGAGAAAGATTGAAATGGAATGAAAAGGAGGAGTAGAAACCAGGGTCCGTTTTGATCCCGCGTTTTTCTCCTAAGTCACGACACTTTCCGTATTGCCCTTATAAGCGTCGAAGGCGTCGTTACATTCGTTTCGATCGTAACGTCGATAAATCAACGCAGAAACGATCACCAACCAGGTATACTGAAAGAAACGTGAAACGCGTATTTTTCCTCCTCTAATCGGATTGAGGGGGGAAGGATAAAGTGTCGACGATAGGGCCGTAATGGTGTACATTCTATAAGGATAGGATCGTACACATACAACCTTGACGAGAATTTTCGATAAGAAAACGCGATATCGCTGTGGATTGAGTATGTTGACGCCGATTGTCAAAACAGACCTTGAAGTAATCAGGTGGATTGATAGTGATAGAATTTAGTAAATAAATAAAAATCAAAATTTAATACATTATAAAAAAGAATTATTGTCATATTTACCACCTTTCCTCAAATTGAACTACAATAAAATTTTGATATAACGGACCTTTTTTGAAAGATCTTATCAACTAAGAAACGATGAAAGTTTTTGCCGAAAAACTCAACTAACATTATATTTCTTGTACCATTGTTATCTAAAACTTTCAATATTATCTTCCTAGCAATTAATGAATTTCTGTTCACAAAATGTCAGTTTATCTGATTGTCAAACTATCCTATAATGCCCCCAGTTCGACGTCGTTGAAGTATTGCCCATATCAATGACTTTGATAGGGCCGAATTATCGGTATAAAAGAGGTGCGTCTTTCATTCCGAGACGTTAGGAGAAGGCTGAATCGGGACAACATTATACTTACTCCGATGTAGTCTTTATATGCCGAAGAACGTATTTAAAGGTACCGTCCTAAAATAAAGACTGATTTCTGAGGCTGATAGTTACCAGGGATTGATTTCAAACAATAAGGTCGATATGATGGATTAGACGAGAACTTGATGAACTGATACTTATCGATGGTAACTATTGATAGAAGAATTTCTTCTTTTATCACCTCCCCATAAATCAGCCAAATTTATATGGTATCAAGAACGGTAAGGGTGAGTTCATAAATGGAATGAAATCGTATTCAGTGATGAATCTAGGTTGTGGGTTTTGTATGATGGTTGTAAAAGGGTGCGCCGATATCGGGGGGAAACACGGATTTTTGGAGACGCGTGTCTTGTGATGGACCAACTTAGGCTTTCGCCAAACCCACACCAAGTTGATAACAAAAGTCTAAAATCCGTAAACCGCACGCTGGTATGGATTGATGCATGTCAAAAGGTCCGTTTATGTTGAAGCAGCGATAAAGAATAAGAGTGAAGATATTAGCAAAGCAAAGGAAATGCTTACATAATTTTAAACGCAGGTATTTATATTGGAGCTACGCAATAAAGCACGCGTTGCTATGTACAAATCCATAAAAATAAATTTAGCGCTGTTCTTGTCACTGCTCTTAAGCTGTCTTTTGTGTAAGGGAGATTTGGGTATTTGGAAATTCGTTCGAATTGGGTTATGGTAATCAAGTGACGACAGTGCGTTTACCATCAGCCAATCCGAACGAATCTCCAACATCCCAAATCTCAAGATTCTCTCGTATCAACTCTCACGAACTTATCGTTTATTGTAGCTTTAACATAAACACACCCTAAGTCAATATTGTGTTCTTTAACTCTCATCATGATATATTTTCAGGTGCGGTCATATACAGGATGTTTACGGCCTTGTAATTTCATTTTCAAGGAGAGCTTAAACGTGTTAACAGAAGGTTATTAATAAAATCCATGGTATTCCAGAAATTGATACTTTCCTCTCCATGTGTAAAAAGTACAAACTTAACAGTCTAAAGATCATCCATTAACCGACCCATACACTACAATGCAAAACTGTCACATTTCCACGCATAGCTAATGCAAACGAGCAAATATGGTCGTCTATGCCCGTAAATTGACGGCGCTGTGCAAATGTGACAGTTTTGCATCACAGTATATGGGGCAGTTATGGTGTATATATGTCGCAATAAGATCGTATCACATTTGGTCGTATGCTAAAGATTCAATTTTACATCACCCTATACAATGTGATGCAAAACTGTCACATTTGCATATAGAGCTATAGAGCTAATGCACACAAGCAAATATGCTCTATGTCCCAAAACTAGAGGCGTTATTAGGTGTAGACATGGCACGATAAGATTGTTTTACATTTGTTCACATGCAAACGTGCTTTTGTTTTGCATCACCGTGTATGGGTCTCTTTACGATTACAATTATTTTACCAATGGTTGTTGGCCCCTTTGTGTTGCTAAATCGACTGAAAGAAGTTCCCTTGAATGTGCGTCAACAAATGCAGCTACTTCAACATAACACGGATATAACTTTGAACAATTAGTGAATAATGAAAACCGTTTCAGTTAACATGGTTAAAAATAAAAGAAAATTAAGACTACAAACACGTGTCAGTAATACCTCTGCTATTATACATTATTTGTTTGAAATTTTGGCGTTAGTGACCTTATTTTGAGATGTTTAAGCATCCCTTGAAAATAAAATCAGAAGTACTTATTAAAATACGTTAAAAAAAGTCGCAATTATGCAAATAAATACGGTATATGTGTGGTAGTAAAATGTAAAGCAAAATGTAAGTTTTATCGCCATGGCTGCTAAAAAAGTTGTAGTATAGTTGGACTGCTTGGCAGTTTCTTAAATTTTTCGATGAGTTCAAGGTTCATAAGTAGTCGTTTAGTTCATTTATTACCCATATTTGTGCATTCCTATCTGAGCTGCTTATTTTCTTCTCTGCTGAAATACTTATTTTCAGCAGATTTGAGATCAAGAAAAGTAGCTTTTGCTGCGGTTTTGTTAATATCATAAGCTCTAAAACTGCCTATTGGACGAGGAGATTCGTTCGGATTTACCGATGGCGAACACACCGTCTCCAAATACTAATATCTCCTTGCACTAAGAACCTTAGATCGCGTCTGTATTATAATAAAGAACTATTCTTTATAAAGGCTTATTTGGCTATGTCATCTAAGTTTTGCTAATTCGAAATAGTAACAGTCTAATTCGAATTGACTCAAAATAATTTCAACTCGAGTTAATCCGGTTTAATAAATCGAGTTGACTCATGTCTGCGTACGTCGTTACATCGATAAGTTTTTGGAACGTGTTGTAGTTTTTTTCATGCAGATGTTGCAGAATGCAATTTTCCAACAGGATAATGCCTGTCCTCATACTACTGTGGTTATATATGTTCCTGAAGCAGGTTGGATTGCAGATTTTATCCTGGCCTGCACGGCCACCGGACTTGCCGTCGTTTGAACATGTCCGGGATATGATGGGTCGACGATTAAGACTAGTCTCAACGCCATGCTAAACCTAAGGGCTCATAGGGTTATAACCCTGCATCGCCAACTCCTGAGGGGCGCCTGGAGTTTGCAATGAAATAAATGGTGTCTCCATCATACATATAACCAGTGTTCCCCCTGAGGCGCGAACCTTTTCTTTCCGTAGAACTTTGTATAAAACGGAGTGCACTCATTTCGTTTGTCCGACCGAGTCGTGAGACGCTGAATATATTTGCTATCTTTTGATGGCTCTGGTTCAATTATACAGGGTTGGGTTGGGTTGGAATTAGTCGTGAATCTAAAGATATTTTTTAACGAAAACCTTTACAATGAATGGTTTCTGAAATAGAGTAGTCTATCTTAGAGCACACTACAAACTAATTTAGTAACCCTGTACATTTAAATTGAAGTAATACTAGAACTAACGCTAAACCTAAAATATCTCTGTCTAAAGATGCACGGCTAAACCCAAGTCTCTTCACTTCTAGGTCTAGTGTTAGTTCTTGTTTTATATCGTTAGATCTAGATCTAGAACTAGAAACATTCGGGTTTAGCCGTACATCTCTCAAGACTTTACTACAAATATACAGGGTTAGGTTGGGTTGGGTTGGGTTTAATCGTTCATCTGAAAACTTCAACTAAGGACTCTACAATGAATACTTTCTGAAATAGAGTAATTCACAAACTAATTTAGTAACTCTGTATATTTGAATTGAATTGAAACTAGAACTAATAGTAGACCTAGAAGTGGAAAGATTCGAATTTAGCCGTGTACTTGAAGATGGCTAAACCCAAATGATGTGATATGACTAAGCATCTATTATATTAGTTTCAGTGCTAGTGACAGCTGTAGTTTTATTTGCTATTTAGTTCTAGATATCTACTAATCTAAAAGCAGAACATAATTGTGTGGATCAACTCACTTATTAATACTGCCGTATTAATCAATTATATTTAGGATTTACTGTTTTTAATTAGATGAGGCTTAATTAGAAGTTACTACTTAAATTTAAATGAATTGAAATTTAGTCGACACATGTAGCAAAATAGATGGAAAATTTCAAAAACTAATTGAGTGTTAGCTCACCTTTCGTTATTCTATGAAGGTAGGTGTGACAATATGACGATAGAACGTCGATCATAAGTTCAATTTTGTTGTTATGGCTGTATTGATAAATATTGGTGTTGATACATAGAGAGTTGATAATGTGTAATTATGTCTTTATATAAAGAGTACAGTTGGTATTCTATATTAGGTTTTCCATCTCGGGTCGTTCTTCTCATTTTGGAATCGAGTCGAGAAGCGATTGCGCGGTTTTTAACGGTCAATTAGCGCCGCAGAGAGCACCCGCTCGATTGGAGGATCGGGTCCGTTTTTCAGGTTCTTTGCGAGTTCCCGACGACAGCCATTGGCGGAGATATCGATTGAAAAGGGAGGGGGGCGAGGTCGGTTCTTTCTTCCTCTTTCGTCGGCGGCGGCGGTGGCGGCGGTTGATACTTGTTGATGAAGGGTAAAACGATGTTGTGGCCGTCGTTTTCGACTCGTACATCAAAGTTTTTCGAATAGCGTGTGCGTTTTTTGAAAAAGCCCGTTCCTCCGACCACGGGGACGTTTATAAAATAATACGAATAATTGCGAAAAACAGTTCGCCTTAAGCACCGTCCCATTAACATAGTTGCTACTTGATTTAAACGTGATACCGTGCGGCAAATGTCTTAATTATTGGCCGGCGAGCTGGTGCGAATTTAAACTGTCTACTAAATCCTTTTGCGGAGACGCAACGGCAAAAAGCGGGGAGGTGCAGCAGGAGATCGCCGCGGTCCTGAATACGGCACGTGATGCGAATGCTCAACTCGACTCGGACCGCGCTCGGACGCGAATTATTGCAGCGGCCCCAACTCTCCGCGTTCGTTCCTTCACGGCCGGCACGGCCGGCATGGTCGGCTCGGGGGCAACCGAGCGAGGGGGCGCCGGACCCAGAAAAAGCTCGCGCGCCGTTTTTACCCGCGCGGAATTTCGGCGTCGAGGAATTTCTGTCGGTTTTCGGATTTCCCGTTTTTTACTCAAGGAGCCGCCGCCATTGGCCCTAACCGCCGCCGTAGGCCGGAATTTTAAAGATGCCCTTTTCGGGCGCGCCTAAATCACCCGCTCCGCGTAAATTAAAACAACCGACCGCCGCCCGAAAACAAATGAACGTAAATCGATGACTGCTATCTATAAATACCGATGGTTTTAGTTGCTCCAGAACAAACAGAATGGTTCCTTTTCAATGTGCTCTGCTACTTCGTCACGGTATACACTTACAACTTGTATCATTCGTTCTTTCTCTTTCCTAACTTTTTCAGAAGAAGACTTGAACCATAAAAGGACATTATCTACCAACGCTGGTTTTCGCATCACAGATGCTTTCCCATACTACCTAGAATTATTTCTAAATTTACACACATTTTAAAACATCAAGTCAGAAACATCCAGTTTTTGTATATCTTCGATGATTTTAAACAGGTAAATTTTATAAATATTGAATTTAGAATTTTAAATTTTGCTTTTTATGTCATGGCTTTTTTAATACAATTTTGGCTGAATAATCGAAACCTGTTTAAAAAACAAATCCAAACTTGGGTAATATTATCATCACGAAATAACTTTCTTTTTTAAACTCATTTGCACACGAAGTATAATCCGCAAGATATAAGTAATGAACCACGCCGACCTAAACCTAAGGGCTAATAGGACTACAACCCTAGGGCGCCAATTCATTGGAGGCGCCTGTTTTTGCAATGAAATGAAACTAACAGACCTAGAATTAAATTTTTTTTTTTTTGACTTTGTACGAAAAGGGTACTCATTTCATTCGTCCAACCCAACCCTGGGGCGCCGAATATCTTAGGACGGCACTAGTACTGAAGAAAAACATCTAATAATATTGTGATAAGATTTCATAATCACACAATAATGGGAGATTTTATCTTGATACAAATATACCCTTCACATTATTTATATAAATATTGATAAATTTATCTAATAGATTTATAACTTACAAATAAAGCATAAATAGATACGTGACGTACAAACCATAGTTATATAAGACTCTGATGTCGATTACTGTCGAGTTTTAATTGTTTTAATTGTACATATGCCGGGTGTCTCATTTAACTTAAAAAACAATATCTTATTTTATTTTATATTAGTAAAACAAATCTTAAAAACTACGCATCGGGCTATAAAAGGTTTTGGATAAACTTTGTTCGGTTTGATAGTACATTCAATGGTAGCAAGGATAATCCAATCTCCCGTAAAGTAACTTACAAATTTTTAAAAAACCAAAGCCTCCTTAGAACGAAATTGGATTCTATGGGAAAAATTATATTGTTTTTCTTGACTTACAGGTGTACGACAAATTTTTATTTCTCGTATGTGTTTGGGAAATACTAAGTTATTCAAATTTCATTCATATCATGTGCTCATTCATGTAAGATTTTGCTGGCGAAGTGGAAAGTCGCCGTTTCGAACGTTTAATTTAATCCAAAATTTATGTCGTAATACTTTGAAAGTGAGGAAAAATATTAAAATTTTAGAAAAATAAAAGGCGGGTTCTAAAAGACGGTTAACATAACCTCTATTAAGTCCCAAGTTTTTAAAATATTCCGTTTTGTCAGGTGAAATGGGTATATACCCGGTACCTATGTACCAGGTATATATTGCTTTCTAAAATGTTTTAAATGAAATGATTTGTTATATGTCGTATTATTAACATCTATAAAAGTTAAAAACGAAAATTATTGTTTTTTAATAGACTTTGAAATCCATCCAAGTTTTTGAGTACTAATTGTTTCAATTAATACTTCTCGACTTCAGAGCTGTTATTCAAATATTTCGATTACTTTTATTAACTATGTTTAACACAGCTTAGACTGTGTTGCTGCCCATTGCGATAATATCCTCTTAGTTAATATAGACGAAGATGAACTTGAAACCATAAAATTTCAACTCCTGGCATTCTTCCTTCAAATGATTGGAGTATTGCCATGAGGAAAAGGCATTGAAGTAATCTTAAATTTACTCCACCCATTCCGTTAAATACTTAACCAATTACATATTTTTTTATATAATGTTACTTTTGTCATTGTAGTTGTTATTGGTAATGGGTCTATGTAAAGATAGTGAATCTTAGATTGTACGATTTGTATTGTTATAATAAATAAGTGGGCCATATCGATGGTCATAATTCCTTTTTTTGTCGCAACTTAATTGCGCTTATTTGCAGTGTCGTGTTTAACGTGTTAACTGCCAAACACGAGATAACTAATATTAGTGCTCTTTCTCAAGATGCTCAATAGTTAGTTATTTGCAGAGTTATTTTGTAGTTTTTTTCTTTGTCTTGACTTTTTGTCTTTGCTCAAAAATCATGTTTGGCTAATCGCGAAAACATTATATCATACATTTCATTTGTACGTCAATAATGTTCTATTGTAGCAATTGAATAAGATCTCATTCTTAAAAACCGTTATTTCGGCAGTATCAACGTCTTTTGAACGTGATTGTCTTTAAAATTTTGTAAAACTTGACTCTAAGACTTTGTTTAGTCAGTAATTTTCAGTAAGAAAATCGTATGCAAGTGATTTTCATAAAAAATGGGTCTGGGACGACTTAATTATCACTGCACTCACTTGAATCATCAGAAGGAACATAATAGCTACTGTTGTTGCCGTCTCCAACAAAAATTCATCAGATTCTGCCTCACTTATATCAGCAAAATATTTAAGTTCGACTTCAGTAATTGGTCTTTTCTTTTCCATATTTTAGTATTTATTATTTTATTGTAAACAAATTTGCACAAAATATTTAAAATCGATGAAAATGTTATGTTTTCTACTCAAAGTCAGACATAACATTGAAAAACTTACTCGCTTAGTGCTAGTTTTGCTGTACCGATAGGACAAGTTGATGATAAATAACTTTTATCTAACACCACTAAGATATGTCATGTTTTACATGTTACTTTGAAGTTTTGTAACGTCACATTTTACACAACTAGTGGTCTAATGAAATATTACCTAATAATATAATATGATTAAATCGATTTGACTTCCCGAGCGGGAATCCGAGAAGTACCCTGGTAGTCAACGTGTTAATAATGACCTTGGATATAATTTGTTGTTCTTTTCTAACAAATTTTAATAAATTAGAAGCGATCATGAGTTCATAGAATTTTTCGTATTAACCATAAAAAAGGTACTACAGAAACAATTCTTTTCAAGGTTTTCCTACCTTTCAAGTCTTTTTGGAAATGGATTTAGATCAATGGAACAGTAATAGATTGAAAATCAAGAATTGCACTTATTTGTTTTATATAAATTTTCAAGGTACTGATGAAACGAGCTTAATGTTCTAATTTGGGGTTTTCACTCACTTGTTAAAGGACGCAAAAAGGACAAATCTGATTATGTGTAAGCTAAGTAACTTTAATCCGAGTTGCCAAATGGTAAGAAACGGAAGAAAAGAATATTGATGTTTAAAAAATTCTTAAAATATAAATTATTTCTTCATTTCCTCTACAAATAGACAGACATCTATAATCATATTCATAAGATTCATCCAGTCAAGTATCTATATTTAAAACTGATTGACAATCTTAAAATTTTTATCGCGATGAATTATAAAACAAAATCATTTAAAACATCTAAATAGCAAAGTCCGACTGGCACAAAGTTTGTTTACTATATTTCATTGGGTTGATAACTTTTAAAGCGGTTTGTATGCTTTCCAATGTATTTTATTGATCGGTTTTAAAACAAAGACTAATATTTTGCAATTTTGCACCGATTTGATATCTATAACAACATCAGAAAACTCATGATCATTCAAGCGAAGTCTCTTATCTTTCTCCTTACTACACGAAACCGATAAGGATTTTGTTACGAAACGCACCACGGTGCAAAGCCGAGAAGGTGAATTAAAAGAGATTTATCGCTGGAAAAAATCTAACCTAGATAAAGCCGCGTGACATTGTACCGAGGTTATACTTGAAGGTATCCAAGAGATAAGAATGATAAAAAACGTACTAATACAAAAACCACAACCGTTTTATAAAAATTAATCCTCGTAAAATTTATAATAAATGTATTCGCATGAAGCAGGTGTTAAACTTCATTGTAACCTTGAAATCTCGTGCAAGAAAACATCGAATAAAACAAAAATAATTATTATTAAAAACAGATTTTGATAGATTAATTAGTGTAATGACGAAGTATAGTTGTTTAAAGTGTTTGGAGGGTCACGTAAGTCCTTGATAAAAAGGATAAACAACAACACGTGTATCTTTTAACATAAGAGTACCTATATAAGAGAATGATAGAAAAAAGATTTCTCAGAAAAAATCTTGCGCACCGGGATCTCTCTTGCGAAATCGGCCGATCTAATCTCACGATTACCTGAATGCATTTGAATGCCTGATGCGCGATGGTAATTGCCGTTCGCGTCGGGAAAATAGCATGTTTTATAATTATCGGGAATTTATACGCGCCGCTTTAAACTGTTATAAATAGAAGAAGTCTAACAGAGAAATAGTACTTTGGTGCTGTTTCTCATGATTAATCCCCGACTACGACGACAACAACTATCGTTGATAATAAGCATTCGAAACGGTGACATACGGTACTATTGACTCGACAGACTGTCTACTCTATTGCTATTTAAATATTTCAAGGACCAATCGAGTATTGAATATCAAATAAATTTTTTTCTATCTTTTCATTCAATTTCATTTACATTTTATCTAAAAAAAATTTTGTGTAGGTAGGGGAGCATGGTTTACAGTGGGATGTCTTTTTCTTGACATAGTACACTCTGAAACATTAATTATTTCAAAAGAAAAGTATATTTTTTCATAAAATTAAAATCACATTTCTTTCTTCTTCTAATATACAGAGTTGAGTAGAGTTAGGTTTAGTCGTGCATCTGAACATATTGTTTAACGAAGGCCTCCACAATGAATAGTTTCTAAAATATGTAGAGTGCTTTACAAACTAATTTAGCAACCCTGTATATTTGAATTGAAGTAAAACTAAAACTAACACTAGACATAGAAGACGCACGGCTAAATCCAAAACTTTCCACTTTTAGTTCTGTGTTAGTTCTAGTTTTATATCATTAGATCTTACTTTAGATCTAGAACTAGAAATATTCGTGTTTAGCCCTACCTCTTTCAAAACTGCTAAACCCGAATGATTCTAGTTCTAGATCTAGTGTTTGTTCTAGTTTTACTTCAATTCAAATATTCAGAGTTAGGTTTTTAGCCGTGCATATGAAGACATTATTTCAACGAAGACTTAGAATTATTTCACTATGAGACATAATTATTTCAAGAGAAGGGTATATTTTTTCATAAAATTAAAATCACATTTCTTTTAAGAAAACTGAAAACTAATATCAAAATTTTAATGTTTCCTTTTATGTAATCAGGGGCTTTAAATCAAAATCATTGAATAATTTTTTTCTTGTCCTTTCTGTGTCACCATGATGATTGGGGGTTAATAGTTTGTACACAACGTCATCTTTTTGCAAGACATTTTCATCTCTTTTACCGATTTGCAAAGTTCAAAACGGAACATATACCTTCCCACATTTTATTTCTCTTACATAATATCTAACACTCTTTTCAAGAACATATTGCATTATAACAAAATGTGTAAGGTGTAAAACTATTTTTGTCATTTCTTATCAAGGAAACTGTTCTTACTAGATCAGTCGTCACATACTTCCTCTTCATCAGACATATCCTCGCATATTCATATTCGCTCAGACATATTCAAAAACTTTTCTTTTGACGCTTTGTACCTTTCAATTCCTTTTCTTTTTGTTTCTCAAGATTAGTTTAAAGAGTAAACAAGATACGACGTTTCGTGTAACGCTACAAATCTTTAAATTGGAATGCATAATGAATTTATAGATTAGAATACCAACTTTACATTTTTAGGTTAGGTTTGTTATTGTCTTTTATATTATTATTGATTATATATATTATCATTTATTTAAATTGGATTGTTTTTATCTCTTTCCAAATCTAAAGTAACTCTCACTCTAGCGTCGCATTTTGTTTACTCTTTAAACTTTGGTAGCAGTAAGAATCGTCGACATTGTTTTCTTTCTTCTTCTTATAGTTTCCTTACTTTCATGAGCTTTCATGTGTGTTGTAACTATATGTGGAGAAATGAAAGAGTATGAATGTTGAATTGTGGTAACCAATAATTCATCACCGGATATTTTAGAATGCGTGTGAATCTTGAACATATTCTTCTATTTCATAATTGGATTTTTTAAATCGGCAACTTGTAAGAAACTGCTCCCACTAGATCTTTCGTCACATACTATCTCTTCATTAGTCACACAGTCGTTAGATGATTCGAAAACTTTTCTTTTGACACTTCGTACAATTCTAGTCATTTTCTTTTTGTTCCTCAAGATTTGGAGTGGCAGTGAGAGTCGTCGACATCTTCTTTTTCTTTCTCTTGTCATTTTCTTTCTTTCCTGAGCTTTCATGTGTGGTGTAACCATCTATGAAGAAATAAAAGAGTCTGATTGTTGAATTGTGGTAATCAATAAGTCATCACCGAATATTTCAAAATGCTTGTGGATCTTGAATATTCTTCTATTTCAAAATTGGATTCTTTAAACCTGTAGCTTGTAGATCTGTTTCTAAGATTTCTTCTTTATCTTTATCTTATTAATAATCTGTATAAGGAAACTACTCTCATTAAATCTATCATCACATACTTCCTCGCCATCAGACATACTGTCGCTAGATGAAAACTTCTCTTTTTGCGCTTTGCACCTTTCAATTCCCTTTCATTTTATTCCTCAAGATTTGGAATAGAAGTGAGAATGGTCGACATCTTTTTCTTTCTTCCTCTTGTAGTTTTCTTTCTTTCCTAAGCTGTATGGCCTAATCATCTGTGGGGAAATGAAAGAGTCTGAATGTTAAATTGTGGTAACCAATAATTCATCACCGGATATTTCACAATGCTTGTAAATCTTGAACATATTCTTCTATTTCAAAATTGGATTAATTAGGTTCTGTTTCGATTGCATCTGAAGCTTTCTCGTATTGCACATGTTTGCCTGTGACATAAGAACACAGGGATTCGGAATCATCAAAAATAGAAACATTAGAAAAACATTTCGGTTTAGTCGTAACTGTCTTAAGACAGAACTCAATCCAATCCAACCCAACCTACCTTTAGAACTAACACTAGACTAAGAACTAGAAATATTAGGATTTAGCCGTCTAAAGAGACGTACGGCTAAATCCTAATGTTCCTAGTTCTAGGTCTAGTGTCAATACTATAGATAGGTTGTAGGTCTGGTATTAGCTACACTTTTAGTTTCAGAAGCATCTACAACAATCAAGCGTTGAGTGGCAATAAAAAACTAGAACTAACACTAGACTTAGTACTAGAAAGATTCGGTCACCAAAACTTTGTAGTACTAAGTCTAGTGTTAGTCTAGTTTTACTTTGATACAACAATTAAACACTGAAGAATAACTAAAAATAGAGTTTTTGTTCTCTTTCAACTTCCAGTCTTGACACCAAAAGTGTTTCGCTATCTAGAATCAAAAATAGCTTCCCATTTTTGATTTTTTTTTCAGATTTTCTTTGTTGTTGTGGATTATTTTTAGAAAATAATGATAGATATTATATTATTTACATTTTAATAACTAATGTTGAGGTCAAAATTCTAATCAATTTTTACATTAGCGAAGTGAATATTAGTTGTAAAAACATTCTATACACTAATGAAATAGAACAAAATTGAATTTAATTTTATGATGAATGAAGGAAGATCTTTAAAATTTTAAAGGAAGTATTAAGAATATTAATATTGCCGATAAGAATATGCCAGCTTTCATTGTTTATTTTAATTTTATAACAGTCTCATTTATTTTAGAACATGATAAAGAAAATAAAACCAAACACTCTCTTATTCTGCCATTCTGTCAAGTACGATGAATTAATAATCAAATTTAGAACTAATCAAACATGATTCATACATTTGATCACCTGATCGAGAGCAAATTGACGTGACCCTTGCGTGACTCACGTGATTCATGAATGATATTCACGTGAGTGGCGTGCGTGATACGCGTGACTCTAAATCGTGAGTGGGCATAAAAAAATCACTCACGCGTATATCTCTAATTGCTATATAGATAATAACGAACACTATGAATACTAATAGATTAAAAAATCCTGGAAAGAACAACCAATGGATAGGAAGCAAAATCGAGAAAACAGACGTTTTCGAAATGCAAGCTTTCGCAATAATTTATTGCTTCATCAGGGAACACTACAATATTACAACAATAGATGAGCAACGTTACAAAAAAGTCTTTAAATTTAAGTTTCTTTAATTCTAGTTACAATGGAAGTTAGAAAAAAGTTGACTTCAAAATCGACAATTCGAACATCAATTACACCAAAAATGGATTTCTTGTAAAAATAGACATTAAGAACTGATAAAATTAATTGGTAGTCAAAAATTATTTTTAAAAATCACATTTACTTGACACATTAAAATCATTGTGGAAGACAGTAAAATAACAAGGTTAAAAATAGAATGAAAGTGTTTTTTTTTCTTTTTCAAAAACAAGAACAAGTCTGGTAAATTTTTTGAGAGAAAGACTGGAGGGGCAAAACGCGGTCAATTTAAATTCAAAAAGTTAACGACGTACTCCGTCGTTTACTCGTCGTGTAAAATCGTTGTTAATTAGGAAACTATAAATTGAACTTATCCCTTCTGTATCCGTTCTGACATTCACTGAATTTGTGTCTTTATTAATGTAAACCATTTCTAGAAATAGACGTTTATTATAAACCGACTCTCTGTCTAAAATCTAAGCGTTGTTAAAATCAAAATGTTGACCTTCCTTAACATGATGGTAAACTAGAGCACTTCTATTCTCATTTCTACCCCTACGATCATTCCGTTACAGTACAACCGGTACTCTGTTTTTGTGTTATGAATACTAAGTTTGCTACATAAAATTGACCAAGTGACGGTAAATGTATTTGTTTCGCTACATACCATGTCCCATTATAGACCACGTTCCATTATAAAAGTAAACATAAATTTGTGTGCTTGTTTTTTTGTACAAAAATTTATAAGAATCAAACAAAACATAACAAAAAAAAATTTTTAACTTTCCATTACAGCTGTTTTAATTTAACATTCACTTCTCTTATTTTGATTGATTAAAAAAGTTCATCAAGGCGTTTGATATTGAAAATTAAATTTTTCTTGTAGTAAATTATTCATTAGACCGTATCAAGTGTTGAAGAAGACAAAACATCAAGGTCGACATTAAACCCTTTGACCTGGGAGTACCACGTCCGTTCTACGGATGTTCTCAGCCAACGTACCGTGACGGACGTCAGGGTGTGCCCCCGGATGTAATGGACTTACTAAATGATGACCATAAATTATGCGCGTTATTTAACAACCCACTAATCTAAATATCTAAATAATTCCTTTTTATATTACGTGTAATGCTTTATTCTTGGTTACATTTTTTCTTGATTACTTCTTTTCTTGTATGAGTGAGAGACAAAAACCTTGGGTAAATTATAAATACAACCAGGTCTTGAATGTATCGGATCACCGTTTTTCATCTGATAAGGGATACAAGTGGCTACTTAAGCACACGATAAACATAAACATTGTGAACGTTCTCGTTTGCCCGAGAGAGCGGAAAATGCGAAAACAAATCACTTGTAATGGGGACCGTTTAGTCTGTAGGGTAGTTGTAAAGCAATTATTTATAACCGTTTTCGTAACGATAAAATATACGACTATATTATTGATCGTTTAGTAATAAAAATTAAAATCGTGCATGTATAAATGCATACAAAGAAAAAATTAACAACTCGTTTACATTCAAAAATTGAATGGTTAATTTATTTTATCTAACATTAAGTATTTAATAAAATAAATTAATTTTAAAACGATTCATTATTACATAGTAATTTGGTTCTTATAGATTTTATTTTGACAAATTACTAATCAATTTCATTCAAGCAAAAATTACGTAATTTTGTGCACGCGCTCTCATCACACCTGGCACCAAACGAAAATAAAAATTTATTTATCAATAATAATCTTCCAGAACGCGTACCTGATAACATTCCGTTATCTGAAGTTGTAATGACGTCACGTCTGATGGTTTAACATTTTTCAATCCTAGGAGAAAAACAACAAAAATTAAATAAGTTGCACAAAATCAAATTGCACAAACTTTATCAACTTTCTCTTTGTAAAAGCAATTTTAAAACGAACCAAAATTACTCCATAACTCGATATGCATTTTTTTTTGGTCTTAAGTTATTTTATTTTTGGAGAGTTATTGATATGTTATTAAAGTATATCTCTACCGCCCGCGCTTGCCACACCATAAACCTGACATATACACATACGACAAACGATAGATTTCTCAATCTCAATCCGTTACCTAGGTGGAGAGATTGCGCGGATCCTATAATTTAAAATTCAATTTCTAATGGACGGGCGCCGGTATAACGCTGCAATCAGGCGCGGCTCAGGAAACATAAAACAAGTTCGCGCCGGTTTCGATCGCAAAATCAACCGAACCCGCTTTTCAAACTCTCGACGCTAGATGAATTATTTACAGATTTCAAGAATGATTATTATGGTCATCGCGTTACACTTGAGATATTTGTTTATTACAATTAATAAATCAATTTTAGCTTAGTAATGTCTTATCTGGTGACAAAGCCAAAATTAAAAGGAAATAATGGTCTACTCTATCATGCTTGTGCGTAATAAGCTAAATTATATATATTATTTTCGTGCAAATAGCAAAATTTACTAATTCAAGAATTGTTACGAAATGAATTTTATTTAATTATTTGCTGGAAACTATCCCAAAAGAAGTAGTCGTGATGCCGACTTACTCCTAAAAGCGGGAGGATGGGCACCTTAGTTAAAGCGTACTGCTTCTGAGGCTCACAAAGTTACGTTTTGTGATGTAATCAAGTTATTTTTTTATATAGCTTTTATGGGTGCATTTAAAAATGTAGATGTTGTAATATTTATATAAGTCGTAATATCTGTCTTGAAGATTGCTTAAACATTGTTGCTCCAAGGTAATTCAGATTGCAGACAAAATTTAACATAGTCTCTTTTAAATGCAAAATTTTTTGTGTATTACTAACAAACTTATTACTAGTTAGTTTTGCTATTTTATATCTTCTTGAATGTAGCATTAAACCATTGTTGCAAATATTTCGGTAAAGTGAATAGAAAGTAAAAATTTATAACTTTTATTACGTGTGCTATATAATCTTGTTACGTTGCTCCATTTATTGTATAACATTTAGATGATAAAGGTGGACAATCAATGAGTTAAGATTGATGATTTATGAGTGTCAAAGCTTGTCGAATTTCTATTGAACACAATACGTACACATAATCTGTCTTTGGCAATGAAAGAAGAAACTTACTCGATTGATTTTATTGAGAGCTTAGAGAGGGAAGATATTAGAGTACTTAAGGGGGAAAGTCATGTAATCGTACGTTTTTCAACATTTTTTCATGAAGAGAGCAAAAATTCATACAAATCATATCTTGAAGTATAAAGTATATGTACAATTCTTTTAAATGAAAATCGTCACAGTAGCTGGAAAACGGCACCTCATACTTAAGATGTGCAGTCTACAGATCCCAAATCTCAACTAAAATAAAAAAATAAAACTTTTATATATATCATATTTTAATATAACTTCATTTATGAAGTCGAGAAAAAATGAGGTAAAATATAATACAGAATTTAAGATCATTTTGCAAGAAAAGTCTTCATTACTGTATAAACAATGGGTATGAAACAATATTAAAATGTTTGTTTTTAAAAAAATTAAACGTCATGCAATCGTCGTAAGCTGAAGAATATTTATGGAAAATTTCATCAAAATCGGTGGAATACTTCAACGTTTTTGATATTGAAAAATAGTGTTTAAGTCGATTTTGAACGGTTACTCTGCAATACCAGAGCCATATAATATTCCTTTTTCCGTATATACATCTATTCGACCCATTTCTTCTTCCTGTTTTTTTTTCGCTATTTTTGCTGCTTTTGACTTCCTGTGAATACAATCTTGTTCATATACACTATAGACATGTATATTCTCTAAGTGCTAAACTAACATTTTAACTGAAAAATAATTTCAAGAAAATCGAAGTTGAAACATGACTTTCCTCCTTAACCATCTTATATGAATCTTAGAGATTATAGAGATTTTTGATAGATGCCTTTTGCGTGCTGGGAAGAGCTTGGGACCCTTATTATGTACATTTTCTTGTACTTTCGCACTTGAAATTATGTGTAAGTTGAGGAACGGTGTTGTAAGTGAAGTATAACAGTTTGCTGTAATTCTGACAGTGTCCGACCTATAAAAATCTAATTTTTCCAAATTTTCACCAACTATTGATGTGCTCTTCTTTTAAAAAATGTCACATTTATTGGAACAATGTTCTCTGTAGACGTGGCGAAGTATTACAAATGTGTCCATTATTATGTTACGAAGACTCAATCAAAATCGGATGACACAACAGCTACGTACATCGTATGGTACTGACTAGACTTTCAGCGTGTTAAATTTAATTCAAATCAGATTTCTTTTCTGGCTTATGAATAGTTTCACTGAAAATCTGGATGATTTAACCTAAAATCAAGGACAATAGATATTAAGGTTGCCAAACTGTACAGGTGTCACATCGGTTGTGGCATTGGCTTTTTTGACGTCTAAATTTCAAAATAGAAACTTCAAATTCGATACGTATTAAACCACCCTACTTGGGCAGGTGGTGATCATGTCAAATATTTTTTTTATTGCAGGGTTTGCGAATAATTTGCAAAAATGTCAAAAATGACCAAATTTATGGTTTTGTTTTCAGTTTTGTTTTCAACAGTTCATATACCATATTGTGTGGGAGTGATAGTAAAGTAAATTCACAGAAAAAAATGAGATTCGTTCATTATTTTGGATAAAAATGAAGAAAAATGAAATAACAGTTAAATTTATGGTACCGTGGTTCGAGACTACTACCCTTACTAGGAGCCGCTTGTTTATTACCGGTAGAGTAATAGACCAACAGACCAGCTCAATGATGATTTTTTCTTTTAACCTGGTGAGGCGTAATATTAAACTTATTTTTAAATGAACATAATTTTTTAATTTCATATTAAGGTATCTAAATGAATTTAATCAATGTAGTAAAATTTTATTAAAAAGCTTCAATTGCCGCTTTTACCTGGACAAAATTGTTACCTAAATTGTAACAAATTAAACAACAACATTAGTAATAAAAAGTTCCTTTATTTTAAATAATATTTTCAAAATGATGCCCTTCTTGATTAATAGACATTTCTAACCTGTATCTAAATCAATGTTGCACATTATCTGCTAAGTGCCGTCGATTAATTTCTTGAAACGCAGCAATAACGCGTTGCTGCATATCTTCTCGGGTTGTTGGTACTCTTTGATAAACAAATCCATCTGCGTCAATTCCGGTGAACGCACTGGCCAGCAAATGGGACCATTACATCCTATTCATATTTCGGAAAATTTTTGGTGGATAGCATCTGTTGCATTTCTGGAGTAATCTTGTGGCATCCACAAATTATTACCTGCCATATTTAATAATGGAGTGTCCTCCAAATAATTGTCCAATTCATTTTGAATAAAGTTTGCGTACATGTGTCTATTTTCCTCCTCACATCCAATGTAAGTTGTGTTTATTGACATTTCCACACAATTTCAAACTTGCTTCATCGCTAAACAATACGCTTTGAAAGAAGTTCTCATTCATATTCATTTGATTTAAACTCCACACAGAGAAATTTTTTCGATACAAGAAATCATCACCATGTAACTCTTGGTACAGGTTGATATGACATGGGTAATATCTATGAGCTCTCTCTGAAGTGACGTCTTCGTTACTCCACATTAACGACTTATTTCTCCAACACTTACTTGTGGATCGTTTAGTACTAGGGTCTGATTAATTTCCTGTGTAGCACGCTTTTCTACTATAGTTCTCTGCTTAGGTTTAAAAGAGCCAGCTTCCATAAGACCATTCACAAGCCATTGAAATGTTCTCGGATCAGGCATGACTCTATTCGGAAATCTTTCTGAATAAATCCGCGATGCTAAGCAAGCATTGAATCTTGCCTCGCCGTAAATTAAAATCATGTCCGTTTTTTCATTATTCTAAAACGTAAATGGCATTTTGAACAATGAGTGGCTTGCACAACTTTTACGTTAACTCCAAGAAAGTCACATGTAAACTGAACCAAAAAAATAAAAGCACCTCAAAATTATACCTGAGAAAGTATAAAAAAAGAAAATAATAATTCTGTGAAACGAAATTTTTGTCCTAATTATTTTCTTCAGGTACAATCTCTAAGAAATTCCGAAAAATTTTGTATTGAACTGACAAACTCATGTCATATTTTTTGTTATTAATATTATTGTTTTTCATTCAATTAGGTAAAAAGTTCGTCTTAATTTAACGTTTAACCGTTAACCACCTTTCTAATAACAAGGTTTTGTTACATTTAAATGTATTTAGATTCCTTAATTTTAAATTAAAAAATTATATTCATTTAAAAATAAATTTAATATTAAGCCTCACCAGGTTAAGACCAAAAATCAAAATTGAATTGGTCAGTTGGTTTATTACCCTACCGACATTAAAGGGGCGGCTCAGGGCCGGTAAGGGAGCCGCCCTTTAATTTAACTGTCATTTCATTTTTCTTCGTTCTTACCCAAAATAATGAACGAGTCTCAAATTTTCTTGTGTGAATTTGCTTTACTATGACTCTCACACAATAATGTACTGTTAAAAAATAAAACCATAAATTTTATCATTTTTCACATTTTTGCAGATTTTTCGCAAACCGTGCAATAAAAAAAATATTTGACATGATCAACACCTGCTCAAGTATGGTGGCTTAATACATACCGAATTTGGAGTCTCTATTTTGAAATTTAGACGTCAAAAAAGCCAATACCACAGCCGATGGTACACCCTGTATATATGGTGATTACTACAGAATTTTTCAAGTCTAAATTTTTACCAGCTTATATCAGAAATTTGTCGATATGTTCAAATTAGTTCTGTGTAATATAAGATTCTAATTAACAGGCGGGTAAGTTTATTGCATAAAAATAATAGGGAAACAACATTTATTCGTCACTTTGGCCAAACATATAGCCCAAATTGCAAATACACGAGACTTCTGCAGAATTATGTACACTGATTACTTGGAACGAAGTAATATACGTTTATCGACAGTTTAAATTAAATCTCAATGTTTATTTGATCCCTGCTATAGGTGCTACAAAAAGGGACGAACAAGTTCGTTGAGCTGTATACAATATACGGTTAAAAAAGAAAATTTATTTGTTAGTTAACCATTCATTACATTAAATAAATGAATATCTAAAAGTTGATATGAACAGGTTTTGCTGAGGAAGAAACAATATTCATTGATTTCTTGACTAAACGTGTAATGTCCCATATGCACGTTCTTTTTGGGCTTCTGCTCTAAATTTTATCTGTTTACTCTAAACTTAATCCTAAATATATACCAGTCTTAATGTATTACAGATATAATGAAAGAGTTAAGAATAACGATGTCGATCTTCCATAGTGATATTAATGTAATGTGTAATATTACCACAGATTAGAATTATACCATAAACTTCGATAAAATAATGCTTTATTATTACTTACTATGATATTCTATGATATTATATATTATACTAACTGTAAAAAACTATGAAAGTTTAATGGAATAAAACAAAACAAGAATTGACATTTTTCAAAAAAAATCGTGGATTATCTCCATACAACCTCTTGATGGTATCGAAGTTCATTCAGATATTCAGGAGGGCTGGATACTTGTCTTAGTCATTGACCCATCATAACCCAGACATGTTCAATCAGCGATAAGTGCGCTGACCGTACATGCCAGTCAAAATCTGAAATCTAACCTACTCCATCATCTTGTTGCATTATCTTGTTGATAAGTGGCACTCTACAACGTCTGCATGAAAGGTGCTAACACCGGTTCCAGAAGGTTGTAAATATAACGACGTGCTTTGATTCATCACTATAAACGATATCATTACATTGATGAACCCACTCTTTCCATTCTTGATACGTGATGATCCATGCAAATCTGGCTGTTTAATGGGACGTGTTAATGGAAGCTGACGGTAAGGATGGTACGAATGCTACCCAATGAAAGAAATTCTTCTGTAAATAGTTGCCGTCGATAAGTGTCGGTTTAAGGTTCTCAAAGCTCGCAGTCAATCTTGCTCTTTGAAATCGATCCCTAGTAGCCATCTGAGGTTTTTCGGCGAAAACTTTCATCGCTTCTTTAGTTGATAATGAAGCACCCTTCCACAGAACTTTCAAAATTGTACAGCTGTGGGTTATCCGTGCCATAAAGTTACGGGGCTCTACTGTGGTAGTAAATGCCTACTAAAATATTGGTTGTAAGTAATGAGGCAAAAGCACGAGAATATAACAAAACTAAAAACCGTATAACAGTGATGTGTTGTGGCAAGGCCTCTGATGGTCATAAACCGAAATTGACTGTGATAGGAAAGTCGAAAAATCCATATGGTTTTAAAAATATGAATACACATACTCTCTTAGTTGACTATTACAATCAACAAGCTGCTTAGATAAGTTGTGACTTCTTCTAGGATTGCTTTCATAAGAACTTTACTTTATAATTATATTTGAAGAAGGAAAAGTTGTCTCAAAAGGCCCTTCTTCTCCTGAACAACGCTCGCTCTCATCGTAATGAAACAATTCTACACTATGCCGATGGAAATGTCTTTGTTCTTTTCTGTCCACCTAATATTACATTAATTGCGTAACCAATGGATCAGGGTGTCATTGAGACAATGAAACGTATTTATCGGAAACAATTAGTGATGAATTTGTTGGATGTTGATCTTATGCACTTTTGGAAAGCATTTATTTAAATCACTTTGGCAAATGCATAGAGTGGAGTGAATGATATCACCATAAAAGAAAAGCTGTTTGCAATATAATGACGCTTGAGGAAGATCAAAGCATTGTCTTAGCATTTGATAAGAAAAAAATAACGAAATCTATACTAATTGCATTAGTAGAGAACACCTATGATTTCAAAGGAAACGATGATAATGATATCGAAAAATGGATCCAGTGTAACGAAAATAAGCCGAGTCTCAGCTTCTTAACTACGATGTCAATAATATACAATAATAATATACAATCTAGTATAACGCAGCCTTATTTATCCGAAGATGAGAGTGAAGACGAAAAAAATGATAACATGGTTTTGGACAAGCGAGTAATGAACCGGGAAGCTGGAGAAGCTGTGAATATTTTACTACACTACTTTGAGCAGCAAGAACTTTTGAATCTTGCTTATAACTAAAAAAAAATAGAAAATGTGCAATTTTGACCAAAATGACCGACTTTTTTGAATGAACATATTACGTAGAATACATAAATATGTCTAAAGTTAGTTTAGTTAAGTTCTCTTTTTATTCTGTTTTTATTATACAAATAAAAACGTTTGAATTATCCGTACCCTTTCCAGTCCCATCGAACACGAATAATCGAGGTTCTACTGTAGTTTAAATTTTACTGAGTAATGGATTTTAACGATGTATTTAACATAGTATTCACCAATAATTGATAAATAGTTGATACAATAGTTTGTTGACGATTTCCTGAGCACAACAAACACGTTATTTTGTAATGATTTGACTTGTTTTCCAATGTTCCTAATTATTACGTTTAATTAACCAGTTCATATAAATCAATGAATTAAAACATCTTTTTGAATTAATGTTTTATGTTAATGAGCATAATTTCAACAGCTCAACAATATGTAATCAACTTTCAATATAATTTAATGAAAAATTTTGATGTATTTTTCCATTATAATAACAATATATAAATAACTGATAAAGTCTTCTCGTTTATTTTAGCTATCAACTTCGTTCCAGTATATCATAGATCGCGCAATGGTTCTTTGACAAATATTTAGTAATATCAACAAAATTTACAAGGATTTAAAACAATTTAAATTGTGAATGGATCTTAACCCAAAAAATGTGATCGTTCGGCTAATCAAAGTTATCTGAGCAAATTTATTAAAGATTGATTCTCCATTAAGATTTTTAAGATATTGAAGTATTTCCATAAATATGTTCGATTTTGATTATTTCTTATGGATGTCCATGAGAGCATTTGAAGAGGTGACAATATTTCACAACGTATTAAGGTCCAGCGTAGCCACATAAATCAAATCTACTACTTTGACAATGTCAAACTTGAGGCGCATTATCAAAGGATTCGATTAAGATACGACCTCACGTTGGTGGTCTACGAGTTATTATTATATCACGGGTCTCCGGCTAACATCTTGGCTAAAACTAACTTTGATGTCATACTTGAGTTAGAATCTAGCAAAAATGTTACAACTTTTAATTTTTTTAAACGTTTGAAATTTAAGAAGTGTATTTAAAAAAATATATCATATTTTTTGAGTTGTTTAGATGAATGGTGATAGGCCACTGCTCCTGCTGTTCCGAAAATTAATAGGAACTGGTTGCGAGACGGACGGCGCTAATGCCCACTTACAAAGTGGTCTGTACCCATACGGCATTAATCAAAAACCGGACGACGACGACGCCGTTTTATCAAAACGTTCTACTGGAACGCGCGCGCGTTTAAACCAGACCGTTCGTTCTGGTCTTGGTGGCGTGGGCGCGACCGCCAAACGAAATTGCGTGGGCGGCCGACGGAAAAAGGGCAGTATTTCAATTAGCGGTCACACCCTTTCCTCTATACTTACGACTGTTCAGGTTGTTCGTGTGTGTGTATATACACAAAACGCACGACCCAAGAACCAACAGGACGAGATTTATTTACTCCCAATTGACCCAAGAGCTAAACAAATACGTTTTAAAATTATACGTCTTCGGAAAATAACATGAGAAGGTTTATGCTAACAAGATAACGTTGTATGGAAAATGATTGAAAATAAATCTACTAAAGTAACATAGCTATATTCATTATCAACAATACACAACAAATTTAGATTTATTATTAGAAGTAACTTATTTTAATAATTGAATTTAGTAAAATTCTTTGCACGTTTATGTAATGTTTTCTAAATGGGGCATTTAATTAGTAGGAATTTGCGAAAAACGGTTTGAAAACGAAGTGAATGGTAAACGGGGCACGTGCTTATCGTCGACATTTTAATTAATTGGTTTTTAGAATCTATACTTAGAGGGGACGACGGACGTTGCGTCACTCCTACGTATATATACCTATATATATTTACTACGAACGCGCTTTATAACCAGGTTCTCATTCTCAGTGCACATGCAATTTATGTGGGCGCTATAAATAAGATAATTTCTTATCTTTTTACGTTCTGATTTAATTTGGAATCATAATAATCTAGAATATTCCGAAATAATTTAACATTTAAATATTACTATTAAAATTAAAAAGAAAGGAATGTAGATTTTGCTCATGTATATTTTTACTACAATTCGTTTTCTGGCAAACGCCAGTGAGGTGTTTAAATAATTTAAATAAAAACAAGACGAAAATTAAAATTAGTTTTCCTGTTGTTCTACATACTACAAGAAAAGTTGACTGAAAGCCAACTAAAACCATTTTATCAATGTTACAATGCAAGAGATTGTGACTCACAGTCATCATTAATCACTTAAAAATTTTTTTGTCGATTTTTTTCTTAAAGGTTGTTCGTGTAGTTCGTTTATGATACCTATAGTTTTGATGTTTTAACGTATTTATATTTGCGGTGGATTAGATATATGTTTTCAATATCGCGTTATCGATTGCCCTCGTTATCGATTGTATATCTCGATCGTTCTACATTGGTGCTATACTCGATGTTATCTGGCGCAAAAATCAAAATAAATACAATTATCGGCGCGTGTACAACCCGACCGTGCTTTAAGAATTAAAAAAAAAACGTTATGTTGCTGGCGAAATATTCAGTGAAGGTCATTCGTTATCTAGTAGACAAAACGTGTTTGCACAAGGATTTTGATTCTTATGTCACACGAAATTAAAGAAAATAAAAATTTTAAAAAATCTTTTAGGCTCAATAATCAAATTTTTGAAACCGAATAGTTCTAGTTGTAGCTTTTATAGCAGCTTTAGTTATAGTTAATTGACAATTAAAATTAAATTAAATAAGTAACGAATAACGGCAACTTGGGAGATACCCCGAGATTCAGAGAATAAAGCAACTGGGAAAATAACCCGAATTGGAGCACTACCATTAACATTTAAATATAGAATTAGTAGTCTGTCTTTAAAATATTTTTTTATAATTCGCGACTGTAATGAAAGCTATGACGTCTTCTTACACCATTCATTAGGTGCTATAGTGGGATTTTAGTTACATTTTATGTATTCAATTCAGGATGGTAACATTAGATCATTAGTTTTAGTAGTTGTTAATGTGATAATTTGAATTGGAATTTTACTTAGTTAAAATTTTATGTTCTATGAAACGAGCTTTTAGCTATTTTTGGTATGTCGCGTTTTTATCTTTTTTTAATAAAACTAAAATATATTTTGATGATGTAGTGAAATTTGGTATCTAGCAGTTGGTAAAATTTTAGTTTATTTTTGTTAAATCGATAGGATAGGAAGACAAATTAGAAAAAATAACATAAAAATCTCGTTTCATAAGACTTAAAGCACTCATTCATTAAAAAACTCGTTTTGTAATTTGAATTCGTTGCATTTCAAGCATGTCTTAGGCTCACTTTTACTTTCTAGTTAAACTATCTACAGGAAATCTATCTACAGGTTTATCAAGAAGATAAGAGTGGCCCTTACGAAACTATTTTGTTTATACATTGTTACTATTCCATCATGTCCAAAGCCCGTTGTAACGAGGTTCATTAAAACTATGTTTATTATATTCAGGAAATCTATAACAATATTATACAACTATATTTATTTAACTGTAAAACGATATCCAACCAAACTTGTTTTTTCAAAAGGTATCATAATAAATTTATTTGTATGTGATAAAAACAACTACAAATGATTGATATGTGATCATGAAAACAACTCTGAAACGGTTTATAATTACACATGCTACATCGAACGTGCGATTTTTTATGACCATCAGTAAATATTTGTTGTTATATAAATTTTTAGCGAATTTTCAAAAATTTTCTATAGTTTTATTTAAGAGAATTAATTTTACTAGAATTTTTTTAAACGTTTTCATTGCTATAATTCTCGCAATAATATTAGACAAATAAAATCAATAAATAAATTCTCTATAAATAAATAAACACTTAAGATCAGAAGAAGTATTGATTAAAGATTACTTAAGAAGTGTTAGTGTTAACTATACATTTTTCTCATCTTCTCAGCTCATTTACAAAGACCTCACCCAAGAAAACATGTCGACTTCACTTGGCAATTTTACTATAAAGACATAAAAAGTAAAAGAAAGTAAACAATATTATTTTACTTTTATTTAATATTATATTATTTTTTTATCGATCATTATAAAACAACGTAAATAGAGATGTACAGGTATTGTAATAGAATATACTAACCATAGATCGCTCTAGTACAACAAGCTAATATGTTGGTTTCGCAAGATTATTCATTTAAGTAAGGCACCGTCTTAATATTTCCAAACGTACAAACAACATACAATCATAAAAATCAATAGCATCATCAGTCAAAATGGACATTATTTTTCAAATGATGTCAACTTTGAAGATTAGTGACAGCTAAATAATAGTGCTTATATTGTTGAAATTATTTTAAATGGAGTAGTATAACATATGTATAGATGATATAAAACTGATGTAGTTGAAACTAACAGTAATACATACTGGATAGATATGCCAGATAACCGGATATCCGGCTGAAGAGAATTCCCGATATCATCTGCCCTTTCGTAAAAGCGATTCCATCACTACTTGAAATGAACAATCGTTAATTCAGTATTTTATCAATCAATCACTTTAATTCCTATGGCTACGAATATAATCATAACACAAAGCATGATATAATTAAGTTAACTAGTGTACTAGTATGAAATTCAATATTATGTGTTCAGTAAAACACATCATACTATAATAAGCCTAAATAATGTAACAATTGATCATTAAAATTATTTAAATTTAATAGCCACAGAGTACCAAGGCGTATACAAGGAAATTAACTTTGGGTAGTTTAAGCAGGATTGAGATAATATTGCTAACCTTATCTTACATTCTAAAATAGCCATCTGAAAGTTAGTTTGTGGTATTAAAGTACATATCATACATATTGTGAGTAATGTCTTATTAAAGCATACGATCAATTCATTTCTTCAAAATATTCTGTAAATGCCCAAGTTGATAAATAAAGTATTTTAATTTTTCCCTTATCTCTTCCCATCTGTGGTTTTAGAACTCCAAATTAAGTGATTTTTCATTAAAAGTTGCACAATTTCACAATTAGATTCCATTTATTAATGACAGAAAGGCAAAATCTTTATATCTCATTCCAGATGATCTTAAATATCCACTCCGTAGAATATTTTACCAAATTATTGCTAATACAATTTTAGTTTATTATGATTTTTTATTTGACAAATCTAACAATACATATATTTTATAATATTACAAAAAAAATGTAAATATCAATCAAAATCAAATAAAAAGTTGCAACTAATTGTTCTTCAAGATTCTTCAAGATTCTTCTGGCTCATAACATCAACAATAAGTTCACACTACCTGCATCATTTAAATGACGTTGATCACAAGATCTTGATATCGAATTTGATGAAGAAATTTATCATAAATTTATTAAGTATTTAACACACTTTTTCAAAACAGAAGACATTTGTGGTCAAGGCATTTATTTTTAATCCTGAAATTATATCTATATATTTAAATACATACAGGCTGTATCTGAATGGCGTTCTTAAATTTCACGGGATGGTTCTTTAACTAATTTTAAGAATGTTTTCTTATATGAACTATGGGTGGTTGACAAGCGGCAAGATTTAAAATGTTGAAATTTGGTGTACAGGGATATTTTTATGCAATAAATAAGATAAACAAAAGAAAAAAAATGTAGAGAACAAGATAACAGGTATCTTTTTCATCTTTATTTTTCTGCCATTTTAATCTAAAACCCATTGCTTCCAAGAAAAATTGCATTAAACGAGTAACGGTTTTAAAATAAATTTTTAAATATATTTCTAAAAACTTAGTAGGTTTCTTTCAGGCTTCACATTACAATTTTTACTGAATAAAAAGCACTTATAACTTATTTCTGAATTCTAATTGCTATTAAAACAACAAATTGCTAAATTATTTGTTGTATTTTTTTGATAAATTGTTATTTGTTTGACAAGTTTCATAAATGTTTGTTCAATACAGGCAAATGTTGATGTAATATTCTTAAGTGTTTTGTTGATTTTCTTTATTAAGTTAATGTTGTGTAAATCAGATCACACTGCTACATCATACATTAATTGAACTATGTCACTTTAATAGTAAATTTAATTAAAGAATTTGTAAAAAATATTATTTTTTAATCGTCTAACTACAAAAATTGACTACTAAAAACTAATTGAACAAGAAATCTGTATGTGTATTGAATTACATATTAAGAGTTAGAAATGGTGTTGCAAAATATTTTGAATCCTCGTTTGATGAGTTTATGATGAGTTTGATGAGTTTATCTTCTGCCATTATAATGAAATCACACATAACCAAACAACCCCTAATTAATGAGGTCTCAATTAGATCTCAACATATCATTATAAATAAATGAGACTTAAAGAAATGAAAAATATTTACGCCGGTATTACATATCTTGTTAACAAAACATATTATAATAGTTAGAAACAAAAAATGCCATTGGTACAATAGCTGACACCAAACTATTTATTTCCGAATATGAATATGGGTTGTTTATAAATCAATTACTGAAGCTATAAATGATGTTGTTAAATGTTGTGCAACAACGGATGTGAGGTAATTCATGCTTTATAGATTCATAGAATGTCTCACATATTTCTGGAAAAAAATTAATGACAGAGGGATGCGGGTACTACACTGAAAAGTGGAAGATGATTTACCAGTTATTAAAAATCGTGTTACAATAACGATCTTCAACACTTATATTATTTCCCGAATGATTATTTTCAATCAATTGATATGGTCTAGATGCCAGGAAATAAAAAATTTTTAACCTACTGTAATCTCTGAAGCAGGCACTAAAAGCAAAATACTGTTGTTCATACATACCATGTTCGTTCCAGTCTAAGACTCACTATTTTTGTCATATTCCTAATAATGAGGTGCGTTTTAGATTCGAATAGACATAAAACTAGAAATACCGTCTGTTTCCGAAAATAAGACACTGTCTTACTTTATTTTTTGGTCCAAAATACGCGCTAGGGCTTATTTTTGGAGGAGGGCAAAAATAAAAGTATATTTGTATATTTTTATTTAACATTTATTTTACAAAGATTACAGAAATTTAAATTTATTCAATTACAGTCACGTAATCTTCTGGAACATTGTCATAGATGAAATTCTAAATTATATTCTGATTTTCTTCCAATCCATTTCCTGTTGAATCATTGGTCCGAATATCTCATGTCTTGCGATATAGCTATCGTTAAATGAATACTTCTTGTCTAAGTAACCTGTTCGTAGTGCATTGGAAACATCATTATCAGTTAGTTTGTCCTGTGAATTTTTTACCCAATTCACAACTTCTTGTAAGTCTGGTTTTACAAGATTCTATGATTTCTCACCATTCTGTTTTCAATATACTCATTGATTTCCATCTGCAAATAATCCTTGAGTGGCTTATTTATTGCAATGTCAAGTGTCAGGAGGTTCCTGCCGAAATCATTATTTGATCAATCTTCCCCTCAGCATGAAAGTTTTTCATGTTTTTAGCGCGGTGAGTACTGGCTGAATCCCAATCTAGTAAATCTATATTCTGACCCCTCAACAGTGGTGGCAGAATAAAATCAACCCACTTTCTTATAACTGCTTAGGTGCACCAGGCTTTTTCACTTTCAATGACATAAATTCCTAAAACACGTTGAATGTGGTCCTTTTTACCTTTAATGATTAAGAATGGCGATACTTTCTTGCCATGTAAACGAATCTTCAAAATCTCTGCAATTTTTCTCATTTCCTTGGTCCACCAGCTGATAAACCATCTTCTCTTTACAAAATGCTACAAGATTTACACCCCTGGAGTCTTCCACGATTCCTTTTGTGTACCCGACGGAATAGCTCTTTCTTTTTGTACTCATTTTAACTGGGGTTAAAAATTATTCACTTTATTTTTAAATAAAATTACGTTGAGGAAATAATCAGACTTACAAGACTGAAATGAATGAACGTTGTATTCTTCAACTATCGCTCAATGTAGGCTGCTGCCTTATGTTGTATTTTTAAGATAAATTCCAAGAATTAATTTGAAACGAACTGCAAAGGTAAACGATTAAGTTCTCGGAATACTGTAAACTCGCGATGATGTGAACATTTGGTAATGAGTACCTGCCGATGGTGTATCATTATATTTACTTATATACCGCTCGGGGAAATCCCTTATTTTGTACTTTAAAGCACATTCAATATTTCGTGTGTTTTAGAAGAATTTCTTAAAGGATGAGAAAAGAATTTAAGTACGAAGGCTTTCACGACCGGTGTTAATTGAACTAAAATTAGAACTAACACTAGCACTAACACTAGAACTATCACTAGAACTATCACTAGACTAACACTAGATCTAAAACTAGAAACTTTCGGGTTTCGCCGTGCGTTTTTTGAAAAAGATACGAACACGACTCCCAAAGCGGACGCGACGCAGTAATTAGTTAGTAATTAGCTTGTAATTAATATAAATTAATTATTAATTAGCTTTTCGACCTATATATTGTTTTACGATCCCCGATTTTGTCAGTTAGAACCAGTTTCTGAAGAAGGTTGCAACATGGCATCCGAAACGTCAAACATTTTTTCAAAAACCGCACGGGAAACCCGAAAGTTTCTAGTTTTAGATCTAGTGTTAGTCCTAGTGATAGTTCTAGTGTTAGTTCTAATTTTAGTTCAAGAGAAAAGAATTCACGATAGAAAAGCTAAACATATTATTACTTATACTTAAATCAACAGCATTTTTTAACGAATTCTTTTTGTCTCATTATTTTAACTAGTGCTTATTTTCAGTGATCTAGTGTTAGCTAGTTTCTAGTTCTAGATCTAGTGTGTGTCTTCAGACGCACGGCTAAACCCGAATATTGCTAGTACTTATTTAAGATTCAGTACAAGCAAGAAACATTCGGGTTTAGCCGTCTTAAGACGTACAGATAAATCCGCATGTTTCTAGTTCTAAGTCTAGTGTCAGCTTTAATGCTAATGTTAATTTTAAGTGTAGTTATCATTCAATGTTAGATTGTATATATTCCATTGATCTAAACCTAGAACTAACACTAGACCTATGACTAGAAATAACTGCGGTACAAACATAGAGACGCACTATTTTTGTCAGATAGATAATCTTATAAAACTTATATTACATATACCTATCTGTTAGCAATTTTTAGACATTTACCTGCAGTTATAATCTTCTTTAAGGAGCATTCAGACTTCTTTCAAAAGTATATAACTTATACTGGCAATATTCAGTGTTTCAATGTAAAGAGAATATAGTCTTCAATCACCAGGATCTAGTTTTCTGCCAACAGTTTCTAGATTTTTGCAAGTAATTTTTTGTAATCGTCTACTAATCGTTCTTTCAGAAGTATTTATCATTTAAGTAGCAATATTCTATCTTTTAATGGTAGCATCTTCTGTAAAAAAATATATAGTCTTTATTATCATTATGTAGTTTTCTGCTAACAACTGACTTCTGTCAGCACTTTCTAGCTAAAAAGTTAGATACAATATCGATATGTGGATCGAATATCGATACGCTGCATGCTGTATCGCACACCCCTAACTATTATTATAACTCCAACCTTTTTTAAAATAGAAATGAAATCAACGACTTACTCCTTGGAAGTTAGGGAAAGGAAACGAACCAAGTGACGCGACGGCGGAGGCCGATGCGTTTGAATGTGTGTGTGTTGTAACGGTTAGCGGAACACGCGTCGTGACATAAGTAATTACGGGCCGACGTGCTAATGGTATTTTTCCTTCGTCTCCTTATTATTCGCGGCCGGCTTTTTCTCTCTCTCCTCCCTCTTTTCGTGTCGTTTTTGCCATCGTTGTCGTCGTCGACTTTCGTATCTCCACTCTGATCTCTCCCGCAATTACCTTCGTCGCGATCGAGGCCCGCGCATAAATTTGCAACTCGATGCCGCAAATTAATTACTATTATACTGACCGTAAATTGAGGTTATAATTAATATTACAATCTATAAATTGTTTTCATTAAATCGAATCTTTAAAAAAATAATGATCTCATAACTCTTTTTGCACTTATTCTTAGTATATACTATTGCACTTATTAAGATTATGTGTTTTATTTCAGAATTATCGAAGATGCAACGCCATCCCCAACAACAACAAATCCTTACTCAAACTGTTTGTCACCTTCAAGTTCTCCATCACCGCTGTTATCCCAACAGTATTCGATGCATTTAACACCACGATACGATTATCAGGATCAAGAGTTGATACCCGCCTCACAAGTTCTACCTCAGGCTTTACCGAAATCGGCGGCCGATTCAATGTGGGAAATGAATCATCAAAACATGTATTCGGATTATCGCGTTTATGAAAGTCCTCGTTACACGAACGAATACATGCGTACGCCGAATTTTGCAGAATCGCTTCCGGTTTATGCGCAGAATCGAAACAATTTCGTTCCTAAGATTGCCGGCGGTCAACAGCAGAAAGTTCCTAAGGAGGCAAGGATTCGAAGACCGATGAATGCTTTTATGGTTTGGGCGAAAAATGAAAGGAAGAAGTTGGCAGATGAAAATCCAGATTTACATAATGCTGATCTTAGTAAAATGTTAGGTAAGTTATTTCGCTTTAATACTTTTTCGCGATTTTTTAAATTTTAGTAATTATAATATAATTTTGCGTTATATTATTTTATGTTTTTTAAGTTAATATTTTATTTGAAAATAAAAGGTGGCAAAAAAGCAGGTAGTAACAGTCAAGATAAAGACCGCAAACAATGAATTGGGGTAATTGTGTTTATCACAAGGTAATATTTGGTTTAGCAACTGAGGTGCATTGATAAGAATGTTTTAGTAAAAAAATCTTTAAGTTTAGTGCTTGAGTTTTTTAGGGAAATTTTCTAATTTATATACGGTTTAATTAACCGTGTTAATTTTAGCAAAGGAGTAATTAAAAACTTATGTAATATCTTATTTACGTCATCATATTCTAGAACTAAAAAATAATAACATTAAAAATAATCCTTACAACTCAATCAAAGAGAACCACTCAGTTTGTTATTTTCAATTTGTCTTATTTTAATTTTCCTTAAAAAGTTATAGGATGCGATTTCGAACCATTCAAGACATAAATCCGGTAGGATTTTAACGATCGATTCGATAACGATTCAAGCTGAACCTTTTTTTGAACCCAAATGTTTCTAATACTAGGGCTAGTGTTGGTTCTAGTTATAGTTCTATGGAACATATACAATTTAACATTGAATAACAACTAGAACTAACACTAGGATTAAAATTGACACTAGACTTAGAACTAGAAACATTCGGATTTAGCCGTATGTCTCTTTAGATGGCTAAATCCGAATGTTTCTGGTTCTAAGTCTAGTGTGAGCTCTACTTTTAGTTCAATAAACATATACAGGGTAAATAAAAAATCTTAAATATAATGATAATGTTTGATTTTATTATACAGGGTGTATCTGAACGACAGTAACAAACTTCGAGGAGTGATTCTTTAGTGATTTTTAAAAGTACTTTGAACCATGGGCGACCTACAGCCCTCCAAAAAATGATGGAAAATTTTAGCTTTATTTTTATTTCTCAAAAACCATAAAAGCCAGGAAAATGAAATTTGAGCCACATTTTGACCATATTTGCATTTTCAACCTCCCACATTTTGCTAAAATTTCTTTTATGCAGATGATAAGTACATTAGGCAAATTTTAAATAGGTAGATGAAAACATCCTAAAATTTCTTTGCGTCTCCGAATTTTTTTCAAAAACGATTAATTTTTGAGAAAAAAATAATAAAGCAATGAGTTGTCACAAAGAGTCACTCATTTAACTGTGAGTGTTTTCGAATGTCTTACTAAAAGTTTAAAAATTATTCAAGGTATTGTCAAGGTCATAGTCCATATTTTAAAATACCCTTAAAATGCTAAAGAATCATCCCTTGAAGTTTGATGCAATCATTTAGATATATCCTGTATATTGGTGCTACAAATGGTTTCGGAAACCTATAGTTTTCTTCTTCAGGCACAACTATCACAACTATCTTTTAACAAAAAATATGTGTAAAAATACAAAAAAAATATATAAACTTTACCGTCAAGTGTTTATGAGGAAAATGTGATATTCACAGATTTAGCTAAAACATTATTACTACAAAAAACCTTGTTATACAGGGTGTTAATAAAGGTATTAAGGTGCTTAGTATACAGTAGTATGCAAATACAATGTTGCCACATTTTTACATTTTTTTAAAGTTTGAGACTATACTAAGCATAATCCAACATTTTAATATGAAGATTTTCAATTCAGAATCGAGCGAAGTGAAGTCACTACGTATTGATTATTCGCCAATATCTGAGCATCCTGTATATGTCGAAGGGTGTAACTTACTCAGCCTTTTTAACGTAAATATCTCTGAAAATTAAATTACTTCAAAGAAGTTAAAAGTCAAACAAGAACAATTTAACTGTGTCGTAGAAATCAAAAATTAAAAACGAGAACTTGAGTAAGTCTAAACAACACGTATAGGACTGGAGAAGGATGGGAAAGTAAAGAAGTGTTTTCGTGGTGATACATGCGCAAGCGAATTTTCAGATGGGTTTGGATTATGACATATTATAAACATCTTATACAGTGCGCGCGTAAAGTATGGAAATATGAAAAAATCTTTTTAACATGAAGTTGTTAAAAAGATTTTTTCAATTTCTACAAAAATTGCACTTGCGAACTCAAATTTTCTTTTGAAAATATTGCTAAGTTTATAGTTTCACCCTATATAATGAAATTACGATTTATAATTTTCATTTCCTCAATAAAAGACGGCCATGGAAGAAAACTAAACGATCCTGAAACTTGTTTTTGCAACACAAGTTATTTTTGATATACTGCTGATATTTGTGAACATAGACCCCTTCTTCATTATATAAAAAAAGTGATTACAGTTCTTATAATTCCTCAAGTACAAGTTCTGCAAAGTTCTGGAGAAGGGGTTTAAATTCAAACACATCCTTTTCGCATCCATACGCAACAGCAGTCTACCAAAAGTGGTTTTTAATGCAAAAACAAGTTTTGAGATCGTTTATATTTCTTTTATGGCCGTCATTTGTTGAGAAAATAAAAATTGTAAATCGTGATTTCTACGTAATTATATGAATAAACCCACGTACACAAATACATCACTGAATATGCAATGGTAGCATCTCTTAGGAAATGTAAAAATATATAGGGTGTTCATTAAAAAAAAGTAGTTTTTTAATTCTATCTCAGAAACCATAAACTGGGCAACATTGCCACAAATTTTTGTCCAAATTGAGTAAGCCGTTAAAAAGATTTTTTCATGTTTCCATACTTTACGCGCGCACTGTATATAAAAGATTCTATACAAATCTTATAAAATGTTTAAAAGTAATATTAATCTATCAAATCGTTAATTAAGTAATCTTTGTTCATTTTTCTACTCAGATGAATGAAATACTCCTCGTATAAGTTTATCCCCTTGGACTTTTTTATGCTTTTAAGGTGTTTAACATTTTCAATGCTTGATCTATGCTTGGGATATATTTCTGAATGTAGATGTTTAAAGAATGATGAATTGTGTTTTATGAGGTGTCCTTTAATTCTAGTTTGCAAATTACAACCTGTTTGGCCTATGTAAAATTTAGGGCAGTTTTGAATTTGTGTTTATTGTTGGTAATGATTGGTAATAATTGGTAATAATGAACCTGACCTAGTTTTAGACCCGTGGAGAAGATTTGCGTGAGATAATGTTTTAAAAGTTTTTTCGAAGTGTGAATTGTAGATATTTTGGTGGAAATGTTAAGAATATGTTAACTAGGATAAATTAATCTGTTCAGGTAATCTTTTTAAGCACTGTTAATAATGTTTTGTGTATCCTTCAATTTAAAATCATTATTGAAACCGATCTTAATCACTTTCAAATTTTCATTCGTTTGTGCATTATTGTCGAGAAAAGTGGTAAGCAATCTATTAAAAAGAAATCTAAAACTAGCTTGTTTATGTTTCATATAATTGTAGGAGTATTTCCGAGGCCAACGTAAAATAACTTATTTTACATTGGTCTCGGTATTTCGGACTGATACTATCGGTGTAAGTTCGTTTACGGAAAATGTCAAATGTAAGGGTGTTATTAATATTACTTCTAGAAATAGCTAAATCTAAAAAGTTAATCTTAGAGTCACTTTCAATCTGTGTAGCACACGAAATTATGTCCAAATCTGTGAATATCACATTTTTACTTGACGGTAAAGCTAATATATATTTATTGTTTGTTTTTTGTATAAAATAGGGATTCATAAAGTGCGGCCCGCAAAGCCTCTAAATTAGACCCGCGATATAACCCCTGTGACGTGTCACTCATCATTCTGTGTTTACGCTTTGTGGAAACACTGCTATATTATTTTTTTTTGGCCCATCATATATTTCGATAATATTAAATTGGCCCGCATAAGAAAAGCTTTGAGAACCCCTGATTTAAAAGATAGCTTCACTTTTTTCTTTTTTATATATAATCCTTTACTCTTGTCTGATGAAGGAAACTGCTAAAGGTACGGCTAAATCCGAAAGTTTCTACTTCTTGATCTACTATCAACTTTAATACTAGTGTTAGTTCTGGTTGTAGTTGTTATTAAATTTTAAATTGTGTATGTTCCATAGAACTAAAACTATAAACCAACACTAGACCTAGGATTAGAAATATTTGGGTTCAAGAAAAGGTTCAGCTGGAATCGTAACCGAATCGATCGTTAAAATTCCGTTGTGTTTGTGTCCTGAATGGTTCAAAATCACATCCTATAACCTTTTAAGGATAATTATAATGAGGAAAATTGAGAATAACAAATTGAATTGTTCTCTTACCGATATATAATAAAATTTGCCATTATATTTATATCATTGTCATTATATTATTATATTTATTTTGCCATTATTTTTATTTATGAAACTTACTATGAAGCTGGATTCTATCATTGCTAAAATATACAGGGTGTTCCGCAACGATTATACAATATTGCACCAGTCTCTTCTCTGATCGAAAATAGATAAAAATATGAAAATATAGATAATAAACATAGGTCTAAAGTTGTTCGTTTTTGAGATATTCAAAGTTCTACTATGATAAGTTCACTCACTGATTGATAATGATAAGTCTATCGTTTAAATATGCTCGACTAGCGGGTAATTACTATGCTGGTGTTTCATCGTGCATAAAGTAGCACTCATGTAGTTTTTTCAAAAGGTTATATTCATCAAATCCATCTGTATGCTCATTTTGCAAGAGAAATGTAAGCATGTACTATCAATGTCTTTGGAAGAAAGAATTCACCTAAATACTGGTCACCTACAAGTCCAGCCTATACGTTACCATTGAATCGCCATTGATGATGTGTTTCTATATATATATAGAAATTCGTAGTAATTCGTAATGCTTCGCGGATGGAAAAGTATGTGTTTTGGTTGATCCGAGGTATCATCCGTTCATCTTCTTGGTTGTTCCCTGTGGACAGGGGCAGACGTTTCGCCAAGATCTCACTTGGCATCTTCAGTGCTTTGTCGTAGTCTCCTGTTGACAGACTCAGTCTGTCAACAGGAGACTGAAGATCTCACCAAGATCTCACTTGGCATCTTCAGTGCTTTGTCGTAGTCTCCTGTTGACAGACTCAGTTTGTCAACAGGAGACTGAAGATGCCAAGTGAGATCTTGGCGAAACGTCTGCCCCTGTCCACAGGGAACAACCAAGAAGATGAACGGATGATACCTCGGATCAACCAAAACACATATATATATATAATATCTATAATATCTATCCCTAATCTATATATATATATATATATAGATTAGGGATTTAGTATTGTTTAGGGATTTGCATCACTCCAAACGTATTTCAATTTCGTTTTGAGTAAATGTTCACAAATGTTCTATATTCTTCATTTACAAATACAATATTTATGAGAAATTCGACGATTAGTACAGTTTCCTGTATAGCCCATCTACAAAAACCTCGTACTTTTCGCCATCATTCTCTGTTAAAGGTTAAAGTATTGTTAAAGTGCTGTAGAGATACGGATAAAGGAACTGATCTCCAAAATGCAGTGCAGAAATCCTTCTAATGTTGGTTGAGTCATTTTTATCAATTCTTCTTAAAACCGGTCTTGCGTAATGTCTTGTGTTGTACACTTTTTTATATCTTAAAAAATCAGTCCTATTTATTCATGAAACCATTTATTTGAGCTTATTCGACTAAAAACAATTAAAAGTTACAACTAAACCAAAAATTTTCTTTTGTATGTTGGTTTCTCGAATGATTTAGTGTATACATGAAGGGGTTCTGTTATAAAAAAATAAAACTAATGACGTTAACAATAAGTGGATTTCTGAAACTAAAGTTTTAAATATCGCATTTTCGGACCTGCGGTTTTATTTGACTTTTTTATCTATTTGGATCAGAGTATACGATGGTTAAGTATTATACAATCAAAAACTAGAAGTAATACTAGGTCAAGGATTAGAAACATTTTGGTTTAGCCGTGCCTCTGAAGAAACGTTAGTTCAACTAACATTGAATAACAACTACAACGAAGAAGCCATACATCTCTTAACATAGCTAAACCGGAATATTTCTAGTTACAAGTTTAGTAGAATATAGTAATTATTTAAGAATATATAAGTAGTATTTTCTCAATAACATTTCTTAAAATTTCATTGAGTAATTATATACTGGAATAATTTACATAATTATCATTGACATATAATGTTAATGGAACGTCAAGAAATATTTAAAAAAAGGTTGGGTATTTGAAAAGGACAAAGACTAATTAGGACTTTGATCGACGATTAGAAAATTTATTCATCAACAATAAAATTCTGATGTTGCTGTGAAAAAGCCTCGAAGCGTCGAGAGTATTGTCGTTGTTAGGAGGCCCTATTGACCCCGCTGACTGACAGGGCGCGCCCCCGGGCGCACCTCAAAAACAGCCGATCCTACATCGACGGGCTCCATCGACGCGTTGCCCGTTCATTATTAAAATCAGGATGTTGCTGGGGTCGTTTACATAACGCAAAATCAACTGTTATTGCGTCCGGTCTCCTTAAATTAAATTAACTTCTAAACCAATTTTTTTGTCGGTTGTAGTGAAAAGTTTTCGAACGCAACCGATATAGTCGATTTACGCACATTGACGCGATAAAATTTAGTCTCGGTTGTAAATTTTCGCCTTCTCAGTTTTCTCGATCGATATACTTCGTACAATAGGCGTCGTGGGTTAAAATTATTTGCTCGATCGTAAAAACTTTTACATCAGGTTATTATGTTACTTCTTTACCTCTCATTCCAGACACCGACAACTTCATTAAAAAAATTTAAAAATATTAATTTACCATTCTTAACAGGGAATAACTAAATAGATTTGCATACAACACTCTGACTAATCTATCTAATTTAAACACATTTTGTATAAAAAAATAAATTAACATTCACTTCAACACGGATCTAAAACATCATCATCAACTATTTCTTTTTCCTCAAAAAAACGACGTAATAACCAACAACTTACGCAACAAACAACCGAACGACAATCAATGTTTTTAAGGATATGCTCATAAATATTTCTTGGCTCGTAGTTTCTTTCTTTCGGGGTCGATAAATTAAAGACCTTCTCGCATTTAATTTTCCCTCGACGACGCGACGACTGGATGTTATAAATTAATTAACCCAAACGGGGCGGCGAAAGCGAAATGAGTCCAGTTTTTCCCGTAGGAGACGAGAACCTGAGGTCCTCTCAACCCCATTTAGGAATTTATAAATTCAGCGGCCGCACTCTGCTGTAATATTTATAAAGCGGTTTATGGTCGGATCGATGGAGATGTAACTCTCTTGCTCTCGATAAAAATTTCGTAGCCGTTGAATCAAAGCAAAAAAATAAAAAAGGTTCAGCTTGAACCGTAACCGAATCGATCGTTAAAATCCCGCTGGGTTTGTGTCCTGAATGGTTCGAAATCGCATCCTATAACCTTTTAAGGATAATTAAAATGAGGGAAATTGAGAACAACAAACTGAATTGTTCTCTTTGATTGAGTTGTAAGAATTATTTTTAATATTATTACTTTTTTAGTTATAGAATATGATGACCTAAAGTAAGATATTACATAAGTTTTTAATTCTTCCTCTGTTAAAATTAACACGGTTAATTAAACCGTATATAAATTAGAAAACCCAACCCGAATAATACTGTTCCTAGGTCTAATGTTAGTCTTAGTTAGCGTCTCTTAGACGCAGTGTTAGTCCTAGTTTAAGTTCAATGGAACATATACAAGATAACATTGAATAACAACTACAATCAGAACTACCACTAGCATTAAAGTTGACATTAGACCTAGAACTGGAAACGTACGGATTTAGCCGTTCATCTCTTAAGACGATTGAACCTGAGTGTTTCTAGTTCTTAGTCTAGTGTGAGTTCCACTTTTAGTTCATTAATCATATATAATATGTTTGTACTGAATCACAAGTAAAACTAGAAGTAACACTAGACCTAGGACTAGAAACATTCGAGTTTAACCGGACATCTTTTGTAACAGTTAACGTCTCTAGATAATCGTATGTCTCTAGATTCGAAATAAGTTCGAATTTAAGACACTCCCCATTATTAAGAACATCTATCTGCAAAAGTAGTGCGTCTTAGACTCGAACGGATACGGTATTTAAATATTGTCTTATATCTTACAATATGAACAAGAATATGACGGGAGATGATATTCTATACAGTTATCATTGTATTTTAGAAGTTCCATCTATGTTATTCAATTGTTAATAAGTCAGCGTCGTTAACTGGATGCATATACATTTTCTTCACTACATTATTCCCCATGACAAAATACGTTCTTTTATTAGAAGTATTTTTTTATTCTACGAATATTACGTATAATAGAAATTCAAAGTGCTATCAGGTAACATCATAATTAACATTAAGTAGGTGGAAACCATAAGGCCATAAGGTGGCAATTGTTTTAGTATCTATATCTGTCAAAATTTGCCAAAGCTGTAGATTCAATCGTACATACAAATATTGCAAAAGAGTAAAATAATTTTTATTTATGGGGAATCAGCAAGAGGTATCAATTGTTGTTTATCTAACGAACGAATTTGCAGCTGGGGGATATTTTTACAGATATAGATACTAAAATAACTGCCATGTATTATGACCATCTTTATATTTCGAGCTTGCTTGATCTTAATTGCGAGGTCTCTTAAATAATAATGATAATATGAGATTAAACAAATCTTTTGGATAATTGATGTTTATATCGATATCCTAAAATGGTATCTTTATCGGTTAAAATTGCACCATAGACATATGTAATGTTATTATGAGTACTAGGTAATTACTATAGAATAAAATTGTTTTGTTCGATAAGTTAGGGCTCAGTTAAGCTGATTAAGAAATACACTTGTATGCAAGTTTAATTGATGAGCTTGGGCAATTATCAGAAAACACTTTAGTTACAAACGTTAATGCCAATTAAAGAATGGTGATTTTTAATGTGAAGTTAATCGTATTTGGGAACTTATAGGAAGGATCTAAAGCTGTAAAAGAATACGAAAGGAAAGGAAAGATATTAGCGAAGTGTAATCCATTGCAAATTTTGCGGTGTTTTGCACTGCCATTATGTATTTCTTCAACTCAACCATTATTGGTCATTGAAACTGATCCTGAGGAACTATTCAATACTGTTCCAAAGTTTAGACCTTGATTACACTAAATTTTTTCAGCTCAATGATAAACGACCATAATACTTGACTATGATGACTTTTACTAATGAATAATCATGAGCACCAAATGTAGTGTGCAACCGAAATTTCGGCGTCAGCTAGTTTCAGCTTAAAATAGGAAAATGGCCAATTTTTGGTTTCGGCTGCATTTACAATAATCTACACTACAGCTAACACTAGACCTAGTACTAAGAACATTTGGGTTTAGCCGCACGTCTCTTAAAATGGTTAAACCGAAATGTTTAACTTACAAAATTTTCAATTTAGAAAAAGTCCAATTTTTACATAAAGAAAGGAAAGATTTCGGTTTTGGTTTCGGTTTCGGTTCAAAATTGAGTTTCGATCGGATACTAATCAAATGACCTGTTGTCTTCAGGTTGTTTCAATGAATAATACCTACATCAAGAAACAAAATTATCACGTTTGAAACAGAGTTGGCCGGAGTGAAAAGTTGATGATGAACTTTTATGTCGTAAACTAAAAAGTCATCGACATCTGGTTCTAAAATATGATGTTGTACAGTACATGGAACATTTTTTTCAGAACGATAACATGAAAATCAAAATTAGTTTATCTCTTTGGCTACATTCACTGGCCAACTGAATTTTATAATTTAAAGCCACTAGATTAATTCTTGTGAACAATACTTAATAACCGTCATATTAAACTTCAGAAAGCATGGAAAACTGCATTAGAGCTTTAATGTGTTCTTAGCAAATTCTTAACCCGCCGACCTAATATATTTTCTATTATCTTCTTTTATTTCCATGGTCAGTCGTAAATTTTGAATTAAAATTTTAACAACTTGCAGAAAAATAACGATTATTTTTTTTAATATGGTAATTCTGGATAAGGTGTGAAGTATGAATTTGCATCACGTACATATTGCTTAAAAAAGCTTGTGTTTCGCGATTAACTGTCCACGTAGCACTTTCTCGTATTACTTGAAATTTCCCCTTTAAAACAAAACTGGGTTAATAACGTGTAATATAATTACAAGTGATAACATTTCTTCATACTAGCTGCTTATCATTTTTTTTTGTTAATTTCTTTATAATCTTAATGTTCCATAACATTTCAATTATGAAGTACAAACGTAAAGGAAATAGGTGCGCAAAAGTTATGGACAAAAAATAATATTATTTTGTAAAAATAACACACATTTCGAGTATTCACTAATATTCACTTCCTTATAGTGATTCACAAACTTGATAGACTTATAGTGATAAACAAATGATTATTGGAAAGTGAAGATGAATGTAATCAAAATTATGTATTAAATTAGCAAAATTATGTCTATAACCTTAAGTAATTAACGTGATGTTTATTGATTGCATTTATATACTTCACGTGTAAATATTATCATAATTTTTTTGAAATTATTAATTAATCGAAAAGTTTTTGAAATGGAAAATGCAATTTTCTTCTTTAGAAATCGCTTATTGATTGTAAATCTATTTTTAGATTCTTAGTAATTGCGAAACAATTTTAATAACTTTGGTTTTAGCTTGTTTAAAATTTCAACTTTTATATTGTTTTGTGTTTTTTTGCACTAGAAAATGCCATTGTTTTCTTTCTAGTTTTATATTCATATTTTTTTAGTTTATGTGACTTTCTTATTTAATTATTGTTTAGTTTAGCCAGGTGCTGAATTTGTTAATTAAGGAAATAATAGTTAAAAGATGTGTAAACTCTTCCTACCAACAAAAATATCTTAAATTTAGGTTTGCGACTCTCATGATTCTTTTGAATTCATTTCAAAACATATTCTTAGGCAACACTTCGTATATTATTCTTAAAACCAATCAGAAAAATTTTAGGATAGAATACGTTTCGAATGATCATCAGAATATAATGGTTAAGAACGTTATAGTGTAATTACTGCATTTTTTTAAGTTGCCAAAATGATCAAAATCAATAATATATTGCTCTAATGATAACATGTGCTCATGCTACAGGTAGAAATTGTACTTTTTTTACATGTTTTGCTCAATATCTTACAAATATTAATCAATGGCAATATAGTTTTTATAAATTTTTTACAATTTTTTTCCGTTTTAACGCTTCAATTGAAATGATTCGATGATGCACGTTCAAGTGAATTATTTTATCAAATATTTTATTTGTGGAATAACTATTGATGTAGAGTTTTAGGATAAATCAGCGATAAAGAGTAAGAAAATCATTGACATACATTTCTGTTCCTTACTTACTAACGTTAACAGAATCTTGTAGTCATCTTGTCTTTGTATTACTTTGTGGACATAACCACATTTTTTCCTGCTAATCTCCGATTATATCCCCAAGTGAATTGCAAATAGTGCTCTTCTCGCTGCTCATATAATACAAGCTTCCTCTTGCTCTCATTCTGCCTTTTTTATTATTATGCAATTATTTTGCTATAATATAATTACGGTGTTTTCAGGTGTTCTGGACAAGATGTTAACGGTTGACTCCGAGTGAGAGTCTTTTCATTTAGAAGAATGTTTACCATTATTATGGTGTCATCAGGTTGTTTTTGTGTTTATTCGTTATATGATTTTAAACTTTATCCGAATTCCTTAACGTAGAAGATTGACAACAGCCCAGCTGTAGTGAATAGCCCTGATCAAGATCTTAACGGGTGCAACAAAGAATCGCTGCGGTGCTTTACTAACATACTTTTATATTTATTTGTTATAAGTTTTGGAAGGTTTTTGAGTTGTTATGCGTTGAAATGGCAGTTTTATCCTAACGAAAATCTTTAAAGTTCAGTATAGTCGAGATAGTTTTTACATTTGCGTACCTGGTGAATGGGGGCTTTTAGGGGGTCCCCCTGTTTTCTCCTCCTCTATCGTCACCAAACCTACATGTTGATCTGCCTGCTTCTTTACTATGACACCCCTCACGAACATCTCCACTGTATTCCTACTTTTCTCACTTTCCACCATGATCTTAATATAGTTGGTTTGGGTTAATGTTGTTTTTACTTTCTTCCAGGCTACCTGTCTTTTATCTTTCCATCTTGCACACTCGAAAAAGATATGTTCAACATCTTCTATTTTATCCTCACAATAAAAGCATTTTTCGTTACTACTCCTTTTGTGTTTAAATAGGTAGGCTCTGAAGCAACCGTATCTGCTCAAGTGTTGACTGGTAAAATGGTTTATCTCTCCCCAACGTCTAGATAACCATATTTCCAATGTGTTGTGTATTTTGTCCATCCGGCCTTTTCGTGTCTCTTTTCCATTGGTTGTTCCAAACTTAAAATATTTCCTTCTCCAAAGAAATTCGTTTTTCCTTTGCTGTTTCAGTGGACATCCTCCCTCTAGCCATTAGTTTAATTGACAGTGTACTTGCCATCACTTGTAGTGCCTTGGAGGAGACAGCTCTGTAGGCACAAGTGATTCGTAGCAATACCTGCCTATGTATTCTTGATAAGTTTTGTTGATGCTTTTTTGTATCGAACATCTCCCACCACGCTTTGTAAGCATATAACATTCGGAAGAAGACAACCGAACCAATTATTTTTCTCTTCTCCATACTTGATCCGTATGTAGATCCCATTATGCTGCGAAATGCGCTAGCAGTCCTCTGCGCCTTGTTATATACATATTCCACCTTTTTTACGTTGATGGTCATTAGCATATTTTTCATTTTTCCCCTGTCTGAGTTTGATTTTTCTAACTTTTCATACCCTCCATTACTTTTGTTATTGAATTCACTGCAGATCTTCCCCTTGAAAAGCCGAACTGATTTTCAGACAGTCCTCCCCTCTCTCGTTCATTTTTATCTCTAGTCTATATTTTATAATGCCTTTGTACACCTTCAGATAGCAATTTAATAAACATTGGAGCCTGTACACGCATATTCTTTTCTATAAGCACCAGTTTACCCGTCTTCCAGATATTTGGAAATATATTATGTTTTAGGAGGTTGCACATTGCACATTTTTTTATTTTAAACCTAACTCAACCCAACCTAACCTTGTATATTTGAACCAGAGTCGTCCTAAGATATTCGACACCTCAGGACTGGGTTTGACGAACGTAACGAGGCGTGCCCCTTTTTCATACGAATTTAAATACCAAAAAAAGTCCGCACCTCGGAGGGATGAGAAAACCACGCATATTATTGTAAAAACATGAGAATAAATACCCTAAGAGAACGAAATTTTTTCTTTTTCTATGAATGCTACCTGTTACGGGAAAACATTTCCAGGTATAACTATAAAACACTTCCACCACATATTTGTGGGAAGATATATTTTACTAACGAGAAGATATATCACTAAATGATTTAAAGAACACATAACCAAACTTCCAAATGAGTAATGTTAAATTAATTAAAAATATCCGAAAGTCAAAAGAGATAAACCACGAAGAATTTTATATCAACTTATGTATAGTTTCAGTTTTTTTAGTTAGTTAATTACAGTTAAGCAATTTTTTAAGTAAGTTGTTATTCTTTAGAAAGAAAGGAAATGTAATTCATACTCGAATTTCAAATTTGAGTTTCAAACCCCATTGCATTCTTGATGTCAGCTTACCATAATTTTTACTATATGATAGTTCATATAGTCTCAGGACATAAATTTGATTTTGAACTAAAATTAGAGCTAACACTAGCACTAACACTAGAATTTAGTCACTTCGAACCAGTTTCTGAATAAGGTTGCAACATGGCATCCGAAACGTTAAAAAATTTTTCAAAAAACGCACAGCTAAGCCCGAAAGTTCTAGTTTTAAATCTAGTATTAGTCCTAGTGATAGTTCTAGTGCTAGTGTTAGTTCTAATTTTGGTTCATTTAACATCGGTCGTGTTAACATCGGTCTTCGTACTTAAATGATTTTGTTCTGAATTTATCTTTAATATTACGATTTTAACAACCAAACTTAAAAATACATTATAGTATATCAATTTTTTAAAAATAACTTTTTGTATAAAACTTATTATAATCTTCATTTCGATAAACACAAGGTTTTTTCTAATAGCCTATAACTTTTAACGTAAACATTAACAATTTTTTTCGTATATAAGTTTAATTTCGTAATATTGTGTTTTAGTTGTGCCCGAAGAAGCATTAATATTATAGAAAATAAATTTCTTCGTTCTCTAAAAGTATTTATTTTATATATTATTAATTATTATTAACCGTTATTGGGACCACATTATGTAACATAAGCTATAATGATTGCTTAAAATTTTTGTAATTACATCACATCTATTACTTATATATTTGTCCAATGTTATTCATTGAATTCAAACAATTATTTAAAAGATTTCCCGATAAAATAATTGTTATTCCAATTATTAAATTGTAGAGTTTTTTCTACTCAATCTGAAAAAAATTTAAAAATAATCTTTGAAGTACTTTGTGGGTGGGGTGTAGTAGGTGTGAAATTAATATTTATGTGCGCGAAATACTTTTGCCCCGTACATCATCGCGGATCGGGACCTCGCGAGACGTATAATTACGGGCCGACTTCGGGCCGAAGAAACGACACCGATTTGAATAAATTATACGCGGCCGCGATCGACGCCTCGACGCGAGAACCGACGTTTTTTTATTTCTTTTACACCATCGGACGCCCTCGGATTCAAATTGAAATATCGATGCGATTTCGAGTGTTTATTAATTTATCATCCTCGACACGTGTTAAATTTTCTCTTAAAATTCTCGGTAACACACCAAGGAAGTAATCAAGAAGAAAATTTAGATGTTGAAACTTATAAATTGAAAATAAATTGGTTTACAAACTAAGTAATCAACATTTATCAATTAACGCCTTGTTAAAATTGCATTCATTCAATATCGAAATTCAATTCATTTTCCGTTTCATGTTTCAAAATGGGCAACGACAAAGAGATAGTGTACAATTTCAAAGTTGTGTGAAATCGATTTAGAATCACAGGTGCACGTCAAGTTTCCAATAAAATCTTAAATGGTTGTTAAAACTCGTACATTGAGTATGAGGCAATTATTTTTTGTTATAGTATATGACCAATAATTAATTTCAAAATTAAATCAACAATCTTCGTCAACACCAATTAATACTTTCTTAATATCATAGGAAATTTGAAGATTACACTTGGTCATTACAACATGTGTATTAAGTTACAAGATGGATATGCCAAGCGTAATAGATTTTGAATTAATCTTAAAAAAGGGCAACGGGTTTTCAATTATTTATAAATGACTTGGTTACTGGTGTTGGGATTGTGAAATCCGTATAAATTAATAATTTATTTTGTTTGTATCGGGGTTTACGAGAAAGGAAGATAAGATTCCGGTATTAAACGTAATGTCAAAGTTTAATTCGACGTTAAGAAATAACCGATTTCTCAATTCTTTCGCGGAATAGATTCCAGCAATCCAGAAGCAAAAAAGTCCTTCAGTATTAGATTTACTATCTACTTAACCGTCTCAATTGTGTAAGGTCAAATCTCAGCAATTGCGAACGACATGCAAATAGAAATAGAAAATCCCGTCTTCATCCCCCTCTAATTATAACGGGTGATCGATAAAATCTCCGTTGAATAAGCGGGTTCGTGATTAGGTCGATGACGATTTTACGCAACTCGTCGACCCCGATCTCGATAGAATGTGCCCGATGCCATTTTAATACGCTTCCAAGTACGACCTCACCGTTTGACTTTAATCTTAACTATACAAGCTGAAGAAGGCGAAGGTAAGTCATTTCCATTGGTAACGAAGCAACATTTATTCGGCTGCCCACATATTGAAATTGAAATTTTAATCCCCTTTGAACGAAGCGGTTAATTGGACGATTACGTATTCGCGATATCTAAACATGAATTATGGATCATTGATGTATAACCTTTTCTATATTTAACACTGTGATGAACAAGAGATACGACAGCTAAATATAACGTTACAACTTGAGTGATGTTCTATTTCTCCTGGAAGTGTTGATAAAAAGAATTACATAATGCGACATCTTGTTGTTTATTGTTGATTCATAATCAATTAAACAAAGTTTAACGTTTCAATTACGAAAGCTAAAGACATAAAGAATTGAGTTAAAACTTACCCCAAGTGTAACTTTATAAACTGGTATGTCTAAAGTTGCTTACTTTATCTCATGATAAGAAAACTTGTATGTACATAATCATGTTTTTATACTAATCTTATATCTAATAATTATACGTGGTATTAAGGATTGAATACATCCATTATAATAAATCATTAAATATTTTAACCATTAAGTTACCGCAGTTGGTAATCCCCCAAGAAAACCTGCGTAATGGTCACGAAACAAAGACGGTTGATACCTTCGTTGAAAACAAAAGGAGCTGGCGGCGGCGTAAAAGGGTCGAGGAGACGTTCTTCTCTATCTTTTTCAATCCTGGTACGGAAAAATTGTATCTTGAAGACGAAGGCGAGGAGAGATCGAAGGCGGTCTGGAAACGGGCCGCCTCAGCTCCTAACCCAATCAATGTGAAAGCGATAAAGCGGAAAGTCAATTCGGCCATTTTATATGCCAGTCGGCCTTAAAACAAAATAAACGGGAATAATTGGAGGCGGCCGTCTATTGGCCGGTAGAGAGCCGAGCGACCCAATCGAGTCGCGACGGGGGCAGGAACTCTGAGAGCGGCCTCTGGCGGCGGGGACGTGGTCGCGGCGGCGCTCAACCGGCGCGAGGGGCCCCCATTAATCGCTGCCTAATGAGATGCACAAATCTCGTTTGTCCGCATTATCGTACGTTACGGATGCGCGGTCAAGGGAGGCCGTGCGCGCTGTGTCGCCGCTGTTCTTTTGCTGTTCGCCGACCGCACAAAGGAACCAAAGCCGACTCGAATTGTCCTCCACTGCCGAGCGAATCTCGACGGTATATACTATATACCCATGCCCACTTTGCATTGCCAACGATATCTACTTTGCCTAAACATATTCTGTTTGTAATCTTACTATACACTCAACAAATAACTTTCAATCTTTTTCCTTTTTCGATCTAATCCTTTTTTATCATTTCAATGTAATTTAGACAATTCATTCTCAAGATAGATTCGAGTACACATTCTAATTTGAAACTAATCAAAGTCTATAAATCAAGTCAGCACAGCCCTTTATTCAGATGAATTCTACTCAAGTGTACTGTTTCAGTTAGTTAGGGCCACTTTACCACCGTTTCATTAAACTTATCCTATAGTTAAAAATTGGCATTAATTAGCCAATGGGATCGCTTAAATTCCTTCTAATCATGTAAACCATCCTCTAGAGTTAATAATTTCTTACAATTTCTTTTTCCGACAACTCCTCAGAATGCCACTTCACAAGATCTTCAATGTCCTCTTCTGTTAAGTCTACAAAGCACTCTCCAGGAATAAGGCGAGCAATTTATAGGATTTCTGTTTTTGATTGTGGATTGGGTGAAGAAGTAACTACTTCAGGCCATACGTTCTCCCAGACATAATCAAGGGTGTTTTGTTTCATGTCATCACACTTTCTTAATGATGGAGATCGCATCGGCTATTGAAAATGCGTTCCACACTTCTTTAACCGTTAGATCAGGATTGTTGTTCATTTTATCCACAATCTATTTAACCTTCGATTTAGATATGTCTCTTTGAAGGTATTTAATTCACCTTGGTCCAATGGTTGGATTAAGGGGATGGTATTGAGGGAAGAAAAACTACCTTTATGCTGTTATTAGCTGTTGCTAATGGTCGTTGTGGGTGGCCTGAAGCATTATCAATCATCAATAGCGCCTTGTTACCCAAATTTTTTCGCCTAAGGTATCGTTCTATTTCCGGCGTAATCAACTTTCAAATCAATCTAAAAGCATACGCGCAGTGATCCATGATCTCTTATTTGCTCTCCAATGAACTGGTAATCGGGTTTTGTCCTTTGCCTTTAATGTTAATCTACCATCAGTTTTAATGAAAAGTCTCCAGCTGCATATGAACACAAAAGTAGAAAAAGTTAAAAAAGTTAAAATCGGTAGATGGGACCATCTTTCTTCCTTATCGAGAAATGTAGTTTTCGGCATACGCTTCCAAAAAAGCCCTGTTTTATCGGAAACTTGCAGAGCTAGATATCCACTGTTTTCTATAAGTGTCTTAAGTTTAGCTAGAAAACTAGCTTCAGCTGTGTGATTTGTCGAAGTAGGTTCGTCACATATTTTTATATTATGTAGATATTTTCTTTTCTTGAAATGTTCAAACCAACCTTTACTGGCTTTAAATTTGTGAACGTCTTCTCCGGAGCCTTCGACAAAATGCTGGTATATTTTCTTAGCGTTTATCATTATAAGTAACGTACTGATGGAAATATGCCGCTGATTTTGGTTATTGATCCAAATTTTCAATGCACTTACCGTATTTTCTAAATTTTCATCACGTGTGATATGTGTTAGCTTAGCAGATACTTCTGTGCCACTGGCAATATTACACCTTCTAGCGTCTTCATTCTTCTTAATTGTTCTTATGGTACTTATTTACACAACATTCGCGGGCAACCTCCGAATTACTCTCATTTTTTAATAATATATTTATAATATATTTATTTTTGTGTGCAAAGTTAATACTTTCTTAGCCCTTTTAGATTGTTGCACTTCAGCCATTATTCTAATGCACTATTTAGATACTGAATAATGAATACATACTATTTTGAAATAACAAACAGCAGAAAGATTTCCCGAGAACACCAATTCGATAAATATCGAGTATCCGAGTTAGACCGACAATCGCGGATACCAAAACCCGTTACCGCGGATAAAAAGGAAGGCACACTAAATAATAACAAGGGCTAGTTATGTACAACAATTTAAGACTGAATATAGACTAAAAATAGAGCCAACACTAACACTAGGACTAGAACAAAAATATTTGGGTTTAGCAGTACCTTTCTTAAGACAAAACAAACCAACCCAGTTTAGCCATCTTAAGAGACGGCTAAATCGAACATCTTCGGGAATATCTGCACTAGACTCTAGATAGTTTAATTGGAGGTTGGTAAAAGTGGGTCGTGTATAGGGTCGTTTCAATTAAACCCAAGTTGCAGGTTTAGAATTGGATTTGATTGAAAATAGATTGAGTCCAACTAAAACCGACTCTAGGATTGAATTGGGGATACGTTTATCCAGTTGAACATTCAATTTATGTGAAAAGTATCAATTCAAATCAATTTTTGGATTAGTTTTATGTAAGTTTTAGATTTTAGGGTTAGTCATTTGTTACATCATTTATAACAGGATTAATTTTAATTGGAGTTAGAGCTAAGATTCTTTCTATACAATGTTTGGCATTCAATTTTTGAATCTCTAATGCAATGGGTGCAGCTGAAGCGTCCATAACGGAATCTATCCATTCCGTTATGGTAAAATTTCTTCGAATTTAGATACATTATTGAAATACTTTGCAACTCTGCAAAAATAGGTTTTGTCGGAAATCCTTATGTTGGGGTTCAACATCTTAAATTCGTTTGGAATTAGTTTGAGATTTATATATACGAATATTTAAGATCTTTAATACCCAATTAAATCATATTACAACAACGTATCAAGAGGATCTATAGAATTTATTAACTGTATATTAATTACACAAATAAAAGATTTTTATTAAAAAAATTATATTAGAGGTGATGAAGTTTTATGTCTATTCAATTTGTTCCAAACTACAGTAGTTTTTGACATACATCATAAAAATAAATTTGTTTAATTAATTTTTAATAAGCAATATTTAATTACCTAAATTTTATATCATTTCAGCAGTCAACTCCATAGTTTATAAATAAAGATATTTTTCATAATTGAGTTTTTTTATAATTGAGTTGAGTAATTCAAAGCAATTTACTCAACTAAATACAAGAACACTAAACTTATAATGATAAAAGCAACTCAAACGATACATTTCCTTATTACATAGTAACCTAACCAAAAATTTCATTCAGAAACGTACCCGTATCTGAACAATTTTCGACATATAAAATTTCTTTATTTTGTCAGGTTTAATAGCAACTTGAACAGGAATTGCTCAGTTGAATTGGGCCACTTATTATTTTATTTATTAGTAGTTATTATTTTATTATCCTACTGGTACTAAGCTTAGTGAAACTTTCTGATGTTGAATGGTACTCTGTTTTCATTCATATATTTCTTCTACATATTTCGACGAAACAGCAGTCTTTTTATACAATTTGGGCCACCACTCTTTAAAATTTATAATATCGTTTCCATCTATTACAAGACTTTCTGCTTTGAAATATGTAGAGTTTGCTAATATCTTTACTACTGAAGAGTATAAACACGATCGAACTTTTTTAATTTTCGCTTAATGTGGAAAAAATCGCTGTCATAAAACGAGTTTCCTCTAATAGGAAAGTACAGGGAGATTTTGTCAAATCTACCTGTATGTGTTAAATAAAGATGAAATAAATATATTTGAAGCTTATTATTTTGGTTCTGCCCAGGACAGTTGTCACTGAACAAGTATAACTTTTTGACATTATTCGACAACTGTAGAATTTTTAATATGTTGATACAGAAAAGAACAGACTTCATTGAAAATCTCAAAATTGTCGAAATACTGACTTGTAATTGTTAAAATAAAAAATCCAATTTTTTAGGATTTCCTTTATTTCCTTTAGGATTTCCTTTAACAGTATTGAAATGTGACGATTATTCCTTAGAATGATTAAAGTATTTGTCCATGCTCTTGATAACATTGAAGAGACATTTTCATTTTTTATGGATGGTAAGCAAAAGAAGTGCTAATTTAAATTATCTCCTTTATCATAAGTAATTGTATGTGATTAAAAACTTGAATTGCTTTTGGTCATCTGAATAAATCATGTTGAACAAATCTATGTGAAGAATTCTGTATAAAGATAGCAGATTTGTGTTAGGTTTATTTCTGATAATGTTGGTTACGACTACTTTTAACCTGATTAGCATTATGTTAGCTCAAATTTTATTGAATTTTCACTAACCATATCTTACTATATTTGAAAATCATAAACATAGATTAATTGATTATCAGCTGATTGTTGCGAATTTAGTATGTATTCTTCGCTTTTAACTGAATTATCAATATTATCAATTTCCATATGTATATAAATTCATAAAAAAGATATATTCAAATTTAACACTTTGCACGTATTGTTTGTATCATATTTTTATAAGAACCTTAAACCTGATTGTCATTAAACTCAAACAGAGAATGTACGATTTTTCCTCATTGGACTAAGTTAATAAGTAAGAATCTAATAATAGTTAAAATATTATATTATAACTACTAAATGTCTAAACGCAAAACTGTGAATATAGGATTTTGTCTGAATAAATGAAAGTCATTTAGAACTGAAGTTTACAATTAAAATCATATAAACTCGAAGTTTTGAAAGATTTAAGCTAAGCACAGAAAATGAAGATTAAATTATACTTAAAATATGCATTTATTATGTTTTTTCAGACCTCTTCACGATTTGTAAAGTTCTCTAATGGTATTTCGTTTTATAATGTTATCTACCATATAAGAACCCAATGTTACCTAATAAAGTAATTTACCTTGTAATAGTGGCGTCCTAAGATATTTGGCGCCCTGGGACTGGGTTAGTAATTTGGCAACCCTGTATATTCGAATTGAAGTAAACCTAGAACATTAGAACACTAGCACTAGACCTAGAAGTGGAAAGATTCAGATTTAGTCGTGCGTCTTTAGACGCTCTAATTCAAATTCTCTATAATAAATTCTCCTGGGTCTGGAATCCTCATATGAGTATATGTTTCTAGTTTGAATGTTTCTAGTTCCAGATCTAGAGTTACACCTAATGATATAAAGCTGGAACTAATACTAGACCTAGAAGTGGGAAGTTTTAGGTTTAGCCGTACGTCTTTGGACACTTCTATTTAGATACACAGGGTTACCAAATTAGTTAGAGGCCTATATTATAATATGTCTTCAAATGCATGGCCAAACCGAATCCCACCCGGATATTTGAAGTGAAGTAAAACTAGAACTGACACTAGAAATAGAACTAGAAACATTCGGGTTTAGCCGCACATCTTTTAAGACGTCTTCACGTCGTCTTAACAGATGTACGGCTAAACCCGAAAGTTTCTAGTTCTAGATCCAGACCAATGATATAAAGAGTCCAATGATAGATTATATAGATTAGATCCAACCATATAAAACTAGAACTAACACTAGACCTAGAAGTGGAAAGAATATTTTTAGTCTAGGTGTAGAAAATTGTTTGTTATTGGGGTGTAATTGGTTCACAAATTAATATCAAATTCTTCTTTTTACACGTTTATTTTTTCCTTACAACTTGTTGTTGTACACACTATTCGATGACAGTAACGATGATAGATAAACAAAAAAACAAAATTTTTTAATTAATAAATATTTTCACAACATGCTTTAAATTAATAAATATTTTCACAACACTAGGTCTAGAGTTAGTTCTAGTTTTACTTGTGATTTATTACTTCTATTGAATTACACAGGGTTGTCAAATTAACTTGTAAATTACTCTATTTCAGAAACTGTTTATTGTAGAGGTCTTCCTTAAAATAATATTTTCCGATACGCGGCTAAACCCAATCTAACCCAACCCCAAAGGCACCCCAAAGATAGGTTGGGTTGAGTCCTTAGGTTTAGGTTCTATTATTATTAATTTTATACCTTGTTCTTACAAATTTTGTTGTTGAATACTTTGAGTAAACTCTAAAATAACCAAGTTACTCATTTTTTTAAGTAGTTATTCATTCTCCTACAAATTTACACGATTACTTATTTATACAATTTGAAATGTGTGGACGGCTTTTAAGAACAATGAGTCCATTGTGAACAAATTTATAACAAAGTGCCGCTGAAAGCAAAATAAATTTCTAGTATGATGGTTGGGAGTTGAAAATTTTCCCCGCTTGTCCGGTCAATTTAAACTTCCCTGAACTCCTAGAAAATTTTTAAAACCGCCGTGTGACATCATTAGGAACCGTTTACATCCACTTCCTTTTTATCCTATTACGTTTTCAACAACCAGAACAAAATGTGAATTAGAAAATGTCTACGCGATTCAATTCTATAGAAAATACTAGATAGAATGGTTATACGATATAATTGAAAATTGCGGTTAATTATATCTCTTTCACTGGATCTTTAAGGAATGTTTCGTTTTGAAATTAAAAAATGCTATCAAGAAATTGATGTAAGAATCTGTTGCAAAAATAGTTGGATGATGACCTTGGAAAATTCAATTGTATACGGTACTAGACAACAATAGCTGGCGCATGTTACTACATTTACCAATAAATTACTATTGCTCCTCTTTAAAATGAGTTACGACTCATCGTGTAATGTACATAATACATCCAGTTTCGAAGCACAACGCAAAAATACTTAGGGAGTGTAGGTGGGACCATCTCGATGGGTATTATTAAGGTTTAATTATTTCGCAACATCCCTTTCCAATTCACCGTTACTTTCTATTATGCCACAACAAATTTTTCTCGGTTGTCGTTCTATGGGAAGACACCAATTTTTTTTCCAACTTCGAAACATTCTTCCTGGATGTAAAAGATAATACAGTCTATGTAGGACGTAAATCACGTGATACAATCACGTTAGTATTCACGGCGTTAAGTTTCATTTGAAAAACTTATGACGTCTGTAGAATATCGTACAATTACGCATAATACGAGTAGTGAGAATCAGTCAATAATAACATGATTCACGACGCCGGATTTTCCTTTTCATTCATTCAAGTACTTTTAAGTGAATACTTGCGGCCGTTTAACCATGACGCGATATCTTCCAGCCCAGGAGACCCTGGAATCAACATCGGCTAGTCAAAACACGTGGTTCTCCCGAGTCACGCGTCCGTCACATCCGCCGACGGCGACACACTGACTTATAATCACGATTACAGTCAAGAAATATTAATGAAATTTCACAACACAGTTATCATACCCGAACCTACACCACGCAACTTCTTATATTTAAAATAGATATATATACTTTCTTAACGATATTTTGACTTTTGAAGCTAATAAATATTGCTACTTATACACATTGTTGTTAAAATACCCGGGTATTTATTTTCAAGGGAATATACCCATGGTTGGTATTTATAAAATTTTTAAAAAAGTACAACAAAGACAAAGACACCACTAAGAAAATAACCATGTTTAATCCAAAAATACGAGTCCTTTTTTTGATAAATTAATTTAATTTTTTTTAATAATCGGGCTAAATCCCGATTGTAGCTGGAAAAAATTAGATTATGAACATAATAAGGGTTAGAAGAGTAGAATAGTTTAAAAAATAATACGATAACAAGATTAAATAACGATACACTATTGCATAATATCGCAATAGTGAATAATGTCGCTTGCTGGCGAAGCGCCAGATTTAACAGATCGACACAAAATCATGAATTTTGGAGAATTGTGGGGCCTTGCCCGCAATCGACTTCGGTATTACGGGAGAAAAGCTTCTTCTAAAAGATTTTGCATTTTTAGTAACACATATAAGGAACGACTTTGTTCAATTTCGCCGACGTTGTTTGCGGCAATTTAACAAATTGACGCAACCATCAATTTTGAAGGATCGTAGCGTTTCGCTCACAAGCGGCGTCGACGAAGCGAATAAAATAGTCTTATAGAAGATTTTATATATTTACTAGGATATATAAGGAACGACTTCATCTCAAATCGCCGAGGACGCGTGCAGGCGAGGCGCTAAATTTGACAAATCAACCCAAAATCTGCAATTTTTGAGGGTTATAGTGCCTCGCTCGCAAATAAACGTATTGAAGGAAAATTTTCTTAAGACTTTGTATCTTTAGTAAGACATGTAAGCAACGATTTTGTTCTACATCACCGAAGTCGCTTGCGAGCGAGGTACCAGATTTAATAAAACGACACAAAATCATCATCTTTGAAGAATTATAGCGCGTCGTCCGCAAGCAGCCTCAGCATTCTGGAAAAATATCTTTTAAAAGACTTTGTGTTTTTAGTAAGATATATAAAATATGACTTTTCCAATTTCGCCGACGTTGTTTGCGGGCGAGACCCCAGATTTAACATATTGACCATCAATTAATCATCAATTTTGGATGACTGTGGCACCTCGCCCGCAAGCGACCTCGGCGGAGCGAGAATAAAATCGTCTTATATATTTATTTTATATTTATTATATTCACTAGGATATATAAGGAACGATTTTGGCGGTTTGGAGGAAAATCTTCTTTTAGAAGAGTTTGCATTTTTACTAAGACATGTAAGGAACGATTTTGTGTGCAAAAAATTCCATGGATCTGAAGACCGAAAACCAAACCTGAATCTAGTATTAAGTGTAGACTTAGTACTAGAAAGTTTTAATGGAATGAACTAACACTAGGTCTAGTGTTAGTTCTAGTTTAAGTTTGATGAAAGTATACAACAATTTAAGACTGTATAACGGCTAAAAATAGAGCCAACACTAACGCCAGCGCTAATATTAGACCTAGAACAACAAACATTTAGGTTAAAGCTAGATTGGGTTGGGCTAACCCCGAATGATTCTAGATCCAGATCTAGCGTTAGTTCTAGTTTTAGAGTTAGCTCTGTTTCTCGTTATTATTCAGTATTAGATTGTTGTATACTTGTATCGATCTAAAACTAGAACTAACACTAGACTAGAACACTAGAACTATTGCTAATTCAGATCTAAACTTTATTTCATTTATAAAAGAATGCTTTCCCAAACTATAAAGCATAAACATCATTTCGTCTAACAACTACATAGTTCCTAAGAATATTTTTTGTATGTTCTGGGCCTTTAGAACAGTTTTTAACAACATGACTTGTCACTTTATTAATATTGTCGTGTTTACACTAACTAGTTTAACTTTTGGTATTTTTATACTGTTATTTACTAACTCCACAAACTGGTATGTTTAATTCTGTCGTCCATCATTGATTATACATATATCGCCTTGATTTGTCAACAATAATGAAACTAAACACAACTTTTAATTTATTCGATATCGTTGTTAGTGATTCGATTTCAACAACAATCGACGTGTGTGGTTGCTTGACAAAAAAATGTTAAGCGATTGAATTATTGTATATACAGGGTGGATCGAAAAAAATCGGATTCGATTTCCAACGGCGATTGTTGTAACTTTAACGTTTCGTAAACTTGCCCCAGTGCTTTACTTTACGATTGGATTTCGTCGTGCGTATAAACACTAATTAATATTTCCACCGTTGGAAATTCGGGTATATTAAAAGGGGATAAAAATTCCTCGTCTAATTCGGTATTCAGGCGGCGTTTGTCGAATTTTTTCGACAGTTTACTGGATGTCATAGCGAATATTTACGGCGCCTTCGTCGAAGCTTAAAAAAATGAATAAAAAAAAAACAACACGGGAAGAAAGAAAAAGAGAAACGGACGACGACGACGACGACTGTGAGGGGCAACGTACTTGGAATCCCAATTAACGATACGTGACACTCGGTTGTTTTCACGAACGCATTCCTCCGCACGTATTTCGTACGTCCCGGGCTTCGGTTTTTTTATAAGGCGCTTTGGCATTTCGGGGACAGTCTGTTACTAAATTTATAGGCTTCACAATAATCATCATCAAGAAAGTGAAAACTTCAACGTTAAAGAATTTATTTGAATACTGTAAATAAATATTATGGCCTTAACCATGTAAAGTCTTCATTAGGATGTTAAACGTGACTGCGATAAAGTACCAATGACATCAATCACACTACATATACTATAGTGCGAGAATGTTGCTGCAAGAGTAATAGTGATGAAAGTAACAGCTGAGCCATAGCAAGGTAGCACCGAGCAAAGGGGCCTGATAAACGAACGTGGGAATGCAATCGACGGCATACGTCGTCGTGCTCCGCTTCTTTTACCGACAGAAACGGCCGATTTGTACACACACGCACCGGCCCTTCCTTTTATGGACTCCAAAAGAAATCCATCCAACAGCAGCGCGATATGGCACCCGCTCTATTTGGAGCGAATTTGAACGAGATAATGCTACCTCCTGAATGGCACCGCACGATTACGAAACAGTTTCGTATTTGCAGAGATGCCTTGCGATAGACCTTTTGTTTATGTTTGTTGAGTATCTGTTGTTACTGCTATTGCAATCTTTCATTCTGATTGAGAGTAAATTAAATCGCAGTAGTAGTACTTTTTCTTCTGCGGGTGAAACAATTTCCATAAATTTGCATGAGCAAACCGTAAAGAGTCTCGTTAAAGAATATTAATTTCGGCTATTAACTTCATGTTTATTAATCGTTTCGTTGGAATCATTGTTTTCTATGTGTAGGAAGGAAGAAATCTAGTAGGATTTAGTTTTATTCGTAAAGTGATTTGATGAGCACTCTATAAACACACTTCACTCTGAATTTTTTCCTTAGACTTTTTCTCAATAATTGCAGATATTGCTAGTAAGAACAAATAATGAAATTGTCCGTGTCGCTATGCACGTACTGATACATGTTAAATTTGAATTCTGTACCATCAATCTTATACAAGCGTCTACCTACATCGAATTTCCTCATACACACACTTTATACAAACCGGTCATAATTTTATCCAAGTTCTGTAACGAGGTGTAAGCGTATTGCGTGGGTTCATAGAAATTCGGCAAGTAATCCTCGTTGAATAATTTACCATTCGATATGGGATCGTCGCGATGACTGTGCAAAATGTTGCGTTCGGTTTATATCTACGCGCAGGCCCAGTAGTCGGCGAGAGGATCGTGACGATAAATCTCAAACACCCAGAACCTTGACCAGTCCAAATCCGGATAGCCCTGATAATGTCCCGTTGGTAATAATACCCATTTCATCGTCATCCCGCAAGTTGTGATCAAACAAGTAAACTAGTACTCACCTGACAGGCAAGTCTACAACTGCAAACAAGCTTTTCAAAGAAACTCTCCAATGCTCGATGATTAATGTTTGTTGCGATGTACTTTGGGACGGGTTGAAAAACTGATCCAATGAATCCGCGAAACGGTCGCCAGGGTTCATAATTAAGCGATTTAGAAATACAATGGAGGAGTTTTTTTTGTTGCGCCGACAAGGACGGACGTCCATCGCGAGATGACGTCGCCATCTGTCTTCGCAACAGCGGCGGAGCAAAGAGAGACCAGAGAGAGACAAAAGGGAGTCGCGTGCCCGGACAATTGACAATCGGCGGCCGCGACGACGCACGTATAAATTTGTCCGCACGTCTGTCAACGACGAGCGCCGCTCATCGCGCACAATCCTTTTCGTTAAATCCGGACAACGCGAAATCGCCACGAATGAATGAATGGACGCGCGCGTGGTGGAAACAATAGGCGGCGAGATTCACTTGTTTCTCTGCAATTGTTTTCAGAACTCTTCAGATACAACATTCTCATTCATAACATTTTTTTATTGTGTATGTGCCATTCTTAAAACAATCTTTCTTGTCAATTAATTTATCAGTATTAGCATATTCATAAGAAATTTTATTACTTATTTGCCAGCATCATCGCAGTTTCTTACCATAATTCAGTTTTCTAAACCTACAAATTAAGATTTCTCCCAAAATAGTATCTTCAAAAACTTGATGGGGACAATGGATTTAGTCAGAGGACTGGATGGATTTAGAGGACAATGACTACCAAAATCTTTAGAGACTATAAAGTAGAAGAGAAAGAAAGAGAAGGCCTCAAAGAAGATGAGGAAACTACATAAAAGGAGATGAGCGTTCATAAAATAGCAAAAAGTACTAAAATACGTATATACTTCTAGAGGAAAATTGTTTTTACACCCATGTACATTTGCGGGCGGATACTTGGACAATGCGAGGACAAATTAAAAATAGGAATAAACAAATAAGAGAAGACCGTCAAAAAGGAAGAAATCTTTAGGCCTATGGCGAAGAAGATAAATGTATTACTGAGAGCAGTTTTCATAATGCAAATAAATGCATTATGAAAATTGCATTTATTTTGATTTTCATTAATCTTAAACGGATGTGAGAAAATTGATGGAAGAAATGAGAAAAACACTCCAAAATGGGTATGGATGTGAGTACTGAAAAGAAGACACTCTTGGAGAAACAGACAGAACTAAAATTAAACAAACTCTGATCAATGAAAAATGGTATATAGGCGATTATGGCGACGTAGTTTTGAAAGACCTTTATTTTATTTCATAATGCTTGTTGTCAAACGTCAAACCATGGACCAAACAATGGATTACACGTTGAAGTGGACATTTGTTTCAAAGAGAAGGCTGCAAGAGAAGGCTCATGCAAGTACATAACAAAAAATGGTTTTTAAAATTGAAAGTGGCTATGGATTCAATACCTTATGATAGCCGCTGCAGAAAGACGCTGAAGGTGGAATAAGTAAAAGGGGTCAAAGCACGGCGGGCACCGAAGAGGGAAGCAAATAGTAAAGAGAAAATAAGAAACAACCACGAAATAATATCCTGATTGATTGAAAGAGAGTTTTTAGTTGGTAGTTGGGGGTACGATTGCAATCCTACACTCCAGGCCAAAATACGACTTCCAGTTATATCATCTATAGGCACCAACAGTAAGCCAGGATGTGTAACGCATTCTCTCCTCTTCAACACAATAAAAAAAGGGTTGAGTTGGGTTGGGCCAAATTGCCCACTCGATATCTAGCGTTATTCATAATGCCTAGGTAATATAATATTTCTTATATAATTTATCATTTTGACACATCTCAAAAGTTCTCTCTATTTCAGAAACTATTTATTGTAGAAACTTTCATCTACTTTTTATAAACCAAGCACATAAAGAAATCATAAAGAAAAGAAAACATATATATATATATAGTACTCAGTCTGGAGAAGACACAGTCTGTCAACAGGAGACTACGACAAAGCACTGAAGATGCCAAGTGAGATCTTGCCGAAACGTCTGCCCCTGTCTACAGGGAACAACCAAGAAGATGAACGGATGATACCTCGGATCAACCAAAACACATACTTCTCCATCCGTGAAGCATTACGAATTACCATATATATACAGGGTTTCTCACGTAACTGGTTCATTAGAACTTTTTTAGGTTCCACTATTCGTAGAGGCTTGAAATTTTGGTGACATGGGTTGTTTATTCCAATTTATTAATCTAAAATATTTTCAAGATGGCCACCACTTCCGGTCTACCGGAAGTAGACCTCAACTTAGTTATTTTAAATGGAATGCTATAGTTTTTATTACACCATTCAATTATGCGTAAAAAAATATGTTAATTTTGATAACAGTTGTTGGTACCTAACGTTTTTTGTTTTCGAGTTATTTTGATTTTAATTGTTTTTTTGGCAAATATCACCATGTTCTTTAAAAACACATATCTCAGCCAACGTTAATTCGAAAACGTTTTGCATTGGTACGATAACTCTTCATATGCTGTTAAATAGATTGTCACTTGTTGTATCAGTATATCTTATACAGCCTGGTCAAAAATTGAGTTACCGTTTCTCTGTATTCAATTGCGTGAAAATCGAAAATTTTAAATGGAACGTCCCATATTTTCATACCCTATCAAAAAGGGAATTTAGTTCTCTACAAATTATGTATAAACATTAATATACCTATTTATTACAGTTTTCTTCTTGCTATTGAGGAATTTATCAAAATCATACGTAAAATGCTAGAAACCGTCTGCGTTTTTGTTAGAAGGCCATGACATTTTGACAGTTTTTTGTTTAATTTCTTTAAATTATTATTAGTATTATTTCTACAATGAACTGCGATTGAATAAACTTTAGATTGCTAGCTATTATTTACCAAATATAACCAAAAGAAAACCGAATAAATGAAACAATGAAAAACAACAATTTAATGACAAAAATTAAAATCAATAACATAAAAGAATCAAAAACTTAAAATTATAAAAATAAATTAAGGGAATTTAATTCTCTACAAACTATCTAGAAACTTTCCTGTGCCTATTTTTTCTAGTTGCCCTAATATTTGGAAATTAATGGACGCATGCAATGCTGGAAAGCTTCTTGCTTTTACATTAGAAAGCCATGGAGTTTTGGAAAACTTTTCATCCATATTTATATTATTGTTGTCATTACTTAGTTGTGTCATCACTTACTTCTGTTAAAGTCTTTGAATATCATGGCGATTTATTCCAACGCCAACATTTTAAGTTCGTCTTATGTTCATGGCGGATGTAATAAAGGTTTGGATAGGATCTGTTTCTTAGTTTACGAAAGATCAAAATAACAAGAAACCATAAATTTCTATCACCAGCAGCTTAAGATAATGAAATAAAGGTTTTGTCATATTTTATTGCTTTACCAAATTCTTTCGTAAGAGGTGCTTCGGTCGATTTATATGAATAATATGTTTCAGGAAAGCACCGTTAATAAATAAAGTGAACTCTCTAGGAATATCTCGCCCATCAGTACGTGGAATATTACCCCATATTGTTGTTTTTCATTGTTTCATTTATGCGTTCTTATGCTGGTTATTTTTGGTATATAAAAGCTAACAAACTAACGTTTATTCAATCCCAGATCATTCTAGAAAAAATACCAATGATAATTTAAATAAATTAAAGGATTAACTATCAAAATGTCATAGCCTTCTAATAAAAACACGAACGGCTTCCAGCATTTTGTGTAGGATTTTGATAAAATACTCAATATGAAGAAAACTATAATAAATAGGTATAGCAATGTTTATAGATAATTTGTAGAGAATTAAATTCTTGTTTTGATAGGCTAAATAGATATGGGGCGTCCCATTTAAAATTTTTGACTTTATCGCAATTGAATACAGCGAAACTGTAATTCAATTTTTGACCACGCTGTATAAGGTACACTGACAGAACAGGTGACAATCCATTTGACAGGATATGAAGAGTTATCGTGCCAATGCAAAACGTTTTTGAATTAACGTTGGCTGAGATATGTGCTTTTAAAGAGCATGGTGATATTTGCCAAAAAGCACTTCAAATCAAAATAACTCAAAAACAAAAAACGCTAGGTACTAACAACTGTTATCAAAGTCAACATATTTTCTTACGTATAATTGGATGGTTTAATAAAAACTATAGAATTCCATTTAAAATAACGAAGTTGAGGTTTACTTCCGGTAGACCGGAAGTGGTGGCCATCTTGAAAATATTTCAGATTAATAGATTGGAATGAACAACCTATGTTACCAAAATTTCAAGCCTCGACGAATAGTGGAACCTAAAAAAGTTCTAATGAACCAGTTACGTGAGATACCCTGTATATATATATGGTAATTCGGTATATATATATATATGTATATATAGATTTGATAAATGGGTCAGTTTTGCGCAATAAGTGATATCTTCCAAGAGACTCAACTGCGACTGTTATGTAAGTAGTACTAAAAATGAATATTATGGCTAATTGCGAGAAAAGAAAATCATTCAAACTAAATCAAAAGAAAAGAAATAATATCAGTGAAATAACATGTTTGGAGTGATACCACACGGAAAAGACAGAAAAATAAGAGAAAAAGAGAAAGTCAACCAAACGAAGTACAAGCAAAAACCCAAACAGGTCAAACAGAGGACAGCTGAAGGGAAAGTAGATGGCGCTTTAAAGTACGCTTATAAATCTAAAAGTCATTGAAATTACAAATACCGGTGGGCAGATTGTTTCATAGCGCAATCGTTTGCACAGTAAATGATTCATGAAAGACCGCCGAACTAGGAATCGGGAACATATAATTATATTGTCTGACCGTGATCTTGTGGATAGATTATGAGAAGCTAAGAACTGAAAGGCACTCGATAAATAAGTGGGAGACCGGCTATGCACAACTTTATATAGAATACATAGCATGTGAATTGAGAGAGGATTTTGACACGTTAGCTTTTGCAGCCAATTACGAAACAGTGTAATATGCTCAAATCTGCCCAGATCAAAAATGTAGTGAAGACAGTTGTTTTATAGTCTTTGAAATTTATCGCGAAGAGTTAAAGGGAGATCAGGACACGCATACAAAGATTGCGACGGACACTAGAAAGAAGCAAATGAGAAAGTTTTCTCAGAGTATGAAAGCAGGCAAGAAACCCTTTTGCCTGTGACGCCCAAGACAGTGTCGAGTCCATAGTCACGCTATGATTTTTGACAGTACCATCAAACACCAGATTACAAATGTATAGTCTTCAACAACAAAGAGACGAGAAACACACGCAATGGCCTGACTTTTAGCAGGGTTAAGCTTAAACCCATGACGAATAGACCACTCAAAGACTGGAGGAAGTGTATGCAGAGGTTATCAGCATATAAATGGTAGTTACAGGAGATATTATTCGTGATATCATTCATAAAAATAGAAAAAAGCAACGGACCCAAAACACTGCCCTGGGGAACACCACATTTCATGTCATAAGAAGAAAAGAATTCAGAACCTATGCGCACACATAAAGATCGAAAGGACAGGTAGGATTGGAATCAGTAAACACAGGAAGCAGTAAAACTAATAGCAGATAGAACTGTTAACAGAAGCGTATGATCTACCGAGTCAACTACTTAAAAGCCTTAGTAAAGTCAAACAAAACCACCAAAGTAGCATGACGATCATCACAAGTTGATCGAACATCATCAGTAATTTTAAGTAATGCAGTTGTTGTCCCTTGTGGAAATCCGGCTGCAGATTATCGATCAAATTAAACCCCTCAAGATACCTCTGGACTTTCAAATAAATTAAATCGCTCAATAGCTTTTGTAAATATGGGTTAACGGCGTGAAAATCACATCCAGTATTGGTAAGAGAAGTCTGAGGCCATTGCCATCTGCTCCTGCAGCTGTAGACTTAGAGTGAGCTACAGCGGTACGGACATCAACCTCAGTAACCAATTCAAATGAAAAGAAGTAAGAATTAACCTAAACGGTTGGAATGGCTAAACCTGTAAGTGAGTGCGCCCGTTTTCATGCAAAATTCAATTTCAAAAAAACGGTCCTCACCACAGAGGAGGCACTAGGTGTATGCATAATGGGGACACCATGCTTTTCATTGCAAAACGGCCACCCTCCAGGAGTTGGAGTCCCAGGGCTGTAACCCTACTAGCACTTACGTTTAGGACCGCGCTGACTATCCAAAAGATTATTAAACAAAAAAATAATTCTTTGAAATAATCTCGGATTAAAAACTTTTGTATTTGTTTTGATTCCGATAGTAAGCGAGTTTCTTCTTAAAATATTGTTTCGGTTAGTTCTCTTCTTGGACATTCTCCGGTTGGTTTAGAAAATGTTAAGGACCATTATTCTCGGTGTTCTGCGGACCGCGGCAACGGTAGCGTTAATCGGACGGTGATAAGAGGTCCGGAGTTTATCTGCCGTGAAACGGTCGACAACAAATCAGCTGATAAGGCGAAGGCAACGTCGGACACGACCGGGACCGTGTCCGACGCCCACGTGTCAGAAAACGGGCGCACGTCGTGTTCGCGTGTACTAAAACGCTCGTTTAACTCTCCAACTACTACGCGAAGTGAACGCTGACCGCTACCGGACTTTTTCCCATTACTTTTCGTATATGTTTTATCGACGATAATTCACCAATCGAAAGAAAGAAATTCGAGCTTTTTTGTCAACAATTATATTACCTTTTTATTGTAAATTATGTTCATAACATCCTGAAATCTGAATCAAAGTTGTGTTGGATTACATTAAGGTAGTAAAATATTTTAAACTTCCAATATATCAATTATGTCGGTCGTAAATTTTATGAGTTTTATTAGAAACGGTATCGCCCCCACGCGCACCTTTAACTTTACTCTGAAATTCAAAACAACGCAACCATAAAGCGCAGTGTAATTTTTATGATCCGGTTTCACAATGGTCTGATGGCGAAGAAACGTTTGCTCCCAAGATATACCTAGAAACATCGATATCGAAGTGTAGTTAACAACGTCGATTGCTCAAACGTTTATTGGCATCGTAAATGAGTTGTTTAAAAATAATAAGAACGTCAACGAAATTATCGGTAAAACGATTTAGGTGAGAATTAATCTTCGAACTACAAACGTCTGGAGTTTTTATCGTGGTCGCCTGATTAATGCCGTATGTAAATTTTCTAATTTACTGCGATTAGTTTTCTCATGCGATAAGGAGCACCGTTGCGAAATATCGCGCGTTGTTTGCCTAACATAGGTTCTTGCGATAAACATTGAGAAAAGCTAGCAAAACTTCCTTAACTCAGCATTGCGCAAGTTTAAACTTCCTAGCAAGAACAATTGATTGTAAATTTTTTTATTAGCAACAACATTAGTAGTGTTATAATCGTACTTAAAATTTTATGACTAACTAATAATTCCTTTTCTTTATCAAATATGAAAACTCACAAATCATTTTCATTAAAACCAGGTTGCGATAACCATCGTAGTCTGGAATAAAATACAAAACGTAAGATGAATATTTTATTTTCGCATGCAAATTAATTATGTGGAGGATTATCGACGGCGATCAGAAGTTAAAGCAGCAGCAACAACACTAAGTCACATGTTGCTTACGACAAATTAATCTCTGGTCGGGCAAAAGAGAGAAAGAGAGAAGTAGACCGGCCTGCTAGGGATCGATTTTACGAGCACGCGCTCGGAGTGGCAGCCCTGATAATGAAATTGCAAATGTAATAACGTTTTAATTCAACTCCTTCGCTTGTAATTTATGGTCGCGCCACGTTGCGTGGGCGTCTCACAAACCGCCCAACAGTCAGGCGACAGACGCCCGAATTAAGCGACAGCGCGACATATGATAAATCGTAACCGATTATTGATCGTCAGATTATTGACGTACCACGCGCATCGTCATCTTAAAAGATTACGAACCTATTTGCATCTTCTAGTAATGGTCGCTATTCTAACCCCTTTGCAATTTGTTGCATATTTTAATATAATTATGTGTAATATTCATTATAATCATTAATTGTTATGATACAATGATTCTCAAACTTTTCCAAGTTGCGATTTTTGCAACAATTAAAATATTTCTATGACACTCTATGTAAAGTAAAAGGATAATTATTCAATATGAATCAATTAACCTGCAAATCATTATGTACTTTCTCAAATCTGTTGAGTCATCGATATCCAACATTCTATCAATTCCATACTGTTAACTTTGGTTTCAAACTGATAACATGTTTATATACTTTACATTTATGCCCTGGTTGAAGACACACTTTCTTTATCTGCAATATCTTTTCTACCGTTTGGTGTCGAGTTTAAATCCATCTCATGTAGGTGGATCTAATACCTAGATTCTTGGACTACTTCGTCTTCCTTTGCCTTTTGGTTTCATTTACAGGTTTTATAAATTCTTCTAGAAGTAAAAGTATAACTTAAACTAGTTCAGAAATCAGTAATGATGCCTACAGAAAAGACTTCAACACCTTAGTAAGAAATTTTCAAAATCAAGTAAAGTTTTTCTTTCATTACCAAAGATAGATTATATGTACTTATTGTGTTCAATAGATATAAATCATTAATCTGAAATCTTTGATTGTGCATCTTTATCATCTAAAGTGTCTAATACCTATTGCACCGTCAGAACAAACACCGTTCTAGTCAAAGTTCAAACTGCTAGCGTTCGAGAAATCTCGTAACTAATAATAATTTTCAGGTTCAGTTACAGTACGACATATCGTGCTTTGGCTTTGATTTGCTAAGAAAATTGGAAACAATTAAAGTTATTGTAAAATCCTTTTTCAAGTACGGTAATAAAAATGAGGGATTGCTTGAAAATGGTTGAAAATTGTTAAGTTCTTCACTTTAACATTGCAAATAAATAAGTCTTTGAAATTATTTAGTAAAATAAAGCTAATTTTATTAAATTATAATTAATATCTTACTCAATATCGGACTTTCACTTATCAATAAATACATTTAATTTTAATTTAAAAATATTCTTGATTAATCTCAAAAATAGTATTCGATATTTAAACCTTCAAATATAATAATCAACTTCAAATGTAGCAATAATAATGAGAATAATGAGAACATTAATTAATTTTTGATAATCGTGACGTTGTTTTCAGTAAAGCCGACAACGGTGTCACTACTATACTGATGAACAAAACTAATTATCTTAATAAAGCAAAAGATATATTAAATGATGGTTTAAACCAGATTTACAAGGTGATCAAGAAAGATCCGTTACACACCATTCAAAGGAAGATTAATAACTTTGTCAAACTTCTAAAAACCAAAGATCACGCTATTACCCCTCCACATAATGATGATGACTCACAGTAGTCCATGATAAGTTATATTGGACATTAGTGACCATTAGAGAGCTTCCATTGGTAATGAGCTGATTTTTAACTGTTGGATAAATTTTTCAAGAGGTGGTAAAAGTGGGCCTCAACTTACTTGAAAGGTATTCTAATAAGTTGTTTCTAATGTTTTCAACTTTACGAGTTATAGCTTGTAGAATTAAACTGATATCTTCCATGAGAGGTCACTTTTCCTTGCTCATTATTTCTGTAATATTTAATAAGCATACCTTTTCGAATTTCGAACTTGGTAACTTGCCTAAATTCCAATTAAAATAACACGTTCATGCCGACGCTGGGTGGACCCGTATTTAAAAATTTTGTTTTCCTTAGGTCTCTTAATTATTGCTCATCCATTTGTCATAATTAGTTAAATATTTGGTATCGAAGTGTCTTTAAATTACATTCTTTAAAAACTGATACACTTTTTTTATATGTCAAACGTAGGCGTTGAATACGTATTTTCTCTGGGTGTATAAGCACGTATACAGCATTGTTAATGGTGTTATCTGGATTGAAGTTGCCATTTTCAATTCAACTTTTTGATTTAAATGAACTTTTGACCTCTTTTTATTTGAGAAATGTTTCAACCAGATTTGGAGGGCCTCCAGAAGACTTGATCTGCTTCCAGAAGACTCGATACTGTCTCTGGAAAACTGTGGCTCTGATACTGTTTCTGGCAATGTTTTCAAAGGACTTTAAATACTTCCATTAGACTTGATACTGCTTCTAGGAGACTTGTTACTACTTCCAAAAGACTTTAAATGCTTCCCGAAGACTTAAATTGCTTCCATCGGAGTTGATACTGCTTCTGGGATACTTGAAATGATTTCACAAAATTTGATACTACCTCCATATGATTTAATACTACTTCCAGAAGACTTGAAATGCTTCCAGAATTTTTTTATAGTGCTTCTGTACTATCAAATAACTTACTACAAATACTTAATGCTGCTTCTAGAAGACTTAATATTCCTTCCAGAAAACTTTAAATGATTCCAATTGCCTCTTGAGATGCTTCTACTAAACTTGATTAGCTTTCATTAGAGCATATTTTCAAGTACGCTGTTTTCAACATTCTGTTTTTAACAATAATAAAAATTCTTACAGGGTGCATTGCAAAGAAAAGGTTGGGAAACCCTGCTTTAATCTTCCCCAGCATAATTGCTTAATATCATCCGCGTAGATGATTTTTGTTGAATTTTTGAGTTTTTAATGAATTATCACATATGTTTAACATTGCTGTTTAATTTGGTAATTACCGTTATTTAAATATTTTCATGTTTACATGACGTTTCAAGTTTTCATGTATTAAATGTTCCCTATCTTACCTTCTAGAAGTCAAAGTCATCCAAGAAATTCTTTTCATTTTAAAGATATTCGTTTATATCGTCTCTATTCGTCTCGATTTTGGACTGAACTGGCCTGTTCTGCGTCTGCAGGATATTCAAATCGTTCCTACCATAATCCATGTATCGCTTCATTGATCTTCTTCTTGGTCGAAGGTCATTTGGTACTTGATTGGCTACCATGCGCGTCATTTTATCTGCCGGCATTCTTTACTCGTATCTTAACCTCCTCAGTAGTCCCTTCATGCTTTTCTATTATCTTGTAGTTTACTATTGTAACCATTCTTGAAGGGTTGTGTCATATTTTGACTCACGATTCTATCAATCCATGTTTCAGATGCGTATAATTGCGCCTATAATACACGTTCCAAGATTATAGTGTACACTAAATAAATTAATACTACTTTTACACATACCTACTTGAAAATATGAGTGTTTTGAAGACATCAATTAGATATCAATCGCTCCAGCTTGGGTGATTATATGTTGCGTTGCTGATAGTTATCGTCCACTAACCGCTTAATTGTGGTCGAAAAGAACACAGAAGACTGGTTATGGACGTGGTTTTCTCACTTAGTAGATAATATGACACAGTGACTTCATATACTAATTAGTTAAATACTATTTAAAAAAGTGGTGGAAATAACAATAAATACAGGATGATCCATATAAGAAAAGACTCAGAATAGTGACATATACAAAACACTAAATTAACGTGATTTAAAACAAACTTGTTAAAACAGACAACTCGTCTCTATACCAACGTATATCCCTGGAAAGTTATAGGACTTCCAAATTGGACCTTATATTTTTTAAACTTTTATTATCTCAGTAATGCATTAAGCTAGAAAAATCAAATTTGCTGTACGTTATGACTGTAGCATTTAAAAAGCTGATTATTACGTATGTCATTAATGTTCCTTAAAATCATCTAAAATTCCGTAGATAGTTATGAATTTGTGCATTATCACGTCAAATTTGACGAATAGGTTATAAAACATATCATTTACATAAAAATAAATAACTTTATTACTTATTTGTTAAGGTTGACGTCAAGTTTGACGTTTTTATAGCCGACCACTGAATTTCCGATGATTTTAAGTAACTGTGATAAAATAAAATACAAAGCATGTATTGCATACCTATTTGCTTTTAAATGTTAGAATTAAGACCCACATCAAACGTTTTAAGGTAAAATTTAGTATAGAGATAAATCTCGTAAAAATCGCCCTGCTCTATGTCGATTCTTTTGTCACCCTGTATAAATATAAAGAATTTTTTATTACACATACATTTTACACCGTATATGTATCAAAATAAGAACATAAAGTGGTAGGTAATATATTGACTTTAACCATTCCAAGTGTTTAAAAATGATGACCGAGTAAGCACGAGGCTCTTAAACTTAAGCAGGCGTTTGATTGAGTTTATATCGGGTCGAGGTAGTAGACGTAATAAACGGAGCTTGTTGAGGCTTTATGCGGCTTTTACGGCTATAGATTTGATTGATTCTGTTTTCGTAGGATGAACATACTAAAGAAATAATAACAGAAACATTTAAAAAGCTGAGTAACATCTCGTGTGTTTACTTGATTTAACTAATTTTGCAATTGGAGTGACGGAACATTGCTGCTGCTGCATGATTTCTCAACTTCCTGTCACAATTACCGGGTAATTAGCGGTAACCCCTTTCCCCCCTTTCGCATCTAGCAGGACGAGCGGTTCTCTGTCGGTAGCACAATGATGGGAACGCCCCGGTGAGAGGTCGCGGGTCACATTCCCATAAGAATACTCCCACACTCCATATTAACTACACACCAGAAGAAGAACCGCAGCTGCACGTACGTCACCATGTACGCAACTTGCTGTTAACTTTACTACGTGTTTAAGTTGTGCGTGAGTTGTGTAGCTTACCAAACACGAGATAACTAATATGCGTAAAAGAAGTTTCAAATGCGAAAAATCTTTTAGATAAAACTTTGCCAGCATTACGCCTTAGTTTATATTTCAATTTCAAACACATTTTTACGTAAAGGGATACATTTTCTTCTTTATTTTCTGGTAAGTTTAGCACCGTCACGTGACAGCTCGTTAGTTGTTGCCTTTCCGTTTACAAGCTCTACCACAATGGCAATGCTAATTAGACGCTTTCTACTGGATAATGTTACGGTACGGGCGCTAATTATTTATGAGTTTTTAACTGCAAGAATGTGTGATAAAAATGGATTTCTTAATAGGTTATTTGTACCAAACTACCTTATTACTACCTATTAAGAGGGTAGAATCATTTATGTTGTATACAAAAACCACACAAGTTGCATTATAGTATACATATACAAAGTTTTCTCTAAAAGCATTTCCACTGAGCTGATATCATTGTCAGGTTTTAATGTATTAAACATTACTATTTCTATCTTCCATGGGCTTTGACATGCGAAAGAGTTTATATTATGACTTTCCGTACCTGAAATACCAACTTTCACTTTTTATGCATTACATAAACAGGGAGAAAAGGTCAAATTGGGTGCATGAACTTGCACGAGAAACTCATACGGTAGTCGAGGGATAATAATTCGTAAAGTTTTTCCATTTAATTTCCCCGCTTACTTGCGTGCCGAAACAATAGTAAGAGGTAGAAAATAACGTTAAAGTAACAGCTCTGATTTCTGTCAAGATTTTAACCATAGATTTTATTACGAACAAAACCAACTTAAACACACAAATATATTTCGAGTTTCGCAATCGAATCGACAGCTCAAATAAAAAAAAATCTTAGTTTTGTAATTGATCAGTTATCTAAAAAGAACGATCGTATAACTCGAGGCTGATAGAAACAACACTACAACAACAACCGGTCGTTTGCGTCTTGTCGTCATTTCCTCGAACAATTTGGCGAACGCTTGACGTTTCCAAATTGAATTTTACGACCCGGATATTCTACACACACTCTAAAACGTTTCACACTAAAACGTTTTACAAAACACCTTGAGTCGTTGTCTTATAAAACGGAACATGAAATGATTTTAAAAGGACTTGGAACATAACACACAATCATCGTTGTTACAATGACGATGTTCTTCGTAGACGGAGTGTTTGCAACGGTAGTTGTACGTGGGACAATGTTAATTTGTTGGTAATTGAAACGAGGTAATAACCACCGCAGTGGTAATGTGTTGTAACTACATCGCTAATTATTTCAATTAAAGACAAAAGTTGAATCATCAAGAAATTTATCATGATGATTTTGGGAAAAGAATCAACGCACATTTGAATAGAATGATTGGATGATTGAATTAAATATTATACTGAATCTGTCTAAATTTGCAGTGCCGCAGATCGTGTAAGTTATATAGAGGATGTTTTAAATTACCCATTGGTTTACCAACCTTATTCGGCAATGTTAACTTCTTCCAAAAATCATATTGTAGGTCTAGCTGTATGAGGGAGCGCATTATTCTGTAGCAAAATGGGATTTTCCAGCCTCTCATGATATGGAAGTACAACAGGCGATACCCCAAACCAACCATCACAACTTGTGTGAGAGTTGTGTTATGTTGTCAAAACTTTATGGAGTTGGAAAAAATGTTGATGTTGATGTTGATGTATTCTGGCATTGTTCTCAAGTTCAGAACTTCTTCAACTATCATGGTTACTTCTAGGATGTTATAAATATTGAGTGTTTAAATGTTGAAGGCGATGGGTCGTGTGTAGTGGAAATAAGAGGTACACAAACCATTGGTGTGATTATTGTTTGCATCAATAGAAATGTGACTAATGTTTGTCGCATAAACGTAATATTAGATTTTTTTTACATAATGTGTGCTTTTGGATATGCTTTACAACATCATCAAAAATGTTTGAGTCTATCCAACCACTTCTCATGGTGACATCTAACCAAGCTTCTGGAGTGCCTTCTCTGAAATTATTGGTGAAGTATTATACATGAAGAAAGATGAATAAGCGCGTAATGGCGTTTTCTCTTGCTAATATAGTATCACCAAAAGTGTATCTCTCGTTATGGTTGATTTCGTTGGGCAAACATTTTGAAGGTATTAAGCGCAATTGAGATCCCAGCTTCGTCGTAATGAAAAATAAGATCAGCAGTAAAACTGTATCTGCCGTCATGTTGATATTGTCCAAACTTTGCAAAATACGATTTACTTAAGTAACTTATACATAATACGGATATTATGTCATGGGTTGGTGGTATAATAACAATTCACAATAACAGTGAATTGTCCGTGAAAGCAGTAAAGTTAATATGGATTTCATTCTAGATCAGTGATCATCCAAGCCAGCCCCTGGGGGTCTATGACAACCTGAAAGAGGGTTACGTAAGCGAAAAAAAGGCGTTTTTACTTTAAGTTTTTAACACTAAACCTCACTACACATCTACCGAAAACTGAAAAACATGGCAAGAAGTCTACGACACAAAAAAGTTTAGGAACCTCTGATCTAGATGATTGGTAATATTATGTTGCGAAATTAGGCAATGATTATAGTAGCATTGAAAATGAATACAATGAAAACAGTAGTGGATTATAATATGATATTGAAATAATCCGACCAATAAAAAAAAAACTTTAAAACTGTTATTGAGAGATTATCCTCATCACATAATGATACAAGCAAAGTTTGAAAAACAACGGATTTGAGAAAAACAATGGAAATTATTTCATGATATTGATTGCAGGAGTCCATGTTGCAAGTTTGTGAAAATACATAGAAATAATATTTTCTATAAAACTTCATACTTGCTTCTTAAATATTTATTGAAACCGGTTTTAACTTTAAGTCATCATCAGACAACAACGAAAACAAAAAATCATCACCTCAAGTTAAACAATCATTACAAATATGCCCGATGAGACTATCGATTTTATCCAAAAATGTTTTAGATAAAATTTCCAGCGAGTATCCTAAACCCAAGGACTAATAGACCTTGGGCGCCAACTCCATGGTATCCCCATCATACAGGACCTTTTTTGACAATGAATTTTACATGAAAAAGGACGCACTGGTTTTGTACCTCAAACCCAGCCTTGGGGTGCCACATATCTTAGGACAGCATATCTTAGCCGTACATCTAAAGACATTTTTTTAACGAAGGCGTCTACAACGAATAGTTTCTGAAACAGAGTACTTCACAAAGTGATTTGGCAACCCTGTATATTTGAACTAAAGTAAAACTAGAACTAATTTGGCTTGTTTACACATTATTTTTAGTATTTTTTCGGTTTATCCGCGATTTTCACTATCTTGCTACCCAATTCCATGCATAATCGGGGTTGTACCAGCAGGAGTCTACCAGTAGGAGACTACGACAACGAAGATGCTAAGTGAGATCTTGGCGGAACGTCTGCCCCTGACCACAGGGAACAACTAAGAAGATGACCGGATGATACCTCGCATCAACCAGAACACGTATATGCGCTAATTTTGACTATTGCGCATACTTCTGGCATAGGAAGAAATTTTTGTCAGTCAAGTATCTTCTGTATTCTTGCAACAATCATCTTGTATAATTCTTTAATTTAGTATTATATGTTACTGACGCAAGAATGAAATGTCTTATACAAAAAATCATATTCTTCGATATTAAGAATATTATAAATTTTATTCGATAATTCTTCTATTCTTAAAACAAACATATTTTACTTTCAAAACTAAATGTTTCTTGAAAGTCAAGAATAATTTCCTTCAGTGGAGAATGGAACAATAAAGACCGAAATGGGCGCCAAAATGACATCGAATTGTGTTTTGAGACGAGTTTCGAATTTTAATTGTGAGCCCAAGATGGCCGTAGAAATCGCCACCCATATCTTGAATATTTTCCAACAGGATGATGTGCTCCCTCATGTGGCAAGGGCTGCAACACGTTTTTTGGAAGGAGCTAATGTTGCCCTTCTCCCATGGGCTGCTTGGTCGCCTATTGAACACCCTCCAAGTAACTTACATAACCTCCAGCTACGGATTCAAAAAGTTTAGGTTGCTACACCACAGAACTGAATGAAGCAGAAGTTTCTCAAATTTTATTGGGCAAACTTCATCTATTAGTCGTCTTCGTTAGGATCCCACCTAAATTTTGCTTTAAATGCTGTGACAGGGAATCTGTTCTTTTACAGATTAGATTGGGATCATTATTTCGAAAACTTATCGTACTCATTTTCTAGCATTAATAGAACCTAAATGAATAATATATTAGGTTAAATCATCTCGAAAACACCATCTATGTTAATTAATACACGATTTGTGTACTGCAACACGATATGTTCTATAAAAGCACTTGAATTACGGAACCAAAACCAGTTTCTCAGCAGTTGCTACAGTAAACTTGTAGAATATCACTGTTGATATGATAAGTAAAGAGCTGGCGGCGTGTGTGGCGCGGAGGTGGCCGCGCATAAATCCGGAAAGCAGCGACCAAACCAGCGAGTGATGTAAGGCATTAGCGGCGGTTTAAAGGCGGCCGCACCCAAAACCGGACCATAGCAAGACGGGCGGACACGCGTATGCTAAAAGACTCAGCGCTGAATCACAATCACGGCCGCTGCCTTAACCACTCTCGAACCACTTCTGCAACAGAAGAAGAAAACGACGAGTAAAAGATATCTATAACTTTTTTATTATTATTGTCATTTTGCTTTTAGTAGATTACGTTTACTATTAGGTATTGCGACGAAACTTAATGTGAATATTGATCGAGAAAACTTGGCGATCCAACCTTGGCCGAAGCCGTTTTGGACGACACACCGATTCCGATTGCTGCGTTCATTTGGTAACTTGAACCTTCGTACCGGCGCCGATAACATCTGGATTTCGTGGCTTGAGCAACGTGGCGGGCGCCCGCTTTGTCCGATTGCGATCCGACACGTGTCGCCTCGGTGGTTTATTCCTAAGAGGTAGCTGAAAACGATTTCGATAACACGTCTATTTCTAACAACTAAGACAGCGACGAGTAAGAGAAACTATAACCATAATGAAGTCTTTCTCTCACTTTCTAAATTATTTTTCTTTCTTTTTAATCTTCACTCCTACACTCTCATCACTTTTAAATATTTAAATAGATCGAATGTATCTTAATAAAGAATAAAGTTAGTTTGAACATCGTAATTTCATTGAGTAATTATATTCATTCTTAGTTGAAATCTCTTCGGTGTTTAATTTCTGACCGGACGTGTTACGTCAGAGGAAGTCAACTTGACACTCCCATTCTCGGTACGCTTAATAGAGCTCTAAACTAAAAGGCGTAGTACCAGTACGAATAACAACGAAAGGAGTGTGGCTCCGTCTCTTTTACGGTCAAGTGTTTTCATTTTCGGTAATCGTAAAAGCAACCTCGAACAACTTGCGCTTATCCACACTATACACGAATAAGGTGTGAACCTTGATTATTTACGACCCATTTTCGGGTATGTTAAGGTCTTTTTTATGTTCTTTCCAAAAATCGTCGTCCTTCAAAAAGTGTATTTCGTTGTAATCGATTACACTCAATACATAGTGATAATTTAAATGGTTGAATTTTAAATAGGTTAATAATGTGGCAAACCGCATTAATAGCCTGGAGTTACATAGAACCTCGAAGGATGCACGTTTCCAAAGCGTGCGGATATCTTACGAAACCCTCCGTCAGAGTTAAAGGATTCACCATCGTTCTAAAGACCTTCACTAATTATTTTATGAGAAAAACCATTGAATCATTCGATTTAAAGAATATCTTATTTCAACATCAATCAAGAATAGAATTTAATACAAGAAAAAATAATTTTTCTGGGTACAAGAAAAAAATTAACAAAGCAAATCCGAAAGTCGTGTTTACATTGGCGTGGTGAGCGCGCGGGACATCATTAGCCATTGGTGAGGGTGATGTCTCCTCCGACAGGGTGCACGGGGTGGCCGTGTACCTTCCACGTGTACCTGTCCACGTCGGCTGACACCGCATTCATCAGCTGTCCGTACACGTCGTGTCCAAGTCTTGGACGCGATATCATTATTAATATACGTCCGAATACAACGAAAGAGCAAGAGAGAGGACAAAAGACCCGTTTCCTATCTGATATCGGGAACATTTATTACGATATATCTCGAACGCAGCATATGTTTCTTAAGAGTTTCGGTTCGTGAACAAGAAATATTTAAAAACAACTCCCAGAGAACCTAATTTGAGTTTAAATGAAGTAGTTAATCGATTAAATTGGACGAAATTGGGTAGTAAATTGTTGTTTAAGAAAAAAATCTATGTGACGGTTCCTCAATAAATATTGGGACTAATTCGGGTTGAGCGTTTCTTTGTAGCTGGGGGAATTGGTCCCCGTCCCGGTGGGTCCCACAAACCCGCAATTACCTCTTTACGCGGCCCACCTTTTTACGGTCAAAACCAATTTTCCGCAACCTCACTCGATAAAATAGATTTCTCTGTGGCCAGCTGCGGTTTTATTTATTAGCGCTGCGCGAATTGCGTGGGTTGCACACACACACCAACACCGACGTTTGAGCCCTCGATTGCACTCTACGTGAGTCATAGTGTTACGTGTAATCAAAGAACGAATGCCGAAGAATAAATCACAACAAAAAGAATCTTTTAATTAGCAAGAAATTGAAAGGTTTATTTTTTTATGCTGATTGGTTATTTTTATTGGAGTTTAAACAATTTTGTATGGTACTAAATTATCAGTTAGTTATTGATAATTTGTGAAATTTCGAAGAAATTGATTTCTTGGTGTTAGAATTAAAATGTTTCGAAAAATAAAGAACTTACGAGAAAGTAGTATTTGGTTGGTACCAATTTAAAAAAGGAGTTATTAAAATGTAGTATTACTAATCTGAAAGGTTTAACTCTTGGGAGCGACGGGGTGCAAAGTCGAGCTTAGCTGTTTCCTTCGGGTTGAAGATGGTGGTTAAATCGTCATCCCGCTCACTGTATCCTGCTTTACTGTAGATACCGATGAATGTCAGATATTAGACCTTGAATTCAATGTCTTAAAAAGCAGTTCTAACTGCGTTATTTCTTATTTTTCCATTATGTGTATCATAGTTTCAACATCACTTATATATCATATACAGGTGTTCAGTATCTTCTATATCAGAGGTATATAGGGATGTAGAATATATCTTGATGACAATTTTCGTGATTTCTAAAGGAGAGTACAGTAAAGCTTCTCTAATTCAAACATAAATCCGAATACCTTATAAGCCGAATAAAACTAGTAAATATAAATGTTATACTGTGACGAATGTTATGATTTGCCAATCGGAATTGATATTTTCAAAACAATGAAGAACATTTATATTAAAAATGCTTAATTCATTCTTGCCAATATTTGCAAATCCTTGCAAACTCTTGCTGATTTTTTTGTAATTTACAAAGAAAAGTACATACTTTTTTATATACGCACAAAACCATATTTGAACACCTCAATTCGTTTTTGAGATATCAAGTTTTGAACCCAACCTAAATCGCATTTCACAAAAATAACATTTTTAACAACATTTTTGAAAAAATCGCAAAAAGTAGGTTTTTTAAGATACCATGATGAAATTTTTAATGATCGTTAAACAGGACAATGTCGCAGATGAGTATCTAAATTCGTTTTTAAGAATTAAAAAAATTTGTTTTCTTTTTCAAAAACATCATTTTTGAAAGTCGTAAAAAGTCGAATTCTTAAGTATCTTAATAAAATTTATTATAATGAACACAGAAAAGTATTTACTTTTATACGCATAAATCCATACTTGAATATCTCAATTCGTTTTTGAGATATCAAAATTTGAACTAAACCTAAATTTGTAGTATTTCATAAAAATAACAATTTTCTTAATCATCTTTGAAAAAATCGTAAAAAATCGAATTCTTAAGCTATCATGATGAAGTTTTTTGTGGTATAAAAGAGAAAGTACATACTTTTCTCATAACAAAACCATACACAAATATTTTAATTCGTTTTTGTGATATCAAGTTTTGAACTTAATTTAAATTTGTAACATTTCACAAAAATAACATTTTTAGAAACATTTTTGAAAAAATCGCAAGAAATAGAATTCTTGAGATATCAAGATGAAATTCTTTGTGATTTATAAAGGAAACTGCGTACTTTTTCAGCATAACGTTGCAGATGAATATCTCAATTTGCTTTTAAAATAGCTAATGAGATAAATTTTTTAGCATTTAAAAAAATTAAAAATTTGTTTAATCGTTTCTGAAAGATCGTAAAAATCGAATTCTTAAGACATCTTGATGAAATTTATTACATTGTGTTGTACACAATAAAAAGTATACACATTTATACGCATAAAACCATACTTGAATATCTTAATTCGTTTTTAAGATATCAAGTTTCGAACTAAACCAAAATTTGTAGTATTTTACAAAAAAGAACAATTTTCTTAATCATTTTTGAAAAAATCGTAAAAGATCAATTTTTTAAGATATTATTCAACATAATATCTTAAAAATTTAAGTTTTTGAGATATCAAGTTTTGAACTGCACCTAAATTTGTAGTATTTCACAAAAATAATATTTTTAGCGACATTTTTGAAAAAATCGCAGAAAATAGAATTCTTGAGACACCATGATAAAATTCTTTGTGGTTTATAAATTTTTTGTAATATATATACTTTTTTGAGAAAAGAAACCATACGTGAATATCTCAATTCGTTTTAAAGACATCTTTTGAGATATTATGATTTTTGATGATTTTTTTAATCATTTTTGAAAAAATTGTAAACATTTTAGATTTTGAGATATTATGATATTTTTTTGCACAAAACCATATTTGAATATCTCAATTCGTGTTTGAGATATCAAGTTTTGAACTCTATTTAAATTTGTAGAATATCACATAAATTACGATTTTCTTAAAAATTTTTTAAATGAAATTTTTTATGACATATAAGGGAAAGTATGTACTTTTCTTAGAACGAAACCATACATGAATATCTCAACTCGTTTTCGAAACATTAATTGTTAAACTCAACCTAGCGTTTAAGTTTATTTCAAATTGAGTTGAAAATTTACAATACAATTAATAATAAAAATGTTTTAATAGGATATAACCTTTGTGATACAGCAAAAATTAAAATCATTCGAAAAGTTATTTTGTTCTGCTTTCGATGTTTCATCACTCTCAAATGCAAAAGAAAATAAACTTCTAAAATATGCGAATACATGTTGAAAAAATTGTCAGCAAAATAGGTGAAAATGTTGTTACCAAAAGCCGGATATTAACTATCCGGTATCTGGGCGAATTTTAAAAAAGGAGCCGGATATTCCACCCTTATTTTCACCCCTATTTTAAATGTAGGTTTTGATGGCTTTATTCAGTTGATTTTTGATATTAATGAAGGGTTACTGGCGCTGAATTTTAGCAACAACTTGACGCAAATTAAACCTCATAATTTGCTAAGTTCTGAAGTTTTTAGTTTTCGAATTGCACTTTGTGACATCGTTTTTATGTTGCATTGTGCGACCGATTTATTATGATCTGTTTGATCATAATAAATGCGTCCGACGTGGATGAAATTATGATTTTAGTGATTCTCTCTGATAATTTGTTCACAAGATCAGTATTAGTATAATATTTTAAACCTGTTACACTTAGTGCTTGAAAACTGTCACAACGTTAATTATGAAGAGGATGATGCAGGATACCTCTGATATTCTCTATACGCTCTTCTCATATCTCCACAGGTATACATCAATCTGGTTCAATATCTACTTCCTTTCTATCATTAATTTTGTGAAAATGCTTCGTGTATTAAAAAAAATATATTCTAATCTGGGAGTGGAAATCAACATTAAAAATTCACTGCAGATCAAAAACAATAAATATATCATGAATAATAAATTTTAAAAAGATTTATGCTAAACTTAGCTGAAGTTTCAACTTGCTAAAAGTACATCTCATTCTACGTTCCTTTATTACAAATATTGACGACCTTTAACATGAAATCATAAAATCCCGTTTTTCATGATCCCGTATGACGTCCTTTTAAAATCCACTGTAACTCATACTATTACAGAAACAGAAAATCTGAGAAAAATATAAGTGTAAATGCCACACCTAATTTTATACAACTCTGATTAATCATGCGTCTTCAAACGCACGACTAAACCAGAATCTTTCCACTTCTAGGTCTTAAGGTCTTCTAAGGGTAATTTTAGTTATCATTTTTTATTTTTGTTATATCATTAGATCTAATACTAGATCTATAACTAGAAACATTCTGGTTTAGCCGTACATCTATAGACCCTTTTTAAATAAAATGAATAATTTCTGAAATAGAATACTTTACAAACTGATTTGGCAACCCAGTATATTTGAATTGTGGTAAAAGTAGAACTAACATCTAACATATCTAGAAATGGAATGTTTTAGGTTCAGATGTACGACTAAATTCGAATTTTTGAAGGAATAGGAAAGGGGCGCACTCGTTTCGTTCGTCCAACTCAACCTTGAGGTGCCAAATATCTTAAGACGGCGCTGTCCACTCCGTATATGTTAACCTATTTCTTCGTTACTATCATCCTGTATAAAATTTAAAAGAGATATTTGGCAACGTTAACATTTATAATAAAGAATTCATATGCAATCACAAAGATAATTTACGATGCTTGCAACGTATCGAATACAATGAAATATTATTATATTTAAATTACCAATCCTTTTCTGTTGTATAAAGTTAAAGAGTAAAAATAAATCGACTTAATAAAGTTGCTCAAATCGTAAACAATCGATAGGATATTGACATAAGTATTAAATAATAAATTTTTGATAAATTATCGTTTTTAAATATTTTATGAGTGGAGATTGGTATCGTTTAATTAAATACGGGCGGGATCGCTTTTGACGTGCAAGCGGTGTGGTTGTACGACGAACGCCGAAGAACGGGGACAAAAAGAGGAACAAATAACTACATTAGGACTGGCCCGAACTTCGGTTATTAATATCTGTGACTGTGACTTTTATAAATCGACCCGGCGCGGCCGACCCGAATCGCTTAATCATTCAGCTCAGGTACGGGCAACCTTCAAAAATGTCACCAGGCATTTAGCGGTGGCCCCCATGAATTTATTGAACAGTTATCTGAACCGCATCGAAACTATCTATAGGTACTCAGACACTAAAAGTTTTTAAGTAGGTATAGAAGAGGATTTTTCTATTTTAAATTTTCTATAATTTCGTTCCATAACGATAAAAATAAAACAAGGTTTTAAAAGCACTTAAAATGAACATTAATTTTACGCTACCGTCATATTACATTAAGTTTATGTCACCACTACAAAGTTTACGACCTCTGTTATTTGCATCTACGTTTATTTATGATGATATTTTTATGTTAAACGCGCTAGGAATAGTGGTAAATTTTCCACGCGTGCGCAGTACCGTTTCCGAGTCACATTAACGGTTTTGCGGCTGCGTAGTAATATAAAAATTTTCAACCGTGTTATCTAACGTTGGAAAAAAATAATTCTTATATCATAGCGTAATAAGTGACGTAACGCGCGAATGATTCAACTTAGCTGCAGAATGTAGAAAAACGGGCGTAGATCGTTACGCAACAACCAAGAGGGTCGTTCATTCGCAAAAGCGGCTGTAATTACTTAATTTTGCGAAGGATATTCTCACGGGTTTGCCGTCGTAGAGAATGCTAATGTACGACCTCATATACGACGCTGGAAACTATTAAAGTCTCGGCCCATCTCGCGTGTCATGTCCACTATCAGATCTCGATCTAAAAAAAATATTGAAATTTACATAATATTACCGCATATAAACCGTTTTAAAATCTCTACACACAGAAAAAACATTTGAACAGAATCTAGTTAATTTTTTTATTTGTGTTATTACCAAGAATGCGGAAGTTAGTATATGGGTAAGTAAATTATGTGGGCGTATACACACTATAGGTAATCCAGTTGGTATGTTTAATATGAATTAAAATGTGTTAAACGTGTTATGTTCTAACAAAACAGATATAGAAAAATATTTTTATTTTTGATACTTTCGTCTTAATTAAAATTGCATTATGAGATCTTATCTATAGACAAAATGAGACATCTGTAGACTAGAGTGCTTTTATAAATTATGTTTATACATTCAGTTGCATATGAAATACAAAAATGCTCTCTCTTAAATGGTTGATGTCGTCCTGCAGTATCTCGTTCCATGCAACCTCTAGATGGAGTCGAAGTTCATCCAGATTCCCAGGATCTGGATTACCATTTACCCATAAATAAAACCTTTGATTTATCACTGAAGACGATCTAATGAAACCACCCTTGCCGTTCTTGACACCATGCAAGTCTGGCTGCTTTATGGGGAACATCTCCCCAATGGATGCCGAAGAAAAGGACCGTATGAATGAAGCCCAAAGGAGGAAATTCTTCTATAACCAGTTACCATAGACAAGTGTGGGTTCAAAACGTCGCATTCACAGCAATCGACTTTGTTTGAAATGGATCGCTGGTAGCCATCTGCCTAAGGAATCGGTCTTCACGTGCATTGCTTCTTCGCGCAGGTTTTTTAGTAGGATGCCGCCTCTGAATACCTTCTTTGCACCATAAAGAGCATATCCTAGTAATTGTAATGTGGTCCAGATTCAGTTTTCTTCCAATCTGTCGGAATTGGAGACCTGCCTTTTCCATACCAATGATTCAGTTCCTATCAGTCATTGATATTAATATTTCGACTAGATTGAGTTCATCTATTCAATAAATCATAGAAAATTTTAATTTCTCTTTTGGGTTCAAATTGAATATTCGCCAGACTTATGGTATGATGCTATTTCAAGGTAATTTAATTCTTTCTGAATTGATTTTAGCCTCCGATTAGGAAATAGTAGAGTTAGTCACGACATGCATAAGAGACCTCACCATCACCTTCAGTGTAGCTCTCGTCGTGTGCCTTCTCGCATCAGAGACTTCATCGTGTATATTATGACAATCATTGGCGTGATAATTAATTCATCGTTCTTCCTCACTGACTTGGTCAGACATTATTTACAGTAATTTTATGTTCATAATCACGTTGACATTTGTTTTCTTAATCACTTTTTTCGTCATGTTAAACTATTACAAACATTTTCTTTCAACGTATATGCAACCATACTTGCATTAGATGTACAGCCAGAAAAATAAGTGATGCGCAGCTTAAGAAATTAGCAGCTGTTAGATGCCGCCTATGTTATCTCTCCTAATGGGTCGAAATGGGTATATTTAAAAATTCCTGTGTTTTCTTCTTTTTATACAATGTCTATATGTAATGTCTTTTTCAAACATTATTTATTTTCACAGGATTATATCTGACATTAAAAGGAGTATGTTCTAAAAAATATGTCGGTCACTTGTGCTGTCCTAAATTTTCTAACTAAATCGCAATATTTGTAAATAATAGCAAATCAGAAATTAAGTAACAACCTTGAATTTTACCATCACTATTTTGCAGATGGAGAGCAAAAATCACCAATAATTAAAAAAACTTAACATAATGACTTCTAATAACTTCCAAGCTCCGGATATGCGTCAAAATGCGATTCTAGAAGGTACTTCTCCATAAATAAAAATATCGCTTAGATTTATCATGTGAGTCATAGCCTTGGAGAAGTATTCTTCTCATGGTTATAGTTCAATTTCGAAAATTCTTTGACGTCACATTTGATGACACCGTCAGTCGTTGGGGACCACCGCGTAGCCGTTTATTGTTATTGTTGCGGCCGTTATCGGCGATGTAAGCGTTTGCGAACACTCGCAATCGCCGCGATCGAATACACGTCGCCGTTGTCGTTTCACTTCCTCGTAACTTGAACCCCCCGCCATCGACGACGAACACCAGCCACCACCTCGCTTTGCAAAGATTGTTTGTAAGTCCAGGCACGAACCTATTGCCTCTCCGAGTAACGGATATTAAAAAAAAATAAAGAAAAAATGTACTGTTCTAATTGGCTTTGTGGAGTGCTTTCGTTTTAAATTTGGAATATGTGTAAGTGAAATTGATAGCTTTTATCACACGAACGCGATGTTTAGAGCAAAGCGAAATTAATATTGATAATTATTTAGAAGTACAATTTTTGAAAATGTCAAGAAATTATTTGACAACTATTTGTGTCTTGTTACTATGGAATCGCGCTAAGCGGTGTTGTAAAAGTGTGCGTTAAAGTAAATCCTATTTGAAATATTATAATACGTCTATAATGACATACTTTACGAATTAAAAATGTCTTCAAAATTACGATTTTACAAACGAGAGTAAATAATAGTTATTTACATTATAAGTGCGATAAGTGACCTGTAATAGTACGGACTCGAATTATTTGACTCTTATTACTATGAAAGCGCGCCAAACAGTGCTGTAAAACCGTGCGTTAAGTAAATCTTATTTGAAATGCATTAGTAGATAATAGTTGTTTACGTTATATGTGCGATAAGTAACTTGTTATAGTAAGGACCTCGAATTATTTGACAGTTTTTGACTCTTATTACTATAGAAACACGTCAAACGGTGCTGTAGAACCGTGCGTTAAGTAAATCTTATTTGAAATGCATTGTTACTTCACATACTCTTCAGTTACTTACGCATTGCTGTCTATAATGACGTACTTTGCGAATTGAAAATGTCTTCCAAATAACGATTTTACAAACGATAGTAGATAATAGTTATTAACGTTGTAAGTGCGGTAAGTGACTTGTTATAGTATGAGTCAGGTATTACAATCAGAAAATTCAGTAAAAATTAAAGTTAAATGCACCGTACTCTAAGTACGGGATGTTCAGAAATTGGTGGATAATCTACAGGTAGCAATATTCTTCGATAATCTATTAATCGAAAATCATAATGTTAAAATGTTGTCATGTTTTCATTCATTCAACATTGCATTTGTATACTGTTAGATGCTATATTATTTTCTGAAAATGAATCAATAAATATCGGTTATCACACAAAAAATGACAGAGTTACTGTCATTTACATTCCGATTTTCATGAGCCATAGCCTAAGCATACTATATACTAAGCAATTCTTTGATAAAATTCCATTCAAAATGGATATACATCATTGGATTGAGAACATAAATTACAGCTTGCGGCGTTTTTGTATGACACCTTGTATATTATCTCGTGAATTCATTTTAAAGTACTTATCAAAATTACACTATTACTAATTAAATTCATTAAAACAATAATTCACATTTTTTTAAAAAAAATTAAGGACTTTTAAATGACAAAATTTTCCACCAATTTCTGAACACCCTGTATTTATTAAGAAGAAAGAATACGTGTTTATAAACTTATCGTAGGTAGTATCCCCTAAAATTAGTGTGTTCAGTCCCAGTATTTTATGATAATTCCGGGACCAGTAAGAAATCCTGGTATATTATTCAAATTTAAAAAAACATTTAAATATCCGGAACGATTTTTCTACTACCTTTGAAAATACGCTCGATATTCGGTGATAAATCTTTAAAAGAAGCTTGGACTGATGAAGTCCTGAAGTCCACATATGCAATTTGTTTTCTTTGAAATTACAATTTTGTGTGTTTTGTTATGTTTCTGCACGCATTTCAAGTTTTCTACAAGCAATATTAAGTCATCCAGGGGCAGTAGTAAATCTTCTGGAAGCATTTCAAGACTACTGGCAGCAATATCATGTCTTCTAGAAGCAATACCTATTTTTCTGGAAGTATTTCAAGTCTTCCAGAGGCAATATCAGATTTCTTGGAAGCATTTCAAATTTTCTAAAAACTGTATCAAATTTTTTGAAAGAATTTCATGTCTTTTGGGAACACTTAAAGTCAGCTAGAAACAGTATCATGTCTACTAGAAGCACTTAACATCAAGCCTTTTGGAAGCATCTTCTAGAAGCAATATCAAGTCTTTTAGAAGCAGTATCAAGTCTTTTGAAAGCATTTCAAGTCTTCTAGACGCAATATCAACTATTTTAGAAAATCTTTCAGGAGCAGTAGTAAATCGTTTGGAAGCAGATCAAGTCTTCCGGAAGTATTTCAAGACCTTTGGGCGAATTTTTTATCTTCTAGAAGCAGTATCAAGTCTTCTAGAAGCAGTATCAAGCCTTCTGGAAGTATTTCAAATCTTCCAGGGGCAATATCAAGTCTTCTAGAAGCATTTCTAATCTTGTAAAAGCAGTATCAAGTCTTCTGAAAACATTTCAAGTCTTGTAAAGGTATCATGTATATTGGAAGCAATTCAAACCTTCTTGAAGCAATTTTCAAGTTTTCTATAAGCAGTATCAAGTCTTTCAGGAGCAGTAGTCAATCTTTTGGAAACATTTCAAGTCTTCTAGATGCAATATCAAATCTTCTATAAGTGTATCTTCTAGAAGCATTTTAAGTCTTCCATGGACAACATCAAGTCTCCTGGGAGCATTTCAAATTTTCTAAAAACAGTATCAATATTTTTGAAAGAATTTCAAGTCTTCTACATGCAGTATCAAGTCTATTAGGAGTATTGCATGTCTTTTAGAAACATTTCAAGTCGTGCAGAGACAATATCAAATATCCTGGAAGCATTTCAAATTTTCTAGAAGTAGATCAACTTTTTTGGTTCTTCTAAAATAGTTGAAATCAAAAACGTTGATTTCAAGCCTATCGCAAGTATTTTAAATTCTTTGCAAGTAGTATCAAGTTTTCTAGAGCAGTATGAAGTCTCCTAGGAGCAGTATCAAGTATTATTAAGTATCAAGTGTCGGAACTACATGCTCTCCGATGTAAACGTTCGTAGCCATCTGCTACGAACGTTGTGATTGAATTGGGAAGAAAATGCTCAATAGTAATAAATAATAATAATACTTCAATCGAGATAAAATCATTACAAATTTTGTATGGGTGTTATATGGATGTAACACTACAGTAAAAAAACTTGATGTACATTTTTAAATATAGTTTTGCAAAATTATTTTGATTTTGGGACTATTTTCGGGAATTACGGAACCTTAAGTTCAAGTACCGGCGTTCAGAATTTTTTTGAAAACAGTTTTGAACACCCTATCTCAAATAGAACTTGAAGGTTGATGAGAACTTTGTATTTTAGACTTTTAAGTTATTATTATTCATTAAGAAACCACGTGGGGTCGAATTGATTTTAATTTTCCGTGAAAAACAAAATTGTTTATGTAGTACACAAAAATACAAAAAAATAATGATATTTAAAAAAACTTTAATGACAGCGAAGGTTTCGGAGTTATTCTTTTGTTTGCGCCTGGTTCGGCATCGAGATCGGTGTGAAAGTTTTGTCAAAGGGAGATGTTCTGCGAGGGGAGGTAATAAAATTAATTGATAGGTTCGGATAGCGCCTGGGGGGCGAGACCGCGACCCGCCTATGGCCCAGCCGATTGACACATATTAGCGTTTTATTGCGGGGACGAGGCCGGGATTCCCCCTCCACCCCACAAGGCTCTATATACCAACACTGCCCTCGGGTCGTGTTATTTAAGCCGCCCTGTTATTAGGGAACCGCCGTCCAGCCCACGGGCCATATATCACCCGGCATCGACCCATGGGCGCACGCTCGAAAAGATTGTAGGGTGGAAACTTTGTCATTCGTATTTTGGATCAACATTTATCTATAACTTCGAGAAAGAGACGAAGAAAAATTATCATGCAGTGTTTATTGTATTCAGTATAAGTTTCATCTTAGTTTTGAATTATCATTAATTACTTTATGAAATGTAAAGAAATAGTAATAATGTAGTTGGTTTTGTAATTTAATGTGTACTCGCCTTGAATGAAAACTGGATAACGGTAAATTTCGAATTTTCGAGGTCAACTTCGGTAAGGTTTCGCTTTTATAGGTTTCCGTCACGGACGGTTTTCTCGGAAATCGCCCATAGAGCGTTCAACGGATGTAAATGAGGACGCGGGAAGTAATTAAATTTGTTAATTTAAAATGTTTAATTTATCGTTAAAACGTCTTAAATACTGTGTTATAGACAACAATAAATTAGAAATTTAAAATTTTTTTTATGTACTAGATTTTAGCTCGAGACTAAAAAAATAACTTTTTTCCCGTGTATCGAATATTTTTTGAACGGAAAAAATGATTATTTAATATTTAAAATTATAATGAAAAAAAAACTTTTTTCTCATGGGTAACAAGTGGCATTTTACTACCTATTAACAGAGGTGAAATGTTAAATTTTGGAAACTTATTGAATGAAAAACTTATTTCACTTTATATAAGTTAGATTTATACATTTAAATTCTAATTCATCAATAAACAGTACTATCAACCTAAATCTTATTGATAATAAAACAACGTACATTGATTTGGTGGGTGTTCTCGAAGAAAAATAATATTTATTATATTATTATCATTTATCGAATCTTTTTTCATTCTTTATTTATTAATATTTTCTTTTCTGGTATTGTTCGAATCGAAGTCCTGCCAACGCTCTCGCTAATAAAATAACAGAGGGCGGCCCGTGATATAAATTAAAGACTGGGGGGCCACACCCGGGCCGCATCGCCGTTTCGGCGGCGGGGGTCTAGAACGGAACTCCCGTCATCGTTGTAGGGTCATCGTTGTGGCGGGTGCGGCCCCAACAACGCGTCGAGTGCCCTCTTCACAGCTCAATACGCTCTCGTGCATCGCTTTCCTCCGAGGAAATCGTTAAACGAATCAGACCGTCGCACTTTGTTGGAAATGGGGGCTGATCAAGGATTTCCGGGTCAACAATTACTAATTACAAAAACGTTTTGGTCTATTAAGGAATAAAGAATATTTAACTTAGTTGTAAAAAGTCCCAAAATATAATATAATATAAAATAACTAGTAGAAAATTCATATCTAAATCAGTGGTTTTCTAATAATATAATAAACACATGTCTGGAAGTAAAGACTTCAAGATCCCAAAATATAAAATGTCATTTTCAACTATTATTGAAGCAAATAAAGGATAAGCAAAACATTTTTAGAACACAATGTCTAACAAGACCCAAAGAGCAAGCATCATATCAAGTAGAAACCTCACAAAGCAGCAGAATATTTTATTTTATTATCGTGTTTAGAAATTGTCAAGACTCTAAATGTTTGGCTCTAAAGCAGAGAAAAAAAATGCAAACATTTCTATTTTAGATGATGCAGTAAAGAAAAGAATTGTAAATATACCACAAGATATCGAAAAACAAGTTACTACTAAATTTGCATCTGAAGAAAATTTTGGGTTACAGATTGATGAATCTACTCATATAAGTACCAAAGCTTAGATAATCGGTTTTTATGCTGCAGAGCCCTATAAATTTTGAAGAGAAGAATTTTGTGGCTTCATTAAGAAAAGAAATGATAATAATGTATACAATCATTGAGAATTAGTTTCCAAAATATTACTATCAAATCTTGTCAAGTATTGACATTTAACAATCCATTGTAAACCCGCCTTTTTAAACAACTTCATTGTTCCATAGAATCGAAATATAAATGCTTATTTGTTCTGGTTGACCCGAGGTATCATCCGTTCATCTTCTTGGTTGTTCCAAAACTTCCAAGAAAAAAATTGTAGTAGATTTTGTTCTATTGAGATCTTAGATATGTAGATATTGGAGATATTACGAGAATATGAAAATTTGATAAATTTTGTTATTTTCCTGACTGCGAACAGTGGAGCGCATTTTTGCTTGTCAAATTTTGTACTGTTAAAATTAGAGTTAGGCGACTGAATTGTTAGATAAGGATTTGGAAGATAATAGACTTGTAGTAATCTTTTTCATTCTTCTTTAAAAAAAGGAAAGCGTGAATTTTCATACACCGATCATATTGTAGTATATTTGACTTTTCATTATAATGTATAAATCTTGTAATACCCACGACATCATCAAACCATTCTTATAAATCCATGTTAGATGATAAGTCACCAAGCTGGTAAAAATCTGGTTGTCTATTCACCTCTTGGTAAAGTTAATCTGTCCATTAATGTTACTTACCAGAGGGTTAACTTACTTGTCGCAAATTATTGCCAATAAAGATTTATGTGTCAGGTTTAAGTGAACTAAGGTTAGGTTGTCTTGTTGGTTTTGGTCGATTTGTTATTTTTTAAAAATAAAATGAAAAACATTGACGATATTTCTAAAAGAAGAAATAATAGGGAATTAAATTGCATTTGGAAAATTTCTATTGCTTTAAAAAAGAATTGACAGTGGTTTGACAATTTCGATTGTTCCAATTCGTTTTTAAATAATGATTTTATTTGTATCGTAAGAAAATTGATATCGAACAACGAATTATAAATTCACATTATTTAAGAACAATCCTTTTAAAATTGGAACAGAAAAAATACAAAATTTGTACAATTTCAATAAACATCTTAATCTATACGAAAAATGCTTTAAAATGAGTATCAACTCAAATTAATTTTCTCAAAATCAATTTAAAGAACATTTTAACAACCGATTTTCAGTTGTTTTTGATTTAATTTTGTGTCATATTTTTTTTGTTTTTTAAGTTAACTCAAAATTAAAATAACTACTTCTCAGGTTCACTTCCGATTTTTTTAAGCGAAAAACTGTTGAAAAGATATTTCTATTGTATCGATTCATTAAAAATCGAAGATATACAAGAAAATAATCGCGTATTAAATTCACTTTTAAAAAATTTTGTTGATCCAAAAAAAATTAACAGTCGTTTGACAATTTCGATTGTTCCAATTCATTTTTAAATAATGATTTTATTTGTTTCGTAACAAAATTGATATCGAACAATGAGTTATAAATTCACATTATTTAACAACAATCCTTTTAAAATTGCAACAAAGGAAAAATACAAGATTTGAAAATTTTGCAAATAAAAATTAATAATCTACACGAAAAGTGCTTCAAAATGATTCCAAACTCTTAATTAATTATCTTAAAACGGCTGAGATATATCAATTTAAAAATATTTTGACAGTCGATCTTTATTTGTTTTTGATTTAATTGTGTGTTATAACTTTAAACCATTTTTAATTTGAACGGGTTTGTCGTCAATATAAAATTCTACGAAGATTTAAACATAAATTTCACAATAATTTCAGTGCTATGAACTATGTAGAATTTCTTAGAAATAAAGAAATATATAAAAAAGAAACTGTAATGGATTTTCTAATTATAACTAGAACTGTAATAAATAGAACAACCGACAAGTAGTTACTTGATAGTTTGCTGGTGGATGAATATACCGAGTCTATATCAAATAAATGAGGAGCTAGGGCAAATCCTGAGATTACGGTATTACTAATAAAATGTTTCAATAAATTTTAGTAGCGATGTTTACAGTAATTGAATACAAACAGAAATCTGTTGGCAAAACAGCACTTTATTTAATCAGGACTAATACTACCACTATTACTAGTACTAACACTAGACCTAATATGGTAACTAGACCTAACACTAGACTAATACTAGACCTTAGAAACAAGAATGTATGAAGCTTAGGGCCTTTCTAAGAATCTGTTTTAATGCTAAACTGTAATCTAAACTCTCAATTATTTTTAAGACGATTTTAGTAATATGTTAAGTATATTTTTGATGGATTAGAACAATGTTGTTGACTATCAAATGTTAGGTAGTTTCGGTTGCTTCTCTCGGATGTCGACATGAAAAATATCATCACGTTGATAGAAATAATATCCATATTACACTTCAACGTCACATATACAGGCTGGTTCAAAAAACGACTGACAGATTTTTAGAGCAAGTAATACATAAAAAATTAAGATCATTACTTTTAATATATAGGAGCTCGCATATTCATGGAAACAAACAAATTGTTGAGGCCCGGCGATCACCAGAGACGTTCACCCACTACTCTCGTCAAAAGGTGAAGATTTCCAATAAAAAAAAGGCCAGAAGTCGGTTCTTCCTCTTTATTCACTAGTTTTATCAAATACAATTAAATCATAATTATTACACAATAGTAAGATAATTTCATATAATAAAGAACAAACAACAAATGGCCTCTCCTGCAACCTCTCCAGTCTTCCAACAACAAGCGCCACCAGAGGATCCCTGCATGGCTGATCAATTTTGTGTTATTAAATACTGCCAACAAGGGTCGGATAACAGGTCGGAAGATGAAGTTATAAGTATAATTAATTAGAAGAAGCCTGAAACGCCGATCACCAAGAAATATTAATAACATTACTCATCACAGGAAACAAAGAAATTTATCTCTTCTTCGGAAGCTGCAAACAAATCGTTAAAAGGTGAAATAAATCCAAAAAATTGGAAAAGAAATACGGGCCCAACCGTTTATTAAAAAGAATTAACAAAACTCAAAATAAAACTGTAACAATATTAGGTTCTTTAAAATCAAAGGTTCTTTAAAATTAAACATCTACAATATAAAATTCTTTGTAAAAAATATTTTCTTCCCCACTATAAATTTTGTTTGTTATTATAGACATTAATACCAGCCTAGGTTTAATTTTATTTCCTATAGCACACCTCCACTATGAGATACTTAAATTAATGAAATTTTTCATAAACGAGATTTTCTTAAAAAAAGAATTACTTTCATCAAATTTTTGACAAGAAATTGAAAATTGATCGCTCATTGATCACTTTATACAAAAATTAAAGAATTTTTCACGCCCTCTATCCCTTTAAGGATCCAATTGCAAGACATTGTATGTTAAGACTATTCATCTTAATTTTTCATGTATTACCAGCTATAGTAGTATCGTCCTAAACCTAAACAGGCGCCCCCCAACTCCTGGGGGCGCCTGTTTTTGCAATAAAATATCCCCTTTGAGGCATGAATTTTTGTTTGGCATTGGGTTTTGTACAAAAAAAAGGTGAATATCTTAAGGTAGCTGTGGGTAAAATGTACAGCGTTGGGTTGGGATGGGTTTAACCGTGCTTCTGAAAACTTTTTTTAACGAATACCTTTACAATGTATAGTTTCTGAAATATACCTAGAAGTTGAAACGCTTTGGTCTGAAGGTACACGGTTAAACCCGAAACTTTCCAGTTCTAAGTCTAGTGTTAGTTCTAGTTTTATATGATTTGTTCTAACTATAGATCTATAGATCTAGAACTAGAAACATTCGGATTTAGCAGTACATCTCTCAAGACGGCTAAAACCGAAAGAGTTTAGCCATCTAGTTTTACTTCAATTCAAACATACAGAGTTGGGTTGGGTTTGGTCTCTACAAGGAATAGTTTCTGAAATAGAGTACTTTACAGATTGTAAAGTAAAATAAGTAAAACTAAAATATTAGACTTAAAAATAGAATCTTTAATTTTAATTTTGTATGAAAACCTAGCTTTGGGGAGCTAAATATCTTAGAACGGCACTTTCAGTTGTTGAAGTTGTTTTTTGGAATGACCCGGTTCAATCATAACGAAATCAAATTAAAGGTTAGTCGTTAAGTGGAAACAATAATTATGCAATTTTGATTATATAATTAAATATATAATTGTTATTTATGTCCGTGTATTCTGTAATCCATCCTCTTTACATCGATGAATATTGCATAAAAAATATCGATAATCGAACGTAACGTGTCATCGGCCGGCGCCGTGTTTTATGCGACCCGTGGGCCGTCTTTATTGCTTCGCGGGGCCGGCGAAAATTCTAATCAAGGGATTTGTTCTGGACATCGACGGTACCGTTTTCGACGTCGTAAACGTAATTTGCGTGCGAAGAAACGAAGACGACGATGACGGCGACGCGTTCACGAAGTTTACACGCACACGCAGAAAAGGGCGAAAGAACGGGCTCCAAACAGATCCCGACGCCAGATAGAAGAAGGGGCCGAAGCAGTGCTGCCTCCTCTTCTTCTTCTTCTCTTTTAAAGCCATTGCCGATACCTTTTAGTTGCTACATTTGCGCACGTTATTATTAGATGGCTATTAATAAAGTCGATGCCATTTATCATTTGCAGCACCGCCGCAAAGACTTAATATGTAGATACGAGGAACCTGGAACCAGATGTCCGAATCGTTTGTTGTTGTAACCGTTGTAATCGAGTGAAGTTAGGAACAACATTAATTATCTGCGACGTGGGAAAAAATTCTTTAAGGAAACGTGAAATTATAATGATAGCCATCTTTTTCTAGCTTATCAAGATATTAAAATTGCAGAAAAAGAACCTTTTTGAAAACGAAACTTTTTTTATTAGAACTTTAACAAAATGTTAAATGTGAATTAATAAATTATTAAGTTTGATCAGATTTCCTATTTGATGTTTTAGGAAGCAAATAGACTTTTTTTTCAAATGAATTCTAGATGTTAGAATCACGCTACCGGAGGCTGCAACGGTTCGCGAATCTGCTGCGGTCATTGTATAGTTTAAAACCCTGAGGTTACGAGACACAACACCGTCGACATAAATTAGGTATTTAAGTGCACCATGAACAAAAAGAAATAAAAGAAAAAAACTAAAATATAAAACGAAATAAAAAACTGCAAGGAATCATTGATGCCTTCACGCTACATCAACTGTTAAGGGTTTTAATATTGATGTACCGGTAAATAAGGTGCGTTAATATGATGGTTCAATAAGGAATTTTCATTCAACGGTAATCAGTTAATGTTTTTATAATAAATAAATTATTTAGTGGTAAAATACAACGTTAACAAATTAAAAACGTTAAATTAAACACCATTTAACTAAATTTTGCAAATCATATAAAAATAAAGTAATTGTAATTGTAAAATTTATTTAAAACAACACTCAATATTTTGGTTGAGTAAAACTTGCTTGTTTAAGGTCACAATATCAAGAATGTAGTGTAGCCAAGAAGGATTTATGTATTAATAATATACATATACGAAATTTGATGATTTTTATTTTTTCACAGCTTAACAGTTCATCTAATGTTGTACACACAAAAACAAATGATTTCTAATGATAATTCGAAGTCCAAATTAAGGTTAATCATATTAACATTATGTTTATTAGTATGTATAATGAATATAACATATAAGACTGGGCTAAAATGCCTTCAAAATTGTCGTAAAACTTATCAGCTTTTGAACTCAATCTAAGTTGGTAGCATTTCATAACAATAAGAATTTCCTTTATCATATTTAAAAAATTGTAAAAAAAATCGAATTCTTAAGATCTTGATGAAATTTGCAAAGTATGTATTTTTCAAAGAATAAAACTGTACTGGAGTATCTCATTGCGTTTTTAAGAGATCAACTTTTAATCTCAATCTGCATTTGTATAATTTCATAAAAATAATAATTTCTTTAATCATCTTAGAAAAATCGCAAAATATCGAATTCTTAATATATCTTGATAAAATTTGCTATAATTTATAACGAAAAGTCTGCACTTTTATACACACAAAACCATACTTGAACACCTCAATTCTTTTTTGAAATATCAAGTTTTGAATTCAATCTAAATTGATAGCATTTCATAAAAATAAGAATTTCGTTTATGATATTTGAAAAATCGTAGAAAATCGAACTTTTAAGATGTTTTGATAAAATTGTTTATGATTTATAAACCAAAGTATATACTTTCCTGAGAACAAACCGATACTTGAGTATCTCAATTTGTTTTTGAGTTATTAACTTTTGAACTCAATCTAAATTTGTTGCATTTCATAAAACTAACAATTTCTTAAATTATTTTTAAAGATTCGTAAAAAAATTTACTTCCTAAGACATATTCATGAGGTTTTTTGTGATTTATAAAGTAACGTGTACACGTTTTCCTGAATAGAACCATAGTTAAATATATTAATTAATTTTTGATATGTCAATCAAATTTTGACCTCAACCTAAATTTGTAGTATTTAATAAAATTAACGCTCATTTCAAAAATTGTAGAGTAAACTAATTTTAAAAATAAATCAGCTTATAGAACTGTTGGAAAATTTAAGATCTTATAATACAAAAATTTGACGTAAATAACCTTTGTGAACATTATATCATTGTGCCAATGATCGCATGGTATCAATGGTGATCTTAAATGACTTGGCTGTAACTGCCAAATTTTATCTTTCTAAGAGTAAATATATTGAAAACACAGTAGACACGCTATAGTGTCGTCTTCGTTTATGGAAATGAATTTTAGTAACTTGGTGACGTCGTTGAATTCACAATGAATTCGCAGTATGTTGGTATGCAGCCTAAATGATTTCAGATTTCAGAATCCAAAGTGTCTTACTACTCTTCGTGAAAAATCGCATTTAGTTAAAAAATACGGTATGGCGTAATCTACAATATGTAAGCTAAACAAGAAAGGGTAATGATTTCTATGGCTATGAGAGATACATATGTCGGGCCAAGAAGGCGACAAACATTAAGGAATTCAGAGTTCCCAGCAATGAAAGAAATATTATATAAGTGATTTTTTAAGTAATGAAATAAAAATTTTATTGTTAGTGGTGAAATGATTACCTTAGCAATAAGCGGAATTATTACATTCACATATTAGAGAAAATGATAAACATTGTGTAACGCAACGGTTCAAAAAGCGATTTAGAATTCGCTTTTTAACAATTTCTGGCAAAATATTATCCTATTAACCAGAAAATAAAATAACTTGGTTTCACATTGGATCAACTTTACAACACCGATGAAATAGGACTATCGAACCTTGTTACCAGTTGTTGTACACTACTGATACTCATAAAGTAAATCCATTTGTTATTGCCAAGCTGCAAAGTCAAAAACATTCAAACGCTTCAATTGTCTTGTCGACTATGAACATTCAAAATCAGCTTGAATGACTGCTGTGATTTTGAAACAATGATTAAATTAGTTCCTTTCAAAACCTTGATAGAAGTTGAAGAAACATCTTTGACTCTACGTATATTAAGACTATTTATCTCAATTTTTCATGTATTATTATTAACTAAACGTAACGATTGCCGATCAAAAAAAGCCAATCTTTAGTGTAAACTCCCCAACTTCAATGGAAAATTCCTCTGAGCAAACATTTAATTCATTTGAAATATATTGTGCATTTTGAGAATGTGCGCTTGATTCGGAGTAAAAACTAGAGTGTAAAAAAATCTCAACGAGATAGTTCACATTTCTAAAGAGCGTATTGCAGCGATCAACTTATGCATAAGCCGGAAATAACTTCCGTGAGATTTAAAGTTTGTTTCAGTTGCAAAATTAATTCTTCAATTGAATCTCAAACGTTTGATATAACAATACTCATAAATTTTGCTATCGATGTATTATTTGGGTTTTCTCATTCCTATGGTATTGACATTCTTATATCAATTGCAATGTATTCATGAAATTGGTTTTTATCTGTATTTAATACCAATATAAGCTTGTAATTTAAGTAAAGAAAACGCATGAATCAGACTTTCAAGTTTAAAATCCCAGATTACAATAAAGATAATTCAACAGATGTAATTCTATCCTTTTGTTACTCTATTTAGTGTCAAACAAGAAAGTGTAAACAACACATTCCATTTTTTTAATTGAAATAGGTTTTGTTTGAATAAATTGAATACATAATGTAATTCTTTATCCCTTTTGTGTAGAAAACGAACCAAAACCTTTTACTTGTTGAAAGATCTTTTGGTCGTCGTCGCGATCCAATTATACGAAGAGAAAAGGAGTGCATTTAAATATCAAATCATGGGTTCCCTTCGTCGTTGTCGACGACCGGTAGCCCATTATTGGTGCAAACAGGTGGTGAGCCTGACCGCATCGAGTTAGATGGATTGCGCGCCTCACCAAATCTATATTGAAATCTAGACGAATATGCATTTAAAACGAAAGCAGAAGAGGATTCAACGAAGCCACTTTTTTAAAGACTCCTTTTTTAAAACTCTTCGTTTTTTTTAATCATATCTTTTAAGAACTGATTCGAAATCAGTACGTACATATTGTGCGTGTGTAATAATAACTGTTTTTGTGGAACAACAAAATCTGTTGGAATTTTTCTAAGCTCAACAAAGATTGATGAACGCCATTCGGCAGGGTTTCTGGTTAATGCGACTGCCTCTGCACGGCGCCACAATAGTTAGGTAGCTTGGCAGCGGGAGATCGCACTAACACGCACAGAAATCCGCCGGGGACGTTCTAAAACCTGGGCTTTATTGATGCATACGTCCCCGGTTAAAGAAATTTAATACGCGTTGCGCGTCGCGTTTTATACCCGATAAAGAACAGCTACTATCACAAAATGGTATTCGGAAGTGTCCGACTTCTCGTGTGACCAATACATTACATTTCATTTACATAATAATTAATTTTTTCTTTTTTTAATCATTATATTTATGTGTATATGCCGTTTTAAACATTTCTTAAAAGGTGAAAATTAAACACTGAAAAAACAAAACAGAAAAAAAATTACGAAAACGAAAATGAAAACTAATGGATTGGATCTCGTTGCTTTTGCGTTGATTAAGTCGTATAACAACAAGAACCCTTCTCACGTCCTTCTCCACCTCATCCTCTTTAAACTCTCTAAGTAAGCGTTCGCTTAATAACGACGAGAGGACAATGAGGAATGTGAAACCGTCAATTTGGGAGATGAGACCCGCGATACCACATAACCTCTTCCTCCTCCTCTCGTGTATAATACGCCCGCGTTCTAAATATTCCGTAGAAACGGTTGAATATAAGAGGAACGGTCGTCTGGGGCTCTCATGATTAATTATTGAGGGGCGTGATCGGTGATTGACAGCGCGATTGCGAGACTGCGGGTGGTCACGCGCCCCTTCTCCACCCCCCAACCTCACCTGCGATGAGGACGACCTCGTGCCGCCTTCTTTTTTTTTTCTTTCGGCACCGCGGGTTTTATTGAAACTAATAAATTTATATACTGTGTACGATCTGCGTAGGCGGTTAAATATTTTCCCCCATATTTTCTAGTAGAAGCATGATGAACGTGTTTTTATAGTGATTTAAATCATAATGATTAGGGAGATGCATCAATAATATACAGAATATTGTTTCAAATATTGAAAACGTTTCGTTTTTTTTGTAAACGATTCGCTTGAGGTAATTGACAAACCAATGGAAATTGAAAATTTCTGAAAATATTGCTCGCTGCTATTCTGCTATTATTGTATGGTATTTCAAATGAAAACTTATCTTATAAGAATTATGGTGATATGTCACTTGCCCACGTTTTCTATTTTCTTATAGATTTTGTTAGAATGATTATTGTTACATCTTCAGGAGAATGGTAACTGCTATCGCAGCCTAACTTTAATCAGCTGGGTATGGAAATAAAGGAAAGAAGTTGTTGACGTATATCAAACGTCAACAACTTAAACAAACACATTATTATCACATTATTTATTTTGGTTTAGTCAACTTCAGTAGTGCCGTCCTAAATCTAAGGGCTAATATGGCTACAGCCCAACACTAACTCCTGGGGGGCGCCTGTATTTGTAATTAAATGCAAAGTGTCCCCATCATATATGTACCCAGTGTCCTCTCTGAGGTACGGACCTTTTTGTGCACTCGTTTCGTTCGTCCAACCCAGCCCTAGGGCGCCCAACATCTAAGAACGGCCCTGGTTCAAATATATTAGGTTGGGCAGTGAATCTGAAGACATCTTTTTAACGAACTGATTTGATAAACCCGAATGATTCGAGTTCTAGTGTTACTTCTAGTTTTACTTCAATTCAAACATACAAGGTTGAGTAAGATTGGGTTTACCCAATTTAACGAAGACCTCTACAATTAATAATTTCTAAAATAAAGTACTTTACAAACTGATTTGGCAACGTGTATATTGATGACTAGAATTTTGCGAAGTTATGACCAAAATGATCATTACGAATCCAAATTTAGTAGAAACCATTCGCTTCAGTGATTAGTGCACTTTTTACTTAAATGTACAGGTAAACAAGCTTGGAACGACGAAAAGCCGATCCACAAGAGTGGAACATACCCAAAGTCCTCAAAAGATTAATCTTTGTGTAAGAATACTAGGTGAATCATAGGTGTTCAATAGTTTAATATGAACCATATTCATTAGTGAGACGCTAAACGGTGACGTCTACTTGAGTATGTTGGAGAATATCATCAATCCTCTAATAACTGAAGTGGAAAACTACCTTGATGAAGAAGGTACTCTCGACGATTAGTAATTGTTCTTCCAGCAGAGTGGTGCTCTTAAACATCTTAACCAGATATTTTAACTCATTGGATTGGTAGATATGGAATAATCGAGTAGCCTCAAAGATCATCGGACCTCTCAAGTCGTGACTTGTTCCTTTGAGATCAATAACAATTTTAGCTTTAATTTTTATTATTCAACGTTAGTTTATTAGCCAACGTTAGTTCCTTCGCTCATTACTATTTGGTGTTGTTTCTGATTGCCTGATGCGACGACGCATATCTAATATAGGTAATAGATTTCCGATTCGTACGGAAATTATCCCGTTAGGAGGTGTGAAATAAAACTTAATAATTTAGGGAAATGCTGGTCAAATACTAATGACTCTAATCCGAAGTTTTATTTCTGTACCCACCCCTGCTCCATATACTATCCGGCATTTGAAAAATTCGCTGTGGTCTAAATGCTAATTAATGCAACCCAAATTTAATTTGTAACCCAATATTCTATAGAAAATTCTGAAATAAATCAGTATGTTAGGTGGACCTGTGTGTAACGTATTCTTTTCAATGGACCCAACCCGGAATTTGAAACCCACTCGCTGCACCATATTCTACCCGGTGTTTGGGAAACTCTATAACGCAACAAAAGGAAGAGTTAATTATAGTGTGGCAAGGAATAGCCAATGGTGGACGATGACACTTTGTTACTCTCTGTTCAACACTGCTGATGTGAATTCACAGACATTATACAAAGCCAACATTAAAGATTACCGTATGAACAGACAGTCATCTCTGAAACAGTTGTTAACTATCGAAATACAAGACACAGTAACTCTCGAATTCGAAACAAATTACGACAGGATCTATCTAAGATACCTGTTTGTTGATGAAAATTGATATATATATAATCTTCATACGTGTTTTCATCGTGTTTTAGTCATTTCTAATAGTGAAGTAAATTGATATAGCGTTTATAATTTCAGTAGCCAGTACAATTCAAACGCCACCTCCCTATACCACTTCAAGCTGCTTTAAGTGGAGGTGTTGTATGCGGTCAATTAATCTGCAATATCAATAAATCATTTACCATCATTGTATTAAATTATTGCTTGAGGTTTAGTTGCACCTCCACTTCTACAGGTGACTATATCTATGGATTCTAAGTTTAATACCGTACCGCCATTACCAGTTTGTACAGCGACAAATTCATATTTCTGTATTTCTTTTTTGTTTTTGATATACTACCTTGTGGACTTATCTTTTTTTCCTGTTTTCATACAACGTACAATATTTAAAAAAATACAGATGTTTTTATAAAGAACACGTATGTACCAAATTGTACCCAATTGTACATATGGCAGGCAACCTGTTAAGTGAATTGATGAGGAGGTCGCAAAATGTATTAAGAGTCCTTTGTTTTATTAAAATCTGTGATTGCTCTCAGTTGGCAAAAAATTTTATGTTAAACACTTTTTCTTACAATCTGGAAGTGGCCGTACGTTAGCTCATTTTAAATTTACAGTACACATAACAATTTTCACATATTTTTAAATTTCATTACACCCAAACCTCAACCAAAACCTAAACCAATAAAGTTGGTTTATGTCTTATACAGGTGCGTCAAATATAGCCAATAACATCGCAGTAGTATAGTGCATTTTTGTGAGCTAATTGCTTCCTTGCCATGTTTTTCGTTGATTATCAATTTTCAAGATACAGCGATATCAATCGTATGGTTGTAGAAGAAAAAAAAATGTGTTTCCTGAAAATATTAAATTTCAAATTATAATTAAAATAGTTGTATTGCTTTGACATGACGTCATTGACAGCTTTAAATATAAAAAAAGACAGTTTCAACAATTATGAAACATTAATGATACATAAATGCATAATTAAGTGAAGTTTGTATAGGGTGAGCAAATTTGGTGGATATACAAAGACAAATACTCCATCTTCGTACCTACCAAAATGTGCAAAAAACATGAATTTATTCTAAAATAACAATGTTAGTTGCCATAGCAACGAAACGTAAACCAATGCAAACAAGCATATATTTGACACACCCTGTATACTATGCGCAATTGCATTATACCTTTAGTATAAAAGATTTTGTTACAAATATGAATAGAACATGATTATCTGTTATACTTAATATTTAAATGAAAAGGGTACTTTTAACAGAATGCTGTACATACTCATATATTGTGCTAGCAATGTAATTTTTGTTCCGTTCGGTTGAAACGCTTATAAAGAAGAACGCATGCGTCTTCGGTCAGAGTTGGACTGTTAACCCCATTACTTAGTTGCGAAACGGGCCTTTAAAACCCTTTCGCGAAACGCTTTTATAAACTTTGCGGTCGCCGGACGTAAAGTTTACGAGCTTGCGCGACGCGTTCGCTCGCAGCGCCGATATTTCGCGTAGCGGCCGCCGTCGGTTGCCAATAATAATAAACGTCGCGCCGTTGTCGATTCGGCGAACCCGTTTTTGAAGCAATTATGACGCGTGTGACGACGAGTGCAACTCGCGATTGCCTCGCTCATGTGCACAATGAAATGCGAAATCTACACACGCCTGTGACACACATTTTTAATTCTGCGAAAAATGATTTTTATCAATTTAAAAATCTACACATAAGAAAAAGTCTGTTTTTTAAGCAAAATCTGTGTTTATGAATCACATTTCAATCACTATTTTGAGCGTTGACAGTACATAATAACGGTATGATTCTTCGTGTGTCTTCATTCGTCATAGTATTTTGTTCAAGTTTTGAGAGAGATGCGTCGAAAAAAGTTATTATGACAGAAACAAGCGCCGCGCCCAAAAACAAAACACTGTCATTCGAACGAACGGACGAACGCGTCTTCCTCTCGACGTGCATTAATAATTCATGGCGTTCGGAAACGTTGGTGTGTTGGCGGGACAGAGCTTTTCGTACCCGTTTAATACGCTATATATTTCCCTTCCCCCTCAATCTTAAAGAGTATTTGTGGCCCCCTTGAAGTCGTCGTCCCCCGCTCTTCTTCTCAACAAGCACGTTGATAATACCCAAAGTTCTTCAAAAATATAATTCAAAATCTGCAAACTCCCATATACATAGTATAAACGTTATCTACACACGATACAGTATGTCAACAATGTGATTATCAAATAAATATCGAGCTTCGAAAATTATACTCAAGTATAAGTTTTTGATTTAAGAGACACGAACATCGTTGCTTATGTTAGATTATATAAAAAAAAAAAAGAAATAATATTACGAAAAATGTGGTAATTGTTAGCTTATAAGGGCTTTCACATGGTCAATTTATTCGCGTGCATGTCTTTCAAAAAAGTTGAATTTCTCTTTATTTACTGTGTGTTACAAGAGTGAGACGGCTATTAGTATTTCACACATAATGATCACATCAAGTCTGCTAGTTATGAAAACCGACAACCATTAAATGAGATGGGATTACTTACCGAAATCGAAAAGCTATGGCGTGATGAAGATTTTAAAACGTGTAGGGCAAGAATAGCGATGAAGAAGATGTGTTCGGCGATTGTTCTGATGAAGATCCAGATTATATTATATAGAAAGGAGCAGAGACAGTGAAGAAACTGTGAATGACGGTGACGAAGCTGAGACACAAAGTCACGCTCCTGTTCGAAAAAGAAATGGTTTCTGCTTACTCATCATAAGAAGTATAATACTATCGGTTGACAAGGCTGAGTAAGACGTGATAATATTGTTCTTCACTTATCTGGTCCTAAAGGAACTAAGAACCGTTAGTTCTCCTAGCACAGCATGGAATTTGATAATCAACGAAGAAATTTACATGCTGCTGTCGTTCACACAAACAAAGAGATTTTACGAAAATCTGTTCATAGACGAGTTATGGTCGCCTGCTTTTGGCAATCGTATATATTTCGCAACAATATCTCCACAAAGGTTTCAGTTTTTAATCGCTTCTTTGCGATATGACAACAAAGATGACAGAGAGCTACGAAGAATTTTGCATTTACATACCAAAAAAAAACTGATAAATATGCAATGAAGGTGCCTATGATGAACGATTCAAAAACATTTTACATGATTGATGCGATTTCCTATATGGGAATAGTTCAGTGTGAAAATGATGAATCGGTTCCATCTCGCTATGTAAGAAAACTTTCTGAACCAACACATAACACCAATCGTATCATAACTGTAGACAATTAATTTATATCGATACCCTTACCGAAATAAATGTCTCATTATCAACTGACAAATGTTGGTACGCTACGAAAAATAAGAAGGAAATACGGTCCGTATTTCTAAGATAGAAGGATACAAAATATTACAGGAACATTAATAAAGAGAGTAATGTGCAACTTTATTGATAGACAGAAGGACAGACAAACAAGTTTCGTCTACATCTCATGTTGTAAACCTTACGGACACAGAGCAAAACTATGTCAACATTGCCTAGACAATGTTTAAATATCTGGTAAAGCAAAACTATATAGTACATGACCATACAATTTAGTTTATTTATTATACAAGTGTCCTTGGAAAAGTGGCCTCTAGTTGCCTTAGTCTAATTTTTATTTCTATAGTTATAAATGTGCAATTTTTAGATTTAAGTCTGCTCTTTTTTTCTCATATTGATGATATTTGTACGTAACAGAAACAATAACAAGCAATAACGTTGAGGTTATCTCAAACCCCAACGTGATGTACATGATTTTAAATATAAGTGTCCATTTCCAGGGTTAATAATAATAACACATTGTTATCGCTATGGTTGTCACAAAATAACATATTCCTTGTATTAGTACTTATACTAATTAAACGAGCTAAAATCATACTTATCATTGTTATCTAAATTGAAAATGACGATGAACCCAGGAAAGTCAAAGTTCAATCATCATTACATGAAGACGACTATTCAACTTAACGTAATTGCAAACAAATAAAAAAAATAAAAGCAAACAAACAAACAAGATAAAACCAAGAATCAAAAATAAAATAATAATACCTCGCCGATAACGCGCACAGCATATGAAACAACTATGTTTACACTTACCCCATGTACACATCAATATCTTGCAGAAATGTTCAATTAACTAGCATGACGTGCTAATTGTGATTTTTGTTTAAGAGTTTCCGCATAGAACTAGTTTAACAGACTGCAGACCAAGGAATTTCACTTTGTTCGGTCATTCATTACACGCTGAGGCAAAGTTCTATGAAAAGAACCTCTTGAATAACCATGCTTTATGAATCGGAATTGTAATAACATGACGACGCCTGACATTGACAACTGTTCTCAACACGTATAATACCATTCACGTCTCGTTGGAGCAACCAAGGCCCGTATACAGTATACAGTATTCGTAATGATAGGATTGGGGCATCACTCTGTTTTTTTTAACGTTAACTTTGAGACTATGCCTGTGTGGGTATAGAGATTTTAGGACTGTGCTTTCTAACACATATCATTTCGTGATTACCGAATCTTAACTTTCCATCAAAGACAACGCTCAAATTTTTTGCCTTCAACTGTATTCTTGAATGTCTTTGTTGAGATCAAAAATAGCGTTTGTTAGCAAGTAAAGCATTTATTCTCATTATTGTTTCATGATATATAAATATCATCCCGAAGATAGGCACCACTGATCACTACATTGGATTTCGATGGATTAACTGTTAGGCAGAAACCCTCTGAATAATCATAAATTGTTTGTAGATCGGTATTCAATTTCAGCGCAGTGTTGTTTAGGGCTAAATACTTTAATATCACTAACAGCATCTGATGATCAACTCCGTTGAATGCCTTGCTGTAGTCTAGTAACACAAGAATTGTACCCATTCCTTTAGGCCTGCAGGAAGGATATTTTTGTCGTTAATAAGTTTCTCTAGTTGAATTTCCATGCATTTTTTCATTATCTTTGATATAATCGGCCGTAAGTCGTTCGAAGTGTTGGGTTCCTTCACCTTTGGCAATGGAGTTATCAAAGCTATTTTTCACTCATCGGGTCATATGTATTACAAATCAAACAATGCACGAAAAACAAAGTTAGTGCTTGTAATGATATTTAGGATCGTAGAGGTATTAACATAGACGAATTTAAATTCATCATCACTTGGACCGCATTTATTCCACATATAAAGTTCACACAACTTATCGCTCGGAGGTATACGTTTATAGTTATTAAAAAATTCAGTTATTAAATTGACATCCTTAAGATCATTAACCAGTAGTCTGAAGACAGGAGTAATGTTCATCACCTTTACAGTTTGCCATATTTTGTTGATGGTATTTTCTGTAACTACAGTTACAGAAAGTAGTTGTTCTTAGGTAAGCTTTTCTTTCCCTATGAATGTGTTCCTGTCGTTCCATCTGTTTAAATATACAAAGTTTAAATCTACTCCTAAATCTCTTAATTTTATCATCACCTTTATAGAGTCTATGAACCACCGACCAGATGATTAAAGAAGGATCAAACACGGGTTAGCGCATATGCATCCACAAGTCCAGTCGTCTCCAGTTGATTGAAAAAAGTCTATCATTGTTTACTATCTCGAATAATAATAGTGCTTTTGCTATCTTGCCAAATAACATCGACACATGTTTACCTCTTGACTCTCATAAATGTTCATTGCATTAATAAAATTGGCATACCTATATTAAGAAATGTTTGGAATTTCTAAGATGGCCTTTAGACGTCTCCAAGTAAAGTGTTAGTCATAAAACGAAGAGTTATAGATTTACCACAAACGTAAAGATGTAGTTCGGATTTTGCAATGAAATGCATAGTGTTGTACCCATCATACTATGTACCCAGTGCATCCTCTGAGGTGCGAACCCAGTGTTGTTGGGTTGGGTTTAGCTGTGCATCTAAAGATATTTTTAACGAAGACCTTTACAATGAATAGTTTCTGAAATAAAGTAATTTAGAAATAGATTTGGCAATCCTGTATATTTCAATTGAGGCAAAACTAGAACTTACACTAGACCTTTCTTTTAATTTTGTATGAAAAGGGGCGCATTCGCTTCGTGCATCCAACGAACAATTATTATATAAATAGCATAGAGTCGATAGATTAATTAGCCTGAAGACAATAAGACACTATAACTGATGGTTAAAAACAGTACGTTACCTTGAAAAGTAGATAGGTGACTAATTAGATTTTACGCACCCATGAGCTCGAACCTACGAAAAGTTTAAGTCAGCAAAGCATATGATAAAGACAAAAATATTTATTATAATGTTATTTTACTACATTACCCAAAATTGATTCTCAATCTTATAAATGCCTATCACTTATCACTTTTATCTCTTTCTCTTTATTATTCCCTTCATTTCATTTGTCATCTCACCATCTTATCTTGTTCCATTCCTCATCATCTCACCATTATTAAGTTGCAATAACAAGTTTGACGGTTATCTTAACAGGTTTATTACTTCCGCGATGAGATGGGATACTTGCGGATAGTACTTCATAGAAAATGTGTAATATAAAGTCGTGAATTATCGTCTCAAGCAACGTTGTGATGACGAAGTCCTTCATCGTAATTGAATTTTGGTTAATAATTCAATAAAATTAAATTTTAATGGGAGTAATTACATCGTACTAGTAGCACACCATATTTTATTCGATAAAACGGAAACAATTAAACCAACACCTCTTGGAATTTATTTAAGTTATGAATCGTTTTGAAATTGAATTTTTGATCTTTTCGAAAAAGGGTGCGGCTCCGTAACAATAAAATAATAATGTGTACTAATAAATGGATTATAAATTGAGAGGAGATCTCATTTCGAAAATTTATTTTTTGGGGAGTAATTTTTCATGCGATAAAAACGTGTGATGGTGACCGCATTGTGACATGTGATTTACTTCTTAGCACGTGTTCACTGTACAAACAGAAAGAAAGGTTCTTCGTATCCGGCCGTTTTTCATCTGAATCGTTAGCGCCCGGTTGATAACCGACACATAAACAGTAATTTAAGTGACACGTGTGGTACCAATATTTTTTATTATTATTATTTTTTTGGGGAGTTCAGAGGCCATGGGCCATTTAAAAATTCATCCATCATTCTTTCGGCTATATTTTCTCATTAAACAGGGATTCACCTTCTTATTTATTTTTTAACTTTGGATGTCTGTTTCTTTTTCGGAAAGAACAACCCTTCAGTTTTCTTCCCTCTCTCTCTGTCTTTTCCTTTCATTCTTCAGGTATATACACAGTGGAACTGTGGGTTAATTTGAATATATTACGACGTAAATAAATCCGTTTTCTTTTATTTGAACGAGGGTGCGAGAGAGCGGTCGCGTTATTTTATTAGTACCCGTCACCACGTTTGCCACACGATTGTGATTTATTGGTTCTTCCATTGTGCACTCACGAGGTGTCTGACCATCGAGGAGGGTTTCATTCATGTTTTTGCTGTTCTTTATATGCCACACCTCACAATATTTATACACGTTTAATTGATTATTCATACCCAATTTATTTATTTTTAATAACGTTATTTGAAATATTGTAAAAGTATAGAATTAGATTATTTATATTAGCTCTACTTATGTCAATGTTTTGACGATAAAGATATACAGTATTACTAAACAGTAAAAATGATAAAATTTAAAAGATCGTGGAGATCTTATTTTTCAGAATAAAAAAATTACATACCGAATTGAAGATTGAACCTTCCTCTTTCAATTTGATTTGTAGCTCGTTGTTTCAATTTGAAATCAATTTCGCTTCAGAAATATTAAAGGATAATGCGTTTTTTAACGTTTTAGTAAAATCACGAAAAAAATTATAAAATTTAAAAATGACCGTGGCGGTCATATTTTTCAAAATAAAGAAATGGTTTGTACAGTGATGGTCATATAATTAAGGACAGCAATTTTAGTTTAAAACTTCGCATTTTTTTACTAAAATGTTAGATCTATTTTCTTTAAAATAAGATTTGAATTGAAAAACAAAGGAAAATAATGTGCTCATAATAATTTAAATATAATATAAATGAATATTGATTATTTTAGCAAATTTTTCAAAAAAACTTAAAAGGATTATATGTTATACATAAATTTTCTTCGATGGTATCACTACTAATATTTATAACTGACTATCAGTTAAATTTGACAGAAAGTGGGCCTTACATATGTAAGTGTAATTAATAATAACTTTAAATATGGGCCGAAAAAGAATTGTACTTTGGAATTACGAAAAATTATGATTTACTAATACATCAAGGAAAAGAAATCGAGTCGAGAAATTGCTATTGTGTTCAAAAATGATGGTTCACACTGTTATAGTTCATTACGGTAGCAATGGGAGCACTGATAATAAGACACGGAAATCCAGACACAAGAAAAGTACACCAGCAGAAAATCACTTAATTTGCAGAATAAGCGGAGCCAACCCTATCTTGAGTTCTAAGCAAATTCACGGCGAAATATATTCATCGATTATTGAAAGGCGAACCCCGTAGGTGCATTGCAAGGAAAAAGCAACATGTAACGAACGTTGTTTCGTGCAAGAAAACGAGTACAGCAATTTATTAAAAAAATCAACAGTTTGACCATCTCTGTATATAAAATTGAAGGCTGAACCTGCCTCTTTTAAATGTTGTATAATTAATTGTATCAATTTAAAATTGATTCCACTTAAGAAATGTTAATCCAAACTGTACAACCAAACATGCAAAATAAGGTTATTAAAACAGTTAATAACTAACTGCTAAATTAAACGTCAATGTTATAAATTAATTTACAATTCTTATTTTTCGACAGTTAAAATAATTTTTTTTTTGGGTTCATCGACTTCGCGCTACATTTGGATGTTAGTTCACCACTTTAGTAGATAAAGTGGATACAATGGAAACACGTGACTCGTACTTTGACATGCATGACACATAAAAATCCACTCGAAATCAATCATTTTTGGGTAACTAAAAAAGTCTCTGACGTCATTGCAATCATTAATAGCTACATTATAATTCCAAAGTGTTTCTGAACTGGGAAGTACTTATAAGAACAAAAATACAGTCATCTCGAAAGAGATATAGAACCATTTGAAATAATATTCAATCATTCTGGTCGCGTACGCAGTTTCACCGAGAGACGTTAACGCATTTTCGCCTTCGTCGAAAGGGGGGAATCGGAGAAGTTCTTACAACTGCCGCGGCTCCCATTAATATTTATCGACCCGTAATCTATTTATTGATCTAAATAACTCCGTGTCTCCGTTTGTGGTGCACCTCTTAAGAGAGGATCTGATTTCGGAACGACTTGAATTTTTTGTTTTCTTTTTCTTTTCTTTTTTGAGTTGTTGTTTAAACCCGTTAGATCGGCGCAGATGTAAAGAGACTTTCTTTCTCTTTGCTATGTGGATAAAATTAGTGGGAGGCTCGAACGCGTACCCGTGTCATTAGTGATTTCTCACTATCCGTAAACGGATGATAAATTGCAAAGGCGGATACTCATCATGGTCATACGAGGGAAAACATTTTTCTTAATCAACGTGAACTTTACCGAATAAATTATAATATAGCAATACGAGAAATTGGTTTTAATGGAGAAATCAACTTTCTATTTGATCAAATACTGGGTATGTCAGATAAAAGAGTATGATCGAGAAAAGGAATAATCTACAGGCAAACTAGATAATCATCTTCATATTTGACCATAAAGATTGGATTATACATTCTATGAAACATTAAGATTTATGCACAAATTCATTTCAAATAAAAATATGCTGACGTTGAAATATATGTTTGAACTCTTCTGATTGCTCAAGCTGTAACAAGATAACTATATAGCTATAACAGATTCCTGGTTATACTAACCATAACAATATCTACCTAACTTTCAATGGTAGGAAATATTTACTTAGATATCTCTATGCAGTCTTCAAACAAATTTCTATCTCTATAATTCATTTTCTTGTGGCGCCATGTATTTTCTCACTTAATTCGAAACTTTAAAAGCACGAAAATCCATATTTAATAATTATACATTGCTTTGTCGCACTATCACTAAAATTACCTAAAAAGAACATCAACACGTTCAAACTTGTTCTATTTCAATGTACAAAATGAATCCATACTTGATATTTGATAACTAGTTAATAGCACTTTTAACGTTTTACTTATAAAGTCGCAATAATCAACGATTAGTGTAAGGTACTTTTAAACAATGTTCTTTTTTCCAACCCGTTCAAGTAATTTAAAGCACTATCATTAATCTTGATTCAAATTCGATGTCCGAATAGGTTATCTCGGAACTAAAGAGTTAGAAAAAAGGAACTTACATGTCTCGATTTCCTATTTTAAGTAAATTCCGATGTCGAAAATCTTAAAGCGCTATCATGTATTATCCCCTAAAAAAATTTTTTAAATTCAAAATTTCATAAAACCAGCAAGGGCATTTATCTTGGTTTTCATTGTAGGTGCAGTCTGATAACTAAGACATCATATGGATATACACTTTTTTGTAAAGAATTTGATGATTTACGTTTTTGTAATGGAAATAATCGCTAATTTTAGGTTCGGTACATACTTATTGTCTTTGAATATAGCTAAAAATAAAGTTTTTATAAATTTTTCAAGCGTCTTCAAAAGATATTAGTAACATTCGTATATTTATCACTCTTACTAACCCAAGATTTAAAAATTGTTAAAAACCTCAAATTTTACATATTTTACATCAAAAGAGATTGTATCTCAAAAATTAAACGTGATGGAAAGAATCTTTTAAGACAAAAATTTTTAAATTTGATATCATTAAAGATATTTGCATATTACTCATTATTACTAGCTTATTATCACAAAAATTAAAGATGGTAAATTGAATGTTTTAAGATAAAAAGCTTTTTAAATCATCCCTACAATGGATATCGTTTATAATATTTGCATATTATTAATTACATTTTCAATACAATAGAGTAATGTTTCCAAATTAAAATTTCTTTAATCATTTTTGAAAAATCATAAGAATTCTTAAGATATCGTGATCTTTTTTGTGATTTATAAAGGAAAGTATCAACTTTGCCGATAATTAACCCATACGTGAGTATCTCAAATAATCTCAAAAAATAATATCTTGATGAATTTTTTTGTCATTTATAAAGAAAATTATGCATTTTTCTGAAAACAGATCCATATGTGAGTATCTCAATTCGTTTTTGAAATATCAAGTTTTGAACTCATTCTAAATTTGCAACATTTCATAAAATTTAAATTTCTTTAATCATTTTTGAAAAATCGTAGAACATCGAATTCTTAAGATATCTTGATGGTCTTTTCTGTGACTTATAAAGGAAAGTCTGCACTTTTCCGAGAATTAACCCAAACATGAGTATCTCAATTTGTTTTTGAGATATCAAGTTGTGAATTATGACAAAATTTTTCTCATTTCATATAATTAAAATTCCCGTAATAATTTAAGATTAACCGTAAAAAATCAAATTGTTAAGATATCTTGATGATTTTTTTTTGTATTTGTAAAGAAAAGTATGCATTTTTTCGATAATAAATCCATGTGTGTGTACTTCAATTCATTTTCAAGATATCAAGTTTTGAACTCATTCTAAATTTGCGGCATTTTATAAAATCAAAAATTTCTTTAAGCATATTTGAATAATCGATTTCTTATGATATGTTGATGATGTTTTTTGTAATTTATAAAAGAAAGTATGCACTTTTCTGAGAATTAATCCATACGTGAGTATCTCAATTCGTTTTTGAGATATCAAGTTGTGAATTCTGTAAAAAATTTGTGACATTTCATAAAATTAAAATTCCCGTAATAATTTTTTAATAATCGTAACAAATCAAATTCTTAAGATATCATCAAGAATTTTTTATGATTTACAAACGAAAGTATCGACTTTTCCGAGAATTAATCCATACATGAATATCTTAATTTCTGTCTTGAGATATAAAGTTTTGAACTCAACCTAAATTTGTAGCACTTCATAAAATTAAAAATGTCCTTATGCATTTTTGAAAAATTCTAAAAAATCGAATTCTGAAGATATCTTGATGATCTTTTTTGCGATTTATAAAGAAAACAAATCCATATGTATCTCAATTCGTTTTTTAGATATCAAGTTTTGAACTGATTCTGAATTTCCGAATTATTTTCATAAAAGTAAAATGTCTTTAATCATATTTGAAAAATCATTAAATCGATTTCTTAAGATATCTTGATGATTTTTTTTGTGATTTATAAAGAAAAGTATGCACTTTTCCGAGAACTAAGCCATATTTGAGTATCTCAATTCGTTTTTGAAATATTTTGAAATGAATTGAATACATGTATTCAATTCAATCTAAATTGTAATATTTCATAAAATTGAAAATTATTTTTAAATAATCGACCGAATTCTTAAGAAATCTTGACGAAATTTATAAAGGAAAGTATATACTCCAGCAAAATCATTTAGGTAAATGATTCTTGAATATCTGAAATTGTTTTTAAAATTAACTCTTCTTGTAAAAAGATAATTTTTATTTCATTTTCATTTTAACTCGTGTAAAAATAATTAAAAAGACAGAATTACATGTAACATTATTAAAAATTTCGAATTGTGGGTCGTGTACCTTTTTTCTGATGCTTAATGGGTCGCAATATAAGAATGGGAACCGCTGCAATAGAGGACTACATCGCAGCAATTAAAAATGATAGCAAGAATCTTTTCACATAAAAACTTTTAAACCACCCTATGATTAATAATATTCACATTTTAATCATTGTTACCAACCCAATTTTCACCTTGATTAATAGAATCTTTGTTAATTTCAGGTAAAAAATGGAGATCATTAACACCACAAGACCGTCGTCCTTTTGTAGAAGAAGCTGAACGTTTGAGGGTAATCCATATGACGGAACATCCAAATTATAAATACAGACCTCGGCGTAGAAAACACAATAAACAAAGAAGTACTTCCGGTGTGACTGGACCCCGTGTTGGAACAAGTTTACCGTCTCCGAACGTGCCAAACATGTCTCCAAGATACTCCGGTTACATTCCGAATTCATCGTTATCTCCAACGATGCAACAACAAACATATAACGGTCTCGAATTTCAAGGTTCAAGCGGAACCGGAGGTGAATTTGGACAGAGTCCTGAAAAAAGATATACGCCTCCTGGTACTTTTCATAATAAATATTATAATTATGGTTATCAGCATCAGAGTTTTGGTCAAAAGAGTCCATTTTCTTTGCATACACCGGATCAATCGCCCGCTCATAGTCCAGAACCGAAAAACTCTGTTTTAAAACAACCTAAAAGTCCTCAAGATAATAAAGATGGATCGAATGAAGGTGATCCAGTTCTTCCAACGCCCGATTTGTCTCCGTTGGAGCAAGAATATGAGAAAGAAAGGGCGTCTAACATTCAACATACTTCTAATATTAATAATTTAAGTCCAACACAAAATTATTCAAGTTCAAGTAGAATACAGAATTATCGCCAACCTACTAACATAACATATACAAATTCTCAAGCAATTACTTCCGTCCCAATGTCAAATGGAATGTATGTTATGTGCACCAATAAAAGTTCTGTTGAACAAGGACACGTCGTAACAGGTACTTTTTATCCGCCAGTAGCAACATCTCAAGATCAACAATTATTGGGAACAACAAATTTAAATTCAACCAATTCGAATACAGTTCAATATTATTCAAACAGTCCTATGTATTATCCAAAAGAATATTACAAAGATGAATTAATGAATCATCAACAAATGAATTTAAGTTATAATCTTAAAAACGATATGATTTTAGATAAAACTGAATATGATCTTAGTTATAAAACAAACATTCAAGAACAACAAAATTATTCCGGATACGGTTCGCCTTTAGTTCAAAACTTCATTGCACCTCATGAAGAAAGAAGTGATGTAGATAGTGACGTTGATGCTAGAGAATTTGATAAATATTTAAAATATAACAATACCGAAACGAATATGATTGATTCGAATCATAATTATCATAGAAACGACGGTTTATCCTCATCGGGTGGTGTTAGTTATAATTTTCCACCTCAACATACGTCAGTTATTTTACCGAATACTAACGTGAAACCGGAACCAATGGTCGGACATTACCCGGAAGTTTATGAATTACCCGCTCCGAACGGTATTCAAAAACCAGATGATGAATTTAGTGAAATATTGGCTAACGTGAGAAAAACATGTTATAGTAACTGATGAATTTTGCACCGTTAATTTTAAATTGTGTGTTGTGCAATAAGTCCTTTTTTAATATTCTAAAAGGTAGGGTTAATATGAAAAGGAAAGACTTTTTTTAATTCATTGACTTTAACAGAATATTAATAAAGAGTGAATAACATGCGAATTTTGATTGAAAGGATATGAGACATCTCTTTTTTAATATAAATTATTTTTTTAAAGATTTCTGTTTAATAAAGAAAGGTGTAAATAAAAGAGGTGTCTATTAGCGCAAATTAATAATTAATAAAGATATTATAGTTTATTATATTCGTTATATTTAAAGAAATTTTATTTAATCATTACTTGAATTATTAAAAGAATATTATTTTCAGTTTTATTATATTTTAAAATCAGATATTTTAAAATTTTACATTTCTTTTGTCTTGTAATTGTTTTTAAAACGTATTACTAAATGAAACAAGTAATAAGTTTTGACTTATTTGTATATCATTCGGTCATTTTAATATTTTTTATGTATTATCATAACTGATGAGTTCGATAAAATTTTTTGTCCTAAATTCTGATTTATCCATATTTACATTTAGTATGATTAATTTTCATTCATAAATCACCGTTTACTTTTAAAATTACTTTAATGTCGAATGACTCAAGTACTTAACCATGTTTTACTATTAACATTATTTGATTTGGAATTTATGAAAATTATGTTAAAAAATGATGTTAGTTATTGCTTAGGTGCTATTTACTGGAAAGGTCTTTATGTTCCAAAGCATAACAATTTCTAGATGACTCACGGCTAACTTACACACATTAAGATTGCTGTTAACAGACAAACTTAGTTGTATAAATCTGCATATAGCGAAAGAATTTATAAAAACCAAACAAAAAGAAGCAAACTTATTCGATATTAACGTCTTTTAAGGTTTGCTGGTTCACCTTTGGATATGAAAAATATACCTTGTAAACGTTGGTTGATATTCTTAGGAATTTTCCCTTTTCTAGTAATCTTTTTTCCATAATTTTATGAATAATATATACTGTAAATTATAACCCAATGATTATGATTTTCTGCATATCTTTTGAGAATATTTTCTATAATTTAGACCAGTGAATCCCAAACTCGCTTTTAAAAAGAGAGTTTTTCCAATATTCCAAGAAAGTTAACTGTTTAAAAAAAATCGGATGTATTAAGAGCGCCAGAGAAATGTTGATTATTTAAGGAGCCGTAAACCTAAAAAGATTGGGAACCTCTGAGTTATAATTTTAGTTCTAGAAGATTTTATAACAATCTAGAGCTAAATAAGACTTAAAATTAGAACTAACACTAGACCCAGAATTAGAAAGATTCAGGTTTAACCGTGCCTATTATTAGGGATTAGCAGTATGTCTCTTAAGACGGGTAAACCTGAATTTTTCTAATTCTAGGTCTAGTGTTAGTTCAAGTTTTAGTTCGATACAAGTATACAACAATTTAAGACTGATTAACACCGAAAAGTAGAGCTATTTTTAGCTACTTCTAAATTCGCACTTCTAATTCAATTCTAGGTCTAACGTTAGTTCTACTTTTAGTTCCATAGAACTAGAATCGTTCGTATTTAGCCGTACGTCTCTTAAGACGGAAGCCAATCCATCGTTGCTTTAGAAATGACACTGAACTTACGACTAGAAACATTAGGGTTTAGCAGTCTTAGCGTATGCCGAAATTTTTGTCGTAGGTTTTCAGATATTTAACCAAATATTATAAATTTGACGGATTGAACAGCAACTATATCATCTACAGGGTGATTCAAAAAACCGCTGACAGACTTCTAGATCTATAGTCTGTTTCACAATCATTGAGTCAAACTCCGAAGCGGCGTTGCCAAGCGTTTTTTAGCACCTCGACGAAAGAATGGATAACGCACCCAATTCGCAATTCGTTAGTCTCTTTAAACCGCTTTTTTATCTGTAGATTACGTTTGTTGTTAATAATATAAACTTAAAAGTGTTGGTTTGAAGTTTAATGTTCAAAACAGATTGCAGGTGTTCGTAAACTGAACGGCGACATGGCATTTTGCTTTATTCATCTAATTTACGGTATGTTTTATTTTTATTTTTCTTCTTTTAATTTGTATGAGTTATCGTATTTGATCATTACGGAGTCATTTAAACCCTATGTTATAAATTTGGAAATTAACTATCCGCATTTATTACAATTAAAATTCCTAAATTATTGGTCAATAAAGCAAAGCTGCGACGTATTAATGACGTGCGACTCAATGGTTATGGAACAGACGTTACATGATCTAGGAGTCAACATCAATATGAAAATGAATAGTCGTAATATACATGGGGTCGCAAATGTATCCTTTTCAAGATACAGGTATAGAACATTCGACAATTCTTTAAAATTAAACTGCAATAAAAAATTTCTTTTTTTAATATTTTTTACGCCACTGCTAATTTTGTCAAAGATAAAATTTTAGTGTAAAGTGGTCAATTATCTATCAAATTGGTTTGTTACAAAACTTTGATTAAAGCAATGATTTTTAATGAAAATATACTTGCAGAAAATTTTTTAATCTGGTTAATTTGTTTAGCTGTTAACTTCTAAAAATGAAAATGTATTACAGTCATCTTATCATTTACTGCCGCATGATTGTTCACCAAGACTAGAGTAGCCTTAGACTATAGAATATCTTATTCACAGACGAAGCCTTTTTTTACCTGACAAGGAATAGACAACGTCCACATAAAGTTTTATGAAGCAACAAAAATCGTCACGGCATTAGAATAATACATTTTCAACATAAATTTTCAAAAGACGTTCCTATTTGTATTGATGATTACAAGCTCATTGGTCGTTTTATGCAACCGAATAGACAACATTTTTTGAATTGCTTTCATTTTTTAATGACTGATCTGAACATCTTATTAGAGGAATGCACTGGCTGTGCGAAGGGCCTTTGATACGTTGATTTGTTAGAGATCATTTAGTGAGATACCCTTAGTGATGTATTGATCACAGTAGTCCAATTCAGTAACTCACCCGTTCATCAGATTTAAATGCTCTCGATTTCCACACTTGACGTTATGTTAATGAAATGATGTGAGGAATCTTTGATATTCATCTTAATTTTACATGAAGATTTCTAGGATAGGTCATCCTAGAAATCTATCAGCGGTTTTTGAATCACTCTGTAAGATAGACAGGGTGATTCAAATAAGGAGAACTTTCTCCTTATTTTCTTCATTTCGTTTGTTGACTATTTCATCGAATAGCTCCTCTATTATTGTATGACTATCTAATAGTTTTTAATAGGACTTTAACAGTCTATAGATCTTTTAGAATTAACACAAAAACTTTGTATGAACATAGGTTGACAAACGCTTTGTTTTAGAAATACATGACGTTCAAGTTTTTAAATTATTATTTTTTTTTAATATTACACAAGGCGTTCCTCGTATAACACGGTTTCTTCGTACCGTACTATATCAAAACGATCCCTTTCTTAATATATTGCTCAATTGCAATAGCCCATGTCAAGTAATCAAGTAAAATTTGGAGAGTTATAACGACAGTACTTGAATTTACGATTGCATTTGACGAGTACTCAATGAGTCGGACCGCTTGTTGGAACAGCGCTAATACATATTCTGTTTATTTTTTATCGAAATATTATCTAAAATTTCGGCAGAATAACTCATACAAATGACAAAGTTTATTAAAAGTTTTTATACAAAAATTTAAAATACAATAAAAAATGTATTAAAAAAATTATTATTTTCGTACATTTTCCGTAAAAAGATGTTTTGAGAATTTCTCTTATTGAAAGATGATGAAATTCAAGTTTTTAATCGTAAAAATAGTAATTCTCAAATTTTGTGCCATGTAATATCGAAACCGCGCTACACAAGTACTGTGTTATACGAGGAATATACAAATTATGGAGTGTTTTATGGCTGAGTTGGGTTGTGTCCCTTTGCCAACCCACTTAGGTTTATATAAAACTTTTGTATTAATTTTAAAAGATTTGTCGATTGTTAAAGTCTTGCTACAAAACCCAGAAATAGCCTGAATATACAGGATGATTCAAAAAATCATTAACAAATGTTATACTTGAAACATTATGATGAGTAGTCTTCATTTCATTATTCAGTTCGTGTTAAAATTCTTGTCGTTCTTCTCATAGTAAAATAACATAAACAACGAAAACATTTTTATTTTGTGAGAACGTAATGGTAATTATTAGAAACAATATTAAAAATCAAAGTAGAACTTAAATTGTTTGTTGTTTATTGATTATTTCTTTTCTGACAAAATTAGTTGAAATATAGATTACTAAGAAACTGTTGCTTTAATCAAAGTTTTGTGAGGAACCATTTGACAGATAATTGACCTTAACAGTACATGAAAATTCGATTTGTTTCACAAAATTGGCACAGAAAATATTAAAGAAAAGGGTTTTTCTAAAGGTGTTTTGTCGTAAATAATCTCTACCTCGTTAAGGTGGTAATTACGAGCCTATATACATTGTTGAAAATAACTGATGAACACCCTCTGGATAATCTAAACGTCTGTGTCTAGCGAAATGAAATTTGGTATGGAAGTAGTACTAAAGTATAACTTAATATCGCTCTCACATAGAGAGCGGTGCAATTCTATTAGAAGGGGATGCAGCAATGGCGAAAATATCCTCCTTGAGATTCGGATACCATCTCTTCATGACATGGCATGGAGTTGATATGTGTCTATATTGTAGTAGAAGGGATGCGGCCTCAACTCGTCCCCATAGTACGTCAACGTTTTTGTACCCCATTCTGCTTCCCTACGTTCAAACATGTTTGGGAAATGATGGGTTGTAGACTTCAACATTATCTGGCTTTCCTGGCTAATGCTCTTCATGTGAGGTTAAGTTTAGTACTACTTCCATACCAATTTCATTGCGCTAGACACACGCGTTCTAATTATTCAGGGATACTCCGCAATTATTTCCAGCAGTGTATATTAAGAGTATCTATCATAACTTTTGAAGTATTACCTACACTGGCAGTCTGTCAGCAGTTTTTTAAATCATTCTGTATAAGTATCTGGATGTAATAATTGCACCGTGTTTGTACTTTGTTATATTTTAAAAGTTGTATACAAATTTTGAACTTATTGTAATTCCAAAGTTATAATGCTACTTTTCATGTTTCATGTGTCTAATTAAACACAATAAAAAATGTTATTTTCCATGTTAACTAATACTCTTGGAAGGTAGTAAAAGAATGGAACCTTTGTAATCTTTTGATTTGACCACGTATACATCATTTTGCAAGAATAACGGATGTAGTTAATCTTTTTACCATTTATCGAGACGATTAATTTTTACGAATATTGATTTTATTCATAAATAACTTTTGTACAATAACATCGAAACACTTCCGTAAAAACTAGAAATAATAGGAATTATATACCGTGCTTCTCAAAAGTAACGAATAAATTCGATAAAATCATTACAAACAATACATGGCAAAATCGTTGAAAGGAGTCTATAGATTGAAATTTTTTGTAACTTTTTGATGCAGAGTTCAAATTTTTTTCGCCGTTTTATCCGAGTTATCCATATCGACATCGATGTTTTTTCAAATGGTCATTTCCATTTTTTTTCGGAAATGTATTTAATTTTTAAAATTTATTTATTTTGTTTTATAATTTTTAACATAAAGGTGGATTGTTTTCTGAACGTGATGCAGTCAATATTAATATTAGTTACATAAGAAACTTTTCGAGAAAAATTTCCTTAGACTTTCATAAATTTCCATTCATTTGTGATAGAAAAGTTGCAGTAGCCGTGCTTAACTATGTTAACCAATTGTTTTAGATATTGTTTTCAGACAATGATTAATTATCGACTTCTAAAACAGTTGGTTGTCATGGTTACGCATGGCTACTGTTATTTCTCTGTATCTAATGAATGAGAAATTATGAAACTTAAAGGTAATTTTTCTCGAAATCTTTTTAATTAATTTCGACTACGCTAAACGTGGAAAGTTTCGTAATAAAAAATTACACATTTTTTTTGGAAAAAAATAACGATAACATCATAACTTGTATAAAAATGACGTAATGTAGCTAAGAATTGCGTATCTTAATGGAGTTATTTTGTAATTCATGCACAAAATATCAGACCAATTATCTTTCTTATCAACATATTTCTCCATCTCTTTTTAACATTTTCATAATTCTTTATAAAGAGAACAGAAAAATCGCTCCCATTTCAGAAAGTTTATTAACAGGTTTACTTTAACCAATTAATGTCAAAAGCTCCATTTCATAGTATGCTTTATAACGTTTGATATGAGTTATCATATGAAAATTTGTGCTTTAAAAGTTTTTTTAGAGAACAAGAAAAACCGACATATTATTTTATATTTAAATTAACCCAAAATTGACTTTTAAATTAATAGAAATAGAAGCTTTCGCGCAGTAATCCAAAATAACAATACAATGATTGTAAAAAATTAAATCGATTATATTAATTGCCATTTTTACTTTCCTGTTATCTTAATATATCATCAATTAACTCAAGTTCCTCCTGATTGAAAAAGCAATGCGGTAATAATAATTATTTTTTAATAGAGTTTTGATAAATTAGATTTGCTTTGTTATGATACTTCATCGGTTCTAAACGAGAAAATGTAATACAAATTTATAATTCCAAATGCATACGACATTAGAAATGAAACATTACATCAAAATTTATTCCAAAATTATTGTTAAACATTGATATTGTTCAAATCATAAAAGACAAAGTTATAATAACATTTAATTAAAATAATTAATTGTAAATTTGTAATATTTTAAGTTCTTTTAATAATTCATGTGTTTCATTTGTACATAAATTGTAGTTAAGTTTTTTAAACGGAAACAAATGTGCCTTAAAAGAGAGCAATTTTAAATTATACACGTTAACAATTGAAAAAGAAATTAGTACATACATTTATAATAATAATTTTTCTATGTTATTCCACTTATTACTTTTATAAAAATACTTGATATGGATTGTATTCTTAATATTTAACGTTCGAACCCATATCGAAAGTTGTTTAATTGTTTTATTATTTCCTGTTCAAGATCTCAATTAATTAAATATAAATTTTTTTCGTATTAGAAACGGTCCAATAAAAATAATAATAATTATGAAAAAGACTCTCAAACACCGTCGTCGTTGGCCAGTAGTAAACGAAAAAAACGAACTTATTTATAATTGAATAACGAACAATATATCTGTGAAAGTGATATTTTTAAATACGATGTTATTAAAATGATTAAAATGTTTTTTTTATATTACTCAGTGCCTTCAAAGCAACAAAAAATATATATAAATAAATAAACTATTTTTTTAAATAGAATACTCCGTATATATCTTATAATAATCGAGATAAATTATTTAAATTTAACTCTAAAATTGTATATAAACGATCCGAGTATATTTTGTTACGTTTCTATACAAATTGTACAGAGGTTTAGTTTTTTTATAAATAAATATTAATAAGCAAGATTCCTATTTTGTAAAAATAAATTTTAAAAAATTATAAATAGTGCCTTTGAAAAAAAAAATAAATAAAATAAAAATCAGACTGATGTAGCAAATAATTTGTTAATTAAACACTGCGATAATCACAATAATTAAGAAAAAAATTAAAAATTATCACATCACTTTAAAAAATTATATTGCAAATAAAAAAATATATATATTTGTTACATAAAGAACCAAAGTTTGTAAATCTTGTAATATAATTATTTTACTTTTAAAATCTTATAAAACGAATATAAACGTGAACGTTTATTATTTTTCTTTTTTTTTCGATTTTCAATTTCTGTCTATTGTTTTTCTTTATATTTCTTTCTTTGTATGTTTTTTTTCGTTTAGTTTTGAATATATCTGTATATTATAAGTAAATATGGGACAAATACAATCTTTTTAAACATTAACCTTCGTTTTATTTCGATGCCAACCAACCTCATCAAACAAAACCCACACAGTATCTACATGATTTACTCTAATTACACGTATCTTTTCGTCACGGTAGGTTAATCATGTGGAAGAACGCGCAGTCATGAAAACACCAAAAGGTGTCTTTCGAGAAATACTAAAACAATTCTTTAGGAAGATAATTATTATACAATTATAATAATAAACATATAAATAATTCGACATTTTAAAGAAGATTTTGTAAGTTTTAATTTTCCCTTTGTATTAAAATTGTTATTTAAAAACTAAGTTGGGTAGTTTTTAATGACGAGTACACACCAACTCACTTCTTCGAGGTGACAGTCTTATAAATGACTGAAATATTTAAAGACTTGTACATGCTAATTCGCCTTGCGCATTTAAATTTTAAATCACCCTACTAGAATTATACGCGCGTTTGCGGTATATGCTCATTTAGGCACTTTATTAATGGTCTTAACCGGTCGTATTGTCTCTAGTTTATTAGATACTAGTCGACTCGGTAAAAGATCAACATTATTAATTTTTGTGTTTTGAAAACATGCTCGCTAAAAATACCTTTAGAGCATAACCTTAAATGACCTTTAAGTTAACTGGAGTAAACAATGACAAAATTAACATATTTTCCACAATATATTGATAGAAAAGTGTTGAAAATATAGAAAAATGTAATAAGAATATAGAAAATATAGAAAAAAAAATATTTTTAATTATTGCATTTATGGAGTTGTTTTGTTACTGGTCCTCGCGAAGCCTATAAACCATAGTCATTCTTACAGCCGGTACGATATTTGTTCAGGAAAATTTTTTAATCTACGTCATATGCTTGGTATCGATAATATCAATCAATCAGTGCAAAATTTATAGGTACATCACTAGTTGCAAATATCAAACTTTGCTTTCAGAGAATAGAACGTTATTTATTTTTTCCTTTCTGTGAATTTTGTCAATATCGTACTGACTGTACGCTTTATCCAACTATCTAGATATATTGCATCACGCTATATCTTATATGTGGGTGTGGGTTTCTTAATAATATTAGTGGTCTTTCTTGGTACAAGTTACCCACTGGGATGTCGAAAGCGTCAAGAATTCACGATGGTTATCAGTTTTGTATCAGATCTATATCTCACCCTTTAGTGGATAATTGTTCTTCGCATCAAAAATCCACCACACCTTGATTCCATATTTAACCGGCTTTGAAGGGATGTACTGAGTACGTGCGCCCTCTATACGGCAACATTTGCTCCAAAACTGATGTTAAGCATTATCCAAAGGTCATCGATTGCTGTATATTAACTTAGGGCTCACGATGCGATCATGTGTTTCTGTTGTCCAATCTAATGTAGCGTAGAGGTAGCTTGAAGCGATTGAGGAACATCCTGCCTTGTAGATGTCATGGTGATACGGTTTCTAAAGTTTTTTAGCTGATTGTATAGAATTGAACATAGCAGCACATAATAACCCGAAGAAGGTATACATTTCATTCTCGTTTGTTTTTGTCCAAACCGTTGTAGTCAGGATCCAACATGTTCCAATCACATATGACACCTGATCCTTTGCGAATTATTTCGCAAACAATTAGGTTAACCATCTCCAGAGTAACAAATTACTTCATTGAATATTGATTGAGCTAGCAACAAATTGCTGCATAATTGGGATACCATCACATCTGAAAACAATTACAACATTATGTGCATACAAGTGGTATCTAGTCGCTAAATTTATCTAAACAACACCATCTTTGAATGTGTAAAATTCGCCAACGGACAACTATGAATTATGCACAGTAACCGCCTATCATTCGACAACTTCTTCTTCTTCTTATTCTTCATTGTCACTGTCCACCGCAATATTGGTTTCAATGTGTAACTCTACTTCAGCATCGAACGCCGGTTTATCAGGCGGGATATAGTCTTCATCAGTCTGTCCTCAGTGAACTACTACCCATAAGATTATTGCTACCCGAATAAGTGGGTGCTGTGGGTGCACAAGTACCTATACGAAATTGTTAATAATTTTATCTGGATTGAAGCTGCCATTTTCCATTAATACTATTGAGTTTTATATTCCTAATTCAATCCAAGCATTTTCTGCGAATGCTTTTATAGGAGAGAACATTTTGAATTAAAAAAAACCCTAATTTTTAATTAAGACTTGATGTTGCTTCTCGTAGATTTGAAATGCTTTCAAAAGCCTTGATATTACTTCTGAGAGAAATGCCACCATAAGAGTTGATATTGTTTCTATAAGACTCGATATTGCTCCGAGAAAACTTAATATGCTTGCTCTTCCAGAAGACTTGATACTACACTAGAAAAGTTGATATTGCTTAAAGAAGACTTGAAATGCTTCCAGAAGATTTGCAATGCTTGCAGAAGACTTGCTTTCAGTAAACACAATACTAGCATTTATTGAACGACTTTATTGAAATTTTCGTCAGCGATGTCTCTAATTAGAACAAAGATGATTGAAATTTGAAAACAAAAGAATAACAAAAACTAAAAAGTTTTCTTTCAATAACGAGTTGCTTCGCCACGATTTATAATGCGGTTATTTAGACACCGTGACATGTAATCAATGAAGTGATCTAGCCATAGATAGTCTGTGATATATCAATTCAAGCTTCTTAAATTCGCAGCCGGCGATCGTGTGATAAAATACCCAGTTGTCTAATGACCTCGTATATTTTCAATAGTCAAATCAGGCGACTGAGCAGCATATGGGAGACGGCAATGTTAGCTTCTTCCAAAAAAATATTGTAGCCCTTTTGAGGTCAAACAATATCCTGTTGGAAAATTTATTTTCTGTCCGTATGAGCCTCCTACGACCAACGTGGACCCGTAAGCATAATCAGGACTAGCCACTAAACACAACTCGATGTCATTTTTGTGCTGCCCAATTCGCTTTTTCGTTACTACATTCCAGCCTGCATAGACGGTGAAGTGGTGTAAGAAGAAGATATACAAATGGACGACATGAATGTATCCCATAAAACCTTATCCGGCGATAAACAGATGACAGTGACATTTAGGGTCCTGCACCGCTCATTCAATCATTTGGAATCAACCGAGCTGTTAAAAATCTGTCTCTTGTGGCCAAAAATGTTAAGCCACGTTCTTTGCGATCGGAAGTTCTGCGGGGATGTCCAGGGCGACGTTGTTGCATCCCTTCTTTGAACCATTTGAACCAACATCTCAAAACAGTGTGAAGAAACAATTTGTAAAATTGACTGTTAATTGCACATTAATTGTTTTATTTCTTGTAATTTATTGTTATTAAGTGCAAAGGAAAAAGAAAAAAAAAGAACCAAACTACTAGTTAGATTTTATTCAAATTTTAATCGTTTATTTCGTAAGATTTTGAAAGTGTTCGTTTAATTCAACATCAAACATTTTACATATTAACTTAATTTAAAATATGTATATCTATGTATACAGACTGCACGGGTAAATCTTTCGTACACAATACTAGTTGTTTGCTTAGTTATGAAGCATCAAATCGTTTCAAATGGGACATAATTCTACTCAACTATTTATAATAAATGCTGAAATAAACCTTTCTCTTGAGCTGAACAGTAATTCAACCGGCTATAAAAATTTTGCCGTATCTTAGCAAATACATCTAGGTGTAATTGTATTGCTTATTTCATTCTCCATACTTATAAATAGAATTGCTTTAAAAGGCCACAAAGAAATCGTTAGGTGCTAAAGAAGGGGATCTTGCTGGCCATTTAGTACGACTTAAATTACCTATCCACTTGTCTTCAAAAGTATTTATTTAAAAAATTCATAACCTTACGGGTATTATGAGCAGGACAGCCATTTTGTTGAAGTCAAATATTATCAAAATCAAATTGTTCCTGAATTGCAGAAATAACATTGTTCTACAATAAGTCTTAATATTTATTGCCGTTTAAATTTCTATTTGATACGCCCAAGGATTTCATCGGTAACGATTCCTGTCCATTGATTCCATTTTCTGATGATATTGTGTTCTCGTTGGACCATTCCAATGAAATGTTATTTTACCAATAATTCATTAATAACCATCCGGCAAACCTACCTGCAAAAATTTTATAACATTGGTATTTGTGTTTATGCAAAATTTTTAACACTGTTGTTGCTCCAACCATAAATAACTTTTCTTCGAGCGTAGTGTATTGCATTTTAAGAGAATAGCATAACAAATTACAATTGCTAATCACCCTAACTCAACCAAAATCTAGCTTATTTAGATAAAGAAATGAAAATGAAGCTGGCAAATACATCCCTCTGTAGAGGATGTGAAATGAAGAATTTTCACCTTTGAAAATAAGCATTCCGGTTTAGCCGCAAGTCTCTAAAGACGGCTAAATCTAAATGTATCTAATTCTTGGTTTAGTTAGAGGTCAGTGATTAGCAGTGTCACTAGAACTGACACAAGATCTAAACTTAAGTTATGGTTGTGAATAAGAAGAAACCAATAAAGGAGAAGACCACTGCTGAAAACAACTGATGCTGTGATATGAACCCTTTGTAAATACTCGAACCTTGACCCTAAAACGACACTCAAATAGCTGAAAGTTCAAGAAAATTTGATGTCATAAAAACGCAGAAGATCAATTTAATGAAAATATTCGAGTGGAAATCTATATATGATGCTAAATGATAAAAGTGTAAGATTGTCAAGCACAAGAATAATTAATGAAACAAAATTAATTTGTCATTTTGACAACTTAATACTACTTTCATATTTGATATTCATCATTTTAACTCAAGTGTTATCATTTTAAAGGTATAATCTATTAATCCGACACCTTCGTGTCAATTTGACGTTTCAAACTCATTATTTTGATATATCCTGTCATTTTAATTTTTGAGCTTATCATTGTAAACTTTTAATTTACCATCTTGATAACTTGGCATATTTTTGAGACATTTAATCAATAGATTCATCTGCTAATGTATCATTTTGTCATATTAAACATTTTCTAGTCAATTTATACTTACCTTACACATTATTGTAACGTTTCAGTCATTTTTTTATATTTATTACATTATTTGGCGTTGTAACATATCGATGTCGCAATGAAGTTTTATGTACATCATTTTAAAATTTGACTTGTCATTTTAATACTTTATTACTTAATACTTATTAGTCATAGTTTTGACATACCATTTAATTGTTTACTTTATCATTTTTAACTTTTAATTTATCATTTTGACAACTTGGCATCCTTTTGAGACATTTAGGGTCACTTTTACCATCTTAAAATCGCTCTAACCACCACTAGTTAGTTTAACTGGAGGTTGGTAAAAGTGGGCCTTAATCAATAGGTTTATCTGCTAATGTATCATTTTGCCATTCTGACTTGTTATTTTTGATCTATTAACACGTTATAACATTTCTTAATCATTTTTTTATATTCATTACATTAGCAATAAAATTCATTACATTATTTATCATTGTGGTGTCTTGATATAACATTAAAGTTTTAAATTTATCTTTCTAACGTAAAATTTGTCATTTTAATACTTTAATTCGTCATTTGGGTATCTTAACATCATTTTAATATATATTAATCATTTTAACTGAAATGTTATCATGTTAAAGCTGTAATTTATCATTCTTCTGATATCTTGGTGTCATTTTGACGTTTTAAATTCATTATTTTGACACAGCCTATCATTTTAATCTTTTACTTTATCATTTTTTAGTTTATCATTTTGACAACTTGACATCCTTTTGAGACATTTAATCAAGAGGTTCATCTGCAATTTTTTATATTCATAACATTATTTCTCATTGTGGCGTATCGATATCACATTGAAGTTTTATGCTTATCATTTTAACATCCAATTTATTATTTTAATACTTTAATTCGTCATTTTGGTATCTTATTATTATTTTATTATTATTATTTTAATTCAAATTTTATCATTCTAAAGCAGCAATTTATAATTCTGACATCTTCATGTCATTTTAACGTTTTAAATTCATTATTTTTCCAGACTGAAATGACAGGCTCTGCAAGCCTGTCATTTTAATCTTTTACTTTATCATTTTTATAACTTGGGGTTCTTTTGATGCGTTTAATCAATAAGTTTGTCTCCTAATATATCATCTTGTCATTTAACATGTATCATGTTTAGTTTGATGTTCTAACGTATCGATATCACATTGGACTATTATATCTATCATTTTAACATCTGATTTGTCATTTTAATACTTTAATTGCTCATTTTAGTATCTTAATATCATTTTAATATTTGACGTTGACCTTTATATATTACTACTATTTAATAAAATGTATGTAGGAAAAAATGATACTCATTGAGAGTGGCATTGAAAAAATTCGTAAGAAGGTGTAAATTAGTGCTTATAAATTTGATGTGCTATATAATAATAATAATAATAATACTTTATTGAGCTAACAGTAGTATATCCCAGCAGAAGGATCTTGAAAATGACCACGCTTCTTCTGCATCAACTATATACAAATATATTGTCAATATAATGTAATTGAAGTAATTTGGACCAAGATTTATTGCAATATATATCAATATATCAACGATGCAACCGATTTCTTGCAACAAAAACTTCTTGTTCAGTTCACTTTCAATCAAAGTACTTTAATTTAATATCTACTTATTAGTAACAATGGTGATAATTTATATTAACATTTTTGGTCTAAACTAGGGGTTTCTAAAATTGTTTCTTTCGCCCTTGAGATTCTTGTAACTTCTTACGGGGCCCGCAGTAAAACAACATGTATTATATACTTATGATATTGATTAAACAAGGTAAATTTGAGTTATTTTGAATCTCTTAGAATATAGATGTCGTGTTTAATATTGTTTTAAAGCTTAAAACATTTTAAAGTAAAATTTAAAAGTTTAACCATCTGGTGTTCGCTTTTTACCATAGTAATCTTTATCTCTTGAACGTTGGTCGCCGATCTCCGGCGTCCGTCCCTTGAATTATTACGTCTGAATAAACGCAATCACGAGGGGAATGCCGCGGACTCCGGTACCGAAACGAGGAGAAACAAAGATAGAAAGAGATAGAAGTCACACAGTGTACAAATATTAAACAGGCGGTAAACGTAGCCGCAATAAATAACCCATTTCGCCGGTGGTGTCGCGTCCGATCGTTCTTCGCCCTATCTTCGGTGCGGATCTTCCGATATTTAAGCGAACGAAGTTCCCCCTTTTCCCCTTAGCCATCTCGACCACCATACCCCCTGAGGCTCTCCCGCTCCCGGAAAAACGGAGGCGGAGAGATTTATTACCATCCGGCTAAACACTTTTATACCAACGGACGTTATTTTTCTTAGAACCGAGATATAACCAGTGGGAATGAAGTTGTAAATGTCGAAGAATCGAAGAAGAAGAAGCTGCCGTTGTCTAGAGTCTAGACTTGTATAGGTTATGGATAATAAACATAGCACCCGTATTACTTAAATTATTACTATACATTATTACATCCAATAACTAAGCAAAAGTAAATTTTGATAAATGGTAATGCTTCTTGGGAAAATGAAGATTGGGTATAATTATTTGTACGTACATTTTGAGTGTTTGAAGTTGAAAAGAATTGTATCATTGTGATTTTACCGTTTTTCTATTTTATTGAAAATATACAATATTGATATGGTTGGTTGGATGGAAAAGATATTTAAATTTGTAACGGAAGTGTACGTAAATCTCAAAGATACTTAGAGAGAAAAGCAAAATACGGTCGAAGGATGTCAGCGCCGTCCGCTAAAAATCGAAAATGGAAATGTCTTGACATATTGACGTGTACTTATTAATATTAATAAAGTCGGCCGGAGCACCGATCCTGTTCTCGCCGGCTGCGCCTCCGAACCCGCCGCTTGTATACACAATATAGTTTTGTTAAAATATCGATCAACCGTTACATCCACCAAATAGATATTATGTAATCAAATAAAAATTTAAAAAGCTCCTAAAATACTTGGGTATTAATGATTTTAGGCTATTCATGATGTTTTTAAGTGTTTATACGATGAAGTAGATGGAAAAGGGAATAAAAAAATACACTGAAACGAGCAAAAACGAAAAATCGAGGTCAACTACGGTGGACCACGAAGGACCAGATTTAGGAGGATGGTAATGGAACGTCCAGTGACAGCCAAGATGTGGTTAGTTAAAGCGGCAACTATTGGCCGCCAGATGTCAGTACGGTAGCGGGTGACAGCAAGAGCTAATATATGTCCACCGATAGTCCGGACAATTTCAGGGCCGTATTTATAGAAAGTTTCAAATATAAATTTTTAATTAGCGAAATTTGTGGATATTTTAATAAATCTAATTCAATATAAATTTTACTATACTTTCCAACGCATTAATCTAATAACAAATACAATAACAAAAAATAAATATAATAATAATGTTATCATAATATACATACAGTATGTCCCCTGGATCGAGTTACAAAGATAGAAAAAGAAATAAACTACTGAATTTTCAAACTTAGTTCAGCATAAATAATGCGTCGTAATATGTTCAAATCGCATGAATTTTATACTCTAACTACAAAAGTTAACTAATTATTTCCATTTTAGGTATAAAGTGGACTTTTTCTAAATTGGAAATTTATTCAAGTTCTATTTATGACGTGTAACTACAGAAACCATAAAGCTACATTTTTCCAATGTGGCTGAAGATAGATTCATATTCGAATCTGTACCAGATTCAAATTCAAAAAATTACAGTTGACCAGATAAGTCTTGAACTTACCAATCGTAAAATCGTTTTCTAAAACTACAGCCGTTATAGGAAGCTGCGACTGTCCTGGATAATTCGAATAGTAGAGGGTCTCTATTATATTCCCTGTCTACCCCCACCCCCAGATTTACCTCCAGCTTTGAATACTCTTCGTTTTTAATGGCACACGTAGGAAATTATTTTCTCAACAATTAGACACTGCAGCACCCTGGGATAGGTCTAGATTATTGCATTAGATCCTCTTCTATCATTCTAGCGCACCTCTATCCCCAGATTTGTCGTAGGGGCCGAGGGGTGAATTTTTGAAAATTTCTCGTTTTCAATAGCATATTTAGAAATTATTTTCTCAATAACTAGAGACTGCAGCACCCTGGGACTAGTCTAAACTATTGCTTTAGGTCCTCTGGTATCTAAAAAAATAATTTCTAAGTATGTCGTTGAAAACGAGGAATATACAAAAATTCACCCTCGGCCCATACGGCAAATTTGGGGGTGTGGTTAGACTAAAATGATACAAAAAGACCTAATGCAATAATCTAGACTAGTCCCAGGTTGCTGCAGTGTCTAGTTATTGAGAAAATAATTTCTACGTGTGCCATTAGAACGAAGAATATTCAAATCTGGGGGTGGGGGGAACATAGTAGAGGGACCAATGTCTTCCCTTCATCATCCCCCTCCATCAACAAATACTTTGGCCGCTCCTCTCCCATACCTTTCATTGTATCCCCCTTCTCGTAACTGTGACCTTCTTTGCTGTCTCTGTATATCCCTGTCCCTATCTCTCAGTTCCCTCCACATCTCGTCTGTTTCCGTTCTTCTGTTTTCGATGCCATTTAGTGAGTACCCCACCGTTCTATAATATTCTTCCCTGTCTCTTTGCGCATAGATCGGCCCCTTCCCCTTAATTTCCCTCCAACACTCTCCCAGGATCTTGCACTGCACTGCTTCTACCATTTCCTCATACTTCACAGCTCTTCTCCCCGCCACCACCCTTACTGCATCCACCGTAACCTCCTACCTTACTATATACCCTGAGGACTCCCTTGCCAACCCCAGTACCTATCTCCAATATCGTGTTTGTATATCCTCCAGCAGACCTTGCTCTCCACATCCCCATACTTTTGCGCCATACATCATTGTACTCCTCACCAAGCCATCAAACATCACCTTTCTTTTTCCCACGTCCCTTCCTAAAGTTCCTTCTCTCCATCCCCAAACCTGTCCCATCACTTTGTTCACCCTTTTTGGCATCGCCCTCACATGCGCCCCGACCTTATTACTTTCCGTGAAGTCATATCCCAAGTACGTGTACCTTTTCACTTGCTCTATCTCTCTTCTCTGCCACCTCCACTCCTCCTTCCTTCTTCCCCCCCTTTGCAGAACTTCATTATCTTTGTCTTCTCGACGTTTACCTCCAATCCGTTCGCCTTAAAATATCTTTCCAGGAACCTCATCATCTCCTTCATCTCCACTGCTTCTCTAGCCACGACCACCAAATCGTTCGCATACGCCAAGGCGTGTACCTTTGTTCTCCCTATCACCACACCACCCATTTGCATCACCTTTCTTTTTCCCACGTCCCTTCCTAAAGTTCTTTCTCTCCATCCCCAAACCTGTCCCATCACTTTGTTCGCCCTTTTTGGCATCGCCCTCACATGCGCCCCGACCTTATTACTTTCCGTGAAACCATATCCCAGGTACGTGTACTCTTTCACTTGCTCTATCTCTCTTCCCTGCCACCTCCACTCCTCCTTCCTTCTTCCCCCCCTTTGCAGAACTTCATTATCTTTGTCTTCTCGACGTGTACCTCCAATCCGTTCACCTTAAAATATCTTTCCAGGAACCTCATCATCTCCTTCATATTCACTGCTTCTCTAGCCACGACCACCAAATCGTTCGCATACGCCAAGACGTGTACCTTTGTTCTCCCTATCACCACACCACCCATTTGCCCCTTCGTAAGTCTCTTTTCCAAGTCCGCCGTATATATTGCAAATAGTGTCGGACTAAGAGGGCACCCCTGTCTCAACCCTCTTGTCGTCCAGAATACCTCACTTAACTCTTCCCCCACTTTAACCTTGACCATCGTCTCCCTGTACATCTCCTTCACCCTCCCTATCAGTTGTTCAGTGATACCTCCCCTCCTCATTTCCTCCCAGACTTTCTCTCTATCCACGTTATCGAATGCAGCCTTCAGGTCAATAAACAATCCATATAGCTTTTTCCCCTTCTTGTTCAACTCCCTATGTACCAGGTGTTTCAGAATGTATATATTGTCAACTGCCCCTTTTCCCTTCCTGAAACCCGCCTGCCCATCCGGCAACAATTCCCCCCACTCCATTTCCTCTTTCAATCTCCCCAGCAGTATCATTGCATAAATAGTGAAAGTTGTGTCCAACGTAATAATCCCTCTATAATTACTCACCACCATTTTATTCCTCTTCTTATACAGAGGGCATATTATCCCTATCCTGCCCTCTTTCAACTCCTTAATCTTCTCGGCCTCCCTTTCCTTCAGCTCCTTCTTTTTTTTCTTGCATACTTATTTGGAGTTTCTCCTGGCCTATCTCTACCTCCCCTCTCTGCCACAGTCTCAGTTTCCTTTTAGCTTCTCTCTTAGCCTTTCTGCATTCCCTATCCCACCATTCGTTTCTTCCCAGTCTGACCCCCGTCAGCCACTCTTTCTTCAACGTCGCCTCCCTAACCACCTCAATTAGTTCATTCAACCCGTCGGCCCCCTCCACCCTCTGACCCCAGCTTGCCAATTTTCCCCTATAATGTTCTATCCCCTCTTTCGACCAATCTACCCTAAAGTGTTTTCCACCATCCTCCATTATCGTTCTGTTCCTTCTTCCCCATGCTCCCTTTATGCACATTTCTAGCGACTGATGATCCAACTCTACCATCGCCCCAACCCTAAAATTTGATTGAAAATGATGTTACAATTGATAAGTTCAAGACTTATCTGGTCAACTGTAATTTTGTGAATCTGAATCTACAGATTCGAATATGAATCTAATATTCAGCCACAAGTTTTTCCATACATTCACGTCCATTAGACTTGGAACTAGAAACATTTGGGTTTAACCATTCTAAACGACTGTTGGGTATGCAGTAGTAAATAACAATAAAACGACAAGAACACTTTAATATTGACATAACACGAACACGCTGCCTTCCATCCTTTTATTATTATACACTCTGTTACATTTTCTTATGCGCAAGCGGTTATATAATTTTGGTTGGCCATACAATACCTCTTTCCAACTAATGTAATGACACTAATGACGCACATGTACATAAATAAATCTTATCATAAATTTAATTTCTTAGGTGGTCGTTTAATTCTTCTAGATTTTCTAATTGGAGATACAGGCGAACAAGGTTCAGAAACAAGTGCTGTCGCGGGAGCAGGATCTGAATGATTTTCAGGTTCAAGAACCCTAGGATCCTCTAAGTCTAAAGGAAGCGACTCTTTTCTAAATTCAATATCAGGACTGATTCCTTGGCTTGTTTGTGGTGCAGCATTTCTTCCTAAAGGTGAATTCAATAAATCTCCCAAGAAATCGGGTTGAGCCATGTTATGTGCTTTTAAATATTCACCATATACTTCAAAATAAGTCTTTTTTGGTCCCCTTATTTGTTCAGCTTAACATTTTCTCGTTTCTCTCTAGGTTTAATAAAGTCTAACTTATTGTTAGTCCGTGGAATGCTTTTCAACAAATACTCTGCTGGAGTTTTACCAGTTACGCTGCTTGGTGTCACATGTTGTTTAAGTTATCTAGTCCTAGTTGCAATTCTTCAGTAGTGACCGTTTTCGATTTTATTACTTTCTCTAAACTTAGTTTTATACTTCCAACATGACGTTCTGCACATCCGTTTGAACGTGGGTGTAACGGTGGCGTTACAATGTATTTTATTCGACTTTTTATACAAAATTTTCTAAATTTCTCGCCATTAAATGGAGGTCCGTTATCGCTTACCAACTCTTTCGGACTTCCGAAAACTCTGAACAGTCTTCTTAATGAAGTGATTGTACTATCACAGTTCGTATTTGATACAATTTTCACCTCCACCTATCTGCTCATGACATTCACAACTATCAAAAAATACGTTCCAAATTTTTTAAAAAAATCCACATGCAACCTTTGCCACGCTTTCTTAGGTTTCATCCATGTCGTAAACTTCTGTTCTGGAAGTTTTGACGAAACTGTTGCACAAGCCTCACAATTGTCCATAATACTTTCTATATCCTTATCTATTCCCGGTCACCAGTAAAGCCCCTTGCTAACATCTTCATTCTGTGTTCTTCATGTAGCATTTCTATCACCAATCCACGAAGGGCAGTTGGAATTATTACTCGTGAACCCCATTCAATGCAACCATTATCCAAGATTATTTCATGCTTTCTCTGAAAGTAGGGTTTCAACAACTCTTCCCCCCTAGTGTTTGGCCATCCCCTCTGGGTAAATTCCGCAACACGGCATAAAACTGGATTGAATAGATCATATACATTCACTGGTTCACCATTCAGTTCATCCTCCGCAAATAGGTAACTTCCGCCAACATCACCGATACCGTAAATTTGATCTGTCTTCGGTCCCTTCTTCAAGAGGTAATCTTGACAATGCATCGGCATTACCAATTTCTGACCCTTTTTTGTATTTATGCCTCGCGTTGAATATGAGCATTATTTCGTTGACATGACGTAAAAGTAGATGATGCAAACATCACTGGTCGATACACATAAAAGATTCAACGTAACCTTGAAATCAGCACACAAACATATAAAACCATTCTTCTTTAGTATTACGACAATAGGAGCCGCCCAATCACTGTACCAAACTCTTTCGATTAATCCTGCTTTCTCCATAGCCATTAATTCCGCCTCCACGCTGTTCCTTAAGGAATGTGGAGTGTTATAGGGTCTATGGAACACAATATAAGTAAGGAACTGGATTTTACTTTTATGTCCAATGAAAATGCCCTAATACTCTGTGACCTATCTTCGGTATATACATTAGCATATTTAGTTCACATATCAGTAGTTTTTAAATCTAATCCTAACACTTTTACATGACACACCTCATGAAATAATTTACGCCACTGAGGTTTTATTTTATCCAATCAATCACGACCTTACAACAAAGTTTCTACTTTATCATCGATTACAATCAACGGTAAATTTACATATTTTGTTTTACTTACTCTAGGATCTACAAGCAATTTTCCTAATATCTTTAATCGTTTACCCCCGGCATACTCTAATTTACTTATAGTCGATAACAATTTTACATCTATGAGATAACGATGCATCCTTACATTGAGTTTTCACGGTTTTCACGATTAATAGTAGTTGGAATATTGAACTAAAATTAGAACTAACTTAGTTCAACTAACTTAGTTCTAATTTTAGTTCAATTAACACCGGTCGTGAAAGCCTTCGTACTTATAGTTGGAATATGTTTAATAAAAATTTTGCAGGGTTGCGCTCTCTTATCAATGATCTTATTTCATCACTTAACCAGGTTGTAATTTTTATTCGGCTGATATTTTCAACTACTACTACTACTTTTAGCTGTTATTCGATTATAAATTATTTTATACTCGTATCGAACTAAAACTAGAACCAACACTAGTCCTAATACTAGAAACTTTCAGATTTATCCGTGCGTTTTCGGAATAGCTGCTAAATTTCTGTTTAGCTCTAGATGTTTTAAATTCTTCTGGAACTAAAAGTATAACTAATACTACACCTACAACCCAGCTTCAAAACTAACACTAGATCTAGAACTAGAATCATTAGAGTTTAGCCATAAGTCTCTTAAGATGGCTAAACCCTAATATTTCTAATTCTAGGTCTAGTATTAGTTCTGAAACTAGGTTGGGTTGGGTTCGATTCTGTCTTAAGAGACGTACGGCTATACAAAATGTCTCTGTTAGGCCTATTATCATGGAATCTGTTTTATGCAGTGATTTAAGAACATTTTTCTTTATTATTTTGGTTTCACAAAACCTTTATCTATTATATCTAACCAATGCTCTTCAACATTTATGATCGCACAGAATCCTTTATTTTTGAAATAATTTTTATATGGAACCCTTCGTTCTATAACACACACCGATTTGATTTTAGGGTTGGATATGTCGTATTATAATTACGTATTACATGCTATGAACAAGGTGCGTCTCCCTCTTCGTTATATAAACTTTATGCAAGAATAAATAATCCGTATTTATTCAAACAAAAAGGTAATTTTTCCTTATAAAATACAGGATTCAATAAAAAAAATTAGATACGGGTTCATAAATTGGCGGATAAACAATACTTCGTGTTATTCTCCGTTTGATTCTAAAATGAAAATTTTAATTTTAAAATGTTCATGCTTCATTTGTCTTTAGGAAATTCCCAAAGGTCAGATAATTTGTCTATAAACAATCATTACTATTCAATATCTGTTGATAAATAAGAAGTAGTTTAGTGCTCTTATGGAAACATTTCAAGTCTTCCTTTCAAGTTTTCTGGAAACGTTTCAAGGCTTCTAGAAATAGTAATAAGTCTTCTAGCATTTCAAGTCTTTTAGAAGCAGTATCAAATCCTCTAGAAGCATTCCAACTTTTTAGAAGCAGCATCAAGTCTTCTGAAAGCATTACAAATCTTGTAGAAGCAGTGTCAAGTCTTCCCGAGGCAGAAGCGAGTCTTCCAGGGCCAGAATCGGGTCTTCTGGAAGCAGTTTAAGTTTTCTAGAAGCATTTCAAGTCTTCTGGAAATAGTATGAAGTCTTGTGGAACTTTCAAGTCTTCTATAGATATTATCAACTCTTCTAGGAGTATTTCAGGTGCTTTGGAGCGTCTTGCGGAAACAATATAAAGTCTTCTAGAAATAGTATCAAGTATTACAGGTGCAATAACAAGTCTTCTAAATGTATTTCAAATCTTCTGAAAACATTTCAAGTAATTTTGAAGCAATGTCACGTCTTTCACAGGCAGTATCGAGTCCTCTAAAAGCTGTTTAAGTCCCCTGGAAGCAGTATCAAGTTTTGGTTGAAGCATTTAATGTCTTCTGGAAGCATTTCAAGTGGATATCGTATTGAACCAAATTAAATTCTTTTAATGTTTCATTCGTTCTAGTTAGTAGACATATTATCACTTTATCCCCCTCTTTGAAAATAAGTTTCTTCGCTCTTTTAGCATAATATTGTAAGCATTTTGATGTGTTCTGTACTGCGTCACTGATTCTGTCGTATTGTCACCGATCAGTACGTTCCTTAATAATCACGAGATTATCTCTAATTTGTTTGGTAATTTACAATAAATTACGCTATACATTCTCGTAATTTACAAGGTAAATTACAAATTTACATAACTGGTTCTATGACAGAATACTCACACAAGACTTAGAGAAGGGGGCGGAGTTGTTTGCGTATGCAGACGATCTTGCCTTGGTGGTGACAGCTAAAAACCAGGAACAACTGGAAGATAAAGATGGATAGAAGAGTATGAAAGGGACATGGAGAAAACAGAAACTTACGGAGCAACGGATTGGAGCTTCAGAGATTCCAGTAGAAGATAAAGCGGGGGCGGAAACATCTCTCCCTCTATCCAGGTATGAGCAAATGTAACCATTTAAAAAAAATAAGGCTTTTCTGTTTCTGTTTCGACAGAAACGAAATTGATTGAGAGGGGAAATGTATCACCCCTCTTTTAGATACGTTTTAGGGTAAAAGCATTTCAAACAAGCATTCGTTGTCAATTTTTTCCCCCGAGGAAATAGAAGACGGAAGTGGTGGAAGCGATAACACATAGGAAGGAATGGGATGGATCTGGTGACAAGAAGAGACAGATGGCAGGACGGTCGTAGCTAAAATATCGTAGCCGTACGTTTTTCAAGACGGCTAGACCCAAATGTTTCTAATTCTAGGTGTAATGTTAGCATTAATGTTGGTATTAGCTCTAATTTAGCTGGTATTCAGTTTTAGATTATAGTGTATTTGTATTGAACCAAAACTAGAACTAATACTAAACCTAGTACTAGAAAGATTCGGGTTTACCTATGCGTCTTCAAACGCATGGCTAAACCATAACGTTATAGTTCTAGGTCCAGTGATAATTCTAGTTTTAAATTGTTCTGGAACTAAAAGTATAATTAGACATACAACCCAGCTTTGGAACTAACCTTAGATCTAGAAACATTAGGGTTTAGGCGTACGTTCCTTAAGACGGCTAAACCCTAATGTTTCAAGTTCTAAGTCTAGTGTTAGTTCTGAAGATAGGTTGGGTTGGGTTTGGTTCCGTCTTAAGAAACGTGTGGTAAAACTCAAACGTGTCTAATTGTTTCTTTTGTTAGACGATTGAAACAAATTATTTACAGTGAACAATTAAAAGACAATGCAGAATTGTTAGAAGTAAGAATATTAATGCGATAAAATCTTTACCACTGGTGGAGATTCATGGAGATTTGGTGGAGATATATTATTATTAATGCGATAGAATCTCTACCACTGGTGGAAATTCGTAATTGCTATAAAACAAATTAGAACTCGTCTTCAAATATGTTCACTTACAGGTAAATAATATTCGATTCGAAAACATACTGTATATCAGAACACAATTCATCCGTAATAATACTTTATTAAGGCTATAAAGTAATAAATTGTTCAACTTCTCTCTCGGTTGTTTTATTTACTCGGTATAACATAAGGAATTGTAGTGTTTATCCTTACAGAGCTGCCTTCTCTTATAAAATTAGTAACACCGGTAAAAACAGGTCTTGTATTAGTTGTTTGAGTTTCTTATGCAGCGTTTGACACTTTTTAACTGTTCATTTATCAGTGATTTTATCTATGTTTGTTTTAATTTGTTTTAATTTATATATTTTTTTGATATTAAGATGTTTTATACCAATGAGAGAATACTTTTTTTTGATAGTGTGGTTTAAGTCCACAGATACTTTTTTTTGATGATTCCTTGATGCATTTTAAAATTAACAAAATAATATAAAATAATTTAATATGCGCTTTATGAGGACAGTTGCTTATTTTCTGCTTATAAAGGCCTACAATCCATAATCACAAATTCAATGTTATTTACACACCTTAACTTGATAGGGAAAATTCCATAATGATTCTCTTACTTGAATGTTTTGATAATCATATACCAATATTCACATATTGGTATACTGTAAACTTTACACACCAATGACTCAACCAGATTGACGACCAGAACAGTGGAACAGTCTTAAATCTTCTGATACTTCTTAAATCCTTTCGACGTCATCGCATAAAGCATGGCAATATATTCAGCTTTATTCCACACCCACTTCACGCCCAAAACGTTTCTGATACATCCTAACTTACAGTAGATATATGTAGTGAATTCACTGACTGTATAGTAGATGTCTTCAAAAAGGTTGCAATCGTCTGCTACTGGGTTCGGATTCTTCAACCTGCTCGTAATTTGTATATGCACAGTCCAGACAAAATGCAGACTGTATTAATTCTAATCACAACCTGCACTTTCTGTCTGAATTTGATATTATATGCATGGAATATGTTTATAAGTACCAACATGAATTAATGTACCTATGTGTTTGCTGATACTGATTATATTTATTGGTAATAATGATTTTGTTTCTAGAAGTATAACTAAAACTAAAAATAACTAAGATATATCTAAAATCCGTTATACATTAAAATAAAACAACTTCTAAAAGTTGGAAAAACGAAAATAATTTCTGAGTTGGGTCCAAGCACGTGTATTTATTACTATTATTAATGATTTCAGGTATTGAAATGCCTTAGAAGTGTTTCTAATGCATTTCATCATACTACATACTTAGCATATCTACTACGAATTATTTGCTCAGTTTTTTTTTTCTGCAACTGAATATCCATATTGAAAAGTCTTTTAAGAGGTTTCAATTATGCTGTACGACTATACTTCCTGGCATGGTTATTATTGAGATCGTAAGTGGATTTTCAGGGACCTAAGATTACCTTACCTAAGATTAATTTTATTCTATCTTATAGTGTTTATTAATCTGGGTTCCACCTAAAGTGCTTTACGGAAGAATTTCTCATATATCTGGAGGCAAACCATTGGTCAGACCTTGCATGTGATCAGGATGTACATTACCTTGCACATTGGAGTAACATAAGTTTTGTATTTCTCACCTTATTGTTGTATGTCACTAGTCCCAGCTTCCTTTACAGAATATTATCAGAGTTGCTAGTAATTTCCTTTGGAAACGAAAGAATCACGATGATGATAGCTTCAAAGACAGTTGGAGTGGACCTAACAACCGCATTAAACTACCACTCAGCCCGGACGCAACCATTTCTTAGTGCATCAATAAACATTTATACTGACAATCTATCCTTCCTGAAGTCTATCCGGCACTGATCAGAGAATGTACCAGCAATCTAAGAGAACTTACTAGGAGCAATGATGTTACTCTATTGTGGGTTCAAATCAAAATGACTTTGAAGGTAATGAGAAGATAGGCAAACTGGCCAAAGAGGCAGCGAAAACGCACTTCATTGGACGCCAACATGGGAGTGGACTACAAAGAAGGCACATTAAACACGCTGGAAAGAACTTCCAGATCACAGACAAGCGAAAAGTTTGATAGCTCCTTCGCAAAATAAATCTCAAAAGGTTTTATGCCTCAGCAGAGGGCATCTAAGAACGCTTTCAGCCTTCCTGACCTGCCATGCATGATTGAAATACAATAGTTTTTCGGTAGAAATGATAGTCATCAACAGATTGAGTGTCCCACTAACGAAGGAAGAAACCACGGTACTGGCCAAAGGATTGAACTACACAATCGCCCCAAAGAAAATCCCGAAGGAAGACACAATTTGCGAAATGGAAGCAGCAGTTCGAGGGATACCTGCATTGAAAGCCGAAAAGATCTGACAAGAAGTTGCGAGCGTATTGAAGTTAGCAAAACTACGAAATTTAACATCACAGTTGGCGAAAAGAAGGCACTCCGATCCATTAAAGAAAAATCAGAAATCGTCGTGTTACCAGCAGACAAGGGGAATGTCACCGTCGTTATGGACAAACAAGAATATGCCGCCACAATGATAGACCTACTGGACCCGGCTACCTACAGGAAGATCAAGAAGGACCCTACAAAAAAGATCGTAGAGGTTGAAGATTGAAGATTTTGATCGAGTTTTACGAGTAGTTTAAAGGGGCAGTCATGGGATCTCCATGGTCATCGGTTATAGCTAATTTCTACATGGAATTATTTCAAGATGCTTTAAAGAAGAGCCAGTCTACATAAAAACTGTGGCTGGTATGACAACAGAACGCCTCCAAGAGTTCTTAGATCACTTAAACGCCCAACATCTGAATGATCAAGTTTACCATGGAAACGGAAATTTCCAAACAGTTGCCTTTCCACTGTTTGGAAATCCTTTTTGTTTGGCCTTTCCACCGCCAAACAGATGTCTTGATCACTAGGATGACAAATGGTTGCATGGAACTTGGAGTGTATCGGAAGAAAACCCACACCAACGCGTACTTAGAGGTAACATCACACCATCATCCTCAACACAAGAGGTCCGTGATCCGCACTGTGTTTCAAAGTACACAGTAAGAATTTGTGAAGGAGACAATAAGAATAAAGAAGGAGGAACGATTTTTATGGGACATGCTGCAGAAAAATGGACATTTTTGAGGGACATCAGCTGGCTATCAACTTTGCCATCAAACAGGGGAAGATACAGTAAGTACAGAACCAGCTGGATTTATATATCCGGTGTAACAAAATAAATTGCAGGACACCTCAAGAAAAACCACTTCGTGCGATACGAAACGGTCACCACAATTTAATACGCTCTCGATAGAAATACGCTCTCGATAACTAAGGACAAACTAACTCTATTAAAAGGAGCGGAAGTATATCCAGACGTAGCATCAAATGTTGTGTCAAAGAACATGAAAGGGGGCGCAATGGCTCATCAAACTCTCGAGTTAACACGCAGACGTCCCGGGTTCGAATCCCGGTGTAACCACGTTGGGTCACCCCCCGTCCTTCGGAGGGGACGGGGGGTGACAAAAGAAAGAAAAGATTCTCTGAAAATTCTTTGAACTCTGAAAGATTCTAGTGTTAAATCTAGTTAATACTAGATTATTAAGGACTAATGTCCTACATTGTACAAGCCGAGGATTAAATTTGTCGGCATATTCAGAAATAACTGAACACACACTGTATTGCTACGTAGACTCTCTAGACAGTCACCGACATAAAGGAACAAAAACTTGAAATTTCTAGGTTTAGTAAGGATCCACATCTGCCCTAAACCTCTGAAGGGCTGAAGTTATAGTAGATCTTACAAGTCGCGGTCACGAGAGGGTTTGTTCCTGTCAGCCCGGCAATAATAATAACAAGGCAACAATATAGAGGATTAAGACTTAAGTTCCCAAAGTTTATTGTATCGTAGACCCCTTGCCATGTTTTTCGGATTTTGGCGGATCCCCTACTTTGTTTGGTAGACCTCCTACCATTAAAAATGGTCGAAATAAGCAGTAAAGTATACGGTAAAAACAAGAAAAGTACATACTTGTAACATTAAATAATGTTAGTTCATGTTCTGATGACCAAAAACAGGTTCACCTCTACGATTTGTGTAGGTGGGATTTTATGTTGAGACATCCGTGTGACCTTTTTTTGGTCCTTACATTAACATAAAACTTCAGAACTATCATAAAAATCCGGACTACTACTAATACAATGTATGTTGAGATCCACTATCGTAGACCTCCATTTTCATCTCATGGACCCCCACAATTTTTATCGCTGACGTAGACCCCTTCGATAAAGACCCTTTGAAATCACTGCTTTAAATTAACAGTGTAACAAAATATAACAACAATTTTTCGCACCACTTGGGAGTTCACTGACAAATCAAGCAAAATGAAAGCCAAAACTCAATGTTATCAATTATGGTTCTAAAGTAGTAGATTTTTTCTTTTGGTGGAATTGCTCACCTCAGTAATTTAATTCTTGAAGACTTAAACAAAGCGTGGGATCGGGGTTTTAAATATAGGCTTGTAATGTAGATTTTGGCGGATTTAATTTGATCCTATGCAACAAATCACGTCTTGATAGCATGCTTCAGCAAAAGTCATTAGGTGTCGTTTAGAATCTGCAACATCCCGTTTCGATAACTCCAGATATACGTTATTCTTAAGTTCATCCATGCCAAACATTCAAAATTCTAACAAATTACATATAAACATTCTTTTTAAAAAAGTTTTGTTTGGATTGAAAAATATTTCGAATACATCTCTGTGTTTGGAGTCTGAGTTAGGTTCGTCCGAGAAGGGGCGGTATGCGATCTCTCGCGACCATAACTTGCAAACTGCCATCTGACCACGCACTATCTACATATACATATGCGGGGCAGTCAGCGTCGGAGACCGCCACCGCCAAGGATCTAGGCACCACACAAATCCGAAGTACGCGCGTCTTCGTCCCCTTTTTTACTACAGGAGCTCCCCTCTTCCTCGGACTCTTCTTTATCCTTTATTCAGATATCGTCGGCAAAATCGCCGTTTCGTATATCAAGTGCGTTTATAAAGAATGATTTAAAAAACGTTTTTATTAATAATTAATTTTTCGAACTGTAACCTAAAGAGGATAATAAATTGATGTAATAAATAGTTATTAATCCATTTACTGCCAAAAATACGTAATCGCAACATTTCAACAAGTCGCCTAACTCGTCGTGCAATCTTCAAATACAATCGGCCAAATCAAGTAATGCAATAAAAAACTGATTAATCGTGTCGTCATCATTTAACATGTACGATTGTATTTAGCGACTACACGACGAGTTGGACCACAAGTTAAAACCAGTCTAATTATAAATAATAATAATAAATATTATAAGCAAAACATAATAAATATTATATATCCAGCGGTATTTATCCAAGATGGGTATTTTTTAGTATTTAAACAATTTTAAAAAAAGTATAACCAAAACGAAGGTCCCTGAGAAGGTAACCACGTTTAATCCAAAATAACGAGTTTTTCTTAAAGAAAAGCAATACCAATAGTTATTTACACATAAACTCAAAAGTAATATAATAATCTTTAAATCAGAGGTTCCCAATCTTTTTCGGTTTGCGGCTTGCTAAATAATCAGAATTCTTTCTGCGACTCCCTAAATACATCTATTTTCTTCAAATTGTTAAATGGAAAACTTTTCATACGTCTAACGTTTAGACGTACGGAAAGTACGTATATATAATAATCCCTAATATTTCTAGTTCTAAGGCCGGCTAAACCTAAATGTTTTTCATTCTAGATCTAGTATTAAAAGTCTAGTGTTAGGGTTGGCACTATTTAAGTTATTATTCAGTCTTAAATTGCTTTTACTTGTATCAAACTAAAAATAGAACTAACACTAGACCTAGTATTAGAAAGATACAGACTAAACTACGGCTAAACCGAAACTTTCTAGTACTAAGTCTAGTGTCAGTTCTAGTTATAATAATTGAATTTAAATAAAATTATGTTTTTTAGATGGATTTGTTTTTATTCTTTGCTCTACCGGTTTTGTTGTTTTGATCGATGTTTTTCCACTCATCTTCAGGAGCTTGTCACCTGAAGACTACAACATTTATTGACTATTACTAAAGACCGGATTTATAGAAAATATGCTTATGCTCAAAATTAAAGGCATTACAAATATTTTTAAATATCTTTACGAATCAGTTAAAAATATGTGAAATAAGACCAGGTTAGTTATGCCTTTTTTGAATTTTCATGCCTATTATTTTTTTTATGCCTATTTAAAGCCTTTTTCCAACTTTTTGGCGTCTTTTCCCCAAAAATTGGTTGAATTATGAAAAAATATTTCGCTGCGCCTCTATACATTTCCTCGTTGTGTCGTCTGACGTAAGATCCGCGTTTTTTATCGATCCGAACTTAAACTTTGGAATTCCCCGTTGTGCCGTGCCGTCTTACACGGCATTCCCCGTATGTGGTTTGACTTGCGTCGAGTCTTCAATTCATTTAGTTGTATTAAAGTTACTCGAGTGACAGTGTGAAGTTTTTGCGTAGTACAATGCCGAAACAAAAGCCAACCGTAGAAGAATGGATTAAAAGGAATTACAAGGAATTGAAATATGAACGTAATCGTTTATTTTGCCAAGCCTGTTCAAAAATCGTAAGTATTGATGGAGTTAATCGAGTAAAAACAATTAATTATATTAATTATATTTTTAAATAATGATTAAATTATGTATAATACCAAAGATTTTTAAATATTTAAAACCGAAATTTAAATCTTTTTACGGTAAAAATTGGAAATTATAAACAATAGCATGTCCCAAAATTCACTAGAAATAAAATTCACTATTGATTCAATGTAGTACTTCGATCACTAAGATTAATAGAACAATATACTGATTGTTTAATAATTATGGAAGATATTATAAAATACTGACGTTATTAAATTACTGTTAACAGATTAATTGTGACAAGAAATACTACATAATTCAGCATGTCAAAACATCATTGTATCAGGAAAAATTAAAACTGACTAAAAGTCAATCCAAAAAACAACAAACTATAGGTACAGCTATACAATCTGTCGCATCAACATCCGGCTACACTGAACAATCAAAATTCAATTTTGATTTTTGCAAAGCTTTGATGAAAGCAAACATACCAATCCATAAAGTGACAAATAAATATTTCAAAACTTTTTTACAAACATATTGTACAATGCATATTCCCGATGAAAGCAATCTCTGCAAAAATTATATTACTTCAGTCTACAAAGAAGTTATTCAAGAAATAAAAAATATTATTGAAAATAATTATATTTGGATAAGTGTAGACGAAACAACTGATGTATGTGGACGATACGTGGCAAATTTAATACTTGGAGTATTAAGTGATGAAAATTCGTCAAAAAGTTTTCTAATAAGTACCAAAGAATTAAGTAAAACAAATAATAATACGGTAACAAGATTTATTCATGACAAATTAACGCATTTTTTCTTACCAGAGCCGGTACCGAATGATAAAATTTTACTGATGGTGTCAGACGCAGCGGCATACATGGTAAAAACTGCGTCTAATATGAAGATTTTTTACCCTAATTTAATTCATTGTACTTGCTTAGCACACGGGCTTAATCGAGTAGCAGAAACTATAAGGTTACAGTTCCCATTAGTTAATAAATTAATAAAAAGCGGTAAACAAATATTTGTTAAAGCCCCTTTAAGGGTAGAATTGTTAAAAGAGAGGTTACCAAATACCCCATTGCCATCACAACCAGTTCTAACAAGATGGGGAACATGGCTAGATGCCGCTATATACTACACAAACGCCTTAGATCATTTTAAACAATTAATAAATGAATTTCCGGCTACAAGTAGTAAAGCAATACAAGATTGCCAGCCCGTCCTAAAAGAAGTGGAGCTACAAAATAATTTGGCATACATATTGGTTAAATAATTACAAATAAATTTAATGACGTTCTGTGTAAAAATGAAGGATTTGCCACATTACAAAAAATTGCATCCATTTTAAGTGGTGAAATTGTTACTGGATTTATTATGGATCCCGCATTAATTACAAAGTATGCACCAATTACAAGTGTGGACGTGGAGAGAAGTTTTTCGGCTTACAAGAATACGTTAAGTGAGAGAAGACACAACTTCACAATGGAACATTTAGAACAGCATTTAATAATTAGTTATTTTCGTGATTAGTGGTTTAATAATTATATATGAATGTTTAGTTTAACGATGTATTTTTTTAATGAAAACGTTATTAAAATACATTATTAATTAGGTATAGCAATTTTTTCGATTTCTAATTTTTATGCCTTTTTAATGCTTTTTTTACCAAAATTTCATGCCTTTTTAAGTGCCTTTTAATTATTACAACTCTTTAAAGCATTATTCTTTTATATATATATATATATATATATATATATTAAAAGACTTACGTCAAAATCAACAATTATCTGTAACTCACGTGCCTACTTTTAAATGTGAGGTTATGTCATATGACGGTTGTGAAGTTAGCAATGTGTTTTCAATTCAATTTTTTGAATGAATAAAATGAATGTGGGATATAAGGGATGATGGAAACATGGAGAAAGATAGGAAAGGAAAAGGGAGTAAAAAGGAGAAGGACAGGATTTTTGGTTACCAAGGGACCCAAGAAGTTGCGATGTCATATTGCAACCTTAATATGACATCCTCGTGTATCTTGGGGTTTGTGGGGTGAAGTATATGATGTTTTTAGGTATGTATAGACATACTATGTTTAGACATAGTATGTTTGGGTTATTGTGTTTGAACTTATTGATTTCATAGTTTTCTAAACTTTCCATTATGTGGCTTTTGCTTTTGTGGTGTAAGATGGTTGTGTTTTTTTCTTCGCCATATTCATGATCTTTATTGAAGATGAGGTGTCTTCCGAAATTAGATTTGTTTCCGTTTTTATGTTCTCTAATTCTTTTGTTCAATCCTACCTTTGAAATTGCCAGTTTCTAGCGTAGATACGAGTGTTGAAAGTTGTTGTTTTCACTCACTCTGCTAACATTCATAGCAACGGGTGAGTGAAAAATATTTTCACTCTAATTTTCTTCATCCACTATTAGCGAAATTTAAACCTTTAAAGGTACAACTCTTTGTTTAAACGTAACGGATGTGAACTAAAAAACGGTAGAAAGCACACAAGTAAAATTAAATGAAGTATTTCACTTGTATAAATTATTAATCTTAATTAATTTGCGTAATGATGACAATTAACAATTTGACACAGCTGGTTGTTTATCAATCAATTACGAGGATAACAATGTCAAAAAGTGTCGTCTCCGACATATCGAAATGACATTAGCCAGGAATTAACGAATTTTAAGACCGAATTTTCTCTAAATAGTAGAATTGAACAAAACGCTATACAGCACACGTGAGAAATCAATATTTTCCACTCACTTGTATGTCTTTCCACACTCGCCTACGACTCGTGTGTAAATCTGACATACGCGTGAGTGAAAAACCTTAGTTTTCTCACTTGTACTGTAATATACTATTCTTCAATGGTCGTCCAGTTTCTCCTATATAGAAGAAATGATGACATTTTGACAGTTTTTTGTTTAATTTATTTATTATTAGTATTATTTCTACAATGAACTGCGATTGAATAAACTTTAGTTTGCTAGCTGTTATTTACAAAAAATAACCAAATAAAAACCGAATAAATGAAACAATGAAAACAACAATTTAATGACGAAAATTAAAATCAATAACTTAAGAGAATCAAAAACTTAAAATTATAAAAATAAATTAATTAATTAGGAATTTAATTCTCTACAAACTATCTAGAAACTTTCTATATATATATAGCCCTCATATCTGGAAATTAATGGACGCATGCAATGCTGGAAAGCTTCTGGTTTTATGTTAGAAAGACATGGAGTTTTGTCAGCTTTTCATCCATATTTATGTTATTGTTGTCATTACTTAGTTGTGTCATCACTTACTTCTGTTAATGCCTTTGAATATCATGGCGAATTATTTCAACGACAACATTTTAAATTCATTTTATATTCATGGCGGATGTAATAAAGTTTTGGATAGGATCTGTTTCTTAGTTTTGGAAAGATCAAAATAACAAAAAACCATAAATCTCTACAACCAGCAGATTAAGATAATGGAATAAATGTTTTGTCATATTTTGTTGCTTTACCAAATTCTTCGGTAAGAGGTGCTTCGATCGATTTAGATGAATATTTTCCAAGAAAGCACCGTTAATAAATAAAGTGAACTCTCTAGGAATATTTCGCCCATCATTTTGTCAAATATTACGCTATATTATTGTTTTTCATTGTTTCATTTATGCGTTCTTCTGCTGGTTATTTTTGGTAAATAAAAGCTAACAAACTAAAGTTTATTCAATAGCAGATCATTCTAGAAATAATACCAATGATGATTTAAATAAATTAAACGATAAACTGTCAAAATGCCATAGCCTTCTAATAAAAACTGAACGGCTACCAGCATTTTGTGTAGGATTTTGATAAAATGCTCAATATGAAGAAAACTATAATAAATAGGTATAGCAATGTTCATAGATAATTTGCAGTGAATTAAATTCTCGTTTTGATAGGCTAAAAAGATATGGTGCGTTCCATTTAAAATTTTCGACTTTCTCGCAATTGAATACAGCGAAACGGTAATCCAATTTTTGACCACGCTGTATAAGGTATACTGATATAACAAGTGACAATCTATTTGACAGCATATGAAGACTTATCACAATAATGCAAAACGTTGTTGAATTAACGTTGGCTGAGATAAGTGCTTTTAAAGAGTATGGTGATATTTGCCAAAGAACATTTAGAATCAAAATAACTCGAAAACAAAAAACGCTAGGTACCAATAACTGTTATCAAAGTCAACATACTTTCTTACGTATAATTGAATGGTGTAATAAAAACTATAGCATTCCATTTAAAATGACGAAGTTAAGGTCTACTTCCGGTAGACCGGAAGTGGTGGCCATCTTGAAAATATTTTAGATTAATAGATCGGAATGAACAACCCATGTTACCAAAATTTCAAGCCTCTACATATAGTGGAACCTAGAAAAGTTCTAATGAACCAGTCACGTGAGACACCTGTACATATGTTGCTTGGCATGTGTTGCAGGTTAGTTTGTGTACTCCGTTATCTTCAAGTTTATCTGTTTTATCTTTGTTGTTCATTAGTAACTGGTTTAGTGTGTTGGTGCTTGTTGATTTTATATTTATATTATGTCTCTTAAAGATTCTTTTAATTTTGTTATTAATATTTCCTTGATAGGTGATTGTTCTGTATATATTATTTCCTCTTTCTTCTTGTTGTGTTTTCAATGTTGTTAAGTTGTTTCTTGTTATTTTGTTTGCTTTTCTTTTCATAATTGTTTCTATAATTTCTGGATGGTATCCATTATTATGTCCTATTTGCTTTATTATTTCTAATTATTTCTTCTTTTCTTCCTCTTCAAGATCTATTTCGAAAATTCTATCAATGTATGTTCTAAAAGCTGCCATTTTATGTTTGTAGTCATGTTGTGAGTTGTTAGGGATTATTACATCTGTTTGTGTTATCTTTCTGTAGACATCCTTTTGTGTACCATTTTCTGTTTTTGTCAGAGTTAGGTCTAAGAAATTTAGTCGTCCTTCCTTCTCCTTTTCTGTTATAAATTTAATTCTTTCATGTAGTTGGTTTACATACGAATGTAGTTTTTCGATGGTTTCTTCCTTTGTTGTATTTAATATAATGAATACGTCATCTACTTATCTTTGCCATGTTAAGATGTTGTCTCTATAAGGATTTTTTTATTCATTATTAAATCATTTTCTAATATGTCTAGGAATACATCTGCCATTAAACCACTCAAGGGTGATCCCATTGGAAGTCCTTCTTGTAGTGTGTAGATTTTGTTGTTGAAGCTACAAAAGCTTTGGTTTATGCAAATTTCAAATAAGCTGTATATATTGAAGCTGTCTTTTTTGTCTTTTATTTGGTCGTGTAGTATTTGTCTAATAATTTGTTTAAACTTTTATATTTGTAGTTCAAAGTTTAGTATTGGTTTTGAAGCTAAGATGGGTTGGGTTGGATTAGGTTCCATCTTAAACCAAATATAGGGTGACAGTGGGCTGTTACATCATACCTAATGAACCGTTCCAAATTTTAAGAACAAATTAAATGGGAGAGCAGGTAGCATGAATATGTGTAAAGGTGAGAGTTTTGTTTTAGGTGATTTTAACGGGAAGTCGGCCGAGCGGGTATCGGGAAAAGAGGATGAAAGAGGAAGATATGTTTATGAGTAGATGGCGGAATTAGGCCTGTTTGTGCTGAATATAGCATTAAGCCCTAAATGAAGGAGAAGGAGTCCATGATTAACCATCGCCTAAATGTATACTGAACAGACGTACGCGCTAAAAATCATTTTACTCTAAAATGATTTTTAGAGAGTATAGTATCACGTAAACGCACAGGCATAATACTTTGTAACGTACGCGCAAAGTTCTTACGGAAATCGATGAGTCTCTCTCACTTCTCGTGGTACAGATTATAGCCTTCAATCTTAACAGCGATAGAACGGTCGAGAGGAGAAGTGGATGAGAATTGCGAACAAGCTGGAACGTTTCAGGGAAGAATTCTTAAGATGAGCACTACATAGAGAATTTTTAATAATAATAATAATAGACTTTATTGCCAACGCACATAAATTTACAAAATGAAACGATATAAATCTAAGAAAGAAAAATAAACTACTAAATAAATTAAACTGTTATAACATAATGCCCCAACAACTCGCAAGGCGCAGAAGAAATATTAAATATTAATTATTGAAAACATAACAATATAAAACATGAAAAATGTATTGAAATGGATACAAATATTACTTAATTAACTAAAAATATCATTCCGTAACATGCGCAACAAAACTTGATATCAGGAACCCTTGCAACAGACAAGTACTTTGACATCTGAAGAATATTTCAAATAACCGAGATCTGAATGTCAGATACAATTATTTTTTTATCTGACATTGAAATAGTATTATAAGATTTGTAAATGAGGTATGAAAATGACCTCTCAAACAAAACTGTGCGATGAATAGGAGGAGAAATAAAGGAAATAGAACAGTCAATCGATCATGAACGTTACATCTGAATTTAATTTTTCTGTATAAATAACTTGGAGATCTACTCAACATCAGCTTATAATATACCATCAATGTCTACAGTACTCTTCTGTTCCTCATAGACAACCATCCAGCGTCAGCTAATCTATGAGAAATTTAATCATATTTTTGTATGATATAAATAAAACATAAACAACAGTTTTAAACTTCTTGAACTCTAGTTGAATCAAAAGCAATCAACGCTGGATGGTAAGCATGTAATTAAATTCTTTTAAGATCTATTTTTAAGTATATGCGGAAAAAGTAGCCTTAGTGCGAAATAAGCGTTTTTAAAATATTTGCTGACCTTAGACGAAAATCTAAAAGAACCATCGATTTCTAAACCAAGACTTTTATGACTATCAACTATAGGTAGCTTCGTATCATTCATGATAATATCAAAAGACCGAACTATACCCGAAGTTAATTTTGTATCCCGAAAGATCATGACCACCAATTTATCAGGATTAATCCTTAGACAGTGTGCAATTGAAGCTTCATAAACACAATCTAGATTATTATTAATGCGAAGAACTGCCTTTCGCCAGTCAGAAGGATACTGTTAACAATGTTGAACTCGATCAAAAGGATGAGCTGTATAAACAGAGAACAAAATCGGTCCCAGAATATACCCTGTGGAACCCTGGCGGCAACTTCACTACGCTTGGATACCATCCCATCAATAACAACCGACTGTGACCTAACACGCAAGTATGTACCAATTAAGTTTAAAGCAACCGAATCAAAGCCAATTACCGAAAGAATCGACAACAGAATACCATAAATCACAGTATCAAATGCACGACCAAAGTCTAACAGAGTGAGAACAGCAACATCACCCTGATCAATCGTTGTAATTAACTCATCCATCATTGAACTAGTAGCACTAAAACTCATTTTAAAACCCGATTGAAATTCCAGAAGTTTTAATTAAATAATATTAATTTTAAATTTATCAGAATATTCCCCAAGTTGTTGTCCTGGAGAATTTTCTCCAGGATCTTTTAAAAAGCTGGCAACAAACTAACTGGTCTCAGATGACTAAAATTGGTAGATTTTGATTGTTAGGAATAAGTTTAATGAGAGAATCCTTCCAAACGTCCGGAAACGGCCCCTTATTAATACAAACATTTAATATATGTGTAAAATAACGTAAAATAACTAGACATGCGAGCCTAATCATATCGGTGCTAATACCATCACTACCTTCAGATCATGATTTTAAATCATAAACAAGTTTCTCCACCAAAGTATGACACACAGAAAATTTAAAACACCTCCAGTATCAGGCAAATTAGAATAAAAATCCAAAACCGATTGATCCAGTGGCATTGAACTGTATCTCTAATAATATCAGAGATTCTCTTCAAAAAGTAATCATTCAAGTCGTTAGCATTTTTCAAAACATATTTTTCAAAATATTACTTATTGACTTCTTTTTCAAACTAACAAGTCTAGACCACACGCATATCACCAATATGACGAAAATAAGCTTGCTTCTTGGCCTTCACAGTAAATGCCTTTAAGTTGCGGAGAGACTTATAATAATCCCATTTAGCAGAGGACTGATTCTTCTTAAAGTCCGCTTTCGCCTTATATCGCAGAGAAATCATAAATTTTAAATTGTCAGTGAACCAAGGTGCATGTTTCCTACCGCTTCTCTTTCTACTCACTACTTTTCGATTTCGTACACAAATATTCAACTAGAAATGGTACCCAATTGAGACCGAACTATTGTAGACTAAGTCGAAGTCACTACCATTTTAAATATCTTGGAGTTAAATTCTAAAATAAAATACCGAACAACATCGCTTAATTGCTTTCTGAATTATTTAAAAGTAAGATTAAAAAAATTTTTAATTCGAAAAGCCTACTACTCGTACTCTGCGCATTTGTGCGACACCATAGAAATTAGTAGTTTTTATGATTAATGTATTTTTGTTTTTGTGAAAAATCTATTGGTGAAATGAGGGAGAGAAGTGAGCAAGAAAGTGGGCGAATAGATGTATAATAGAACACAAGGATAAATCTCGGAGAGAATAAATTTTGCCGAAGCATATTCAAATGCAAAAAAAATTGATGGTATAACCCCGAAAATTACCATGATATTGTAAACGATATTGCAACGATAACGCCGACAAAGCTGGCTGTTATATATAATGTACAGAAACGAAGCGTATTCTCCGCGTTTTGGAAAAAGAGCAAACTGATTTTGATTGAAAAACCTGGAAGCACAAAACCGAAAAAGTACTGGCCGATCAGTCTGCTGAATATTTTTGGCAAGGTATTTGGGTCGATCATTAAGTCAAGAATTGTAGAAGAACTGAATGATCTGGGTGGGCTTTCGCGAGATCAGTACGGATTCACCAACCCGCAGGGGCCTGGTTTCTTTACCGGGTACGGGTGTAGCGAGCCCGCGGTACCCGAGCTGGGAGAATACCTTCTTAAAAAACTGGGGACCGTGTGATCCCGGACGGTGACACCCCATGAGCAGCCAATGTCTGGAGACACGGGGGACACGGGACTAACTGTTTAGTGTTAAGTGTAGTATGGTGTAAACGTTAAGTGTGTGTAAATGTATACCTGCCAATAGGTCTAAAATGGGGCGTAAGGTAGGCGCCAGACAGCTCCAACTATGGGTTAATGGAGAAATTACATGAAACCTCTGATGGGTCCGCCGGCCAAACAGTGCCGCGGGCCACACGTGTGGAGCGGTCGACCCCACGCGATTACCAAGACCAAACACCAGACGCAGCTAGGATAAAGGTTATGACTATGGAATTCGGAAATACCAACTGTTGAGCAAATCTTCAGAAGAAGTAGTAAACTGGCGAGATCACCACCAGGCGCAATGCGATCTAAGTCATTAGAAACACCAGTAGAAACTAGAAAACTGGTTGATCTGATGTTTGAGGAAGAGGATAGGAAAGGCGAAGGGAAAAGGAAAATGGAAGAGTCACCAGAAAGGGAACCCAAAAGAACTAAAGAGGAAATAGAAAAGGGGAAGCCAGCGGTAATGTCGCGGGAGACCATGAAACCAATCCCAAACGACATCATAACAGATTTGATAAGGAAGATGGATAAGCTGATGGGTCTTATACAACAAAATACAGCAGTCCCAATGAAGACTACAATAAAAGAACTAAAACCGTTAGTTAGGAACGGTTTTAGTTCCTAGTTCCTAGTTAATTAGAAGACCATGACATTTTGACAGTTTATCGTTTAATTTATTTAAATTATCATTGGCTTTATTTCTAGAATTATCTGCGATTGAGCTTTAGATTGTTAACTTTTATTTACCAAAAATAACCAACAGATAAACGCATAAATGAAACAATGAAAAAGAACAATATGGCATTCATAATGGACATAATCGACGTAATGATGAGCAAGATATTCCTAAAGAGTTCACTTTATTTATTAAGGGCGTTTTCTTGGAAAATATTCATCTAAATCGATCAACGCACCGCTTACCGAAGAATTTGGTACAGCAATAAAATATGACAAAACATTTATTCCATTATCTTAATCTGCTGGCAATTGAAATTTATGGCTTCTTTATTTTGATCTTTACAAAACTAAGAAACAGATCCTATCTAAAACTTTATTATATCCGCCATGAATATAAAACGAATTTAAAATGTTGGCGTGGAATAATTCGCCATAATATTCAAAGACATTAACAGAAGTAAGTGTTGACACAACTAAGTATTAACAACAATTCCATAAATATCGATGAAAAGCTGTCAGAACTCCATGGCTTTCTTACATAAGAACCAGAAGCTTTCCAGCATTGCATGCCTCCATTAATTTCCAAATATGAGGGCAACAACAACAAATAGTTTTCTTTTGTTTTTTTTTTTAGAAATAACAGCTAGCAATCTATAGTTTATTCAATCGCAGTTTATTATAGAAATAATACTAATAATAATTTAAATAAATTAAACAATAAACTGTCACAATGTTTCTAACAAAAACACAAACGGTTTTTAGCATTTTACGTATGATTTTGATAATTTCCTCAATAGCATGAAAACTATAATAGATAGGTATAGGAATGTTTATAGATAATTTGTAGAGAATTAAATTCTATTTCTGATAGGGTATGAAAATATGGGGCGTTTCATTTAAAATTTTCAACTTTCACGCAATTGAATAGAGAGAAACGGTAACTCAATTTTTGACCAGCCTGTATAAGATATACTGATACAACAAGTGACAATCTATTTAACAGCATATGAAGAGTGATCGTGCCAATGCAAAGATTTTGATCGTTTTTGAATTAACGTTTGCTGAGATTCAGGCTTTTAAAGAGCATGGTGATATTTTACAAAGAATACTTAAAATCAAAATAACTCGAAAACAAAAAACGCTAGGTACCAACAACTATTATCAAAGTCAACATATTTTTTTTCGTATAATTAAATGGTGTAATAAAAACTATAGCATTCCATTTAAAATAGAGAAGTTGAGGTCGACTTCCGGTAGACCGGAAGTGATGGTAATCTTGAAAATATTTTAGGTTAAAAGATCAGAATGAGCAACCCATGATACCAAAATTTCAAGCCTCTAGGAGTAGTGGAACCTAAAAAAGTTCTAATGAACCAGTTACGTGAGACACCTGCATAAATCGGGACTATAAATTGGAAGTAGAAATTGTAGATAATGAGGAGGAAGCAAACAAAAAGAGAAGCTATGCAGATGCTATGGGTGCAGACAGAAGGACTTCGCAGGCTATATAAAAGACATTGAATAAAAAACAAATAGAAATTACACCACCTGGCGGGAAAAACTGCGAACAAACATTAAAAAGCTTAAAGCAGAACATAAAAATAAGAGAGAATGAACTGAAAATACACAATGTATAGAAAACAAAATCGGGATATATTAAAATCGAAGTAACGGAACGCAAACAAGGAGCGGGTGAATTGTTTAAAAAGAAGATAGCAGAGTGTCTTGAAAATAATGCCGAAATAAAAGATGGTGGACTCTATGGGCAGAACTACAAGTCTGATAGTACGCGACCTGTATGCCACGGTAGTAGAAAATGAAATAAATCTGGCTATTGAAAAGATACTGGGTAGAAAACTGTAGATAACACATATAGAATTGGTCTGAATTTTGATAAAAAGAGAAAGGATAAAAAAATTGCGTTTATCACCATGAATAAAAATTCTGGGATTGGGTTGGTCAAGTGGCAGAGTGCAAGAAGTGTTAACTCCGATTAGATGCTACAACTGTGGTAGCCTGGAACATAACGCTAGGGAGTGTAACCGAGAAAAAAGGAAAAAATTGGAAGTTTGTAATAGATGTCAAAAGGCAGGTCATAAGAAGAGGGAATGTATCGAAACTAGTTTCTGTCGAGACTGTGAAGTAGAAGGCCATATGTCTAAAAGCAAAATGCTAAAGGAAGACTAGTCTGCGAGTGGATGGCGGAAAGAGGGTTAATAGTCGTTAACAGGGCCCCTACTTGGCGTAAAGGGAATCTACAATCCAATATCGATATAACATTGTGTCGTATCGAAACGATAAAACGAATTACAGACTGGCGCGTGGACGAAGAAGAAAACCTCACTGACCACGCTAATATAATTTTTACCATCGAAACCAGAAACACCGACTCCCATAAAGTCCCATAAAAATCCAAAGAAAAGGTGGAAAAGAAAAGAAGAGTTGGTAAAGAACTTTCAAGCAGAACTAGGCAGAAACTTGGCACTAATTGATACTTTGACGCCTGAAACGCTAACTAAAGTAACAACTACGACATGTAATAGGATCTATGGAAAGAAAAAGACCAGAAACATTAGAAAGGGACAAATTTACTGGTGGAAGGGTAGCGTGAAAGAGGCAAGAGAACTGGCAACAAGAAGTAGACGAAGATTCACAAGAATAAATGGGAAAAGTGGACAACAGGAAGAAAAAGAGCATGCTAAAACAGAATATAACACAGCCACAAAACAACTCAGACAAGAAATAAAGAAGACGAAGAAAGATGCATGGAGGAAATTGTGTAATGAGCTCGAACAAGATGTATGGCATATAAAATCGCGCTTAAGAAAACCAATAATCTAACTAAAGTAATAATAAGTGAAAAGGAAGTCGCTGAACTAATTGGTAAATTATTCCCTGTCGAAGTGGACAGAGATGGGAAAGAAAACCGACGAAAGCAGAAGAACTATGTAGAGAAGTCACAGTAGAAGAACTAATAACGCATGCAAAAAAATTGAAAAACAAAAAGCTCCGGGTTTAGATAAGATAACGCCAGAAATCTTGAAAGACGTGCTGCCTGTGGAAACCCAAAAACAGGTAGACAAGTACAACAAACTGCTCAAAACGGCCATTTTCCGAAAATATGGAAAACAGGGAAACTTGTTCTTATAGAAAAGCCAATAAAATCGTCGGAAACTTCATATAGGCCCATTTGTTTATTGATGAACTGCTTTGGTAAATTGTACGAAGCCATCATAAGAGAACGAATTTTAGAAGAGTTAGCGGCAAAAGGAAGCCTATCCGGAGACAAGTTCGGTTTCACGAGAGGTAAATCTACGGTGGATGCAATAGAGGAGGTCCTACATAAAACAAAATGCATTAATAAATTTAGAAGAGGGAAGAAAAAGAAATGCATGTTAATCACCGTCGACGTGAGAAACGCGTTCGGAAGTGTACCATGGGATCAGATTATTGATGGGATGATTGACAAGGGTATAGCACCACAATTGGTGAACTGTGTGAAGGATTACCTTAGTGACAGATACATTGAGTACAATGACGTTTACTATCAGATAATTAGAGGTGTTCCGCAGGGATCGGTCCTTGGTCCACTCCTGTGAAACGTTTCCTTTGATAAGATTCTCCAGATAAATGAAGAAAACGAGGACGTAAGCATAGTAGCATATGCCGATGATCTAGCAATGGTAATCTCCGGATGGGAGGTGAGTGACATGGAGTTAGATGTGCAAAGAGTGGTGAACGACATAGCAACGCAGATGGAAACCATGGGATTAGAACTTGCCCAGAGAAAACCGAATTTATCGTTAAGTGACATAAGATACAAAGAAATAACAAAGAAATCTCTGAAATATCTGGGTGTGATGATCGGGATAGATAAGAGATGATATATGGATATGGGATGATATATATTCCATTTAATCATTAAATATAATCACACATATAATCATTCTATAGGATTATGAGGGCAACATACGGACCTAGTGCCGAAAAAAGGAAGGTGATAAGTATGGTGCCCTAAGCGTGAAAGCACATGTGGTGAAGCTGACGAGTATCCAGAGGCAAATACTAATTAAAGTGATTAGTGCGTACAGGACGATATCCACGGACGCGTTACTTGTCCTGAGTGGATCACTGCCCATCGATTTAAAGGTAAGAAGAATAACAAAAGGGGAGGAAACAGACGCAGGGGACATTATGGAGGAATCGGCGGACAGATGGAGGAAGGATACTGGAAAGGCGGCTTGGATCAAAAGAATTCTGCCCGAGTTATTACCGTGGCTGACGCGCAGATGGGGTGAAGTGAATTACGCCTTGACACCGTTCTTGAGCGGCCATGGCTGTTTCAAGGCGCGTTTGTACCGGCACAAAAGAGCAGAGAATGATTTATGCGTATACTGTGGACTGGTGGATGATGTTGAGCATACCTTCTTCTATTGCTATAGGTGGAAGGAACTCAGAGAAGAGTTAGTAATGAAATTGAGAAATGGGATGACACCGGAAAGCTGCATTGAGAAGCTGTAAAGAAGTTATACGGTGCCGCGGCCGAAGTCTTAAACGCGAAAACGTATTCCGGTCCGTCTGCAGTGATCCGACTCCAGCGTGGAGCCGGGATGGCTGGCAGAGCTTTTTCCTCCTTTATAAAGAAAAAAAAGTACGGATTAACCAGCGGAAAGTCTACGATACATGTCATTAAGGAGGTCATTGAAGAGGCTAAGGAATGTGACAAGTGTAAGAGAGGGAAGAGGAACAGTCAGGCTACGAAACTACGCCATGAAGAGAAATTGTTGAAGCAATTAAAAGGAAAAAGCTCTCCGCGTATCTAATTAGGATCGTACAAGCGATCGGTATATAGAAAACGAGGGCAGTAGTTATTAGCTAACGAGGGGTGTACCACAGGGGTCGGTTCTTGACCCACTCTGCTCAAGCTGCTTCAGACTGAGAAGATAAGGGGGGACGCCAGGTTCAAGGTAACCTCGCTATTGTAGTGTCCGGTTGAGACGAGGAGGAACTGCAGTCGAAGGCTCAATTGGCGCTAAATGAAATCGTAAAGGGTATAGAGCTTGGGCCTCACGACCGCTCCCGAAAAGACAGTTGCTATCATATTGCGACGCAGGAGGAATAATAAATAAATTACGCTGCGTGTTAGAAACGCTACGATTACCACGCAGGAGTTTCTAAAATACCTAGGGTCATCCTTGTTAGGGATTTACGAACTTTTACATGGACAGGGTGGTAAAAAGGGCTGCTGGCAAGCTTTAGAGGTATGTCACCTTTGAAATGAAAAGAAAATCGAAAACACATTTGCGGAGTACTTTTTTGCCTAAAATTCTTGTAACTACTTTTTGTTTCATTTTCTATCCATTGTACACATGCAAACAAGAAAAACATAAAATATTATTTTTCAAAAACGCTATTGAGGTTAGACTTTCGAGTACCTGAAGAAGAGGAAATTACAACAAGATATTAAAAATAAATGAAGATAACTAAGACATCAATGTTGACGCAGCGTTGGTTACCGTTTCATTGATTTGTTTCTGTTTTTACTGCAATTTCGACCTTTGTTGTTTATAAAGAGTGTGGAACACAAATTAAGTTTTTAAAAACGGCTCAACGTGGTTTGGGTTTCAAAGTGTCCGTTATATGTGATATGTGTTCGCCGCGTTATGTATTATCGTCCCCGCTGATAGACAATCATGTCTATAATATCAATCGAAGATTAGTTTCGAAGTTTTGCGAATTTATGTGTTTACCAAAACCAGTTTTCTATTCTTACTACGTTAAAGTAATTGCAAGAATTGCACTTGCAACAAGAGCCGTGCACGACTGTAGTTTTAGAAGGCAGCCATCAAAGAAACAGAATTGTCAATTCAGAAAAATCAAATTGGTGGAATAACAATTTCCGGTGACAGTACATGGGAAAAGAGAGGATTTTCAATTCTACTTGGTGTGACAATATTAATCGGATGCCGTACTGGTAAAATTGTCGATCCTGAAGTAACGTCAAAAATTTGTAAAAAGTGTAGTTACTGGACAGGCAGAGATGATACTGCGGAATTTCAAGATGTGATATAAACCATGTCGGATCTTCAGGAAAAATGGGAGTAGGCACCGTCGTACAGATGTTTCAACGATCCGAAGAAAAACATAATTTGAAGTACTGCTTTTACGTAAGAGAGGGAGACTATGACAGTTAAATAGTAACCAAAAAATAGTGCGTCGATCACATTCAGAAACCAACAGGTACACGGTCACGAAATCTAAAAAATAATTCGTGGATTAGGAGGCAAAGGAAGATTAACAGACAAATTAATTGATGAAGTTTCCTTATATTATGAATTGGCTATTCGCAGAAATTGCTATTCGCAAGCCAGCAATGGGCATTTATGTTTTCAACGCAATGAAACCTGTGTACAAAGAACCATCAAAGGAAAATCTTTTGACAAGATGTATTGTTGCCGTATTGTTGTCTATCGCACCAAAAACTATTCATAGTGACAAAAAAGTGGTTGACATTGCCTGATGTAGCTGCTTGCACTTTTAATGATGTCTTACAAGCATTATGAAATAATGCAAGCACTGAAATTAACAATTGGAATATCAATCCAATTATCCAATAACAATCGACTTTTGTCATGAAGCGGATGAATCGCATTGTTCGTGCTGAGCGCTCCATGACTGCTGAGGCTAAAGAAGCTCATAGAAACCTACAGTCAGACAAAAAAGAGCGCAGAAGATGAAAATAAACTTCAGGAAGGACAGCTGTATAGTGCAGAAATCGCTGATTAGATGTATCTACAAAACATATAATTTTTTGCAATTTAAAATATTAAACGCATTTTTCTGGAAACTACGTATTTAAAATCAGTGGCTGCTATATGTCTGATAACAGCTTTAATAACTGTTAATAAATAAGTATTTAAAACTAGAAAAGTGGCTTATTCACAACCTGCAACCTGTTTTTCGAGAACTTTTTCCGTCTAGGCTGACAGAGGGCCATCCTGATAAGAGTGATTGGCGCATACAAAACCAGCTCAACTGAAATGCTACAGGTGGCGAGCAGCTCCTTTTCTCTGGACCTTATGATACAAAGAAGAGTGGCAGACTGGGAGGAAGGAATGGGGATGAAGGTACTGGTACTGGAAAAGCGAGGTGTACCAAGAGACTCTTAACTGACCTGAACAGATCGACAAAAATAACTTGAGGAACGTCTATTTCTATTTCAGTCAGTTTGTTACTGGTTATGGATGCTTCAATATTTTACAAGTGCAGCAGATGAAACGTAGTCTATCTCCAGGCTCTATGTCTGGGGAGAGGATCGTATAGGCGCGGTGATCACGCCGAGAAACATGGTGTGATCACCGCACGGCGTTTGTGGTAGTTTACGATCCCTTCTATTTGACTGGCCGCAGAAATAGAAAGGAAACAAGGGAAGAAAGAAGAGGGGGGAAGGGTTAAACTGCCCCTTTCAGGAAAGATGGTGATATGAATAAGAGTAAAGGAGTTTTAGTGGGCCGGAGACCCAAAAATGGGCCCCAATCCCACACTATCTGGCCACTCAATATCCGAGGCTAGATGTCTGCTTGCAGATTTTCTCCGACCTCATTAAAAGAAAAGAAGAAGGTTTCGTCTTAAGACGGAGAAAGAAAGTCTTAAGAGGTACAGTTAAACCTAAATCTTCAGATAAAGTCTTCAGACGCCTGGCTAAACCTGAATCTTTCTAGTAGGTCTAGTAGTCTTGTGTTAATTCTCGATTTAATTGCCATGCAGTGCTCGATAATTATAAATTCTGCTGGAACTAAAAGTATAATTAATACTAAACTTACAACCTACCTTTAGTATTAACACTAGATCTAGAACTAGAAACATTAGAATTGAGCCGTGCGTCTCTTTCGACGTCTAAACCCTAATGTTTCTAGTACCAGAGTGATTCCATTAGGTCTAGTGTGCAAGGTCTATCATTAGTTGTAGATTTAATAGCCATTTATTGCTTGATTGTTGTAAATTCTTCTGGAACAAAAAATATAACTAATACTAGGCCTACAACCTAGCTTTAATATTAACAGTAGACCTAGAAATAGAAACATTTGGATTTAGCCGTACATCTCTTTAGACGGCTAAACTCGAATGATTCTAATTCTTGATCTAGTGTTAGTTCTAGTTTTTGTCAATATGACTTGTTATTTTATTAATATTTGCAGATTACCCTCAACTTTTGACCATTTCGTATTTTTTTTTACTAACTACACTAACTAATATTTGTATTACTTTGTGAATAAATTAATACATTATATACATATATAATGTATTAATTTACTAATACAGTCGAGGTATTACTGTATTAGTAATACATATATTAGTAATAAAGTAATACCTCGACGTACGTGATTCCGACTTACGTAAACTCGGAGATACACAGTTAAGCGGTTCTTCCCCTTATTCGCTCAGTAAAATCCACCGAGTGTAGATTAGTGCGAGTTTATAAGAATATTTTTAATGGTGTTTTAGAACAACGTAAGCATTTCATATTCTATGTATGCAAACATTAGTTGAAAGCTTTATTTATTTCCTTACATACCAGCTATTATGCCAACAAAAAGAAAAGCATTTGATTCTCCAATTTTTCAAAGAAAACGTAAAGCACTTGAGTTAAAACACAGTATTATAAAGGATTTTGAAGGAGGCATGAAAACATGTGAATTGGCACACAAATTCAACCTTGCAATGAATGATGCAAAAGATGAAACTTTTGTAACCAGCAATGGTTGGTTTTGTCGTCTTAAAAAAAGATGCGATTGGCACAATACTGCAAGATGTAGGAAAGCAGCAAGTGCCGATAAAGTCACTGTATCTGCTTTTCCTATCGCATTGAAGAAATTAATAGAAGATGGCGGAAAAGGTTGGGTTACTGCTTCTTTATTTGAAGACTGGTTTGGAAATCATTTTATTCCGGAAGTTGAGCGGTACTGTTCCTCTAAGAATATTCCATTTAAAGTGATGTTGACAAAGTACCTGGACACTCAGCAGTTAACTTTATCAATTATGATCCTCGCGCTAAAGTAACACTTTTGCCCCCAAACACGACTAGTTTACCACAGCCTATGAATCAAGGTGTTATTAAAACTTTTAAGGCGTATTATATTCGACGGTCATTTAACAGTTTAAATCAATCTATGAATTACAATCGCAACTTGTCCATAAAAGATTTTTGAAATAAATTTAATGTTCTCGATGCTGTTAGAATCATAGGGGAATAGTGGAACGAAGTATCTTCAAAAACAATGAAGGGCGTTTGCAGAAAGCTTTGTTCGGACTTCTTTACTGATTTATCTGAAACGGTACCAGAAAATGATTCTGTACTCGAAATAGTAGCGAATATTGTTACTTTAGGAAAGCAAGTCGATTTGGAACTTGATAACTAAGATGTCACTGCGCTTTTAGAGTCACATGATAAGGAACTTAACCTTGACGAACTGATTGAAATGCAGCAGCAAAATGAAAATGAAGAAAATAATGTTAAAGTAGTGCAACCGCAAAAAGTCCTAAGCCAAATGTCGTATTTGCCGAAATTTTCCGTAGATACGACAGTGTGCCTTAACATTGAATGCAGATACGACGTTTTGCCTTAGACACAGCATGTGTAACCTAACCTCACAATTGTAACATAACCTTAAAAATAAGTTTTGTTGTTAATGTACCTTCGCGTTTTATTGCTCTTTTGTGCGTTTTTCTCAGTTTAAAACGCAATTGATTAAAGACAAATTTGTTAGCAATAAATTGTTTAGCTCTTATAAGAGTAAGTATATTTTGATTTTATTCTGCCTGTTTCTCGAAGCATTTAGCAGAAGAAAATGAGAACTGCAACTGCCGAAAAACGTAAAGTTTCCAGAAAACGGATTGAAAGCGAGTCTGATCCAGATTTCTCAATTTTGTATTATTCTGCAGTTGCAAGTTCCAACTCCATATGTAACCGTGCCTCTTCTGCAGAAAATGACAGTTCCCCAACCCGTGAAGAAAATCAATTTCACAGTCATCTGAAAACATCAAGTCCAGAAGAGTCCTAATCCAGAATTAAAATATTAAAAATTGTGGATTACTCTGATTCAGATTCCAACGACGTGAATTATGAGAAAGTACCAAAGGAAATTTCACCTGTTAATCAGAATGTAAGCAACAAAATTAATATTGTTCAACAAATAATAATTACTCCTTTAGAAAAGTTCACTGTTTCTGCATTTATTGCCAATATTCTAGATGAACTAATAATAAATGTAGTTAAAAAATCAGAAAATCTTTCAAAAGAAGGACATGTCCGTAAAAGAAAGAGATTTGATGTGCCACTTGAAGAAAGAAAAAGGCGAAAACTAGAAGAAAAGAAAGGGAAAATGTGTTTGAAAGAGCCATGCAAAAATTGTAGGAACAAATGCATAGAGAAAATTTCGAAAGATCAACGACAGCATATTAACCAACTTTATGGAAACATGTCATCTAAAGACAGACAAACATTTATTTTAAATACAACAAAAAGTTTCCACACCAAAAGAGCTACAACATCTAATGGTTCAAGTTTTCGAAACAAAATACTATTTCTTACACTTTGAAAGATGTCAGCATCATTACATATAGTTTGTAAACGATTTTATATGTCCAGCCTGGGGTATGAAGCACATAATGATCGTGTAATCCGGGATATTCTAAACAAGCATACGAACTCAAATTTGGCAGCTCCAGTGTCGAAACAGGGACATGAAAACCCTGAAAATAAAATCGACAGAAAAGTAATAATAGAGCATATAGAAAGTTTTGAACCCACAATTTCACTTTATCGCAGAGAGCATGCCCCAAATCGCAAATATCTGCCTAGCGACATAACGAAGTAGTCTATGTATATGGATTTTAAAGAAAAACATCTGTTGTATAGTAGATATGTTAGGTAATGCTGATAGGTATTAAGCGTATTAAGTAAGTTACAAGTTAGCCGACATCCCGAAAGGAGTATTGTGATTTACCTTGTCAAGAAATAAATAGTTTTGTTAATAAAGTACTAGTGATAAACCTGACTTTCATTAATAGAACACAACATGGCGCAGTCAGGTCGGTAAACTTGAATTAATATTGATAAGTAAAAATAAAAAGTAAACGTAAAATAAATTGAAGTCACATAACCGCAAAAGTAAAAAACTGATAAACATGGAAGGTAAGTATTCGAGTTCTCGCGCAATTGTCGTATGAAGAAAGTGTGGTAGAGAATTACAGAAAATTTAAACAATATTTTGAAATATACATGACAGCTACAGAAAAAGACAAGAAAAATGATGCTACTAAAGTTGCAATCCTGTTGAATGCTATTATCGAGGAATGGACATTTATAATAATTTCACGTTGTCTGATGAAAATAAGAAAAAATACGATGTGGTATTGAAAGAGTTGGAAGAATATTTAAGCCCAAAGAAAAATTTAATATATGAAAGGTTTAAATTTTATAATCGTAACCAAAGTAAACAAGAACCGTTTGATCATTTTATACAAGACTTAAAAGAATTAGTAAAGTCGTGTGAATTTAATGATGCAGATGAAATGATACGTGACAGAATCGTATTGGGTATAACTGACAAAGGTCTACAAGAAAAATTATTAAATCAAGAAAATTTAACATTACATCAATGTGGGAAGATTTGTCAAGCTCAAGAAGTAATGAAAGTTCAAGTTAGAAATTTTATTGCAGAAGGTGTAAACAAAAACATTTACCAAGGAAATGCCCAACATTTGGAAAAGAATGTCGAAGATGCAAATTATTAAATCATTTAGTTGTAGCGTGTAGAACTAATTTGGAAAAGAAGAAAGAAAAACGAAACGTTTCCGAGGTCACACAAGAGGATTCACCGGAAGAAGATGTTTACGTTAATTTAATCAAAATCATAGATCAAGTCAGCTGCGGAAAGGAGTGGAGTGAAGTTATCCAAGTTGAAAGCACAGACATCAACTTTAAACTGGATTCTGGAGCAGAAGTTAGCATTCTAACGGAAGAAGAATTTGAGAAGATTAAGAAGCAGAACCCATGCCTTAAGGACAAGGTAAAGGAGACCAATATTATGCTTGAAGCTTATGGTGGAACTAAAATTAAGCCGTTGGGTAAAGTAACATTAAATTGTAAAATTAAAAGTAAGGTAACGGAAATAGATTTCTTAATTGTTAATAGTTCAAAGTCATTATTAGGGCTAATAGATTGTGCTAGGTTAGATTTAATTGAGAGAGTTAATAAAATTGGTACTGTAGATAATTTTGTTAACAAAAATGAAGTGGTCTTTAATGGTCAAGGTACTTTTAATGAGACATGTAAAATAAAAATTAAGGAAAATAGTAAACCTGTAACTATGCCGCCTAGGAAAGTGCCGTTTGCTATTAAAGAAAGACTCAAAAACAAATTAAATGATTTGGAAAAAAGAAAAATTATTTCAAAATTGGAGAAACCTGCAGAATGGTTGTATAATTTAGTAATAATATAGAAAAAAGATGGTTTATTGAGATTATGTCTTGATCCTCAAGAATTAAATAAAGTAATACAAAAAGAATATTATCTAATACCAACTGTAGAGGAAATAGCCATAAAACTGAAAAGAAAATCGGTATATACTGTTTTGGATTTGAAAGAGGGATTTTATCAAATAAAATTAAATGAGGCTTCTAGTGAATTGTGCTCATTTAGTAGTCCTTTTGGTTCCTACAAATTTAATAGATTGCCGTTTGGTTTATCGTTGGCACCAGAACATTTTCAAAAAATTAATCAGAAAAACTTTGGGGATATAGAAGGTGTTATGGTATACATAAATGACATTGTAATTGCTGCTAATGATGAAGAAGAGCATGATAAGATTTTACAGAAAGTTATTAACAAGGCAAAATCTTTAAATATTTAGTTTATATAACATAAAATACAATTCAAAATTAATGTGTTAAAGTATTTGGGACATATATTTAGTAAGGAAGGTATGAGATCGAACCCGGCTAAAATTAAAACTATAGTAGAATTAAAGACACCAAGAGATAGAAAAGAATTACAAAGGGTTTTAGGTATGATTAATTATCTTAGAGTATTTATACCGAATATGGCTGAGTTGACAGCACCGATAAGACGATTATTAAAAGACAAAGTTATATTTCAATGGTTAAGTTGCTATGATGAAGCTTTTAAAACAATAAAACAAATTTTATGTGAAGTTACGATATTAGCTAATTTTGATGAAAAGATCATGCCAGTAATTCAAACTGATGCATCCCGTGATGGCGTTGGTTGTGTCCTAATGCAGAATGGCAAGCCAGTGGTATACGTATCAAAAGCTTTATCCGAAACAGAGAAAGAATATGCTCAAATAGAAAAAGAGTTTTTAGCGGTATCTTATGCTATGAGAAAGTTTCATTATTATGTTTATGGAAGGAAAACGAAAGTATTAACGGATCACAAACCCTTAATTTCTATAATGAATAAACAAACATCAAAAATTGACAACACTAGATAACAGAATAAAAATGAAACTATCTAAATATGATTTTAATTTAGTGTATACTCCCGGTAAAGAAATGCATGTAGCAGATTTTTTATCAAGAAATTTTGACGAAAATAACAAGGAAAATGATGACTTTGTAGGCGAAGTAGTTCAGTTGTTGTTAACTTGTAGATGAGTGAAAAAAGAAAGGAAGAGTTTAGAAGAATTTTATTGGAAGATGACGAATTAATGCAATTGAGGGATTACTACTACAATGGTTAGCCAAAAACTTTAAAATAAAGGAATGACCAGATTAAAAAATATTGGGATTTAAGAAATGACATTTATGTGGCATATGGGTTAATGTTTTATAAACACCGTGGAATCGTACCAAAAAAGTTAAGAGCAGAAATGCTATATGTTTTACATGAGGGGCATTTTGAAATGACTAAAATTAAAATGAGAGCGAAAGAAGTGATGTATTGGCCTCAAATGTATGAGCAAATAAATGATATGGTACGTAAATGCAAAGTATGTGGGAAATATAGAAACTCAATTACAAGAGAACCATTGTTACCCCATGAATTGCCTAAATATCCTTACTAAAAGGTAGCCATGGATATATTGGACTTTGCAGGTAAATCTTACCTTTGTGTGGTTGATTATTATTCTAAATGGTTGGATATATTACCATTGAAATCAAAGACAGCCATAGAGGTAATTAAAGAGTTGAAACCTCTCTTTTCGACTCATGGTATTCCAAATGTAGTTATTGTAGATATGCCTTCCGGATCTTACGAATTTAGTAAATTTGCTGAGAATTATGATTTCACGATTAGAACAACGAATCCGGATTACAGTAGGTCCAATGGGTTAGCTGAAAGATTTGTGAAGATAGCTAAGAACATTCTCAGAAAAGGAAGTGACTTGTGTTTAGCATTATTGGAGTATCGTATAACGCCTTTATCAAAAATTGGTTTGGCACCCTGTCAATTGATATTCAACAGAAGAATAAAAGGTCGATTACCGATAACTGATAAGTTGTTAGTAGAAAAAGTGTCAGATAAGGATGTTTGGAATAAGATGAAGCTCAAACAAGACTTATATAAAGAATATCATGACAAAAAATCAAAGAAATTACCATCATTACAATCAGGTGATAATAGGTTAACGAACATCCACAGAAGCAAGAACAAGGAATGGGAACGAGGTGTTGTAAGGGGTATTGCAGAAAATCCTAGATCATATTTAGTGAAAAATGAAAAATGTAATATAGTAAGACGTAATCGAACACACCTGGTCAAGTCTTGTAGTACACCAAGCTTTAGAGTTGGTGATACTTTTGATAGTGATGTTAGAGTAAACAATAATAGTGATAATAATGTTAATGTCAAGAGTCATGAAACACGTACACGTAAAATAAATATGCCTTATAAATTTAAAGATTATATTATGTTTTAAGTTAAAATATATACAGGTGTCTCACGTAACTGGTTCATTAGAACTTTTTTTGGTTACACTATTTACTATAGGAATGCTATAGTTTTTATTAAACCATCCAATTATACGTAAGAAAATATGTTGACTTTGATAACAGTTTTTTAAAAGCACATATCTCAGCCAACGTTAATTCAAAAACGTATTGCATTGGTACAATAACTCGTCATATGCTGTCAAATAGATTGTCACTTGTTATATCAGTGTACTTTATACAGCGTGGTCAGAAATTGAATTACCGTTTCGCTGTATTCAATTGCGAGAAAGTCGAAAATCTTAAATGGAACGCCCCATATCTTTTTAGCCTATCAAAACGGGAATTTAATTCTCTACAAATTATCTATAAATATTGCTATACCTATTTATTATAGTTTTCTTCGTTTTAAGCTGCTGGTGATAGAAATTTATGGTTTCTTGTTATTTTGATCATTCCAAAACTAAGAAGCAGATCCAATCCAAAACTTTATTATATCCGCCATGAACATAAGACGAATTTAAAATCTTGGCGTTGGAATAATTCGCCATGATATTCAAAGACATTAACAGAAGTAAGCTATGTCACAACTAAGTAATGACAATAATAACATAAATATGGATGAAAAGTTGCCAAAACTCCATAGCTTTCTAACATAAAAACAAGAAGACATTAATAAACTATAGTATTCCATTTAAAATAACGAAGTTGAGGTCTACTTCCGGTAGACTGGAAGTGGTGGCCATCTTGAAAATATTTTAGTTTGATAGATCGGAATGAACAACCCATGTTACCAAAATTTCAAGCCTCTACGAATAGTGGAACCTAAAAAAGTTCTAATGAACCAGTTTCGTGAGACATCCTGTATATAGAAAAAAGGAAGGTGTTGTATATTAGATATGCTAGGTTGGTAATGCTGATAGGTATTAAGTAAGTTACAAGTTAGCCGACATCCCGAAAGGAGCATTGTGATTGACCTTGTCAAGAAATAAATAGTTTTGTTAATAAAGTACTAGTGATAAACCTGACTTTCATTAATAGAACACAACAACATCCAAACATGAAATTATCTTATGGTCTGTACAGGAAAGTTGTGAGCGACATGAAAATTTCTTTTGCAAATTTGGGTAATGAGGAGTGTTTTAATTGTGAAGAATGTGAGATTCAGAAAAAATCTACAAAATACAACCCAGAAAGTAATTAAGACTGTGAAACCTGTAAGAGTGAGTTATCTGAAAGATGTTGACGAAGGCACTTCATTGAATGAACAATCATCGTTAACATGCTCAACTGATCTCCAAAAGGTTAGTGAGTCCGGAAATATTTTTCTAGAAGCTTCCCAATAAGTTTTGTTTGTCTTTCAGGTTATTATGCTTCTTCGATGCGAAATGTTTAAGGAGGTGATTTTTTCCCCTCGTCTAATTGCCTTCAATTTAAGTTTCGTTTCGGTTGGTAAACATAAGAAAACGAATCCTACCGCGGTTATTTGGCATGAGGCTATATCAGGAAGGATGAAAGAAGATATGATCAGTGCATAGTATGCTTTTTCTACAACAAAGAGACAAAGAGACTATAATATTATGGCTGGACAATTGTTCAGCACAGAATAAAAAGTTAGGCCATATTATGTTTTTTGTTTACATTGTTAACAGTTCAGAAGTTAGCTTAAACAATTTGACAATAAAATATTTCCAGTCGGACAACACCTTCATGTCGGCCGATGCATTCCATCACCAAGCAGAACAAGCTTTAAAGAGAAAGAAAAAGGTTTATGACTTTCAAGATTTCCATACCTGTGTGCAAACAGCCAACTCGGGAAATGTCGAAGTTATAGCATTAGCGTTGAAAAACTTTTTTAATTGGAAAGATTCTACGTCTCAATATACATTAAATAATTAATCCCAGACCTTATTTACATAATATGGTACAGGTTGAGTTCAAGAGAGGTAAAACCTCACTTTTCTATAAACATAAATTTGAAGATGAAGAAAAAATAGAACTTAATTTTCTGAATGCCAATTACCAGAAGCGTGAATTAACCAAACCGAATTGCAAAGAAACAGCTCGAGGAATATCGGTAACTAGAAAGGAGACTTTATTAAAACGGTTAAAGTCTATCATACCCAAAAGCCGATTGCAATTTTGGAAAAATTTGCCTACCTCGGACTTATAATACATGAAGTAATTAAAGTTGTTTTCGTTTTGTTTTGTTCAGAAATAGTTATATATTTATTTTAAAAAGGTGTTGCTTTTCAAAATTTGTACCTATGCTTTGTTAATAAAGGAAAATGTATTCCAGAACTTTATAAATTTTTCATATCTACTTTAGAGTGTAATTGTCTTTTAATATTGATACTTACTTAATATAATGATGTAATAAACAGAAATATTTTATCGTTTTTGCAGATCCTGTTGTGCCATACAGATGATATTAGAGTTTTGTTAAGCGTAAAAGTAGTATCTAACAAAATCATGTTTTCGGTATTTCGGAACTATTCAGCTTTTTTCCACGAATCTTTTGAGGCAATTTTATGTACACATGTATGCAAAATTTTAAAACGACATGTCAAAGAATGTGTATGGCGTAGACCTGAGAAGTTTTCCTTCATTTTGTCGGTACATTGAAATTTGCAGATACGACCTTTATCCATAGTTGGGCAGAATTGTAGTCGTGATCATAAATGTGTGAAGAACTAAGTCAATATAAATTTCCAAAAATTTATTTATTGGTTTTGAAAATATCAATTTTGTTAATATCATATTATTCACATTGGCGCCACCTATGATTTAATTACCACATACACTTTAAATGATGATTACTGTTTTAAAATAATAAACAATAACATATAGATTTTAATCAAATCTATTTAAAATTAAATTATTATTGCATATTAAACTAAAAAAAAATATATTATCTTCAATTTAACGGTGTAATAGGTTCACCGAATTCTTTCGCCATCTATAATCTAATAATTGTATTAATTATAATAACTTTAAATTACAATTACTGTTTTAAACAATAAGGTAAATTTAAAGAGCTATAATCACATAGATTTGATAACTAATTAATAAAATTGGCCCAATTTAAAATTAACTGTAATTTTATAATAAAATAATGACTAATTTTTTTGGTAACAAATGTAATCTGTAATACCGACAGTTAACCGTCAAAAATCTGTCAAGACAGCTGCTCTTGTATTGTAAATATTTGTGTTCTTTTAACATTTTTACCTGCCAAAATTACAGTAGTAACAAGAAATAAGTATACATATTACAAAGAAAATTGTCCAAAACGAATACCTTAAACAATGGCGGAAAGGTGAGTTAATTATTAAACGTAAAAACTAAGTGGTAACTGTTAAAATGCCCTATATTTTAACGTATTCCATACGAACCATAAAGTATACATAATAATAAACGTAATATATTGCAATGTTTTATGGATCTTTAGCAATTAAATTCTTAATGAGTTTTTTTTATAGTAACGATAGTTGGTTTGGTTCATGGTTAAACGCCGCTAAAAATAAGGTAATAAACGCAATTGTTTTATTAATATTATTAATTAAGCGTTAACATTGTTCTAAATTAGAGTACAGAAGTGTTAGAATTTGTTAAAAAAGATTTAGGGGAATTGGGACAGGCTGTTAAAACAGAAGCAACAAATATGGTTTCTTCAACAGGTTCAGTTCTTGAAAAAACATTAAGGGTAAATTAAATAATTGAATTTTATATTAATATTATAATAATGTTTCATTTAATTTTTTTATAGCTTAATGAACCAGAATCAACAGCAAACACAGTAAAGAAAAGCATTAGCTCATTTTTAGGTAATTTTTATCATCTACTATATATATTTGTTTGTAAATAATAATTTTCAATAAGGTCAAGTCAATGAAGCACTTAATCCAAGCCCAGAAGATGAAGATACCGAAGCTATTTTAATTACAGATGGAGATATGGTACCATTAACAAAACTGCAGGTAAAGTTGTTTGTAAATAAAACATAAAATTTAAGATAAGATAAGCCTTTATTATTTTATATACTGAATGTCCTGATAAGGGTACTGAGCGACTGTTTCTCAACAATGGTAAAATTGCCTAAAAGATTGAGAATAAAATTTGGCAAAGAAATTGGATATAATGTTGAAGTTTGTAATTCGACCGCTAGAGGGCGTAAATATAAAAATATCCCTCTAGTTCAAATAAGTAGATGATTGAACTTTACATAATTTTCAAATATTTTCATTTTCAACTTTTCTAGATCATTTAACTAATTTCATTTTTATTTTTGGCTTTGTTTGAAGGAGCATTTTATGAAGATATGTTATAGCGAAACCATTTGATTTAAAACAAATGTATTAGAGGGCTATTACATATCTGCAACCATTATACAGGGTGTTCCGTAATGATATGCGAATATTGAAGGGGGTGATTCTACATCGAAAATTAATGATCGTTTCTTATATAAACTATGGTCCCAAAATGTTCCGTTATTAAAATACAGAGTGTTAAAGTTTTTTTGAGAAAAAAAGGATATTAATTAATATTTTCGGAATCGCTTTAGGTATTTTTATGAACTTTGGCATATAGTGATTATTAATAAAGACGCATATCTTTCAATACAAATCTAATCTCTATCTTTAACAGTGGCGTGCATACGACCACTGACGTTAATATTTTTAAAGAAAAAAATGGTACGCCAATGGTTTTTCCCCAAATAAAAAATATTTTTGAACTCCTCCTTCAATTTAACAAATAAAAGCCCTCTCAAGTTTTTGGACTGCGATGCGCCGTTTTTGAGAAAAAAATTAAAAACCGTCGGTTGCTCAACAGAAATAATACGTATTGTAATTATTAAGGGTATAATTTTGCAATAAATCTAGGTGGCTGAGCCTAAAATACATGTCATTATTGAACAGAAATAATAGCTAGGTATTGTACTCGATATTCTAATTATTAAAGGATACAATTGTGATAGAAAACAACAACATAATACATACATTAATTTAACATTACTATAACCTAAGTTATAACTAATAATTTCTGTAATAATAGTAATAAGTCATTATTACAGAAATTGTTGAAAATGGCCTCCATTACTTAATATGCACGCCTTCGCTCTCCTATCCATGGAATTGCGCACACGTTCAAATATTCCCGGAGTATTTCGTATTGTATCACATGCTGCAACTATTCTTTCTCTTAATTCTTCTTTGGTGTTAATGGGAGTTGTGTAGACGAGCGTTTTAAGGTGACCCCAGAAGAAAAAGTCTAAGCTATTGAGGTCGGTATTATAAATAATTTCGGACTCTAACATTGAAATGTGCTGGTGCACCATCATGCATGTACCATATTTGACTTCTTACTGCTAAAGGAACATTCTCAAGCAACAAAGGCAATTGATGTTGAAGGAAATTCAACTAAGATTGTCTATCTAGTCTTCCATGGAGAAAGAATGGTCCAATTAAAAAATTGTCAAGGATTCCTGCCCACAAGTTAACTGAAAATTGCTATTGGAAATGAGTTTCAGTCATGACATGGGGATTTTCATCCGCCCAAAAATGGTTGTTATGGAAATTTTGAATGGCATTTCTTGAAAAATTTGCTTCATCAGTGAACAAAATGTGAGATTTAAATTGCGGAGTTTGGGCTACATTATCAAGATACCACTGAGAGAAAGTTACACGCTGCGGAAAATCTCTAGGAAGTAACGCCTATACCCTTAAAATATGATAAGGATATAACAAAAAATCCACTAAAATTCTCCAAACGATTTGGTGGCAAATGTTCAAATTTTTTACGATCTTCCTTGTACTCGTTTCAGGATGTTCTTCGACAAGATGCAACACTTCTTCCTCAATTTCGGGTGTTCTTACACTTCGAGGTCTACCTTCAGATGTACCTTTTCGGACACTGCCAGTTTCAATAAGACGACGATGAATATTAGAAAAAGTTCGACTATCCGGTATTGTACGATTGGGATATCTCTCGTGATAAATACGTCTGGCGAGGTCTGCATTACCATCGGCTAGGCCATACACGTAATGCATTTTCACATGTGAATAATTCACCATTATATTACCGAGTTACAAATAAGGTATTAACAGTAAACAGATTTTAACTACAAAGAGTTGTTTGAAATGTCAAACGTATGTAAAACAACAAATGATATGTATATACATTTAGGCTCAGCCATCTAGATTTATTGCAAAATTGTATTCTTAATAATTACAATACATAATATTTCTGTTGAGCAACCGAAGGTTTTTAATTTTTCTCTCAAAAACGGCGCATTGCAGTCCAAAAACTCAAGAAGCTTTTATTTGTTAAATTGAAGGGGGAGTTCAAAAATATTTTTTATTTGGGAAAAACCATTGGCGTACCATTCTTTTCTTTAAAAATATTAAAGTCAGTGCTCGTACGCACGCGTATGAGCGTCTTTATTAATAATCACTATATGCCAAAGTTCATAAGAATACCTAAAGTGATTCCGAAAATATTAATTAATATCCTTTTTTTTAAAAAAAACTTTAACACCCTGTATTTTAATAACGGAACATTTTGGGACCATAGTTTATATAAGAATCTATCATTAATTTTCGATGTAGAATCACCCCCTTCAATATTCGCATATCATTACGGAACACCCCGTATATTTATGTGATTTCTGAAAAAGAAAGTTATCCGGACATAGACCTTATCGGGGGGTGTTAAATAAATTACACAACTATTATAGTAAGTAGTAGTTCTTTTGTTATGTACAATATTATACAACATAAAATAACAAAAGTGTGTACATATTTTATCTGAATATTTCAACTTTTTTCTTTTGCTTATAATTCATTTATGCTGCTGGGTCAAGGGATACACTCTTCTCTTCTTGCTTCATATTTATTGGATGATCTGACTTTCTTCAGAAATGGCTTGTCTTTTTAATTTGGTCATGAAATTCTCTGCACGACATAACAGAATTTGCTTTAATGAAAAGTAGGTCTCTTACAACTGACAGAGACAGTCTCCCTCTTTCAGCCGTCCACATTGACCCCATCATTGAAAAAATACGCTGGGCTGGAGTTGAAGTTCCAGGCGAACTCTACAACTTTAAAAATGTTCGTGAAGGAAACATTACTCCTCTCAAATGCTTGGAATATTTGTTTCCATTTCTCACAGGTTTTGGGGATGTTTTCCTTTGGCAGGGAATCCCATTCTGGTTTTAGACTGTTTACAATTGGCATTAGTGAGGAACGCTTATCAAATAGTGCATCTACATTGATGGAGTCCGGTATAACGCTGGCTACAGTTAAAGCGCTGTCTTCCATCTCATCCCAGGTGGGGTAAGTTTTCAGAGTTTAAAGTAGTTAGCCTTGTCAAAGCTGTTTTCCCAAAGCTTCAAGTTTTTTATCGCAGCTTGGTAAAAACCTTCAACGCTGTTAAGAACGTTGTTATCAACGCTTTCCTCATCTGTTAACCTTCTGCGGATCAGCTTTGCTGCTAACGGTATAAAGTTAGCCGACTTCCTTTCTTCCAGTTTTACAACTAATTCTTTGTACACTTGAGAAGCCTCTGTTGCAGTGATGAAATCAGACTCAACTTTAAGGATAGACATTACAAACATTTGCAAGCTCCCACAAATGTTAAAAAAAGTTCATTCTCTGGACATCGAAAAAAAAAACGCATGCAATATTGCAGGGCAGTTTTCAGTTGTTAATAAGTACGATTTCAAAGGTTCATACATACTTAGTATCCTTTCAATCGCAGACATCAAGCTTAAAATCTAGTATTTCCATGTGAAAGGATTCTTTTGTATTCAATATCTGCTGTTTCACAAAACTCTTTTGAAGCAGTCACTCTGACAGTGTACTGATAAAAGAATTTGTAGACTTTGACAACAATCTTGAGGCGTCAACGAGCAGAGCATCACAAGCAGTCTGTACTGTGTTGTGCAAAATATGGGCACAGCATTCAATGCCAATAATTAGTCTAGATAATCTCTTTTGTAGTTTTCGAAAAACATTTCCTTGCCTTTCCACGCCACCAAAGTTGGTATTGGTGTTATCAGCATATAGAGACACAACTTTTGAATCAATAGAGAACTTTTGTATACATTTCAAAACGTGTTCTACTAAAATATCAGAGGTTTCACCAGGTAGTTCGTCAAAAAATAGCAGATTCATGTTTACGCCTTCGTTTCGGTTAAAATAACGAACACACACAAGAGTCAATTTAAGTTATTTTCTGTTTGAACTGTCAATTGTCAGAAAATTTGCATTCTTTAAATCTTTTTGCAGTTTTTCTAGTATGTAAGGTGATATTACATTTACAATTATTACTTCAGTCTTGGTCCGAGCTCCCGAAAATTTAGGCTTAAATAGCTTTTTAATAAGTTTGGAAGTACAATCAGATGTTTTGAAACTAAGACCGTGCATTGCTGTGTGGTAAGCAAAAGTTGCTTCTTTAGCCGCACATTATAGCTTAGCATCTGCGACATCAGTGTTTTTAAAAAAATTCTTAATACTTGCCGATGACGCCGGTTGATTTTCCTTCTTGTGTCTCTCACTCCGTAAGTGATTTTCAATGTCGTACCGTCCTCGATACTCCACAGAAAATCCAAAGTTACAAGTCACACATCTCACGCGATCATTACTGTTCTGACACTGTTTTAAAAACTTGTATTCTTCTTTTAGTTTGTCAGTAAAAACACATTTGCGCTTAGGCATTTTGCAAAGTTATAATTACGCTTGCACTCTAAAATTACACTTTAAACACTAACTACACAAACTAACAAAAAATCGACTACTATTCGGTCTGAGACGTTGACACTCGGAGACTGACTTAAATATAGGCTATATTAAAATCAGTCGTGTTTTAAAGGTAAGCTATATTGCTTACTTTTAAAAGAGTGAGTGCAGTATAACCAACCTATGGAGTAGCGAAGGGTAAAATTTCCCGATTTTGCCGATTTTCTTTTTTTATTCATTACCGGACAAAAGCCGGACAAATTTGTCAAATCCGGACTGTCCAGACGAAATCCGGACGTATGGTAACCCTATTTAAAGGGCGGGCTCCTTTCAAAAATGTGCTAATAAATGCATGCTATTTATTGAACAAGTTACTAATTGCAAAATAACAAACATAAATTTTGTAAAAATGTATCCAATATGTAAATATGCATATAGATATACAGTGTGTCCGTAAAGTAACGGCGATAAAATCATAAACGGTTTATGGAAAAATCTGTAGAAGGGGCCTAAAGTCTCTTTTTGTAACATTTTGGAGTAGGTTTAAAATTTTTCCCACCATTCTTAACCAAGTTATAACGTCATAATATTATTGTTTTAATTCTACTACAGTTAATTTTAATGTTGGTTACAAGAAAATTTTTGAGAAAAAATATCAGAAGATTAAGGGGGCGCAATGGCTCAGCGTGTTAACTCTCGAGTTAACACGCAGACGTCCCGGGTTCGAATCCCGGTGTAATCACGTTGGGTCGCCCCCCGTCCTTCGGAGGGGACGTTAAGCCGTCGGTCCCGGCAACCAGTCTAACATCTCTGGCTGTCGTTATCACTATGTGTGTAAGGGGTTTGAACAAAAATGGCTGAATGCGCGTTAGCGCCCTGGAGGCCTGCACCTCGTTGGGGTCCACGAGGATGTGGTACTCCTGGAGCGGCACCTGACAGGGGCGAACCCACACTGGGCCTGTGCCATAGCACGCCCGGTTTGGTGGGGGGTCGGTCAGGAAGCGGAATCAGCCAAAAATCGAGTTATACTCGTATTTAACATCTCAAACCTCTTAGGGAGTCGTGTACAAGGGGCCCGTTGTGGCCTAGGTGCCGCGTATAAAATACGCACTCCTCACTCCATACATACATACATACATCAGAAGATTATAATTTAAAAATCTATCTCAAAAAATTATTGTGGCACCAACTTTGCGCAATTCCAATTAAAATAATTTCCTTGATTTGTTAGCTTTTTAAAAACGTATGATTCTCTCACTCAGTACATATTACGTAGAGGCAAAATTATTTCGTGAACATATTAAACAAAAAATAAAAGATAACATTAGTTTTAAATTTAAATTCACACATTTTGCTTAAAGTGGGCCTCTCGGTTGCGAACATAGGCACGTAAGCGTTTTCTGAGTTCACTTTTAGTAATCCTTGAAGTAAAAGTCTCCTTCATTACTTCCGCTGCATTTATTATACGATGCCTCAAATCTTCCACGTGGTTCATTGGGGTTTGATACACAAGATCTTTCATGTGTCCCAAGACATAAAAATCACACGGGGTTAAGATAGACGTATCCATCTATCTTGATACGTCTTGTCCAGCCACTCGCGTATTCTAACTGGACAGCCGTCGTGCATGAACATTATGTTTCTTCCAGTTTCCTCAGGAAGTCGTGCCAGCAACTTCCACAAATTGTTGCGTAAAAATTCTTCATACTTTTCGCCGTTCAATATGGGAGGTAAAAAATATGGTCCATTTAGTTCGTCGTTAATTACGCCCATCCAGACGTTCAGCGAAAATCTTCGTAGTTTTACTTTTTTAGGGTTCCCGTGGATCTTTGAAGCACAATAGTGGAGATTATGGTAATTAGTTACTCCGTCTTTGTCAAAATTACACTCATCTGTCCATAAAATTTTTCTAAAAAAAATCCGTATCTTCGGCATCGGCGTTTATCATAAAGCGGCAAAATTGTAAGCGTCTCAATGGATCTCCATCTTCAAGCGTTTGCACTGGTTGGTAATGAAAACGATAGCGACCTGACTCGTGCAGTACATTCCGTACCTTCCACGGCGATATTCCAAACTGGTGCGCCACTACGTTGTTTGAAGTGTTAGGGTCTTCGTGGAAATGACAAAGTATCTCTTCTTCGTCTTCACGACCTTCCGGTGTCTTTTTGTTGTCGTTGAACCATACCGATATCACCATGCCGCGCGTAATATGCGTCCAGGGCTGATTTCCAGTCCAACGAATATTTGGGTTTGAGCAACATAAAATACGACGAATTTAATCTTCTACATACGTTATTTATATGTGGTCCAAAACTCATTTTGGTATCAATGCTCAAGCCCAAAAGTTGGGTTCCTTCCGTAACGGAATCCCAGCAAGATATTCTATGGAAAGCGGCCGCCGAACATGAAAATTTACGCAGACTGTTTTCTGTACATTCAAGATTATTCTGTTTCGGGTGCACCAATCCACAAAACGCTCTACAGTGCTATCAACCAACCTATCAAGTTCACTCCGATCACGAGCAGCAATAGCGATAGAGGTATCATCTGCATACATCACCACATGAACATTCTCGAAAAAACTGAATTAGTTACAAAATTGAAAACAGTAAGGGACCCAGTATGGAATCCTGAGATACACCAAGATTTACAGGTGAGTCCTTTGAGGCTATCCCCGACAGAACCACTCTCAAACTATGACTTGTAACGAAAGAAGTTAATCGTTTAAGCAGACTTCGGCGAATACCCACATTGTATAACTTTTCCTTGATGAAGTATAGAGACTACGAATCAAAAGCTCAGGAAAGGTAAAAAAAATCTAATTTAAATATCACAGCTCCAATATAAACCTACCCTTACCATTATTCTTTGTTTATTATAACTTCCTTTGACGACAGAACTTAATATTCATTATTGTCCTAGGAAAATAGTAAAACTTGTTAAAATTGACGAAGATCGTTCTTTCAAATGAAATCGATGTTTAAAATAAGTGTATATATCTTCAGAACGCGTTAGATATTTGGAGGGTAATAAATTTTCACAAATTTATTTGTAATTTCTTCAATTTTATATTTCTTTTCATCGTAAAGGTAATCAGCATAAGCAGGTAATCAGTTATGACAAATTTTATTTGTTTGACAACAAATATCACAGTAGACATAACAACTTACGATTTCTCAATTATTTGAGATTGGAAACTGGCAAAGAAACTTTGGATATTTTGTAAGATAATGACTTCTGCTAGTGGGAAAAACGTAATAAGCCATGCGGCACATAAAAACTAACATTCCCCGAAAGAATCACGGGCCATGGCTCCCTCGGCCCGTACAATTCTTCCTCGCACGTTAGTGTCCTTACGTGTCTCATAGCTTAAATAGCTATTAAATTTCATTACACTACTAGTTGTGTAAAATGTGACGTTGCAAAACGTCAAAATGAAATTACCTAACTTAATATTGATTTGTTTTATATCTTACTATGGATATTCGTAGCAACGCAACGCAATTTTATAACAAAATTTTATTTTAAATTCATTCACAACACATAAGCGTTGTCAGATTTAAATTCTTACGATTTCGTTCTATTTTAAAGCGGCGTTAAATAAAATTTTGTACTTAACACGTTAAGAAACTGCTAATTTTGTTTAGTTCACGCAATTTACAAATCTCGCTTGCTCGTTTTAACGAAGATTACATTCGTAAAACAAAATTAGTCTTTTCATAACTGGTTATGTAAATAACTATTAGCGAGGTTCAGCGGGCAAAAAAAGATCGTTCGAGAGTGCAAAAGAATTTCGCTATCGTCAATCCACCATTTATTTTTGAACGTCAGATATTTATAAATGTCACAAATTTACTATTATAAATTTGCATTTTAACAGTAAATGAAATGATAATACAATTAATTGTTAGTTATGGTGTGTTTGTAATTTGTCCATAACAATAAATCAACCATTAATAGTACCAAATTCTTTGATTTTCGAGCTGGACGTAATAGTTATGAAAAGACTAATTTTGTTTTACGAACGCAATCTGGCGCGCTTATGTGTCAAATGAATTTAAATTGAATGAATTTATTTGGGTGTTGTTATGAATGTTCATAGTAACGTGCAAGACAGGTTAATATTCAGTTAGGTAATATTTTATTACACCACTAGTGGTGAAATAAAATTTCATTACACCACTAGTTGTGTAATACGTGACTGAACTATAGTTAACCCTCGTACGACCAAAATGATTGCACGAACATTGACGACCATAACGGGTCAGTTTACCCATGCATGGTAAACTATCTTAGGTTTTGTTCAAAGCATTAAAATGAAATATTGTATTAGAAATATTTATGGTTTAACCCTCGCAGTACTGACGTTTCGCCAACCGTTGCGGACGGTGCCTGGGTCAACCGAGACCCGAACAGTTTTTGTTTACGTAGAATATAAAAAATGAAGCTTTTGCCATTATGATTTTGACTTATTTTATTTTAAAGGTGAACTATTATTAGGGATATAAAATAATACATAAAAATAAAATTTTAAAAAAATTACATAAAAAATATTTATTCTAAATCATTACAATTTGTACACAAAATATTTTTTGTACATGTTGAATGTATATTACATACATATTTATGACAAACATCACATTTTGATTTATATTTATTGTCATTTCCAATACACAAGCTACATCTTGAGCGTTTTTCTAATGTTGTACTCATTTGTTTATTTATTTTTCGGCCTGTACTTTCGATGGCGTCCACAATGTGTCTCGAAAATACTACTGCATTGGTTTCAAATGCTCTAGCTCTAGAATCTATGTTTGCAGCAACTAACTGTTCAGACAAATTTTCTATAAATTGTTTTCTTCTTGATTTTATGTTACCAGTTGCCCAATCCGGATTTTTGAGTTGCCATAGTACAAATGCATTATAGGCTGCAATATCTATATAATGTAAAAAAAGCGACAGAGGCCAACGTCGTGTACATCTCCGGCAAGTGTATTCTCTTAGAATTTTATCTAAAACATCCACTCCACTTTTTGTTGAATTGTAATAATTGATAATATTAGGTTTGTAATTATTATTTTCGTCAGAAATAGCATGTTCTCGATGAACGCTCGAAAGTAAAACTACGCATTTTCTTGGTTTTGGGATATACGACACAAGTGTTAGATTTTCAGAAAATATAAAATCGGAAGAGAATTGAGCTCTTCCGGATATTGTTATCAAAGATTTTGGTAAATCCTTTCTATTTTTCCGCATTGTTCCCACTATAAATATGTTATTTTTGAGTAAATCCTCTGCAAGTGAGATATCCGTAAAAAAATTGTCGGTTGTGATAGTTCGATTAGATCCCTTCCAAAACTCTGAAAGAACTCTAACTACTCGTTGTCCTTGTCCTTTCTCCGGTGTGTTTCCGCATTTTCCTAAATACACTTCAAAATTACAACAATAATATGTAGTAGCGTCACATAGGGCCCATAATTTCAGCCCATATTTCCCCGGCTTGCTCGGCATATACACCTTGAATGGACATCTTCCTCGAAATGTTACTAATTGTTCATCAATAGTGCCTACATTAGACGCTCGGTAATTATCTCTGCAATTTCTTGTTAAAATATTTGTAATGGTTCTCAAAGCTGCCAACTTATCGGTCATTTTTCTTTCTTCTCGTGTCTGAAAGTCGTCAAAACGCAAAAATCGTAAAATGTTTGTAAATCTATCACGAGACATAGATGCTCGATAAATTTGTCGACTATAAGCAATCTTTTTCTTCCATAGATCTTTTTTACTTTCACGTGATTCCCGAAAACGGCCAGTAATTAGTAAAATCCCAAAAAATGCCTTCAATTCAACACGGTCTACCGGCTTCCATATATTATTTGAAAACATTTCATAATATTTAACCGCTTTTTCATTTGTATAAGTAATTATAATGTCCATGATTTCATCATTTATAAATAAATCAAAACATTGTTCCATGGTTTCTACACCCTCAGAATTTGCTGTGAGTGTATCATATTTACCAAATTCTGCATCTCTGTTTGTGGGGGAAATATATCTCCATGTTCGTCCACAAACATTTTGGTCTTTACAGTGTGACATATTATTACTATTTTCACCACTAAACTCATCACTTCCATAATCCTCTTCTTCTGGTACTGCATCACTAAAAGTCAATGACGCACATTCATCATCAGAAGACACTTCATTGTTATAATCATCATTATTATTTACAAAATTAGCAAACATTTTATTTTTCGATGTAGATCGTTGCTCTAAAATACACCTTCTGTGAACTAAATAAAGAATTTAATGGCAATTGTATTGTCGCTATAGCCTCTTACACAGACAGACGCCTGGCGCTGTAAAGAAACGGTCGAGACATATTTTTTCGTCGTTTTTTCGTCGGGACGTCCGTTTGACGCCGATCTAACTTAACGCACTCCTTGAGTAACGACAAATCTATTTATTACAATTTCTCGCAAAAATTTATTTGGGTCCAAATAGACCCAGGCACCGGAATACGAGGGTTAAATCGCTTCCTCGACATTGTTAGTATCCCCGTTTTTGGGTTGTTGATACTTCTAATCTTCAGTAAGTTATTTTTCTTCCCGTACTTTGCAATATTTATACAATTTGCTATTCCTTTTTTATCTTTTTGAATATTTGATTTAAATCGAATTGCAAACATTTGCAGCCTAATTAAGACTTTTTTGTTCCAACTTACAAAAGCATTATACGCCGCATTATCAAAATAATTCATAAACAATACTTCATCTTATAGTTCTACGGCAACTATTCTCTCGAAAATAGGCTCCGGAACAAGAGTACATATTTTGAATTGAGATTTGATAAACTTGATCTGTTTCCAGAAGACATGATACTGCTTTTAAATGCCTTAATACTGCTTCCAAAAAACCTGAGACGTTTCGAAAAAACTTGATACGCTTCCAGAAGATTTAACACTTCTTCTAGAAAACTTTAAATCTTTCCGCAAGACTTGATACCGCATCTAAAAGAGTTAAAATGATTCCTCCTGGAAACATTTCAAGTCTTATGACTTGAAATACTTCCAGGAGAATAGATATTGCTTCTGAAAGACTTGATATTGCTTGCAAAAAACTTCAAATACTTCCAGAAGATTTGATACCGTTTCTATAAGATTTTAAATGCTTCCATAAAAATTGAAAATACCTCTGGAAGACTTGAAATGCATTTAAAGACTTGATACTGCTTCTAAAAGACTTTATATCACTTGCAGAAAATTCGAAGTAAACTTCAACATTATTGTTGGTTTTATCGGAATTTAAGTTACTATTTTCAATTATTTTTTTAATTTCAATGTATTGAGAGCACGTATTTTCATTTTTTCGGACTTTTCAAACTTAATTCATCGCCTGAGTCGGTGCCTATGTTCATGAATGAGTTTGTCCAAGACTCCATTCTTTGTTTCGCTATATTCCAAGATAATATTCAGTTTGTAATATACTTCGCAATTGCTTATCTCATGTCTATGGTACATAGATGCTAAAACTATCACATATTTGTTTGGTTATAGATTTATGTCCTTTGCGGAATAGAATCAGGATGGATAACGAGCTCAATAATTTTAGCAAATCTTTTATATTTTGCGAACAATCCCAGGTAATGTTAAATTTTTTGTGAGAAGTATTTCTGCTAACAATATCCACCATTATTTAACAAAATTCACAAAAAAATCTCCTGCATAGTGCATCAAGTCTCTAGGAGAAAGCAGTCCAAAACAGTCTGATGATCACAATATTTGTAATATAAAATTGCATATCGCATGAGAATAGTAATACTAGAGAAGATGTGGAAGGACAATAACATCCAATTTGTATTTCGAATACTATTTAAACAATTATTGTTTTCGGGTCATTATTGACCCAGTTTTGGTCGTACAAGGGTTTAATAGCCAAAGACAACAAGATTAATGGGCAGTTTCTCGTACGTATTCACATGTCGATATCGAACCGATATTGTGCTGTTGATCGATAACTCGAGCGATATCCGCCAATTAGGTTTCTGAAAGAGCCAATAGGAGATATCGGACCGATATCGAACCGATAAGTGTGATTAACGACAGTGACGTATGTCGAAATTGATAGTTTCTATTTTCAAATTTATATTAACATAAATATTTACGGACCAAAGGTAATTTTCTGGGAAAAGCAGCCAGTATAGTTGGTGATAATTAAATCTCCTTTTAAAGCTTTCGTTTTATTTTTAAACGTTTATTTATTTTACTTAGGACGAATAAAAGGAGATTAATTAAATCTCCTTTTATTCGTACTGATAACATATTATCATGTTGAGAACCGAATTAGAAGGACTTTATTCGTTTTTGAGATAAGGATTATGTAAGTTAACCAATTTTTTTATGATTTTTTGAAATTAGTAATCTTGCTTTAAAAAATCACGAAACATCGAATTCTTAATCCTGGGCAGAAAGACTACGGTCAATAGCCCTTTTAGGCCAACATATTTTTTTATACACTATATTTATATTGTTGGCATAAATATATTTTGTTTCTCTCTCTCTCGAATTCTTAAGATATAATAACGAATTATTCATGACTAGTAGAGGAAAGTGTCTATTTTCTCGCGATGAAAGCGGATCTTGAAAATATTTATTCGTTTTTGAGATATAAATCATTAAATTCAACGTGAACATTTATGGCTATCTCAAGTTAACTACAAATCACCAAAAATCGAATTCTTGAGATATTTTAATGAATCATTCAAAATTTATAGAGGCAAGTGTCTATTTTGTCATGGTGAGAACCAAAATAGAAAATCTTTATTCGTTTATGAGATAAAGATTATTTAAGTTAACCTAATTTTTTTATGATTTGTTGAAATTAATAATTTTGTTTTAAAAAATCTCGAAAAATCGAATTCTTAAAATATCTTAATGAATTATTCATGATTTATAGAGGAAAGTGTCTATTTTCTTGTGGTGAAACCGGATCTTGAAAATATTTATTCGTTTTTGAGATATAAAACATTAAATTCAACGTGAACATTTATGGCTATCTCAAGTTAATTAAAAATTACCGAAAATCGAATTCTTGAGATATTTGAAGGAAACATTCAAAATTTATAGAGGCAAGTGTCTATTTTGTCATGGTGAGAACCAAATTAGAAAATCGTTATTCGTTTGTGAGATAAAGATTATTTAAGTTAACCTAATTTTTTATGATTTCTTGAAATTAATAATTTTGTTTTAAAAAAATCTCGAAAAGTCGAATTCTTAAAATATCTTAATGAATTATTCATGATTTATAGAGGAAAGTGTCTATTTTCTCGTGATGAAAGCGGATCTTGAAAATATTTATTCATTTTTGAGATATAAATTATTAAATTCAACGTGAACATTCATGGCTATCTCAAATTAATTAAAAATCACCAAAAATCGAATTCTTGAGATATTTTAATGAAACATTCAAAATTTATAGAGGCAAGTGTCAATTTTGTCATGGTGAGAACCAACTTATGAGAACTTTTTTAGGTTCCACAATTCGCAGAGGCTTGAAATTTTGATAACATGGATTGTTCATTCCGATCTATTAATCTAAAATATTTTCAAAATGGCCACCACTTCCGGTCTACCGGAAGTAGACGTCAACTTCATTATTTTAAATTGAATGGTACAGTTTTTATTAAACCATCCAATTATACGGAAAAAAATATGTTGACTTTGATAACAGTTGTTGGTACCTAGCGTTTTTTGTTTTCGAGTTATTTTGATTTTAAGTGCTTTTTGGCAAATATTACCATGCTCTTTAATAGCATATATCTCAGCCAACGTTAATTCAAGAACGTTTTGCATTGGTACAATAACTCGTCATATGCTGTCATATAGATTGTCACTTGTTATATCAGTTTACCTTATACAGCGTGATCAAGAAAAGAAATTATCGTTTCGCTGTAATCAATTGCGAGAAAGTCGAAAATTTTAAATGGAACATATCTTTTAAATGAATTTTAAATGAACCCCATATCTTTTTAGCCTATCAAAACGGGAATTTAATTCTCTACAAATTATCTATAAACATTTCTATACCTATTTATTATAGTTTTCTTCATATTGAGTATTTTATCAAAATTCTACACAAAATGCTGAAAGCCGTTCATATTTTTTTAGAAGGCTATGACATTATGACGGTTAATCGGTTAATTTATTTAAATTATTATTGGTATTATTTCTAGAATGATCTGCGATTGAATAAATTTTAGTTTGTTAGCTTTTATTTGCCAAAAATAACCAGCAGAAGAATGCATACATGAAACAATGAAAATCAATAATATGGCGATTTCAATGGCGTAATATTCAACGTAATGATGGGCGATATATTCCTAGAGAGTTCAGTTTATTTATTTACGGTGCTTTCTTGGAAAATATTATTCATCTAAATCGATCGAAGCACCTTTTACCGAAGAATTTGGTAAAGCAATAAAATATGATAAAACATTTATTCTATTATCTTAAGCTGCTGGGGATAGAAATTTATGGTTTCTTGTTATTTTGATCTTTCCAAAACTAAGAAGCAGATCCTATCCAAAACTTTATTACATTCGCCATGAATAAAGACGAATTTAAAATGTTGGCGTTGGAATAATTCGCCATGATATTCAAAGGCATTAACAGAAGTAAGTTATGACACAACTAAGTAATGGCAACAATAACATAAATATGGATGAAAAGTTGTCAAAACTCCATAGATTTCTAACATAAAAGCAAGAAGCTTTTCAGTATTGCATGCGTCCATTAATTTCCAAATATGTGGACAACTACAACAAATAGGCACAGGAAAGTATCTAAATAGTTTGTAGAGAATTAAATTCCCATAATTTATCTTTATAATTTTAAGTTTTTCACTCTTTTATGTTATTTTAATTTTCATTCCATTTAAAATTTTCGACTTTCACGCAATTGAATGCAGAGAAACGGTAACCCAATTTTTGACCAACCTCTATAAGATATACTGATACAACAAATGACAATTTATTTAACAGCATATGAAGAGTAATCGTACCAATGCAAAACGTTTTTGAATTAACGTTGGCTGAGATATGGGCTTGTAAAGAACATGGTGATATTTGACAAAAAACACTTAAAATCAAAATAACTCGAAAACAAAAAACGGTAGGTACCAACAACTGTTATCAAAGCCAACACATTTTCTTCCGTATAATTGAAGGGTGCAATAAAAACTATAGCATTCCATTTAAAATAACGAAGTTGAGGTCTACTTCCGGTAGACCGGAAGTGGTGGCCATCTTGGAAATATTTTAGATTAATAGATCGGATTCCACGAATCCGATCTAAAGAAGTGGAACCTAAAAAAGTTTTAATGAACCTGTTACGTGAGACACCCTGAATGTATAGAAAATCTTTATTGGTTTTTGAGATAAGGATTATTTAAGTTAACCTAATTTATTATGATTTTTTGAAGTTAATAATCTTGTTTTAAAAAAGTCACGAAAAATCGAATTCTTAAAATATCTTAATGAATTGTTCATGATTTATGGACCTTGAAAATATTTGTTCGTTTTTGAGATATAAATCATTAAATTAATCGTGAACATTTATGGCTATCTTAAGTTAATTAAAAATTACCAAAAATCGAATTCTTGAGATATTTTAATGATACATTCAAAATTTATAGAGGTAAGTGTCTATTTTGTCATGGTACGAACCAAATTAGACAAGTTTTGTTCGTTTTTGAGATAAAGGTTATTTAAGTTGACCTAGTTTACCAAAATAAATATAATTTACCTACAACTGTTCTCTGTGATTTTATGTTGTGTTCTTTTACTAATCATTTTCGTCATTATTTGATTTTCTTTTGATAATTTTCATTATTATTAATTTCTTGTTCAGCAATTTTTTATTTTTGTTAAGAAATTATTTGGTTATGTTATTTATTGTGATTTATTACTGGATGCTTCGCTGGGCTTGTCCAGTTTTCATCTCAAATATAATAAATAATTTTACGAATTGTTACCTATCGACGGCAATAAACAAGTAATCGATATTTTGACTGTCAAAAGCCGTTCGATAACTATTGTGTGCAATATCTGTCAATCAATTCCTACCAAAATACCAATAGGCGATATCGACTCGATAAAAGATATCGATCCAATAACTGTTGCTCCGACATCTACTCAATACTATAACGTACGAGAAAGTCTGTACGTCAGTAGTCTGTTGTCATAATCGGTATCTCAACGTGTTTTTCCCAAACTTCTAGGTCTTACCATTGTCGAGATACAGTGGGGACAGTCGGTATAACGAGATGTTTTTATCATTTAAACATTATTTAACTTATTATTAAATGTAATTTTTTTGTAGTGTGCAATATATGATCTACAAAAAAAATCTTCTACTTTTCTCACCGATCCAGATAGTTCATTAGAAAAACGTTATCAATGTTGGCTTGAAATAATAGATGATCAACTTACTGAGTATAAATTAAATAAACATCTTGCGAATTCAGTTGTTTTAAGTGAACAATATAGCAAATTAGTTCCTGATCATGTTTCACATGATATTTTCTGGCAAAGGTAAATTTAAAGATATATATTTATGCATTATTATTTATTTTTTCCATAAAATTTAGATATTTATTTAAAAAAGCTTTACTAGAAGATGATATAGCTTTGCAAGATGATATTGAGAAAAGACGTGAATTTAAAGGAGAAGAAATAATTCAAGTTACCGATGAAGAGTCTGTTAAATGGGAACAAGGTGGGGAATAACCATAAGATAGATTATTAGCTTTAATTTAGATGTAAAAACCGATCAATAAAAAACGAAATAATTATAAATAATATTTATATTGTTTCATAGAAGATTTTGCACATGATGTTGAATTAACGGAAGAAGAACAGATAAGGTTATTAGAAGAATATGAACAAGAAACAAAACTGAAAAGGAAAAATTCTGATTTAAAATTAGAAGAAAAAACAACCCCGAGTAAAGAAAATGATAAAAAAAAAGATAATGAGTCTATTGTAAGTGTTGTAACGAATTCGAGTAATAGTAGCACGGATGATGATTGGGAAAAAATTGAAAAATAAAAGATAATTGAACATGAACATCGTTTTAAATGAAAAATGATAAGCTAAAAGTGAAATTAGATTGTTTTTATTGTCTTTATTTAGAGATCAGTTTATAGATTTATATTTATTTGTTGTTTTATTTACATTTATTATGGTTAAAATTTTGTAATTATCTTTAAATTGGTTTGTTTTGTTTAAGAATATTTGACTTATGGACTCTTTAACGGTACAAATTTGTTATTTCTTAATAATTTAAGAAATCAAACATTTATTTTAATGAATGGTAGTAAACCTTTACTCATGTGTTTCATATACGTTTTGTTTTTCCATTTTTATAGTTTTACCTAATTTCCCTTGGTAATTTTTTAGTATAATTCTATCCTCTATTCTTGCAAGTGCAAATATGACCAAATCGTCTAAAATAACAGAAATACAACATTTGGTGTAGATTTATAATAAAGATTTAGTTTAAAATGCTAAAACTTAACTGTTTTGGATACCAAAGAGTATTAAAAAATCACTTTTGAAAATCAAATTGGCTTAAGTAAACAACACAATGGATTAGGGCTCGAAATATAATGGGCTTTTTCAACACAAGTCAAAATGAGGTTCAAATGGAATAAACACGAAGGTTTATTCTAATAAAGACAATCGTTTCTTTTTATAAAATCTTTTTAAGAAGATTTCTTATATTATATGAAACAGACAAATTTGTGTGTTAAAAGTCTCAATTAAAAGCATTTGTTTAAACATTTTTCTTAAATTGCTTTAGTTTTAAGCCATAATTCACAAGGAAAGTAGCTGCGATCGCTTAATATTTATATAGTATTAATCTTCTACAGTAAAAAAACGACGAATTTTAAATTTTTTTTCTTATTTAATTATTATAAATTTACGATCTTCAAATTTTTTTATACTTAGTCCTAAAAGAACCGTTATTGTGCATTTTTAAAATATATACATATTTTATAGTTACAAATAAATATTTTAAAAGTATTAAAACGACTTTTGTTTTGCAGTTGTATTTTATTCATCCTTTAAATATTGAAGCAAAATATTGTTTCAAACATATCAAAAATTATTTTCTTCCAGCACTTAAATGTCTTTCCAAATACAAAATTTGCGCACGACTTTCAAGCTTACTTAATTCTTGAACAACGGGTACCATTTGAGCTGTATGAGTAACATAACCTGAACCTTGCTGCTGTCTTTTTTGGCCGTAAACAACTTTCCCATCAAATTCATCACATGGAATTTTGAAATCAGGCTCAACTTGTTGAATTGTTATGTTTAAATGATCTTCTATATCCGCCAAATACTACAAGAAAAAGTTAATATTAAAAAACTTTATGATGAGTTAAGTTTTTTTTTTAATTACTTGTGGTTCATTGTACCAAATACAACAACCCTTAACGTCTGTTAGGTTTGTATTCCAACAGTTTCGACCACGGCTTTTGCACCATTCACCATGATACCAAACCTAATAAAAATATAATTAATTTGAAATCTTTACTTCAATCGTTTTTTAACGTAAATCAACAGTAACGTAAAAAGAATTATTCGTTTCTTAACATACTTAAATAATAATTTACCTTCTCAGGAATTGAACTAACTAAACTAATAGCTAATCCCATTCTTTCAGCACGACCAACACGTCCAATTCTATGAACGTAATTTGATTTTTCATCAGGTAGAGTAACATTAATCACTGTAAGAAAAAAAAATGATCATAGTACAATATTAAAGAGGATTTTTTAATATTAGTATACAAGTATGAAATTATACAGTTTTTTTTTAAATTTTTAGTCATAGAAGGAAACCTTTGGACTGATATATATAACAAAATACATAAAAACAACATCAACAATATATGATATATCCTCGTTTCTACCCTAAATCTAAATATATTACTGTTCCATACAACCCTAGATTTCAAAACCAACTTAAAAGAAATATAGCTAAATATGATACTAAAATAGCTTTTTCCTCCACAAATAACATCGGAAACATTTTGATAAATAACAACCATAAGTTTAATTATCTAAAATTAAGTGGTATATATAAAATTTGCTGCACAAACTGTGATAGCTACTATATTGGCCAAACCGGTAGAAGCCTTAATACACGGTTTAAAGAACACATAACTCAATCTAAATCAAATTTTTATCGACATCTAACAGAACACAATCATAAAACTACTACAAATAATATATCCCTTTTAAAAAAATTAAAGAAATCTAAAGAAATGGATCTTTATGAAGAATTATTTATACATAAAAATAAAAACAACCCTAATTTATTAAATGACATCACGGAATTTAACGTTACCCGAACTTTTATGAGATTCATATAAATTATGTTGTCGTTTTCCGGAGCAAGTTATAACAGCTTTTTACGCTTTGAATACGTACGTTCCATTAAAAAACAAAGTTCGTTCTTGTCATCCAGTTTGTTCGGATGTTAAATGTTCGTAATGTTGTCTTTTACAATTCATGTGATTTAATAAGTAATGTTCAAGACGTTTATTGTTTTCCAATATTTATTCTTTTAAACACGGTTGATGTGCAAAAAAGTGTTTAATTTTACTCTTATTGACGGTAATTGTAACTATATTTTATATATTTTAACTTATTTTAACCTTTTGTTGTCTCTCTCATAGTCGTGCCTGATGACGAATGCTAAGCATTCGAAATAATTATAGCACTTATATTAAGGAATAAAAATCATTGTTGAAAAAACTATATCTATAGTATTTTAATTTAAATACAATACATACAACAATGAACATTGAATCTACATTGGCAAAATTAAAATCCGCGGAGTTATCCACTATGATTCAAAAAATGAGAAATACAACACTCAAAAGAATGAAAATAAATAACAACATTGAATTCTTACATAAGGCGTTGGAACTTAATGTAACGCCAAAAGCATTTAGAGTTAAAATACCGAAAACATTTAAGAGTCTGAAAATCACACTAGAACAAAAACTAATAAGGAAAACATTACGTAAACATTATGGGCAACAATCGATACAAGATGCAATTATGAAGTTCATACACAGAAATCTACAAAAAAGCCTACACTATATCGAAATTGAAGAACTTATTGATAAATTCAAGACAGAAGCAACCTTCAAAACAATGCAGAATAAAGAAAATAAACAAAACAAACTAGAAAGATTAATCAAGGAACGGAATCATAATGAAAGCACACAAAAAAAGGACAGAAGACTAAAGAACGAAGAAGATAACGAACAAAACCATAAGAATAAATTTACCACCAGAAAAATAACAATAGAAAATTCGATCCAAAAAATTGCAATATCTAATGATAATTTAAAAAAACATAAATTTGCTCCTAAATATACCAACCTCAGTAATTTCAACCTAACTGATAAAGACAAAGAAACGCTTAATTTAGGACATAAATTTTCAATTCCTCCTAAGATCCAACCAATAGACATTGCCATAAAAATGGAATCTCAAATAGCAGGCAACCCACGCGTTATAGATATATTAAAAGAAAACTTTAGTAATATTAAAAATATCGAATCTCATAATGTCAATATCAATAATAAATACAAATCCATAAAAAAATAACGTAAAAGACCTAAAGCATAGAATAAACAAAGAAAATGTAATTGTTACTTTAGGGGACAAAAATGCAGGCCTCGTGCTCTTAGACAAAGAAACTTACCTAGATAAAACCTACAACTTCTTCAAAGACAATAATATAAAAGAAATTAAATACAATCCCACCAACAAATTTAACACAAACTTGAAGAAATTAATTAAAGAACATGATCAATCTTTGAGAAACTTTAACATAACACAGTTCAATTCCTTCGAAATGAACCCACTAATTCCCACAGTAAAATCTTTAATAAAGCTCCATAAAACAGACAACAGTATTAGACCTATTATTGGTAATCAAAATACTCCTACATGTCATATAGCTAAACACATACAGAAATTTCTATATAACACTCTTAATACCGACATTAAATATAAAATAAACAATTCATTAGATTTAGTGGAAAAGATAAAGATTAAACTAGACAAAAATTCAATACTTATATCATTTGATATTAAAAATTTATACACTAACGTCCCTGTTAAAGATTCTATATCTATCATAAGAACACACCTAATGAACAATAATCACCAACTAAATTTAAAAAACAAAGATATCAATAGTTTTATAACAATCTTAGAATTTATATGTAAACAAAATTTCTTTGTATTTAACAATGATTTTTTCATGATGGAGGATTGTCTTCCAAAGGGATCCCCCATCTCAGGAATTATAGCCGATATATTTGTCAACCATACTGAGAAAGAATTATTTTCAAGAAAATATGAAATATTTACCAAAGACATTAGATTTTTTGGACGATATGTTGACGACACATTAATTGTATATAATGGAACTAAAGCTAATCTTATCGCCATACAAAACATCCTGAACAATATCAGTAAACTACAATTTACAACCGAAATAGAATCGAATAGTAGTATTAACTTTTTAGATTTGAAAATTTCTAGAAATATTGATAACCAATCGCTTAATTTTAAAATATATAGAATAAATACAACCACAGATAATATCATACCTAAACATTCCTACAATGCGAAACAACATAAAAACGCTACGTTCCATTTTCTCTTTAATCGGCTAGATTTCAAAACCAACTTAAAAGAAATATAGCTAAATATGATACTAAAATAGCTTTTTCCTGCACAAATAACATCGGTAACATTTTGATAAATAACAACCATAAGTTTAATTATCTAGAATTAAGTGGTATATATAAAATTTGTTGCGAAAACTGTGATAGCTACTATATTGGCCAAACAGGTAGAAGCTTTAATACACGGTTTAAAGAACACATAACTCAATCTAAATCAAATTTTTATCGACATCTAACAGAACACAATCATAAAACTACTACAAATAATATATCCCTTTTACAAAAAAATTAAAGAAATCTAAAGAAATGGATCTTTATGAAGAATTATTTATACATAAAAATAAAAACAACCCTAATTTATTAAATGACATCACGGAATTTAACGTTACCCGAACTTTTATGAGATTCATATAAATTATGTTGTCGTTTTCCGGAGCAAGTTATAACAACTTTTTACGCTTTGAATACGTACGTTCCATTAAAAACACAGTTCGTTCTTGTCATCCAGTTTGTTCGGATGTTAAATGTTCGTAATGTTGTCTTTTATAATTCATGTGATTTAATATATAATGTTCAAGACGTTTATTGTTTTCCAATATTTATTCTTTTAAATACGGTTGATGTGCAAAAAAGTGTTTAATTTTACTCTTATTGACGGTAATTGTAACTATATATTTATATATTTTAACTTATTTTAACCTTTTGTTGTCTCTCTCGTAGTCGTGCCTGATGACGAATGCTAAGCATTCGAAATAATTATAGCACTTACGTTAAGGAATAAAAATCATTGTTGAAAAAACTATAGCTATAGTATTTTAATTTAAATACAATACATACAACAATGAACATTGAATCTACATTGGCAACCTTAAAACGAATTATTAAGACATAAAATCAATTATTTTGTACTTGTGGTTATACCGGAAGTGAGTACTAATAATAAAAGAAAGACCCACTTTTACCATCCTCTAGTTAAACTAACTAGCGCCTTTGATCATACAGGGTGTTTCGGTGACTCGGGGCACAAATTAAATATATATTAGAGTAAAAATGATGATAATTCGTGTAAAAATGTTTGGTCTAAATCAATAAATGGTGGAGTTATAGGTCATTAAAGTCAAGAACTTTTAACTGATTTTCTAAATATTTTCAATACTGTTAAAGGTAGAGCGCTGAAACTTGGTACAGTGTAAACCAGTAGCAAGTAGAATCATTAGTAAGGGTGTAAGTTAAATCGATCGACGGGAAGCATACTATATAGCTGTTCCCATATTTATATGCTCAAAATTTTGTTATTCGCTCATAAACCTACATTTATGTTTGCACTTTCCAATAGAAAATTTATTTTCGAAACTTTTATGACTTTTACGAAATGTAGGTAAAATTCAGCATTGTTAAGTTAAATCCAAAAGTATTGGACTGCGACAATAACAGCAGTAAAAAAATCTCATTGATGATCAACTTGCCTTTGCTGATCATGTTAATTTATTGTGTAGGCGTGCGTATGGTTTATTAAGAATGCTCTACTTTAGTAAAATGCTATTATCGAGGAGTATAAAGAGGCTTTTGTGCGATTCTCTGGTTCTGTCTCATTTTAACTATTGTAATGTTGTGTTTGGTTCATGTTTGTCTTATGAGAGTTTGCGAAAGATTCAGGTTGTGCAGAATTCGTGTCTTCGCTTCGTTTATAATCTTCGTAGGGGTGATCATGTCTCTCAGGCTTTATTAACGGTACTTTCGTTTCTGTTTTCTTGATAGATAACGTCTTTAAAGGTTAGAAATCGTAAATTGTAACTAGTTTCAAATTACAATATCTTTTGAACGTGTTTGCTCGATTTGAATAAGATTTTTTTATATTTGAAAGGTCAACCTTTCGCCAATATATTAGCTGGGGTCTTCCCCATTTTGGCGCCTTTCAATTTCAATAATGGTGAATAACGCTAATGCCTGTTTTCTTCCTATACTTTGAAGCTTACTGTGGAATGCATACAGAAGAAAAGAATATAATTAAAAGACATAAGAATATAATTTTAAACATAAATCTGTCATGATCACTTCTATTTGTTGTTCAAATTTTCATTGTTATTGACATCAAAAGTTACAACGTTTAAAAAATAACGCTCTTTATTATAAATTTCTTTGGTACCGGTTTCGGCTATAAACAATTAGCCATCATCAGCCGAATCTACATGTGTGAAAATCATATTTTAAATCAATAAATTTAAAACAAAAGAAACTAAAATAAATCAAAAACTAAAATAGAACAATTAAACTTACGGTCAATAAAATCTCTAGCACTTATTGAAATTTGAGCACAACATCATATTAATTGTGTAGTTTTTGTTAAATAAAAAAGTCACGTTAAATAAAATAAGCTAACATATCTACGACACGACAATAACCAACCACGACGAAAACAAGATGGATGGATGAACTCAGTTCATCCATTCTTTTGGTGAAAGATGGACGCACTACACCTGTGGTGATTAATATATTACAACGACCGTGTTATAAAATCAACATATCACAACAGATAAGAAAAGAAATCTGGAATCGTATCTAAGTACGCTGGATGAACGTATATGAACACATAGGATGGAAACGATATGAAGAAGCAGGGTAGAGATCTCAGCAACCAGCGTGTTCCGGTTAGTGGATCAATGTAAAGGAATAAAACATGCTGTTCTCAGATGAGTTAAAGCTCCAGTTGTACTCTCTTCAGCTTCTCAGTAAGGTTACGATGTCGGGCAGGATCTGTGATTATTTGGGTAGAAATCTGGTTCCAAGCACGTGCGGAGCTTTTCTTTACCAACAGCAATTTAATCAAGGCTGGGTATATTGAAGAAATTTTAGTTGAACATATACTTCCGTTTCACCCATATATTGGTGACAAATTTTGGTTCATGCACAATAATGCACGTTCCCATACAGTCTACATAATGTCTCAAAGAGACATTACGTAGAAACACAGAAATACACAGAAATTGATTCAAAATATGCTTTAAGCTTTTTTCGTTAATAAAATCCATGTCGGTGTTGTTCCCGTTTACTTTGAAAAGGCCACATCTCCGTCAAGTGGCGTTTGCTAATCAAATGTTGTCAAATGTACGCGTACCGACCGAACAGCTGACTGCCATATGGATGCAGTTTTCTGTGAACTTGATCGTATTTTTTAGTTTATGTTGCATTGTTTATATAAAACTGAGTAGCTCTGACAGTGAAAATAGTGACAATATTGAAAATAGTAAACAACAGAAGAGAAAGAAGGCATTTTTAACCGTTACGTGTATAAAAGTGAAGTTATTAAGAAAGCTAAAGTAAAAGGTGAGGCCAATATTAATCATGTTGGAAAAAAGGTTATGGCACGACAAACTGGAATCGACTGTACTTGTCGTAAACAATTGTGAAAATTATTTACAATTACATAGAATCGCTTTGTTAACATCTTTGCATCAGTTTGATGATAAAAACTCACAAGACTCCTACTTACAAAGTTTGATAGAAGCAAAGCCTGTTAAAAGAAGTAGAAAATCTCAAAATGCCAAGAAACACATTGAGAGACCCAATAATTTTCTATTTCATGTTTGTTTGAATAGAATTCATAAGCAGGTATGCAAAAAAGCTTTCTTGAGTTTATATGGCATTGGTGAAAAGCATGTTAGACGATTATGTCAGCTACTAATTTCTGGAACTACTCCAAGAGACAATAGAGGTAAATCTGTAAAATGTAGACATAACTTAATACCAGGTGAGGTATGCTTGCAAATAAAAGAACACATAGAATCGTTTGATGTTAAGGAAGCACATTATTCAAACAATGTATTAAAAAAGTACATACTAGTTAATAGTACAACTCTCAATGACAATGTAAAAGGAGTTGCTACAGTAGAACTTTTAGTTCACAAAAACAGGACTAAGAAATTCTATAAAAAACTACAACACATCAAAAACCTCTCTTTACAAGAAAGAGGAAATATTGGGAATCACAATGGATTATATGCAAAATTTACATATACCACACAGACCTGTACAGGAAACTTTTTACTATCGACAACTATGGGTTTTTGAATTCAGTATACATAACCTAAAAACAGCAGAGGCTAAATTTTACTCTTATCATGAGGGCGAGGCTCACAAAGCATCCAAGAGATTCAAGAAATTCATATATTTTCAGATAGATGCGCTGGGCAAAATAAGAATCACACAGTAATTCGTTTCCTTTCGGCTCCCGCCTCCACAGGAAGATTTAGACAAATTTTCCACTATTTTTCTATCAGGGGTCATTCATTTCCCCCAAGCGATAGAGACTTTGGGGTAGCAAAAAGGCTTATTCGCAAGCAAGATCAAATATTTCTTCCTGAAGAATATTTTCAGCTAATAGAAAAAGGCTCAAAAAAATCTCTGTTCTCAATAAAAAGGGTTGATAATGAAGAAATTTTGGACTTTAAGGAATGGTGGCCCAATTACTATAAGAAAACCACACTGTCAATCGACTCCTATGAGAAAAAAAGCTAGAGATGAAAAGAAGGCTTTTCAAATTTCTCAGTACAATGAGTTCGAATATGATTGCACAAAACGTGGCATTGTTTTAAAGTACGCCCATTCATCGATGGGCTTTTTCTATGAATTTTCATTTGGAAAACCATCTGGAGTTGATCCTCCTCTACCATCAAAGCCTGGTTACACTGTTAAAATCGCTATAAATTACAAAAAAATGGCCTATCTAAAGAAACTTGTGCAGTATGTACCAGAAGACAAAAAATTTTTTTACGATGAGCTGGTTTTATGGCTTTTTACTAATAGTGATGAACCGCCAGAAGAGGATTATTAAATACCATAAAGTATTTCTTAACTGTAAAATCTATATTTTTTTATCTAATAAACTATTCTTTTAACAATACTTAATTTTTTTAATCATCAATCATGAAACCACCAATATTTGTTTGGAAAAGGCCACAACTCCAAATACAAAAATTTGTTTAATTGCGTATTAGATTTATTTTTAAAATTTTTTTGTTTATAAAACTTTCACATGTATCATAATTTAGGTCTTTGTTCTGAAAAGAAATCGATATTCTGACTAATACCAAAATGAAACATTTTTTTGTTCTCCTGTAAAATTTACTTTTTAGTGGTCTTTTCGAAATAACCGATTCAATTAAGGATTTTAGATTTTTTTAAATTTATTTACCGTAAACCATTTAATGCAATTTTTCTTATAAACCACTGGTTTTAGGTAATTTTAGAAGTGGAACCTTTTTTATGTAGTTTTTTCCGCTGAATTGATTGATGTAATTAAAATGACAAAAAAAATAAAGATTAGAAAGTTATGGTACTTTAAACACGCCCCCTTAAACACGCCTAAACTTGGAACCTATAAATTATTTATTCTTTTTCTTTTGATTATCTTATTTGTCACATAAAAATGTTCTTGCATATCAAATTTCAGCATTCTAAACCTTCCCGTTTTAAGATATCCCTAAAAAAGTACTTTCTCAGTGCCATCTTTAAAAGGTTCTAGCGCCCTTAGGAAGCATTTTCAGTATATAGATGTAATTTTCGGACACCTGTATATTACGATAGATGATATTTTACTCAACCTATACTAAATTTATATTTATACTAAAAAAAACTGTTTTTCGCTTCTATTTAACACAGCCATAAATACTCCCATGTTAAAGATTTTTGATGATGAAATAAGACACATTATAAAGATGGCATTAAATAATGGATGCAATATAGAATTTTTACAAAAAGTTTATGTAAAAATACTATTGATTGAACAACATTAAACATACTTATAACAAATTTGATTTGGGAATCGTTTCTAAGAGCATCATAACAGTAAAAGACATAATAAATTCTAAACAAAAAATAACAGTTTTACACAACATTCCAAAATCAAATAGTTTGGATCTGCATGAAGAATTGGAAATTTACAGATATAAATGTTATGAAGAGGATAGAATTTCGAATAAATTTACTGAAATCAACAAAAACCATATTTTTATAGAAGTTTTTAATAAATTGAAAACCAATGTACAGGGTGGTTCAAATTCGTAGCCCGAATAGGTTATCTCAAAAACTATATCTCTTTCTCAAAAAAAAAAAAAAAATCCAATGCTGAATACCTCAAAGCGCTATCGTCTTTTGTTTCGTAAAACTAGCAACTGCTTTTATTTTGGTTATTATTATTAGTAGAGTATTATAACCAAGACATTATTTATTTATTATTTGATGACGTAGTTAAAAAAAAATTTCGCTTTTAGATTTTGAGGTATTAGACTATTTTCGTTTTTTTAAATGGAAAGAATCCCTGATTTTTAGCATATCAAATTCATTATTTATTTCTGATTTAAAAAATATAAGGTTCAACAGGTATATGCTTTATTGTTTCTTTATTGTTATAGTGTTATTAAGTGTAAATATTTTATTAACGTAAAAAATAGTAATTTAACACAAAAAATCGATAATTGTGAACACTAGATGGCGGTATTTCACATTAATCCGACCCAACTAGTTAAGACTAGTTATTGTTTAAGAAAGAAGTCTCAAAGTATTGTTAATTTTACTAATTAAATTGTTATTTTTACACTTTTACTTGGGTAAATCGTTCACAACTACATAGCAACTTAACACCGAGTAAACATTTTCTACATACCTCCCGATGGTGTGTAAAAATAACACCATATGCGAACGTCAGATTTGAAAATATTTCGAAGTGTTCGAATCTGTCGGAATACATTTAGCATATTTAGATGTTATTTGATGTATGTTATCTTTTATATAAAAATTATAACAGAAAAATGGAAAACAATATTGCATATGATGAGTATCGTAATTGTATTACGAATGAAAAAGGAGAATATTCGAGTACCTGATGACAATCCCTTGCTTTAAGGCAAAGATAAATCTTATGGGTTAGAACTAATTTAGATTTGACGTAATACATATAACAAATACACACAAGTCATGAACGACTTGTATGAAAATTATGCTACACAACGAGTTTACACGATGCCATATTGACTCTACTCATGCTCTACTCGAGTAATACGTTGTGAACGCACCCCAGAATACAATAAATCGAGAATAAGTGAAGGTATGAATGAGTATTAAAGACCTCTACTGGCAGAGCCAGAAAGAAAGTGCTGAAACTGCCGAAACAAAAACAAATTGAGAAATGAAATTTGTAAAATTTGTAGTAGAATCTCCCCAAATTACACCGAGAAGTTAGTAGACTCAATACCATAGCGAATTCAAGCGATAATTGACACCAATGGAGGTCCTACAGCGTATATGCACTCCCATTTTCTTACAGCATGCTACCAACTGAAATTAAATTGTCTCAATAATTAAAAATTAGATAAAAATCCGTTTTAACCTGGCTCAGTTTTGGTACGTTAGTTAATTGTCTTGTTCAATTTAAAATTACTTAGTTGCAATTGTTTAATGTTTTTGTTAGTTGTATTAATTATTGTTATTCTCCATATTGACAAGAATTGTTTTTTTGTAGCGTCTTGAAAATGAGCCAATGGCTCGAAACGTCGATGTCGATTTATTTATAATAAAATAAATTAGTATTGGAGGTCAGGTGTCGCATTATTAATTAACCTTAAAATATTCAACACTTCCATAATGAAATGTCATCATTATTGTTAAATACATTATATTATAAGTAGGCTATAATAAATTCGCGTTGCTATGATACCGGAATAAACAAAGAATTTTAAGAATACTATAACATTTTCACTACTATAATACTTTTATTTAATTATTGACTTACTAAAAAAAAATATCTATTAGTGGTTATTTTGAATTGCAAAAATTGAAATATAATTAACAACTAAGGATGATGTTAATATAGTTTCAAGTTACAAAAATTGTTCATAGTTGTTTCAATTTTGTTGTACACATTGTCCACAAAATTTAGTAATGCGTTTAATTGCATTTAAAATTATTATGGGATGTTGCTGTAAATGTGAAATTACAGCAATTTTCAATTCAAGTTTAATTCTATTTTGGGTACTATACAAGGTATCTCACATAACTGGTTCATTAGAACTTTTTTAGGTTTCACTATTCGTAGAGGCTTGAAATTTTGGTAACATAGGTCATTCATTTCATTCAAGATGGCCACCACTTCCGGTCTACCGGAAGTAGACCTCAACTTCGTTATTTTAAATGGAATGCTATAGTTTTTATTACAACATTCAATTACACGTAATAAAATATGTTGACTTTGATAGCAGTTGTTGGTACCTACCGTTTTTTGTTTTCGAGTTATTTTGATTTTAAGTGTGTTTTTCTCAAATATCACCATGCTCTTTACAAGCCCATATCTCAGCCAACGTTAATTCAAAAACGTTTTGCATTGGTACGATTACTCATTCGATTCATATGCCGTTAAATAGATTGTTAGGGTACGCACGCATTGGTACGGATCGGACGGACGGAACGGACAAAAATTATTATTTACATTGTTTTAAATAGCATAACGCACAGTAGTGCGCGCCGGACGTATTCGGAATTCCGAATGCGATTTTGTAGAGAGAACAACTAGAATAGAAGAGAGACATCAGCTAGAAGTAGCCGAACTAGAATTAGCTTTGTTAAATTTAAAAATTAACGAAAATTACTATTTTGTCTCTCGAGAGCTGGATGCAACAATTTCAAGAGATCGCAAAATTTTTCATACGACATTCGTAAATATTGGAAAAACTTCATTTCATCCTGAATTAAATCATTGAATAACGTATGAAATTCCCCAAACAGGTTCCTCTTCAAATTAATATTATGAATCCAAACCCTTTTCTTGCTTTGCTTTTCCTCTTGCTCTTCCTCTTCAAATGCACACGCAATTGCAAACTTTTCTTCCTCAGAAGTACTCATTTTGTTTGTAAATACTACAAGATAGAAGTTACGAACCCAACTACTTTTTCGCATTTGAATAAATTGCACCGAAAAAATGCGGAGCCTGCATTCTGCCATTAGGGCCCGCGCCCACGGCGACTTTTTGTAGCGATGCAGTAGCGATATTGTCGCGTGTTTGCATCGCGAGATGCAATCGCTAGTACTACATCGTGATTCAGTCGCGTCGAAAACGCGATTCATTAACGACAAAAAAATGCCTGCGATCAGTACAGTTGTAAGATGGATTCCGTTGAGAGTACATTAGTCACATTATCTTTGGTGCTACTTTTACGTAAGCAGCCGAAACGTGGGCAGCGAAAGCAACGTCAATATTGGATGCACCCATTTAATAAACAAAGATTACTTAGTGGACATTACGTAACTTATTATGTAATTCAGACGTTGTTATAGAATGTCATATTCGACGTTTTGTGAATTGCTTTCCATTGTAAAACCAGAGATGACACGCAGAAATACAGTGATGAGACAAAGTATATCAGCTGAAGACCGACTAACAATAACTTTAAGGTAAGAAAAAACAAATATTATGTTAATTATCTTTTAATAATCGGTAAGTATTATAATCATAACTAGCAACTTTAAAAGTAAAAATTAAAATTAAGTATAAGTTGAAGAAAAATTGGCGGGATTAATTCAAGATTAATCATAAACACATTATTAAATTTTGTAATCTCTTAGTTACTATTTTATGGCGAATATAGGTCTGTGATAATATCGGCATCATGTGTAGAATCATAACTGAAAGCATATTCATTATCATGTTGTTGCGACGAACTACCTGCAATATTGGCATGAGCACTAGTAGGCGTAGATGGTTGATAACAATTTGTTATTTGCGTCACGCTACTTTCAGCACTTGTACCGACAGATGCTGCATTGTTGCTTTCGTATCTAGACTGACATCCACAGTGATTGGTGCGTGCAGATCTCATATTGTTGTATTTGCGAAGCAAATTTATCATCTCAGCTTTCGCATCGAGTTTGTATTCTTTCTTTATAGAATTAAAATGTGGAAAAAGGCAAAGCAAGAAATGTTGATCCGGATGTTGAATAGTGGGCGTAACATTGTTTAATTTTTCAGTTAAAGCTTCAAATAATTTTTTTTTGTGCATCATCAATGTCATCACTTCTTTTCAACTTTTTTAATTTAGGGGTAGCAAGAGATTCCAAAGTTTCTTCGGTCTCGCATTTCTCAATGTCTATAGATCGACTTGGCGGTCTGATTTCAGCCACGGATTGTAAAAATGATAATGATTTGTAGTACACATATTGTTTTCTGGGTTTAGCCCCGGACCCACTGGAAAAGTTTTTTCTTTTAGCCGTTCTTTATTATATGAATCTTTCAAACTTTTCCATTTTTTCTGAAGTTTAATAGCTGAAGAAAGAAATAAAACTTTAATATTTTTAAGCTATGAAAAATTAATACTAGTGGAGTTTGAACCTTACGACCTTGGAATCCTGTTTAGTTATTAGATAATAACTTATTCTATTTTTTACAGGTACTTAGCAACTGGATGTAATTTCACAGATCTTCATTTACATTTTAAATGTGGACATACTACTGCACGTAGAATTGTTAAAGAAACTGTGGAAGTAGTATGGAATAAGTTAAAAGACATCTCCATGCCAGAACCAACAGAATAGTCACATTTAAAAACCGCTGAAGGATTTAAGAAATATGCTAATTTTCCTAACATAACTGGAGCAATTGATGGAAAACATATAAGAATTATACAACCATGTCATACCGGCTCAGAATATTACAATTATAAACACTTTTTTTCGATTGTGTTGCTAGCAATATGTGATGCTAGCAATTTCATAGATTTGTAGTTGGATGCTATAAAAAGAGCTCAGATTCAACAATACATGACAGCAGCGATTGGGCAAGAAAGATACGACAAGGAAATTACAATATACCTCAACCAAGACCTATATCTAACAATGGAATACCTATACCGTTTTCGTTTATTGGTGATGAAGGATTTGCCTTATCACAACACTTACAAAGCTTAACGCGTGCAAGGCGTTATATTGAATGCACATTTGGTATATTGAGTAACAAATTTAGAATTTTCAACCGCCCCTTAAACGTTAATATTGATTTTTCTACGAATATTGTTAAAGCTTGTTGCGTATTGCACAATTTCATACGTAACCGTGATGGATATAAGTTTGATCACACTTTGAGTATAGTTGGGTTCCAAGATCCACCTGTCAGTGATAATTTACAATTAATTGGAATTCGAAGATCAGAACTAGATGGTACTACAATCCGATACATTTATACAGATTATTTCACTGGTGGATTCAAAAATTTAAAATACTCTCACTTAGTTATATAATATTTTTATATAAAATATATTCAGATAAAATATTTTTATTTCATTAAATTAAACAGCTTACCACAAGCATTCTTTTCTATATTTGCTTTTCGAACAAATTCAGTATCAAATATCTCATTAATTTCTTCCCATGCCTTTCTTTTTGCAACCTTATTTGAAAATTCTGGAAGGCGCGATTCCCATATTACGATTTTGGATTGCTACTATAAATGATTCTGTGTCGAAAGATTCCATTTTACGTGACAGACAATGTATAATGAATGACGGACATCAATTTTTCTGTAGCGCGTTAGTCGCATCAAATTTGATGCGACTAACGCGCGTTTCATAAACACGCGACAGCCGCAACAAATTTGACGCGACTAACGCGCATTTTGTAAACGCGCGACAGCATCATTACAAAAAGTCGTCGTGGGCGCGGGCCCTTATGCGCGTTGACAACATACCAGGGTATGCTTTCTTGATAGGTATAAAATAACGCCTGAATTTTATTTATTATTACAATCCATTAGATGGTGATGCCTACACAATTCACCAGCAATTTGCAATCTACGTTAGCAACCGTTAATAATTAATTGTCATAATTGACTTTTATTTTATTTCGTTTATGTCTACAGTAGTTAGAAGCGTGGAAAGGTAATATCAAAGAAATTATATAACTGGAGGTGCATATAAACAATCAACGATCAACGAGTATTTGCGAAGAGGTGAATTGCTTGCAAAAATTTTGTTACATACTATGGAGGCATATGATAAAGACAGCGTGTCCAAGAATATGACAACGGTTCTTCCAGTAATCGTTGTTAATCATTGTACTTTAAAGAGAAATAAAATAAAACTTATTAAATAAACCATTGTTGGTTTTTATCAATTAAAGTTAGAAGTAGAAATCTAAATATACATAAATATGTAAGCTATATAGCATTCAAATTTCGGGGTTTATTGAAATTACTTTTATAACAATCCCCTTGGCGGCGCTGCTTTCAACTTTTTCGTTAAAATAGAGGGGAGAAATGCTTCTATATAAGTATTAAATATTTTCTTACTTACTCTTTTAAATACTTGTTGTGTCAGTATATTTTATACAGGCTGGACAAAAATTGAGTTACCATTTTAAAAGGAATGCCCCATATTTTCATACCCTATCAGAAAGAGAATTTAATTCTCTACAAATTATCTATAAATATTCCTATACCTATTTATTATACCTATTTATAGTTTTCTTGCTATTGAGGAATTTATCAAAATCATACGTAAAATGCTAGAAACCGTTTGTGTTTTTGTTAGAAGGCCATGACATTTTGACAGTTTTTTGTTTAATTTATTTAAATTATTATTAGTATTATTTCTACAATGAACTGCGATTGAAAAACCTTAAGTTGGTAGCTGTTATTTACCAAAAATAACCAAAAGAAAAGCGAATAAATGAAACAATGAAAAACAACAATTTAATGACAAAAATTAAAATCAATAACATAAAAGAATGAAAAACTTAAAATTGTAAAAATAAATTATGGGAATTTAATTCTCTACAAACTATTTAGATACTTTCATGTGGACGCATAATATGCTGGAAAGCTTCTTGTTATTATGTTAGAAAGCTATAGAGTTTTGACAACTTTTCATCCATACTTGTGTTATTGATGTCATTACTTAGTTGTGTTATCATTTACTTCTGTTAATGTTTTTTAATATCATGGCGAATTATTCCAACGCCAACATTTTAAATTCGTCTTATATTCATGCCGGAGTTTTGATTAAAGTTTTGGGTAGGATCTGCTTCTTAGTTTTGGAAAGATCAAAATAACAAGAAACCATACATTTCTATTACCAGCAGCTTAAGATAATGGATTAAAGGTTTTATCATATTTTATTGTTTTACCGCATTCTTCCGTAAGAAGTGCTGCTTCGATCGATATAGATGAATAATATTTTCCAAGAAAGCACCGTTAGTAAATAAAGTGAACTTTATGAAATTTACAAGATTTACAAGGAATTATGTAATAAAATATGTAATTGTGATACCACATAAAGTTATTTTTATATTTTTATCAGCTTTTGCTTCTTTATTTATCAAAAATAATGTTTTGTTAAAATTTCAAAATTTAAGTACATTTAAATTACATGTGGACCCATCGGTTTTGCCATAGATGTAGATCAAGTTAATTAATTCTTCTTTTATTTTGCAGAATATTTGTAATAAGTAAGAAGTAAGATCAAAATAACAAGAAACCATACATTTCTATTACCAGCAGCTTAAGATAATGGATTAAAGGTTTTATCATATTTTATTGTTTTACCGCATTCTTCCGTAAGAAGTGCTGCTTCGATCGATATAGATGAATAATATTTTCCAAGAAAGCACCGTTAGTAAATAAAGTGAACTCTCTAGGAATATCTCGCCCATCATTACGTGGAATACACGCCACTTTGTTGTTTTTCATTGTTTATTCATGCGCTCTTCTGCTGGTTATTTTTGGTAAATAAAAGCTAACAAACTAGAATTTATTCTAGAAGTAATACCAATGATAATTTAAATAAATTAAACGATAAACTGTCAAAATGTCATAGCGTTCTAATAAAAACACGAACGGCTTCTAGCATTTTGTGTAGGATTTTGATAAAAAAACTCAATATGAAGAAAACTATAATAAATAGGTATAGCAATGTTTATAGATAATTTGTAGAGAATTAAATTCCCGTTTTGATAGGCTAAAAAGATATAGGGATAAACGTTTTTAAATTAACCTTGGCTGAGATATGTGCTTTTAAAGAGTATGGTGATATTTGCCAAAAAGCACTTAAAATGAAAATAACTCGCAAACAAAAAACGCTAGGTACCAACAACTGTTATCAAGTCAACATATTTTCTTACGTATAATTGGATGGTTTAATAAAAACTATAGCATTCCATTTAAAATAACGAAGTTGATGTCTACTTTCGGTAGACCGGAAGTGGTGGCCATATTGAAAACATTTTAGATTAATAGATCGGAATGAACAACCCATGTTATCAAAATTTCAAGCCTCTACGAATAGTGTAACCTAAAAAAGTTCTAATGAACCAGTTACGTGAGACACCTGTATACGCGATTCTTTATACACCCTGTATAACTCACCCTGAGTTATTAGTATCCCGGCGAACAATAATCACTAAACCGTTTGACCTAACGGACAGTATATCAATTTTTTCAAACGGAACACCGAAATTATTTTATCATATTATGATTACTACTAAATTTGTTAATACAACCGTGTGGGTTACTAACTCACAGAATTCATAGTCCCTAAGATATTCAATTATTTCACCAAAATGTACCCATTGCAAATTCAGCTACTTTTGATGTTTTTCAAATAGCTATTTCTTAAGTTTTTTAAATGGAACACCCTGCATATTATAAGTACGAAGGCTTTCACGACCGGTGTTAATTGAACTAAAATTGGAACTAACACTAGCACTAACACTAGAACTATCACTAGATCTAAAACTAGAAACTTTCGTGATTTGCCGTGCGTTTTTTGAAAAAATGTTTGACGTTTCGGATGCCATGTTGCAACAAAAAACGCACGGCAAAACCCGAAAGTTTCTAGTTTTAGATCTAGTGTTAGTCCTAGTGCTAGTTCTAATTTTAGTTCAACCCTGTATATTGTGTCCTGGTTAAATTACCTCTCAGATTCCCTTTAATTAATGGTAAGTATGATATGTGTCTAATTTTAAAAGTTTTTGTGATATTTAGAAATTAAAGAAAAATATGTGATAAAATATGCCATTATTTACTTAATATTATATTCTGTCTATTTTTTATCACTTTTTTTTTCCTTTTATTATTTGATTAATATACCAAATTTTAATGCGACTTGGTACTTTATGAAATTTACAAGATTTACAAGGAATTATGTAATAAAATATGTAATTGTGATACCACATAAAGTTATTTTTATATTTTTATCAGCTTTTGCTTCTTTATTTATCAAAAATAATGTTTTGTTAAAATTTCAAAATTTAAGTACATTTAAATTACATGTGGACCCATCGGTTTTGCCATAGATGTAGATCAAGTTAATTAATTCTTCTTTTATTTTGCAGAATATTTGTAATAAATAAATGATTTAAACCAGATAAAAATACAAAAAATAAAATTATATTACATCACAATTGCATATTTTATAACATGAATCTCAAATTTTAAATTTCATAAAGTACTAAGTCGCATTTGAGAGGCTACTTTACCGTACATTTCGGCGAATTACAAAAAATATACATTATTTATTAAAATAATTGAATGAAATTTTGCAAATAGCTTTTTCTAACAATTCTACATAACACATGGTGGAAAGTTTTTAATTTTTCAAAGAAGAGCGGTTTTTCTTCTATTGTTAAGATTATTTTAATTTCTTTTATTTTTCTTTTGTTGGGTTTATAATTTTTGGGGTTTAACGTTTAATGTAAGTTGGGTTGCCTAAAGCATTTAATTTTAATTTCTGTATGTATTCAAGAACAACTTTTTTTGTTAAAAAAGATTATAAAAGAGCTTGTTCGCCCAAAAACACTCGTAACTCTCGAAACACTCTCTCAACACTCTCTCGTCACGTTTTGATTTGTGTACGAAACCCACATTATATACCAGAGAATAGTTTAGTATTAGTGTAAACCAGTAAAAAAAATAATAAAGAATATTTAAGTTAAAAAGAAGTGTTTTTGAATCAGCGCAAACCAGAAAAATTAAGTAACATAAAATGGTCCTTCGAGCCGGATATTAAAAATCACGTCGAAATAAAATTTGGTATCCAGTCATTGATGCGGCGTGTCAAATCTTTTTCCAAGACGTTGTCCATCCTGGTGAGAGCGGTTTGCTGACCCTTCCAAGACGACTCAGGAATTCCAGACCACGCGTGTTAAAGGTCCATGCTGGAGGCCTGGTAGCCGGAAACGACGCCATTGTGACGTGCTGTAAGTCCTTTTTCTTCCTTCCTTGTTGGTCTCTATCTGTATCGGGTTTTCACTGGCAATATGAGCCAATTAGACAATCTGGTCAAAAAACGAGGCATTGTCAAAGGTAAATTAACGAACTTTTCAAAATTTATCGCGAGATTTGAGGCGATCATAAAAGACGGCGGTATCGTTTCGGAACTTTCGGTGGAGTTAGAGCAGCGCTACGATCGCGCGGTTAATCTTATCAATGAATTTGAAGAAATTCAGGGGGAAATTGATATTTTGAGCGTTGATGGCGAGGTACAAAGCGCGGAAAGGGAAGCATTTGAAGGGGTTTTTTACGCTAACACCGCCAAAGCAAAACGAATCTTGACGAACAGGACAATATGCGCCGACTCGTCGTTCGTGGTAGGACCGGTTCCGGAGCAACACGTTAAATTGCCCGTAATAGATTTACCCAAATTTGGCGGCGGTTACGACACATGGCTTGGTTTCAGGGATATTTTCGAGTCTTTGATTCACGCGAACGCTTCAATAAATGACATACAAAAATTTCATTACTTGGTATCGGCACTAACCGGTAGTGCTCGTCAAGTCATCGAAAGTCTCGAGATAACTAACACGAACTATCAGGTAGCGTGGGGATTGGTTCGGGAACGGTACGACAACCCGCGAATATTGATACACAACCACGTTAAGGCTTTATTCGATATCGAAAGGGTTACCGGAGATAATCCACAGGCTATTCGGAAATTCATTGATAACATTCGTAAGCACTTACGCGCTTTGACGGCATTAAACGAGCCGACGGACAATTGGGATACACTTCTTATTTATTTAGCCGGTACAAAGCTCGATACAGGTTCGAATAGCGAGTGGGAAAAAAGAAAGGTAACTTTGACGAGACCTAGTTTGGAAAATCTATTAGAATTCTTGAAAGAACGGGCGGACTTATTGGAGACGTTAGAAACCGGTTCGTTTAAGCGGGTCGCGGACAAGGATAAAAATAATACGCGTGCGAAATCGTTTTTGGTCGCAAATTCGGTAGCGGAAAGGCGTTGCGTTGTCTGTAAAGGCGATCATTACATTCAAGAGTGCCCAAATTTCAATAAACTTACCGTTCAGGGGCGCTTAGATCGTGTTAAACAATTAAAACTATGTATAAACTGCCTTCGGTCAGGGCATTTTCTTAATCAATGTCGCTCGAGTTCATGTAAACGATGCAAGGCTCGACATCACACGATGCTCCATTTGGAAATAGACCGCCCAGATCCACAACCACAGACATCCACATGTACCCAAACACACAATCTCAATTTCGCTCCGCATGCAACACATTCGCACATCTTACTCTCAACCGTTCTCGTTCATACATACGATCGCCACAACAAAAAACATTCGTTACGTGCTCTCTTGGATCCGGGCAGCCAGAGTAGCTTTCTTTCAGCAGAAGCGTGTAAACGCTTGCGATTACCTGAAATCGAAACAAACGTTAATGTAGCGACAATAAATAAAACACAATCGGTAATTACTAGTTCATGTTCGTTACGGATACACTCACATTGTTCGGATTATTCGGTTAAAGTTAATTGTTTAGTCATCGCGGCGATCGCGAGCAATTTGCCAAGTTTTGAAATAAACGCGAACGCGTTAAATATTCCTGCGCACTTACGCTTGGCGGATCCGTCATTTAATAAGCCGGATAAAATCGACTTGTTGATTGGGGCAGATTACTTTTGGAATTTGCTTTGCGTGGGACAAATTAAACTTAATGACGGCCCAATTATGCACAATACGCGATTAGGATGGATAATATCGGGACCGATACAGTCAAGCGCAGCACATTTGGTGCATTGCAACCTAATACAAAAAAATGATCAAGTAGAAATAAACAGTCAATTAACGCGATTTTGGGAAGTTGAAGCAGTTGGTGGTCCGGTTCCTCCGTCAGAAAATGAGGTGCTTTGCGAGGAACACTTTAATAGGACGACCATGCGCGCGCCGGACGGTCGATTCATAGTTACTATTCCACTTAAAGATAGCGTAGATCAATTGGGCGATTCATATAGAAGCGCGAAAAATCGGTTAATTAGCATTGAGCGTAAATGTAAAAATAATCCGGATTTCGGGTATCGGTACCATGAATTCATGCGCGAGTATTTGGAGTTGGGTCACATGCGCAAAGTTAATGATGAAATTACAAACGGGTTAAACTATTACATACCACATCATGGTGTGTTGAATGAGAACAGTAGCACCACTAAGTTAAGAGTCGTATTCGATGCGTCCTGTCCTACGACTACGGGCCGCTCGTTCAACGATTTACAAGTAGTAGGACCCACTTTGCAACCCGATCTATTCAGTGCTTTGATTCGTTATCGAAAATACAATTACGTGGTAGCTGCTGACGTTCAGAAAATGTATCGTGCGTGCTTAATTCATCCTGAACAAACGAAATTTCAACGTATCTTGTGGCGTGACTCAGATGAATTACCCATTAACGCGTACGAACTTTTAACTATAACTTACGGAACGGCTTCGGCGAGTTATTTGGCAACTCGGTGTCTCAAGCAATTGGGTTTAGAATGTTCAGACCCTATAGTTGCGGATGTCATTAGTTCCCATTTTTACGTTGACGACTTGCTTACGGGAGCAGATTCGTTAGAGGAAGTAATTCGCATTGCAGAAAGCGTAAAAACGGTTTTAAATAGCGGAGGATTCAAGTTGCACAAATGGATTTCGAACGATCCAAAAATTTTGTATAGTATTCGCGACGTAAATACGACCCCTGCGGAGATTCTTGATCTAGGAAAGAACGAAAACACACGTACTCTAGGCTTATTATGGGATCCTATCAAAGATCATTTTAAATATAAAATTCGAAAAATCTCACCGGGTCGGTTAACTAAAAGAAATATTCTTTCCCAAATCGCTCAAATTTTTGACCCTCTTGGTTTGCTGAGTCCTGTAATTATTCGGGCAAAAATTATATTGCAAGAAATCTGGGAGGCTGGATTGGGTTGGGACGAGGTCCTTCCAAATTATATTCATACCAGTTGGTGTAAATTCGCCGATGGATTAACTTATCTGAACGACATTAAAATTCCGCGTCATATCTCACTGAAAAATTCAGAATCGTTTCAGATACACGGCTTTTCCGACGCGTCGACAAAGGCATACGGGGCGTGCGTATATCTTCGAGCCGTTGATTTGGCCGGTTTGGAGCTATATTGGGCCGGGCCCAAATGGCTGAAAGAAAATGAAAACATGTGGCCGGTTAGGGATTTTCGGAACGAGTATTTACCTGAAATTAAGAAAAAGGTTTTTTCAGTGGCTGTCGCGTCGGATCAGTTTGTTCAGTTTTCGAAATTCTCGTCATTAAATCGGTTACAGCGAACAGTTGCATACATTCTTCGGTTTTGTGACAATTGCTCCAAGACTAAGCTTAAGCGTACGGGGTCTCTAAGCAGTTTTGAATTGGAATCATCGCTCAAATTTATCGTAAAATGTACCCAAAGGGAGTCTTTTGCGGAGGAGTTTGAGCATTTAAAACGTAATAAATGCGTTCCCAAAGGGAATCGTCTCGCTAAGTTAAATCCGTTTTTGGATGCAGATGATATAATACGTCTCGGTGGCAGGTTAGGAAATTCCGCGTACGAATTCGATAAAAAATTCCCGATGATAATATCGAGCAAACACACTTTCGCTAGGTTATTATTCGAACGAGAACACTCGGAGTTGTTTCATGCCAGACCACAACACTTACTAGCGTCCATCCGAGATACGTTTTGGCCAATCGGAGGACGAAATCTGTCCAGAAAGGTAGTTCGGAAATGCGTGCGATGTTCAAAAATAAATCCGCGTGTAATTCAACCAATAATGGGAAATTTACCGGTAGAAAGGGTAACTCCGGCTCCTCCGTTTTATACCACGGGGGTGGATTATGCGGGTCCGTTTTTTATTAAAGATAGAAAGGGGCGGGGTTCAAAGGTATGCAAAGCATATTGTTGCCTGTTTGTCTGCTTTGTTACGCGAGCTATTCACCTCGAATTGGTGACCGAGTTGACTAAGGAGTGTTTTATTTCGGCACTTAGGCGGTTCACGGCTAGACGTGGAAGGCCCAATCAAATGCTCTCCGATAATGAGACGAACTTTGTAGGCGGTAATCGCGAACTGCAAGAATTAAGCAGATTTCTTACTGATAACTCCACCGATCTCACAAGTTCTATTGAAAACGCGTCTATCAATTGGAAATTTATCCCTCCTAATTCACCACATTTTGGTGGTTTGTGGGAGGCCGGTGTTAAATCGGTGAAGTTTCACTTGCGGCGTGTTGCTGGCAATGCCTCGTTCACTTATGAAAACTTTTATACATTACTCGTACAGATAGAGGGTATCCTAAATTCCCGTCCGCTAACTCCATTATCTATGGATCCAAATGATACAACCCCATTAACCCCAGCCCACTTTTTAATCGGGAGAAAACTTACGTCACCTCCGGATCCAAGTTTAGGCCACATAAAGGAAAATCGGCTATCACAGTTTCAACATGTACAGCGAATACAACAGCATTTTTGGGCTAGGTGGTCGAAGGAATACTTGTCCGAACTGCAGCGTCGCAACAAATAGGCGGGCGGCAGTTCTAACCTAAAAAAGGGTCAATTAGTCATCATAAAGGAAGAAAATCTACCCACCTTAAAATGGATCACTGGTCGAATCATCGAGGTGTACCATGGTGAAGATGGTGTAGCACGAGTAGCCACTGTACGCACTCCGTCTGGCATTGTTAAACGGGCGATAAATAAACTTTGTCCTTTGCCAGTGGAGTGGGTCGCGTCATTTGCGTTTTTGCGTTTTGTATATAGAAGTTAAAACCATCGTTTGTGCGTGATGCGTTTTCGCATGCGCAATGTTGTCAAATGTATTTGAGATTCTTAGGTTAGAATTTAAGGTTATTAATTTTTGATTTCTTTTATTGAATTTGTTCTTGTTATTGAAAGGGAGTCCTTTCAAAGCGGGGGGTATGTTAAGATTATTTTAATTTCTTTTATTTTTCTTTTGTTGGGTTTATAATTTTTGGGGTTTAACGTTTAATGTAAGTTGGGTTGCCTAAAGCATTTAATTTTAATTTCTGTATGTATTCAAGAACAACTTTTTTTGTTAAAAAAGATTATAAAAGAGCTTGTTCGCCCAAAAACACTCGTAACTCTCGAAACACTCTCTCAACACTCTCTCGTCACGTTTTGATTTGTGTACGAAACCCACATTATATACCAGAGAATAGTTTAGTATTAGTGTAAACCAGTAAAAAAAATAATAAAGAATATTTAAGTTAAAAAGAAGTGTTTTTGAATCAGCGCAAACCAGAAAAATTAAGTAACATCTATATTACAGAATTTTTTGGTTTCTTTTTTAGCTTGCGTGAAATTTGGAGACCTTATACACTCAATTTTCTAATGTGAACTTCGTATCATTGGTCATTATTATTAATGTTATGATTATTTTATTTGAAAAACTGGATTATTTTGCATTTAAATTAGTTATTAACGTATATATCCACAAACTTTAAAATAAATTAATAATTATTTCAAATATTCATAATTATCTTCCTGTTTACTCAATTTTTTGAGCAAGTGTATGTTTATGTGTCAGTCACCTTGTATACATGTTTCAGTAATTCTCATCCATAAAATTTCTATTTGCCTTTCATAGTATAGCAATGAATGTGTTTTTATGGAAGATAAATAAGAGCTATGTTTGAGAGTTATGTAGGTTCAAGATTATACTACAAGGATAAAATAAAATAAATAAAGATTTCTTACTAAATGGTAATCCAGAAATATCCAAACCACGAGCTGCTACATCCGTACAAATTAAAAATTTAACTTTTCCTTGTTTAAAAGCCTCCAAGTTGCTTTTCCTTTCATGAGGTTTTCGATCACCATGCAAACATACACAAGTATAAAAATTTCGATCAATTTGCTTCATATATTTCTCCAAGTTGTCACAATCCAATTTAGTTCGACAAAAAATTATGGCCTTATCCATTTTATGTTCGTTAATAGCTTTAATACAATATTCCCCTTTTAACATTTTAACAGCTTCACTTAATGTTTCAGCTGTATTGTTTCCAGGTCTAACATTATCTTCAGCATGAACCCCATCAGTTACTAAATGTCTCTTCAAGTTTGTCCATGATTTATCTTTTTGTGGATCAACCATAACCACAACATGATGAACCGTTTCAGGTACGGCGTCCTCGCCCTTTAAGTCGACCCAAGTTGGAAAATGCATCAATTTATCAGCCATCTTTTTAACTTCAAAAGCATGCAAAGTAGCACTGCACACAATCATTTGTAATCGGCGTGCATCTGCAGTTATTTTTGGCATTTGTCGGTGTAATCTTTCAATGAGTTCAGTGTAACCTTGCTTTAATAAACCATCAGCTTCATCAAGTACAAAGAAACGACAGTGGGTTAACATAACATAACCTCCTTGAATTAAATCTTCTAGTCTACCCGGTGTTGCAACAATTATATCAACACCAGATTGTAAAGCAGCTATTTGATCTTTAACATTAACACCTCCAATCACCAGCAATTCTCGAATTTTTGGAGCTTCCAAATACTTTTTAAATTTCTTTATCTGCTCACAGGTTTGTTCAGCTAATTCGCGGGAAGGTTCTATTATTATTGCTTGTGGGGCATTATTGATGATTGTTAATGTTTCTGTGTTAACAGATCCATTTGTGTTTGACACTACTACATCGCCTGGACAAGAATTAATTGGCTTGTAAGGGGCTGGTAAAGCGTACTTAAATGGTTTATCACCAAAGTTAAATTGCATTTCTGCATTCTAAAAAAAAACAAACGAATAAATAAACAAATTGAATAGAGAGGAAAATAAAAGGATAAATAGATTTTTACATGGAACTGTAAGTAATTTTTTAACAAACCTTTATTTGAAAACATGTTTAAGACCCTTTAAAAAAATTATGAGTAAATGGGAAATGAAGGGGTTCAAATTAAATTGCTGTAATCTGCAATCCAAAATGAAAATAAAAAATTAGAATCACGTTTAGCCCCCTTTAAGAATTACAGTGGTAAATTTTGACTATTGGTTGTAAACCAAAATCGAAATAAAAACTCAGAATCACAGGTTAGCACCCTTCAGTACACCACTGTACGAAAAATCGCAAAGTTAGAAACATCACATCCACGCGTACCCTCTTCGATTAAAATCGTTACACAGAAAATTACGGAGGGGTGTTTTCATTTAAGGAAGAAAAAATTTCCAAAGTTATAAACAGTATATGCGTCCACACACAGTTGAAAATGTTTCCTTTTTCCATATATTTTCATTCTCTAACAGTTGAGGCTTCTAATACAATAAAAGAAATGTCTCTGAACCCCTTAAACTATACAAAGATTAAAGACTAACGCTGTAACAAAAAATAGGAACCAGCTTACAGCAATATGGCGCGCAATATTCTGAAGGGGATTTCTAACAAACTAAAATTTATTTTCAAAAAATTTTTGTATGATAGAGTGAACAATAAAGTTGTATAGCTAGAAAGTCGAAAATTTTAAGAGCAATGTCTTATATAACACAACCGAACACAATCCTAAAAATTTAATTTTATATAGAGGTGACACCTAAGACGCCTCGGACCATAGCTCCTTTACGGTAAAAGCAAAGTGGTGCATAATTTTCGCCGCTATGTTTAAAAATATTTTTAATCAGTGGCGTGCGTATTCCAGTGACGTACCAAACATATGTTTCTTTTAATGGAATGCCCTTTCTTTTATTGCAGATTTGGAAAGTGTAAGAAGAGTAATTATTTTTATATTTCCTTTTTTCAAAATTGTGCCCCATTTTTGAGATATTTTTGTAGAGGAACTAATTGACGCCGGCGCCTAAATTTCAAATTAAGAGACAAGTTAAGACTTCGTATACCTTCACATTTTTTTGAAAATTTCAAATGGCACCCCCTAAAAAAATTAGGGCGTAGTACAACCTCTAAAATGAAAGTAACCGATAGTAATTAATGTTGCGTTAAGTGCTATTAGACATTTTCTTTTAAATACTTCTCTAGGATACTGAAAATATTGGCAAAGAGAACCCAGTACTTAAAACAATTCAAGAGCTTGGTATTCTAAGCAATGTAGAATTTCTTCTCAATTCTGTGTAAAACTTATTTATGTTAAACATTGGCTTTGGACGGCCAGAATATGCAGGGACATAGAAACCAATACCTTGTAGTATTGCTGGTGCATCTATTTTATTATTTAATAGTTCACACAAAAAACCTAAAGCTATCAATCTTCATATGATTGAAAACCAATAAATCGTTTATATTTTTTGTAAAAGATGTATTTTATAAACTTATTTTGTACCGTCTCTAGAGCATCTGAATAAAGAGCCGTCCCAGAATCCCACACCACCGCCGCATATTCCAACTTTGATTTAATTAATGAATTATATAGTAGTTTTAAAGTATCTATATTCAAAGGGCAATTGACCTTTTTTTCTTCGAATTTTTCCACGGCCCATATTTACCCCCAAATAAAATTTGTTCAATCAAAAAAAAATTGAAGAAGTGTGCAAAATTTCAACAAAATCGGTGCAGTAGTTTTTGAATAATTGTGTCAACCGACATCTAAATTATCAATTAATGTAGCCACTCAGTATAAAGATGAATAACGGCGCTTTTTCCAAGTTTACTCAGATTAACTTGAAATTTTTGGAAATTATTATATATAATAATATATTATACTATCAAATTAAAAAAAAAGATTTTTTGACATTTTCAAATCCATGTAACCCCTTAAGGAAAAGTGGCTAACGATCGATCGTCCGTCGAAATTGTGTTAATTAAATCAATAATGGAATTCAAAATGTTCTCTGGCAAATTGCAATCTCCTTCTACGATGATTTGCGTTCAAATTTGGTGCTCTGGCAGGAATCTTGGTATACAAATCGCATACATTTCAACAAAATTAAGTCAAACTTAAAGAATATGTATCTTCCTTGATAAAAGAGATATCGAGATGATTCTTGAACGAAAATGTAGAGAAGGGTTGCCATTCCAACATAATGTTGTAAAGGAAATGTAGCAGTTCTTTTTGATAAGCTTCACAGGGTGTTGCAAAATTAGAAGAAAAAATATAAATTTTTCTTTACACCCCGCGTATGGGTAAAACGTTGACAATTGTCAGAAAACATCAACACATTTCTTCCTTAAAAACCAACCTATACCATGAAGAAAGAATCATCAAAATCCATCCGTTTTTTTACAAAAAAAATATCTATCTTTAAGCTTAATACATAATGTAGGTGGTACAATAATTTTGGATAGTAGTGTATATTGAGAGATATATCGAGAGATATACACTACTTCTCAGCTATTTATAGAGTGGTTTAAATAGTGTTTCGTTAAAGAAGTGAAGCGTTACCTGAAATCTAAGAATTTTAACGTCCCATCTTATCTAGTAGATGCTCTCAAATTAGCTGTTAGATTTTGTGTCGAGGTGGTATTTCTTCCCCTAACACAACATTCCTATAGCATTCCTATACTCCTATATAACCTTTAGATCAAGATGTTATAAAAGCTTTTAAAAGTCACTATATCCGGCACATGTTCAATTTTGTACATGAGAAATTACAAAATGACATTTTTTTCTCAATAAAAATTTGTGGAAATTATACAATATTGACCATACTTGCATCTACAAAACTTGCTTTAAATGACATTAAAGTTTCAACATCGAGTAATGCATGGAAAAAAGTATTGAACAAAGACATTGCGCAAAGTTTACGCGAAGTTGATGAGGCAATAGACAGAGCTGTCCTTTTTGCATTGTTGCTACCAGGAGATGATTTTCAAACCAGTGTACCAGCTGATATTGAATCTCTCGTCAATGATTCAGAGGAAAAGTTGTCCAGTGCAGACTTAGAAGCGATACTAATAGAAAATGTTTCAGGAACGGATGAACAAGATGATAGTAATTCCCTATCTAATAAATTACCGTTTAAGGAACTTAATTTATTTATACAAGAAGCAAATAATCTTGCTGAAAAAATAATAGAATATGATCCATTAACAGAACGAAATTTAAAAATGGTCTGAATTCTCTTCTTGCTCCTTACAAAGAGCTTCAAAAGGATATGCAACATAAAGCATTGCAACCTACTATCCTTTCACATTTTAAACCATCGTGTTCTTAAGCAATTATTATTGATGAGCAGAAATGTTAATTTTTATTTCTTTTTTAGTTAGTTTTGTTACTGTTTGTTATTTCTATCGAGTTTTATATTGCAATTGTAGGATGCGTTTTATTTAGTACAAGTATAATTTTATTAATTTTTGAAATTATATCTAATGAAATTTTTAATGTTATCGCTATATTCATATTTTTAACACTTTAACTGCCAAGTAAAAATTGTCCCATATAAATTAAATGAAACTTTGGTTGTTCGCGACCATTTGGCGGTTAACGTGTTAAAAGAACAAATAAGTAGTTTATCCTTTACAACATCTAGTGCTTCAATATTCGCGGTGTATTTTCAGAACCAAACCCTCAAGAATGTTGAAGCCTTACTCTATATCTAGGCCCTACCATGTATCTTGAAACTGTTTAAACAAAATTTTCAAATCCAGCTGACTAATTTTCTTTAAGGAAATATACATTCTTTATAGTCCTGATGACACTGTCATTTTTGTCATTGTTGTACAGTGGCACAGAAATGTCTAGATACACCCTAGTAAACGTCTGGTGTGAACAACTGGCGCAAGTTGGACCGGAAAAACGCTTATTATAGAATAGATACTTTGTATAATAAACAATATCAAAAGAATTAACCGCGTTTGTGCAACATTTATTAACAATATTAAACAAACTTCATTTTTATAAACACAGAAAATTCTACATACGATATTTTGATATGATTTAAAAATGTAATATGTATTAAATTTACTAATATTTTGTGGGGCCTCCTTAACTATGAAGCACAGCATTTATCCGACTTTTCATGGAAAATACCAGCTTTTTAGTAGTTTCTGTGGAAATATTGTTCCACTCTACAACTAACGCGTTTTTATTTCTTGCTTGTTTTTAATGCTTTTTTTTCTTATTCGACGCTCTAACTTCTCCCACAAATGCTCAATTGGATTAAAATCTGGTGGTGAATGAAGCTGATGGGGTACATTGTACAATATCCACACCCTAAGTATGTGAGCAGTGTGCTTAAGGTCATTGTCTTGTTAAAAATACCAACCACAAAACATGCTCATTTTTGGTACTGACTACTTCAAATTTTCTTTTAAGACATTTAAATACAGGAACTGATCCATTGTTGTGATCCAATTAATTTTTTTGGTAATAGCTCTTCATTTTTTCAGTGCCACACCCTTTGCTTTCCATCAGAATCAAATAAATTAAACTTACTTTCGTCACTGAACACAACATTACTTCAGAATGTGTCATCTGCATCTTTGTATTTCATTGTCAAATCTAGACGTTTTTTCTTGTTAATATCACTGATATAGGGCTTCTTCCTGGGAACCCAGCTGTGAAAGACATTATTTCTCAGAACACTTCTAATGATTTCCAGATGCACTGAAACAATATTGTTCGTTTCCAAGTTCTTTGCTATTTCTGCGGTGCTTGTTCCTGGATTTTGTTTTATTTCACCCTAAATCTGGCGTTTTATATGTGGTGTTATTTTCACAGGTCGACCGCTTGTAGCTTTACTTTGTAAAATATTAGTTTCCATACAGTTTTTAATAACAGTTTAAATGCCAACTTTTGAATATTATTGATTTTCCATCTTTTTGTTGCTTGACAATAAGTTGACGCACCTCTAAACCTATTTCTTTTCGTTTGACACTCATAGTATTAACGCTTGTGCGTTAGTTTATAACAAAAATGTAAATAAATAATAAGTACACTTTTGATAATTGAAATTTAAAAGCACAAGCTATGTTTGGGGGGTCACATTCGCATGCTTCAGGCCATAGACTACACGTCGGAGTTCTGGTGCGTCTTAAAAGTTAGGTTATAATTAATAAGCGGCTGCCCCGCGGTAAGTCACCTTAATTAATTAAAAAAATATATATATTAGAAGGAAATCAAATTAAACCCCACGTAAGGGACAGTCGATAACAAAAGAGCAGGGAAACCGCCCTACAATGGAAATATTGTAGGTAGGTAATTGGAAATATTAAACAAACGTCTGAAAAGCACGTGTTTAATTCTCAAAATAATCTACAAAAGTCAAATAATCTGATAGAAGACAAATTTTTAGAGAATGGAAATAGGTACAAAAGTACACATTTGCCCCCATATAACTGTTTGATAGGGGCATTGAGGGAATCAAAAAGTGAAGAAAAGATGTAGGAATCGTATCGAAGTAGAATTTAATTACTACAAAAAGGCTAATGACTTTATTATTTCTGAATACATTAAGGCGAACAACTGGAGAGCGTATATACCATCACATCAGGTATCCTGCTGGGGTATAATCCGGAAAATAGATTTGGGTATGAACGATAAAACGTTAATAAAATATTTAAGAACGGAAAATGAAAGAGATGTTTTAAGAGTTAGGAGATTAAAGAGAAAGCGCGTGGATGAAGATGGGAATGTAGCACATGTCGACTCAGCTACAGTGGTGGTAACTTTCGATGGGGTGAGATTGCCTCAGTATGTCTCACTCTTTCATGTATACAGGGTCCCTGAATTATACAGGGTGTTCCGTAATGTTTTTTCCCAAATAAAAAATATTTTTGAACACCCCCTTCAATTTGACATATAAAAGCCCTCTTCAGTTTTTGGACCGCAATGCGCCGTTTTTGAGAAAAAAATTAAAAACCGTCGGTTGCTCAACAGAAGTAATACATATTTTAATTATTAAGGATACAATTTTGCAATAAATCTAGGTGGCTGAGCCTAAATGTATGTACATATCATTTGTTGTTTTACGTACGTTTGACATTTCAAACAGCTTTTTGTAGTTAAAATATGTTTACTGTTAATACCTTATTTGTAAATACTTTTTTTTTACTTTAACACCCTGTGTTTTAGTAACGGAACATTTTGGGACCATAGTTTATATAAGAAACTATCATTAATATTCGATGTAGAATCACCCCTTCAATATTCGCATATCATTACGGAACACCCTATATATAGCACTAGTTATACAGTGCTACAAATGTTGTAGATATGGTCACACAAAGACGTTATGCAAATCACAAGTCAGATGCCCAAAATGCTCTGAAGGCTATTATCTATCAGAATGTACAACAGAACGAGTGGTATGCACACCTTTATCGGAAAGGTGCTGCCCTGAATATATGAGACAAAAGGAAATTAAAACATTAATGGCGACACATAATTACTCAGTTTACGAAGCTCACATGCTAACAATACAGGCCTTTAATTGATTACTTTGATATAGTCAGGGGTGCAGGCGAAAATAACTATAAACCGACGACATTTCGATAACCAATTAGAAACGACCATAACCGAAATACTGAAAATTATAAAAGAAAAAAAGATAACTCACTGGAAAGCCAATCGAAACAACAGGAAAAAATTTACAAAAGGAAAACAACAGAGCAATCAACAAGGGAAAATCCGCAACTCTGGAATTCCAAGAGCCTTTCCAAAAATAAGGCAAGTTTAGAGCTGTTAGTAGCTGTAACAGAAACATGGTTGAACGAGAATTATCCTATATCAACCCCCGGATATAATCACCTCTATATCTGTAGAGGGGATTCATACGGGGGTCTGTCCTTATTAAAGAACACATTTTTTATGCATTTTGATAGATAATATAACCATCGTTGCAGGATATATCCCACCGGATATTATTTGTAATAGCAACGATTGAGATAATCTACTGAGGAATGTTCCATGCACAAAGAAATTTATTTTATTAGATTTTAACGCTCATCTTCCAGGATGGAGCCTTTTACTCGCCTCGCTCACTTCGCTCGCTCGACTCGTAAACTCAGGCTCGTTCGATAAAAATTCACTTTGCTGACTTGGTACATAAATAACTATTATTCCTGAATAAAAGTAAAAGAAGCATAGATTTATAGAGGAGGAGGATTACAGGACAACTAACCAACACATGGCAAAGGACATTACAAGCTATGAACTGGAAAAAACCCTAAAAGTCTTCGGAAGTTCCGCGCCTGGGGGGATAAGATCACATATTATAACTTGAAAACTTTGCCATCCCCTGCAAAAAAATCTATTATGGGAGGAAATAAATAAAGTGTGGATTATGGGCAATATCAAAATCAACGGAAGGCTACAGACCAATATCCTTAATCCCATGTATTAGGAAATTATTCGAAAAAGCGTTAGCACATAGACTTGAATGGTGTTTAGAAAAAGAAATACACTTTGATCATTCGGAATTTGGCTTCAGGAGAGGATAAAGTATACTGCGCAGCGTACTTAGTGAGCACAACACAGCTAGCTTTTGCACAAAAACAAGTAACAGTGGCCGTATTCCTGGATATTTAGGCGGCATACGACAACGTCTCAATACCAATGCCGATAAAAATTTTGAAGCTACAGGGGCTACCTGTAGGTTTCCTACGGGCCATATTCTATCTAAATAACAAGAAATTAATTAAAATCAAGAATGATAACGGAACAATAGGAGAGAGAATAAGTTATCAGGGTTTAGCTCAGGGGAGCCCCTTAAGTGCCTTACTATTCAATACAGGGTGTCTCACGTAACTGGTTCATTAGAACTTTTTTAGGTTCCACTATTCGTAGAGACTTGAAATGTTGGTATCATGGGTTGTTCATTCTGATCTTTTAATCTAAAATATTTTCAAGATGGCCACCACTTCTGGTCTACCGAAAGTAGACCTCAACTTCGTTATTTTAAATGGAATGCTATAGTTTTTATTACATCATTCAATTATACGTAAAAAAATATATTGACATTGATAACAGTTGTTGGTACCTAGCGTTTTTTGTTTTCAAGTTATTTTGATTTTAAGTGTTTCTTGTCAAATATCATCATGCTCTTTACAAGCTCATATCTCAGCCAACGTTAATTCAAAAAGGTTTTGCATTGGTACGATAATTTTTCGTATGCTGTTAAATAGATTGCCACTTGTTGTATCAGTATATCTTATACAGGGTGGTCAAAAATTGTGTTACCCATTCTCTGTATTCAATTGCGTGAAAGTCGAAGATTTTAAATGGAACGCCCCATATTTTCATACCCTATCCGAAAGGGAATTTAATTCTCTACAAATTATCTATAAACATTCCTATACCTATTTATTATAGTTTTCTTGGTATTAAGGAATTTATCAAAATCATACGTAAAATGCTAGAAAGCGCTTGTGTTTTTGTTAGAAGGCCATGACATTTTGACAATTTTTTGTTTAATTTATTTAAATTATTATTAGTATTATTTCTACAATGATCTGCGATTGAATAAACTTTAGATTGCTAGCTGTTCTTTACCAAAAATAACCAAAAGAAAACCGAATAAATGAAACAATGAAAAACAACAATTTAATGACAAAAATTAAAATCAATAGCATAAAAGAATCAAAAACTTAAAATTATAAAAATAAATTAAGGAAATTTAATTCTCTACAAACTATGTAGAAACTTTCCTGTGAAAAACACCAACAGCTTCCAGTGTTTTGTGTAGGATTTTAATAAAATACCGAATATGCAGAAAAGTATAATAAATAGGTATAGGTATAATGTTTATAGATAGTTCATAGGGAATTAAATTCTCATTCTGACACTGATATTCTGATGAAACGATATGGGCGTTCCATTCAAAATCTTCGACTTTCACGCAATTGAATACAGAGAAATGGTAACTCATTTATTGACCAGTCCGTATAAGATAAAGTGATATAACAAGTGACAATCTATTTGACAGCATATGAAAAGTTATCGTACCATTGGAAAATATTTTTGAATTAACGCTGGCTGAGATATGTGCTTCTAAAGAGCATGGCGATGTTTGCCAAAAAACACTTAAAACCAAAATAATTCGAAAACAAAAAACGCTAGGTACCAACAACTGTTATCAAAGCCAACATATTTTTTTACGTATAATCGAATGGTGTAATAAAAACTATAGCATTTCATTTAAAATAACGAAGTTGAGGTCTACTTCCGGTAGACCATTTTTTAGATTAATAGATGGGCATGAACAACCCATGTAACCAAAATTTCAGGCCTATACGAATAGTGGAACCTAAAAAAGTTCTAATGAACCAGTTACGTGAGACACCCTGTATAAATGATATCAACCTAGAAGTGGCGGACGCAGGGTGCGCAGCATTGACATATGCGGATGATGTAGTGGTTTTTTGCAATGGAAAAACAGCGGAAGGATGTGTTAAAAAAATAAACAGAGCAATAGAAAAGCTAAAAGTGATGGTATGTGCAAATTCAAAATCAACCTTACAAGAAGAGCTGGTTCGAGGGTCACCCCTCAGCGCCCAGATATTTTATACTTTAATGAGTCGCCTAAGAACGAATCAGGCAACAACAGAAAATTACTTACACCGAATAGGAAAAAGATATACACCACAATGCGAATGCGGGGAATATGGGAATGCTAATCATCTCTTCTTGGACTGCAAACTCTTTAATCAAATTAGAACGGATCTCTTGGAGACACTGAATCGACATATAGATTTCAACGCACCATACTATCTGACGGAAATTCTCGCCAAAAACAGTTTTTTTAATATATAAAGGTCTTTATAAATAAGCAATAAGATGTAAAAAAAGATTATAACATTAAAATAAGTGGGACACGGAAAACTGCATTCCGCAGGGCAAGCCTTAGTCATAGAATTAGTTAAAAATTCGGCGCATCAGACATAGACAAATAGACGCAGTAGCTGGGAAAAGAAGGACTCATTTCCAGATCCCATTACCAACCTAGAAATGTAAGAAGAAGTACGTTTGGGTAGACTTTTCTGTTTAAAAAAATTAAAATTATTTATTATTGTTAATAAATGTTGTACTAACTCGATTAATTCTTTTGTGTTGTTTGTTATACAGAGTATTTATTCATGTAATAACCGTTTTATGATTTCAACTTCCGCCAATTGTTCAAAACAAACGTTTACTAGGGGGTATGTAGACTTTTCTGTACCACTGTATTTTCTTAATTTGAACCCTGAATCAATCAATTGTTGCCCTATCTCCTACCCCTTTCCCTCATTTCTTTTTATGCAAATTTTTTTAAAGAATTTAACATGATTTTAAAGTAAAGTTTGTGTTTTCAAGCAAAAACTTATTGAACAAATTACTTATAGTTCCTTGTAAAAATCAAAAACTTGGCCGTCTGGCTAACTTCACAGCCATAAATTTACCTTTAAAACTACAGCTGGAAAAAATGGCGAATTATTATTTTTTGGAATTTGGAAAGCGTTTCCTAAATCAACGCCATTTTTTAAAAACTTAATGATACCATTATCTAAATCAATTAAGCAAGATATAACATCACTTTTTCCAAAAGCCTCTCCATAATCATCAAATTGACGATTATTCGATTTTTTTCCAGTTCCTCCAAAACCATAACCGAATCTATCTGTTCCCAAATCTAAATTTGCTGCTAAAGTAGACCATCCAACTCTACATAATCCCTCATCAGTAACAAGAGCTTCAAATCCCCATTTTCCTGACAAAACCCCTCGGGTACACCTTGTTCCATGCCATTCACGTTGTTCTCGAGACTGTACTCTTAATCCACAAGGTGTTACCGCGATAGCACTTCCTCTATCCACCATAGACATAGTCCATGGTGGTGCTAAAAGATATTTAAATTTAAATAAAAAAAAGATTTCAGTAAATGAATAATACATGTATGAGAAGCTTTTGCACTTTTTCCAGATTCTATGTCTTTTAAAGTTTCCCAAACAATTTGAATAATCGGTAGGCAAAACGCGGCAGTTTTTCCACTGCCTGTTTCCGCAGCCATAAGAACATCTCCACCCCCCAAAACTAATGGGATGCCTTCGGCCTGAATATCAGTTGGTAATCTAATGTATAATAAAAAAGCACATTATTTAGAAAAATATAGGAATGAATTATTGTTACTTACGTCCAATCTAATTCTTCTATCGCCTTTGCAATCTCCGGTAGAACACCAAATTCTTAAAAAGGAATTAAAAGATAACCTCAAAAAATGTTTTGCAAAATATTAGGTAACTTACCTTCAAACGCCGTCATCGTAGTTTAATAACCTTTGTGCTTATATTGCTTCACTATTTACTTAATATAACTGTAAAAGTATATAAATTATAAGATTTTTCTACCGGCTTTTCATGAACTGTTTGACATCTGTCAAAATGAATTGTCAAAAATATGCTAGATATCGCTAAATTTAATTAATTCAAAATAATTGATTAATGGAAAATGAAACATTTAAATTACATTAATGCTTCAAGTTATTTTAAAATAACATCACTACATGGATTAATTAAAAATAATTATAAAAATATAAATAAGTTTTTTAAATCTATAATAGATGTCACTTGCAAATATTATTATTAATTATTAACCTTTTAAATCCAAGTTATTAAATCAAAAATTGTTCTTTCATGAGAATTGCAGTTTTCAACAAGAATCAAATCAGAGTAACTTTTAAATATTAGCAAGTAATCAAAAGTTTGAGAGTTTAAACATTAGATAAAAACTACGATAGATGGCGCTAGCCCTAAAATCAAATTACTTGTATATGGCGGTAAATTTTAAAATTTGGGTTTATTTAATTTTGTTAAACGAATTCTTCGTTTCTTTTAAATTACTTTATGGGTATAAAAAAACTAATACCAATCAATCGATTCTTTAAAATAAAATCTTTTTATGGCACTTACATAATTTTGAAAAAAAATCCTCTAAAAATAGCTTTCGAACGTCCGCACGTGAGTTCAAGTTCAGTTTCGGTTTTGAATCGACGTCAAGGTGGAAATTCACTACTTTTAGTTAGAAACAGGTACAATTCTGTAAACGTGTGGGTTAATTTTTTTTTAAATAGTCATGGGAAAAAATTTTATAAAAGATGTAATCGACCTGTATAAAGAAAATAAATGGATGGATATTATCGATAAGAATCCGAATGTAACAAACGAAGAAGCCAGAAAATTAATTTGGGTTTGGCCTAGTTTCAAAAATCTAGAATTTATTAAAGAAAAATTAAAGGAATTTAAAATGAATGGCATTTCATCGATTGGGTGTGGATGCGGTTTGTTAGAATGGATCATTTCAAAATCAACAAGTAAGATATATATATCATTCTCTTTGGAGATATAATTATAATTTTGTTTAAGGATTAGAAGTCATTGGGTATGAAGTTAATGAAATATGGTGGACAAGTAAATATTGTATTCCCCAATTTATAAATTTAACTTACGTAGAAAATAATAATTACACACTTAATTCAAATTTAGCTTTGGTATTTTGTTATTTCAATGACTCCGAAGCTTTTAACGATTACGTAAATAATTACGAAGGAAATTTAATATTTATAATAGGTCCAGGAGAAGGTAGAGGAACACATACAGATCCATCACCATTTAAACCAAACTTTCAAGACAACAATTGGATATTAAATGATTACCAAGAAATAAAAACGACAAAAGATTTTATAGCGGTTTATATTAGATATAATAATCTTATTTGTTAACAATAAATAAATGAATCAAGTTAATGTAGTATTATTATGCATTGTTGAAACATGTGTTTTAAACATACTTTTATTGATAGTTCTAAACAAACATTCTGTACATGAATATAATAAATCTTGTTCTAATCCGGGATGTTTCGTTTTTAGATGAACTTTGTAAGTACTGCTTTGTATACAAGCATAATCGCAGTGAATACATTTATATGGCATTTCGCCTGAATGCCTTAATTTGTGTCTTCTTAATGAATTGTGATCAGCTGTTGTATATGAACATGTATCACATGCAAAAGGTTTTTCGCCTATAAAAAATGAAATATTTGATTAAATAATATTTAATTTAAGTAACCAAGAACATCGAGGGATGTAAATACATAGTGTGGGATTTTAATAAATGGATAGGGAAAAGTGAACAACGTTTACCTGTAAAAACGTTATTTTGCGCCGGTTCGATTTACGCCAATTAACAATCAGCCTAAGCATTGTTGATGTCAATCATAACAATATACCTGTATCACAAGCAATCATATGGGAAAAAGCGCTGTTGATTTTATCTGATTTGAAGGTGCAAGAAAAGACTAATGAAATTTTCTGCGCGAGCACTGGGTGGTTCACGAGATTCAAATCTCGAACCAATATCCGTAGCATTAAACTAAGCGGCGAAGTAGATCTCAACCTGAATTTTGATGAAATGGAGCTCTATTGGAAAAAATTGCAAATAAGAATGTTTATTTCGTGAAAAGAACCTAGCACTCCTGGATTTAAAACCGCCAAGGATAGATTGACTGTTCTCTTGGGATCAAATGTTTCTGGTTCATTAAAATTTAAGCCAACCTTAGTGTTCATTCTCAGAATTCATTTGGCCTATTATTTGGGCAGAACATTAACAGAAATGATTAAGTCCATAAATACTGATTCCAATCAGCCCGTTAAAGATTATTGGCGATCATCCGACATTTTAAAAGGAATAAAAAAAGGGAAGTCTGCTTGGGACGAGGAGACAAACAATTGATTAAGCAGTTATGGCATAAACGTCTACTTGGATTTATACAAAGTGCAAGTGGTAAATAACATAAACGAAGACATTATCAACCTTAGACGCGAATGCGGATTCGAAGACGTAACAACTGAGACCGAACATTCCCAAAACAAGAATTGGAAGAGTTGATAGAGACATATAATCCATATGAGGAGCATGAGAAAGAAAATGATAAGAAACACCTAACAACGGCCAATTTAATTCGTATTCTTTCCTTTATAGAAAGCTTAAAAATGAGCTCTGTGAGATAGATGGGGATTACAATCGAAGCGCAAATGTTAAAAGAAGTGTCACAGCTGTATTCAATCTTATGCTATGATTTTGCAAGAAAGAAAGCAACAATCAAAGCAAATAGAATTGGATGCTCTTTCCAACAATGTGTGAGAATTTAATTTAGTGCCGACGAAAATGTGGTAAAGATTATTGCAATCAGTGAACATTTCTGCGTATCATATGTTAATTTGATTTTATTCGGAACTACGGTTTTTCTTTTCTCGCGAGTTAAGTGAAAAGAGTACCTTATTTTTGAGAGTGCTGGCAACTTTGTCTACTTTTCGATTTTCTTTCTCAAAAACTATTTGACAAAAATACTATTTTCAAATTTGAACTGGCGGTAACCCGAAGTGTTCTTAATGTGAGGCATATTTTATTTTATCGATATTTCACGTAGTTTCGCGGAAAATCGCGGTTTATATGACATCACAGTCAGCTTCAGGCGGGACGTAGCGTCTTTCTGTCTACATAGATAAAAATATATTTAAAATGTTAGATACTGTAAAAATGTTACTGTAAAATTAATTTATTGCAAATTGAATGCAATGAATTATGTTTCATTTTTATAAATGAGACATAAATAATGCGTTATTTTGTTTACATTGATATTTAAACAAAATAACGTGGAAATACTTCAAAATATTTAATTTTAATTTAATATACACCAAGAATAATAAAACTTTAATTATGTTTTATAATCAATTCTCATCACTCAAATCAAAAATATTTATTAAAATATTTTTTATTTATTTGCGTAATCTATCCCATATTTTCACTCCATTTGGTTTAAATGTGTACAGGGTGTCTTACGTACTTGTTCATTAGAACCTTTTCAGGTTGCAATCGCTAATCATCGTAGAAATAATACCAATAATAACTTAAATAAATTAAATGATAAATTGTCAACATGTCATTGCCTTGTAATAAAAAGACGAACAGCTTCCAGCATTTTGTGTAGGATTTTGATAAATTACTCAATGAAGCATGAAGAAAACTATAATAAATAGGTATGGGAATGTTTATAGATAATTTGTAGAGAATAAATTCAATTTCTGATAAGCTAAAAAATATGGGGCTTTCCATTTAAAATTTTTGACTTTCTTGTAATTGAATACAGAGAAACGGTAAATCAATTTTTGACCACCCTGTAAAAGATACATCGATACAATAAGTGACAATCTATTTGACAGCATATGAAGTGTTGTCGTGCCAATGCAAAACGCTTTTGAATTAACGTTGGCTGAGATATGGGCTTTCAAAGAACATGGTGATATTTACCAAAAAACAATTAATATCAAAAGAACTCGAAAACAAAAACCGCTAGGTACCAACAACTGTTATCAAAGTCAACATATTCTTTTACGTATAATTAAATGATGTAATAAAAACTACAGCATTCCATTTAACGAAGTTGAGGTCTATTTCCGATAGACCGGAAGTGGTGGCCATCTTGAAAACGTTTTAGATTAAAAGATCGGAATGAACAGCCCATGTTACCTAAATTTCAAACCGTAGAGGCATAAAATTTTGTAGAGGAATAATGAAATCTAAAAAGTTCTAATGAACCAGTTACGTGAGACACCTTGTATAGTACCCAAAATAGAATTATGTACGTCTAATATATAAAAATGAAACGTAGACGGAAAGACGCCACGTCCCATCTGAAACGCACGCCATACGCAGAACCATCGCTTCAGCTCTGTTTTGATTGGCCGGAACCTTCTTCTGCCCGCATGGTTTATTTCTGTTTCTCTTTAATTTCTAATTCCATTAAAACGCTAATAAAATATTAGGAAAACCTACCTTTGAAAAACTAATTACGGAATCCGACAAAGGACATTATTCAACACATTTTGGTAAAAATCGTGTTGAAATCCGCCCGTTCGTTTTCAAAATAATCGCATCTTACTAAACCGCGATTTTTCGAGAAACCATATGGAATATCGATAAAATAAAATATGCCCCACATTAAGAACACATCGGGATATCACCAATTCAAATTTGTAATTTTTTCGTTAACTTGCGATAAAAGAAAGCCCCTAGATCCGAAAATTTCCAAATTATACATATTTCTGTGTATCATATATTAAATATGATACACAGAAATATTCACTGATTACGATAAACTTTACCGCAATTTCTTTCATCGAGCGAAGATATCGATCTATCTTCGAAATCTAGTTGAACAATGTATGGAGGGTTCCTGAACGGGTGGAGGATGGGTATAATATGCACAGTGCGTAAGTAGAAGAGTAAAAAGCAGTGGAGACCTATAGGGAAATCAGACCACGTTTATTCAAAAACATTTCGCATTGGTACGATAACTCTTCATATGCTGTCAAATAGACAAATTGAACCAGTTACGTGAGACCAATCAAGTTACAAGTCAAGACTACATCTTAGCAAATAGACAATCTCAGAAACCAAGAAAAAGATATAAACATAAAAATATGACATATAATAGCCTATAATAGTTTCAGAAGCAATAACGCTTCTGAAACATGATTGGTAACGCAAAGAGTAGATTACAGGTTGTAGGTGTGAAATATCTGAGAAACATAACGGGATTAACGAAAAAATGATGACATAATTAAAGAGTTATATATTGAGGATATGGATAATTTAACAGAAAAGTGGTAGCACAGTTATACATCTACAGAAAATAGAAGCTATTAAACAGTTGGACCGATTGTGATTCAAGAATTTGTTATTAAGAAAACAAGGAAATGGAAGGAGAACCGCCAAAACACTTGGAATGATCACCAATATAGGAAGCTAAAAATTTGGCGAAATAAAAAAAAGAAAAATCTGGGCAAGGTTCGTGTGCCGGGAAAAATAGCCCAAGATTATTTAATTGTAAAGGAAGAATTAGAGACATACGCATACTCCAAAAAGGTTAATGTCCGATTTTTATACAGGGTGGATAACTGCAATAAACTTCAAAGGGTGATTTTTTAGTGAATTTTAAGGGTATCATAGTCTTAAGATTTCTTCAGAAATGGCAGAAAATTATGATTTTATTTTTTTTTACCCATAAACGCACGCTATGAAAACTAGATTTGGAAAATAAGTACCATAATTGGACACATTGTGACTCTATTTGCACTTTCAACCTACCATTCTAAACTACTACAAGTAACCATCCCCTTTACATATTTGCTAAAAAAAATTATGCAAATGATACATACAGAGAAATAATAGAAAAATTTTAGATAGGTGGATGAAAACATTCTAAAACTTTTTTGCCTGTCTAAAATTTATCCAAACACGTTTAATTATTGAGAAAAAAAATAATAAAGCAAAATCTTCCTGGATCGTGTCGATCGAAGTTGCTAAGAAAATTTTGCGAAAAAATCTTAGTCCCCTGGAAGTTCTTAGTCAATTTTTTTACATTAGTAAATAGGTGTATGTATATTCGCTTGATCAATTACTCAAAACATTAAAACTTTATTTTTGAGAAAAAAACCTCGGCCTTAGGGAAACCGAAGTCGTCCATGGTTCATATATTAAAATGTTCTTAAAATTCACTAAAGAATCACCCCTTGATGTTTTTTGCGGCCATTCTTTAAACAACTTCAGTTCTTAAGTATTATTTTTCATTTTACAAAAATAAGTTTTGCGGCTGCCAAAACAATTTTTTTCCTTCAACACCTATTTTTTATTGGATGCATTTGACAGAACATACTAAGATGTTTAAAAGTAAAGAGAAAAGGTAGAGAGAAGGAACAGTAGAAAATTTCGAAGGTAACAAGACCATTTATTGCAATCTATCTTATATGATCTTATATCTACAGTTTATATCTACAGACATCGAATGTGTCACAAAATAATATTGTTCTATGTAGTTTATATAATAGTATATTACATACAAGTGAGTGGAAAATATTGGTTTCTCACGTGTGCTGTATAGCGCTTTGTTCAATCCTACTATTTAGAGAAAATTCGGTCTTAAAGTTCGTTAATTCTTGGCTAATGTCATGTCGATATGTCAGAGACGACACTTTTTGACATTGTTATCCTCATAATTGATTGATAAACAACCAGTTGTGTCAAATTGTGACACTTTTTGACGTTGTCATACTCTTAATTGATTAATAAACAACCAATTATGTCAAATTGTTAATTGTTATCATTACGCAAATTAATTAAGATTAATAATTTATACAAGTGAAATATTTCATTTAATTTTCCTTGTGTGGTCTCTGCCGTTTTTTAGTTCACATCCGCTACATTTAAACAAAGAGTGTTGTACCTTTAAAGGTTTAAATTTCGCTAATAGTGGATGAAGAAAATTAGAATGAGTGAAAAATATTTTCACTCACCCGTTGCTATGAATGTTAGCAGAGTGAGTGAAAATAACAACTTTCAACACTCGTATCTACGCTAGAAACTGGCAATTTCAAAGGTAGGATTGAACAAAAGAATTAGAGAACATAAAAACGGAAACAAATCTAATTTCGGAAGACACCTCGTCTTCAATAAAGATCATGAATATGACGAAAAAAACACACAACCATCTTACACCACAAAAACAAAAGCCACATAATGGAAAGTTTAGAAAACTATGAAATCAATAAGTTCAAACACAATAACCCAAACATACTATGTCTAAAAATAGTATGTCTATACATACCTAAAAACACCATATACTCCACCCCACAAACCCCAAGATGCACGAGGATGTCATAGTGTGAGAGAAAATAACAACTTTCAACACTCGTATCTACGCTAGAAACTGGCAATTTCAAAGGTATGATTGAACAAAAGTATTTATATCTATGGTAACATGACCGCGCTGACATGGACAGACATTATTCCCGGATGGCATTTTTATCTGTGCGGTTTATGTCTGTACGTGTCTGTGAATGTCTGACGGATAGTATGAAAGAATATCAGAACCGTGCAAACATTTTTGATTTCTTTACGAAATGAATAAAGAAAATCTAACTCATAAAGGGGTCCAAACAATGATGATGCAAAACTTAAACATGTTTGTTTTATAAATACAAATTACTAACAGCCACTTCATAAAAAAATATACGCTGCGAATATTAATTTAAAACTAAAACACGAACTATCTTTACACGTACAAGCTTGTACACGATGGGCCGTGGAAGATCAAGCTCAGCAGGATCTTATCGTGCAAGGTCTAAACCTAAAGCGGGTTCAGAGCATATCCGATCACTGCTGCTCGTGTGCAATAGCACAGTTTAAGCGATACTTATTCATATGAAAATAATTAACAAGTTTTTCTGAAGAACGCTAAAGTTTTTCACTTGGATAGAACTTTTCTATACAGCTTCTTGATATTTGTCGCTGAAGATAGGAATATAATCTTGAACCAATTGTATGACCATATATTTTTTTAAATAATGCAAGTATAAGTTCTTTTATTAATTATTTAATTAACTTGCAACATGGATTTTAATATATATTTATATGAAAATATTTGAAAATGTTTGATCGTCAATAAGTTCTTTAGACTGTGCCTAACATTTTGCTTCTGATTTTCTTGAGCATAGGACCTGGTTTCTGTGTCGGTCGTACTACCGACGTGCGACGCCGAGAAGTATTCAAGATGCAATTATAGCATCGGTAAATTTTCCCGGTGAATCGGTGATTCACCGCCAAAAAAAAAATGAAAGACCTCGTCAAATACAGCAAGAAAAGGGGGAAAGAACTCGTCATGGACCTCTATATACCTATAGCACCTTCACCACTATTTACAATGAATAAATTTAGATATCCTCAATAGAGGTAACCAAAAGTCGACAAGACATAACTCTAGCTACGCCTCGGCTCAGTTAGCAAATTGCAAACTGGCATGTTTCACGTTAAATCACTTTAGCAGAACACAAGTATATACGCTTTGTTATTGCAGCAGACATGACAAAAGACAGAATTCAAATTCCCTCACTCACTAATTGGTGCTGAAGAGGTTGAATAAACATTATATCACGCTGCCTATCATGCTGCCCAATAAAATAGAATAGAGCATACTTCAATGTGCCTTAGTGGAACAAAGACCTAGAACAACAGCGAGCCACGACTAGAAGGCTATATAATAAAGCCTGACATTCAAAGGTCGAGCATACATTGGATCTCTATAGGAAAGTCTAAAGGAGTACAACTCGGCCATTCGTGAAGCCAAAAGGAAATCTTCGCAAAGCTGAAATAAGTTCATGGCGAAAACCTTAATATAGATCTAGGCCACTTATACGAATCAGACGGAAATTATACTGAGAACGCAAAGGTCGCTGGAGCTCCTACTAAGCACACACCTCCTTCCTCAAAAATTTGCCATTGTACAGACACTAACTCTGAATGTATGGAGACAACCCATCCATCTGGTAGAGTTCGTAGTTTAGTGGAGAAAATTTTTACCAAGTCAACATGCTTACCGGGTAGCAAAATTAACAATTACTGCTCTTCATGCATTAATAAACACAATAGAAGAGACAAATGCAACTAAATAAATAGCTCTATGTGCTATCCATAGAGAATGCTCTAAACGTAAAAAAATCGATCGACAACCAAATGGCGTCTAGGCATGCCAGAAAGCCGACAGATCATAACCAATTTGAGAGGCGAGTCGTTGACTATGAAAGCACAAAAGGTTGAACAGAAGATTTTCAAAGGCTCAAAAAGGTGTCAAAAGAATCTTGAGATTTAATGAAAAAATTCTTCTGATAAACGGATTTGAGCATATACAATTTCGACAGAAGAGCATCCACTGGTTGTGTTCACATTTGGCTGTAATGGATGTTTTAAGAGATTTATGGAACCTGTCTAAAATATCATTGCTCTGTGGGTAAAAAGATGAAATATGGATCTGTTTTGATCCTAATAATTTGTTAAATCGAGAAAAAAGTTTGAGGCTCGACTTGTCTGCCTCTATCGTGTGTGATGGTGTGTGGTATGCCAAATCTTGAAGAGTAGTGATGTAATAGTTATTTAAGCTATGAGGCATGTAAGGACACTGTAACGTGCGAGGAAGAATTGTACGGGCCGAGAGAAACGAGGCCCGTGATTCTTCCGAGGAATGTTGATTCTTTACTTTAATATTCATTTGAAAACTCAAATAATTGAGAAATCGTAAGTTGTCATATCTACAGTGACATTTGTTGTCAAATAAATAAAATTTGTCATAACTTGTTACTTGTAGTGCTTTACGATGAAAAGAAACATAAAGTTGAACAAATTACGCACGCTACTTTACTCACTTATTTCTAACATCGATTTCATTTGAAAAAATGATCTTTGTCAATTTTAATAATCTTTATTATTTTCCTAGGACAATAATGAATATTAAGTTCCGTTGGCATGGGGCCATGTACCCATGAATGCAATTGCAACTTACGAGATTGCTGGTGGGAAAAGAGTATTAACAATTGTGTTAGCTGATATATATTTTACAAGAAAAGCTTCCGGCCAACGTGTAAAGCGTTCTATGTAAATAGTAATAAGATCCCTTTTGGAACAGTATGCTTTTAAAACGGTGATCTTATGCGTTTATGAATTTTTATAGTTGGCAACGAAGACAAGATTTTGTCCAAAGATATATGTCCTTGTTCATTCGAGACCAGAAATAGCGAGTTTTGAGTGAATGTTGAGTTGCACGGGTTCCTGGATTTTTTGGGGAAGTAAATTCTAGGAGTAGAAGAAGTTTCACACCAACTTTTCAATTTAGAAAATGAATTTCCTTCTTGTGAAAGTTTAATTTTATTGATTTAAAAATAAGTGCAATATAGGCAACTGAACGTTCACCAACACATCCACCAATACGGTTTGAGGACTTACTGTTTTTAAACGTTTTTCTAACCGGTTGCAACAAGTTTATAGTTTCTATGTAGTCTTTTTATAGTTCGTTTTGAATGCACTCTTTCAATAATAAGTTAATTAAATAAGCTATCTACAGCAGTAAAAGTTAGCCAAAATGTATGTATTTTTGTTTTAAGTATTATATATCATCTACTAAAAATTCATGTTATAAAAATTTGTAAAGTATTTTGCGCGGAAAATTATAAAAATTTGCTAATGCGTTTCAATGTTCAGATAAGTAGAGAAAATTAAAATATGGATATTTCTTTTGCATTTTAGTATTAAAGCACATGAGCCGTAAACAAAAAAAGCTAAAACGTACCATTTTCATCAAGAATGGGAACTTGATTACTTTTTTACGATGATAAATGATAAATGTTATTGGAGAGGCATTTTTTAATTTTACATAACAAATATCAAACAGATCACCCACAAAAGAGTGATTTAATTAAAAATAAAGTTAGGGAAAGTTTAAAGTTTTTGAAGATGACAGACTCACTTTTTAATGATTTTAAGAACAAGAATGAAATTATTTCTGCTATTAAAGATCTACAACTTTCTCGAAATACTGTATTGAGGCGGATTGAGAAGATGAGTGCAAATATAAGAGAACGATTAAATAACGATATTAAAAGATGTTCTTGTTTTTCCTTACAATGTGACTGACATAAATGACACAGCATAACTACTTGTTTTTAATCGATCAGTTTTTGAAGATTTTACATCTAAAGAAAAATTGTTGGGGATGATTTCTTTAAAAAAGAGAATTAGAGGTTTAGATATATTTCATGCTTTTAAAAAGTCCTCATTGAATTGAAATTGCAACTTTTTAAATTACTTCCAATAAAAATGATTACAGCTTCCCAAGTTTTCTCAGCTAGCACTGTATAATTCACTAACAAGTATTAGCCAGTAAAGGATTAAATACCAAATAAGTAATAGATATAGTGCTTAGAATTCGCAATTCTATTCGAGGAAGTTCTCTTAAACGCCTTCTCTTCCTATTAAAGCTTGATTAAGGGCAACCAGAATTACTCTTATATACTTGAGCTTAGGTGAGTTAGGTGGCTGAGTAGAAGTAAATTCTTACAACGATTTCGTTATTTATTACCTGAGATAACAACTTTTCTCAATGAAGAATATGGAAAATACACAAATTTAAAAGATGAAACATGGCGGGGTGATTTAGCATTCCTTACAGATTTTACATCAAAATTAAGTAATTTAAATTTGGAATTGCAAAGGAAAAACAAAACTTTAATTGAAATGATTAGCAGCATTGATGCGTACAAAACTAAATTTATCATTTCCATAAAACACCTTCAACAAAATAATTTGAATCCCTTTACAAAATGATCTTAACTTACAAACGAGAAAATTTAAAGAAAGGTTTTGGAAATGGGCCGACCAAGAAAAATATCCCAATACTATGAAATGCATAATTTTCTTCAATAAGATTCTCATATTGAAGACTCATTACTATTGTCGTTGTCTGGATATATCCCAGATTATGAAACATTGATTAAACACATGCAGCCTCAGGCTTCTCATTAGCTTATGAGGGATTCTTTGAAATAAGTATTTTTCCATAAATTTATATTAAATAATAATCACGTCGATTTAATGTAACTCTTGAATGTGGCTTTCCTGCTTGAGATGTATCAACCCTACCCCAAAAACGGCATTTTTAGATTTGTAATGGTAAATCGATCGCGTCAAATTTTTAATATTAAAAGTAGATCATCTATGTATAGAAGTTGGCCACCCCTTGTAGTAAGTTACGATGACAAGAAGGAACGCCCCCTCAGCCCGGTTACAATAATATATAATAACCATATATGTGTAATTAAAATTTTGTGTTGAAGGAAAGTTTTTTGTGACTGCAGCGCTAACTGTGTTTTTGTTCAATGAAAAATAGTAATACTTACACCAAATTATATCTAATGTTTGAAATATGTTCATCAGATTTTAATTCAGTTAAACATACTTAAAACGTTTTCCAGCAATCTTTCCCCACACACGAACCTTGCTCACATTTTCTGACTTCTCACCAAACTCTTAACTTCTTATATAGTTTCTCCTCTATTGATGACTATCTTATTTAATCTCTAATACCAATTGACCTACAGTCTCCCTTGTTTCGTTGCCTTAAGTGATAAAAGGATGTTTCTGTAAGCAGTGGCATAATTTTAATTATGTCTAAAAATACTAGAGTAGAAAAGATGAAGAATAAAAATGATGATCATGTTGAAAATGTTAATTTTGAAAGCCTATCTTTTAGCCGTTAATGAGTTTAAACAAATCTATTGACATGAATCACCATTTTTACAGCATTATTTGTGATTACAGTCATGCCAAAACTAAGAAATACACTTGTACAGTGTGTACACATTTTGGTGTTATTATAGGGTATCTCTGAAACTATAAGAGATACGAAAAAAATAGGTGCCATGTCCCGATCTCTTTTTTCGAGAAATATTCAATCCCGCAAAGACAAAATCTCTTTCTTTTGTTTTTAAGTTATAGCCAAAAAGTCATATTTTCGTCATTTCAAAAAATGCTCTTATTTCGTTTATTTTTGAAATTGAAGAAACGCGGTTAATACATTGTTGGGACACTTTTTTGAGTAGAATGTAATGCCGTTGACAAATTTTAAATAAAGTTGATAATTTTGGAAATATAGCACAAAGTTGTGTTTTTTTAAATACAATCAATAGTTGATTATGGTGTTACTAAAAAGACCATATTTTAATCTTTCCAATGATATATCGCATGTATGGTGTTATTGCGGAAAATAAGCGTTTTTCAATTTTAGAATATTAAAGGAAAAAGATGAAAATTTGTATAATAGTAGGCTTGGAAAACATCATATGTCACTTAGTTACTATGGTACCGAAAGGTTACTTGCCATTTCATTCATGTTTTTTGTCAACATGAGATTCCGGATTAATAAGTTCCACATTATCTTTAAATAAAATGATCAAATTAAATAAAGAATATATTAGAGTCTTTAAACTTTTAATGTCTTTTTATTGGTTAAAATGGTTTGGTAAGATATAGGTGTTAAAAATAGGGAAGCTATTTCACCTTAGTTGTAAAAAATAATTTGTTAATTTTACTGTTTTACTTAGTGTTCATTCAGTTTTTTTATTACTGTAAAATTTGACCTGACAGATAAGGCTAATTTTATAGTGGAGCTTCTCAAACATTAAACCAAAAATTAACTATTACATTTTTTGGTTAAATCACACAAAATTTTCAAACTGTCCCGTTATTTTGGATATGTTAATAATAATTAATGTTAATTGCACCTCTTGTCTCATCTTATGTCGAATTCACGAACAATCATGAATGAAATGACAAGTAAACTCTCGTTACCATGGTAACTAAGTGGCATATGATGTTTTAGACGCCTACTATAAAAAAAATTTTTATCATTATCCTTTAATATCTTAAAATTGAAAAATAACGCTTATTTTCCGCAATAACACCATACACGCGATACATCATCGGAAAGCTAAAAATATTCTCTTTTTAGTAACACCATAATCAACTATTGATTGTATTTTAAAAAACACAACTTAGTCTTATATCTCCAAAATTATCAACTTTATTTAAAATTTCTTAACGGCATTACATTCTACTCAAAAAAGTGCCTTAAGAATGTATTAACCGCGTTTCTTCAATTTCAAAAATAATCGAAATAGAAGCATTTTTTGAAATGGCGAAAATATAACTTTTGGCTATAACTTAAAAACAAAAGAAGATAGAGGTTTTGTCTTTGCGGCATTGAATATTTCTCGAAAAAAGAGTCCGGGACATGGCACTTATTTTTTTGGTATCTCTTATAGTTTCAGAGATACCCTATAATAATACCAAAATTTGCCCAGCCTGTACATTAATAGACAAATTACTTGTTATTTAACTTACCTGTATGTTGTCTTGTATGCATTCTCAAAGCACTTTTAGTTGCTCCTTTATATCCACAATATGTACATAAAAACGGCTTAATTTTTTTGTGAACACTGTCTGTGTGTACTCTTAATTGCCTTCTATTTGAAAAATATTTGGAGCAGATCTCACACATAACACTATTATTTTTTTGAGTTTTTTGCTTGTGTAAAGTTTTATGATTGCGTAATTGCTTCGAATTTTTAAACGCCCTTGGACATAAGTTACAAATATACGGCTTAGCATCATTGTGTATCAATTTGTGAATATTATTTAATTTTCCCAAACTGTACGTTTTATAATCGCATTTATCACAAGAAAATAATTCCATGTCGATTTTATGTTGGCGCCATAAATGTCCTGTTAGTGGTTTCCAAAATGCAAACGCCTCATTACATTCTGGACATTTAAATGTTGTATCACTATGACATTTTATGTGATAATTTAATTTTTCCATGTTTTGTAAGCGTACATTGCAACCAGATATAGTACACCGGTGCAATTTTCGATCTAAAAGTTTTGAGATTGTCGAGGAGTTACGTTTTTTAACAAAGGTATTAAACATTTTCTCGGAATTGCATGGTAATATGTCAATGGTTGGTAAATTTACCACCAACGAATTGTTTAAATTACTTAAATTATCTAAAGTTTGACTTATATCTGGTAACGATTCATTTGAAGTATTTGGTAACTCTCCATTATTTAATTCATCACCTTCGATAATTTTTTCTGTGTGTAAACTTGGCAATTTGTTATTAAATTTAGTATCAATTTCATTTTTACAATTTAAAGTTTCAGCTTTGCTATTAATAACAATTTCCAAATCCTTTCTGTTATTTGCCAACTTTTTAATTACATTTGTAACAATTTTGGTTAAATCCGAACTTAAAACCATGTGGTCATTAATTAAATGTGCTTTTAAAGATAATTTTTGAAAAAATACGTTTTCACAACCAGGACATTTATATTTAATAATCTTCATTGTTTCCCCATTTTTATGTGCCATCTCCATATGATCCGAAAGTCGTTTTTCTTGCAAACAGAAAAAAGGACATAGTGAACAAAAAAAATATGAATCATCTACATCTCTAGTTATTGCAGTTAACACTGTAGCACCATCAATAGATTCTAACTGTTTTATATTCCTCTTTACCACAAAAAAATTTGTACTAGTTTGAAATTGTGAAAGTTTTTCATTATCTTGTAAAACAATAAATTCCATGTTTTGACCAACTTCCAAGTTATGTAAACTTTTCTCTGCATCTAAATTTGTTAAAATCGAACTTGAACTTCCTATAACTGGTAAGCATTCCTAAAAACACAAAATAACATTAATTAATCTTAAACTCAAATTTATCCCTCAAAAAATAACTGTCAAAAACAATAGTCACCAACCTAAGAAAATATATACAATTTAATACAATTTTTAAACAAATTAATTAATTCTTTTAAAATTATTAATATTCACTTTATATACGTCCGATGTTAATTGTGGTAACTCAACATTCCATATAACATTTCCAGTACTATTATTTCCAGTTAAATCAGTTTTCATCTCTACCGTTTGACAATCACTGATTCTACGAGCATAAATCACACCCAAAACAAAGAGGTTAATCGGGATTTTTATTGTTCAACTATAAAATTCTTACCTTATCGTAGTCATTTTCGTATATAAATCACAATACTTGCAAGAATAATGGCACAAAAAAGTTGAAAAGAATCAAAAGAGTCGAAGATAACCCTGCAGGAGGCTATGATATAATTTTGTGATTAATCGATGATATAATATTAAATACACGATAAAGAGGTGATTCGTTTGGTAAACTTACCTGTACTAATTTATGAAAAGAATAAAAATGCACAGTTTTAGTGTTTAGGGTCACATTTGTTGCTTTTGTGAAGGTATTGAAATTATGTCAAAACCTTAAGGAGAGTACGTCAGTGGTCGTAAAAAAGTTTTAGGCGGGCATTTTAAATTCTCCAAACAATTTTTTTTAATGTATATAGGATACTCGAGAATAACAGCCTTGTTGATAGATATCCATAGTTATCCCAAGGTCGGTAAAGCGTATTGTACCACGTTGGCCAGACGGAGGCTTTCCTATGAAAAGTAAACCCCCCCGACATGTTGTGACGTAGTTGTGACGTCACAAGTTACAGACACTGAGAAGTAACGTGACGCACATTGAGCTTTATCTCGATTTTAAGTGAACAATCTTGAAAGTTTCCATATAATTTTTAGAAAAAAATTAGTATAAAGTAAAATGGCATGATAAAATAAACGATGATATAATTTCTATTAAAAGAAGAACTACCGTTATAAAAAGTCAAAACCCGAATCATCTTTCTATTTGCTTAAAGAATCCTGTACCCCGTCTTTATTTTGGCTTTTTGGATTTTTATTTTAACCCTTTGGAATTCTTCCTTTGAATGGACAAGATTTTTTAACATTTTTTTAACATTTTGTCAGTTTTGGAAATTTATTTTGAAGATTCCTCTCTTTCATTCATATCATTTCCCAAAAATTGACCATATCTCAAAAAACAAGTTGCAGAAAGCCCTATTAAACGAATATTGTTTAATAGGTTTTTTTTTTATTCTTTAGTAGTTAGTGAGCCAGAAAAGCATAATCAGTAATCAGTTACAATCTAGATATGACAAGATTGCGGGAATAAAGAGAAAATTTTCGAAATACACACTAAAAATCCAGAACGCATTAAAATTTGGTTATTACAGTTTAACGTCAAAATCTCTAAAACATAATTGATGATTTTATTGAAAAACTTTTTCATAATTCAAAAATCAAAATGGATGATCAAAGACCTCATTCGTGAAAATTGTTCATAATGGCGTGGAAAAGCATAATTCATAACCAGTTACAACCTGAAAATAAAGAATTTGCAAAAATACAGCAAATATCTTCAAAATATTATAATTTCGAATTTTCAGTACAAAAATTAATCACAATTCAAAACCTAAAATAGATAGAAAGATACTTTTTGCATAAATATTGTTGATAATGAACTATAAACACTTAATTCATAACCAGATGCAACCTAGATATACAACTGGGGAATTGTTAAAAATCTGTAAAAGTGCCATCATTTAAGAGTTTTTAAAAGAAAATTGTGTAATATTACACAATTGTGTTTTTTAAATTATCCACATATTTTTGATTCGTTTCTAATATTTTACTTGTTTTCAAACTTACGTATTTTGTTTGATTAAATAAAAAAAATTAAAACACGTATCTTTCACAATCAACGTTAAGAATGCAGTACATAATAGAAGATAATATAATTGACTCAACTTCTAAAGCTGGTTTACTACTTACTATCTTCTGCTCAGTAATTGAAAGTAATTTTATAACATTTTTTCAAAAAATCGATTTTTCAAGAATTTTTAAATTTATTCAAAATATTGGAAATATCCCAATTAAGTTCAGCGGCTAATATCTCAAGAACTAAGTGAGATATTTTCAAATTGACTTCACTTTTAGAAAGTAGATGCTTCAATTAGTAATTGAAAGTAATTTTATAACAATTTTTCAAAAAATCGATTTTTCAGGAATTTTTAAATTTATACAAAATATCGGAAGAATCCCAATTAAGTTCAGCAGCTAATATCTCAAGAACTAAGTGAGTTATTTTCAAATTGACTGCACTTTTAGAAAGTAGATGCTTCAATTAGTAATTGAAACTAATTTCGTAACGATTTTCCAAAAAATCAATTTTTCAAGAATTTTTAAATTTATTCAAAATATTGGAAAAATCCCAATTATGTTCTGCAGCTAATATCTTAAGAACTAAGTGAGATATTTTCAAATTGACTTCACTTTTAGAAAGTAGATGCTCCAATTAGTAATTGAAAGTAATTTCATAACAATTTTTCAAAAAATCGATTTTTCTGGAATTTTTAAATTTATACAAAATATTGGAAAAATCCCAATTAAATTCAACAGCTTATATCTCAAGTTCCGGGTGAGATATCTAAATTGACGTAATCTTTCTAAAATAGATTCTCCAATTAATAATTGATAGTAATTTCATAATAATTTTCCAAACAATCGATTTTTCAAGAATTTTTAAATTTATGCAAAATATTGGAAAAATCCAAATTAAGTTCCACATCTTATATCTCAAGAACTAAGTGAGAAATTTTAAAATTGACTTCATTTTCGGAAGGTAGATGCTTCAATTAGTAATTGAAAGTAATTTTGTAACAATTTTCCAAAAAACCGATTTTTACAGAATTTTTAAATTTATACAAAATATTAGAAAAATCTCAATTAAGTTCAGCGATGTCATATGTGATTAAAATTAGTTAAAATGTCAAAATATTAGGCCTTTTGACTATTTGGTTACCAATTTAAAAATGTAACCCAAATATTATTAGAGACTTTGGATATCTCAGGGATTTTTTATCTGTGAGATAACTTGAGATAGTAAGGCTCGTTACTACCATCTTCTCGTTAAGCTATCTAAGAGATTATTACCATGGTTACGGCTATTTTACGCGCTCTGATTGGCCTATAGATGGGTTTATCTATGAGATAGATTTAACTAGAAGATGGTAATAACGGCCCTAAGGCTCGTTACTACTATCTTTTGATTAAGATATCTAAGGAATTATTACCATGGTTACGGCTATTTTTCGCATTTTGATTGGCTAAAAGGTGATAGTAATGGACCTAACTCCCACTGCTACCTAACTCGTGACGTCACCCCCTCCTAACCCTTCAAAACGCGTTTTTCAGTCTCTGGCCAACCTGGTACGAATTTAGTGGTAAGAATTATTAGAATAGTTAGTGGTCGCGATGCCTAGATGGCAGGGTGACTTATGTGTCGCCATTCATTAAAATTTAAATTTTAGTATTCGCGCCTTGTACGCGTTACTACGAAATTGTAAAATAAGTTGCATATATATTTCAATATCTTTTGTATACAAAAAATCAATAATGTCTCCATCAAGAATTGTACCGAAGTGTTAGAGACTTTTCGTCGGTAAAATATCGATTTGTAGACGGAAATTTTTTTTACAAAGGTGTATGACCGGATTTTATAAGAGGAAACTAAGTGCGTTAAATCTTTTTAAGAAGTTTGTTTCAGAGTTTATTAAAAATTCTGGGCAAGGCATTTAAATGGACTATTTTATTAAATATTAAATTTTTAGAGAAAAGGCTATTAATTATAATAAATCATAATAATAATACCCCAAGAAATAGTGAACTGCATCAGTGTAGATGAGGATGTGAAAACAAGGGAGGAGTATAGATTCGCAAGAAAGGAATTGACAAAAGTAATAAAGAATAATAAGGAGAGCAAGTGGAAAAGTTTTTGTGATGAATTAGAAAACAATATCTGGAGAACGGCGTATCAAATTGTAACGAAACGAATGCGAATGAGAGCGAAAGAGAAGGTAGATGAGGAAACAGTAGTAAACTAATTCAAAAAGTTATTTCCAGTATTGCGAGAGAACTACAAGGAAAAAGATAACGATCAAAGCAAAGATCAACAATCAGAAATGTTTACCATAGAAGAACTTAATACAGTCAGAGTCAGTTTAAGACAAAAAAAAATGCAGCAGGAGAGGATGGCATAACTAATGAAGAAAATATGGAAGAAGGAATCTGGTTGGTGGCGTATGCGGATGACTTGTCGGTGGTGGTGAGAGCAGAGGCTGAAGAGATGATGAGAGATAAAGCTGAATATTGTATAGAAGAAGTGGCAGAGAATATGAGAAAACTGGGCATACAAATGTTGGAAGAGAAAACTAAGATAGCGATTTTAGAAAGAAGAAGAAAGCTGCTAACAATGGAGCTTAGAGTAAGCCAACAAATTATTAAAAGCTCAAAGTCGATAAAGCACAGGGAATCCATTTAGACAACGATCTACGTATGACGGCGCTTATTAAAAAAGTCTTAGAAAAGTCGAAAAAATTTATAATAACGCGGTTGATGCCTAGAAAAGGAGGTTCATTGGTGACTGTAATAATATCGGTCACTTTACACGGAGCCCCAGCTTGGGAATGCGCACTTGGATATTAGAAATATGCTAAAATGTATATCGCACAGCTATCGACGAAAGCTAGTAGTAAGTACGCTCTCGGCTGGACACGTTTCTATAGATTTGGTTCCCTGAGAAAGGAGTAAAAATTGGGAGACAGAGGGAGAGAAGCCAGAACAGAACAGAGAAGGCACGGATATGAAGTGACAAGGGAGAGGGAACCATTTCGACGAAATGTTTTATAACGATTTGCTGTAACTCATCCGAAGGAAGGAAAAATGAATGATTAAATATACATAACAAGAGGAGGAAGGGATGGTGTCCTAACCCTTCCCCACCCAAGTAGGTTAATAATTAAAAACAATTAAAAAATTAACGAAATTTTTTGTTATGATTTGTTATAACTCATGCGGAGGAAGGAATAATGAAGGATAGATCAAGGATTCGATGGATTCTATCCAAGGTAGTAACAAGAACCTGTCGAATTGTAAAAGGTTGAGGAAGTTAAATAAATAGAAGCAAATAACAACAAAACAATCGCCAAGGCAATCTAATGTAATGCGTAAGCTGGTCCGGACTGCCAATATCCAATATACAAGCAAAAAGGAAGTTTTTTAGTGGTTTATCCAGAGAGAGGCCAACACAAGAAATCCCTATCGCCGGTCCCACACTCCTGGTTAGATAAAATTTCCTATCATGCGCACATCTGACCGGGGTTAGTGCATAAAGCATTTTTCTCCTCCTTAGTACAAAAAAAGGGTAGTGTTGGGTTGAACCAACAATCTTAACTCGGTTCATTCAACCCAACCCAACCAGTCAGTTAAAATTACTTATTATACTGAATTGTTCAAATCGTTTCCGAAGTCGATCGATACTGTTTTTTTTCTTAAAGTTGTTAATACTATAAAACAGTGGTTCCCAAAGTGGTCCATACGGACCCTAAGGGGTCCCTAGGGTCCTCGGAAAATTAAAATCGAATTGGGGGCCCCTGAACAACGTCAGGGGGTCCGCGCAAGGTTTAATAAAAAATAAATAAATTGAGACACATCTTTTTTAATACGGAAGTTAAAATAATAATAAAAAATCGCCAATAAATTATTAGTAAATTATTTATTAATTTATTAATAAATTATTAGAAATTTTTACATCCCAAGTAAAATATAAATATAGACAGGTGCATAAAATTGTACTTTATTATACTAAATTGTACAGAGCGTTCAAAAATGATGGGGATGACCTTGACCTAGTTCGGAAAAGTTCGGTTATGTTGGCAGTACAAAAATGTCCCTACATAATTTTAATGTTTACGTTTCCCGTTAGTTCCGTACGCATTGTTAGCATTTTATTTCTAAGTCTTTTCTATAGTTTTTCAATCTTTTTGTAATAATTATTAAATAATAAACAAATTTTTTGTTTTAATATTGTGTTTGAAATGTTCGTTGTACCAATTAAACTTTCAGTAACTTTTTTTTGCGATTTATCAATAGGTGTAATGTTGGTTGTCTACACCCCATCCCAAACATTTTTGAACACCTTGTACGTAATTGTATTTTAAACAAGTAATAACAGGCATCGCGATGCACAATTGTTGTATTCACTCACCAAGTAGTGAGTAAATACAACAATTTCAAATTCAAATCAAAATTCAATTTTGAAACTATTAACAAATTGTCATAATAAAACTAATTATCTTCAAAAGAGTGGGGTTTATTCCATTGAATGTACAAACTGTAATTCTATATATGTAGGACAAACGGGTCGAAAACTAGAGACTAGAATATATGAACATCAAACAAAAGAAAATTCTAATGTATATAGGCATGCCATTGAAACAGGGCATAAAATAAATTATAAAAATGCTAAATTGATACACCATTGCAACAAAGGTTTTAAAATGGATTTATTAGAAATGTACGAAATTGACAAACACAAAAAAGACATAAATTTCAATTTATTAAATGATCAAGTAACACACGTCTACAATCCTTTATTTACGTTTCTCAAAACATTATAATTTTCAAAACTTAATTTGTATCTTCTCTTCTTCTCTAAATCAATCCCTCTTACTTTGCTCAAAGAAGATACACCTACAATTTTTAGCATACAATAAAACCTGTCCATTTCAAGTTTTCTTCTGTATTTGTGTAGTTCGTGTAAATTGTTCTGTGTAAATGTTTTATATATTTATTACCATTTTGTAGTATTTTAATATTCTGACGTAAGTTTTTAATTTTAATTTATTATTTATTAAATTTTAAACAAATATTTTGCAAAAAACACATATAATTGAATAAACAAAATATCGACGATTATATTTGATTTCCAATTTTAATTTGTAGATTCGACTGATGATGAGATTGTAAAACTCGAAACCGGTACCGAACAAATAAACAATAGCAAGTAAAGAAGTTGTGTTACTCTATATTTTAAACAACAATTTAGTTCTGCTTGCACGTGATGTGAAGTGCATCAAATTTTCCGAGTGTTGAACAAACAGAAGTATAATTTTTTGTTTTGTTACACAGATAGTGTACTTTCCTTGCGTAAGTATATTTAAATAAAACTGATATCTCTTAAATTAAAATTTATTACAAAAAAATTCAGCTGTAAATTTAGTTTTAAATTTAAGAATTCGATTCATGATTGGACAAAAGATAAACAATGTGTTTACCCAATTGTCGAGTTCTTAAATTTACGACTAAATTTACAGTTAATTTTTTTGTATAAACCAGGTTTCTCTTGTTTAAGTTGATTAAAAAAATTATGTATCACGGTAACACTCACTAAGGATTTCCTTTTTGTTAAAATTTTTGAAGGAATTTTAAGTTTCTTCAGTTAATGTTCGAATTACTGTGTTTTAGTGTATTCCGCTGTTAATTAATTTTGAATTATTTATTATAATTATAGATATATATATATATAAGTACTTTCCTGTATCGTTTTGTGCCCTTTTTTCAGATAACAGTATGATTGAACCGAAAAAAAAATGCAGACAATACAGTGTTGAATATATTAAATTTGGCTTTATTCCGTCACTAGGAAACAGTACTTTACCTTTCTGTCTTCTATGTAATAAAACGATGTCAAACGATTCAATGAAACCTTCTAAGCTTAAGGAACATTTAATAAAAATCCATAGTGACAAAGAAGATAAGGATTTAACGCTTTTTCAAACACTCAAAGAAAAATATTTGAAAACACCGAAATTGCAAGAACTCATAGGGACAACTTCTCAGAGAGATGACGATCTACTGCGTGCTTCTTATAATATATCTTTAATGATTGCGAAGTCCGGAAAGCCGCACTCTATTGGCGAACAATTTATTCTACCAGCTATAAGTGTAAGAGAGATACGCACCGTGATACACAAATCAGCTTGCAATATTATAAAAAGAATATCATTGAGTAATAATACAGTACGAAGAAGGATCGACGAAATGGTACAGAGTGTGGAAAACTCTTTATGTGACTACTTAAAAACATCTCAATTCTCTATACAGCTTAATGAGTCAACATTAGCTGGAAATGAGGCTTTACTTTTAGCTTATGTGAGATTTGTGAAAGAAGAAAGAATTTCCCAAGAATTGTTACTTGCTAAATGTTTGGAAACTGATACGAAAGGTGAAACATTATTTACTGATTAAAAAGATTTCTTGATGTAAAAGCTATACCCTTGACTAATATCATTTCCATTCTCCTCTGGCGTACTTAAAACAAGTCATACCGAATGTATTATCAGTACATCGTGTTATTCATCTACATCATTTGGTGGCAAAAAACCTTGGACGTTTACATGAATCACTACATTATGTCAGTAGAACAGTTAATAAAAACAAAACGAATGCCTTAAATGAGAGATTATTTGCTCAACTTTGTTTGGAAAATGATGATGACTATAATCGTTTACTACTTAACACAGAAGTACGATGGTTGTCTAAAGGTGCGTGTTTAAATCGCTTCTATTCGCTTTTTGATTCAATGTTGGAATTCCTGGAGAGTAAAGACAATGATTTGCGTTATAATTTAATTATCTCGAAAAATGACATCGCTTATATGACTGATTTATTTACCAGATTCTACGAAACTAATTTGAAACTACAAGGGGACACATTAAATTTAATCAAAACTAAAAGTGTAATATCCGCCTTTATTGCAAAACTTTTGCTATACAAACAAAACTTGGGAAGAGGAGAATGTTCTCAGTTTCCAAATCTTTCAAAATTGCAAAATAGAGACGAAGATTTGCTTGCTTATTGTCCATACTTAACCGCACTACATGCAGACCTTACTCAAAGATTTAAATACATTCTTCACTTTGATATTCCCGGGTGTTTACCCTTTTGTAAGTAGTCAAACTCATAGCACAAATGCAGATGAGTACATGACAGTACAGGAGCAACTTATTGAATTATCCACAAATGAGGAGCTGAAACCAATGTTTAAGCAAGGATACGAAAATTTCTGGTCACAAAAACAGATCCCAATTTTATATCCAGCATTATGGGTTATTGTACAGAAGCTGTTGATTGCTTTTCGGTCTTCGTATTTGGTAGAACGTGGATTCAGTGCCGTTATGAGCCTCGTCACAAAGAAAAGAAACAGACTGGAAATTAGTAATCGAGGGGATTTGCGGTTGCTACTGACAAACATCGAGCCGGACATAAATAAACTCATAACATCCCATCAGGTTCATACAAGCCATTAATATTTTATTGTATTTTAGTACAAAAGTTATAATCAATAAATACTTTTTCAACAAAATGTTTACTTTATATTTTATTTTTACGTCACCATTTACCATTGAGACAACAAAGTTAAAGTCTTCATTTTTCTATTATATTTAATGTAGTTTTTCACCCCGGGTGTCACTCAGCAAGGTTTGACTAAGAAAAGGGGTCCGTGGGCCAAAAGACTTTGGGAAACACTGGTATAGTAGATGTAATCCCAACTAGCTATTTAGTATAAAATATTGTTGGTATATTGGTATCTAGTTGGATTGGATTGGGTTGAACCGGAGCCTACAGGTCGTACTGCAATGGTGGGGAGACTGTCGGGGTACCAATGTGATATTGGTTTCATATCTGATATTGAAAATTGAATTTTTGATTAATATTTCCTCATAATTTTTGTTTTTCTTTTTTTTATCCACACGCATGTGTAACAGTAACCGTCCTCCTAAAACGGCTAGACTGCTGTAGTCTGTCTTTGTCATTGTAGTATGTATCTCAAACCCCCACCAACACAGTACGGCCTGTAATATCATGGGGTCCGGTTGAACCATCCAGCACGGTGAACGGTGAACATAACGGGCCTCTTGAGGTTCGTAGAAATTCTTCTTTAACCCTCTTCATCAGATCTAAAACAAACGGAAAATATATTAGTTAATATTCACTGATTTACTGACATCGGAAGTAGGAGTTGGAAGGATAGTCGGGTTCCTGGATCGTCAGACTAGAAGCAACCTTGACCGTTTATAGCGAAGATGTTCCACGTCATAATCCATTAATCCCGCCAGGAGGGAATTGGGGTGGTTTTCGAGTCGCGTCATCTCGGTACTGGCCTTGTCCCGAATGAATTCCGCAATGGTCGTCATCTGGGAATCATTGTGCAGTGTCGCATTACTGACAAACCAAGGTGCATCAAATGCCATCCTTAGGACCTTGTTCTGAACCATTTGGAGTTTTTGCACGTGCGAGTGCGCGGCGTAACCCCAGACTGAAGAGGCGTAAGTCATCGTAGGCCTGATAACCGCTTTGTAGAGTCAAATCTTCCGAAGAGGATCCAACTTACTTTGACGATTAATCGGAGCGTACAGATTGACCAGTGCTGCCTTCGCCCGCTTCGCCATCGCGTCGATGTGACTTTTCCAAATAAGTTTAGAGTCCAGAATGACACCCAAATACCTGGCTTCGGAACGCCAGGGGACTCTGGGGGGTCTCTGTCTACGCCGAGTTAAAAGTACTGCGGTACATTTATCAGCGTTGATTTTGACCCGCCACTTTGCGAAGTAGTCGAGCAATTCGTCCGATGTTGCCTGTAGTCTACGAGCGGCGACCTCGGGAGACCAAGATCTGCTGTAGATGCACACATCGTCGGCGTACATCGCTAACAGTGTGCCCTCGTAACGGGATAAGTCGCTCACAAAGATACAAAAAAGTATCGGTGATAGCAACGACCCCTGACGCGTACCTTCCAGTTTGATGCGCGCTTTCTTACCGCTAAGGTATGAGGCGATCAATTGGACTAATTCCAGGGGCACGCCCGCTTCTAGCATTTTGAACAAAAGTCCTTCATGCCATACTTTGTCGAAGGTTTTGGCAACACCGTGTATGGGCGGCAAGCATGACGTGTTCCCCTTCAGCACCTTGACCATCTTCCAACAGGAGTGATCGCCTTTGGTGTTCACTTCACCGCGCAGCCGGTTATAGTGTCTTTTGAGATTGGGATCCCAATTTCGCTGATAAGTCCGTCTGACGCGATCACACTCTCGCATAACTTCCCTGATGCGCGCTGGTAGCACCCATCGACGGTCACTTCCGGAAATCGTGTTTCTCGCGTATCGAAAAGAATCCACGATTGCAACAGTGAGTCGTTCAACGACCTCTTCCAGTTCCTGAGCGTTGTGGATCGGTCGTATTTGTCCCATATTGTGATGCATGTGGTCGGTAAAAGCCGGCCACGATACATGTATATATTATTTAAAGATAAATATGAATTATCTTATGGTGCTCCACCAAATGGTACTACAGCAAAAATGATATTACAAGTCAAAAAATTAATTCAATTAAATTAAATAATTAGCAGTATAATAATGCCGGTTCTGGACCAGAAGCAGGAGTCTGCGCAATGCGCATGCGCGGCGTGACGTGGCGTTCTCTGATTGGTCAAAAAATCAAGATGGCGGTTTAAATCTAGTGACTTTCTGGTGACTTTAGTTTTTTTGGGTTGGTAGTAAACCACCTGATGCGCGGGAAATTTGAAATTTTGAAAAATATGCGCGCCATCTAGCGGTGAGAAAACATCTGGCGGCGAAACTACAAGCGTGAGTTATTGGTTGCCTAACTCGTGTAGCGCCATCTAGTGGGTGAACGCAGAAACTTACATTGTACTGTTGTTTAATCCCGAAGTTTTCTTTAATGACAGAAGAATTCTGTACTCAATGTAGTTGTTGGCTGCCTACCTCGCGTATCATCATCTAGCGGATAAATCCCGATGTTTACTTTAATGACAATGAAGAATTCTGTAATCATCAATTACGAAGAAGAATTTTGTACTCGATGTAGTTCTTGGCTGCCTACCTCGCGTATTATCATCGCAATGAGTTTCTGGCGAAGACCGTTCTTTACAGACAGCATTCTTTATTGGTTTCCCCAGTAAAAACTTATTATTGCTTCCTTCGGAACCTCCTTTGTAGCGATTGCGTAGTGGAGTCCTTTGGTCAGTTTCATGGTTTCTTCTTTTGTTAGTGAGACACTATATCTTTTGATGACTGATTCTGTATTTGGCTTACCAATGATTCAAACTTGATGTGTGTACCACGGGTCTTATGAAATTCTTAATTCTTCTCCATTGTTAGTCTGTCCACTTTATCATATTTTATATTATTAAGTGATATTGAAGATGTGCATTCGATATGTTTAGAAGATTGTATTGCCGAATATTTCTCGGGATATATTCGGATTATATCGAAGTATGTTATTTACAAAAAAAAGGTGAACTGACTGTGAGATGCAAAGATCACATTTTAATTTTTTATAATTTTTATACTTTACAATTGTAAACGATGTTTATTTCAATTAAAAAAAATGTAGACGTAAAGTTGTTTATCCAAACTCAAATAGTTGCAAAAAACTTAGTTTATCTACCTATTCATTTCGATTCGATGAGTCGACCCGGGTCGACCGATTACTCAAAAGAACGCACGGCGCCAACCACATCTGAAATAAGTCTGCAATAAGATGAATATTGTCTAAATAAAGTGTAATTTTTATAAAAAATATATTTGTAATTCTTTCTTAGAAAACAATTTCATATTATTTATGATAAGTCTCTTTTGTGTAAAAACTTTAATATCCTATCATATTGATTTTCTAGATTGAGTATACAACTTATACTACAAGTTAAATTTTTCCAATTCATTCATTAATGTAATTGCTTTCATTTGGCGTTAGAGGCAGCACGAGCTAGAGCAACCCAACTCGACCGGTTGAATAACTATGTATATCTATAAACAAGGCTACTACCATATTGTTGTGATCCGATCCCTTGACGTAGTTTAAGTATGTATTACAATAAATAATAAAACATTAGTTTAATTGCCAATAAATAACGAACACATGTAAATAATAAATATGCCAAGGGACGGAAACAGATGGGAACAACCCCTAATTCCTTGCCCTTGTGCATCATAAACAGATGGACATCTATTTGGTTACACGATCTTTTCCGTGGGAAGGTTATGGGGACACTTGTAAAAACATTCCTAATTTTACAAAGTCCTTAGACATTTCTCGCGGAGGGAGAGAGTCGTCGAAGAGAGTTCATCACAGACAGTCGTCAAAGAGAGTTCATCAAAAACAGTCGTCAAACACAGTTCACAAAAGACAGTCAGAAAGTACAGTTAAAAAAGAGAAGTCAAGACGTTAGTATAAGTTAGTTAGTATAATTTGTTCTCCGTCGTCATCGTCGCCGTTTCAATAAAGTATCAAGTCCAAACAGAAGTCCAAAACAGAAGAAGTTGTTTAATTTAATTGCCCTTCACATCGAAGAGTATTATTTTAAATATCAAAAATAATAAGAATATCCGACATCGGTGTCAACGGACACAACCTTGGTGGCGGCGGGTACAACAATATGTTATCTTTACAATTGATATAATTCCACCTGCTAGACTTAAACCTGTACCACAGAATAACCAGAAAGGACAAAGAAGCTCTCCCGCCAAAACTCATTTTTATGCGCATGTGCTGGTCCGCCATATCGTTGGAGTTTATTTACATCCCTGTTACCAAGTACGTTTGTTGAAATTATTTGATTGCGAAAGTTTTTCTTCTAGTTATACCCTAGTTATTTAGTATATTATTCTATTTTTCTAATATTTTAAAGTAGTATTGGTTTTTTATCTTTTAGCGTAGATTATTTTTCAATTTTTTTAATAATAGTTTTTTAGTAATTACTATTGTAATTAATTCATTAAGCTAATTTATCAGATTAAGATTATTTTATACCATAACGTTTCACAATCCGAATATGAAAAAAGCACCTAGTGCAAAATTTTAAATTGTAAATAATTTATAAAATAAAAATTTTTAATATTATTAATTAACAATATACTGTACTAAATGAATTTTATATAATGTATTAAATTTTCATAACAATAACCATAATTATATCCTCAATAGAATTTAGTAAAAGTAAATTTCAAAATCATTTTAGTGGGCACTCTCCCACAATAGAGGAGTACTTTTCGTTTAAAATTGGCGCCTACATGCCAACGCTATGGCCGAAGGTCAAACAAAATAGCTGGTGAAACATCAAAGGTACCGCCGGTTTTGTCCTTTCTGGTTATTCTGTGCCTGTACGAACACGTTTGGTTCCGGTTTTATTAAGCCTATAACTAGATTCACCAATTAATTGCTTTTCCTTCAAGATTTCTTTTTCTATCTTTTTTAAACTGATTTCTATAAAGCGATTGTAACCGCAAGTGGGTACATCTACTGCATTATCAAATTCTAACCCTGATGCTTTTAAAGAGCTCCTTACTTGTTCATCAAGTAATTAACGCTTTGTTTACGAACTTACTGCACCAAATTTGGGTACAGAATTCTTCTTTGTAATTAAAGTAAACTTCGGGCTTTATCCGCTAGATGATGATTACAGAATTCTTCTTTGTCATTAAAGTAAACTACGGGATTTATCCGCTAGATGATGATTACAGAATTCTTCTTTGTCATTAAAGTAAACTTGGGGATTTATCCGCTAGATGATGATACGCGAGATAGGCAGCCAACAACTACATCGAGTACAGAATTCTTCTTTGTCATTAAAGAAAACTTCGGGATTTATCCGCTAGATGATGATATGCGAGGTAGGCAACCAACAGTACAATGTAAGTTTCTGCGTTCACCCACTAGATGGCGCTACACGAGGAAGGCAACCAACAACTCACGCTTGTAGTTTCGATCCTCACCGCTAGATGGCGCGCATATTTTTCCAAAATTTCTAATTTCCCGCGCATCAGGTTGTTTACTACAACCCAAAAAACTAAAGTCACCAGAAAGTCACTAGATTTAAACCGTCATCTTGATTTTTCGACCAATCAGAGAACGCCACGTCACGCCGCGCATGCACATTGCGCGGGCTCCTGCTCCTGCTCCTGGTCCAGAACCGGCATTATTATACTACTATAATTAAATAATAAGTTTAATAAAAAAGACTTTACCAACACCTTTCCAACATCCCCTAACCCTCCCATAAGCGTCATTTTGCATGCAGGCTGGGAAAAGCATTTATAAAAGAATACAAATATCAAAAGAAAGCAAATCATAACACAGTCCCGGAAATCAAACTTTATAATTATTTTTTATCAATGAATTTCTTTGAGAAATCATTAAATATAGTGCATCACTCAATTGTTTTATTTATTTCATCTGTATTTCTAGGCCAACATAGGCATTTATTTAACAATTTAATCTCTAATCTACTTCTGTTTTCGAATTTATTTACACACTTGAACAACACATGAACAGAATTTCCAACTTCGCCACAATAACATTGTAAGGAGTCACGTTTACCGATTCTATTAAGATATTCTTCAAAATTACCATGACCAGTAATCAATTCTACTATTTCTGGATACAGAAAATTATAAGCAATACCAAGTTTCGGCATAAACTGGTATGTCAATCTACCATTCGTTGACTTATCCCATCTTTCCTGCCAAACTCCCATAAAATATTTTCTAATCTTATTCTTAAGACTTCGTCTAGAAATAATATTAAATCCAATATGGGAGTTCTCCAGCAAAGATGCTTCCTTTGCCAATTGGTTCGCTCTTTCATTTCCTTTAATACCAGAGTGTCCTTTAATCCAATAGAAATTGATCCTGTTCTTTAGATCTCTGATCATATCCCATGTCCCCTTTTGCAAATGAATTGGTCTGTTCATATTTTTCGAGCCTTCTAAAACAGAAGCACTATCACTAAATATATCACAGTGTACAATATCGTTTTTAATAACATATTTTAAAACACTATTAACTGCAATGAATTCCGCATGAATATTATTACACAAACTACCGAGTTTAATTTTTTCATTATAAGTCTCAACACCTTCACTATAAACAACAAATGCAGCACCAACATCAACATCACTTTTTGCACCATCCGTAGAGTTTAGATCGCCTTCCAATCCGCGTACAATCCGCCGGTTCGGCGGATTGTACGCGGCGACCAAGCGGACGCGCCCTGATAGTGTTCGCACCACAATCGCGATAGCTTCGAGATGTTGAAAAGGGGGAGTCAGATCCTAGTAATGATCCAAATTAGTCCTTACGAAGATGGCTGTCCCACCGCCCCTCGCGCCAACTCTATCGTTTCTATAGTAATCAATAATTAGGCAGCCGTGACTTATCGCCCGCCCGCAGATGAGTTTCGCAAACGAGTATCGCCGAAAATTTTGCACTAGGTGCTTTTTTCATATTCGGATTGTGAAACGTTAAGGTATAAAATAATCTTAATCTGATAAATTAGCTTAATGAATTAATTAAAATAATAACTACTAAAAAACTATTATTAAAAACATTGAAAAATATACTACGCTAAAAGACAAAAAAACCTTTAAAATATAAGAAAAAATAGAATAATATACTAAATAACTAGGGTATAACCCGAAGAAAAACTTTCGCAATCAAATAATTTCAACAAACGTACGTGGTAACAGAGATGTAAATAAACGCCAACGATATGGCGGACCGGTACATGCGCATAAAAATGAGTTTTTGCGGGAGAGCCTCTTTATCCTTTCTGGTTATTCTGTGGTATCGCTTCAAGTTCGTACCTTTCCGCGAATTCGCGAAGCAAACTCTGTTTGCTGGCAGAGTTTAGCTTTAGGCGCCGCGACCTCTTTCCGAACTACGACAGTAGCTAGGGCGTTCGCGTTGGAAGCAACTTTAGCGTTACCTTTCGCTTTTTTCGCCGTTGAACGTGGCCGAATCGCTGACAACGGTGACACTGACCTCAGTCTTTTTCTTGGCGCTCTTACCTCTTATCGTCGGGTAATGGTTAACCCTTTACCGTCTTGAGGCACCAGCGGAATTGGCCTCCTTTCAGAGCCCTGGCATAACCGTTTCACGGTTTCGTGCTAGAATCCCGGTTTTCTTAGATCGGCAGCTATGCTATGTTCCGCAATACTAATAGGGACGCCTCGAAAAACCACCTTTAACGGTTTTTTGTCGGGCAGAGCGAATGTGTGATACTGGTGTTTACCAGTATCCAACATTTTCACTAAAGCGCGGTGGGCTTCCACGGTATTCCAGCGCTGATGATGGTCGGCTTTGCACGGTGGATAAATTTCCACATGATGCCGATAAGCCTCTTTCTTTCCTGAAAGATATTTCTGCCCTTCAAGTAGAACGTAGGCGTCGAAGAATTCTTTTTCAATTCCTTGCGGGAAAGAACCCTTTGAAAAAGGGCGCTTAATTTGTGCTTGGATTTTTCTAAATTTTCAAATATGACAAAACTAAAAAGG